>CM049804.1:20881259-23358759 GCA_027422405.1 Ptychobarbus kaznakovi | reverse complement strand
AGTCATAAGCCTGGTTCCACCCCTCCTGGTAGCTGTCATTGCTACCATGGCTTTTTACCTTTACCGCACACGTCAGCCTGGCAAGAAACCCAAAGACTGGGGGCCACGACGCACCCACTACCAGTCTCTAGATCCCGCCGAGGGCCAAGTGAATGGTAGGGATTACCGCGGCAAGCTGCTGTCCCTCAGCGATGACGTCAATTCGGAAATCTCATCGACTTGTGCCAATAACCTAAACCACAACACAGAGCAGCTGCCCATCCAGCTGGAGGCGCTGGTGGGTAAGGGGCGCTTCGCAGAGGTATGGCGGGCACGGCTCAGTCATAATGAGGGTGGGCAGTACGAAACGGTGGCTGTGAAGATCTTCCCGGCAGTGGAGTATTCCTCATGGCGTAACGAAAGAGCCATATTCTCTGACTCCAACTTAAAACATGAGAATATAGTGCAGTTCCTGACTGCTGAGGAGAGGGGCAGTATGGCTGCAGCCCCCCAGAGGCAATACTGGCTCATCATGGCTTATTATAACATGGGAAACCTTCAGGACTTTCTGGCTGGTCATATCCTCACATGGACTGAGCTGTGTTCACTGGCAGGCTCTGTGGCGAGAGGCCTGGCACACCTGCACAGCGATACGACGCCCTGCGGCACACCAAAAGTGCCCATCGCCCATAGAGATCTGAAGAGCAGCAACATTGTGCTGAAGAACCACAGCGAGTGTGCGCTCTGCGATTTCGGACTGGCTCTGCGACTCGATCTCTCGCTCACCGTAGATGATTTTGCCAACAGTGGACAGGTAGGCATAAAATTGGCTCTGATGCCAAACCTAGTGAGCTGCCTTAGTGTCTTCTGTCTATAGGTAGTTGCCTTCTAAGGCAGCATCCTAAACAAAAGTGAACATCACAGGTTTTTGTAAAATTCCACAGTTTTGTGTTTCTAAGCCAATGACATAATAGTCTGATATGCATATATATAGCACAAAATAAAGAAAATAATATATTTTGGGAAAAAATAATGATTTATTATCAATACCTTAAAATACTAAATGAAAATAAGTACACTACTAAAAGTTTTTTGTTGGTAACATTTTTAAATGCTTTTGAAATAAGTCTTTGCTCACCAATGCTGCATTTATTTGACCCAAATTTAGTAAAAAAAAGAAAAAGGTAATATGAAATATTATCGCACTTTATTATACATTTACAATGTACTTTATTATTATCAATGTTGAAAGCAGTTGTGCTGCTTCATTTTTTTGTTGAAACCGTAATATTTTTTCAGGATGCATGATATAACTCTCAAAAATGCTGAATTTATTTGAAAAATAAATATTTTGTAACATTATAACCTTGCTGAATAAAAGTTTTTATTTAAAAAAAAGTCTGAGCCAAAACAGTAGTGTATATTTATAATAAATATTTTGTTTGCTTTACCTGCCATCTTGGATTGTTAAGAATATTTTAAAATGCTGTACATAGGCAACAACTATATGTGGCATAAATAGTGCCTGGGAACCAGATTTCAATAGTTTCTGCATTAGAGTTTGTATTTGCAAAGAACGCGCATATGATGTGCGTAGGCTCTTTAGGTTTCGGAACAGAGACGTAGTCTTCAAATGTTGCATCCATTGCACACACACACACACACACACACACAACCATTCCAAATCGAATCATTTCTAAATGTATCATCTGAGTGGGCAGAACTGCTCTGGGCACAGTGATCATTTCCTCAAGCTTTTTAAGTGTAACATAAAAGCTCCGAGATTGAATTGTTTAGGTCAAAGATGTTATCACATGAAACCATTGATAATTCCATTAGGTGCAGTTGTCTGATTTAAATCACATGGTCTGTGTGCTGTAGGTGGGGACCGCACGCTACATGGCTCCTGAAGTTCTGGAGTCCAGGGTGAATCTAGAGGACTTGGAGTCCTTTAAACAGATTGATATCTACTCCATGGCCCTGGTGCTATGGGAAGTGGTCTCTAGGTGTGACGTGATAGGAGGCAAGTAAAGCTCTCGATGTATATTTGCTTGAAAGATGCTGGAGGTTAAAACATACTGTAAGAATTTAAGCATATTTGTTTTCTTTTTAACAGAGGTAAAGAGTTACGAACCCCCATTTGGCTCCAAGGTGTGTGAGCAACCTTGTGTAGACAGCATGAGAGACCTGGTGTTAAGAGACAGAGGACGACCAGATATTCCAGAGAGCTGGACAACACATCCAGTGCGTATTCATAAAATATTTTTGAAATGTTACTCTTTTTTTATTATGATACAACAGTGGAGATTAGACATTAAGCAAGGTGCGAAAGAGAGAGGGGGGCAGGAAGGGGAAAGGTCCTCGAGCTGGCATTCGAACTTGGGACACCCGTAACACAACGGCATTATATGTCAACGCACTTTCCCACTAGACTATTAGCGCAGACAGAAACTTTAGATTTTAAATATGTGCATTTTAATACACATTTAAAATAGAAGGCTTCTTATTAAATATATATACTTAAAATTTGAAAACATTTTAACAAATATTATTTTTACATTTATGCATTTAGCAGACGCTTTTATCCAAAGCGACTTACAGTGCATTTTTCCCTGGGAATTGAACCCACAACCTTTTGCGCTGCTAACGCAATGCTATACCACTGAGCCACAGGAACAGTTTTCTTTTAAACTGACAGTAATCAAAAAAGCCAAAATATTTAACATTTAAATATAAGTATTTACATTTTTTAATGTTTAATATATTTATACACACAAATACCTACTTTTGTAATTTGCAAAAATTTACATACGTTTTTTTTACACACACACACACACACACACACACACACACACACACTCAATTTTAATATATACCCAATATAATGTATTCTATAAAATTATATATTAAATATATTACATGTTAAATATTATATATAATACATTTTTCATGTAAAGTTGTTCTCTGAATGACTAATTTGCTGTTAAACTCCTCATATGAATGTCTGCATGGCATGTAGAATTCCGTTTAGACAGTTTGCAAGCATGTTTAGCAACAGAATGAAAATGATCGCTGCAGAGTAAACGAGTCTTGAGAGAGTTGTGAGTGAGGACGTGGGCGCAGCCTCTGTGTTGCCAGATCCAGCTATTTTAAGCATGTGTGTGGACATGTCTTTTTCACTTAATTTGACACTTTAGTAAGTTAATAAAGACGTTACAGTTTAGGGTAAGCAATATATTTATCTTATTTTAATTGCAAAAGATTTAAAATAATTTTTTATTTTTATTTAATCGTTTTTTGTTTGTTTTAATAGCAATATCTGGCAACACTGCATCGCCGGCAGGAGCAGGACTTTTTTAATTAAAATGTACATTATTAATTACATGTGCACACATTTATACAATTAATAATTATAATATTTTTACATATATAACATAATATAATAATATATACATTGTAAATATGCATATCAAATATTTATTGACACTGGCATACTGAAATTATATTCACAAGCTTCTTAGAATGTGTTACAGACATTTCTGCCTGTTGTTTTAGGGCATGCAGCTCTTGTGTGCGACTATAACAGAGTGCTGGGATCATGACCCGGAGGCTCGTCTGACGGCACACTGTGTGGTGGAGCGCTTTAATACTCTGGCACAGGAAGAGCTGGAGAACTCCATCTGCACCCACGCACCAATATTGCCATCTACAGAGGACCAAAGCCCATCCCCTCCCTTCCTTCCTCCCTGCACAGACCACAGCACTGGCATCCGTCTGCATGTTACAGCTGACACGCAGATCTCCGATTCCTCCAGGCAACCAAGTCAAATGTGACCTGCCTGGAAAAATCTGACTTCTTCTTGTAACCCATATTGAATCATTATGTGGAGCTGGTCTCCGTTTTTCTTTAAATGCTAATCTAAACCGACGGACAAAAGAGGGTTTCTGTTCTAACATATCCTCGATTACTTGTGTAATGTTGTAAAAGGATGTAGTGAAGGATGAAAAGGCTGCTTTGTGCCATAAAGAAAAAAAAAAAAAAAAAAGCTAACACAGGTAGAGAGAGGTTAAGGGTAAGTGGCAGAAAGCTGCAAAGGGCAGTTATTAATAACATGTTTTCCCAAAAATGTTTACCACACATAATTTTCGGATTTATATTTTCCATTGCCCTTTCTGACTCACCATGAGTGACATGGAATCCACATGATCTTCCCATAAACTCAGTTTTGGGGGACTTCAATTTGATTAACCACAGACGGTACACCAGCAACATAACTGCTGTTTTTAGGCATAGTTTTATTTCATTGCTCACACAGGGTTTGTAGCCCCTTCAAATAATTTTAGAATAACTTCACAATGTGATCTGAGCCTGACATTCCTTTTGCTATGGATGAGTTGCTTTGCACTGACCCGATTTTAACCACTGACCTTATTACTTTAAATGTACAACTACATGAAGGCTTTTATCTGGGACTATCAATGTCCTGCTTCAGAAGTTGAGGATGAGCCTGTTCATTCCAGACTTATCGATTATAATCAGTTAGCTTATCCTAATTAAAAGAAAAAAAGCAACTTTAAAAAAAATCCTTCTGATTCAATAAGCTAATGATTTGTTACATCAATGAGTCTGGGTCTCAGGCAAAGAGAAAAGCATGACACTGACTTGTCTAGTTTCTAAAGCGCCTGCATTTACGCTACATTTTTTTAAAGCAATCTGAGGTTCACCCAAATTCTACAGAGCTACTTTGAGGGACAGGGAAAATTCATACCAGATTGCACACTGGAAAAAGAACTGATGGAGATAAATACTTTCTGTGCAAATGTCAACATGAACATATGGCAACCTGTTGTGCTTTTTCCATTACTGGAGATGTACAAAACAAAGATGTCATTTTGCCCATTCCTAGTGTGAACTGGCTTCACAGCTGTACAGTAATCACTTTATAAAATGTATATGCATAATGCGTCCATTTATTTTTTAAACAACGGTTTTGGGTTACATTTTACACTAGTGTTCAAAAGTTTGAGGTCGGAAAGTTTTTTTTACATATTTTTGAAAAAGGGTTCGTATGCTTACCAAGGCTGCTTTTATTTGATCCAAAAAATACAGTAATTTGTGAAATATTATTACAATTCGAAATCACTGTTTTCCATTTTATTATATTTTAAAATGTCTTCCTGTAATGGCAAAGCTGAATTTTGTGCAGCTTAATATTTTTTGTGGACACCTCTACTTTTTGTATGATCCTTTGATGGATTAAAATAGCAAAAGTAACAAACGAACAATCTGTACCGGTCACTTTTCATCAATTTAATGTTTCCTTGCAGAAAGTATAAAACCCTTACTGACCCCAAACGTTTGAATGGTATAGTATATAAAGGAAAACTGTATTATATTCACTATTTCTAATCACTGTTATGTAACCATTTTCTGCCTCAGAATAAATATAAAACTGGTAATTGTGAGAAAGGTCAACATTTAAAATAATGCTGAGTCAAACTTTGAGATATGATGTCGCAATCACAAGAAATAAAGTTGCATTGTAAAATATAAAATCACAACTGTGATAAAGTGACACTGTGAAATATATAGTCACAGCGTAAAGTTGCAAATGTGCGATATTAAACCACACTATGTGAAATACAATTACAACAAATAAAGTCACAATTGTGTGAAATAAAGACGGAATTACCTTTATTATTATTTTTACTCTAAGGCAGAGAATGGGTTCCTTAGTTTTGCCTTTCCTAGGTTATTTTAAATAGTCCTTCAATGTGACAAATCAAGTGCAAAACACTCCATATTTGAACTAATATTAGATCATAATGCTACATGCATAATTCTAATAGAATTAGCAAAATGTCATTTAGCGTGTCACACTGATTGCAGGACATTTCAACTACCCATGGAGCTTCTTTTATATACCAGTTATTGTGAAATATTTGCAACTTTTCTTGATACCACACAGACACAGTCATCAAGTAGACCGAAAGAAAGTTGAAATCCTCCAATATATTAACAATTTTATTTTTTCAATCATATTTTCTGAGGCTACAGGGAGTGTATTTAAAACATCAGTGCAGTTGATGTCTCAGCAGAATGATTTGAGTGGAGAGCACAGCTGACGTACCAAACGCTTCGTGGGAGAATGAAAGAAGATATGTACAAAGGCTGTGGCTTCAGTCTTACTCTGTTTTAATGAGAAAGCTGTGAGTTGGAACGGGAGGAAGACTAACACAAATAAGGCACCACGAGTTTCTCAGCGCAACCAATGCCAGGGCTGAAGCAGAGATTATATGAGAGATGGAACACTTCAGCCAGCACCGTCACTCCAACTGTTCCCCGCTGGGAACTTGAACAATGAAGCGTTTAAACACAAAATCTTGAAGAACTTCGAAACCTCAAATTTGATGTGGTTAAAACGTTTACAAAAAGCTATTACTAACATGACCAGCTAACTAAAAACCTGAACCTTTAGCAAGGAATAGGTGCTAGCAACACATCTTGATTGCGCCTAAATGAGTTTGCTCAAAAATGAAAACTCTGGCATCATTTACTCACCCTCATGTCATTCCAAAGCCCATACTATATTCTTATTTTCTGTGAAATACAAAAGGAGATATCAGGCAGAATGTCCACGCTGCTCTTTTGCAAGAAAAGTGAATTGTGACTTATAACTCCTTTTATAACACCATAAAAGTGCTCTATAAAACTTGTATACAACAAAGTCTTCTGAAACCACATGATAGTTTTAATGCCCTGCTGGAAAAAAAAAACAGTCTAACATAGTTTGGTGGCCTTAACTGTTCTTCCAATCTGACCAGCTGAAAAGTGCAGAAGTCCCCTTCAAAACCAGGCTGGTGTTTTGGCTGACTAAGCTGAGAAACCATCTAGGACCATCTAGGTTTTAGATGTTTTTTTCCCCAGCAGGACTGAAAAAAGACTGAAATCTAGTCTGACATGCATCTAATTGCACCACTCTTGAACTGAACAGAGCAAATTTTAATGTAGCGCACAAGTCATATGAACTACAAAGAACAACATAAGGGTGAGTAAACATTTTCATTTTGGATAATTATCCCTTTGAAAAACAACGTTATCAATGTCAATCGAGGTAGAATCGAAGTGGAACGTAGCAGTCCGAAGTCTTAAAATTAAACTGCATAACTTTGACAGATCAGATTGGTCAGATCAGCTTACTGTATCTCCAATAATACTGTCAAATCGGGTTGTATTTACACATATTATTATGCATATAGAGAATATTATAAGGCTGGCTCTTTTCTAGGTCTAAACAGTTAAAGTGCTCAACGTAAGCATTAAAGGGATAGTTCACCTAAAATGAAAATTTGGTTTTCATTTATTCACCCTTATGTCATTATAACCTTTGGATCCCAATGACTTTAATTATATGAAAAACAAAACAAAAACAGTTAAAAAAATCTGTGCTCCACAGAAGAAAGAAAGTCCTACAGATTCTTAAATGACACGAGGGTGAGTAAATGATCACTGAATTTTTTGGGGGTGAACTATCCCTTTAAAATCTCTCTGAAACTAAAGCCAACATATTGTTCACTGAACATCAAGCAAAAACCCGAACACTTCCATAGTTTGTGTATAGCGCCTGCAAGCTTCATTTACCAGAGCGAGAATGAGAAAAAGACAGCATAATACGAAAGCCAAGCCAACGGTTTCTTTCTCATCAACACTCCAGCTGCATCTGCCTAAGCAATAACAACTCACATCTTCCCAGTTACCAACGCAACTAGACGCCGGTCCTTTTCAACTCCACCTTCTTGAACGAGCTCCCCTAATCCTGCATTTCATTTGATATCGTATAAATCATGATAAGGATTTCAAAAGAATCAGAAAACGTTGACTGTACCGTGGTCAAATACAGTACACCACAGAATGGTTAGATTAAGAAGTTCACCTCAAACACAATCCCACGATAAGAACCGGCACACTGTACTCCTCTTTACATACGACACTCGTTAAGGCAACATCAACAAACAATATCTGTGTGCGGATTGAAGAAATCATTCACTGTGTAGTTCTACAAAAAAAAAAAACTTACCACCGAAGGATGCAAAATATGAACATCAGAGTGCAAACCCGCAAGTCCACAAAGCGTGTTACAAACACTCAAACTGAAGTTATGTTTCAGGAAGCATACAAAGGAGAGTGTCTTCATCTGTGAGAGAGGGAACACCGGACCAGAAGTTTACTGCAGCAGGAGGCTGTACAATGCCTGGACTCAGGTCTTAAAAGGTCAGAGGTCATGGGATTTGAGGAGTGGACACTGGGGAAGAGCTACGGGCTGTCGTTTTCCACAGTGGTTGGTAATAGACCCAGCCTTCGCCCTAGAAAAGGACAAAAAAAACAAAGAGAGAACTTAAAAAAACATAATACCAAAGATTTTGCACTTAAGTGGGCCAAACCAGAAGTTAGCCTTACCATAATTCACCCGATAAAAAGCCAAAATGATTACATACATGTATGCTTTTGATTTACTGCAGAAGATTGCTGTAGCTTCTCATTGTGTTGTATGGCAAGATGGGCTTTGAAACAGTTGCGTTCGTTTATAAAGACTAAGTATAATTGGCAGAAGTAAAAAAAGCCAAAGGTAGGCTTTAAACAAACACAACACGGTCTCATGACTTTAACGTCACCACCACTAAGCTTCCGACAACTCTTTCAATCTTCATTTAAATCTAATAGTTGGAAAATTTGAGTTAGAATAGTTTGCAAGAGCATGATTATAAACACATTGAGGCTATAAAAGCGGAGTAGATGAAGTTCTCCCGATGAGCAAGGTGACAATTAATGTTCCTGACGGTCTCTGTAGACCCGTTTTTAGCCACTTTTTAAGCAAACTGCCTTGACATACAATAACTCAAAAAGAAAAAACTGATGTATTTCATGTTGTAGAATAAAGTGTGAAAATATCTTAAGCTTGCATCAACCTCAGACCTTATTTCAGGCCAAAAAAACTTTTAAAAAAAACACTGACTTCAGGACGATGGAACGAGAAGTTTTAGTCCTTCCTGCAGCACTCCACTCAAGCTTCACTTTGACACTCAGCACACAGTGTTGTTTCTTACCCATTTCCAAGTGAAACAGGGCATTAATTGAGACGAAATGTACCATGAAACTTCAAATGTAGCCAAGAGTGGTATGTGTTGAAAAGTACAAGAATCTGTCACATTTCACGGACAAATATTAATTTTATTTATAACAACATTACTTGGAAAAACCACAAACAGTGGAAAACACGCAATCCTTAAGAAGAGTTTAATTACAATAACAGTACATAATATCTCCAGTAACTTTTCTTTTATAATATATGTAAATTATCATATGATTTTAAAAATAAGACGCAGATGTGTTCTTACTTTACGCTCAAAGTATTTGGTCCTCCATGCTGTCGGTGTCTCTGCGCGATGCCTTTCCTCCTTCCTCTGCCTTTCTTCCAGGAAGCGCTTGTGTTCCGTGGCTTTATCCATATCTCTTTCCTTGAGAGACTCAGTCACATGCTGCCACAGTCTCCTGCAGGGAGAAGAGTCACGGATTAAAGATGGAGCCTTCGCAGCACGTCAACACGCTTTCAGTAAATGCTTCTGAATCCACAGACAAGACAGCTATGGAGAAATTACGATTTTCACTTACAGTTCCTCAAAACAAATTGTTACATATCGTAACACTCATTCTGTTCCAAACCTATATAACTTACTTTCTCAGTCCTTCACAATATAATTTTTTAACTATTCCTTTAAATCACTTGGTTTACTGTTCAGTTTGCTCATTTAAAAGACGTGCGACACCATATCAACATTAACACTGTTGACTGTAATTCGGTAAACTGATTGGCTGGTGTTACCTGGACTCGTAGGGTCCTTGCAGCTCATTGGGCCGTACTCTTTTTCTGGTGACAGGGAGTTTGGTAACGTCTACGACACTTGTGTCCCCGCTGGTGTAGGTAAACTCCAGCACGCCGTTCCACTCGCCCTGCACACGGCACACCACGGAGTTGGTGGGGTTGTGTTTGACCTCCGCGTTCACTCTAAGGAACAAAGCACAGGTATTTGTTACAGTCCACTGGCTCAGCTTTCTGATTAAAGTGCTCATATCATAAAGAACCTAAATTAACTTCATCTTTAAAAGTCAACATAAAATGAAAATTCACCCCACCCCATTTATTTTTCAAAATTCATGCTGCTAAATCCGTTCTACAATATTTTTATTAATAATCCGTTTTGGATATACAAGTGATCCGGTCACTTAGAACTCCTCAACACTCCAAATGACCATTTACTGATATTAAAGCTGGCGTCTAAATACTTTTTCAGCCAGTTCCACCTTCATTTGTATAGAATCCATGACTATTTTAGTCTGACCTTTGCCAGATTGTTTTGTGAACAATGTAACGGAGCAGTGCAAACTATACTGGACCCCACAGCAAACCCACACTGAAGTCTTTAAGGCAAAGCACCAAAAAAAAACCCTGCAGTTTAATTCTAGGAGTCAGAATGAAGGTGGAAATGTATTAATGATGAATAAAGTCTGTCTTACATTTTTCTGATTGAATATAGTGTGCGCTCGCTTTTCTGGACTACACATAATCTGGACATACAATCTACAGTTGAAAAGTCTGGGGTTGGAAAGATTTTTTTGTTTATGTAAGAAGTCTCTTATGCTCACCAAGGCTGCATTTATTTAGTTACAAATACATTAATAAAATGAATACGGTGAAATATTGTTTCACAATATTAAAAAAAGATTTCATATTTGAATATATTTCAAAATGTAATTTATTCTTGTGATGTCAAAGCTGAATTTTTAGCAGCCATTACTCCAATCTTCAGTCAGTGTCAAATGAGCCTTCATAAATCATTATAATATGCTGATTTGATGATTAAGAAACATTTCATATTATCATCAGTGTTGAAAATAGTTGTGCTGCTTAGTATTATTATATAAATATTGTTTTTATATCCTTTTAATGGTAGTGTATACTAATTAACAGTTATTCAAGGCTGCTGTATAAATTTACATTGAAAACACTATACTGTCCCACAGAGATGGAGTCATGTAATGTGATCCAGTGGGATCCTGACCTGTGCAGCTTGCCCCCATAGAAAGGCTTTGTCTGGAAGGTGATGACTGCAGAGTAGCCCGTCTTGGCGCAGTTGACATTGACCTTTCCTCCCAGTTCCACCCAGGGCACAGTGAGGATAGAGCGGGCGTAAGCACAGGGCAGACTGAAGGTGTATTCCTCACCGTGCTCCAATAGGTGTAGATTCCCTGCGAGCACAGGAATTAACATTTATAATGATCAACAATGGACATGCGAAAATGCATGCAAGGCAGGCAAAACTCACCTTCTCCGATCATAGAGACGCCAATGGACATGCCCATGAACTTGCTCTTGGTCCACACGTGCGTATTAACACACATCTGTCTCTCCTGGCATTCTGCATAGAAGCCTGACACAGGTGGATGATGGGAAACTTGCTCAGCCACAAAGCGGACATTGTAGCAGTCTGACGCACACGAGTTCCCTTCTCTTGGGACTGCTGACGGAGGCGTTGTCGCTTTGGGTACATTCCAAGAGCAGTGGAAGGTCTCTCCGATGATGGGGTTGTAGGGCTTCTTGGCAATGGCACCTTTGCGACCTTCGTGGAAGGAAGTGAGGTAATACTCCACAAATCGGACCATGCGGTCCATCGGGCTGGAGCCATCGGTGATGGCCACGAAAAGGTCTGGATGGGACATGAAGTCTGCATACATTTCCAACAAGGAGCGCTTCTCCAGAATGAAGGTAGGCAGGACCACCTATAAGCCCATTTAAAACACTGCATTATTTCATAATGAATAAATCGTACACTGTAAAAAATATATACTTTGATGAAAGCATAATCAAAACAAGCATCAATTAAAACAAAGATTATTGGAGTATGTTTTACAAGAAAACACTATGTCTGTATTTCTACTTTAAAAATGCATTACTTGCCATTTCTTGGTAATTATGCATGAAATGTATCAGCAATTTCTGAGTAAAAACTATTTTACATTTTTTAGTGTATAACTGATTGAATTCAAAGTGGTACGATTAAAAACTTTCTCTGAAGTTTGAGAAAGACACAAGATGAAATGAGAGCCATTAATGAGATGGAGCTGATATACCCTGGTGAGGTCCATGCCCAGTTTGAGTTGAGAGAGGAGGTGCAGAATGACGCTGCGCTCCTCTTCAACAGCACCCAGATCCTCCTCCTCGGCCGGAGTTGAATCGTCTACCTCCTGTGTGGCATCAATCTCCTCCTGCTCCTGAAACCCAAACCAAACTTCATGATCACATCCTACTTAACCACTAAAACACTAGAATCACAAGGACAGAACTAGCCTCTTTTTTAGAGCCCTCAAAGTCTCAACAGGCTTTCTACACCTTTTGACCAAAGACCTTTCCATAACTTTTCAATCATAACATGCAACCTTTTTTAATTAGTTTTACATTTTATAGAAGTAGAGGTTTAATTATCTAATGAAAAAGCCAATAGAGAAATATTAAAAAACAGCATTTTATTGAACTAAGAATATTTAAATGATTAAAAATAATTTTCGTTAATAGACATAAAACTAAAATAAAATACAAAAAGTATATGATAAACTAATAAAGAATGGTTGGCAACTAACAGAAATAAAAAAAAGTATTGAAGCACTAAAATTACTTGAACTGAAATTAAAATAAATGAAAGCTGTGTAGAAATGTAATCTAATAAAACTTATGAAAGCACATAAAATCACTAGAATTATTATTAAACCTTTATTTAACCAGGAATTAAAAACTCTTGAGATTTAGAATCTCATTTACAAGAGGGTCCTGGCCAAGATGGGCAGCACATTTAGTTACACATACAACAAAATACATTAGTTTACATACACAGAAATATACACACTTCACTCAAAACATTTACAATCAGGTGACTCTACTACTAGATCCTTTAAAATACATCTAAAATCATTTAGTGATACCAACTCTTTTAAGCATAACTTATCTTGTAATTGATTCCAATCAAATGGAGTGGCATAACTGAATGCGCGTTTACCCATATTAGTACGAACTTTAGGGATGCTTAAGAGATAATAGTCCTGTGAGCGAAGCCCGTAATTCTTTACACCTTTTTGAAAGATATTCTGCTGTAAATATGAGGGAAGTAAACCTAAAATGACTTTATAAAAAAATAGGTACCAATGCTTAAGTCTACGGGATGACAACGCCAGCCATCCAACCCGAGAGTACAATAAACAATGATGAGACAGAATGTTAAATCAAATTCAAAATAAATCAGAAAATCTAGTAAAAAGCTTTTTTAAAGCTAATGAAGCTGATTAAACTTTTTAGAGCTGGACATTTTTTTCTATTCAATGTAGACAAAGTATAAAGACCAGTTCCAGGCCTGGAAATCATCATTTTAAATTCCAAGGGATTACTACTGAAGGTGTTCCATGAACCTTTTCTCTATTATATTCTGTATCCTAAATATGCTAAAGTATTTCCTTCAGTGTAAGTCTCTGATCTCTTTCCTATTTTACCATGACATTCATAAATATGATAACTTAAGCAACAGCGCACCTGTTTCAATAGACTGCACGATATGAGGCATCATTTGTACACGTGGGACAGGTTACAGTATGTTTTTGTCTAAGTATGAGTAACAGTAACAGTGCTGTTTGCCTCAGCAAACACCACTAATGACACCTGCCAAAAACAGCTTTACGTAATGTGGAATCTTAAAATATTTTTCTGTATATGATTGTTTTTGAAATGTAAATCTATCTGTTATGCTGCCTAAAGTGATGGATGATACAGTCATGTGAAGCAAAATATTATTCAAGAATATTCAGGGGAAAAAACGTACAGCATAGTAAACATTTAACACCGCAGACAAGTTTACTTAGGTTAATAGGGAGCCCAGTCTGATTTTCAGGAAGGCTCAGGACAGGTGTTTGTTTACGTGAAGGTAACTGAAGCAAAGGATTACTCTTGAGATTCACAGTCGGAGTCTTTTCCAAAACAACAATGTCAGGTGTCAGTAATTATCACCGGCATCTGTTATGAATACATCTGACACATGACTGTGTTGCTGTGTTAACATACAGAGGCACCAAAACATATTCAGATGCTTCAGACAGTCAAAATGCATAAATGTCATTCATCTTAGAACAAAATATGAAAAAATGCAGTGTGTTTTTTTTCATTAAAAACAAATATAGCACACTTTTTAAGCCAAATATTTCACAAAGGCAGGTATTAAAATGATAAAAAATAGATCTATTCAAGATGAAGGCAAAGCACTCACACGCTTTTGGACAATGGTTAAAGCTGGAGCATGTAATTTCATGTTAAAACACTAATATCTACACTACCACACTAAACCATTCAAAAGCTGGATCAGGAGTACAATTATTCTTATGCTTTTACATTTATTTTGTAAATTCTGCTACAATTAACAGTTTTTAACATGAAGTCTAATTTGCTGCTCAGGAAGCTCATCCTCCAATTTTTGTGGAATCTGCATTTACTAACACAGTAAAAGTCTTTTATGTCACTTTTGTACATTGATCTTAGTGTCAATACAATGCTATAAAAACACTATGTTTGCTTAAGACTTAAGGTTACTGTAACTATGATTACAATAAGACACTGACTTGGAACCAGATGTTTAGAATATAATGTAAGCACAAAAATCTGAGATAGAATGCTAGTTCTGAAAAAAGCATCATTTGTTTGCAGAGGTCACGGATTTTTTTTTTTATCTAATGCAACAACACTGATACATACTTAAGGGTGACTTAAGTATTCAAATACTTCAGTACATTTAGTCATTATAAATGTAATAAAAAAAATAATCTAAGACAAGCTCAGATCCTCAGAAATAATTTTTCACACTTTATTTGGACAATCACTTGTGATCAAGACCCACACTTTTTGACCAATGACTTCTGAAGTCATGCGAATTCATCCAATAAGGACTTTTAAAGATTATTCAAACTCAAGAATGATCAAAAGAAGTTTAGATAAAGCAAATCTTACCCCAGCGATATCACACGAGTCCATTTCTAAAGGTTCCAGAACAGTTCCCTCTGTTTTGCCATCATCTTTGGTGATGCTGGGTAGCGTCCCTCCATTCTTCAGGATGTCTGGAAGTTTTGGCTCCAGCCACTCGAGTGCAGGGCCTACAGGGCACACAAAACCTGGCTCAGGGGTGTTCATATCACCGGCCCACCAGCACGATGCCCACACGCCAACAGCAGCCTCTAACGCCACAGGAATTCTGGGTGTTTAGCGCTCTGACAACTGACACAGAGCTCAGGGTGGAAACCTGAGCCCAGGGTCTCACCGTCTGCACGGAGCCCTGCCCATTGTTGACTTTATTGGCACGGAGACTAATCTGGTGATTTTAGTTTTGTTCCAGTCATTATGAAATTCAGAAAGTTGTCTCACTACTTTTTACAGTAGAAATGCAGGTGATCCTGGAACTGTGGGATGTTTGCATCTTGTTTCTTTCAAGTCAGAGAGTACTAAAATATTTATGCTTCATGACTGGGTAGCACTTAAGTCGCTTGACAGCTAGAAGGCATCGGTTTTGCAAAACTCCAAGGGTTTTTGGGCCAGAAGAGTCCTCAAATATGCAAATCTGACAGGAAACAACTTCATCCAAGAATTGACGACGGTATGGTAATACAATTAGGTAAGTCTGTCAACCGCTGCGCTTGAGTGACGCCAGCAGAGCTCTGGTTACCTGCAGAAGTCTATCAGTGGTGGATACAGTTCCTCATTAATTATAAAACAATATTCCACTCCCTGAGCAGGGCTCTAGGTCATAAATTCTACAGGCACAAACATGACCTGAGATTATTCGATTTGTGACCACAAACGCTTGTGGTTTTTCTATAATATCAAATGGAAAATGAACTACCATTTTTCTGTTCGGCTATTGGTTATCTTGGTACACCCAGACAGTGTGACGTGAGCAGAAGGGCTTGTGGCGTTGTGTATTTTCATCGTATTGCATTGACCTGGATTACACATAAAGATCAGTGAGTCGCAGTGAATATGTTATTTAAGGCATTCAATAACTGTCTGATAGAGGATTTGCTAGTGAGAGTATGTGTGGTTCTCTAAAAGACTCTAAATTATTCATCTTTGGATTGCATTTCGGCAGCCAACTGACGAGTGTTACACAAATTCTACACTATTATGGTATTCAACAAAAAAAAGGAGGCAGTACTTGCTCCATTTTTAAGTTAAATCATGACATGGCTTTTGTACTTCTAAACAGATGATGCTAAAATATGAATGCATTTAAATACATGACTAGTGCCAGACTGTTATATCAGTGAGGGCTGTGGTTCCCAAAAGCACCAAAAGTCTATGGCGCTTATGATCAACTTACAAAGTTTTTGGGGAATGCAGTCCTAGACAATTAATCAGTGAATATTTATGTGATAACTGTGCATGACTGGGTGATAAAAGTGGGTCAAATCTACCAACAGCACTGCAAAGTGAAACTACACATTTCCTGTATTTTTATTTGTTAGCAATAAATTGTGCTATATCAGCATTATATCAGCCACCCTGCTCTCTAGACAGTGATATCAGCCAATAAAAAAAACACATGTTTACACATCAACAATGCTTATTTGGTATTCAGAAACTTGGCAGAATCCAGTCATTGAAAAGCAAATACAGTAACAATATATTATCAAGTAATATTTTCCCTAAACGCCAAAAAACTAACGATAGGAGTAGATATGGGAAATTGTGCTAAACCTTATGCTGTTTCTGATTATGTAGCACCAGCAGCTCTGCATATCTTCACCTTATTTTAAAAACAAGTGCCTGCAGTTGTAATTTACTTATTGAGGATGGGAGAGCTGCACTACAATGGAAAAGTCCTGCACCTTGAGAGTGAAAGTTTGGTCACATTCACCGTTGCTCAGCAACATTTTGCATCTTTTCAGCCGGAATCACACGATTAGGAGGTTTACATTGGGGCAAAAAGTTTCCCGTGCTGATTTCGCTCTCATTCAATCTGGTCAAGAGAATTTGCGGAGTTGACCAACAGAAAACTACTTGACTTGAAAGAGACTTCTGTGCGAGCGGTGCTTAATGCATTACTATCTTTTTTATTTCAACAAAATTTCATTAATGTAACTGCGCCTTTAGCGCACTAAAGCACGGCATCTCATTTCAAATGTAAAGATGATGTCTACATAAAGTCTTAAAAGCACAGAAAAAAAAAAGAAGAATTCTAAGGATCAGGGGGAGCGGGAGGGTGAAAAATGGTCATGTAAAGCTTAATTGTTACTAACCTAAGCAGACCTTATGGTTTAAAAATATAAATAGGATAGGATAGGATATGGCCACTCTAAAAACTAAAAAAGATAACAAAATGCTGCAGATTTTATGCTAAAATCTTGTCAAGAAAAGCAGACTCATGCTGTATGACACATAGGAGCAGCACCAATCAATACTTTCTGTGATGGAAGCTGTGCTTATAAATAACCCTCTTACTGTCTTTTACTGGAAGAGAAATGCATTCACTTAACAACTAAGCACTGCAGTAGCATGAGACAAAGCATAAAGTAAAGTCAGGTCTAGTAGAGCCAGACAAAGGGAAAACTGTCTAGCATTAAGAACCTCATTTCACATTTTTTTTAAACATTTCAACTTTTTATATTATCCATTTTACAGTGGGCATGCACACAAGTAATGCAAATGTGACATAAAATGAAGAGATATAAACATATCTACTGTTACAGTCAACATAATGGAGAAAATCACAAGGATCAACACACAGATAAAAAAAAACAAAAAAAACACTCACCACAGAGAGGAACTTTCTGCCGAGCCACTTGTTGGAGCTGCAGGATATGCAGGCAGTCGCTGAGGCAGGTCATGGTGGCCAAAGAAGTAGCTTTCAGCAGCAGCAAGTCTTGGTCCAAGGGAGAGGGACCCTGTGAGGAGGGTAGACCCTCAATACTCAGGATCAAGTCTCTGTGCTGGCCCTGCGCCTGGCTCATCATCTGAAGAAAGAGTATGTGTTGGTTAATGAGCATACTATACCTCAAAAGTTCAGATCAGATAACTTATGAAGTTACAAACAGACTATACAATTGGGCCTCTAAAAGCATCACTCAGTCTCACCTCTCTGGCCTCCAGCAAGTGATCAGGCAGCAGCGACTTCCTGCTGGAGTAAAGAGATGAGCCACGCTGCAGTTGGGAAAGGTTTGAGTTCTGGTTGATCCTGTGTTGAGATCCTGGAGAGCTGCCACTGCCCTGAGAAGCCATGGAGAGACTGCGAGTCTGGAGCGGTGGGTTCGTCTGTGGGATTGCGGATAAATGCTGAAAGAATTGGATCACCCAGAAATTAAAATTTTATCATCATTTAGCGCCAAATCTGTATTTTCAAGGAACACTAAAGCAGAGTTTAAAAAAAATGCTAGAAAGCTGGTGATGATTTTGACAGCAAAGCTCCAAGAAGGACAAATAAATGTAGGCATTATGATTTGTGGGCTATAATCAAAGTCTTCTGATGTTTTGAGAAACTCATTATTCATTGATTATCTTTCCCTGAGCTGCATTTCAACCACTCACATACAGTGAAGTCAAAAATGTAATGCAAAGTCACATCAAACAAGCTTGTGTTTTAACACCATAACAGTTTATTTGCTTATTATCATGGCAAAACTAGTAAAATATTAGACTTGATGTCAACAATGCCAAATGGCATTGGTTCTCTAAAGAAAGCAGGTAAAATGTATCAGTCTTGAATGATATAATGGTGATAAAATGATGACAGAATTTTAAACTCTGAAATAACTATCTTCGGGGCATTGTAATTTAACAGATTGTCTGTCTGTTCCTGTAACTTAAATCACTGAGCAGTACAGTGGTGTTAACGGTATTACTGGTGTCTCACTTTGCCCATCGCCTCTGTGTGGTGCTGCGCACAGATCTGCAGTCGGCTGACCCAGTGCTGTCGCTCCTTTGCATCTGAGGCTGAAGTTTCACAAACAGATAATAAATATAAATTATAACATTTGGATAATATTAGCTCAGATCAGACAAGTGAAACATGTTAGTATAAGCTGCATTTAAAAAAAAAATAAACAAAAAAACACTTGTGGTATGATTAAGAGAGCATACGTGAAACCATCTAGCAAAAAAGAAAGGTTGAAAGAGATCATGTGACAACCTCTAAGTTTGTATTGCTCTCCGCTGATGGGATTGACAGTGAAGGTGTGTGAATCCTCATCGCTGGGAGAAATCACTGCACCGGCTAATGGCAGCGAACCCCTGGGCTTTTGATTTCTCGACTGCTCGTTCACAAAATATTCCAGCAGCCCTGCCTCATTGTTGAGCACAAAATATCTATAATTGAAACATAACAGTTTAGGAGTTCATTAAACATTTGAACTATTGCATTTTACCTGCAGAATTCTAACGATTTCCTCCCAAGTCCGCACAAATTTCATTTGGGCCGTTCATATTAAATAGATACTAGACTCACCGATACTGCCATCCAGTCACAAGATTGGTGTACTTCATCAAATACCCATCCACCTTTTCCATCAGATCACTTCAAAAAGAAAACATCATGTTGTAAAACAACTAGTGTGTGCAAGATTTGCATACCATTACCTAAAAGAACAGATCACCAAATCAACCCTAATTTGTATAGTTTGAACAAAGACCATTCACAGGATGCTGGGATATATCCATAATATCCATACAACTGTGGTCAGTAGTGTTTATGTATATATAATGAAAGTGAAAGGAGACTGAGGCTGTCATTCTGCCAAACATTTCATTTTGAGATGCATGGAAGAAAGAAAATCATACGGGTTGGAAGGACATGATGACAGGAATAATATCAGAGTGTCATGTGTAAAGTCCAGTTTACTCCGGAAATTGAATATTGTACAAGCTCCCCTCGTATTAGAAAAGTAGAATTTGCTATTTGATATCGAACAGTTAACCTGGCTCATAAGTAAACACTGTTTGTTTCTAAAGGAGATGTTTGTGTGAAATAACTTACCTGTACTGCCAGGATTTGGAGCCTGTCATACAGGAACTCTGTGAGCCTCCGTGATGCTCCAGCACGGCTTCAGTCTGCATGATCGGATCCTTCCTGTGATCACAGCTATCACTTCACCTGCCGCACTAAACACCGACCTGCTGATTTCATATGGCGGACCTCAAGGCAAAATGATTGGTTATGACCGCTGCTTTAATCATCGCACTAGTTTAATGCTCTGATTACAGAACCACTGCCATGTTTATGTCTCACGCAGCCATGACAGAGCGTGAAGTCATTCGCGAGCCGCATCATGTGACAGGAGGTGGTCTAAAACACATCAATTAAACCGCACAAACGAGATTATTTGTTTATACTTATTTTATTCATAGCATATTGAGTATATCATTATAGATTACTAGAATTATTTTTTTTAGTGTTTAATGTTATTTTACATCCGAACCCCCACATAATCCACCTTTCAAATTAAAAGTCCTAGGCGGAGACCATAGACTGAAAAAAGGACGTTAGTGTCCGTGGCGTCACCCGTATGTTTCTGAAGAGCATTTGTGAAGCTCAAAGTGGGAGGAGACGGCCGTCGCCATCTTGGCTGCGCGTCACTCCCAGATAATCGAAAATGGGCAAAAGGCGGGATGTGGGTGGAGCTGGTTGCTGAAACCACGCCTGCCTAGCGCGACGGTGTTGAAACACCTGTCAAGTGGCCACGCTCTTAATTATGCAGAACTTTAAGGCTTGATATAATTTAAACGGATGAGTTATAAGGAAAATTCACCCCCTCACAGTTGTCATGAAGGGCAAAATTAGCTATATAGACCAAAATCTTTTTTTGAATCAGGCTGTAAACGTGTTTTTTCTGCTGTTTGTAACGCTGGGCATTTTAACATGGGGAGTCTATGGGATTGACTCCCTTTTGCAGCCAGCCTCTAGCGGCCAGTTGACGAATTACAGTTTAAGTCACTTCCGTGTTGGTTTCGCGAGAGAGAGAGCGGGAGGTTGCCGCTTGATGGAGACCAGTGCGCTAGATCAGCTCTCACTCTGATTGGCCAGTAATGATACCGCCCTAGTCACGTTCAAAGTCAAATTATGGTGAAACATCATGTCGATTATTATATAATATATTAAATTACAAATAACAAAATATTGATAACTTAATATTTCTTATTGTCCGCAAAGCTAAAATAAATACTTAAAAAATATATAATTAATGTTTCTTTTAAGTTATGAAGAATGTATACAATAACATTTATGTACTTTGACAAGTCATAATTAATTTGATTTTACCACTTTCGAACATTGATTTAAAAGGTAAAGTAAAAAACATTTATTTGTCATAATTCATTTTATTGGGAAAATAAACTGTTAACAATGACATTTTCTCAACAGGAGGACTATTAACATCTCTTTTAATTGTGTATCATTAAAACAGAGCACTAATGTACCATATACAATGCAACACATGAAAAATAAAAACATAATGAGAGAATATGTGGTATATTTTTAGTTCTGCATAGACTGGTCTTTGGTCTTACAACAGTCTCATGGCTTGGCATTTTACATTTCTGAATTTCTGTTTATCCTCATACTGGCTGTAGGTTGTTATTCTCTTCTATAGTCATTTATATGCATTTTTACCACACATTATTATTACTAGATTTTCCAACCAAAACATTCAGAAATTATTTATTAAATTAAATAGTAGATAAATAAAATAAGTGAAAAAGAAAACAGCATACAAAGACATCTAATGGAATATTGTTACAAGTCAAAGCAGAGTTTACATCTGAACATTGGGACATAAGAAAACAAACAAAAATCAATCACATTTCTTCTGATAAATTCACAATTTCATTAGAATGTAAAATATCCTGTCATTTTTCAAGATAATCTCAAATGAAATGGTGCAATACATGCTTACTGAGGTCATAAAGATTTTACATGAGAAATTCAAATATAAGAATTGTCAAATTACAAGTTACAATTTATAAACAATAGCCATTTATGCAACAATAATACAAATAATGAAAACAAGTCCTATAATGATGACTCATGTATATATATATATATAAAATGTGTCCCAGTCCTTTGTGACAAATGAATTGTAAATAACAGAAAAAGCATAATTACATTAAATTAAATATGTTTGCAAATGTTCCAATGCTACCAAGTTTCATCGCAGTGATGATTACAATTTTCAATTTTCTCCTATATGAGCTAAACACAAAAAGATTGCTTTCAATCGAAACAAACTAAGTTCAGACATACTGTTAAAACGATATGCTCATACTGTCCTTGAGTCAACACCATGAAAGGAAAGGCATTTCAGTTGAGGTTTGATTGAGAGTACAAAACTCCCTCGGTTACATTATAATGAGCCGCTAAATCTGAAATACTCATTCAGTCCAACATTTCAGGAATATAAACTCCAACTCTACATACATACTGTAAATATGAATTCAAACTATAATCACACCATTTATGACAGTTTCACCATGAAATCTGAGATCTCATTTGCTCCATATTTCACACAATTAATCTCTTCATCAAACAGCACGCTTAAAACAAAAAAATCTTAACATATCAGCAATCAGTACTAAAATAGTGTTGTATTTAACGCTGCCATGTTTGTCTCTCAGCAACTAATACTGTGTCCTAAAATGAAAGCACTGTATTACCCAACAAAAAAGTCAAATATTATAATACTAAAAAGTTATGAATGGCAAAGGGTTCAAATCTTATGAACTGTCATTTTGTAACTAAATGCATGTATTCAGAGCAGTATCCACAAAAGTTTCTCATTCAATATTATAAGATAAAAAGAACAAGTCAAATACCAGATAATTACATAACAGACACCTTTACTAGTCCTCTAACACCTAAACAGTATCAATCTAGTCTCTAAACGATCACATATACAGTGCAACTCCTCGGTATTTGTTCCCAATTTCATTTTTAAAATAATGGCTACATTTTGAATGCATTAAGAAAGCAAGTTACAATGCGTCTGTAGGACAATACTCACCATCTGCTTTCTTGTGTGTGTACTCAGCCCATATTTTAAAAAGCAAAAGTTTTTTTATGGAATATCGGTGCTAGATAAAAGAGCCCTACTAATGGAACCTTGCTACTCTAGTGAATTGACACCATGACAAATTTTATATTAGCACTATAAATAAATTTAAAAAGATTCTAATTAAACTAACCAACACACTAATGTCATCTGATCTCATATAAAGGTCTATAAAAGCACTTTTCTCAAGGGCTTTTAGTGAATTGATTGTTATAAGACAACAAAGTCTATAAAGATCTGCAGCCTTGGTAGGACAGCCCTTTAGGACCAAAATCATGCAACGCATTTCAAGATAAACCGAATCAGTATGACAGTGTGTCACATAACTAATTACAATAAAACTAAAACGCACACGTACAATACGGTCTACAAGTCTGAGACCACTCATTAAAATGCAGTATTTAAATTAGTACAAAATGTCTTTGAAATTATATAATATCATCATAATTTGAGTGCAAGTAAAATTCAGTCTTAGTATTTGGTTTGTCATCCAGCACTCGAACCAGGGTTATTATAGTTAACTAAAACCATTAAAAAAACATTATTACTTGGAACCAAATTAATAGAAAAATACTTTTTCAGTTAGTTGCCAAGGCAACATTCTTCATTTTACATTATAAATTATACTGAAATAAAAATCACAGCAAAAAGACAAACTAAAAATGAAAACAAAATATTAAAAGAAAAACTAATTTAAAATATTTTAAACTACAATGGTATCTTAATGATACTAAAAAACTGACTCGAGCTGCTCGTGAACTTGAGGATGTGTGTAAACTTATGTTCTCCAGCATGATTTGAGAATGATATGAAGAGCATAGTGTGCTTCAATAGAAGCAAGAACATCTGACTTGTCAGTATAAAGAGACCCATGATCAACGTCAACGTTCAGTGACCTAGAACATTTTGTCTTCATTTACATTTTTATTTATTTTTTACATTTGACTGTAATCTCAGACTTCTGGGCCCAACTGCGTATTATTAAATTAAAACCCTTTCTAAACTATGTATCTTGTACAACAGCAACATTCAAATTTCTATAAAAAAAAAATCAGCACTTGCACGGACCTTAACAGAGATCTCACCTGCACTTCTCCATGCAAAATCACAAGCATCATCATGTCACATGACCTGATATACCCTGATCAAAACATTTCCAGCAAGTAATTTCACGAAACAGAGAAGCACCATGAGCAGAAGACATGAGAGAATATCTCCCATCATTCTCAACAATTTCATGACCCAAAATGCTACAGGTCCATCAGAGTCAAAGAGAACATTATTTAGCACCTGCATAACTTGCATGACTATGGCTTCGCATTGGATCAATAGCTCGCTGGCACCTGACAGCCAGGCAAGGAGGAGTGCAATCAATGGCTTTTCAATCCCACCTACAGTCCACACCTCCACACCGAGAGAACAGTTACCGGATCACAGACTACACTATGGAAGTGATCGCCGTTTCGCTCTCCACAGCAGCTAAACATCAAGAGAAGCCTGTAGCATATCAAGGCATCCATATTCACCCAATCAACTGGGAACAAATTCAGTCCCTGCCACAAAGGAGGAAGCCGATCAGCAGTGGAGTAAGAGTTAAGAGGAGCTGCCATAAGTTCACCACCAAACAAGACGACCTGGAACAAGGATCTGAGGGAAAAATAATTATTATAATATGAAAGAAATGTGCCTTTTTTGGCAAACAAACATTTTACACTGCTTGAACCTTGTTATGTACCTGGTTTATATTATGTATTTATAAAACTTATTTTCTTGCTGCATTTCACACAATTCATGTTTAGAAATAATCATCATAATCATTTTATTTGAGACAGAAAAATGGGTGGCTTCAGTAACTTTTTTTTTTGCTTTTTAAACCATAGACTAATATTTGTAATACATTTCAACTTTAATATTTACAATTTAATATGTTTATTCTTTTTTTATGCATCTTCTAGGATTGTTTTATGATTTTTATAAAAAAAAACTTTGAATTACTATTGTGTATGAAATGTACAATATAAATAAACTTGCCTTATCAAAATAAAAATATTTATTTTTATTTAATATGAATACTTACATTTTTACTCATTTACTTCATTATCCATACATATTTAATATGCATCAATACTACTAATAATACATATTTCTATGTATAAATACAGTATAAGTAGCTCACCTAAGCGGGCACTCTTGGTGGTGTTTTGAGGGGGGATCTCGTGAGGGAGGGGGCAGGCGCTGCAGAAGTCAGAGCAGGTTGGGCAGATGAGCTGTCCGCTGTAGACCCATCCATTCATTCGTATGCTCACGCTGATCACCTGACCAGTACGAACACATGGATAGGACTCATTCTGCACCCAGACCAACAACCCTTGGTCTGTACAAGACACCTGCAACACAAATCACAGTTTCAGTACACATAAAGCATCATTTTCCTTATGTTGTAGTGGTACATAATGCCCCAGTTGAAAAAAAAAAAGTTTTATCATTTACAATAATTTAATTTAAACTATCATTAAGATAAATTATCAAAAGGTGTCAGTAAAGACAATGTTTATTTGAAATATATGCTTTTATAACTGTTTATTGAAAAAAAAAAAATTCTAAATAATATGTAACAATATACTGTTCTTACTTTTTGATCAAATAAATGCAGCTTTGGTTGAGAATAAGAGACCTTTTTCAAAAACATCTTTATGACCCAAAACATTTGATATATAGACACACTTCTGCAGCGACTGTCCCGTCTCTCATGAGATCTACTATTACAGTATTACCTTATAGCAACCACTGCCCCAGTCTGGGTAGGTCATTCTTTTGGTGCACTGCTCCATTACAAATGCTGACTTCTGGTACAGACACACTGATCCCGGGCCATACTGTTCCGCCCCATAGTTTCTCCATGTGGCTAAAAAAACAAAACACCAATAGTCTCAACTACATGCAAAAAATACTGAACCACCCAAGAAGGAATAAGCAAATGAGACCTTCCATTCTGCTTGTAAATGAAAGGATGTGAGTGAATGGCATCTTACCTGGCTGGTTCTCCTGTATCCTGCAGTAAGAGCTGCGCTGGTATTCCCCACCCACATGCCAACTAAACTCCTGGCTAAACGGACAGTAGTCTGCGATCTCCACGGCCCCTCCGTATGCTGGTAAATCTTCCTCAAGGACACCAGGGATACGGTCAAAGTACTAGAGGATGGAGAGAGTTTATTACATTCAAATTCAACCATCTATAAAGGCAGTCATCTTGTATTTATCTGTAAACAACAAATCAATTTTATTTGTATAGTGCTTTTCACAATACAGCGTTTCAAATGAATAAGAATTGAGTGAAGATACAGAGGATTTTTACACCTGCATTTCTGCTGATCTTACCTGATACTCTGCAGGAAGCGCATGAGGAAACTTCTGCAGGTTGCACACGGCCACTGCCAGCTGGTCCTGCCTGCAGGTGAGCTGTAGAGGTGCGCTCCTCACAGAATCACAGTACGGGCTCAGGGTTGGCCTCCTGTTTCAAACACACAAGGTAAGCACTCAATAGGAACAGATGTCCAAATTAAATCTTTACCAACTGCATGTATATTTAACTATGAAATTCCAGTTTCTCTAGAAAAGATACAATAAGACACTGAAATCAATCTGAAATAAAGAACTAGTATAAATGTACAACACACAATCTAACTTGTTTCTGTACCACTAGCAACATGAGTTTTGCAATTGTATGGCATTTTGATAAATGCATCTGCCAAAACAAATAAAAGTACATTGTCCGCTTAATACAACAACAAAAATGATTTTTTTCGCAAGTGTACACAGTTTTTTTTAAGTATCTCATGCATCAGAGCTTACATATGGCGATGTTGGTCTATCCAGAATTTACAGCTTTTCATCACAAAGTCACAACCCAAACCTCTTCCCCACTCCAAGTTCTCCGCCATACTATAATTGGCCCTGTACCACCTTAAAACAGAAAATAGCACAGAGAGGAGTCAATCATAGGACAGTCTTAGCATTCTAGTACTTAAATGACACTTAAAGGGGTAGGTAGTCCACCGAAAAATGCTAATTCTTTCAACATTTACACAGCCTCATATATATATATATATATATATACATACAGAGGAATGCTGAAAGTTTAAGGTCCCATTGACTTCCATAGAATTTTTTTTTCAATACTGTTGGCAGTGAATGGGAACCAAAATTGTTTGGTTACCAACATTCTTCAAAATATCCTCTTTTGTGTTGCACAGAGCATACAGTTTGAAACAACACGAGGGTGAGTAAATGACAGAATCTACATTTTTTGGGGGGGAACTATACCTCTAAATGTAGAAGTCCACACCTTCGTAAGTAAATAAACTGCATTAGCCAAGAGCAACAACACTTCTCTTACCCTGTATCCTCCATTATGGCCAAAGTAATTCTGGAAAACACTCTGTTCTGTGTGTGAGATCCAGTCATTGCCTCATTCTGTTAAAATAAAACATGCTGAATTCAATAAAAAAAACAGTACTTTGACAGTACTGACACTGAAATAGTTAAGTGTTCATGAACACCACCAGGGAAGATTTGGTTTCAGTACCTCTAACAGACGTTTTTCCCAGTGGTTGAACTCAGTGCCAGCACCTCCTTGGTTCTCCAGTTCCATGCCCTCTAGAATGGGGCAATTAAAATGTCTCCTGGCTTCCTCCTGATAAAACATCACAACAATTCATGTAGCTCAATTTAGATGGCGTTTCTTTAAAAAGGAAATAAATACTTACAACTACACGCGGGGTGGTCAGAAGATGGACCGTGTGTCTGACCATGTGGTCTCCACGGATGTCCCACAGCCGAGTTGCTCTTTTAATGACTTTATCACTCCATTGATATAACCCTAAACTGAGAGAGAGAGAGAGAGAGAGAGAGAGAAATAAGCACAGTGCTATATATTTATATATACATTAACAATGAAGGTCCATTATATACATATATCAGGGAGACTTTTTTTTACCTACAATAATACAAATTTTAACCTGTAATAATCATGCATTATAATTATCATAATAAATTATATTTCATACACAGAAATAAAAATACAAATATAACCATCACCTTTCATTGTATGCAGGTAGACCACTTGCAGAACGTGGTGTCAAAGGTTTCCCATCATCATCATGGTAAAACGCAAAGAGTCCTGCAGAAAAGCCCTTAAAACATATAGAACATATAATTGAACAATGATAAATTATAAAGCTCTCCTCATGCAGATGTGTAGAGTTTAATGTGGTTACCAGGGCATGTATGATCTCGTGTTTGACTGTGGACAGCATCCCTTCAAACTCCTGAGGTTGACTAGAGATCATATTGGGACACAGATTGGCATATCCAGCGATGGGCCTACATTAAGAAATTCTGCCGTTACTGTCAGCAACACACTGGACTATTTCCACAGTATACTCTAAAGCAAATTAAAATCACCATCATTCCCATTTCATTCATTATTGCGATCACCTGTCCAGTTCAGACTCCAGCTGGCAGTACGCTGCATAGGCTACGATGTTCTCTTGTCCACAACGCTCTGTGGTCATCGCACTCACGTACAACACAAAATCAGCCCTCACCACCCCCTCACCATCAGGAGGACCAGCCGGGCCGCAGGACTTGCCAGACTCACTGCAAACCCTGCATTGCTAAAAGAGACCTCATTCTATGAATCAAAAATTCTCATAAAATAACCTGCAATGTATTTATATTTATCAGTATTAGAATTAATGTTATCCATAAAATACACTTAAAATGGATCTTTAAGTATGATTGGTGCTTCTGTATGTATATTTACACAGGTAATTTTTAAAGCAATATTCCAAACACAGAATTGAATATATTAACAAACATCAATAGACCTGAGACACCTTAAGTTTCATACAATGCTCATATGTAATTTAGGGAGAAATCAAGTAAGTATTAATTAACTTTTGCCAAGCACCAAAGGGTGAAAAAATAGGCTTGGTTGAGTAATTCACACCGGTGTGAAATAGATATGTGGAATATTGCTCATATTACGCTACCAAAATAAAAAAATAAAAACGTTTTTGGACTAAGCTGTATTTGCTGCAATTATATTGTAATACAAAAATAAGTAAATATTTTTGGCCAGAAAATTTGAGGGGGACCTACTTGCAAATGTTGTTCAGGGACAACAACTGGGCCACACTTAGTGATGTTTGCACACGGTCCCTGACAGTAGCGACGTGGATCATCTCTTTTCCTAAGGTACTGATTGGTTGCGCATTGTCTAATCATTAAGAGAGAAAAAATATTGGGATTACAAAAAAAAACTAATGAGATTAAATATCCACCAAGCATCCAGAAGGACATGGCTGAATGCAATTTTAAGAGGATTTGCTGTCAGACAATACAAGCCGAGAAGAGAATTACCTGCTCAGTAATATTGGACCTGACCGCCTTCGAACCCTGAAGGCCTTCTGAAGATAATCAATGGCCCGTGGGAGGAGCTTGTCCTTGAAACAAAGCAGAAAAGATCATTATTGAAAAGATCAATTATGTATGCATGCATCCTATTTAGATGTGAAAAGCCATTTACAAGATTTAACAAATAATATTTAACTTTACTTATTAATAAAACCTTGACTACAGAAATCAAAATACCTTCACAAGGCTGCTTTTGGCATCATCTAACCTGTGTGAGCAGTAAAGATATTTAGTCAATGTATAACAATGACAATGTGGCATTACTGTATTTAATAAAATACAAACTAACCCATCCAAGCTTGAGTCGTACTCTATTTGGATCTTTAACTGCTGGTCAGTGCTTCTTTTGGTCACTCTATCTGGCTTCAGAAACACTTTATGTATGACCTAGAATGGCGAAAACAGCAGAACGTAATTATAAGTACTGGTAAAATAATATTTCAGAGATTATTTGAGCAGTGAAGGATGATTTTCATTGAATAGAAAAAAACTAGGACTGCTATATAATTTATTTATGTACTACAGAAGAAGTTATACAGATTTTAAGGCGATCGATTTATGACTTTTTTCATTTTATAGTTAACTGTCCCTTTAATGAGACATTATCCAAATAAATGCCTTTTAAAGCAATAGTTTTACTACAATGGAAAATTCTGCCTTCATTTATCCACCTTAAAGCCACCTTCTTTCTTCTGTGGAGCATAAAGGAGACGTTAGCAGATTGCCAGCCTCAGTTATTATTCATTTTTAGGGGATAAAGCACAACAAGGCATGACATTAAGAAGGCACAAACTTAAATGTCGTATTTGAGAAGCAGAAGAAAGAATAACAAATAAGAGGGACAGTCACTGACCTCTGTGGGCAGAGGCACTTTATGGTCACAGGTGTGCGTCTGTGCGCCGGTGCTGATGATGATGATGATGATGGTGTTAACGAGTAAAGCAGCTCTAACTGATCGAGGCTGCCGCCATCCCGACGCCATCATTCACTCCGTGACTTTAACATTCATATCTCCGTCCTGTCACGCCGCAGAAAACACTTCAATGTCGCATATATCTGAAGGATGTTCCGTGAAGAATTCAAATCAGCTGTTAATTAAACCGGCTTCACCCATAAACCCAGAGCAGCGTGAAAGCGGAAACAATACTTCAGCATGTCAAAATAAAAGCCTGTACCAATATAAATGCAGTAACTATAATAATAGTAGTAGATACTGCTTACTATGTACTAAATACTGTAAAGCTAGTCGGGCTGTAAAGCTAGTCGGTATGAAAATACGTATATAATACTGCACAATGTATACTCATAGACTATAAGTGTATACTACATACCATTAAAAAATGTATTGTCATACAGAACTCATTGACGCAATATTTGTCACATTACCTCATTACTTTGCATGTTTATAATTATTATTATTATTACAATAATAATTTTGTAATTACATTTAACAGAGCATTCTAAACTACTGAGCAGCAGTATGCAGTTTGCCCAACAATATTAAACTGGATTTCAATCAGTACAAACCAGAGGGGGGATTACAAAACATAAATCAGACACAAAACAAAGACAAAATATACAACTATTTATTATAAGAGTACAGAAAATCACATTTAATTACATAACCATCTACAGAATACAAAGTCTGGTCCCTTGGTTAATGAACACAAAATTAATTAAAAATCGTGTAGATAATATTCTAAAGACTTTGATAAATCAGTCCAACATTCTAAAGAGCAGCAAACAGGTTTGTTTCAAATAAGAATGGTTTTTGATCGGATACTGCTTATTTGTGGCACAAGTACACAGTATCTGACTCAGAGTTTGAGTTTGCCAGCCAGAGGCCTGCAGGGGTAGAGCCGTGAGAATCGGCCCAGCGTCCACACAGGAAACACATTCCTGTAAGAGGTGTAGCTGATGGCACAGCTTTTATTGAACACTCCAGAAATATTCTCCTGAAAACAAGGAAACAACCCAGCACATTTTATTAGACAGAGAGAGAGAGAGATTGTGACCTCAGATGAATTTTGGAGATCTAGCAATGCTTTGCTCACCTGTGGCCAATCTCCATTGGGCAGCTGCCGATCAATCAGAACTTGAATGCCTCGCTCGATCACTCTGATGTCAGGGTACCTAAAAATGACATTTTTTTTAAGTAAATTAACCTGTTTTGGAAGAGCAACCCCACTGAACTTCATTGTTTTCCATGCAATTTGCCATAAATCAACACTTAAAAAACACTAAAGAGTCAGGAAAAAGGGGGTTGTGGGTTGTCAAACACTACAATAAGAAATACATGAAAATTGTAATACTCACATTTGAGAATCATTTTCTAAAATGAGTTTAACGGTTAGTTTTAGGTTCATATTTTTAATGATCTCAATTACTAGACTGGTGCTGAACAGAAGCATGAGACAGCCATTTTACCCTCACAAGGGTTTGAGAAAAAGACATAAATAGGCAGAGGAAGTACAAATAGCAATAGATATTACTTACACCAAGTACAAATAATGTTAGATACTATTTATACTTTCTTGCAGTTACGGTAGTGTTATGGTGTCTATGCAGCAAATGTAAAAAAAAAATATATATTGGTTAAATTGACCACTAACACAATAGAAACAACACAATAAAAATTATTGAAATGCATTAATTACCTCACATATTTTGTATTTTTGTTTTAGTCACTGGGAAGCTACAATAGAGGCGTTCTGTTTTTGCATGAATGTTGATTTTTGGCAAACTGAAAGGAAACCAATGTGGGTCAATTTGCCCCCCAACACAAAAGCTGTACTCAGTTTTCGAACAGGAGAGCAGTTCTGTAGGGGTATCTAAAAACCACTGCTGATGTTACCTGACAGCCATCAACCCCAGCAAAGCCCAGCAGGTGTTGTGGATCTGTGAGTTCTTGCTCTGAACGTAGCGCCGCTGCTCACATGACTCAAAGTCCTCACCCCAGCCTCCATCCTCCATCTGCTTCGACAGCAGGAACTCACAGGCACGTTTCACCTCCACACAAACAGACCTGCAACGAATTAAGGGGTTAAATAAAGAGCAGTAAAAGATTATGAGTTGATGATATATCAATGAAAATAAATATGAGAAGACAAAACAAATAACATACACATTTTGGAAAGTGTGGCCCATACATGCAAATGCCTCCAGACCAAACCAGACTCCATATGTGAAACAGACTCCCCAGGACCTAAGACAAGCATCATACTTCATAAACAGTCTAAGAAGAAACAGAATCATGTCTCTGATTATAAATGAACCAATGCCTACCCTTCCCATGAGCCATCAGGTGTTTGAACCCTCCTGCAGTAGTCCAGCCCCTGCTGAAGAGTTGTCCTATGTGATCAAGAGACGCAGATTTAACCAAACCATTTTTCAAATCACAATATGCTGAAATATTGTGTTTGGCTGTACCTAATCTCTTCTGCTCTGTGCTCAGGATATACGCTGTGAAAGTGTTTCAGTGCCTGCATTACAGCTGAGGTACACTCAACATACGTGTAGTCGATCATTATATCACCTGGGAGAGAAAGAGGTAGAATCAGAAATGTCAAGACAGATGAAAAATGCACCGTCAACTGAATATGAGATTATACTGCATGCTCACCAAACACTTCAGATGGGTTCAGCAGCTCCAGCAGTTTTCCACCACGTTTGGTCTCATACGTGGCAAACCCTCCATCAGGATTTCTCATGCTTAGCAGCTGAAACAAAATCACAATGTAAAAAAGGAAATTCATACTTTTATTCAGCAAGGACAGATTAAATTGATCAAAAGTGACATTTATAATGTTAATGAATATTTCTATTTCAAATAAATGCTGTTTTTTCCTATTACAACTGTCTATTAATCAAAGAATCATTAAAAAATGTATCACAGTTTCTACAAATCATTGTAATTAATCATTGCAAAACTAAACGTTTCTTGAGCACCAAATCGGCATATTAAAATTAGTTCTGAAGGATCATGTGACACTGAAGACTAGCGTAACGTCAGCTAAAAATTGAGCTTGTCATCACAGAATAAATTACAATTGAAAAAATATTAATCACAGAAAACCGCTATATGACTAGTGTGTTTATTCTGACACAGCTTGTGAGTTTGGATGCATTTCACTTGTAATTTCATTGGAAAGATGAGCTATGCATGAACATTAGAGAAGTGACAATATATCAGCCTATGAATAAATACTGAATATTTATGTTCAAACTTACATTTAAACACTCTGTTTTAGTAAACAATTAAAAACATTTTTTTGAGGGACTGAGATTAAAGATGGGGAGTAAAGACCCTCTAAATAGGATCTAACACTGTCTATGCTGTGAGTTGATGAGATTTGAGTCACAAAGAGGCTCAGTGTTGCATCGTGCCCTTGAGCAAGACACTTAACCCTAGGTTGCTCCAAGGGGATTGTTCCTATAATAGGTGTACTGTAAATCAGATTATTGTGGCTCTGCACTGGTAAGACACAGACAGAATGTTAAACAAGGCTTTTACCACATTGACAGCATCAAAGAGTCTTTCAGTGGGAACTTTTTCTTTGAGGAAACCGCACTGCTCCTGCAGCAGCATCACAGATTTCAGTCCTTCCGCTGTACAGTCCGCAACTATCCAACCACAGTCCCGCGTGCTGAAGGGAAAACCTCCCTGAACACACACACACTCATTAAAGTGTTTAAGAGCGGATTAAGAATGGTTGAGAAGGTTGAAATGCAATACCCTAAAATGTACCTTGTTCATTTGTCTATAGTATTTCTCATATTCCGGAGGATTATCTTTGATCTATAATAATAAAAAACTGATTAGACCTCACATAGACACCAAATTACATGATAGATAGATAGATAGATGGATTTCAATGAATCATCCTCACTTGTGTCAGATCAAAGAAATGATGGGCTTGTGTGAGGCACTCTGTAAACCTGGGGATGTCCTGGGCACCTGCCTGTTCAGAAAACAAGGCCAACTGATCAATCACCAGTTATGCGCCAGTTTTGGTTTTATTAATAAAGATATATACCTCAAGAAATGCTTGTACTGCAAATGCAGTGTCCCATAGCTGTGATCCGTTTGTACCCTGATGGAAAATAAAAAAATTATATGAGTGATAATTGTTAATAACAACATTTAACTGATCAGATAAAACAAACTTTAGAACCCAAAAATGTTCTTCATAATGATATCACCTGCATTTTCATGCCATCCAAACCCAGCCTGGAGCATTGAACAAATAAAAATGACAAATAGAAAGACAGAAACCAATTGTTATTATTATAATAGCCTACAATATAAGCAGGAAATGACTCAAATCAGACCACAAACCATAGATAGTCAGGAATCCTTGTCACGTGCTCCTGAAAGGCGGGTGATGTGGGTCCATCCACATACCAGCGTACCAACATATTGATCGTTTTCGAAATCTGACAAAACAGTTTTGTACACAGAGTAATATTTAAGAATGAATAGTTCAGATAAAACATGTACAGAGAAACTGCACACAATAAAACCAGAGATGTGGATTAATAGAGTCAATATTACATTACATAAAATAAAAATGCATTCTCTGTTCTCTCACCGGGCCAATGCTGATACACTTAGTGAATCGATCGTCTGCTTTAATATGGTCATAAAGCTCCTTCACTGCCTTTTCTCTCAGCATACTGCTGTGATGAGCTTCATACACATTCAGGATCACTGTAAGATCAAGTTTGATAGTGTTATGCGACTTAATTGAAATGTAAAGGTAAAGGATTCTTTTTTACAGAGATGTTACACTTCTCTCACAATAGGCGATATTAAGCAAGGTGCTGTGTGTTGTGTACAAGTCACAAGCTGCAACGTTGCTCTTCTGAGCTGGCCAGTCAATAGTCGAGTATTCCTGGACGTAGAGCTCCTGTTTAACACCCAAAAAACAAACAACTGTGACTGGATAGCAGAATTCAGGCAAACAAGCCTGCTTTTAATGTGGTCTCGGAGTGGCCTCTAGTGGTGAAACTTCACCTGTCTTAAACTGAGTATCAGTGGATCTTCATCGGCAGACAGCCTGACCGCATAGCAGTAGCTCATGGGCAGGTAGACCTGCCGACAGTGGCACCATAAAGTGGAAGGATGTGCCGGCACCCAGGAAGGGAACAGCCTGATGGGGGGGTAAAAAACACATAAGTAAATCCAACTATAGATATTTTCAAAACAAATATAACACTAAATCTGTAAACTAATGTACTCTCGGCATACCACATCTCTGGAAAGAGCGTATTCATCCCTTCCCAGCTGTATACGTTGAGGATGGCCAACCAGAATTTACCCCAGGAGGGTATGCCGACAGCACCGCCTGTAACAGAGCAGGACAATACTGAAACTGAACACCATATTATTTCATTCATTGGGTTACGTTACACATGAACATGCATGGGACTGTTTGTATATCAGCAATCGCAGACCTTTGCTGTGTAAAATATTCCTCGCGCGAACCATATCTGGATCATCAGGCCCAACTCCCAGAATTCTTAGGGTGGTGTAACTCAAAGCTGTTCCAAAAACAGTAGACTTATCTTCAATGTGCCTGGAAAATGAATATTTGTTTATTCATCAGCAAAATAAGTAATTATTTCATTATTATCCTAGTGAAGTTAAACATTACAGGGACAGTGGACTCAAAAATGACGATTCTGCTCATCTTCATGTCAATTCAAACCTGTATGATTTTTTAAAAGATATTTTGAAGAATGTTGGGAACCAGTTTCTGTTCCCATTGACTCTCATTGTATTGTTTTGTCCATACAATGCAAGTCATGGAAACTAAAACTGTTTGGTTACCAGCATTCTTCAAAATATCTTCTTCAGATCAATTTACATTTATGCATTTAGCAGACGCTTTTATCCAAAGCGACTCACAAAAGAGGAATAAAGTAATTTGTTAAAGAGCCAATAATATTCCTAGTACACAATGCCAGGTTTATTAGATAACTATATTAGGAGGCAAGATAACGGAGAAAAAAATCTGCATAATGGACAAATAATAAAACACTACCATTATGTATAAATGCAGCAGCATTTCAATTGTTTTATTTTTGCATTACAGTAATAAGATTGATTTCCTTCTCTCTTTATTGCATTATAATAATGAGATGATTTCTTATTTAATTCTTTTGATTTGTGAGTGAAATATAATCCGGATGTGCCTTGCAGGTATCATGAGATTCACCTCATATAATAAAAGACAGTGTTATTAATACTCACAGGCCCCAGCCTCCGTCAGGCAGCTGCACAGAGCGAAGGTATCTGACCATTTCCTGCTTCCATGCATCTGGCAGAGGAATCTTAGCAATATGACAGGTTATGAGCAGACCTGAAAATCATCAACAAATAGACAAAAGGACAGTTAAGCTCTAAAAATCCCAGGTTTCTCTGTAACATTATTATTTACTTCATTAGTGGCAAATTAATAATGCATGGGTTAATCGCACAAAAAAAATGTAATTTTCATATAATACTCGACTGATTATATTTATATTATACATAATTTATTATTTATATATTATCAAAATATTTGCTTTCATCTAATGCCTGAACAAAGAAAGTCTGTCCAAATGGTTTACTATAAATGAATCACCTGGAAGTAAGAAAAGTGGTCCACCATAATCCCCAGCCCAGTGTCCATCTTCAGCCTGGAGACGGCTGTAGAAGTCCATTCCCTTCAGTGCAGCTTCTACTGCAGTGTGTGCGGCAGGGGATGCCGAGATGAACTCCCCCTAAGGTCAAGAAGAACAGATTAGATGTGAAAATGAATATAAAAGTTGCACTGTACTTGTCTATAATGTTTATGTTTACCGTGTCCAGTCCCAGAGAGTGAGATTCCAGCATGCTCTGCTGTCTGTCCACGCTGCCTGCCTCCTCAATGTACCTCCAGGTCTGTCTGCCCTCCACATTACTCAACCTCCAGCGGCTGAGATCGGTCACTGGATCGGTCTTATAGGGGCCTCCCCTTCTCCGCAAACACCTGAAGCAAATCTTTAAATGTTACACTTGGCTGGGCATATTAACAGTAGTACATTAACACCTTTCAAGCATTTAGCAAACCTTACTAGTGTGCATCTAACAATAAAAAATACTTTATTTAAATTATAGTTAAGTTTGTCAGTACAAAACAGCACTGTAGAAATACTGGCATTGTCTTTCTCAAAAAATAAATAAACAAATAGACACCTTGTAGTTTCATGACTTCATAAATCATATTATGTTATAATAAAGATAGCATCTACAGATATGCATATAGTCCACATTATGGCATTGATACTTATAATAATATACTGTTTATTAAAACCTAAGACATTATAATTAATGTATTAGTTTATGTTTAACGTGTCCTATGGGAAAATGTATTCATCTCATATCAGCGTGATCTTAAAACATAAGCACTCAGAAATATTGTACTCACGTTCCCTCGGTCATCTTTGAAGAGCATGAGCAAAACTTGTAAACTGAAAATAACCTGTTATATTTCAGCTGATCGAGATGGTAAACGCCTCCTTAAAATCAGCCTGGGAAATGTAGTTCTTCATTCCTCTTAAATCGTTCTTGGAAAAGTGGCTTCGTTCGTTCGTTAAACTACGTTTCCCATGACGCTTAGCACTGCCTTCCGAGCGCGATATCGCATGGAGAGACATGACCAGAGGACAGACCCTCCAATCACATGTTAGAAACATAGCAAAATGGGCGTGACTTTCCAGTTTACACCTATCACGATTGGAGTGTCATGAATGATTAATCACCTCATGTTAATTCGTAATTCAAAGGTTAGCCTGTAGTAATCTGAACAAAAACATCTTTAAAATATTTTAGTATTTCTCAGCATATTAGTCGGAAAAAATACACAAAATAAGTAGTTTGATAAAACCAATCTTTATGGTTGTCCAAAAATATACATTTAAATACAACAGAATTATTGGGATGAACAAAATGCATTAAACTATTATTCACAAAGCGGGAAAGCATGAATGAAAACAAATGAACAAATTCTAAATTACTGTTAAAGTACAAGGAGATACACACACTAATATTTAATTAAACCTAATGGATGAGGCACACGACTTAAGCATTATTTCAAAAAATATAAAATTTAAAACGGCAAAAATAAAACTACTGAGACAATAAGCAGCAGACAAAATACATTTTCTTTCAAAATGGGAGACTAGAAGTGGCATTCAGCAGCTGCTGTTATATTCAAACATCTTCAGTTCTCTACAATGTCTAAAAGACACTTCAACTTGAGGTCACACACACGTTCCTCCTCCTTCTGACTTGACAACTCTCTTTTTAAGTCCTGCAAACGCTGGAACAAAGATACTGATCTGTGTTTTTCACAAGATGCAGCAGTCTTCTCAACAGAATCTTTCATTTCCACTTCCTTCAAATAAAAAACAAATACAGGTTTAAGGCCATTATAATGAAAGCTGCTTTTCAACTTCATACGATCCTAAGTTTGCTAAAATACTGTACTTGTAAGTGGAAGGTAGCAGCAGGGCGCTTGGAAGAGGAACTCCTAACTAGGGGAGGCGCAGAGAGGAGGGTGGAGGGGAGGAAGAGAGGAAAAGAGACAGAGGACAAATGATCCGCTTCAATCCTACGCTGAATCTGCTCTCCGATTCTAGATACACATATGAGAAAAAAAGAATAAGAGACAAAATCCCATAATGCATCATTATATCATCTTAATTTTGAGTAAAACTCAGTTTAGTGCATTAAACAAAGTTTAAAGCTAACCTCTGGCCCTCAGCATTCATCTCCTGAACAGTTAAGAGAGTACGCTGAAGTTGCTCCATTATGGGATTCTGTGTGCTGTCTGCATCAAAGAGTCTGTTTATTTTGCAAGGAGATATTTTCTCAACCAGGTCAGCTGTTTCTGTTTCCTTTAAAGAGCACAAAAATAGAGACTTAATGCAATTATAGTAATGCAAGCAAGTATATGAATCCAGTTGTGATGGTGTCTCTGGTATAACTCTACCTGTATGTGGACAGTCCCAGCAGCAGGGTGCTTTCGGGAGGGGGTCGTGGTCACGGGCACAGAGAGGACGGTGGAGGTCAGAGTAAGAGGAAACGATGAAGGGCGTAAAGGATCCGCTTCAATCCGACGCTGTACCTGCTCTCCAATCCTACAGACACGCGTTAAGTAATGGTTACTACAAACATCCAAGCAAAAAAAGCCAACAACTCTTATATTAAAATTGTTAATGCTAACCTCTGGCCCTCAGCGTTCATATCGCGAACGGAAGAGAGAATCTGTTCAAAGTGCTGCGATATGGAAATTTGTGCAGCATCACAAACAGAAGGCCATTCCTCTGTGTTTGTGTGACTCTGAAACAGCTTCTGTTTGGGGAAATGTCTGGCCATGTTTGGGGATCTGACTTTTGACCTATCAGAAAACGTTTAAATTTAGTTTGAATTTTTTGATGCAAGGCTGTTATGCTATATATATGATTATACTGTGAATAATACATATGTAAAACAGTGATAGTTACACTTCTGAGGCCTGCTGTTTTTCCTGATATGTCTGTTTCACAGCCTCTATCCAGCTATCAGGGGGCTGGAAACACTTCAGGCTATCTTTGTTAAAATATACAAGAATCTCGCCATCATCCGTCAGGGCATCTGTTATCATAAGAGTTAAAACATACATTTAACAATGGAATATGTTCAAAGCTAATTGGCATTATGTTACCAATCTGTTATTATCACCTTTTGTCACCAGAGTCTCCAAATTCCAGTCCTTCATGCGATGTTCTACACACAGGCTTATGATGTCATCCCAAGGAATTTCGTGAAAGGACGGTCCAGTCATCTCATAGTCATCCTCATCTGCACCACTCACATGAAAGTACTGGTAGTTCACTCTTCTTAGCAGGTTCTCCAGGCGGGACATTAGAATAGGTTGGCTTAAGGGTGAGGTAGGGATCTGGGATACGTACTGGAATATCGAGGCACACAAATGCGGCCAGGAGGCTGAGAAATAAGAAAAGAGATTAGATTTGATTCCTCTCAATTAAGATAAAAATACTAAAATGTACAAATTCAAGGATTGTAACCTACCACTACTTGGAGGCAGATCCCACTCAGGAAGTTGCCGGCTGAGGATGGTTCTCTTCAGCCACTCCAGGTGTTCTGGAGAGTTCCAAGCCTGATGAGGAATCAGCTCACTGTTCTCGGGGAGAGAGAATTCAGGAGGTGGCCAGCAGAGACCGGACAGATGCTCTGACGAAACCACACCTGCTAGGAAACTCAGCACACTGTTGCAGAGATGCACGATAGGCTCCGGATGCTGGGACAGAAGACCTGTATGTTTCCTGTCCTGCTTGTCTCGTTGTAGTCTGGAGTAGAACTCACGACACAGGCCTAGCTCAACAACCTGCAGCAGGGTCTGAGAGGACAGGGCTGGGCCAGCGGGAGAACGGGCGGCAAGCCACCTGATGACATGACTCATCTGAAGTGGATCAATTATATAAAGAGAATGTGTAAGTACATAATACATGCTACATTTTCAATAAGCATTAAAGACATTAATAATCATTTTCCCTGATAAGAAAAAAATTAACATCTAGTTCTATCCATGCTTCTACCAAACATTATGTGCAAGAGTGGAAACTACTATTAATTAGAGATGCTCTTTAAAAAAAGTGAAAGGAAAATGTTTTTAAAAATTATAGACAAGTAATCATTATAAATTATACAACCACACATATCACGCATGATCCCTAACACAAATATTTTGTAACTATATTAAATAAGAACAACTGTGTATTTTCAATATTTATTTGCAGACTAACCTGCTCTGAGCCTTGCAGGTCAGTGAGGGTTGCTGGTACGTGGACAAAGATGTATTCAGAGATGAGACCATCTTTGACTAACATATTCAACATGAGTGCTGTGAAAGAGAATAAATTAATCAGATTACAGTCTTGTCTACTATACTAAGTCTTTCCTTCAAAACTTGCCTTCTTCCAAACCATGATCATTGGTACCACCCTCTTGGTTGCCAGTGACCACCACAACCAGAGGTACGGGAGAGTGCCAGCAGCTGGCCTGCTGCACCTGCCTCAGCTGAAGGAGGGCAGAGAGCAGGGACACATCCTCATCCTCTTCATCTTCACCCTGTCCAGCACTGTTAAGAGAGGGAAGTAGCATCAGCAGAGCGTTGGTACCATGGAGCTCCTTCTGTTCCTCCAGCAGACACTGTTCTTCTGCACTCAGAGGGCCATGGCATGCCTGCACACAAACACAAGGGTTAATCAAGTATAACTGGATACTAATGAACATTTCATGAGCTGGAATTTTCCCCCTGTGGTCCATTTTCTCCACAATACCTCACTTGAACTGTGACAGAATTTTAATTTTTTTGTGGAAAACTATTCCTCCTGAAGCTTACTTTTATAGCAATGTGAACCTTCGTGAGTCTGTCCCCTAATATTTGTCAAGCTGTGACTAATGCACAGTGTTTTCAGTTGCCCTTTGAGTTCTTTCTCACTCTCTTCAGATTGGATTCCTTTACCCAATTTAACCTCAAGCCAGTCTGTCAGAATCCTGCATGGAAACAAACATAAAAAACAAAAAAGGTCAGTTTTAATTTTACATTAAGAAGTTTACCCACAGTTTCGTTCATTACCTGCTGGCATAGTTTATGTCACTATCGCAGTTGCTTGGCAATAGAAGCGTGGCTTTCCAGAAGATTCTGTCAGGTGCATTAGGGGTGCTTTCTGCCACAAGAGTGGGCAGGTCAAGAGGCATCCATACACGCTCACTGCCAAAGAAGGATAATTAACCATTCAGAAAATCATGGTGATGAAATTATCTGCATTCTGCACATCTATGCCACACTGTACTTACCTCAGTAAGAGATTGTAATAGTAGGACACTTTCATTTGATGAACTGCTTCCTGTCTCATTTTCAGCAAGCTATATTATTAAAATTAATTGCCAGGAACAATCATTAAGTTGCATAAAAATTAAAAGCACAAAAAAATATAAATCTTCAATTACAGACCTTGTGCAGGAAACCGCCATGTTCCCAGAGTTACCCAGGTTGACCATCCCCTGGGCCAGGAGGTCCAGAGAGGGGCTCGTAGGGGCACTGGGTACCAGAGCCTTCAGTTTGAACCGTGGATCTACACAGCCAGGGGCTGCAGGGAAACCACGCATCTGTCTCTTTAGCTGACGACGCACGGCTACCACATCACGCCATCTAGAGCATATGCATACAGGTTTCTATAGAAAACTTATTTGCTCCAGGGATCTCTTTATACACAAAGAGAAATAATAAGCTACTCAAACCTCTTGATGAACTTGCAGATGCGCCTCAACTCATTGTCCAGGACATCTTGTGCCATTGCGGCCAACTCCTCAGCCAGCGTCTCCTCTAATATGCAGTCGCATTCCTCCGCTGAGCAGCGGGCAATACAAGCCGCCTTTTCTTCTAAAGCAAGCCTGGAAATGAAGAGGAGCATGACCAATTTTGCACGTTCACTGATGAATCAGAAAGACTTGACAAAAGTCATGTTTCACCCAAAAATCTAAATGAAGAAATATTATAATAAATGCATATAAAATAAACATTTTGCAGAAATTGAGCTTAACAATTAAAATTGTCTTAAATGCCTAAACGTTTGCATTGTGACATTTAAAATGAAGCATAATCCCATACCCCCCCCAAAAAAACTCCTTCCTATAATCTAACCTCATTATAAAAAATATTAGATTCATTTTTTTATATTATATCAGACAAGCCATCTTATAAATAGCTTAATTTCCTTTAGTCAAAACATTTTAATTTCAGGGAGAAATGTGACTTGTACATAATCTCTCACAACTGTTAATGAGGAAGCCAAAGGAGTGGAACACTTAAAAAAAAATCTGGCAATTCTGACTTTTTTTCACAGAATTGTGAGAAATAAACACAATTTTATAAAGTCAGAATTGTGAGATATAAACTCAGATAGTGCGAGATATAAAATCACAATTCGGACTTTGTTTCTCAGAATTGCGTGATATAAAGTCAGAATTACAATTTATAAAGTCACAATAGTGAGATAAAACAATTCTGACTTTATAACTCGCAATTGCAATTGAAAAAAAGTCAGAATTGCAAAAAGAAAAATTCAGATTTGCGAGATATAAACTCGTAATTCTGAGAAAAAAAGTCAGAATTGTGAGTTTATATCTCGCAGTTCTGACTTTATCACCTTATTCTGACTTTATTTTTTAGAATTGTGATGTTGTTTGTATCACGCAAGTATGAGAAAAAAAAGTCAGAATTTTGGAATAAAAAGTCGCAATTACCTTTTTAATTTTTTATTTAGTGGCGGTAACGGGCTTCCATACAAAGGTGACAGACAATAGCAAAGAAAACCTCGAGATATTAATGTAGGATGTGGTACCTTATTTCAGCCTCTGCGGTCGCTCTAATGCTCTCTGTTAGCACCTCGTCACTGATTTTAGCACACAGCTCAACGCTGAACTGCTCAAGAAAGGCTTTCTTACACCTGACATCAAACACAAAAAATAGAAAAAGGGTTGAAAACGCTCTGGTTACTAAACATAACCAGAAATGCCATTGCAGCTGCAAAAACATTAACAAATCACAATCCAGTTACACCCTAGATTCATGCAATGTGAGAGACCATTTCAAAAGTGAACGTAACATACACAAAACCATTGTATTATCAATAAGTGCATGATTAATTGCATGTAAAATAAAGGTTTTTGTTTACATAATGTGTGTGAGTACTGTGTATATTTATTATGTATATATAAATACACCCACATGCATACATTTAAGCAAAATATGTAGTTTCTATATTAAATATATTCATATATGATATGATTTATATGAACATAAATGTATACACGTAAATACATGCTGTGTATGAGTGTCTTTCTATATACATAATATATGTGTGTGTACTGTGTATATTTATTATGTAAACAAAAACTTTTATTTTGGATGCAATTAATCGTTTGACAGCACTAATTTAAAAAAGAATGGAGAGGGTCTTTCACAAACCTGGCTTCTTCATGCCTGCGTTTCTCCTCTGCGATTCTCTCCTTCTCAGCGATGATCTCTGCCGTGGATAGTTCCCTCAGCAGCTGATTTAAGACTTCAGTCACAACAGTTTCTAACTCACTGTCACTCACACTGCAGAACATGCACATTAAGAAACAAACACTATGTTAAAAATTAGTTTAGGCTTTATGGAAGTGAAATCTTCTGGCTGACAAATAAAACCTGTGGGTTAGAAAAGAAAAAGTTTCTACCTGAGGGCTGCAGACACATATTCAGCAGCTGCACGAGTTATATCAGAGACCTCGGCTTCCACTACCTCATTAAGCACCGCATCCAACTCTGCTATTATATCCTGCCAGAGATCACAGTGTCATTAGTGAGCTTATGCATGTACCATAGCGTAGGACTTTTCAGTTAAGACTGAAAAGCGTCTCACCTGATTTGTGTACGCTGGTTCTGGTTTTGGTGGAGGAGATGGAGGTCGGACTGGTTGTGGGGCTAATATGGGTTGGAAAACCAACTGTGGCACCATAGGTAGAGATGATTCTGTTTGGTTCTTCTCTCCCGTTTCCTCTGTGTCATCAGGTTTTACAGGCTCTGTCATGCCAGGGTGGTCCACGAACAGCCGTGGTTCAGCCAGAAGCCTTGATGTCACCTGAAACCTGGAGTCAGGGTCCATCAAAGGCTTCAACTCCTGCCTCTGTGGATGAGCTGCCAAAGGATAAAATATTGACTAAGTACAAGTATATTCTAATTTTCACTAATGAACTAAGAATCAAAGTGCATCCACACCCTTCAGGGCAGCTGCTGGAGGCTCAGAAGACAGGCCGTCTCCTGTGTACTTGTTGGAATCGAAGCTGCAAACGGGATTGTGCTGGGGTGGGTTGGGCAGTGGTCCACCATTCACCACCTCACCAATCAGAACAGCTCTCTTCCTCTCAATGACCACAGACTTCATCTGCGGTAAAGATAAATCAGGCTCCTGATAGGCTGTGCGACTAAGTTCTACCATGCTGGATGAGAGACAAAATAAGGCATTAGTTTTCAAAAACTCAGCATCTCAAAAATAACTTTGGACACTATTGCATTGAGAATTTTTTTTCTCTTTAAATCAAGACAACAGAAAAAATAAGTAGTACATACCCATCACTGATAGTAAGGCCATGCTGTTGAATAAAGTCTGCGGCTTCAGTGGTATTGCGGAACATGAGCATTCTGACAAAGTCTTCGACTGGGAAAATGGTGGATCTTTGAGATCCAACAGTAAAGGCCACATTGAGGATTTTCAGTGCTTTGCTTCGAACCTAATCAAACAGAGACAAAAAAAACATTCCAATTAAAGATGTAACAAATGCCAAAGTATTTAATAAACACTGGCTATAGAACTACCCTCTGGGCAAGATGCATTTACCTGATTGAAGTATCTGTGAAGTATGCAGCTGCTCAAATAGGAAGCTGCACTCACAAGTTTGAAGAACCGGACAAAGTTATTGCTGTTGAGTGCTGCAAAGGCCTGCACAGCAAAATCAACCTCTCGAGACTCTCGTACCTCTTTACGGAACTGCTGCACCTCACTGCATTGACACAAAACAAATCCATCTATATCCTTTATTCCATCACTGCAAATATGTATTTCTCATTTACATTTTATTAGTTCATGAACTGAATCCTTAAACTTGGCATTGTTAGTGAAACAGGCCTAATCTACGATTTGAACTAAAGGAATGCCTTGTCTATTGGAATGGCTTTACTGCCAAAATAAAAGACGACAAAAGCAAGGTTTTACCGAAGAATATCTCCGTCATTGAGCTTAAGCAACACATTGTACTGGCGGAACTCTGCTTCATTGGGGCAGTACACCTCTTTAGTGTCTAGGTCTTGATACATCTCCTTTAGACTCTGCAGGCATTTTGTCATATTCTCATTGTTGATTTTTGCATCAAAAGACATCATGGGTTCCTGGCAGAGGTGATGGGCGCAGTGAATGTGGAAACGGGTACATTTCTCAATTAGCGAGACTGTTTCTGGATCACATAGATGCTGCTGGGTAATGTCCTGCAAGAGAGGTTTAGACACATGATTATTACAAAATAATATTCACATTGACACATTTTATATCAATCAGTTTAAAATATTTTTATTAAAATCAACAGTTAGACACCTTAGAAATAATGCCTTAGATCAAGCAATTAAAGTTGTTATGCCCACCTTCCGAATTCCTCTGGTTCTGTTCCAGACAAAGTCATACCAGTCACGGTAATTGCCCTCACCCTGGTCCATAATCTGGGTTACAAGGTAGTCCATAGTCATGCTTAGCACAGGAAGCGGTCTAAGCTCATGAGGGAGTGGTTCTTCCTGATCGGCCGAAGACCTGCTATACTCTTTGATAGCAGCAAAATGATCCACCTAAACAGAAGGGGAGGATTTAGTCGATTTACTCAGATTTGATCACAAAACATTAAACTTTGGCCAAGAACTCCAATGAAAACATGGATTCCAGATCATTACTGGACTGTACTATGATCATCACAAACCTTCTCTGTATCTGGAATAACTTCAAAGACGCTCAGCTGGTTGCGGGTTTCTCTCATATACCGCTCTTTCTCGGGGCACATATCAGGGCATGTTCCCACAAACACTTTGGACATATCCAGGTCTGTTCTTTTGGGTCGAGCTTCAAAGACAAAACGATAATTTATTGCCAAACAGATAATTGATCGCCATTTATGTTTAAATATAAATAAAACAAACATGAATAATATCACATACAACATTATTTCATGATCCTATAATAATAATAATACATGCTGCATTTACTATAATAAATTCAGTTCTAGATTGTACCAGAGCCAATTAAAGTTTTACCTTGCCGTAAAATCTTGTCTCTCTGCTCTAGGAGGCGGTATTTCTCCTCTGCTGTTTCAGCCACCTGACCAATCAGAGGCTGAAGTACTAAGGGCAGGTTAATAATGGGTCGTTCTACGCTCCGTTCCTCTGAGACGGACTCCAATGGTGCCTCACTCTCAAACTGGAGTGTTTTAGCAACAGACGATTTTTGGATTGGAGAGCTGTAACATAAAAACAACAAGCAGAAATAAATAATTAGGCCAAGTAAGAATCATGCAAAGGGACTGCTTGATATCACATGTCTTAAATGACCTTTTAGTAAGGGAGCTAGTGGTGCTGATGGGCACTGCTCTGGGAAAAGGCTTGCGACTAGAGGAGGACTGCAAAAATGCAGGCCCAGACTCTGAGTCCCCCGTCACATCTTTGACTTCTGAAGGTCTAGCAGCTTTTTCACTTGGACCTGTAAATTACAATCATTTCATAAGCATAACAGTATAAGAGTTAACATTTAGTGCTTCTGCTAAATTAAGGCTAAAACAAGGTATAAAATCACATTTAAACATCAGCTCTCATGTTGAACATGTCTCAAACATTTTTTTTCAGATGTTCATCAGTTTAAAGCAAAAAAAAGCTATCATGCCCTAATTTCTTGTGACTCCTGTGTTGTTAAATTAGATGTGTATTTACATTTTTAGCAGCCAAAAACAATGCAAATGTGAAAAAGTGAACTTGACCTCGAACAAGTTTAGTAGGGCCAGATTTATTACAGTGGAGGTTTCAGTTTGATGCAATGCCAAGCATAATATGACATTAAAAATCTACATTTTTATTCTTGATAAACACTGTTAGTGCATTCGTTAATTTCTTGAAATCATATTTTCATCCACAATATATTTTAATTTAAATGGTTCAATTATCAAAAATTTTCATCTTGCTTTTGTAACACTGATGAAATAAACTTAATTTTCAGCAGTAATTTTATTGGTGACATTAACACTGCACTTAAGAATAGCCTTTTAAAGTTTAACAATACCACAAAGCCAAACCAACATTTTACATTTAATGCATTAAGATTTTTACTTAATTTGATTGAACAGCAAACAAGCAACTTAATCTGTTACTCACTTTGCTTTTTCCTTTGCCAAAATATCTGAATTTCAGTTCTCTGGAACTGCTTTCCTTTCTTTTTGGCTTTGGCTGCAGATGTCTGGAGGACAAGAAAGAGCTCATCTAATTAATCACAAACACATTCATTCAATGTAACTACTTTTGTGGCAATAAGCATTTTGTCTTATGTCTCTAACTAGACATGCTCACATGATCTTGGAAATGCACGATGGCCAGATTCTTCTGAGGCCTGCAATACACCTTAAGCACTTTCCCAAAGTGCCCAAAATGCTGTATGATGAGGTCTTTCTTGTTGAGGTTGGTTGGGATGCCTTTGCACTGTATAACAGTGGCATCAGTAGGAGAGAGACCAGCCAAACTGTCTGTGCTGTCCTTTCGAGAGGCGCGTCTACCTGGAGTGTGTGTCTGTGCTTCAGGCTTGAGTGCTTCAAAGACAAGTGATCACAATCTTAAAAATGTTAGCAAGACAAATTATTTCAAAATAGCTTATAATAAAAAATGAGGTATATTACAAACCCATATAATAGATTTTTATCTATTTATATATATATTTTTTTACATTTTTACATTACGATTCAGTCGATATTGAATATTTAATGATGCATGATCTTTCCAACAACTTTTTTTATTTTAAGATAATCTTTGTTGTCACCACACACACATAAAACATTTTTAAGAACACTAACAATTAAATAACACTGTTAAATGTAATCTTCAACAAATCTCAAAATCAATATCCATTTTATCATATTGTACATTAAAACGCTGTGATGTCTAAATTTACTTGTAGCTTTTGAGTTTTTAGGGTTTTGGTTTTTGTAATTTACTTTTAATTCACTTAGATGTATTTCCACAATAGTATAGAAATGTAATATATGTCCATAACTAATATAACATTTCTATATTTGTGCGCTCCTGAAGAAAATCACAAGAAAAGACATGTAACTTACAAAATTCCTCTGCTTTGTTCAGTACTGTGGGAGCCTGAGATCTTGGTGGTGTAGTGGCCATATCAATGCCTGGACCGGTTGGATCTGGTCTATCTGGAAGACGATCTTCTCTATTCACAGAACTGACTTTGGATTTTAATAGCTCAGACAATGCATTGCGAAAAAGCCCTCCAGCTGGGCCACGGGTTCTCAGCAGCGGGCGTTTGGGGGGTTGTCTTGGTCCATCTGCCTCAACCTCACTACTATCGCTTTTAGTTGCATTTGGATCAACCAGCTCCTCTTTACGTTTTATGCCAGAACCCACAAAAGCTGTTTCTCCTCCACTGCTCTGTCCATCACCTGCTCTATCCTCCATTCTTTGTGGGGCTTCAGTTTTTGGGACCCCAAATCCAAAGGATCCAATGCCAGTACCAAACGCAGGTATTTTGTCATCTGATTGAGACTGAAGGCTCTGAGCTGTGAAGCTGAAGGAGGACGGAGTCGTGGGCTCAGAAGCAGCCGTACTGCTGCTGGAAGGGTTGGCTGGCTGAGAGAAGGTGAACTGAATGCTGCTACCACCACCGAGCGTCTCCTTTTGTGAAAGAATTTGCATTGGAAAATGAGACAGAAGGAGCTGCTGCAGGCTGTGAGAAGCTGAAGCCCAGAGTGCTCGGCTTTACACATGAGAACAGCGAACCGCTGGAAGAATTCTCCATAGTACTAGTTACGGGCTTGGACGATCCAACAGTTTCAGAAGCTGAAGACAGATTTGAGCTGGGAGGCTCGGGGCTGATGTTAAAAATAGGTTTAAAAATGGCATCGTTGGGTGGCTTGAAACCAAACTGGTTCCCACCAGTTGGATTATCATTCCTACTCCCTGTTGAGGAGCTGGATGTGGCAGTGGGTACAGAGAGGGCTGAAAGCTGACCAAAACTGTGCTGGTTGGTAACAGTGCTGCTGAAGGTGGTCAGAGATTGCGAGGCACTGGAAAGGCCAAATGCAGAAGACTGACCAAAAGCAGGGGCCTGATCAAAAGCAGACATCTGATTCTGTCCTGTAGCTTGAGAATATGAAGGTGGTGGTTGTCCAAAGCCAAGTGTGCCTTGAACCAAACTCGACTGCCCAAAGGCCGGGGCTGTTTCTAGCAAAGCGAATGAAGACATCTGCCCCAATCCTTGTGATAATCCACCGGTCTGGCCAAAACTAGGCGTCTGGCCGAAGACAGAAAGCTGTGGTGTTGGTTGGACAAAAGCTGGCTGACTAAAAGCAGAGGGTTGTCCAAACCAACACCCTGTGCTGGGTTCTGCTGGGCTAAGGACTGAAAGGGGTTTCCAGATTGATTAGTGTTGTTCGATGCCTGAAAGGCAGTTTGTGGTCTACCAAAGAAGTTTGAAGGATTCATGATGGCTGAAACAGCAACTTAAGATTTACTGATGTGATTCTGGCTAAATCACCAGCTGGTCGTGACCAACGTCCTCTGAATCCTCTAAAACAAAGATACAGAACAGTTACCTATGACTTTCCAGTTTATCTAAAACCAAATATATAAGTTACATAACAAATAATATCTGCATAATATGTACAAACTCAAATTAAACATGTTTTAAGAGCTTAAATAGGAAATAAAGACGAATGCTGCTCAAAGTACTGAAGGTAGAGTACGCTTTAACTTTTCACTCCCAAAACCAACCACCTGAATGCTAATATTATTTTAATGTACTTCATAAATCTATATTATATATACAACCGTCAAAACCACTTAAATCGAGAAAAAAAACAACTGTAAATACTTCGGTGCTGTTCTCGTTGCAGTCAGACAGGATGTTGATTTCTCTTCTTCGTGAACTGGCGCCTCGATTCACCGGAGAGTCTCGAGCGACAGCGGCCTCTACAGGCAGGCAAGAGCATGACACCATTCGATGAAGAGAAGTACTGCAGGAGAATGGGCTAAACTCAATTAGCCTTTTAATAAAAATAATCATCTAGGTTTTATAATATGCAAATTAGACAATAGATATGCACAAATTAGAAATATACTACGAAGATATCACAACTTTAGTCTAAGTCAAAGAGTAAACATACAGAAAGTTTTGAGTAGTTTAGGAGTAGGGCTAGGGTAAGTTTGTACAGTATAAAAACCATTAAGGAATGTCCCTACAAAACATGGAAACTAGTGTGTGTGTGTGTGTGTGTGTTAAAGGTGATATATTAATCATTTCATTTCGTTGCATAATTTCATTTGCTTAATTTCTATCAGTTGCATTCCAATATTTATCTGTTGTGGTGATAAATTATAAATATTCACAATTCCCCTTCCAATAATACTGAACAATAGCATAAAAGAGAGATTTTGGATTCATTAAAAGTTTAATTGATTTTTAAGTTCATATAATACATATATCAGCTTAATGAAATACAATTCACAACAACAATTTAATGGCAAGAGTTATACAAAATTGGGTAAGATTGATTTTTTTTTTTACATTGTTATACAGTGTCCTTTATATTACATATTCCTAAGCACAAAATAATTATATCCAGACAGAGGTAAAGTAGTTGACATATTCACATGATTCACACTAGCTGATTGTTTTCATATACTGTATGTACACAAGGAGCTTAGATCTTGCTGAAATGGTGGTATTCTTCAGCTATGGTTCAGAAGATGTCTTCTGTCTCTCTACAAAGTGAAGGTTCACCTGTCTGTCTGGCACAAGCACTCCACGATTGAGTGCCCTAACCTCACCTACAGTTGGGTCCGGTCGGATTTCAAACAACTTGATTAGCTGGAATGAAAATATACAATTAAAATACAATAAAAAGCACAATTTACGATGTAATATAACTGGATTTGGATTAAGTTTAAAAACCCTTACCCTTGCCAAAGCCAGATGCATCTCCAGTTCAGCAATGCGACGGCCAACACAACCTCTGACTCCGAAGCCAAATGGGATTGACCCAAATGGGTTGGGTCTCGTTCTGCCATCTCTGAGCCAGCGATCAGGTTTGAACTTCCGTGGCTCTGGGAAGACTTTCTCATCATGGCTCATTGCAAAGTGGCACAGACCGAATGATGTCTGTTTAAAAACAGATGATTTAATGATGCCAATTTCTGAACTGGCAACTCTTCTTTTTTTCATCCTAACATCAATTTACCTCTTTAGGGAAAAAGTGTCCTCCAATGACAATATCATTTTCTGCAATAAGACGAGAATTCATGGGCACCACAGGGTACATCCTGCACATGAAATTACAGAGATTATAAAATACGCAATAACACTAGGTTTAGAATAATTACGATTTTAATGTTTCTGAAAGAAGTCTCTTATGCTATATAGTATATATACAGTATACACACACATAAAAAAAAATTATATTCAAATATATTTTAAAAGGTTTAACTTCTGTGATGGCAAAGCTAGATTTTCAGTATGTAATCATTTTGTTTTCAGTGTGTCACATGATCCATGAGAAATCATTCTAATATGCTGATTTGGAGTTTAATTATGATCAATTATTGTCATTTGTTAATACTGGTTCTTTTTATCAATAGTTTTTGTGGCTTAATATTTTTGTGGAAACCGTAATACATTTTCTCAGGATTCTTTTATGAATAGAAAGCAAAAAACAAAAAACGCATTTATTAGTAGCATTTATAAATATATTAATTCCTTTCTTTTTTTATCTTGCTCAACCCAAATTTTTAAATGGTAGTGTATTACAGTTTCCACTAAAACATTAAGTTGCACAACTGTTTTCAATATTGATCAGTATAATAAATGTTAGCACCAAATCAGCATTATAATGATTTCTGAAGGATAATGTGACACTGAAGACTGGAGTAATGACTACTGAAAACTCAGCTTTGCTATTATAGGAATACATTTTTTTTCTGTATTAAATAAATGCAGCCTTGGCTCCTTTTAAATGGCTTTTTACATATTCCAAATATTTGAGTAGTATAGTCATAGTACAGACATAATACAGATGCGGAAATTGCTGTTTGGGCTGGCCACTGTCAAATGTTATTTTGACTTCTTAAAGATGTATTATATTACTCAACATAATTCTTAACCTTAATGTTTCCTTGATGACAGCTTTGAGGTAAGGCATGCTGTTAACTTCCTGTGCTGTTGGGATTCTGTCACTCTTCAAGACTCTGGTTACATCCTGATACAGAGCCTCTTGAGCTTCTGGATCTCTTGAGAGGAGATACAGCGCCCACAACATAGTGTTGGAGGTCTAGAACATGAAGGATCATGTTGAGGAACATAACATGAGGAACTCACTAATATTTTGTTTAAACAGTCAAAGATACATTAAATGTCTCTTACTGTGTCCACTCCAGCCATCAGCAGCTCAGAAATACTTCCATAAACGTCTTTACTGCTCATTTTGACATTGGAAAGCAGGTAGGTAAGATACTCCCCAGCAACCTCCTGATTTGCATCCACGCGCTTCTGAATGGCCTCCATCTTCATGTCAATCATTTTTCGGGCTTTGCATAATCCATAAATTCAATACATCACCAAACTGCTTGTATCTCTAATAGTCTATCTCAAGAAGATGCTATACCTAACAAGCTTACCAAATTTGAATATGCCGTCCCAGCCATTAATGTACCACTTCCAAAATGGCAAGTAATTTCGAGTCCAGTTTGGCAGCAACACCACATGAACGTTATAGGTGGACATTTGTGCAATAGAGTTAATGAAATCTTGTGTCTCGGCTGGAATCTCTTTTTCCAGGCAGCCAATGCGTGTCTCAAACAGAATGGATGAGATCCCTGAATGAGAAAAAATCAGTAAAGAATTACATAAATTCGTATGCGGTATGAGCATAATATAATAGTGTAGTGTCAGGCTCCTAATTATCCTCATGGGAACATGTAGCTATTAACGGCATTGTGACAAATCAGTTACACCCTTGTGAATCTGTAAGCAAGTTGTATGTTCTGTCGTCTGATTTGATCTCATTTCAAGTGCTTATGGAAAGGAGATACCTTCAAGGGAAAAGCGATAAAGCTCATTGGTCAAGTTAGAGACCCGATCACCAGTGGGGCTCATCTCCCGCAGATAGTAAATGCGTTTGATGAAGTCTGTGACCACTGCATTGACCACATCTCCATACTGAACAGAGTCCTTTGGATGCAGCATGCGTTTGTTCAGCACTCTCCGCAGTTTGTACCATTTCTCTCCTTCTCTGTTGAAGAACATATATCTTTTCAGAAGGGCAACAATAAATAGCACAACTTGTTAGAGTTCTTAAGTTTACATAACATCACAGATCTACATAAGCCAAATGCACTTTGGCCTTATAAAATCTCCAGACATAGTCTTGCATAATGTATTACAAAACAAACCTATGTTACAGATACAGAACAATTGTGTCAAATGTTTTTACTCTGTGAAAGGACCGTAGCCGATGCCTTTCATGTCACGGTGCTCTCTCCACACATGCATGTGTCCTCTGGAAGGAAACTTCTCATCTTTTCTAAGGAGTTCCTCCACCAAGTCCACACTGTTTATGCAAATGGTTTGGAGGTTTCCAGCATTCACTTTGTACAAAGGGCCATAAACCTGGCTGTTATATAACTGTAGATATGAAAAACAAGTGGTGAAGAACAAAGAAGATGTCCCAGTGAAGAAATATCTGGCTGATTTTGAGATAAACTGCATTGTAATTGTTTCAGAGCAACAAATAAAATTCAGACAGAGAACACAACTAGTATACTGAATTATTTAAAAGTGTTCAATTAGGCAAGACAGTTGTTTCCTTTCTATTCAAGGTAAAAACAGTGACATAAAGGGAGGCATAAATCATTTACAGTCACATGTTAAACAAACCATGTCTGTGGGGTATCTCTCTGTACCTGCAGCTCATGCAAACGATTAATGTACCCTTTAAAGATCAGTCTGTACATCATCCCAAAGGTTTTTATCTCTGGGAGGTCAGCCACAGTCTTGAGCTTCCCGTGGCTGTCCTGGACAGTGACAGAAGCAGCAGCATTACCCACTGCCCCTCTCCTGACATCTGTGGCCACTGTCATGGGCTTTAGAAAACTGAATCCGATCCTTCTTTCTGCAGAGCTCACTGCAAGACGAACAGCCATTATGGAAGCAGGGAGAAGAGTGAGGCAAAACACTGATCACATGGGAGGGAGAGGGAGGTGGGGCAGAGACTCTAGTTAACCCTTCACTATCTGCTGTAATGTAATATTGTGTGTGGATTTATGTTTTTAAAGGTGAAACTCCATTATCATACACATAATGATACTGTAAGAATAGTAGATTATTGCCATTAACTGGAAAATTGTCTCCACTTTAAAAATGTCATCATTTACTCACCCTCATGTTGTTTGCAACCTTTGTCTTTCCTCTGCTGAACACAAAAGCTGCTCTTTTTCATACAATGAAAGTGAATGTTGACCACGGCTATCCCTGTCCTCATACTGTTTTGGAAAACAATAGTGCGGACATTTTGCTAAATTTCTCCTTGTGTGTTACACCAAAGAGATAAGGTCATGGAATTACATGAAGGCTGGGGAAACAATGACCATTTTTATTTTGGGTGAACTATCCCTTTAACATTCACCCTTCTTCCAATTCCAACAGGGCATAGTGAACAAACACAAACAAAAGGTTTTGAACCTTTCAGAATCACATACTTGTGTTTAAAATGGTGTTTTCCTTGAAAGAAATGCTTTTTTGTAGTACATTTTTTCTTTCAATTACCTAGAAAGGTTGGATACCTTATATGATATTGATGTTATGAACAAAAAATAGATTTCACTCTGAGCTAAGTAAATATTATGTTTCACTTATGTAAATACTGGACATAATTCGATATACACAAAGCAAATCTCTGCAGAACTGTAAATCACTGGTCCTTCTGCAAATGAAACATGTGACCCTGGACCACAAAATCAGTCTTAAGGGTCAATTTTTTTAAATTGAGATTTATAGATCAACTGAAAGCTGAATAAATAAGCTTGTCATTGATGTATGGTTTGTTAGGACAATATTTGGATGAGATACAACTATTTTAATATCTGTAATCTGCCAGATCCATGTTTCCCTCAGTGAACCGCAGCTCCCCAGTAACAGCAGTAGTCATGCAGCCCCAGACCATGATGCTACCACCACCATGCTTGACTGTAGGCAAGGCGCAATCTGCTTGGTACTCCTCACCAGGGCGTCGCCACACATGCTGGACACCATCTGAGTCAAACAAGTTTACCTTAGTCCTGATCCTGTCCTGCAGAGTTTAGCTCCAACATGCCTCAACACACCTGCCTGGAAGTTTCTAATATACTTAGTAAGACCTTGATTAACTGATTCAGGTGTGTTTAATTGGGGTTCAAGCTAAACTAGACAGCAGGACAGTGGCCCTCCAGGAGCAGGATATGAACTCCCTTGGTTAGGGTAAGGCCATAGATTACAGTTTGTCCAGTTTAAAAACCATTACATCTATGGAATGTCCCCATAAAACATGGAAATCAATGTATGTGTGTGTGAGTATTTGTCAAATGTGATAAATTAGTCATTTAATTTGCTGCATATTTCCATTTGTTTAATTTCGATTAGTTGCGTTCTAATATTTATCTGTTGTAGTGATCAATTATAAATATTTACAATTCCCCTTCCAATAATACTGAAAAATAACAAAAACAGAGACTCTGGATTCATTAAAAAGTTTAATTGATTTTTAAGTTCATATAATAAATTAATATATCAGCATAATGAAATACAATTCACAACAACAATTTAATGGCAAGAGATATACAAAACTGAGAGGGAAAAAATATTTTTCACAGTGTAATACAGGGTCCTTTAAACTGCATATCCCTAAAGCACAATATAAATATATCTAGACAGAGGTAAAGTAGTTGACATATTCACATGATTCACACTAGCTGATTGTTTTCATATACTGTATGTACACATGAGCTTATATCTTGCTGAAATGGTGGTATTCTTCAGCTATGGTTCAGAAGATGTCTTCTGTCTCTCTACAAAGTGGAGGTTCACCTGTCTGTCTGGCACAAGCACTGTGCGATTGAGTGCCCTAACCTCACCTACAGTTGGGTCCGGTAGGATTTCAAACAACTTGATTAGCTGGAATGAAAAGATACGATTAAAAAAAAACACAATTCATAATGTAATAACTTTCAGCACAAATTCAAAAATAAGCCTCTGTCTTTCTTACCCTTGCCAAAGCCAGATGCATCTCCAGTTCAGCAATGCGACGGCCAACACAACCTCTGACTCCGAAGCCAAATGGGATTGACCCAAATGGGTTGGGTCTCGTTCTGCCATCTCTGAACCAGCGATCAGGTTTGAACTTTTGTGGCTCTGGGAAGACTTTCTCATCATGGCTAATTGCATAGTGGCACAGAGTGAATGTTGTCTGTTTAAAAAAAAAAACAGCTGATTTAGTGACTCCTATTTCTGAACTGGCAACCCTTTTTCATTCTACAACATGGAGACAGTTTACCTTTTTAGGGAAAAAGTGTCCACCAATGACAACATCATTTTCTGCAATAAGACGAGCATTCATTGGCACCACAGGGTACATCCTGCACATGAAATTACAGAGATTATAATACGCAATTATACACTACCAGCTAAAAGTGTAGAATAATTAAGAAATTTTTTTTTATGTTTTTGAAAAACGTCTCTTATACTATATATACACTCACCGGCCACTTTATTAGATACACTTGTTAAATTGCTTCGTAACACAAATTGCTAATCAGCCAATCACATGGCAGCAACTCAGTGCATTTAGGCATCTAGATTTGTTGAAGACGACTTGCTGAAGTTCAAACCGAGGGTCAGAATAGGAAAAAGAGGGGATTTAAGTGACTTTGAACGTGGAATGGTTGTTGGTGCCAGACGGGCTGGTCTGAGTATTTCAAAAACTGCTGATCTACTGGGATTTTCATGACAACCATCTCTAGAGTTTACAGAGAAAGGTTCGAAAAAGAGAAAATATCCAGTGAGTGGCAGTTGTGTGGATGAAAATGCCTTGTTGATGTCAGAGGTCAGAGGAGAATGGGCAGACTGGTTAGAGATGATAGAAAGGCAACAGTAACTCAAATAACCACTCATTACAACCAAGGTATGCAGAATACCATCTCTGAATGCGCAACACGTCGAACCCTGAAGCAGATGAGCTGAAGCATTTTTGTGAATTGTTTGAACTCCCAGAAGGAGGCAAGGATTGTCTTCAGAGAATTGTCTCTCCAGCTGTCTTCAACCAGTTGCTCTCAGCTACTCATCCAAGTTGCTACTGTTCACACATGCAACCCACTGCAATTCATAAACATCCACAGAAGTATAGTGATCTAATAGAGGCCTTCAGCAAGATCACAGCATCACAATGTTCTTCACTTTACTCCAGTGACTGTGCTATTGAGCTCCTTCCGGGCACCACACGTCCTTGAGGTAGAATTGTTTTCCTTTGAACCAACCTGAATCATACCTTCTACTTCATCAGCTTGAGTGGAATGCAGGGCCCCCTGTCCATGCATCAACTATCCAGGCCATAACAAGAGCATTGAAAATTTCCCTACCCTCTACCTCTGGTTCCAACAACACTTCAACAGCTCAGAACTGGCAAGTATTTCACTAAACTAGATCTACACCTCATTCTTTGCATTCTCCAGCAGTAGAGGACACTACGATGCTAATGATGGGGATCATCGACTCTCCTGGTCCTCAGCAGCCCTGCAATCCCTCCAAGACTTGAAAGCCCAATTCACATCCATTCCCATTTTTCACCATCCCAATCTAGATTGTCCTTTCTCTGTTGAAAGTATTGGTTCCATTCTGGCTCAGTATTGTGGTATACCTCCAACGCTCTTCCCTTGCACTTACTTTTCTCACAAACTCAGCCATGCAGAATAGAGTTATGATGTTGGGAACCATGAATTACTGGCCATGAAGCATTCAAAGTGTGGCAGAACTTTGAAGAACTTTGTGAGGGGACTAGACTTGACTGATCACCGAAACCTGGAATATTTGCACACCAAAAGACTCAATCCAAGAGAGGCAAGATGGGTCCTATTATTTACACACTTCCATTTTACAATCATTTACCTTCCTGGTTTCAAGAACGCCAAAGCAGATGCTCTCTCACGACAGCATGAATCTTCACTCAACTGCAGAACGATGAACCCATTCTCTACCCCACACTCATACTTGCTCCTGTACAATGGGACATTATGACCAAGATAACCAATGCTCAAAATGCAGATCCACCTCCGCCGAACTGCTCTCCAGGCAAATCTTATGTTCCCCTCTTCCTCTGTTCTCCTCTCTGCTTCTGGTGACCCACCATGAAGGCTGACACCATAACCCATGTCCAGAATGGTTCCATGATGGTTCCACAAGCAAATATTTTCACATATTGAAAAAACCCATTCCTGTCCCTGGTCACACATTTCCATAGACTTTTTTACCAATCATCCCATCTCCAAAGGTCACAACACCTTATTCACCGTGGTAGATTGCTTTCAAAAGCCTGTCAACTCATTCCGTTACTGAAGCTGCCTGCTGCCTTCGAAACCACTGAACATCTGTGCAACTACATGTTCAGATTCTATGGCTTACTAGAGCACATTGTCTCTGACAGAGGGCCTCATTTCACCTCCCTGGTATGGGCTGCTTTTTTTCAGCAACTTAACATTAATGTCAGTCTCACTTCTGGTTATTATCCACAATCTAATGTTCAAACTGAATCAAGAACTCACACGTTTCCTCAGAACATACTGAAATACTGATCAATTAAGACTGGAGCAACTATCTACTCTGGGCTGAATATGTCCAAAACTCTCTCCGCAAACCCTGAAAAGGCTGAATCCCTTCTTAAAGTGTGCTCATCTTCCAACCTCCCTTATCCCCCTGGTCAGGAGAACCCACAGACCTCCCCGCAGTCAATGAATGTAACGAATTGTTGCAGACAAATTATGCCGGTGTCGTATCACCTAGCCACTTTCCATGTGTCTTTGCTCAAGCCTGCTGGTGGTCCGAGAGGGGAGGAAGACGGGCCCCCCACCCATCATTGTGGACAGCAAAGAGGCCTGTCAGGTGCAAGATCTCTTGGACTCCAGACACCAGGGAAGAATTCTACAGTATCCTGTGGTCTGGGAGTGTATGGCCGGAGAAGTGGTCCTGGGTCAATTCAGAAGACATTCTCGACACCTCATTCATTGCAGAGCACCACAGGACCTATCCAGATAGACCTGCCCCTCGACCTTGAGGAAGACCCCAGCATCGATTGTCTCCTCACTTCAGGAGCAGCTTGAGCTCAATTTTGAACACAAGTATTAATTTCTTATTTTTTCTTGCTCACCCCAAATTTTTAAGTGGTAGTGTTTTGCAGTTTCCAAAATAAAAATAGCACTGCACAATTGTTCCACACTGTGGGCTCCGAGCAGGCTCTGGTAATCGAACAAGGGAGTTGTTCCTGAGGTTCGCTTTGGGGGAAAAGCATCCCAGTATCGGGTTCTTGCCTTCGAAATGGTCACTGCAAGCGTTGGCCTCCTCTCGCTGCTGGGAGTTTTCGAGGCCTCCACTTGCCAGAACTCTACTGGGACAGTCTGTGAGTGGTAGGCCCTAGGTGAGCCTCCTTACAAGATCCCAGCGTGTGGAGTGTAGTAGGCCTCCTCTCGATCTAGAGAGACGCCATGCTGAGGCCTCCGCTCCTAGAGCCCGACCGTTTTGGTGAGTGTTGTCAGGTCTCCTCTCGCTACCAGAGCTCCACTAGGGCAGTTATGTGAGTGGTAGGTGAGCCTCCTCGCAGTATGTCCAGTGCATGGCGTGTAGTAGGCCTCCTCTTAATCTAGATCCTCACGGTATGTCTAGTGTATGGCGTGTAGTAGGCCTCCTCTTAATCTAGAGCGTTGTCATGTTGAGGCCTCCGCTTCAAGAGCTCGACTGTTTTGGCGAGTATCGTCAGGCCTCCTCTCGCTACAGAGAGTTTTCGAGGCCTCCGCTCACCGAAGCACGAGGAAACTGTATGCCCTGAAGTGGAAGTTTCAGTTCATGGTGCGGAGGTCGCCAGCTCAACCAGTCAACTGCCTGAGTGGTACAGTTATGGAGTTCTTGCAGGCCTGTTCCTCCACAGGGTTAACCCACTCCACCCTGAAAGTCTACGTGGTGGCGTTATTGGCCTACCGTGCCCCTCTTGGTGACCAGTCAATGGGCAGACACCCCCTTGTTGACACCGCCTTGTTACACGTTTCCTCCAGAGTGCCAGAGCTCCATTGGGGCAGTTATGTGAGTGGTAGGTGAACCTCCTCACAGTATGTCCAGTGTACGGAGTGTAGTAGGCCTCCTCTCAATTTAAAGAGACGTCATGCTGAGGACTGGGCAGACACCCCCTTGATACATGTTTCCTCCAGAGGCTGAGGCCCCCGGCCAGAGATATGCTATGTGGTGGATCAGGAATGCTATTCCATAGCCTCGAGTCCTCTGATCTCCCCCCTTTATGGGGGTCAAGACTCACTTCTCAGAAGTTGACCTTCAGGCCGCAGGCCCTGCCCACTTTAGCTTTGGTGCTGGCCGCCGTGGCTTGCCGCGTCGAAGCACAAAATTTCTCACGGGGTAAGGGAAGCTATTTCGCTGGCTTACGAGGTGCATGGTCTTCATCTCTCAGCATTTGGGCACACTCTACAGGAGTGTGGTTTCCTCTCAAGCTCCCTTTAGAGTAGTCACCCTAGAAGATATTTGTATAGTGGCAGGATGTTCCTCTCCACTCACTTTTATCAGGTTTTATAACTTGGATCTTGACATGGCTCCTGGTTCCCGGTTCTTGTCCGTTTGAACCAGCCATAGAAGCTATCTAGTTCATCATCGGGCCAGATACGTCAGCGCTTAGCTTGGCGTGTTTGGTATATCGTTCCCAATGCGTCATAGCTACGCAGCGTCGAGTGAACCTATGAAAGAGAACGTCTTGGGTTACTTACGTAACCCATGGTCTCGGAGTAGGAACGAGACACTGCACCCACTGCCAAGCTCCTAACGCTGCCGACAAGTGGCCTTTTTCGGCATAGAAATCTGAGGAGCAGATGTCGCGTTCGCCGGTATAAGGAGGGAGACGTAAGAACGTCGAGGACGGCATCCGCGCCATCAGCCAATACATTGCCATGATTCTATAAGGGCTTCAGACAATCGGCACACCCATAGGGCGTTCCCAATGCGTCACAGCTACGCAGCGTCTCGTTCCCTACTCCGAGAACATGGGTTCCGTAAGTCGTAAGTAACCGAGCCATTTTTAATATTGAAAAAAAATAATATTGAGCACCAAATCAGCATATTATTATGATTATTGAAGGATCATGTGACACTGAAGACTGGAGTAATGGCTGCTATTAAAGGAAATTCAGCTTTGTTATTTTTTTAGAGTAATATTTCACAACATTATTTTTTTTACTGTATATCAAATACACAGTAAATTTTGAATCAAATAAAAGTAGCCTTGGTGAGCATTAGACTTCTTTTTAAAAGACTTTTTACTTATTCCAAACATTTCACCAGTAGTGTATAGCATATATGGCAAATGTATAGTACGTGTCAAATGTTATTTTGACTTCTTAAACATTTATTATATTAACCTTAATGCTTCCTTGATGACAGCTTTGAGGTAAGGCATGCTGTTAACTTCCTGTGCTGTTGGGATTCTGTCACTCTTCAAGACTCTGGTTACATCCTGATACAGAGCCTCTTGAGCTTCTGGATCTCTTGAGAGGAGATACAGCGCCCACAACATAGTGTTGGAGGTCTAGGAAACAAATATAATTAAAAAACGTATACATATTTTGTTTAAACAGTCAAAGATACATTAAATGTATCTTACTGTGTCCACTCCAGCCAACAGCAGCTCAGAAATACTTCCATAAACATCTTTACTGCTCATTTTGACATTGGAAAACAGGTAGGTAAGATACTCCCCAGCAACCTCCTGATTTGCATCCACGCGCTTCTGAATGGCCTCCATCTTCATGTCAATATTTTTTCTGGCTATAATCCATAAGTACAATACATCATCAAATGGCAAAACATGCCTGTATCTTTTATAGTCTATCTGAAGGAGATGTTTGACTTAACAAGCTTACCAAATTTGAATATGCCTTCCCAGCCATTAATGTACCACTGCCAAAATGGCAAGTAATTGCGAGTCCAGTTTGGAAGGAACACCACAGGCATGCTGTAGGTGAACATTTGTGCAATAGAATTAATGAAATCTTGTGTCTCGCCAGGAATCTCTTTTTCCAGGCAGCCAATGCGTGTCTCAAACAGAATGGATGAAATCCCTGAATTAGAAAAAGATTAGTCAAGAACTTCACAATTTTTGTAGGTAAATGGAAACCAACATTTCTAATGTTAAAAAAGATTTGTAACATTCTATTCCAAATAGATGCTATACCTTTGAACTTTATATTTATAAATGTTGATACAAACAGTGTTACATGTGTTTTTATAAGCAATTAATTCATATAGTAGTAGTGTCCGGCTGGCTTCTAATAATCCTCATGTGAACATGGCAACATGCATCTATTTAGGGCATTGTGACAAATCAGTTACACCCTTGTGAATCTGTAAGCAAGTTGTATGTTCTGTCGTCTGATTTGATCTCATTTCAAGTGCTTATGGAAAGGAGATACCTTCAAGGGAAAAGCGATAAAGCTCATTGGTCAAGTTAGAGACCCGATCACCAGTGGGGCTCATCTCCCGCAGATAGTAAATGCGTTTGATGAAGTCTGTGACCACTGCATTGACCACATCTCCATACTGAACAGAGTCCTTTGGATGCAGCATGCGCTTGTTCAGCACTCTCCGCAGTTTGTACCATTTCTCTCCTTCTCTGTTGAAGAACATATTGTCTTTTCATAAGGGCAACAATAAATAGCACAACTTCATAAGTTTACATAACATCACATGACTACATAAACCAAATGCACATTGACCTTATAAAATCTCCAGACATGAATAGACTTGCATAATTTATTACAAACCAAACCTATGTTACAGATACAGAACAATTGTGTCAAATGTTTTTACTCTGTGAAAGGGCCGTAGCCGATGCCTTTCATGTCACGGTACTCTGTCCACAAAGTCATGTCTCCTCTGGAAGGAAACTTCTCATCTTTTCTAAGGAGTTCCTCCACCAAGTCCACACTGTTTACTGCAATGGCTTGAAAGTTTCCAGCATTCACTTTGTACAAAGGGCCATAAAGCTGTTTTTCATATAGCTGTTGAGATGAAAAACAAGTGGTGAAGAACAAAATGTGCTAGTGAAAAAATATCTGGTTGATTTTGAGATAAATTGCATTGTATCTCTAAATTGTTTCAGAGCAACAAATAAACAACGGCCGGAGATCACAACTAATACACTGAATTACTTAAAAGTGTTCAATTATACAAGACAGTTGTTTCCTTGCTATGCAATGTCCTTAAAGGTAAAAACAGTGACAGTCTGAATACATAAAGAGAGACATAAATCATTTACAGTCACATAATAAATCAACTATAACTGGGGTATCTCTATGTACCTGTAGCTCATGCATACGATTCAGGTACCGTTTAAAGATCAGTCTGTACATCATCCTAAAGGTTTTGATCTCTGGGATGTCAGCCACAGTCTTGAGCTTCCCGTGGCTGTCCTGGACAGTGACAGAAGCAGCAGCATTACCCACTGCCCCTCTCCTGACATCTGTGGCCACTGTCATGGGCTTTAGAAAACTGAATCCGATCCTTCTTTCTGCAGAGCTCACAGCAAGACGAACAGCCATTATGGAAGCAGGGAGAAGATTGGGCAAAACACTGATACTGTTTCACTTGGGAGGGAGAGGGAGGTGGGGCAAAGACTCTCCAGTTAACCCTTCACTATCTGCTGTAATATAATACTGTGGGGATATGTTTTTTAAGGTCAAACACTATTATCATACACATAATGATAATGCAAGATTATTGCCATCAACTGGAAAATTGTCTCCACTTTAATGTCATTCCAAACCTTTATCTTTCCTCTGTGGGACACAAAAGCTGCTCTTTTTCATACAATGAAAGTGAATGTTGACCACGGCTATCCCTTTCCTCATACTATTTTGGAAAACAATAGTGCGGACATTCTGCTAAATTTCTTCTTGTGTGTTACACCAAAGAAATAAGGTCAGGCAGGTTTGGAGTTACATTAAACCTGGGGAAACAATGGCAATTTTCATTTTAGGTGAACTTTCCCTTTAAATTTCACCTTTCTTCCAATTCCTACGTGGCAGAGTGCAAACAAAAGAATTTGAACCTTTTCAGAATCACATACCTGTGTTTACAATGGCTGTTTTCCTTGAAAGAAATTTCTCGTTTAGTAATTTTTTTCTTTCAATAACCTAAAAAGTTTAGATTATGTATACAATATTTATGTTATGAACAACTAAAAAAGTACATGTTATTTCCCACTTTTACTGGACATGATTCAATATACACAAAGCAAATCTCAGGAGGACCGTAATATACTGGTAATTTCTGTAAATGAAACACATGACTGTGAACAATGAGAAAGACAATTAGTGCATAATAAATAGTAAATCTGATGTTGCTTAACCAATAACAGTAACAACAGAAGAAATACACAATTGTTTGGGATTTTATTACACCAGTGTGTGAAAAGCCTTCATCCAGGTACAGATTTCAATGAATGATTCATTAATTCTATTTATCACTCGCCTGTTGCTCAGTCTGCATCATATAAAAGTCTGTATTTATATGTATAGGCTTCACTCCTTCACCTCTGCAATGTTTTTGATGGAGCCAGCCGCGTCTGTCTTGTAGAGCATGAAGTGTCCTTGCACCTGAGCAGCGCTGAGTTCTGTGTGTGCTGTCAGCGCTTGCTCGGAGAACCGCTCAGCCTCAGCTGCAGACTCCTGAGGGTAAAACCTCCGGAACATCTGAGTCAGCTGCCAGTGAGAGCAGTAGCCCACATACTGCTTCAGATCAACACGGCCAGGTCGGACAAGAGCCGGATCAAGTCTTCAGCACACGGAGGAGAAAAGAAAACAATACCATGTTATAACATGAATAAACACAGGTGTTCATGACTATTGGGTACTTACTTAAATATATATATTTTATGTATTAAATATATATTATATTGATTTTATATATTAAATATAAAATATAATACGCATTTCTATAAATATTCAATTATCTGCTCAAATCTGCTTATCGCTATCTTGCACTGTAAAACAAAAGTTTATTACCACTAATGTGTTAATAGAGGCAAAAGACAACAAGAATTTTACATTCCAACATTCATCAAAACAAAAAAGTAATGCACAAATCTCAAGTTGCAGTATTGAGCATTACCTCTCAATGAAATTAGTTGTCATAAACACAATTCGGGCCTCTGAAGATGCCACTCCATCCAGAGCATTAAGAAGTCCACTGAAAGTGAGTCTTCCCATGCCCTGATAGGCCAGTGGATCTGTGAGAACATATGGCTGTTAATGCCATGGCTAGAGACCAATCTATTATCATAAGTAATCACATGTGGTTGTTATTACATTATATTCCAAACAAACAGGGAGAATTCAGAAGCACAACAGTCTGTGATACATACTCTCTGTGGGCAGCATCTCCCGGCTGACGAAGGCTGCATCCACGTCCTCTAGCAGAATGATGCTTTGCTGTGGAGCGACACTCAGCAGGTGGTTGAGGCGATCGTCAGACATGCTGCGGTCACTGAGACTCATCAGACAGATGCTGTAACCCAGCTCGCCTGCTAGCGCAGTTCTGAAATACCACCAGAATGGTAATGTACTTGGGACTCCAAATTGTACATTTAACTGATTACTTTCTTAAAGTCATATTATACCATTTAAAAAAAAAGTTATTGCACGGCAGTATACAATTAGCAACATATACTATTGCATTTTGTCTAGTAACAGATTATTAGAATCAATAAATACATGCATAATATTATAGATATTTGTAGTACTGTTCATAACTTTGGGGTCTCTAATACTTTATCAGACACTATTATTCATAGTAACATCTACTATAAACAAAGCGACTGTGCTTACATGAAGCTGCTCTTTCCACAGCCTGGGGGTCCATACAGCAGATATCCCCTCCTGTATGGAATGCCTGATGGATAAAAAATGCATCAAAACATAAAACAAACCAAAAAAGCAACACTTTTATTTATTATTACAAAGATTTCACATTCCATTAGAGGTGCGCAGACATTGTTTTCCTAATATAGGCAAGTATGAAAAAAGCTTTTTTCACCTCTATCAGTGTACCACTTAGGATTGCCAATGAACTCCTTTACATCATCCACAATCCTCTCCGCCACACCATTCTCCAGCACTACTGAAGACAGAGGTCGTCTTCGCCTTGGAAACCCGAACGGCCTCCACTCTGCTCCAAGTGCAGTGTACATCACAGTACGGCCCTCTTCCTGCTTCAAAGCAAGTTCACGTGCTGCACGGACACAGAATCGATCATTAAGACCGCGAGATCATTTAAAAAAAATTCAGCTGATGGGAAATTCACAGCAGGTGCTGTCACAACACTGCTATACCTTCTTGAAGTATGTTGAAGAATATTTGCCGGTCTCTGCCCAGAGCAGTGAAGGTGACGGACTCCCAGGGCGTTCCAGTGTGTAAGTCCACCATCTGCTTTTCTCTGGTCCTCTCCACTCTGATCCACTTCCTGCCATACCTGAAAACACAAAGCCTCAGTCAGAGACATGAATAACTATGTGCTGGATTGATCTCTGAGAGGAAGTCAAATCAGCAGCACATTGAATGTAAACTGTGTCACAATGTTTTCTGATCGTACCAAATGATGTGGTTGCCTGGACTTGGATGGAAGTCAAACTGGGTATGGACTCGTCCACTCTCATGCTGCATGTATGAGGTCTCTACACTCAGATGCTGAGTGTGTTTGGCATGTTTGGTGATCCAGCTTAAGAGCCAGTGATAACTTTTGTCTCTGCTTGGGACCTCCAGCGTGATCATGTAATTTCTTCTGAAGAAGATCATGCCGACCTGTGCCCCTTTTCTGGCAACTGCAAGTGCTGTGCCAATACCAACTAGTCCAAATCCTGCCCCAAAGTAAGGGTTGTCCTTTAGGGCTCCAATAAAATCTGACAGGGTCATGATGAAGGTGTCTTCCGGATCTCTTATTCAGTAAGGAAAAGCTTTTTTGTCCTTCATTTGCAATATGTAGCCTACTTTCACAGCAGAGGAAGTGAACCCATTTTCATTTTAATTTTGATGAGAGCCTTGAGACTGATAAAACTGTATACCAAGCTGTCACTGAGCAGGTCTCCTTTTATTTAAATAAAGGCAGATTCAAAAACTCTCTATACTTACGCCAAAGGAAATGTCACACCGCATTTTACAAACAACATTCTTTCTGTTTGCTTAAAATAAACGAAAGATACGCGAATAAGATGCAATAAAGCAGACCCTTTCTACATTAACCCAGCGATGTCTCTCATTGATATGATTGAATAAATCGTTATTTTGGGTGAGCCGAATCTTTTCCATGACTCGGTTGAACCAATTCACAAATCAGTCCTGCATTAAATTCGCTTTATTTTGAACCAGTTCTTTCAGACGAGCTGTTCAAAAGAACCGATTCACTCAAATTAAATGAGCAAATCACATGGCGACCTCTGTGTTGTTTCCGTTGTTCAGGAAAATAGTTCCGTGTCAATTGTGTTTCACATTAATAGTTCCGTTGTGATTGTTTACGACGCAGTCGCGTTATGACACTTTTAGGTAACGTTATTCTTATAAATAACTCTCTGTAGATTTTAAAATAGATTATTCTCCAATATGTATACTAAATTATGATGTCAGAATTCATTTTCCTCTTTGAACAGAACAATTCTAGAAATGACGCCGCTTACATGGTTTCCATCCACAAAAGTGAAGGTAATTTCTTATTATAAAATGTAAGTCATACCTAATGTATATAAACATAATACAGTATTAATGCGTTATCACGTTTATTCGTCTCTTGATGATGACTATATTCGCGTAGCTTGCTTTAATTGAATTTAATTTGCTGTTCCTTGAGGATGCGTTGTTTTTTTGTTTATCATAGCAAATGAAACACGAACCTCCGCGCAGGAGGTCCAAAATTTGTTTAATGAAAACACATTTTCTCCAACAAAACATGTTCACAAAACATTTAACGCACTGGATTAATTGCGTTATGTTCTTTAGACAGACAAAACACTGATAAATAATGTCCTTCAATCTCAAGTCTGGTAATCCAGGAGTCAGTAAATCACATTTTGATCTCACTGGTGATGCAGAACAGTCGTGTTGCCCTGGGAGACGGAAACATTTAATGGTCCTGATGCTGTAATAGAGTTTTACCCCTCTCTAGAGTTGATTTTATCCCTCACTGACTGATGTCCTGTCGAGTTTGACCCAAGCATGGACCAACAAGAGCCTGGATGTGATGCAGAACAGCTCAAGCATGTGGAAAATAATGTAGCATATAGACCAGAAGGTAAAATACAACAATACTTATAAAACCGTGTTTAATTAATTATACATTTCAGTAAGACAGAGTCCTTTGGCATGCATGGGTCTCTGGAATATTTGATTTCAATTGGCCAGTTGCTAGATTCACATCTTTCATATCTGTGCCTCCTCCTTAAATAATTACAACTCAGATTAATTCTTCATCTTATTTATTTGTATATAAATATAATGTACAATCAGTCAGTCTTTACTGCAAAATGAACCAAGACAGGGTGATCTATGAAATAGTTTATTTTGTGATAAGCTGACAATATTATACCACTTATACATTGTATACATTTTTCTTGTTTTAGAGCTTTGACAGCTTACAGATAATACAAAGTGTATTATTTTATTTTTGTTATAGCTTTGTCTCAGTCGAAGAGGATGGATATGGCTGTGCAACCTAGAAGCAAGAAAAGTGTAATCAAAAAATTGAAAGCATCAACAAAAAAGGGGGAAAAACTGACTACCATTACCCAAGAAAATCCTTTATCTAAAGGTAAATATCATGAATGTCAAGATATGTTGTAATTAAAATTATTGTAATACCAGGTCTGACTTATGGCATCTTTCTGTTTAGTGGGACATGTTGCAGAGGGCACCGAACACATGTTTCGCACCCACATCTGCTCTGAATGCAGACGCTGCTTCAAGACGCGCTCCCATTTGATAGAACACATGCGCATTCACTTTCCCGACCCCAGTCTGCAATGTCCAACCTGCAAACACTTCTTCACCAGCAAGAGTAAGCTACGCATCCACATGCTAAGAGAGACGGGACAGAAACTGCATCGCTGTCATCTATGTGAGTATGGAGCAGTGGAACGTAACTCTCTGCGACGACACCTTACCGGCGTGCATGGGCATCAAGAAGATGATGCTCTCAATGAAGAGCTGTTTAAGTGCCCAACTTGCCACAAGACTTTCAGTCAGAGTCAGGCATTAAAGAGCCATATGAAGTCTCACAATAAGACACAAAATGGACAGCCTTTGCTTTGCTTCCATAAAGGCTGCTCATTTCAGTGTACAGAAAAGAAGCAGCTTCAAAAGCATGTGTTAGATGCTCACCAAGTTGAGGCTGTCGAATGCCGTCATCATGCTTGCGGCACCTTCTTTGGGAGCCTAGAAGACATGGAGAAACATTTGCGCACACATCAGGCTTATCACTGCCCCTATTGCGACTTCTCATGCTCAAATAAGAGCCTTTTTCAGCAGCACAAAAGACAAGGACATCCAGGGAATCAAGAACTGAACTGTAGCTTCTGCCCTTTCTCAACCCTCAACCCTGTAGAGTTCGATCAACATGTTGGTCACTTTCATGCCAGTGAGAAAACACACCACTGCTCGCAGTGCAGCTTTGTAACCGCTCACAAACGAGTCCTGAAAAGACACATGCTGATGCATACTGGTAAGATATTCAGTTGCTCTACTTAGTTCTTATAAGTGTTTATATGTATAATTCACTCAAAAATGTCTAGTTATTTCAGCCCTGTATTATTTCATGAAGAAAATCTAAATTGGATCATGATTGGTTTATACATCTCTTAAAATCTTCTCAAAAACAACAAAAGTAGTCCATACAACATGTGTGGTATATTCTAAGTATTGAGAAATAATACAATATTTTTGTGTGAGGAACCAAATTAAATTTAGGTATCTTCCCCTCTGCTGAAACTCTCAAATTTCATAGCGTTTGCATAAAGCTATAGTTTAGCTGTAGCTAACTTGAAAACCTGTATAGGAATACATCTACTGGGACTACTTTTATGATTACTTTAGTTTTTTGTCCTTTAAAGTATAAATCACCATCTGTTTTCATTCTTTGGAAAAGAGCAGGTTGAACATCTTTGTTTGCATTTCACAGAAGGAAGAAAATGATTTAAGGATTTAAACAACATAAGAGTAAATGATGAAAATTTTTAACTATTCCTGCAGAATTACTCATTGGCCATTGATAGATGGATAACATTTGTATTTACAGGTGAAAAGCCCCACAAATGTACACTTTGTGACTTCAGATGTCGTGATGAGACATACCTTTCAAAGCATATGCTGACGCACTCTAATGACAAACAGCACATGTGCTCAGAATGTGGATATGTTACAAAATGGAAACACTACCTTGGTGTCCACATGCGTAAACACGCAGGAGATCTAAGGTATGTACCTTGACTGAAATTGAAATAAATGTTAATAAAAATAAATATTTCTGTTTAATGACCTGCCTCTCTTCTCTCTCAGGTACAAATGCAATCAGTGTCCATATCGTTGCCATCGCATCGACCAGCTGAACAGCCATAAACTCCGTCACCAGGAAAAATCCTTGATCTGTGAGGTGTGTGCATACTCCTGCAAGAGAAAGACTGAACTGCGCAGCCATATGCAGCTCAAGCACTCCACAAATGCAGATCCTCAACCTGTTTACCAGTGCAAGTTTTGCCCTTATGCCACAAAGTACCGGCAAGCCCTGCATAGCCATGAAAACTGCAGGCACACCCGGACACGTGTGTTCCGCTGTGCACTCTGCCGCTACACCACATTTAGCAACACCAGCCTCTTTCTGCACAAAAAGAAATCCCATGGATATGTGCCTGGAGATGTGGGATGGCTTGAGAAATATGCAGAGAAAGAAAAAGAGCAAAGCTCTGCGGATTTAACGCACAACTTTTTCTCCAAAACCACAGTACCTCAGACTTCAAATTCAGAATATAGGGAAGAAACGGTTAATAAAAAGGAGTCTAATAGGACTATAGATGATTCAAAAGACATGTCTGTAAATAATAATGAGAATGAAGCAATAGCAGCCACTATTGGAGGACCTGAGGAAATGACATTAGTACAGCAAGCCAGTCTTGATATTGAGTCTGCGAGAGAAGAGGCAAGTAATCCAACTAACGAAGAACAGTGTGGCTCCCCACGTTTTGCTTCCCAAACCAGTCAGAGTAGCACACAAATGATACTTACCGAGACAGTAAATATACATGACACAGCATTTGATTTTGAATCTCACACATTGCATAAAGTCCACCAGAAATTCCCAAAACCATCAGCCGATGATGATGATGACAATGCAGCTTACTGTGAAGATCAAAGTGACTCTGAAGACCTGCCACCGGTGACAGAAACTGAAAGGAGCACAGAGGGTCTCCATCAGGAGAAATGTGTAGAGGCCTCAGCTTCTGAGACTCGTTTGCAAGTTATGAGAAAACAGGATAAAGACCAGGCAGAAGCCCTTGTACTAGAGGGCAGGGTGCAGATGCTTGTCGTTCAGACACGGGGCAATATGTATCAGTGTAGCCGCTGCTTCTATGTGACCAAAAAGCAGGCAGCATTAATCCGGCACTGCAAGTCGTCCTGCCAGGTCATGAAGGCAGGACTACGCTGCCAGGACTGCAGCATGCAGTTTAAACAACAACGTTCTTTGAACACCCACCTCCGGAAGTGCCGGTCACTGCAGAGGCACAGAAAGAAGTTTGATTTTACTAGCACTGTAGGTACATCAGGGAGTTGTGTAGGTAGTTCAGGGAGTGATGCGTCTAAACAGGAACAAAGTGCATCTCTTAAATCAGGATCCTTCACAATGCATCCTGAACTTGTTGCTGTCACTAATTCTACAAATTCAAGAGTACAAGGTTCAGCTGAACCTGAAGGCTCACTGTCTCCTATCATAACTGCTATAGTAAATGAGACTGATTCACTGACAAGCACAACCGAAGAAAGGCAGGCAACTGTCGAGAGTAGAAACAAGCTAGCAGAAGAGGAGGAGGAGTTGGTAAACGAAGAGATATCTGGGTATACTGAAGATGATGGTAGGTATACTTGCAGAAAATGTCCTTTCTCATCTGTTAGGAAAGTCACATTAGATCGCCATTGTGCAACATGCAGAGGAAGCACCCATAAGATACATCTGGCTGAAACAGGAGAGCAGTTTGAGCAAGAGGATAATCCTAGTGACTCAGACCATGATCAGGAGGACGATGGGGCAAATGACTCCGAAAGAGATTCAGGAGAAGAAGAGAGACCTCAAGACCCCAAACCTCGATTCTCATGTCCTAACTGTCCTTTTCTTTGCCACCAAAAGAGAGCTCTAACAAGTCATCAGATAAAGGGCTGTTTAAAACCAGGTGAAATACAGTGTCCACAGTGTTCATTTGTTGCCAAATCGGAAAAATCTCTCAACCATCATATCCGAGGTCACAAGAAAGACAAGAAGGTTACTAGAGGTAAAATATCCGGAAACCTGCAGTGCAATCTTTGCTCCTTCACCTGCAAGCAAGAGCGTTGCCTGACACAGCATGTTACTGTGAAGCATGAGGGAGTCCGTCCTCACCAATGCCGCTTTTGTTCATTTAGCACAATCCGCCGGTACCGCTTGGAGGCCCATGAGTCCATGCACACAGGTGTTGGGAGGCATAGCTGTGAACTCTGTGGCCAAACTTTCGGCACCACATCCAGACTACGATTGCACCATCAACGCATACATGACAAACAGGCAACACACTTCTGTTCACTTTGTGACTACAGAGCTTATAACCTTAATGACATCAACCGCCACAACTTGAGTTGCCACACTGGAGATCTTAGCTACCATTGCAGCCAATGCAATGCACGTTTCAGCTCCGAAGTTGCCCTGAGGCAGCACTCCAACCGAGCACATCCAAATGCGAACAGCTTGTCTTGCACCCAGTGTAGCTTCACCTGCAGCTGCCAAGCTGCTCTCAAAGCGCATATGCAGCATGAACATTCAGAAATCAAGACAAAAGATCCTCAAAATGGTGCAGAAAAGCAAAGTAAGATATCCATCACCCATCAATGCTTGGTTTGTTCCTTCAGCACCCATAAAAGACTCCAGCTGGTCCAGCACATGTTAGATGAGCATGAAGATGGACCACCAGAGGAGAAAACTCTGAAGTGTGATGTCTGTGGTTTCTCTTGCACCCACCAAGTGGTGTTTAACCAACATGTGCGGTCACATGGAGGAACCTGCCTCTTTAAGTGCACTGAATGTGATTTTTCCACTAGGAACAAACAGAAGATCACTTGGCACATTCGAATCCATACAGGAGAGAAACCTTACCGGTGTGAGAAGTGCAGTTATGCATGTGCTGATCCTTCAAGACTGAAGGTACGAAGAGCTATTATCCAAGATATTGATTGAAGGCTTGGGTATTTGGTTTTTGATGTCCAGTTCTGCTGGTGCTTCCAATTTAATTTATCTCTCTTTATTTTAGTATCATATGAGGATTCACATGGAGGAACGCAAGTATCTCTGCCCAGAATGTGGCTACAAATGCAAATGGGTCAACCAGCTGAAGTATCACATGACAAAACATACAGGTAGCTATGTATGTGCTATATAATCTTATGCTAAATGTAAAGTTCCTGCACACCTTGATGTTTATCCTTCTTTCCAACAGGCGCTAAACCTTACGCATGTGAGGACTGTGAGTACCGCACCAACCGTGCCGATGCACTGCGCATCCACCGGGAGACACGCCACAGAGACGTGCGTTCCTTTATATGTGAGAAATGCGGAAAGGCTTTCAAGACGCGCTTCCTCCTCAAAACACACCAGAGAAAACACAGTGAGGAGCGACCTTATGTGTGCTCCATATGCCAAAGGGCGTTCCGGTGGCCTGCTGGGCTCCGCCATCATTACCTGTCCCACACCAATCAGCTGCCATTTTATTGCCTCCACTGTACATATCGAGCCAAACAGAAATTTCAGGTTGTGAAGCACCTTCAGAGACATCACCCAGACTTGCCTGTCCAAGATGGTGTGGGTAAAGACCAAGAGGCCTCTAGTATGGGTACATAAAAGACCTGGATTAGGGATGAAGAAGAAAGACAAGAAAATGGGGGGGGGGGCATGTAGCTGTGTTTCTGTATGCATTTCAATTGACATTTCTTCAGGTTATGTATTCCATATAAACATAACCCTCATTCAAACCACACTTAATAAACATTTGTACAATATATTTATTCCTGTTTATTCTTTTAATGGCATTTTCCAAAGATAAAAACATTTACCTGGGCGAGTACATACATAATGGGAATATAGTCATTTACTTCGAACACTTGCTTTTGGGTTATTTATAAAAGGAAAGGCAGAAAAGGCTTTCTGCACCATACTTGGAGTTCTATTTTGACAAGGCACTACTAACACCATGCAACTACTTTAGAGGTACTCTCAAAAATAATGCTAGTTCTATACTTTTTTGTTCTAATGCAAGAATTAGTGATTAAATAGATTTGTTTGTGATTGCCAGCATTTGTTCAAGTATTTTTAAGCAAAGCACAAGATAAAACATTTTCTTTACATACACTCTTTATTAGGTACACCTTGCTAGTACCGGGTTGGACTCCCTTTTTTCTTCAGAACTGCCTTAATTCTTCATTGCATAGATTCAAAAGGTGTTGGAAACATTCCTCAGAGATTTTGGTCCATATTGATATGATAGCATCACGCAGTTGCTGCAGATTTGTCGGCTGCACATCCATGATGCGAATCTCCCGTTCCACCACATCCCAAAGGTGCTCTATTGGATTGAGATCTGGTGACTGTGGAGGCCATTTGAGTAAAGTGAACTCATTGTCATGTTCAAGAAACCAGTCTGAGATGATTTGAGCTTTGTGACATGGTGCATTATCCTGCTGGAAGTAGCCATCAGAAGATGGGTACACTGTAGTCATAAAGGGATGGACATGCTCAGCAACAATACTCAGGTAGGCTGTGGCGTTTACTTTAATTCAATTCAAGATTATTTGTATAGCGCTTTTTACGATATAATGGTTGCAAAGCAACTTCACAGGAAATTAAGTTTCTAAAATAGATTTAAACGTTTACTTTAAACGATGCTCAATTAGTACTAAGGGGCCCAAAGTGTGCCAAAAAAACATCCCCCACACCATTACACCACCACCACCAGCCTGAACCGTTGAGACAAGGCAGGATGGATCCATGCTTTCGTGTTCTTTACGCCAAATTATGACCCTACCATCTGAATGTTGCAGCAGAAATCGAGATTCATCAGACCAGGCAATGTTTTTCCAATCTTCTGTTGTTTAATTGACAGGAGCGGCACCCGGTGTGGTCTTCTGCTGCTGTAGACAATCTGCTTCAGGGTTCGACGTGTTGTGCGTTCAGAGATGGTATTCTGCATACCTTGGTTGTAACGAGTGGTTATTTGAGTTACTGTTGCCTTTCTATCCTCTCTAACCAGTCTGCCCATTCTCCTCTGACATCAACAAGGCATTTTCGTCCACACAACTGCCGCTCACTGGCTATTTTCTCTTTATTGGACCATTCTCTGTAAACCCTTGAGATGGTTGTGTGTGAAAGTCATGTGTGTTAAGTCATCTTCACCACATCTAGATGCCTAAATGCATTGAGTTGCTGCCATGTTATTGGCTGATTAGCAATTTGTGTTACCAAGCAATTGAACAGGTGTACCTAATAAAGTGGCCGGTGAGTGTATTTGTCTGAGAAATATATAAGTACTGTAAATAAAATTTCTAGAATTGTGAACATTGTGAACACGTAGAATTACAGCTCTGCGATTTTGATATGAACAAAGATGGAGGATGGATGGATACTCGTTCCGTCTTTGGACAACAGATGCACATGACGATATCCTGTAAAAAGAAGCTTTTTGTTATTTTCAAGAAAGCAAAATTATTTTTCAGTGATTTTAGAGAACAGGCCTAAAGATAATGGGTCTCATTCACTAATAATAATACTAGTAATGTAATATGTTTCAACTGGTTCTAAATTTTAACTTAAAAAAATAGAGAAAGTGCATGCTTATTGATGAATGAGGATTTCGGTGTGGAAACATTCACACACAGGCTGTGTTTGCATGGTTATTGAATAAGACCCAGTTTTGTTTCACTTGTATATTATTATAGGCCTACCTGGTTGAATACAGGTAAAAGGTATAGTGTATTGCCCAATGAAGTCATTCCTTGTTGCTTTATCATAGTCTTCAACTACAAAACGCACCAGTGCCAGCTCAGGGGTGTGGATTGTGAACTGTAAGGATTCGTTCCATTGTGGGTTGAACCCTGTCCAGATGAAAAAAGTAGAAAAATCACTGCAAGCATCAGGACATAAATAGGATTCCTACGGTTTGTAAATTAGGGAAACTTGTCATCTTAACAGGTCATGTGTTTCCACATTATTAAAGTTACAAACACGTACTGTATTATGCACAATATCCATTTGTCTCTCTTGCAGTAATTTGGCAACTTTTCAGTCCATTTAATTTTCATTTCCTCACCATTGTTGTCAATGTATTTGGTCTCCTGTTTGGCTTGATCCAAAGGAACGCCGTACATTTCCACCCTTACCAGGGGGTCTACAATGGACCAATCTTTTTGCTTTACTTTAGGGAGCTGTTGTCCACTAATAACCTAAAAATAGATGAAAACACAAAGAATCAACAAATAAAATCTGAAAATAAACTTGCAGAGGGAACACAAATATTGTTCAGTACCTTAACATAAAACTTTAGAGGGTGGCAATCATCACGTTCCTCAGGATTTTCAGGATCAAAGAGTCTCTCTCTTTTGCAAAGGATCTCAGGTTTTAGGATGTAGCCACTGCAGCCATTGCGAGTAAACAACCCATCATTCAGATCCATTTCCATCCCTGCTGTCTGGAAGTTTAATGCCACTATGAATCAGAAATACATTAAAGTAAATTTACTGGCCACTTTACAACACATTAGCTGTGTCCCTCTTTACATAGAGTGGTTTCATGTCTGCCATGCTCACATTCTTCCTCTTTTTAATACTGAAATAATGGCGTGTAATATAATATCTACCATACTAACCAATCTGGCATCCCATGTTCCACATGTCTACTGGACAGTAATTTGATGAATCCGTCCTCATTCCGCTTGGATACACTCTTGTCAGCTGCCGGGTGTTATGCAGCACAAATTCTGAACCTGACAGACAAAAAAATGAGAATTCCTAATACAAAATTTAATTATTCTTACAAAATATATATAGGAAAAAGCAAAATGATAAAAATTTTGTGTTACACAGAAACAAAATTCAGCATACAGGTTTGTAATAAAATGAGGTCCAAACTATCCTTTTTAAAAGAATTTCTAACCTGCTTCCTTTGAATATTTATGGGCTTTAGACTCAGAGAACGATGACATCTCATTAGGCTTAGTAGAGGAGCGGGAATGCTCAAAGCTGTGGAAATGTACACTCCGACAGAACATCAGGTCTGAGAGCTCCTTGCATAGATTTTGCTTTGATTTCTACATGGGGCAAAAGCAAACAATCAAAAACAATGTTGACCAAAGGGTGGAAAGCACTGAGAGACCTTTTGCTCAGTTTCTCAATATTTCCACTGGTACCTTTTCATTTGTTGGCGGACTTTCCGTTACTGGACTGTGCTTATTCATTTCTGCTGCCTCGTCCTCATCGCTGACTTCACCTGTGGGGTTCACTGACTCGATTTCAATCTTCTTCCCTTTTAACAGGATTTTCCTCTTAAGTGCCTGAAAGAAATGACACATCAAACCTGCTTAACATTCCTAATAATATATTATTATATAAGATAGAATTTGTAACAATTTGCAAATAAAATATTTGTACACATAGGTCTGAAGTGAAAATTTTTCTATTACACATTTTTCTAATTTATAAAAAAAAATCTATACAAATTATATTATCTGCATTATAATCTAAGTGAGAAGTTGCAAAATTTGCATTCTTTTTATTTCGAGATTTAAAAGTAAAAATAACGAACTCAATTTGGTCTCAGACTTTTGGATCCCACAGTCTTAACAGATATTTAAAAAATCAATAATAGGTGATTTGAACCTCATGTCTTCATATGTGACCATTAATAGTTAATGAAAGTATCATGACTATAAGACAATAGAATATTTTAAGATCCATGACAGTCATTAAGAGCAGATAAGTTAAGTGCACCACTATCTATAAGGCGCTGAATAGCTCACCTCAGGGGATGGCAGTTCGCTGGAGACTCCATCTACTGTGTTTGTGAGTAACATATCACCCAGAATGTCTTTGAAATATCGAGCCATGACTTCCTGTTGCTCTGTGCTGCAGTGGTTTTCAATGGACACAATGAGTGGATACTCAGATGCCTAAAAGTAGGAAAGATGGTAATATTAATACATCTGGAACTAGATTATTATGTATCTGTGTAAATAATTAATATTAACATCAACAACAATATTATAAACTTTAATATCGATAATACAATCAAAGTAAATTATTATTAATAGATATTAATAGTTATATTGATTTTTGAAATATAGATCACCTTGAAGGCATAATTTGCAATAGTAGTAATCACGTCTTTGAGGAGAATCTTAGATGTCAGTGTGTGTCCATGATAAACCACCGGCTCTCCATTCGATCCGTTCCAGCAGTCCACCTCTACACACCTGCAGCCTCGTTTCAGTGCCCTTCAGAGGTTCAACCCAGCACAAATAAACAACCACAGTTATGAATACAAAGAACAAAACATAATGCATTCAACAGAGATGCCCAAACCAGGACCCACGGGCCAAAGTTGGCCTAGCTGTGATGACCTTTGATTTGGCCTGCCGTTCCACATCACAAAAGAAGGGAATCAAGCAAACATTCAATCTTCATTTATAATGTATGTTTTTGTTATTTACATTTGTGTTTCATTATTTTGAAGCATTAAAAAAGCATTTGTATGTAACAGTTGGATAAAAGGCTCTATTTGGGAATCTCAGAGCTAGGCGGTTTTAATGTCTATTATTGAACTGAAATATTATTATTACTTGTATGAGAGATTTCACTACTTACATGCTCATAAAATCATTTTCCGCAAAAGATATCATCAAAGATCTGTGAAATCAAGTAGATACATGGCTGTATTACCATAAACAGGCAGAACTCACTGGATGTAGGCCTCAACGCTGCTTGGTCCTTTTAGCTGGTCCTCCATCAGATACGTGTTGTGTGATGAGGAGATGTAATAGTGGGCGAGAGGTTGGCTCATGTCCTGAAAAAGGTCCTGCTGCTCTGGATTGAAGATGGATCCCTCAGGAGACGTCAGGTACATTAGGAACCCATCGACTGACATAGTGTGATTCATTCTGGCTGTACCATAAGACAAAATTAAACATCTTATCTGTTCAATCTTCAATCATTACTCATGAGTAAAGGACCACTTCACTGTTGCCCATGTAGTGCTCAACTACTCCATTATTAAAAGAACACCAAACAGGTAAATAAAATACATTTTCAATGACATTTTTAACCCTCAACTCTTATATCTAAAGCAAGGGTCTTCAACAGGGAGTTTATGATCCCTATAGGGTCTACCATTTACTGCTCAATCTCTAAAAAATTTTTTGAAAGAAAATATAATTAAAAAAAATACATTAATTCAGCTATATAAACACTATATTAAGCTAACTCCAAGCAAAGCTAAAATTAAGAAGCTAAAGTTCAGCTAAATATTTCAGTGTGCCTACCACATTAAAATGTATAAGTAAAATTGATCATATTATAATTACATAATCATACATATATCACAAAAATGATAACTGAAGAGTGCAGTATAGGATCATTACCTGTGTCTGAAGGCTCATAGCGATCGATCAGCTGAAGGGCATGTTCATAACTGCCCTCCCCCTCTAGCTGCTCCTCTCTCAGGAACTCCTCCAGATCACACTGGGATAGACTCAGTCCATCACTGGAATAATCCTGGAATAAATCCAGCACCTCTGTTCTCTCAGTAAGCATCTTATAAAACTCCACAAACTCCTGATCCTCCAGGGTTCCTGACTCGGACTTATCTGCCATCTGTGAGAAAACATCAACAAATGACAATAAGGTACAACATGGTGAAAATGTAGGATCCAAAATCACATAAGCCACTCATAATTACCGTAAAAAGACAGCATGCATGTTCTTCGTTCATGTCCACGTTCATCATTTTCAGTAATTTCTTTGCCTCCTTAAAATTAATTCTGCCATCCTTGTTTAGATCTGCTTTCAAAAACCAGTCTGAGATCCATCTGAGTGGAATGGTTTAGGTTGATAATTTAAGTTGATAGTGAACAGCTGGACTTCATTAACCTATCTATCTATCTATCTATCTATCTATCTATCTATCTATCTATCTATCTATCTATCTATCTATCTATCTATCTATCTATCTATCTATCTATCTATCTATCTATCTATCTATCTATCTATCTATCTATCTATCTATCTATCTATCTATCTATCTATCTATCTATCTATCTATCTATCTATCTATCTATCTATCTATCTATCTATCTATCTATCTATCTATCTATCTATCTGTCCGTCCGTCCATCCGTCTGTCCGTCCGTCGGTCTGTCTGTCCTTCTATCCTTCCATGTCCCATCCATCCATCCATCCATCCATCCATCCATCCATCCATCCATCCATCCATCCATCCATCCATCCATTTAACTTTTTCTTAATATTTTAACATGTAGTTCTGAAAAGCTACTTCAAAAGAGGCAGAAATGAAGATTTTCTTAACAAGGATACTGGTCAAGTTTGGTGCTCTCATCCATGTTCTCCATGTTCTCCATGAGGGCTCTGATGCCCTGAATCCAGGCCTGAGCTTCCTTTTCTGAATCAGCCACCAGGTCCAGGTTTCCTCTACGGCCACGAAACACCAGAGTGAAACAGCGGTCAGCGGTAAACTCATCTGCCATGCTGAGGAGCGCCTCGGACTGATGTCCCTCACGAACAGCCTCCACATCACTGATGGAGACTGAAACAAAATGCAAAGACAATATAAGCTTTTGTTTTTGTTTAGAGCACTTCTTCTTCAGTTTTCAAAAAATGTGAACTAGTGCTTGAAAAGGCAAGCTTAGTTATTATTAATTATTCATGCTTTCTATTGTTCATAGGGAAGCAAACGAGCTCTGGACTTCCAACTACTGTCATGTCCGATCTACTTCCCTGACATACCAACTTATAGTACTCACTACAAATACCACTAATATACTCCTTTTGGATTTAATTCAAAATTACCTTGAAGTACAATCAATATCTGCTGATACTTTATTTTCTATGCAATTGCTAATGGATTGATCACAAATAAGATGTTTTGTTTTGGCAGTCCATACTTATATTCATAAATAAATCAGTCATTTTTAGCCCCTCTCTGATCAATTATACACATTTTTATAACTAAACCTGAACTACTGTAACATGATTACTGAAGCATTTAAACCAAAACATCAACTCAATAAGAGCGTACAGGTAGAATAAGAGTTTATTGCCCAGCTGGATTTATACGCGATAGTCTTGCAGTCCTCCTGAAGTTTGTAGTGCCGATGACGCTTCCACATATGAGACTTCACTTTGCGCAGAAACATGCCTGCTTTCATGGCTTCAAGGTTTTGATGACCCTGTTCACCTGCCAGAGAATGAGAAATAACCTTCAGCAATATTCAGAAACACCAAGCTTATTTTAAACACACACACACACACACACACACACACACACACACACACACACACACACACACACACACACACACACACACACACACACACACACACACACACACACACACACACACACACACACACACACACACACACACACACACACACACACACACACACACACACACACACACACACACACACACACACACACACACACACACACACACACACACACACACACACACACACACACACACACACACACACACACACACACACACACACACACACACACACACACACACACACACACACACACACACAGGATGGCTTACAGCATGTTTGAGGTGATTCCATTTTCTATTAGTTCACCGTTTCTGCAGACACAAATCAACATTAATGTATCACCATCGCATCAAAATATCTAACATTTTTGTCTATAGATGCTAAAGTCCTAGTGCTCATGTGTGGTTTGAGGTAGTGATAGTAGCTTCTTGGTGGGGATGCTGCCACCATACTTCGGGAAGTATTGAATGATAGTGAATTGGTTATGCACTATGATGAAACAAGAGCTCATAATCATTTTTATCAGTGAAATCACAGACATTCTAATAAAATCTAGAAATAGGCTGATTGCATAACCATTGTAGCCTATTTTACAATGGGAAGACAACTTTCTAGTTAATTTCCCCAAAGGGAAAAACATGTTAATTCAGGCAGAAGTAAAGCAGTGCAGTCAGGCGAGTCATGAGTCATGGCTAAATACGTCTCTGAGATCCACACGATCCTCTGCTGGCATCATCATTATGTTCTGTTATATCCCAAGTGGATAAAGTAGAATCTAATTTAGCTCTTTCCTGCCATTATTCGGTATAAATAAATGGATATTGTATAACATTACCAGACTTGAATGAGGCCATTAGCCAAAAAAAGGCTTTTTTCTAAATGTGCCTTTACACAATCTTAAGATATTGCAGTGGTTAAAGAGTCTTAATGCAAATGAAGACCATACTCTAATGTGAGCCCCTAATAACAGTAAATGCTGACAAAGTAATGTTGAAAACACACAGCAAATAGAGACTGGAGAGGGCTGCAGACAGCTAAAGCAAATACTGCGGTGTGACACAGAAAAAGAGGATAAAGAGATCTCACCGGATTAAAGGACGTCTGGTGAACTGACATCTGGTGGAACTGAAAGCGCTACTCGGGGAGGATGGGCTCTGTTGTGTCTTTGACTGATGCGTGCAAAGGGCTGTGAAAACAGAGCCGCAGTCCGGGCTCCTTCCACTGTGATGCATAGCCAGCCTCCTCTTACACCCCTTCCTCTGCCTCATTCCTTCCTAGACACTCCCCCTTTTCCTTTTTTCCCTTGCCCAGTGCAATAGACTGTTTTTTTGCTCCTGAAAAAATTGTTATAAACAATTCATGAATTTTAAACAGTTTTACACCATATAAAATAAAGCAATTCTACATATGACATTACACAAAAGACAATTGTGTATATTTCAATAAATACATGAATTATAGATTTATAAATAAACAGAATTATGCACAAAATGCATAGCCTCCAGGGGCACTCCCTTGACAGTTTATTTCTAGAATGTCAGTCCATACTTGAATCATAAACAGCATTTAAATATAATTTAGACAGCCAAGCATTCAAAATCAGCAGGATATACAGAATGGTGAAGTCTTTACCAAGCACAACATACATTTACATTTATATTTTACATAAATTAATTTGGCAGAAGTGACTTACAAATGAGGAAAGATACAAATACATGCAAAGCATGGAAATATTGTCAAAACTTATACTTGGTTTAAAAACACTAAGATCAACGTCTTGACTGAAAATAGCTTTAGAAGCTTTTTTTGTTGAGCAATATCGCCACAGCAATTCAAAACCATCAGGACATATAAGCAGAAATATCATAATGTTGAGTTTACATATTTAAAGATAAATTATATTAGCTTTATTTCACTATACAGATACAGTTGGCTAGCATGTACATTTAACTTTTTTGCCCAAAATAAACAGAGTACAACTTGTAAATTAAATGTAGGCTTTAAATCAATAAATCAGCTTCTTGATTTGACTTTTGTTGAAGGTGCTTCATCCATCATGTTGGTTTTAATTGATATGACTATATTTCTTAGATTTCCACCTGATCTTCAAGAATTATTAATATGCATGTAAGCAATATTGCACATATGTGCAGGAAATACATATTAAAGCAAACCTAAATGCAGATTTTGTGATTAGTCAATATAATAAATTATAGGTGCTTCACTAAATGTACACATGTGCAATGTTAATCACTGTTTGAGTACTTTATAAATAGCTTCAATTATTTGCAGAATGGATTCAATAGCATGCACAGAACGCATCCTCAGGGTTTTGCTCCTCTGAGGCCTGATTGAACTCTTCAGGCCAAGCAAGTCAACTAGGGTCACTGTCACGTCCTCTGTAACAAGAATACAATGCATTGTGGTCCATAGAAGCTATAGTCCATTCACCAAAAATATAGACTATGCCTATCCTGCATTCAAGAAGTACAAATATTTAATGTACAGAAAACATACTGAAAGATAATGACTTAAAAATAAATTAATTTAATCAAAACTCTACAGAACAGCCACTTTGTCTTACCAGTCGTTTACTCGCATATCTAAGCTCCTGCCATAAAAACAAACACCAGAACTGATAAAAGACCAAAACACTCACGTCTTCACTCATTTAATTTGCTTTATTAAACAAATATTTAAACCGGTAATGTCTCAATGATGTTTGATAGCTGAGCAAATGAGAAATGTTTTTCATACTCTTTACTAGCAGACTGTTTTGATTGTGACATCGTTTGCGTGACGTCATTCCTCTCACGTGACACATCGTGATCATCATGGCGGCCACCTCTGTGTTCCAGAGAGTCAGAACAGGCTCGAAAATCGGAGCCCAATATGACCAGGAGGGCAATCTCATTAAGGTAATACTGAAAACAAAACACTTGAACCCTCATATGCGCATATTTGCGTTTGCGGTCAGCTTTTATTACTTTTAATGGTTATGCATTCAACCAGTCACTTTAACGTATCAGCTAAATAGAAGCGTATACATGTTGTTTTCTTCTTGTAAAGAGACATAAAGTAACTTACACTTATATAAATGACGATAAACGCGTTTGCTAAATCAATACATTTAGCCTAATTTGTAAATAATTATGTCTTATTGGGTGAAGAAGTCCTGCTGTTTAATATAACTGAAGTTTATTGTCAGGAGAATGTAACACAATGTACAGTAATATCAATTATTGGCCATTAAGAAAATAAATAACAAGTGTAATATAATATATGAGGTATCTGCAAATGCAATTTAATAATCTCATTCTACAATTTGTATATGCGTTTTTGGAATTGTTTGGATATACTGCCTGTTCATTTTTATTTAAAAAGTGTTTTAATAGCTGTGAAAACCCAGCTAAAGTCATTTTTTTGTGATTTGCTTTTTTTTACAAAAAACATCCTTCATATGGTAAAGAACATTCTGTGAAAAATGTACCTTTATATGTTTAATATTGACTGAGTAAGGTCATGTCAACGTTTGAAATGATAGTGAAATTAATGGTAGAAATCAAACTTTGATGCTTGTTTTCTCATAATTCGATTTTGAGACTTTAGCCTGGATTTCACAGAGAGTGTCACATATATTGACTTGTGTATGTGCTGTGATTGACAGGTGGAGACACGTGAGGATGAGGAGCAGAGTGTCAAGCTTGCTGAGATTTTGGAGTTGTTGCTCGCTGCTGGTTATTTTAGAGCACGCATTAAGGGACTGTCACCCTTTGACAAGGTATGGTGAACTTTACCCACCTGTACCAATCAAATTACAGTGTTTTTTGCACACCATTAGTTTAATTATTTACAGTCTCTGCTTGTACTTTAGGTGGTTGGAGGAATGACCTGGTGTATAACTACATGCAACTTTGACATAGATGTTGATCTGCTTTTCCAAGAAAATTCCACCATTGGACAAAAAATGTGAGTGTGTAGAATAAACATTTGTAGAACGAAATCTGACTTTTCTGTTCAGATTGAACTGAATTCTGGTTAGTGTGATTGTCTGTATCTTTTCCATTTCCAAGTGCCCTGACAGAAAAGATTGTGTCAGTTCTGCCCAAAATGAAGTGTCCTCACCGATTAGAGCCTCATCAGATCCAAGGGTTGGATTTCATCCACATCTTCCCTGTTGTACAGGTATGTACACCTTCATATCTTTCTTACCTAAAAGAGCTGAAGACCTACATTACACAAAACTTGGCTGAGTTCATGATTTTATGTTTTTAAAAGAAGTTTCTTTTTGCTCTTCAAGGCTGCATTTATTTGATAAAAAATACAGTGAAAATAGTAATATTGTGAAATGTTATTACAATTTAACATATCTATTTTAATATTTTTTTACATGTAATTTATTCTTGTGATGGTAAAGCTACATTTTCAGCAGCTATTACTCTTGTCTTCAGTGTCACAGGATCCTTCAGAAATCATTTAAATATTCTGATTTGGTGCTCAAAAACATTATTGTTATCAATTAAAACAACTTTATTATTATCAAACAGTGCTGCTTAATATTTTTGTATAAACCATACTACATATTTTCAGGATTTTTGATGAATAGAAAGTTGAAATTGTATTGAAACAGAATTATTTTGTTACATTATATATGTCTTTGCTGTCAGTTTGTGATTAATGCATCAATTTCTTAAAAAAGAAAACACGTACAGACCCCCAAAATTCCAGTATGATTATTATTTTTTAAATAGCGACTCGTTCTGACAAAAAAGTGCCAGAATACTTACAAAGCATCTTTTGCGGCATCTATAGTGGCTGGTAAAGAAGGCGATTGAAACCAGGGAGGAGATGGGAGATTATGTCAGGTCATATTCCATTTCTCAGTTCCAGAAAACACATGCATTTCCTGAGGTGAGACAACACTGACATACAATTACAGAGTATTAACACTGTGAAGTGTCCAATATTTTACAATCCGTAATCTATGAAGTCTCAGTAAATGTGTTTGTTTTAGGATGAGGAGTTTGAATTAAGGAAGGAGAGAGCCATCAGTACTGTGGTGAATGTGTGTGTAAGTATCCGATAAGCTTTTACGCATCAACAACACATAATGAGCTCTGAATTATGATGCTTGGCTGACTGGGTATAAATTTAGCCTCTGCTGAATTTAATATTGCCCCCATGAGAAACAGCCACAGTGCTTAGGTGCCATTAGTTCCTCTTCCTTGTATTTAATAATAGAGGATTGTGAGATGTTGAATACGTTGTAAATTGTGTTTGGGTGTAGGAGGTTTATGCTCCTCAGAGGCGTTATAAACGGCAGGTGGATGCTGGGGAGCTGCTGGATGAAGAGTCTCGGGTTCATTCTACCTTGCTGGAGTTCGGCAGGTACTCTCACTCTTCCTTTACAGGACCCGGGAATTTTGTACTCTCATCATGTCCAACTGGAAGTGAACCAAGGATTGTTACTGTGTTGTGTACTTTAGGCTTTTAAAAGAGAGCAGTTACTTGAGGAGTTGTTTATACACTACCTTTCAAATGTTTGGGGTTAGTAGGATTTTTGGTAACACTTTACAATAATGTTCATTAGTTAACATTAACTAAATTAGTTAACATGAACTAAGAATGAACAATACCTATACAGAATTGATTAATCTTAGGTAATGTTAATTTCAGCATTTACTAATGCATTATTAAAATCACAAGTTGTGTTTGTTAACATTAGTTAATGCACTGTGAACTAACATGAACAAACAATGAACAACTGTATTTTTATTAATTAACATTAACAAAGATTAATAAATAGTGTAATGTATTGTTCATGTTAATTAATACATTAACTAATGTTAACAAATGACACCTTATTTTAAAGTGCTACCGGATTTTATTAACGCAGTGTCTATTTACACTAAGTGCAAATAGCCCGCCTTGATGGCATGGGCTATTTACACTAACTCCACCCACTAACATGTGATTGGTCTTGTCAAGATTACAAAAGACTGTCACCTGTTATCAGCTCCGGTGGTGCAGATGGTAAAGCGTGTGTGGTACACATTTTGATGCGATCAACCCGGGTTCGAATCCGCCTTTTGGCAAACTTTTTTTTCCTCCCTTTTCAAATCTCATATCGCATCGGAAAGGCATTTATTTTCAATAAAAATGAAGGAAATAATAAAAAAGTTGAAAATAAAGTATTGGGTAGGGTTAGGGTAGGTGTAGGGAGGGCTTTATTGTCCAAATAAGGTGGCATCCGTTTAATAATTTTTATTACAAAAAAAAGTCCCCTTAATAACTTATTATTGCATATTTTTTTATAATGTACTACAATAATGAGGTGCAGATAATTGCCAATATTTGCAATAAGTAGTATAAATAGCAGAAAATCCTGCTATTTGAACATAGTGTAAATATAATCTATATCTATTTGCACTTCGTGTAAATAGCATATAACAACAAATGCTGCTATTTTCAGTTAGTGTAAATAGAATCTATCACTATTTACACTTAGTGCAAATAGCCGCTGCTTTTTTAATGTTTCTGAAAGAAGTCTCTTACACTCACCAAAGATGCAATTATTTGATCAAAAATACAATACAAAGCATTCAAAATAACAGTTATCTGTTTTAATATTTTGGAAAAAATATTATATTACTGTGATGAAATTCTTTGTTACATTATAAATGTCTTTACTGTCACTGTTGATCAATTTAATGCATCCTTGATAAATAAAATTAGTAATTTCTTTAAAAAAATATTAGTGACCCCAAACTTTTGAATGGTAGTGTATGACAACATGTTCAAGAGTTTCAAGAAATGGCACTTTGATTAAAAACATAAAAATATGGTACAGAATTTGTAGTATTTTTGTTTAGTATATAGTATATTTAGTACCAATTGGGGGGACCAGATGTATCCAGATTCTCTTTCATTCACCCTCTCTTTTGTTTCCTTCATCTTCACTGGTCTGTTTCCTGACAACATTGTATCAGCATTTCAGGGTCAAACAAAATCTCCATTAAAGGCATCTATTAATTCTGTACTCCTATCATCTTATTCTTCATTCGCTTCTCTTTTTCTGTCTGTCTCTTATTTCACTCATTAGTCCTTGCCTTCTCATATCACAGTACATGCAGTGAGTATGACTGAAGCTCAGTTTCTGGGAATGGGAGTGACACAGATCGGCTTTGCATCAACTGCATTAATGTCTTTATTTTTGCATCTGCCCAAGTGCTGTTTTTCACACATTGCATCTAAATGTATTGTTCATGTGTAATTTCCTGTCATGTGGTTTGTTGTGCCTGTAGTGTGATGTGTTTTGAAAGCGACTCTTGCAACGAGCCGCATGTTGTCTGTATTGTGAACATGAAGCATTTCAAATTCCTTCTTTTCTGTTTTTTTCTAGGCGCTATGGATTCAGCAAACAGTCTAAAGCAAGCACTGTGAGTATCAGATGACCAAAACATCACATAAAAAGTCCAGTCAGAGAAGGTTACAGTTAAGCAACTGACTCCATGGATGTCCATGGATAAAATGGATAAATCTGAAAAAGTAATGGATTTTATATAGTGCATATTTTTTTCTAGTGCAAGCTTTGCAGTTTGCTAGAATTGGCTAGAAGTTGTTCTTTGTGAGTGCAATCTTTATAAATATTTGTTTTAAATATGTATCTATGTTCCTGTGTGGCTCAGTGGTAGAGCATTGCATTAGCTGTGCAAAAGGTTGTGGGTTCGATTCCCAGGGAACACAAATACTGATAAAAAAAATAATAATTGTATAACCTGAATGAAATTGTAAGTCGCTTTGGATAAAAGCGTCTGCTAAATGCATAAATGTAAATGTATCAGTAATCTTAAAAAAGTGGAAAAGTAATGGGAATATGTTGGTAATATATTGATCCAAGAGTGTGGTAACTTCTGGTCAATTTTGTCATTAAACTAAATCATAATTCTGCTCTGTACTTAAAGTAGTCTTGCAAGCAATTCGTTTGATTCAAAATGTTGCAGCTTTCAGTTCTACAGGCAACTCTGTACAATCAGCAAAAAATGTGTTGACGTTTTGTATGTAGTTCTGACCCTAGAACCACCCCTGTGGTGTCCATCTGGGTATAATAGATCACAGATGGACAGTAGGGCTTGGCACTGACCTTTGATTGGTTGTTAGTTTGATCATGTGATGATGTTTCTAACAGACCGTGGAGCAGAAGCAGGCTCAGGGCACGCAGGGTGTGCCTCCTGGAATGGCCCAGGTGTCTGAAGAAGAGGACCTGCAGGCAGCAGAGGAGGTCAGTTAGGATCATATGAAACTCTCACTAGTTCTTAATCGCCCACTCTTTATCTGACCAAAGTTAATGTTCCGTTAACCAATCTGGATGGCTTTTTTACAGCTCAGAATCAAAGCCTTGATGACTGGAATGGCTGCCATGGCAACTGAAGAGGTACATTTCTAAACACTTAAAACGCGAAAGAATTTAAAGGGATAGTTCACCTAAAAGTTCAAATTCTTACCCTCATGTCGTTCCAGACTGTTGTGACTTTATTTCTTCAGCGGAACATAAAATAGAATTTTGAGAAATGCCTCAGCTATTTTTGTCCAAATAATAAACGTAAGAGTTCTTCAGTGTTGTTTGGTTCCCAACGTGTCCAGAAATCTTTTGTGTTTCGCAAATTGGTAAAGAATTTGATAGAACGACATGAGGATGAGTAAACAATCACAAAATTTAAAATTTGGGTAGATTTAAAGGAATAATTTCCACAAAAATGTAAAAAGTATATGATCAGAACGACATGCAGCTGAATAAATAATAACCGCTTTCAACTTTGTGAAAACTTAGTTTAAAGGTTAATTATTTTCTTGTATGTCCACTCCTTCTTATCAAGGCAGCCTTTAAGAAAAAAATATAAACGTTAGCAGTCTCATTATTTTATGCTATTTCTGTGTGTTTTAGGGGAAGTTGTCAGCCAGCACAGTGGGGCAGATTGTTGGACTACAGTCTGAGGAGATCAAGCAAATTGCCACTGAATATGCCGAGAAGGTGAACGGTGATAAAACTCCACTGAACCTCTAGAAAACACCAAGAACAATGACTTGAGACTGGAATACAATTTTGTAATTTGCGGTAAAACAAAAATGTTCTCATTTTACAAGTTGTATACTGTGTTCCAACCTTCTACATTTATGTGTGATTGGGCAGGCGGAGCGCTCTGTGGAGGATCGGCCGGAAAGATTTGGACCTGCGCAGCAACACCGGCGTCAGCTGGCATCACTCAACAAACAAATCACTCAAAAAACAAAAGAGCTCGAAGAGGTAATACACATTCATACACCTACCTCATATTACAGCTGTGAGAATACTGATACCACAGTCATTGTTTCTTCTCTGTGTTTATATCTTCATTGTCTCTTGATTTATTCAGCTGCAATCCAAACAGCAGGAGGCTAGAACGGCATGCGAGGATGCTAAAATCAAACTAGCCGAGGTGAGACAATTAGGCACAGACATATACTGACAGATAACTGGTTGACTTGGACCATTATTGTTTGTGTTTTTAGGCCACAGCACAGACTGAAAAGCTGGAGATAGAACTGAACTCACTGGAGGACGTGGAGTCCCAGGTGGATTCTGGGTAAGCAAACAGAACACCTGGAATTATCTAAACTGAATGTCATTGCACACCGAGTCAGAAATTCTCGTCCGAAATTTTCACACGTTAAAAATAAATACAACCTCATGGTGTGTCAATCATGTTTACACACTGCCTCCGAAACTTTCATCTGTCATAAAAAATTCGGATCAGGTTTGATTTTCTGTTTTCTCGTCCGTAGCAAGCACTTTGATAGGAAAGGGTGACGAATACAACGAAAATCAGTGTTTAATGACCTTTAGGCTGCATCTGAAATCGCTTGCTCTCTTGAGTAGAATCTTCTGTTGAATAAGCACTTCCTGTTTGTGTTTAAAGTATATATTTAGTATGAATGTGTGAACTATAAATGTCCTGTTAATATTAATGTAGTCTGAACATACAATATTTGCCATGTTGGCTTTGTCGTGTGACTTAATGGCATCAGTTACATCTCTTCACTGCTGTTCACAACTTCTCTTCCATGGCCTCATGGGATATTAATTTTGCCAGAAGTAGTAGGGTACTTTTCTGTTTTATGAATACTTTGAATTTGTACGTGCTACACTTTTTGCGTATTCGAAGGCAGCCATGTTTTTCAGTTCAACTAAACCAATGCAAAATCTGTGAGGGAAAATCTTTCGCCTTCAAAAATATCAACAGCATGATAATTCTTAGGAAGGATCGGTATCCATGTGGTGTTTTGAAGTATTGTTTGTTTTTATCTTTCAGGTTACTGGAGAAGCTTCGTGCTTTGGTGGGCATGAATGAAAACCTCAAACATCAAGAGCAAACGTTCCGCTCACACTGTCGCGTATGTTATCACGACAACCCTGTTGTTGCAATACTTTGTTTGTCGGTAACGTTGAAGATATGACTATATCATTAAAAGTTATGTGTGTATAGGAGGAAATGACCCGTCTGCAGCAGAATATTGAAGAGTTGAAGCTGGAGTATGGAGAAGAAGGAGATGAGAAGAAGGTGCCTACATAGTCATCCTAACAGAAATGGAACCTCATAAGTGATTGATTTGGAACGCTCTTCATAGGCAGCAACCTTTTTTGGTGTTAGGATGCTGCTATGCTAATGGAAAAATAAGCATAATAGTACATATCATAAACCCAAAAAGATTAATTAGATATAGATTTTTCCTTCACTTTGTCCACTTTCATTTGCCATATTTCTTGTGTCCAATATTGCTAATATCCTTAGCAATATGACCAAAAGAAGATAGCTTTTGAAACAATCCTCGTAATGGGAATGTGCCAATTCTTTAGAACAGAGCTGATCTGTGTCATTCTAGTTGATTCTCAGACTTCCCCTCTGCATGTGTGTTTGTAGGAGGTGAATATGTTGATTGATCAGCAGTACACTGCAGACCGAGAAAAGCTGCAGAAGATCCGTCTGCTTATGGTAGGTCAAGTTGAACTGATGGCTTTACTCCGCAGATTACTAAAGAGATTCTTCATTCTCACCGTTTAACGCTACTGCCTCCCACAGGCTCGGAGGAACCGCGAGATTGCCATCCTGCAGAGAAAGATTGATGAGGTTCCCAGCAGAACCGAGCTGACCCAGTATCAGAAACGCTTCATTGAGCTGTACAGCCAAGGTGCGTGTTTGACCCCATATTTTTTTTATTAAAATATAACTCAATCTTCCGGTGAAACAACAGACTTCTCCAGTCTTTTAATCTGCTGAAACTCTGCCGCTTTTGTACAATTGACCTCAAACTCAGATCTGCCTCCATCCAATTAACAATCCATAGTATCAACTATATTGAACAAAGACCCTACATTACATTATTTTCTTTCTCAATAATCTGATTACTCAGATGTAGGTCACAATACAAAATAAAAGATCTCTCACTGCCTCTGTTACTCTATAGCACCAAGAGCCCTGCACAGTTTAGATATAACCCTAATTAAACACATCTGATCCAGCTAATCTAATCATTTAGGATTATTTGAAAACTACATGGTGTGTGTGTAGCAGGGTTGGAACTAAACTCAGCAGGGCTGCGGCCCTCCAGGAACTGAGTTTGACACCCCTGCTCTATACTATAGCTTTAAGATGTTGGTTATAAAACCGATCCAACTGAATGAGCTGAAATCAAAGCTGCGTCTTTTTGAAGCACTCTTTAATTGTTCATGTTTTTCAGTTTCTGCAACACATAAAGAGACTAAACAGTTCTTCACGCTCTACAACACACTGGATGACAAGAAGGTTTACCTGGAGAAAGAGGTATCCGCTTTATCTGTGCTATTGGGAATTCATTTTGTAGTGTTTAAAAGGATGTGCAGTGAATTTGAGACACTTTTCTTCCACAGGTCAATCTGCTGAACTCCATTCATGATCATTTCCAGCAGTGAGTTTCAAATACAACTCCTGAGTCCATGTAGAAATTTCCTAATATTAGTGCAAGATCCCCAGACAGTCTCAGGTTATTGATTTTTGTCATTTCTATCCTGTTCTATAAGTGTATTTGTGTTTTAAGGGCAATGGCTTCGTCAGGAAGTAGAGAACAGTTTCTCAGACAAATGGAGCAAATTGTGGAAGGAATCAAACAGAGTCGCATAAAGGTACAAAACCAGACTGCTATATCATATAACAGATGAAATATTATTTCCTTTTTGCATGAGTTTGTTTAATTCCACTCTGGGCATTTGTGGTTTTACCCCATCAGACAGGAACATGAATTGCATTAGTGTGGCTTTCTAATGTGTATTTGTGCACTTAAAGATGGAAAAGAAAAGACAGGAGAATAAGATGCGCAGAGATCAGCTGAATGATGAGTACTTGGAGCTGCTGGATAAACAGAGGCTCTACTTTAAAACCGTCAAGGACTTTAAAGAGGTAAACACTCACACAAGTTTAGTTTTAAATTCATTTCTTCCCTCCTCCTTTATATAGGGGGTATAGACATTAATCTATTGATAATTGATATTCTGGACTGAGGAAACTAACAAACGGTCTTGTCTGTTGCAGGAGTGCCGCAAGAATGAGATGCTGTTATCTAAACTGAGGGCAAAGGGAGCGTCGTAACAGCTGGATTTGCACCCACCCTTTAATACACAACTCCCAAGTAGCACTTCAAAACACTCATCACATTCCCCGATGTTGGTATTTCATTGCATTACAGCCTCATGCCGAGATCACATCTGCTTTTCAGACTCTACTGTTCAGTATGTTTGTGTTAGCCTAGATTCTTCTAGGTTCAGCGATAATGTACTGTTAAAATGGAAATGTTTTGTGCTTGATGTCGCCTTATTTAAACCCATAATGTATACAACACAAATTCCCTTACTATTCATCTTTGTGTTTGTATCATAAGACCAAAACACATTAAAGGAGAAATGAACTACCTGCTGATCTGACAGATTTATTTACTATAGTGGTTTCAGACCGGCGAGGAGTCACATATGATACACTAATTGGTAAAAACAACCTGGCAGATTGCCTTGACCTGTAAATAACACTACAACTGAAATGTGCAATTCTTGTGCACATTTTAAAGTATGGCTCCAAGGACTGTATAATATATAGGATATTTACAACATACTGAATATAAAATGAATCAACCTTATGACTATGATGATATTAACGTGATGCTTTTTATTTGACCAGTATGTTTTTTAAAAGCATTTTTTTATAAATGCTAATATGTATAATACAGTTCATAGGTTAACTGGTACATCAATTCCTTTTGCATCTCTCACAAACACTATATTTGTGGCATTTTACAGGTTTTAAAATGGTTAAATAAAAAAGGCATTGGTGCATAAATGAAAATGATTAAATCGTTCAGAATTTTCTACTCTGAGAAAAGGTATGGAAAATGTCTTCTGTATGAGTCATTTGAAAAACAAACACAAATGAAAATCAAAAGGCTGATCTATCAAACCCTGGCTGCCACTAAGGTTGTAGGTTCAATCTCACGTGGAGAGAGCAGACAGCATGAAGAATCACAATATAAGTTTCTATGTTTAATGAGTTGGGCCAGTAACAATAGAAATTCAGCATTATATAACGACTTCTGAAAACGATTTCTGTACAGGCATGGAATGCAGTCTGATCAGAGCTCTTCTCAAACGATTGAGAACAAAATGACAATTGTGTAGTCTGACAGTTACTCCATATAGAGGTGCATCACAAGGAAGACTGATCTTATTCTCAGCGTGAGAACTGTCTACCATCTTTCCTTTTGTTGACGTGTTTGAAGATCCTGGCCTTGTGGACGTTCTTAGACTTCTGGTAGCCAAAGCCTCCGCCGCCACCTCGCTTCTGCATCTTCACCCCTTTACTGCTGTGAACGTCTGAGAGAGCGAACGGTTAAGGAACAAACACCACCCGAAGACTCTGAACTTATGAATACTATAAAGGCCTTGAACTACTAATAGATCTACAGTATGTTTCCAAAAAATATTAACCAGCACAACTGTTTCAATGTTTCTTGAGCACCAAATCAGCATATCAGAATGATTTCTGTAGGGTCATGTGACACTGAAGACCGGAGTACTGATGCTGAAAACTCGATTTTAAAACATTTAAATAAAAAAAGTTCATTTCAATTGTAATATTTCAAAATTTTACAGTTTTTAGTGTATTTTTGGTCAAATAAATGCAGCCATGCTGAGAGCATATTACCGTCCCCAAACGGTAATACATGTACAACCATTAAACAAACATCAAAAACTTTTAAGAAACAAGTTCCACATGCATGTAATAAAGTGCAAAAAGGATACTGAGGTCCACAAAAGGCGGCACTTTAAACCCAAAGGAAATTGCCACCTTCGGGAGGTCGAGCGTCTCTACATCATAGATTTGTTTGAGGGAATGCGAGTCATAAGCTCGGACGTAGGATTTGTAAGCCTCCTGAGCTGATTTGTGAAGGTAGTAGTTCTTCTCTATCAGCTTCTCCAACTGCAAAAGACCAAAGCAAACACCGATTATAAACCGGCTCATTAGGATTCAAAGGGGTTCTATTTGAAATGAGTAAGAGATTAAATTCAATTTCACTGGATATGAAGTCTCACCTGAGATTGAATATCAGAGATTTTAGTCCAGGAGAACTCAAACTCACTCAGAGGGACCTTCAGAGGAACACAAGAAAAATGCATTTCTTCATATTTTAGTATCAATGATACTATTATACTTTGTTAATATTTTGACTCAGATTTGATTTTTATACTTTTTACTTTATTTCTAGTTAAAGATTTAGTAATCTTCTTGTGTTTTTGTCATTTTTATACTTTTAAGATGTGCGTATAGTATTTATTAATTTTATATATAGGTTTAGTTAACGTGTAAAGTTATACTGAGTATTTAAACTCCTGTCATGATCATAGAAAGCCGACACATATTGAAAGCCAATATAAAACCATAACTACAGTGACTTCATACTTTAGCCTGTTTGAGAAATCGTAAAAAGCCGAGCTCCTCTGGTCTTAGGATCAGGAGGGCATGTCCGCTACCATTAATACCACGAGCTGTTCGTCCCACACGGTGGATGTACTCCTAAAAATCAACAGAAAGTCACATCAAAATCCAAATACAAGCGCATTTATCTATCAGCAAGGCTGGACTAGGGGGCGTGACTGCTACCTTTGGATCATCGGGTGGGTCATACTGAACAATCCAGTCCACCTCTGGGATATCGAGACCTCGGGCAGCCACATCCGTACAGAGGAGAATGCCAGAGTCTGCGTTACAGAACTGGAAAAACGTTGTGGTTCTCTTCGTCTGTTTCTGCTTCCCCTGTAAGACCGTGAAAACAAAAGCATTCATCACACTGCCTCAACAGCACTTCCCATCTCGCTTTGTGTGCGTATGGCTCGGTGACTCACGTGAATGGCCATGACGGGCAGATCGATGTAATTGAGCAGCTCATAGTGGTACTTCACAGACATGCAAGACGAGAAGAACACCATCAGTTTCTTCTTGCGGTTCTTCTTCAGAAACGTGAAGAGCAGCAGGAAACGTTTTTCCGAAGGACATACGACATATCCCTAAAAACAACACAAGGTCAAACTCGAATATGATATCACACCCACAACACATGATCAACTGCTACTGATGAAGGAGTGAGACAGATGAGCAGTTTACCTGTTCTAGTCCTTCCACGGTGGCCGTGTCTTTGTTGTCGTCCACCCCCACATACAGCGGCTCCTTCTTGAGGGAGATTCGTGCTAGATCCTCCACCTTACGCGTCTGTGTTGCGGAAAATAACATGGTCTGTCTTTTTTCTGGAAAGAAAGAGAAATATTTAAGGACGTGCAAGAACCCTGGTTAAAGGAAATGATTTCAGAGTGATCGGTTAGTTGTTCTTACTAGGCAGTAGTTTGATGATCTGCTTCAGTTCTTCCTCAAAGCCAACCTCTAGAATCCTATCAGCCTCATCAATGATCAGACACTGAAGGTTCTTAAACATGAACCCGGGGGTGTTCTGTGGAAAGAATAAGAGGTCAAGTACACTCCACAAACCCGTTTGGCAAAGCCGTTGATTGTAAAAGGCCTTACCTGCAGGTGATCAAGAAGTCTGCCAGGTGTAGCAACCATGACGTTGACTCCATTGGCGAGTTTCTGGGCTTCAGCAGAACGGTTGCTGCCGCCCATGATGAGGCCGTATGTGTGCACATGATAAGTCATCAGCTCTTTTAGCACACCGTACGTCTGCATGGCCAACTCACGAGTGGGAGACAATATGACCACTCCAGTCCCTGATACACACACACACCAGAGCCATGTCACACCTCTAAGGTCATACTTACATCTATGCTATGACTATAACAATATGTACACTCACCATTTCTGGGCATAAATTTGAGTTTGTAGATAAGCTCAATGGAGGGAATCAGGAAAGCCAGAGTTTTACCGCTTCCTGTTTTAGCTGCAGCCAACACGTCTCTGTAGTACAAGAATGAGCACATATCTCAAACAATTATATCATCACATAAATAAATGTGATGATTACTGTACCACTGAAACCCCACAAACTCACCTTCCTTCCAGCAGAGGTCGTATGGTCTTGTGCTGGATCTCAGTCATGGTTTCAAAGCCCATTTCCTTCACTCCCTTCAGAGTATTCTCACTGACCACTTCAGCTAAAGATGCAAACGACTTGTCCTCAAACGCACCTGAGAAAGTCACCAGTGAGGAAATCAAATCATAGTTACCTATTCATGTCTATGAGAAAGATTAATAGAAGTTTCTAACACACTTTTTATTTAGAAAGAAAAGCATTTTAATGTTATTTTGTAAAAAAAAAAAAACGTATGTTTGTTCTTCACCGGCTAAGTGAATTAAAAACAACTCCACATTAAGATTTATCTTATCTTACCATTTATTTTAATAGTAATAAAACATCCCTCTATTTTTGTCACTCAATTACATATAAATTGTACTTTTTAATTTGTGTGTCCAAAAAATTATATGTCTAAAAAATGTGTTTATTTTTCAGAAAGAAAAGGTTTCAAACGGTTATTTTGTATTTCAAATAAAGCAAAAAATACAGGTGTTCTTTATCAGTTAACTTAATAATAGGAGCTTCTGTATAATGATCTTTTTATTAATAATAATATATAGTGCATATTATATTTTTTAATTCAATAATATGCCCAGTAAAAAAAAACTGGAATTTTTCCCTAAAAAAAAGCCAAATTGATTGGACATCTCATAATTTTTCCCACTGAAAAGAGTGGATAAGACAAACTAAACCAGGCTCACCATATATGATCATAGCAGACTATGTCATGTTTACCTGTGAGACCAGTAGGAAGCTCTGGTCCATCTTCATCACTATCATCCTCTTCTGCTGAACCCTCTTTGTCATCATTTCCATTCTCTCGCACCTTTTCAGGCTCTGCACATTCCTCCTCTTCTCCATCTGACGTCTCTTTAACATCATCCTGCGTTTTGACCTTTTTCACACCTACAGGACCAGATCCATTACAACGGATAATATACACGCATCTCAAATGCTTTAAATTGCATATTTAGCAGCCACCTCTCTAGACACACATATTGCCCATTGACAATCCCATAGTGACTAACCACTAATTGTAACATCATGACAGCAATATTAAATACTCACTAGATGCTGCGTCCCCTGCACCATCCAATTTTCTTTTCTTTCTTCTTGGTTTTCTGTGAGGTTTCGTTCTTCACAGTGGAGATGCTTTGCTGTTGCTGTTCTTCACTGACGTTTGGAGCAGAATCAGATTCGTCCAGCACAACTTTGACCTCTGCCAGATCAGAAACACAACGTTATAATGAATTTCATCAACTCCGATATAAAGAGAAGAGTAACGTACACTTAATATGAGGAGTAAATGTATAATGTTAAAGTTCCTCAATACAAATACTAAACAACACAAACACCATTATAACTATGATTTTATTGAACTTATATGTGATGTTACATGCTAGTTTAAATACAACTGACTTAAATATAAGACCAAACTTTAAGAATGCACCGAGCAGTGTGATTATCACATGCTGGATCCGAGATAACGTGTGAATTAATTAAACACCGCGTTCATCTTTACAATTAAAGAGAAAAATCACCTTCACCGTTTTCCTCTTCTTCCTTCTGAGCTCTGAGCAACTTGCGTTCTTTATTTTTATCATTTCTCTTCTGAATTTTCTTGCGGAGAATCTTCATCTGCATGTCCGCCATGGCTGAAGTCAAACACGTGTGTGCGTGGTGCGTGGGGTCCTTCGCTCAGCTGACTGACTCATACTATGCCTGACTGAAAAGATTAAAGACCATTTAAAACACATTTCATCTTTGGATTCCGTCGTTGTCAACAGCGACGCCGTGTACGTTTTGCCCAGTTAATTTCCCATTTGGAAAACAAATACGTGAAAGGAATAGACTACTCGCCGTTTTATGTTTAGTTTAACGAACGGAAAATTAGAATTTGGAATTTTTCTCAAATATTCTATTCGCACATGTGGTTAGAAAAGCTTGATTGGTCATCCCGCACTGTCGTCTATACTAAAATATTAAACAAGGGGGTTAAGTAAATAATACTAAGACGTAAATAAATAGCATGAGACGGTGATAAATGCTGTGGTAGTGGCTTAAACATTGTTGCTTCTGTCCTGTGTAACGTTACGGATGGAGCTTAGCAGTAGACCAGTAGCAATTAAATAAATATTACTTCCTTGTATGAGAAACATTGGCATACATACATTTCGCTTTGGCTGACAGTAAAATATACTTTGCTTGAAGCATTGACGCTCCCTAGTGGTGGAATGGAGGAAATATTCTGTCGATTTTGACCAAGCGGCAACCTCCCGCTCTCTCTCGTGAAACCAACACGGAAGTGACTAAAACTGTAATTCGTCAACTGGTCGCTAGAGGCTGGCTCCAAAAAGGAGTCAATCCCATAGACTCCCTCACTCCCCATGTTAAATTGCCCAACTTTACAGCAGAAAAAAAGTATGTTTACAGCCTGGTACAAAAAGTGGTTTTGGTCTATATAGCTAATTTTGCCCTTCATGACAACTGTGAGGGGGGTGAATTTTTGTATTACTCATCCGTTTAAATTATATTAAGCCTTAAAAGCTCTGCATAATTAAGGGCGTGGCCACGGTACGCGCTGCAAGGTGCGCTGCCTCAATTTCGCGCTAGGCAGGCGTGGTTTGCTCCACCGCTTTTGAAGAAACGCTGCAAATAAAATGTATTTGGTTGTGTTGTGAGCATTTGCAGCGTGTTTCTTTATTTGTTCGTGTTGTGAGCATTTGTACCATCTGCTTCAAAATGATGAAAATGTTTTCTTGATTTGCTGGTGCTTTTTCTATTTGCATGTGTTTTCTGAAGTTGCAGCGCGTTGAGCTCTCTCGGCCACCGTATTTATGACATTTAACATGCTATTAAAAATGATATAATTCTCCCGTTGTGCATAAACGTTCACCGCTGCACATTGTTAGTAGACAAACTACTAAAAGTATTAAGTGTGGTAAGAGTTTACTTGCATTGAAACACGCTGAAAACTATTATACTACAAAAGATTCGTTGTATGGTCAGCATGTGTTGCTAAGCACATTTGTCTTTTGTCTGTGCCACTACAGGGGTTGGGAACTGCACTGAAATGGCAAAGAACACCAGTGGATTTAGTGCTGATCATTGAAGTGTGCAGCTTTCCACATCATGGAGTAACACACACAAATCAGCCTTAATCAACTACACTGACCTCATGACTACACAGGAATTGGAGGAGAATCTGGGTAGAAACCAATTTCTTTTGTCAATAAACTCGGTTTCAGAACCAGCACATTTCACAAGCTGAACCTAGACAACCTCCGGATACACATTATCCCAGGGAAAAGATTTGTACCGTCAGTCAAGCAAAAAAAAAGAACAGCTGATTTGTAAAACTGTTGTAGGTCTTTGCTCACATTATATACACACATCACCTCTGTTAGTGTGGTAAAAATAAAACCAGTTTCTTTGTAACACTCAAACATACACATTACATTTAGGACACCACAATTTCCTATTCAAGTTTATATAACACTTATGGCATTTTTCCTGCAACACGTTTTTTTAAAAGCTTATCAAACTGAAGGGTTCAACAAGACAAGGCTACCAAACAAACAGGTGCTATCATACAGTTCAACAAGCTTTGTGAAAGATACATAATCATTAATCAGTTACAAAAATATGAATCTCAAAAGCATTATGACAAAAAGCAAAGAAATAAATGGATTTATTTTGATATCTTCAGCCTGTGGTGAACAAAATAACTAATTCACTCCAACATTATTGAGATTATTTTTCTGCTAGCAAGGGGAATATTTAGGGATCTGTAAAATAAAATCCATGTTTGTGTACAATAGTGACATTAATATTAACACCAATATCTATTTTATAAATTGCCAAGTTTATAATATTTTTTTTTAGAAACATCACATAAAATGTATTACATTAAATATAAACAAATAAGAAATTGTATGTGTGTGTCTTTAAGGCCATCTGCATCATAAATCATGTATTTGGGATTTCATATCTAATATTAAAAAATAAAAAGTTGATAATGGTTTGAAAAGAAGAATGCCACAATAACACTGTAATATAATAAAAATAATTACTTTTAAACAAACATTTATAAATTGAACATGACTTACATAAAATATAAAATAATATTTTAATTAGTTTCAAGAAAAAGTTTCCCTTTAAAATACAGAACAGTAATCTACATCATACAAAAATGATCCACATTCATTCAGTTCATATTCCACCAGGTGATATTTAACTTAGAAACAGTCCAGTATTGTGAACATTTGCCAAAGGCACCTGTAATGCCTCAGTAGTCTCGGGTCACTTCAGTACAACATGGTAGCCATCATTACTTTCATCTGCCAACACAGGAAAAAAACATAGCCAATATTAAACGCATGTTTCTGAAGTGTAAATGCAATGGAGAATCAGACACATACTTTGACTGTGATATTTTAAGTGATAATTTTCGCTTTATGTTTTAAATATTAACTTGTTTTTTTACAAAGACATTCCATTCTAAAGGACTTTAACAGTTGCCTGTTCAGCGAGTCGTGAAGGTCAGAAGTGTGACGCAACCAGATGCTACCTATGATCTCTATATACAGGTGCATCTCAATAAATTAGAATGTCGTGGAAAAGTTCATTTATTTCAGTAATTCAACTCAAATTGTAAAACTCGTGTATTAAATAAATTCAATGCACACAGACTGAAGTAGTTTAATCTTTGGTAATTTTAATTGTGATGATTTTGGCTCACATTTAACTAAATTAATTTATTTATTGAGATGCACCTGTAGAATTCCTGCTTATCAAAGTGTTTGCATTTAATGTAAAGTCAGCAAATATTTAGCCTTCAGAACACTCTCTTTTTTATTTTTTGCAATGGCAAGTTTCATCACATAACTCCAGCTTTATTAAACATGCGGCCCAATCGATAAAAATAAAAAGTCCATGAAGTTACCTTTCATAGTGCTGATAATGAAGCTGGTCTCTTCTGTAAAGTTCTGCACCATCTAAAAAAAAAAGCCAAATACATGCAGAGTGACCTGAATGCATTGTAACACATTTTACTGATTCCTTTTAAGTGTATGCTTGGGTTTCTGTATTTCCTGGCACACTAAACTGTTTTAACAATCAGTAACTGGTTTCAGTTATGAATTTAAGGAAAAGAGTGTTGCTAAAGACCAAGCCTATAATGCGTTTTGGAGTGTATGCAAAAGAGCAGCATCAACATTCTATTAAATACCTTTTTGTGATTTACAAAGAACCAGTGTCAGAACATTTATTTGTGGGTAAACTAATATTGAGTTCTACACATGACGTGGGCCATATATCATGGCCACAAACTAAGAATTAGTTCCCACAGCTTAATTTTTCCCTCATTTTAATTAAATGGTGCCAGTGTTGAACTCATTTGTTCCCTTGTTTTAATTCAATCAAAACAAGGTAACAAATTACTGGCCACAATTAAGCAATTGAGGGAACATATTAATAAGTCATGGGAACAAATTCTTCATTTGTGACTACAATTGAACTAAAACGAGGGAACAAATTAATATAATGAGGGAACGAATTCTTAATTCTTAACCACAATAAATACATTTTTGTCTGCATTTCATTTGCGAAGCTTGTAAACTAATCCTAAAAATAAATGTCAAAAAATAAACGTAAACTAAATTTATTTCTGATATACAAATGTACACTACCTTTGGGGTCAGTAACATTTTTGTACTTAAAAAAAAAAATATTTTTATTTAGCAATCAAGCACTAAATTGGTCAAAAGTGACAGTTAAGTAATTCATGTTTAAATTTCAAATATATATATTTTTTAAACTTTCTATTCATCATATAATCTTAAACAAATATCATGTATTAAGCATCTCAACTGTTTTCAACATTAATAATAATAAAAATGTTTATTGAGCTGTAAATCAGCATATTAGATTGATTCCTGAAAGATCATGTGACACTGAAGACTGGAGTAATGATGATGAAAATACAGATTTTACGTCGCAGGATTAATTTCATTTAAAAATATTATAATAAAATAGAAAAAGTTATATTATTTCATCATAATATTTCACAATATTACTGTTTTTTTTTTTACTGTGTCAAATAAATGCAACCTGGTTTAACATTAGAGATTTCTTTCAATAGAACTAAGAACTCTTCCCAAACCCAACTTTTGGATAAACTACTCCTTGGACAGGGTTATAGAACCCACAGTTCCCAAAAGATCTGTAATCTCTGGAATGCTCTGCTCTTTCTGCCCTCTTACCTCATCTGAAACCAAGACGTGGATCCCCGTCGGCCCCTGTCTGTATACGCGACAGATTTGCTGTGAGGGAACATTATATAGATTGGCTATCTTCTCAGTGAGCTCAAGGACAGTTAGGTCCTCTAGGTAGAGAGCATGGTACACTAGACAAAAAACAATTAGACAATTAAGAATAAATGTAACGCTAGTTTTGCATGTCACAAATCTCATAAAGGACGCTGTGATGTCTCCTACAATCATCACCCGCTGCTTTGGTGTGCAGTTGGTTCCTGTTCTGTAGCTGGGATACATAGACAGTGAGACGAGGTTGTATACACCTGGGGAACATTGACACAGGCAGTGTTGGGAACATGTTTGGACACATGAATCACAAGTGTTTGAATAAGTATACAGCTCACCTTCCTCGGATTGCATTGAAAAGACGGATGCCATCAGCAGGACCACAGATCTGAATAAAGTCTTCTCTACTCATGTTCAGCAGATCAGAACCTGACACATTAACAAAGCAGTTCAAATAGTAGTCTAATAATGAAAATTGTGTAATTTCTTGAAAAACTTGGAACACAATGAATTGGTTTCAAAATGTAGTGTGTTGCGTACTATTGTGGATGAAGTGAGAGAAATGTTGATTATAAACAAACTATCTTTCAAAAGTCTGGGGTCAGGAACACTTACTTTGTCAATGTTTTTCAAATAAAAGTCTCTACTGCTCCCCAAAGCTGCATTTAGAGCATCAAGATACCGAAAAACACTAATACTGTAATAGTATATATATATAAAAAAAAAAAAATATATATATATATATATATATATTGTTTTAAAATGAGGATGCAGTTATAGTTTATATATATATATATATATATATATACACACACACACAACAGTATATTATTATTACAATTTAAAATTACTGTTTTTTTGGGTGCTCAAGAAGCATTTATTATTATTAATGCTTAAAACAGTTATGCTTCTTAATATTTTGTTTTTTACAGTCTTTACGGTCACTTTCATTCTGTTTAAGGCATATTTGCAGAAAAAACTATTAATTTCTTTAAAAAGAAAATGTTATATCTACTGAACCCAAACTTACTAACGCCAGCGGGTAATTTTAATTCATTAAATTATTTAAATAGATAAAAACAGATAAAAATCATTTACCGAATATTTGAGTGTTCAGTGTGTTTTTTATGCTTATCTGAGTATCAAGTTGTTAGTTTAGCAACATATGAACTATAAACTATTCCATTTAAATTAAACAAAGTCTAAAAAATAAAAACTGTTTTAGTAGAAATGGTGCCTTCATAGGCAGTTCACTAGAATTTGTAACCGAGCCAGTAGCTGTAATTCTCATTGAATGTTTCAGCTCACCTGAGAAGCCAGAGAAGAGCCTGCAGAAAGAGGAGAACCTATTACGATGGAGCCACTGCTGCGTGTCCTGCATGGAGGACGATGGCAACAAGTGCTACAATGCAAAAAGAAGAAGAATAGCATCATCCATGTCCTCAAACACAAACCTATAAAGATAAGAGAGTATGGCATTAATGTTTTGAACTGCCCGCTATACTTACATCAGAGCAGCTGGGCAAAAGTAGCTCCCCCTGCTGGTCTGGAGAGCAGTTTCTATAAACGTATTAATTCAGGAAAGCAGTTGATAGTTATGTTCATGTTCATGATGATGTGATTTCATACTGAATAAGGACTCACTCCTTTGAGAAACTGTAGGATGTGTGAGAGCTGTGATAACCAGGAGATGGAGTGTTGCTCGTTCTGCTGACTGATGGGGCTTCAGGCCAAGGGGAGCACTGAAAGAAAAATAAATAGTTTACTTATCTTATTCTCAATATGGGTTGCTTTGGTCCAACAAGCAATCATGTGAATTCCAGTCACATCTTGCTTGCGCAAGAGAGCTTAATATTTCACTATGACTAGTCAAAGTAAAGAGGCACTCACAGGAGACATGGAAAATGCAGTGGTTATAGATGTTTGATGTAGGCCGCTAGCTTGAAAGATTGCAATCATTAACATGTAGACAGATAATTCAACCAAAAGTGAAAACTGTCATTGTTTACTTACTGTTCCGATACTGTATTGTCGTTCCTTGAAATACAAAATTACATATTAGGGAGAATGTCAAAGCTGCTCATTCAACAATGGTGATTTATGCTGTCAAGCTCCAAAATGGAAAAAGCACCACTAAAGTGTCATAAAATTAGTCCATATGACCTGCTGCATTGAAATGGAATTGCAAAAATGGTACATGGAACTGGTTCTCAAATCTCACGACCAACTTTGTGAAGGACTTTTTTCTGTTTTATGGAAGGTAACAACACAGCTCTGAAATAATATCATGACATCTGATGACACAAACAAGCTCAAATGCCACCAAGACAGATGTCTCACCTCAGTCAGCACTGTCGTTTTATAGGATGGTTGATATTTTTCTCTATCCTGAGGACTCTTTTTCTCAATCTTCTCTCTGTCAGTCTTGAGTTTGCGATCTGCACCTTTTGGCTTAAGGAGAGAGAAAAAACATTAAAGGGATAGTTTGCCTAAAAATGACAATTCTGTAGTCTTAAGTCATGTAGTTCTGTGGAACATAAAAGAAGGTATTTTGAGAAATGTCAGTGTTTTTTGTTGTCCAAAAATGGAAGTCAATTGGGGCAGTGTCCCAGCATTCTGGAAAATATCTTCTTTTGTGTTCCACAGAAGAGAAAAATGCATGCAGGTCATGACATGAGGTTCACAATCTAACATCTCCACAAAGCACACTGTATATCACTTATCTTTTAAGAGTCCATAAGATGCTCTACCTTGAAGACTTTGACCTGGCAGCTGGCGGAGCACATGTGTTCAGTGTATTCTCCGTGCTCGCCGGGTGCGAAGGTATCTATCTGAATGCGGAAGGGGATGCCCTTCTCTCCTCCGTGTTTTCTAGAAGTGAACTCAGTGCTAATGCAGTTTACCTGGATATAAAGAAACATACAATTTACCAGTGGTGTTACTCAGTTTAGAAAACTAGTATATGGGAGGTCAGGGAGAGAGAAAACATGTACCTGAATGAACACAGAGACATTTTTGTCAGGATCCCAGAGGAACTCTATGGTGTTGAGCTGCAGTGGGTGGGCCTGCGGCTCCATTATGCCCACTGACAAAGGGATATCTGACCATAACACATTGAACATAGTAAATCATGACAAAATTATACAACCCGAATTCCGGAAATGTTGGGATGTTTTTTTAATTTGAATAAAATGAAAATTAAATGACTTTCAAATCACATGAGACAAAATTTTATTCACAATAGAACATAGATAACATAAATATTTAAAATGAGAAATTTTACACTTTTATCCACTAAATGAGCTCATTTCAAATTTGATGCCTGCTACAGGTCTCAAAAAAGTTGGTATGGGGGCTGAAAAAGCAAGACATTTTAAAAAGATTCAGCTGGGAGAACATCTAGCAACTAATTAAGTTAATTGACATCAGGTCTTTAACATGATTAGCTATAAAAGGGATGTCTTTCAGGCAGAGTCTCTCAGAAGTAAAGATAGGCAGAGGCTCTCCAATCTGTGTAACAGTGTGTAAAAAGATTGTGGAATACTTTAAAAACAACGTTCCTCAACGTCAAATTGCAAAGGCTCTTATCTCATCGTTTACAGTGCATAACATCATCAAAAGATTCAAAGAAACTGGAGAAATATCTGTGTGTAAGGGAAAAAGCCGAAGACTTTTGTTGGATGCACGTGGTTGTCGGGCCCTCAGATGACACTGTATCACTCATCGGCGTGATTCTGTCATGGACATTACTAAATGGGCCCAGGAATACTCCCAGAAACCACTAACGGTAAACACAATCCACCGTGCCATCTGCAGATGCCAACTAAAGCTCTATCATGCAAAAAGGAAGCCATTTGTGAACATGGTCCAGAAGCACTGTCATGTCCTGTGGGCTAAGGCTCATGTAAAATGGACTGTTTCAAAGTTGAAAAGTGTTCTATGGTCAGACGAGGCCAAATTTGACATTCTTGTTGGAAATCACTGATGCCATGTCCTCCGGGCTAAAGAGGAGGGAGACCTTCCAGCGTGTTATCAACGTTCAGTTCAAAAGCCAACATCTCTGATGGTATGGGGGTGCATAACTACACACGGTATGAGCAGCTTGCGTGTTTTGGAAAGCGCTATGAATGCTGAAAGGTATATAAAGGTTTTAGTGCAACATGATCCCCTCCAGACGATGTCTATTTCAGGGAGGGCCTTGTTTTTTTCAGCAGGACAATGCAAAACCACATACTGCAGGTTTTACAACAGTCCAGATCTTTCACCTATAGAGAACATTTGGCACATCATTAAATGAAAAATATGTCAAAGATGACCACAAACTCTTCAGCAACTGGAAACCTATATCAGGCAAGAATGGGACCAAATTTCAACACCAAAACTCCAGAAACTCACAACCTCGATGCCCAGACGTCTTCAAACTGTTTTGAAAAGAAGAGGAGATATCATGCCACACCATGGTAAACATGCCCCCGGTCCCAACTATTTTGATACCTGTAGCAGGCATCAAATTTGAAATGAGCTTTTAATTTCTTAGTTTAAACATTTGTTATTTTATCTATGTTCTATTGTAATAAAATCTTGGCTCATATGATTTGAAAGTCTTTTAATTTTCATTTAAAAAACATCCCAACATTTCCGGAATTCGGGTTGTAAAACATTAGATTAGAAATGTGCTTTATTAGGAAAGCAGGTCCCACCTATATCCAAGATTCTGTCTCCTGGTCGGTTCCACCTCCATCCCTCCAGCTGCTGATGCTCTGTGTACTGCATCCGTCGGTCATGGAAAACAACACGCACTGTGCTCTGAAAACAGCATAGGATAGATTGGAGTCAAGAAAGCATCACACATGTTGCCATGATTAAAACCAAGTATTACATTCTTGCATTGTCTTCAGTATTTCATAAAGCTCACATTTAAGACTTCAATATTTACTTTAATGTTGCCACAAATGTTTACAATTAGGTTGCTACAAAATACAAGTCTATTGACTGCATTACATTTTAAATTTGGTGTGTTGCATATTGTTTTTGTTTTTTTTGCTTTGACTATGGTGCATTTGTAACTGTATGTTGTAATTTATAATATTTGTATATTTTTTATAATAATGTCTTTGTGTCAAATGCCTTAAGACTGTGGATGTAAATTAGCAATATTGCTATAATCCAGCATATTTCATGTTACTCATTGGTTCAGTATTATGCATTTTAGGATAGTCTGCATTGGGAACTTTGGGAGCATAGTCAACGTCCAAAAATGTACTTTTGCACTCTTGATGGTGTGTGTGTGTGTGTGTGTGTGTGTGTACTCATGTTCATTAACAATCATTATCGCTGTTGAACAAATAAACCTTGAATAGGCCTCCTGTTGGACAGCAACTTAACTAAAAACTTAAAAAAATTACCATCAGTTTTTGAAAACTTTGAAAATAATTTGAGAATATTTCAAAGAGCATCTTTACAAAAGTTCACATCATTATAAAATAAATGTATAAACACCACAATGTTTTACATTTGTCAAAACCATTGTTTATTTTAGGTTTAACATAAAAAACCTTAAGTAATTAATAAAAACAGCATTTGGCTATGAATATGGAGGGGAAGATTTAGCAGTACTGTAACTAGTTTATAGAAAGGTGATGCATACTGAAAGAGGTTACATAATGTAAAAACACGTCATTCCTTTAACCTACCTTTACATATTTACTGCTTATATCAGTATACTCCACTAGTTTCCTGTTAAGCATACAGATTTCATAGGACTGACCTATAGTGCATTAAAACAAGACAGATTCAAATGAAAAGGCAATCAATAAGAGAAAAAAAGTAGTGAGAAATATACACTGTTAGTCTCACCTTGTACAATCATAAAAAAACACATTGACAGTACAGTTTGTAATGTTCAATTTTACTGCCAATGCAAAAATGATATTATAATGTAAAAATAAACAAAACAGAACTTATAGGTTCCCTCTTTATGAACTGGCAAAAATATTACTATTAGATTAAAATACATAACATCCTAATGTTTTGAATACAACATTAAATGTTGGCTCAAGTTGGACAAGCACAAGAAGGCAAGTCATTTAACATTACCTTGATTCAGATATGTGAGAGTTTCGTCCTGGAGTTTCGCAGCTGGAGATGTGGCTGCACAAAGCACATAATGAAAAGGAGATACTCGGATCTCAGCACGAGGCTCCTCTTCATGCTTGAGAAACGGAGCAAGAGCATCTCTGAGAGAAAACAAGCGAAGCAGACGCTCAAACGTCATACCAAGTGGCCACACTAACAAACAACACAACACAAAACAAAAAGTAGGATGGAACTATTTGAAGTACATCGTAGAAAACTTTACGCGCAATCATGAGAGAATATGATATTTCAGAACGTGCTTTGGTATATAAACATGTGTCACTGTATAGTTCAACAGATTCCCAAGATGTAGCCATACCTTACAGGTTGAACAGATTAATCTAGAATGATACATTAACATCTATTTTTTTTACTTGCTCTCATGAATCATTGCAAATAATGATTAGATTTACCTTGATGCAGCTCTTCAGAAAACAAACGTTACTAGCTGATTATTGACTTGCTGCTTGCTTGCTAAAGTAAGTCACTTGAGCGGTCAATCGTTTTCTTTATCTATATAACGTTACAGTAGCCTACTTTATTTAGTAGTTCCCTCGTTAAAGACTTTTCAAGTAGGCTATACTAATATTTTTAAAGATATAGTTAAATATTTGTTAAATAATGATTATTTTAAATGATTTAAACTTGTATTTATTTAACTTTAAGTTGTAAAACGTATAACATTTTATAACTTTAAAAAGTTAAATCAATGAATAAAATAAAATCTCTCGTCTACTAAGCTCGCGTGACTGAACTTACCTTATATAATTAGTTTGCGCGTGTTGTTGATAGGTTTCAGGATGGCTGTGCCAAAACAGCATCCTACTCTCCAGTTCGGTGACGCTCTTATCCAAAAATACGAGTAGTCAAACTCTTGGTCGCCGGTGAGGGACCGTGAGGGCCGCAAAGGCTATTCTGAACCCAACGTGTCCGCGGTCTTTTATGGTCGCGTGACGGCTGTCAGGTGACCTGTGAGTGTCCCTCACTCTGCCTTCATCCTGCACCGACGCTCTGACGGACTCTTCTGGACCACCCGTTTAATAACAAACTGAAACAGTATACCTCAAAGGTCAAGACTGAGTTGCTTTATTAACTACTAGATTATGCAATATGATGTTTGAGTGCGCGCAGGTGTTTGTGTAGCCTACTACATTTTCACATCTGTATTGTTGAAAAGCCTTGATGTCAACTAATGCAATATTAAAAACGTTGATATTTAGATGAATCTCACAAAAACGGTCAATAATGTCCTGGTTATATCTCACCTAAACTTAAAATAAAAGGTATATACATATAAACAAGTCCAAATCTATTTTGCTTGAATAAAAACCTACTTTTTTAAACCATATACAATACACCATGACAGTATTTTTGTGTAGTATTTGATAGTGGTTGATCTTGATTTAGTTTTTTTGTTTTAAATGTATGGACAGAATGATTAATTATTGCTTTGCATAGAATAATATTTTTTTCCACATTGAATATTTGAGAAAAATGCAATTTAACATTTTGTTGTCATAAAAAATAGCTTTAGATTCTTAATACAATAAATCAATTTATGTTTTGATGACCAGGTTACATGTGACCTCAACATTTCTTTCGCACTGGACTCAGTAGGACGGAGTACACGTCATCACGTGACTGTTTATAAATGTACTGGTGCATGAATTGTGAAAAATACCAGAGGTGCTGATAGCACATTCAACAGCCCCACAACAAAAAGAGAGATTTTAGAGTTTGAAATAATCATCACAATAAATTCATGTTTCTGGTTGTTTTAATTCTAGGCCAAACTTAGGGTGTAAATCTATCACAAGCCTTTGAAAACAAAAGAAACTGAACAAAATCTGTACATTGGGACAGGAAATGAAATAACAAATGTATAAATACAAGAGTGTATCTGTGTCCAATGACAAAACGTAAAGTCTAACATGCGTAGTGAATTATTTGATAGAATACCACTAGAGGTCAACATTTGAGGAAAACCAAGGGGCCACGTTTAACTTAATACTTGCGTCGTTGATCCTCACAGATGGCTTTGTTCTTTCATTAACAGATTATTTTTATGAATAGCCCCAGTCTAAACCAAAATGTTGATTCATGGTCTGAACACGGTTAAAAACCATTAGAAAGAAATGCTGCGACAAACAAGGGTACGCACACTTAGCATACCAATAAAAGCCACATGCCCCAGTATATAATACTTAAGGAAAGTAGGGTGCTTTCAAATATCTGTCCTTAATTTCTAATATGGTCTGGTTCACAGTCTGAGACAAAGAGACATTTTGGTCAACTCTTTGAGACCCATTTGAGCTTTGCACTTGTCTACTTCCACACACGGGCAACATATTAATAATAACAATAATAATAGTACTGTATTTACAGACCGCTGACGTGGCACAAACAGCCAAACCTAGGTAAGTCGCGGCAGCGCAGGATGGTTATTCCGTCAAAACATGCAGGCTATTTTGTTAACGTGCAAAAGAGTGCAACATCATTTTTACCTTAATTTTGTGGGGGAGGGAGAAGCAATGATTGTAAGGTATGTACAAAACACTTAACGCTCAGCACTTAACATCAGATGGGAAAATCTCCAGATGAACAAGGAAAAAGAAGGAGTTCAGAGCTTTCAGAGAACATAACAGCACCTCTAGTTCTTGAGTCAGATTAGAGGGTTTTCATTAGCGTCGTGGACACGTGCTGCGCAATCTTGCAGCGCCATGCTTTAGAGATGTAGTAAGAATGCCTGTGGACACGTATATCTTAACAGTCTTGAAAACAGAAAAAGGAACGTAAGGCATAGTAGTTTGGAAATTTCCATCACAATCCTCTTGCTCCAGGAACAAAGCGGTAATCGCTTTCATTCATCGTTTCTTGTCTGAAGATGCTCCTGGTCAGGTTTCTGACTCCATTGAGTGCGTCAACTTTTATATGTCCAAGTGTGGCTTGCACGTTTACTCACAAAACTTACCACGCCAAAGATGAAAAGAAAAGCTCTACATTCAGAAGTTTGTCCTTGTGTTCTGTAGTGAGGCCCACATTTTGAACACATAATCCATCCTATAATAAAACCAACAATTTCTTTACATTAGCCTTTTTAAAGACTTGGAAACAAACATCATTTCCTACACTTTCAACATTACGGGATGTGGTATTGCGGTCCCATTAAATAAAATTAATATAAGAATGTTTTAATCCTAAATTGTTTTGGTTGTCATTGTAGCCAAACCTACAAATGACTTAAATTTTTCTCTTTTTCTTACATTTATCACTCGGCCAGCCAAATGATCCACTAGCATAAACTGAGATTCAAGTGATGTATTAGTTAACCCAACTGTGCCCGTTTAAAATATCCAAATAACTCAATTAAACATTTAACACCACTTGCAAACATGAATAAGTTATTACTAATAAATGCAGTTAAAGAATCACCTCTTCAGAAGCTGAAGATAGCTTGTTTGCTCCAATTAAGGAAGCTATGCCAATCATGGAAGATCTGTTCCCTATTAAAAAGCCGGCATGCATTTGTTTTGATCCGAACCCCTTTACATTCAATGTTCCACAGATGGAAAGATGCATGAGACATGAACTAAGAGGCTTTCAGGAGTTGGACGAAAAGAAAAGTCTGATTGCAGTGAGCAACGCATCTCTCTGAGAAAATCCAGCAAGACTGTGATGAAGCAAAAAAAAAAAAAAGGATGTCTGGAGGAGGCACAACTATGTTCCCAAATGTAGGGCACTGATTAGAGTACATCCGGCTAGCTGTGAGACGACACGTCTGAAGAACTGCTGCTGTTGCTGTTGGTGGTCTGGGCCCTCTTAATATACAGATTTAGCAACTTCATCTGTGGAAATAAAAGCCAGAGGGGGAATTTCAATACAACATGCTCTAATACTCATCCAGACCTCTGACTTGTTTCGCAGATAAGAGCATGTATTTACACTTTCTAGTTATGTTATCTTAGAAGGTCAGGGTTAATGTTTACTTTTACATTGTGTCTAAAAATGTGAACATTTTCTCTTTAGGGCAACGTGGGGGATTTCACAAAATATTATGCAACAAATTGACCATTTCACAGAAACTATATTCAGTACAACACTGAATCAATATCAGTATTTTGAATGTGATGAGTGGACACTTAATGAAATTTAAGGCAATTAAGCCTTAAAAAAGGAAAATTCAAAAAGGATTCTTCAGTACTGTAATGTTAAATTTTATAATTTAATTTTAATTAATTATTTAATATAGTGTTTACACACTATGGTAGCTTCAATTGTACTCATTTTATGTACATTTACATAAAAGAACAAAACATTGTATTACAGTTATGAGAAAAGTAGAATTTGTGATTAACTATCTTGACAAATCTATTAAAATGCAAGAATTCATAATAAATCATAATATAATTATATATATATATATATTTTTTTTCTAATGAGAATTTGAATTTGGTGTGAAATATGACCTGAAAGAGTTCAGATGTAATTCACCCCTTTAGTTTTTTGGTAACACTTTACAATAAGGTCTCCTTTATTAACTAACACGAGCTAACAATCAATATATTTTTACAGTGTTTATTACAATTTGTACTGGTTAGTTAATTAACAGATACAATTTTCGATTTTAAAAATGTATTAGTAAATGTTGAACTTAACCAAATATAACTAAGAACGGTTAGTGTTAACTAACGTAGTTAACTAATGTTAACAAATGAAACCTTTCTATAAATGTTTTTTTTTTTTATACAAAATTTCTATAAAAAATTTTTATGGACTGTGCTGTGAAGCCCAAGTGCAATGAAAGTAGACAAATAAAAAAACGTTGACTAGCTAAAACCAGAGGAGGGCACAAATAAATAGAGGACAGAGTGATAAGCAGGTTGAACATAGTGAACCTTTTGGTGGACTTTGAGTCGGCGTGCATGTGAACTTACCTTGCTACCCGTGAGCTGGGCCAAGTGTGGCTTCAGCTCCTCACCAATCACAGAGAAGATGGCCACCAGACAGAACACACTAGCCTTGCGAACACTACTCTCTGTGTTATCATAGCCCTGCAGACAGATAGATGGTTTCAGCATTAACATCTCACACACACACACACACAAAGTACAAAAGTGTTGCACGTTGACTATGCTCCCAAAGTTCCCAATGCAGGCTATCCTAAAATACTTAATACTGACCCAATTTTGTCCAGTGGGGTTAACAAAGGTCAAATTAACAAAAGGGCTACAAAACATAGTCACTGAAAAGCTTTCCCCATCTCGATTCTCATTCTCCATTCTGGTACATTGAGTTCTGCTATATATACACAATGTATGCAACTACTTGCCCAGACATTCAAAGATATCTCCGTGAACCTGATATCAAGTTGGAAGTAGTTCCAAAGTGACAGAAGCAAAGAGATGAACTTTTTAATCATAAAATGCAGCACATGTGCAATACTCACTTGTAGGAGGCCAGGGATGATGTCTGGCAGCAGCTGATGCAGCGCCTCCTTGGCAATGCGCTCAACCACTTTGCTCTGCATCTTAATTGCAGCCAGGTTGATGGGATAGTCTGCGGTCTGTACGATGGGACACAGCACTTTGATGCATTGCTCTGGGTGAATGGAGCCAGCCAACGTAGAGGCAGCCTCTTCAGCCGCCCTAACCACCTGCATATATAACATCAAGAAGGCACTTGTTTGAGTTTGTGACATTTAACAACCTGAGATTCAACATCAAATTGGATGGAAAAAATATCTTAATTTGGATTAGGTGGCAGTAACACAGATGACTATTTTCAGCACAGTCCTCAATCCGCATGTCAAGAGAATACATATGAGTACATTTGAGAAATGAACTGCCAATAGGCTTTTCTTCACATGTCTGTACTTCATCCATTTACTCATATAGGTGTTGTTTGCTGACTTAAGTCACTGCATTTTAGATGTAACCAAGGTGCTCAGTGTCCGCAGGTGCAGGTGTTGGATTTAAAAAGGGATTAAAGAGACCAATCAGCTCATTTTACTCTCAATGAGACCGTAACGAAGAAAAAATCACCTGGCCAGCCTGATTTCTCAGAAACACTGAGGTCACATGTTAGAGGTATTATGACAATGTTTAGTTTAAAAGAATATATTCCCATACTAAAATATATTCACGCACTATAAAACCAGGTTTAATCTGATTGCATTACTATACATAAAATATCACAAACTGACACTCAAAAATTTGGATAAAAAAAAAAAAATTTTATTTAGCAAATATTAAATTGTTCAAAAGTGATAGTAAAGACATTTACAATGTTTTTATTACAAATTTTATTTCAAATAAATGCTGTTCCTTTGAACTTTCTATTCATCAAAGAATGTTGCATTTTTTTATCACAGGTTCCACAAAATATTAAGCAGCACAACTGATTTCTGAAGGCTTGTGCGATATTGAAGACTAGAGTAATGATTTCTGAAATTTCAGCTTTGCCATTACAGGAATAAATTACTTTATAATACACTAAAATAGAAAAGTAATTATTTCAAATTGCAATAATATATCACAATATAATCATTAGTTGTGTATTTTTGGGGAAATAAATAAATACAAAAACTTTCACAAATATTAAAATATGTTATTTTATAATTATAGTATAATAATTTATGGATTTTTTTCTTCCCCTTCACACAACATCATTAGTATTATTAAGAAAAGTCTAGCTTTCAACATAATACAAATATTTGTGACAGAATACCCGATATATTTCGCCCCTGGTATAAGGAACAAACAACCCAAAGCAGCAATGAGATTCTTTATTCACAACGTTTTGTAGTATGATTTCTCAGTATGATCATCACAATGATGTACTGCTTAAATATCAACTGGAGGCTAAAACAGATATTAGTTTATAAAGGTGGATTCTAACCTCTTTATGAGAGTCCTTATGGGCTTCTAGTGTTTTCATGATTGTGAGTTCTGCATAGTTCTTGAAGCGCGCTGGCTGGTTCCTCAGAATATCCTTCAGGACCCGTAAAGCCAGCGCTCGGATAGTGTGCTGAATAAACAGACATAATGCATACTATCAGTATTAACCACTTCAAATACACACAACACACTTAATCTAATACACAGAGCTGTAGTTAACTGACAAGCTACGCAATTCATGCTCGGAATCGCAGATGAACCGCATGCGATCTACGGCTCTGTGTATTAAATGCCGCTCCATCTGAAAGCAGGTGATGGAGATTTACGGCTAAGCACAGAACCGTCTTTACTGACGAGATGCACATGACTATCGCATGCAAAATATTGTGCATCCACACACACACACACACACACACACACACACACACACACACACACACACACAATATATAAAAAAATAGGTTTAAATAGCATGTGTCAATTAAGGATGCAAGTAATCTGATGCTCTGACTCACATCCTTGTCCCCGAGTGTCTCCAATAGCAGCAATAGGATTGTTTTGAAGTGTTCGTCCCACACAGCCAGGCTGTCCTCACGAGCAATCTTCAACAGCTCGATCAAAGCCCCCTTCCTCTCCTCCACTCGCTCGTTGTGATTAGACAGCTCTTTCAGTAGGTCTGCCACCATATCTGTATGATTCAAAATGATTCAAGTCAGAGCTGAAGACGAGCTGTTGAAAACAAGCTATTGTCCTACTTTGATTCTACTGGAGCACTTTTTGTTTGCTCATCTGTTTTAAATATATGATATTGTATATTACTGAATCTTATGAAACCTGTCAAGAACATGTATGGGTCATATTTCACCTCAAAAGCTGAAAAAAGTATAGTATGCTTAAACTATAATAAATAATACAACTGAAAAAATATATATATTACATATCAATTATAAAATACATAATATATTAAATATAAATAAAATAACTTTAAACTATGGCAGTACTTCAAATACAGTATTATTTAGTGGCATATCTTTATTAGCCTTTAATTTATACTGATTTAAATACAAATAAAAAAGTTATTGTAATACACTAAAAAAATACTAAATTACAATAATGACAATTACCAATAAAAAAAATATAAAAAACCTTGGTCCTAAAAATAGGATTTATGTTCTTTATGCAAAATATAATTTATTTTCTAAATTTGATTTTGGGGTGAAATGTGATCTGGACATGTTTTTGATAAGATTTCACCCTTCTATGTCATTATTAGAGTGAGTCATTTAGAGTCGTTAAAGTGAAAGTGTTTCGGTGTTAGTTTTAGTTAGTAGTAAGAAAGGTTTAAGTGTTCACTTAGGTTAATCATATTTGCTTCCAAGTTATAACAATGTGTTACAACATTGTGTTTGCAAACAGTGAAGCTCTGTTAGTTGTACACCAAAACACATGTGATTGTCATCCTATCGTCCTATTTAGTTAGAACACACAGTCATCTATATGACCGTATTGCCTTATATTAGTGAAGGTGGCCTGTAGCAGTTATAACAATGACCCTGTTAGCAAAGCAATAGTGTCATTTAAGATAGGTTGACATCACATCACACTGAGATGGATGACATTGAAAGAGAGGAGGAGGAAGAGGAAGGAAATGAATAAAAGAGCAACAGTCTTGTTCAACTGTGCAGGTCTTTACCAGGAGTAAAGCCCTTGGGCAGCACCATCTTGTTCTCACCACAGTCTTGCCGACGGCCTGTAGAAGGGGAGGGACAGCAGGGGAAGTGATGTCACACAAACTCCACTATCCTACGTGCTACACCTGCATCTCTGGCACTTACGCTTACGCAGTTAATCACTTATTTATGTTTTGTTATGGTCTCTGGTTATCATGTTGCTCAGACTGTTGAATAACTTTAGAGTTGAGTTGAAAGGTGTCATTTCTGCACCAACAGTGTCTGCCCACTTTTTCAGCGATCTTAGTTAACAAAAAACTTTTCTATGTAATTTTTCAAGAATATATTTTCCCCTTTAAAATATATATATTGAGAGTGCAGGGATGATTAAAGAATGACTCGATTATGCTTATTTCAAGAAACAAACAAATCATTTTTGACATCTGTATTGAGCATCATAAGATACAGTACTCTATTTGAGGCCTAGTCATCAAAAGCTGCTGAAACATGTAATAAATAAATTAAAAAAGGGATTTAATAACATCTTCATTGTTTTTTTTATATGCCACCATATGCCTGGATAATTTTTAGTGTTTATACTCAGATCATGAAGATTTGGTATTTCTTGCTATTTTTGTGTTTCCTCAACTTTAAAGTGTTTCTTTACACAATCACAGACAATGGGAGCAGTATGGAGTACAGATGATTGTGAAAGTGAAGGTACGAGCTTTGAGCGACGTATTGACTCACAGTCTCGGAACTGCTCCACGTCATCATCAAAAACAGCCTCCTTCAGGGCACTTTTGTCATAGGCCGAGATTGTGTCTCCGTAGCCATAGGGTGCGAACTCTCTTGACCGCGGGCCAGCAAAAGACCGTGGGGACGGTGTGTTAAGTAAAGACGTCTTATTATCCAAAGCAGTTCGACCCCCTTCCATTACGTCCAATCCCAGTCTTGCATCAGACCCCGGAGATGCCCCTTCCTTCCCAGCCTAAGACAGGAAGAGTGAAAGAGAAAGAGTGATAAATATGTGCCAATTAGGGCTGCACAATATTTTCAAAAAAATCAAATGCAGGTCAGCAAAAGTGAGTGAAAAAGAATCTAAAAGAACCTAAATTACATGAGACTGACCAAAACCTAACAGTTATTTTTTGGAAATCTAAATAAATAACTAAATAATAATAACAATAATGATATAATAATAATGTATTATTTTTAAGTATTAAGTATTTTATTACATTTTATGACCCCATTTGTGGGGTTTTGCAATTAATATTACTGTTATTATCTTTATTAATAAAGAAATAGTTTTTAAAGACCCCGTTTAATGACCCCTTTTTGTGTTTTTTTGTCATTATTAATATAATCTGTTTATTTATTTTATTTAATAATAGCAAAAAAAAAAATTGTGTTTTTACTATTATTATTATTAACAATAATGTACTTCTTGTTTTATTTAATAATAGCCAAAAACCAAAAACAAATTGGGGTTATGAAATTCCCCATCCGTACACTTGTTCATGTTACCAAAAATGTAAAGCACTCACAGCATCATCCTTCTTCCCGTCGCGTCTGATTGGCTCATTCAGGTCCTCTTGGCTGCGGTAACTGAAGCTTTGGATGGCTTCTGTGACACCGCGCAGCGAGCTAAAGATCTCATCAGAATTCATGTTCTCCGTGTCATACTCCAGCATACTAAAAAGAGAAATAGAGGGAAAAGAGGGAAAACATTGACGGTGGATGGACTGCAAACAACTCACTTAAACAAGAAAGCTAAAGTATACAAAATATCTCTAAAAATTGACTGGACAACTCCAACATGCACCTATGAGTAAAATTAATAAATGGATGCTGCAAACATAGTGAGTCAGTTCATTCCTGTGCAAAACCTATCTTACATGCATTAAAAATTCCTCCACATAGTATTGTTTCTTAGTTTTACAATTTAAATCAACCACCATCCACAGGGGGGGGGGGTGGGGGTGGGTGTCCGTATTTAGAATGATGTCAAAACGCAGCCGCTAATATTTGTGCATTCAAGCGCCTGTTAGGCAGGGAGTGGGTGGGAGTCTAAGCACCCATCCCGCCCCTCCTCATCGTGTTAGGCTAGCGGGTGAGTTACCTTTAGTGATCGACCGATATTGATTTTTTTATAACCGATACCGATACCAATTATTTGCATGTTTATGTACCCAATAACCGATATGCAGAACCGATATTTAATTACTGTTATAAAGTAAATAAATAACTGAGTGAAGTAAGTCCATTCTTCACTTTGGTTTTTCCTCCTTTCAGTCATCTTAACAACAACAAAAAACTGTTGAAAATTAACATTCTTTCATGTTAAATTTAATCTTCAAATTACAACAATAAAAACATTTTATTTATAAAAAGCATCATCAGCAACACTGATATTAACAGTAAGCAAAATAATGTCTAATGTATTCAAATGGAGAAAATAAAGGACAGGAGTCATATCAACTTCATTTTAAACTACAGTTTTAGGTTTATAAGCTGTTTAATAGACTAAAGAGTGAAGAATAATTCACTGAATAATATTCTCTGGAATATTGAAATAAGCTATAACAAACAAAACATCGTATTTTATTGCATTTCTTAACTGGCATGTTTTATCAGAATTATTCAAATGTTTTTGTCATTCTAAATTATGAAAACTGCTGACAGCGCGGTTTATCTGCATTTACACAGAACTATACTCAAACTGCGATCGCTCGTGGAGAAAATAAATAATTAATTTCGATAGAGATGTATTTATTTAGATGTTTATTGGCGAAATAATGGTTCTATAGTAAATGTTAATATAATTTAGCGTGTTTCAAACAAGTGAATCTTGTATAAAGTTACATGCGGTGGTCGTGCTGGAGCTTCTCCTGAGTGAACAGTGCCCACTGCTCTAAGTGTGTGTGCACTTGGATGGGTCAAATGCAAAGAACTAAATTTCACAATTAAAATTTTTTTTTTTTTACAAAACCGATATCCGATTATGGTAAAATGCTTAAATATCGGGAAAAATATCGGTAAACCGATATATCGGCCGATCTCTAGTTACCTTGGTGAGAGCGCGCAGCGGAAGGCCCTGAGGGAGGGGACAGCAGGAATAGAGGAGTGAGACGGAGGAGTAGGAGGAGGAGGAGAGGGAGAAGGGTGCTTTAAGAGCCCATCGACACTCCAACCCCATAGCCGACTGTGCCCACAGAACGGCCAGAGAAGGAGAGAACAGGGCAGAAGAGTGAGAGAGAAAAAAAAAGAGTGGACCAGTCCGAGTGTTGTGGTTAGCAGCATGAGTTAAGTTTAAGAGGACCAGAAACCCCTAAATTGTCATCTATAGTGTTCTGCAGACCTCTTCAAAAGAGTTTTAGACCCTTCATGAGAGGATGATTATCTAGGTGATATGGCTCCCACCCCAGAAATGCAGAAATACATTTTTAAGGGTTTCAGGTTTTAAAGGGAAATTTTGAAGAAAACAACACAGCAAGTTCCAGTCAGACATTTAGTACATGTTAGAGTCATAAACAGGGCGACAGGCTCTTGGAACTGCTGTAGAAGGTCTTCGTGCCCAGAGTGAGATCATGCATTAGTGTGGTCAGCATATGGGAAGAGGATGTTACCTGGGTGACAGACCCCCATGGGAACAATTCGTGGGCGAGGTGAGAGGACTGGTCCTGCTGGTGGGGTACCGGGGTGGTGTGCGGCCCATTGTATTGCTTGGTGAACTCTGTGAAGGAGATAAAGATGAAATTGTAAGCTATGGGTAAACAACAGATCAGCTACAAAACAATATTACTGGCAGATATTTACCACCGTCTTTAAAGATAAACTAAAAATACTCAATTTGCTCGAACAGGCTGACATGTCAATTTCTGTCTCAGACAATAGTGTGAATTACTTGATTTACTTCAATGAAGATGTTCAAAACTGTTGTTTGGGAAGATAATGTTTATTTCACATCAAATCTGAAAATGTGAAAATAGCATCATAAATGTTCAAAATTTATTTTCAAAATCTGAAAATGGCATCATAAATTCAGCGTCTTTAGCTGAATTCAGCTAAAAAAATCTAATTAACATGTCCTAGAGTTTAAAATGAAAAGAAAGAAATAAAATCCACAAGAAATGCCCCTTTCAAAAAGGGGACTGGCTCTTTTAACTCTTTGGCTGGGCCTGTCATTTCAACAGCTGCAATATTGATAATTTGTCAACTAATGGTCTGTCTCTTACCCCCATAATGTCTCTGCTGACACTAGTAACACAAAATATGACACTTCACCTTATAGTGTGACACAATTGTGTGTATTATGCCTTTATTCATATAGATCAGTAAGTGGACAAAAAGGAAGTGGGAAAGAGAGGGGGGCGGGATTGGGAAAGTGCTGTGAGCCGGGACTCAAAGTTGAACAACTGTCGGTGCTCTGCCCACGAGGCTATCGGCACCAGTGTATTGTTTTTACAACAAAAAATAACTGACACATGTATCCCATTCAAAAGCTTGTGGTCAAAGATTTTTGTGAAAGAAATTAGTATTTTCATTCAGTAAAGATGACTGATATTCAGATATGTAGTACATATATTCACTTAAAATTACAATGCTGTTATTTTAAAAACTTTTATTCATTAAAGAATTGTGAAAAAAGCTGCACCACAGTTTTCACAAAAATATTAAGCAGCATTTCAACATTTCTGAAGGATCATGTGACATTGAAGACTAGCTTTGCCATCACAGGAATAAATTATATTTTAAAATATATTAAAATTGGAAACCGGTTCTTTGAAAATGCAATAATATTTCACGATATTACTGTTATTACAGTATTTTTTGATCAAATAAATGCATCCTTGGTGAACATAACAGAACAAAACATGATATACAAAAAATCTTTTGAGTAGATATTCAATCTTTTAATATAAAATCTAATAAGAGATGAAACGGGAGATCTTACCACACTGCTGGTGTTGCTTGAGTTCTTCAGATGGTTATGCAGGAGCTTGGTGGCTCCATCCTGGAATGTTTTAGGCAGAGCGCCCAGCAGCATGGTGAACTCAGGAGTGTTCAGCTCAAAGAGTGAGATCAGCACCACCTGGGCGGCCTGCACAACACAGCATATACCTCATGAGACACAGTACAAGCACTAACACCGCAATGAACCGGAGCGCACTTGTACATGCCGAGAAATGCTGGCGGTGATAACTCAGATCAGAAGAGAGACTGTATAAGGAACTGTGACTGCAGTGCTACTATCAACAGAAGACAACTGGACCTGTTATGGCACCTACACACTAGAGTTTATACTGTCATTTATGAGCTCCAGCTTGATTTCACAAACAAATTTCTATTTGTCAAAATCTCCATCAGAGCTTTCTCTAGTGTGAAGGTGCCTTCAACTTCAGGGATGGGAATCATAAGAGACAATTCTGGTTCTAATTTTTCTTAATCTCCTTCTCATTTCTTAGCGATTACATTAAAAATGATTTAGTCGGGAAGAAAGAAAACAGCAATTCTTACTGCGTTTACAGCTTTCAATAGCATATTGTCAGGTGTGATAATTTCAGATTTCAACAGATCAACAAACCCTGAATAAACGGTCATTTTAAATTGTATAAAATTGCATTATATAATTCTTGATGGTTAGTTCTGCTTGGATAAATGAACAAAAAGACAACAAACAAAATATCACTTTTATGGTAATGACAAAAGTAGTTTAACACAGGCGAGATTCCCAACCCTGGTTAATGTGGCTCATATTTCACTCAGTTTAAACCGAGATCTCAAATGTCATCTCAATTCAATTCTGTTTAATGTTAAACGCATGCAAGAAAATTAATTCACTCTGTTATTCTGTGAAAAGAAACAAAAATATCTTAAGCAGTGGAGCATTACAGCAATTAAGATACGAAAGGAAACTTTAAAAACCACTCAATTATTAATTTTGTATTTAAAAAAAAAGATTGCTGCTCTCTTTAGACTTCTGGAGAATTGCATGTTAAGAGATTGTATTTCACTTCGCAAGGCAACGAGACGGATTGAGTGAGGAGAGGGCACACGGTTAGGTGCAGCGGTTACGTGCTGGTTGTTGGTTAGGCCGTTGGATTGGCACTACCTGCTTGCACCTCTCTTCCAGGTGAACCTCTCCAGGAAGTAGAGCTGTAGTACTGGGCCTGCCTGACAACTCCTCACATGCCCAGTTATGAAGAGTCTGGGCCATCGTGTCAGGGCAGGTGAGTAAACAGACAATAAAAGAGAAACTGATGACCAGTGGTTGCCTTTAGAAAGCAACTGATATTGGGAAAAAATGTCCTGCATCTGTTCATTGTGATTAACTTATGTTCAACCTACATTTAAAAACTACAACCCAGTAACTGAGATAAAAAATCTACACTACATATACAAAAACAAAGCCTGTCCGAGGATGATTCATAAAGGGAAAGTTTTCTGTCATCATTTACTCACACTCGTGTCCAAACCTGCATTATCTCTTTCTTAAATCAAACACAAAAGGATACTTTTTAAAATCAGTGGTCAAAAGACATGTGAGAACCAATTTTATTTAATGTTATTGAAGTCGAACCCAATGCATCAAGTTTTACAAGTAATAACTTAACCCTATAAAGCCTAATGTATCATATTTGATAAACACGTTTTCTCTAAATTAACAACATGTTCAAAACTTTGACGAAAAGCCAGTTTTACAGAATCTGCTACATGTCTTTTGTCATTGGTAGTTCATAATTTTTTAACAGGAAGGCCTTTAAATAAAAAAAAACATCTATCTTCAGGCTGTTTGTCATTTTTATGTGAAATCTTAACTGAATTGTAGTAAACATGATCAAGTAAACAAAGTATAGCAATACATTATATTGTAAGTAATATGTCATGATAAACACCTACTGAACTAAAGCAACTTGCTTTTTTCCTCTTCAAGCATAAACTCAATTTTGTCCTATATCATATAATTTGAGACATTAAAAAGCCTGACGCATCAAATACAATACAACAACAAAAAACACATATATTACAAATATAATGCATATGTTATTATTATTAAGATTTGTCTAAAGGTTAAATACACTGTTCAATAAAAAAAATATCCGGACTATTTCTTATGTTAGGCTTTGCAGGGTTAAATTTAGGTTTGTTTCTTCCATAAAGCATTGTATGGCTTCTGAAAACTTGCCAAGATATTCGACATGTAAAAAATCAAAGCTATTTGTAATGACATGAGAGTGCCCAATAGTAAATGATGACAGAATTCACACAGAGAAATCTGTCAAAATCAACCTAGATAAAACTTTTTAAATAAACAACCAGCTCAATGTCATCTTATATTTTGAGCACCATTACAGCATTGATTTGTGCACTGCCTGTAAGCACAACTCCAGAGAAACTCACTTTTCTAACATCAGAGCTCTTGGGTTCTGTGGTCCAGGTGATAATGCGAGACACGGCTAATCTTGTCTCACTTGAGTTCACAAAGTCTGCAGGGTCCATCTGCCGTGCTAGGGACTCAATGTATTTCAGGATAGCCACCTTCACCTGCAATGACACCAAGATCATAAGAATTAACATACTCTGCACACTGAATTTGCAGCTAGGGTTTCGAAGGCAGTCGTGGTAGGCATCATCTTACCTTCAGATTGGGGGTTTGAGTCTGATCAACAATGAATCTCATTAGGATGTTAAACTGCTGGTCAAAGGGAAAAGACTCCCTAAGAGAAGGGGGAAAGAAAAGAGAAACAAGACATCAACCTGATGGCAAAAAAAGCTTCAAAAAGAACAAAACTAGGACTATCACTTAAGACCAACCTTGTGACGTCCAGAGCCTTTTGGACCTTAGCTTGGACTGAGCCCAAGAGGTCAGCTCCCATTTTCTTCAGCAGCTGAGTGAGCAGTACAAAAAGCCAGTCCTGGAGATCCTCTCTGTGCACGGTGATGAAATCCACTAGAGTCTCTAAGAACATGCTAAACACCTGGAATCAACATCAAACATCACGCCAATGCGGTGCTGCACACCTTTTTATAAATGTACTAATGGACTTATATGCCGGTCTCACAAATACATTAGAAAAATATATTTCTACACATCAATTTTAAATATAAATAATAGATTTCAGGATTCTGAAAGTTTTAATAGCTTCATGAAAAACAATTCAGTTATAGAAATATATGGATTTGTAGTTATTTTAGATTTTGTTTTGTCTTATTCTAAATTAATGTAGTCAATTTGATGTAGGCCCCTAGTGGGCCCCGGACCCCTGATTGAGAACCTCTCTTCTAGTTCAAGGAGTTCTTTGTTCATTGCACATCTATGAGATTTGTTTATTTTACCAGTTTCTTGTCTGCAAGTCAGTTTATAAATCTGACCACTAATAATAACATAAAATAATAGCATCTCTCCTTAACAGACAGCATGGTTTGATGATTAGTTTAATGTCATGATTCAGTTTAAGATTTAGGGTTAGAGTTTTAAAAACAAACAGTTAACCCCAAGCATGAGCAGTAATTACACTGTTGCTGGTTTTAATGTGCTGTATATGAAGAATAAACCCATTTATGTAAGAATAGAACATAATTAATCCATTTATATAACAAAATGGTTCAGGTATTTGTAATATCCACTTACTCTCTATTGTTAAAATCCACACCAAGGCAGACCATGCAAACAACAGAAAAAACACATTCCATTAGTGCAATCTCGTTCTATTTTCCAGTTCAACACAACCACACTCTTTGCCAGACAAACATGTTGAATTTAACAGAATCCATAGTGATGAAAGCTACTTATTTAGTCTATTATAATATGTTTAATTTAGGATAATTTCACATGATGCAACACATTTTAAAGTAATCTTCAATCCTCTATTTGGAATGCTACCATTAATCCAGCCATCGTAAGTAGATTAAGTGTGATCAAAGCAGCCACGTGGAAAGGATGCGTTCCTCACACAGGTTACCTTGCTGTGAGGATCAGCAAACATCCTGGTGAAGATCTCACATAGCCTCTTGAGCTCCACACGGCTGAAACACACACAAATATTATTAAAGGCCTGTTTGCAACAAGAATAAGACAGAAAAAGCTTAAAAAGCAATTGCAAGCCAACTGGGACTTTGCATATGCATTATTTTAGAACAGCCTATAAAAAATACACTAAATGAGCAACAAAAGAAAACTTGCCAGATATTGACTGACTACTTGCTGACTTGGAGAAAAACTAAATGACACAAAACAACCAAAAGACCATTTGTGTCGCTCTGAAGGCCCCACCTGAGAATGCGCTGGCTCTTCAGCAGATTCTGCAAACCCAGCAGGCCCTCCTTCCTCTCTGACCAGTTGGAACTGGCGCAGTGGTTTAGCACCTCAGCGACGTCCTCTGTCTGACGCAGATAGTGAGGAATGCCTCCATTACGGGAACTATAGGAACGCTCTGAGCAGGCGCTGGACGCGTCGCTGTTGGCATCATCATCAGACTCGTACCTCCTTCTCAAAGGCTTGCGCTGAGGAGAGCATGGAGCAGATTAGTAGATTCAAAGGAAGTTGAAAAAGCTATCAGAAGACCAACAAAGAGTTAATTCAACGATGTACAGTGCATTACTCAAGCATATAGTAAGTACGCTGTTGATATGGAAAAGCCATGCAGCATTAAAAAATAACAAGGGTTTAGGTTTGTTTAACGCTAACTTTGGGTACTTTCGGCCAAGTACACACTGCAAAGTTTTAAAGAGTGACAACCACGTATAAAGGTGGGAATGAATCCTCGAAAATATTGATTTCTGTGAGTACAAAATAATGCAAGGGTCACTCCTAACTTGTGATGATCTTAACAATAGATTGGCTCATTGAAGCCAAAATGGATGCAACAATCTGATTGCTGCTGTGGTGCCTACACTACTGTTTAAAAGTTTGGGATCAGTAAAAACAAAAAAAAAAAAACACTTATTCACTAATAATGCATCAAACAATACTGAAAAGACATGTGTAATGTTACAAAAAAATGCTGTTCTTTTGAACTCTATCAAATAATACTTAAAAAGGATCATGATTTCCATAAAAAATATCAAACAGCTCAACAGTTTTCAACAGTGGTAATAAGAATAAATGTCTGGTGAGCACCAAATTAGCATATTAGAATGATTTCTTAAAAATCATGGATAAAATAAAACAAAATAGAAAACAATACATTTTATTTGAAATAACATTTCACACCACTAATCTACTATTAATGTATAAATGATCAAATAAATGCAGCCTTGGTGAACATAAGAAATCTTACCAACCCCAACTATTGACAAAACAATTTAACGATCAGAGATGTATTAAAGCACCTTTTTAATAAACTACCATTGACTACGGCAGAGAGGGATATAAAAGTTAATACAATTACAATTTGTTAATGTGTCAAAATATTAACAACTAGTTGTTAATTTTAATTTCGAACACACTTTAATGATTTAGTTGCACTTCCTGGATTTTTCAGCAATTCATCTGGTTGTAGAATTCAGTTATCATTGCCATAAATAATTGAACTCTGTAAATGTAATTAAGCAACTTTAGCTTCCAGTGTATGTGACCTTTGAGCTCTTCAGCTGTCTCAGCACTGGAGTGTGAAGGGACAAATCAGATATGTGCTGTGGCAGTCATGAATAATTCAAATCGGTCACAGACAATTTCCAGTAGTTGGCAATGCATTAACAAACACTTGAGTCCCTGTCATTAGTACAGTGTGCGCAGATGACGTAAGTGAAGAGCGTGACACGCTGGGTTATTACATCTACTTATGCAGCAAATGGAATGTGTCATGCTGATGCATAACATCTGCCCTGTTTACAACTTAATCCTACCGTGTTGTCACATGTGAATTAATGATGATTTACATTTTCCAAATCAATAACACTAAAATGAGATTAATGCCAAATTGATAGCAAAATGAATGAAATGCATCTTGTGGTGCTTGTGCAGGAAATGATGGGACTGTGGAGAGGAGATGGTCATTGACCAAATTAATGAAAGAAGTGCAAATGTTTATGGTCAGGGTTCCCACACCTTGGTTAACTTCAAATTTAAGGACTTTCCAGGTCCAGTACCCTCAAATTCAAGGACTTAATGTGGGGACAGCTTTCACGTGAGAGCAAGGTTACATCATATTACCTTGTAATAAGCAGAGCTGGGTAGATTACTTACAAATTGTAATCCGTTACTGATTCCAGATTACATGACACAAATTGTAGTCAGTAACGTAATCCGTTACATTACACATTTTAGGTTTAACTTTCCCCACGTCCCAATGTGCATACTATCCACCCTATCTGCCCTAAATAGTATTGAAAATTACTAATATCACATAGAATTTAGGATGGATAGTATGCACATTGGGACGCAGGCACAGTTTTAAAATATAAATTAAAACAAAACACTTACTAAAAAAAACATGAAATATTTGTATTTACCTGCATGCCATGTAACATTAATCAACATCAAAGAAACCGTGAACATGCAAATGTGATACTTTATTATTGAAATATTTACATTAAAATCTCTGGGGTACTTAACGTACACTTAAAATATATTTGGCGAATAAGGTTTAGATGACAAAAAGTTTTGGAATGCCTGCATTACATGTAAATAAGAAATAATGTGAATATATGCATTTGAATGAATTTGAAAGACAAAAGCCTTTCAAAGACATAAACCTGAAATAATTTTTGTCAATTCAGTGGTCAAATGCTGTACCGCCACCTGACTAATGACTGTGTGGATGTCCACAAAACTGGACTTTCTGAATGGATATAATCTGTAGGCTATTTTAGAAAGAAAAATTTAAAAGATCAAAAAGAGAAATTAGGGACAATCGATGAATTATTAATAATTTATTGCTATTGTGTGAATACAATGTAATCATGTATTAGTCATTAGACTGTAAGTTTGCATATGACTGTGTGTGACGTCATTGCCTGCACCACTGGCTGTGGCTAGAAGGGATACAGCTCCGACCGGAAATGAACAATGAAATTAATTTTATACCTATTAGATTGTGTTTTATTAACGTCTACACCTACCCCAACCCTAAACCTACCCCTTACAGGAATGAAAAAAATAGCAACTATTGTTGTACAGTGTCACAACTATTACGCTGTATTGATGTGCTCAAGCCCAGTTGTGCCATTCATATCCCTTCTATCCTTAACCCTGGCAATAAAAGGATCGGTTCGAAATCGGCAAGACGTGAGACCGGTCAAAAATCGTCCGACTCCGATCACTGGCCAGTCAATAGGTGAATCTCTGGAAATAACACATTAGCGGACTGGAGGCTAATAATCTGGTATTTTTCCAGAAAACATTTTGCACAAAAGAAATTCAAGCACTTTCAAGGACCTGTATCTATGTATGTTGATTTTCAAAAACTTTCCAGGGCCTTGAATTTTTTTTTTTCAGATTCACAAACTTTCAAGGGTTTCAAGGACTCGTGGGAACCCTGTGTGGTGCACTAAATGCTCAATATTTTCATGAGTTCACAATGGAAGTCATTCTGATCAGTGAATAAAAATGTAAATGCAAGCAGTATATAAACAGGAGCACTACCTTATTCCTGGAGTCTCCTAACAGCTGAAGACAACCAAGAAAGGAAGAGCAAAGAGATGCAGAGATTTCAAAGGGAGCAAAGTTGTTGCAGAAAAGACACAAAATCTGAAAACTGCACCCTCATAATATAGCTAGGCAGTTGACATCTAAGGATAAAAAGGTTTTTTTCCACACATAATGATGAACACTTCTCATTTACTAAAATATTATTTTTCTGTGGGTGTTTTTAGGGCCACATATGACAAATAGTTGAGCCATACAGAAGATTCGCTTCTGTTATCCTAGATCAGATAATAAGAATGAGGAACATTTAAATTCATCCTATTCATTTCTGTGAGAGAAGACCAGAATTCCTACCAAAGCATCAGCCACAGCAGCCTCCACTTCTGTGCCAGAGTTCAGCACCCTCATAGCATTGACAGATGCAGAAATGCGAGCCTGATGGATCAGGCCAAAGCGATCTGTAGGGTTTGAACACAGGATGAGACGGTGAGAATGGAAAACGATTAATTACTAAATACTTCTACGGCCTAACTTCAAAAGTCACGTCATAAACATTTGTTCAATGTAATTGCTCCAATTAGGCTAATAATCAGGCAAGAGACGAAAAACTTGAGATGTTGACATGTAGAGATTGAGAGAATCAAGACAGTCGGATACAACCCAACACATAACATGAGACACAAGTTCAGAAAGGACACAAAAATAATTATGGTTGCTTAAAAACTTAAAGAAGGTGAAAGTGTGTAATTTCACCATTAGTGTGCCAATCAGATAGGTCTCTCCCAAACTGATGCTATTAGTTGAGCCAATGTTATAATGTTTGCCCCATTCCGCAGAAATTCTGTTTAGTGGCACTAGTGGCCCAGAAATGACACATTTCACCTTTAAAGCTACAACGATCAAAAGTAAGATGATGTAATAAATAAATAAACCATACTGCTTTAACAAAGTAGTTTCTTGGAAAATCCAAAAAATGAAATGAACTTCTTCGATGCTCACAGCACAAAAAGCCAAATAAAATAATCTTTTTAAATTCATTACCAGCAACAACAGCAACACAAAGTTTTTTTTTCTTTTAAATAACTGGATATGGCAAGAATACAAAACTTCATATGACGCAGATAACTGAAGTGATATTTGGCAAACACACCACCAACCGAACGGAAATGCAAATGCAAATAAATCAACCTCAAATAGGATGGATGCTGATGTTTATGGTGAGAAAAGAGAGCTGAACTGAGCCCAAAGACGCTGGAAATTTAATTCTAGATCTAACAATGATGTGAAGTGCGAAGGTTGTAGCTTGATCTGGCAAACCCAGTCGAGCAAAAAAAAAAAGATAAAATATGAAGGCATGCTTGTGATTGGCCCTGTCTGGGGGGGCCAGGGGAGGGGTCATGCAGGTCACCTGACTGGCCCACGGGTTCGGCCGTGGACAGCGCGCTGGTGGAGCGAGAGTGACGTCGGGAGGCTGCAAGGGGACAGGAAGAGGGGTGACACCCCAGGAATGGTTAGTGCTACACTAAAACACTGATCACCACCCGTGGCATTAACACGGAACATCCAACAAGCGAAACTTCACTACACGAGTGTGAAAGAGACCATAGACTTATCCATCTCCCTGCTATAACATAGACCACATTCACATATGCTGCTAGCAGATTAGCAATGAATACACAATACAATGTGGATTACAATCAGTGTTATTTTAGCATTATTAGTATATATTAATATTAGCTTTTATTTTAGATTTTCAATTTTTGTATGTTTTAGTTTTATATTTAGCTTTCATTTATTTTTATTTCCATTTTTGATTTAGTAACAGTTATTCAGCTTAAACTTATTTTATTTCAGTTAGTTGTGAAGGCAACATTTCTAATTCAGTGTTTTTATCTAATATTTACTTTTATTGATTTGATTTTACATTTCACATTTATTTCAATTAACACTAAATACTTTTAATATTTTAAGATGACAATAACAACACCGATTGCAATACTTTGCTGTGATTGTTCCTCCCTGAAAATTATTTTAAAGATCAGACCAGCCCTTTTTATTCACAATTTAATACGAAATGCCATATAAATCCATTTTTATAGACAAACCATCCAAACCTTTACTAGATGTATTTACAACCTCAAAGACACAGCGGCACAGATTATTAAAGCACCTCAAGAACATATTAGTGCATGCATGGAGGCAAGCAAACAACAGTTCATATGCCACATACTAGGAATAATGGCCATAAATTGAGGCCAAACAGAATCCAGAGGGAGAAGGCTTGTTATAGCGAATTGGAAAGGATTGGATATTTTTGTTGTTTTGAATCCATCAGCCACTTTTGTGCTCTACTCACCAAGAGGAGTGAAGCCCCGAGCGGGGCTTGTGTCACGGCTGCTCTCGCGACTGGTGTCACGGCTGCACCCCTGACTCATGCTGGGGCGGGGGATGCGACTGCTCCGGGCTAGCGTGCGATAGGAAGAAGTGGCAGGAAGAAGAGCTTTACCACACAGCCGGGCTGTTAGAACACAGGTTAGGGCATTAGTGAGGCCGTGGAGTCAGAGAAAGAGGGGGGAGGGTGGGGTTGGTTTGGCCATTCCTGGGGTCCTTCTGCTTTAGAAAGGTTAAACATTTAAAGCACAAGGCTTACGCTGAACATTTTAGACTGACAACATTTAGGGAGTTTCTGAACATGCAGTGTTAAAGGTGCACCAAGTAATTTAGCGTATCTCTAGATGTATTTGTTTTCTCAAACAAGTCCAAAGCCTTATACTTTATACTGACACCTATAAATTATATTAAAATGATTACACATGGCACTGAAGACCGAAGTAATGGCTTCGCTAATACAAGAATAAATTACATTTTGAAATATATTCAAATAGAAAACAGTTATTTTAAATTGTAATAATATTTCACAATATTATTGCATTTTTTATAAACTATTTGAAGCCTTGGTGAGCATAAGAGACTTTCAAAAACATAAAAAAAATCTTACCAACCATTAACTTTTGAATGATTATGGATTTTCAGTAAAAAATAAGATTCTATTCTGTGACAACAAATCAGTTTTCTTGCTGCAATACATTTAAATTTGGAGTTAGTATATAAATTGTGGAAGTCCATAATGCATCATGTCATATACAAGACATGATTATCAATGCATGAATCAAACTCTCGTAAATCAACACTGACAAATTTCTGACACAGGTTTCCATGCATCACGTTTGAAAAATGTTATTCCTGCATGCAGTTTCTGACAGGTGATAGGTGTGCTGCGACATCTTCATTCCGATTGATAGATGTTGTATCTCATCACTGGTCTTTTGCATAAAGTTAAATTTTACGTTGTAGCATGACTAAATATATTGATAAAAGGCACTGCCACTCATGTCGCCCCAAATCATTGAAAACAAATTAATTCCTGGCCACTTTGTCACTGCTATTCATTGTCAGTGTGAACGCTACTTCAAGAAACTTTTTTAGACCATGAAAAAGACTGGAACCTTCCGGCGACAGGGACCGTTGGCAACGGAATGTGGGCGTGTCAAGTGATGCGGGTCAAGCGAAAAAGTTAAGGATTGCTCAACTTAATGCAAATGAACAACGAATTTTGCAAGCGACAACTAATAGGAGTGAAGAATCTGTTAGCGGCGCTCACGCGTCACAGTCGCGAATGCACGCAAGACAGGACAGATTTCCGGAGTGATCTAAATGATTTGACTGTAACGACATAAAAATGATGCTTGGAAAATAAACTGTTGGCAGTCTAAAGTGAGCTTGACGGTTCATATTGTTAATTATATGATGCAGTGAGAAGTTCAGCACCGGTTAATGATTTAATGCACTGAGCACTGCTGTAGTTTATTTAACAACACTCTCCAACAGCAGAATGCAACTTTTCAGATTAGAATGATATCTTAGTTTTACTGGATATATATAGTTTGTGAATGCATTTTATAAAGATATGTCCAGATGTGCAGTCTACCAATAACATAAGCAAGCGTCTTCACAGTACAGAGTATAGCAACATACAGCGAAGAAAAAAAGAAAAATAAATAAATAAATAAAATACAATTTTTGCTGCGGTGTGAACGGGACTTTGGTGTAAAAATTGCTTGGTGCCCCTTTAAATAAAAACATACACAAAAGACTGCATTAAGCTTTAAAGCATTAATAAACTTGTGGGCGTTACAAAAATTAAATATCCTCAGTTTTGTATATACAAATGATTTTGTGCTTCTTGTTTTACAGACAAATAATTGTCAAATTAATAATTGCTAAATAATTGGCTAAATAATAGATTTATTGGTCAGATCTTTAAAAATACAGAAACATTTCACAGAAAAGGCTGACAAACACAATGACCTGAAAACAAAGCCAGAAAATCTGATGAAGAATGACAGCCGTTAGTCAGCCCTGTCATCATTCAACAACACGTAATTAAATCACATACAAAAGACAGCAATGAGTAACCACTGAGCCTGTTTTGGATTAATCACTTGCATCAGCCATTTAAATGAATGCTCAGCTTCTTTCAGAAAGTGAAAAGACATTCCGTCCATCTGCACTAATCCAATTTAATAGGATTTGCAGGCAAACAATGATTCAGCAAATATAATTTAAGAAAGTCTTCTTTCTTTGGCAAATAAGCTCTGAAAATTCCTGCCATCCATGCTTACCGCGAGGTCATACCTTTTCCAACAAAATGTAGCAAATAATCTCCATGTTGTAACGCATATTCTTAAGGAATTCTGCAAGGAACTAGTTTAGGTCCACTTGAATTTTGTAATTGTAATAAATGTAAAAGCGTTTGTTTTATGTATGCAATAATGTGTCTACTGTATGTGGACATCCTTAGTATTAAAGTCTGAGATATCAAAAAAATGTTCCCCTACCTATGCCCAACCTGCTGGGGCTGGTTTCACGGCTGCATCCCTGGCTTCTTGGGACCCTTGAGTACTTGTCTGAGGGAGTTGTTGGGGCAGTGGCTCTAGTAACTCTGCCATACGCATATCCCAAGAGCTTCCCTGGAGAATTGGATCGGCTGCCGGCTGCAAAGGGAAATAATATCAGGACAACTACAAGTAATATAGTGACTGATTATTTATCACCTATCATTGGGTCCCTCAGCTTGGTATCAAATTTACATCATTAAAAATAAATAAAATAATTATTATTTTGGTTACATTATTTGATGATTTAATGTTACCATGATTGCAAGAAAATGTATACTATCATTCAAATGTATGGGTTGAGCATGTTTTTTTTTTTTGGGGGGGGGGGGACATTTATTCAGTAAGGATGGATTCAATTGATCAGAAGAAAGAATAAAAATATATAATGTTACAAATTGTTTTGATTAAAAAAAAAAATCTTCTTTTGAACTTTCTATTCATCAAAGAGTCCTGAAAAAAATCTATAATGAAGTATTATGTGACCCTGAAGACTAGAGGAATAGCTGCTGAAAATTCAGTATTATATTGAATAGTATTTGCCCAACAATGGTTTGAAAACTAAAACGGAGCATTTATTTCAATGCTGTCTATAATCCTTCCTTTATTCACATGGCCCGGCTGACAAGATCTCAGGTTTAGGTGAACAAAATCGGCACAATGAGATGCGTATGCAAATATATGAAGACGAGACCTCAGCTCTGATGAAATTCATACAAACAAAGAGACACAACAGAGTGAGCTTGGATCCAAGGTCTATTTGAGCTGCAGGGAAAAGAGTAATCTCTACAGGCATGGTGACGTGACATAATACAAGCTACAGACACATACAGACAGACATCAATGCAAAAATAAATACCCAACTATCATAATGTCTGACCTCTATTGGAACAGAAATAAAAAGATTAAGAAAAAGCAGGACATGCAACATGATGGTAGACGTGTAATTCATGCAGGGTTCGTTTTGAGGGTATTAACGCATCTTTATTCTGATGAACGGGGGGGCTTACCACTAGTGGGGTTAGCTGATCTGGATCCTTGTGTATGGAAGCGAGGCAATGGACAGGTGAAAAGTAGCCAGTTACAAAACACGTTTAATGTTACACATGGTCACCCAGCATGCATCAGGCAAGATGTTGTTTATTAGTGCTCTAGAAACTTCAATTTACACATTTAATGCCAAAGAGTGGCTTTAACTATAACTGTGGAATAAACTCCACATTCAGCAGGATGCCAAACTGGGTTGTGAAAACATTAAATACAAAACTGACAAAGACAAAAAGGAAGATGATTTGGTGGCAGACCAATAGTTATCGATCTGTTTCTGAGCTCCTAACAGTCAGGTTGAAGCTTCAATCTGTTGACCCTAGGAAGGTGAATTTAATGAAAACATGGGTACCATTTCACCCCCACAAAAAAAGAATAAGAATTGGCAGCCTGTATTTTATGGAGGACGATAAATGACTTAAGTATAAATAAATAAATGGATAAATACATAAATGCTGAAATAAATAAATAAATGCAGATATGCATAAATTATTTTATCAGAAGTGTAATTTTAAATTGTACTATTTTTGTACCATTTGTGTTAAACTACATTTATTACTGTATTTCTATATTTATTTATGCATTTCTACATTTATTTATTTCTGTATTTCTGTGTCCGTATGTTAATAAGGTAGGCGGTCCTAACCTCTCTCAAAGCAGGATTGGTCAATTAGGCAAACCAGTCAGAACCACCGTGAACACGAGATAGCAATTACCCTAGTTAACCTAACTTTATTAACTGCGGTCAAGCCAGCCGCGTCTTGAAAATACATGAGCCGTTTCTCAGTACCAAGTACACAAAGTTCGGAGTGTGAACTCCCGATGACGGGAGGATGCAAGTCCGGTGTTCCGGTGAATTCAGTTCCCCTGTTTCCCCCTCAGCGCATGCGCAACTTCAGTACAAAAATCATGGCATCAAAATCTGAAAAGCAGAACGTTTCCTGTAAGGGGTAGGTTTAGGTGTAGGGTTAGTGTTATGACACCGTTATGACAGCGTCTTCACATTCATTTTGACAGCTCCCAGCACCCATACCGTAAGTGAAGCTGGCCTGCTGCGTCTTGCACACCAGCGAACACAGCTGGATCATGGTCTATAATATAAATATCCATATCAGCACTGAACTGATAACTAATTCATCGACTACACGTTCAAAACGAAACCGAAGGTAGTCGCTTGGTGCATGATCTACATCACTTGCTATCCACAGTAGTACAGCTGTAACGATAACGATCCGGTTTAACCAATCCTGCATTGAGAGGTTAGGACCACCTACCTTATTAACATACGGACACAGAAGTACAGAAATAAATGTAGTATAACACAAATGGTACAAAAATAGTACAATTAAAAATGACACGTGACAAAATAATTTATACATTCATTTATGCATATCTGCATGTATTTATTTATTTCAGCATTTAATTAATTATTTATTTCTACATTTATTTATACGCAAGTCATTTTTCGTCCTCCATAGTATTTAGGAGCATTGTGACTATTTTGTTCCCTGTCAAAATAACAAAATTATTCTCACTGATATATATATTTATTATTATTATTTAGGATAAATATTTAAATATATTCAATTGTAATTTAAATTAATTTCTTCATTACATTAATGAAATAAGATATTTATTATTATTATTATTTCACAATCGAAAAAAAATTTTTATTTTATTATGTCAAAAGAAAGAAATTGTGGAGTGATATGAGACATGAAATTAGCATAGCTGTATATAGCAACTTAAATATACAGTTTAATGGCAATTATATAGCCAGTGAGTGTATGAGTGTATGAATGTAGTGACAGCATAATGACTAATCAGAATAAAATATGTCAGAGAGCCATGTAATGGTGTTTGTTAATGAAATTAACAAACATTAACATTGCAACATTTACACAATATAACGCTAAACTTTTAGTAGTAAAGTCATGGTTGTTTATAAATAATATAATGCTATGGTTCTTTAAAAAAAATCCACTGACGTCCACACAGACACTTACGTTGGGACTGAGAGACCACCTTAGCTCTGCTTCGACCTCGACTGTCTGTAACAGTGCTGTTGGCGCTGACTGCACTCCCTGAGCTCTGCCTTCTCGTCCGCACACGACCTGTACGTAAAAAAAAATCTAATAAATAAAAAGAGCATGAGATGAGATGAAAAAATGCCTGAGAGGAAGGGAGAGATTTAGAGTGACTGACACAAAGAGAGACAAACCGAAAGGTTTAAACAACGAGGGATACCGAGGACAAACAAAGAGATTTCCCTGATCAAAATATACTGACTGAAAGGAATTACATGACATGCTCTACTGAGAAGACCGGTATGGTGACTGGTGGAACACAGAACATTATTAGCTTCTGAGTAAACCTATCTATCAAATCATACACAACTGTTCAAAAGTTTGGGGTCAATAAAATGTTAGTTTTGGAGAGAATGTATCTACAGAGTTCTTGTAAACCAAAACAATGAGTTGATTTTTTTACACAAATGTCCTGTATGAAACAGCAAAAAAGCTATTGTATATGCTCTATGCTAACCTCAGAAGAAATCATAAACTAAACCAATACCACAACTGTATACGTGGTTCCTACATTTTTGACCAATTAATTTCAATAACCTTTAAAAGCATACAAGTACAAACGATACAACAGATAATATGAAGTACAAGGGACCATTTTCATCTCACTGAACTACTGTTGTTATTTATTGTCAAGAGGAGGAGGGGATATATCATGCAAACAGGTCATGCAGACCACTAGCATAGTCAGATCGCCAAGTGTACGGTTGTTTATTGACAAATGGGACAAAAAACACTGCTCGAATCCCTCCGACAGCACAGAGGGTTGACATTCACACTCACACACACATATACACATACTTCTTACCATCTATTTTACCAGGTGCACCGTCTTTGGGGCAAAAAAACACAAAAAACAAAAGCAGGGGAGTGCAGGGTGGAGGAGAGGAGAGGCATAAGAGGCAGAAGTTAGAGTCATTTAAGCCCATGGAAGCGTGGAAGACAGGGATCTGCTCAGAAACGGGCCTTGCATGGAAGCACTCGGGAGCTAGTGAGTGTGACTGCAGGTAAGGAAATAAAATCTCTTTGATCATTTATAAAGAATCATAGGATTAAAAAACGGCACAGAGAAAAGATTATACAGACAAAAGTAACAAGCAAGTTAGTGGTCAAACATTAAGTGGTGAGTCCTGGGACGAATACCGAACATTTCTCACGAAGACTGATGCATTATTAAGCTCCAACCTTCCTTTGTGCACTCTGCTGGAAAACTAACACTGAGAACGTAATAAGCCACAAAAGATTTTACACTCTAGTGCACAAGGTTTGGCTTATTGCTTTCATAAAATGCCAGAAAGTGTCAGGGTTCGGCCACTCTGTCTTGTGTTAGCACATGGCTTTGTTTTCGTCAGCCATGTGCTTCTCTAGCCCCTCCTCCTAGTTCGATCTTTAACACACCCTCTTGTTAGCCCTTGTTGAGTTCTTATTAGTGTAATTGCTTTCACCTGTTCCTCGTGTGCTTTCCTCCCTATTTATAGGGCTCCTTGCCCTATTGTCTTTGCCGGTTCGTTGTCATTCTCACCCTTTCTGTCACTGTCTCTGCCTGTGGATGTGGCTGAGTATGTGTTTCTGTCTCGCTATCTGGTTGGTCTTGTGTCCTTGTCTTGTCTAGTCCTTTGTAGTTCCGTGTTGTTGTCTTGCTCCTGGTTTTGCATTTTGTCTGCTTTTGCCTTTGCTTTAAGAAAAATTCAGTTATTCTAGTCCTGATCTTTTGTTTTGCATTTTTTGAAATATTCTTTAAGTTAGTTGTGTTGGTTAAATTGGTAGTTGTTTCTTATTTATTTTGTTACTTCAGTCTTTATCAGTTCTTTTGTTTTATTTATCCCCCTGCCTGATTTGGAGTAACTGTGTTCCCATGGAGCCTTGTCCTGTCTTTTCTTTGTGTTAGTTCCTGTTCTGACCTGTTCCTGTGAGTCCTGCCACTGGTTCTCCCTGCCTGGCATTGGGTCTGCTTCAGAGTTGGCGGTCAACAAGTATCTGAACTCCGCTCTATGGTCTCTGTAAATATACTGCTGGATCTTTAATGTTGTGGGCCTGTTTTTCTGCCAGAGGTCCTGGACATCTTGTTCAGATGCATGGCATCGTGGATTCTATCAAATACCAACAGATAAAAAAATCGAAACCTGACTGCCTCTGTTAGAAATCTTATAATGGGCTTTGGTTTGATCTTCTATCAGGACAATTCAATTGAATTCAAGATTATTTGTATAGCGCTTTTTATGATACAATCGTTGCAAAGCAGCTTTACAGGAAATTAAGTTTCTACAATAGATTTATATATTGCAGAAACTTAATATATTTAACTTATAGCAAATTTGGTTAATTCTGTATACAATAATCCAAAACAAACATAAAAATCGACACAAAAATGTGTCACTTAGCATAAAATTAAGCTTCTGCTATGGCCGTCCCAGTCCTCTGGCCTGAACCCTGTAGAAAATGAGTGGGGTGAACTAAAGAGAAGAAGCACCAACATGGAGCTGTGAATCTGAAGGATCTGGGGAGATTCTGTATGAAGAAAATGGTCTCTGATCTCTTATCAGGTGTTCTCCAAACTATTCCGGCATTATAGGAGAAAACTCAGAGCTGTTACCCTGGGAAAAGGACGCTGCAATAATAGGGTGTCAATAATTGTGGCCAACATGAACTAGAGAAAGCATTTATTTCACAATGAGACACCCCCCATTCAATTGCTTTACTTCAATGATAGGTTAAAAAAAAATATATTATTTTGAATGAAAGATCAAAACTGTAAACAACGCAGATTTATTTTCACAGTCGCCTTTGCTCATATTTACCAAGGGTGCCAATATTAGTGGAGGGCACTGTATATATATTATTTGGTGTATCTGTATATAAGCAATTCTTAGCTAAGAAATTATAAAAGACATTAAATAAATAATTGCATTATTAATAATACTATTATTCCAGGAAGTAATTTCTAAGTTACTTCAAACACATAGTCTTATTCAATCATAATTTAAAGTCATAGCAATCCATTTTATAAAAATAGTATTCTCATTCTTAAAATAACTAGACTAAACTTTCTTAAAAATAAAAACCACTGGATAATAAATCTGTGGCACACACTCGCCATTTGTTCCTCATCACAGAACAGCTTAATAGCATCTATACTGCCCATCAGTTTTATTAATGGGCCTCTGCAGCCATAAAAGCCACTGATTTTATTAAAATTGCTAATTAAGGATGAAAGAGGAGAAAAGATGGATAGAGTGTGATGGGGTCTCACCCAGGGAGCATAGGAGCCTGGAGGTAGAGCTGCAGTGGAGCTGAAGGGAGATGGGGAGGTTGCGGTGGACATGCGAGTTTTGGCACTGGAGGCAGCGTTCACGTCTATGTCACTGCGGGAACGCTGGAGGGCACCAGGGGTTGAGGACACCCTAGAGCCGATCACTTTACCTGAGGAAATGTTACACACACGTGATTTACAGACATGGCAAAATGGCATGTTTGTATATATGTGCTAAGCAGCCGTAAAAATAGTGTTAGTTTACTTACTTCTTGTAACAGGTCCTCCAATAACAGTCTTCACTGACAGCGGTCGACTGCAGGAATGCAGATAAAAATATTTTAGCAAAAGCAGTATGATTGGAATAAAATGAAATTAATCAGTAATATCAAAAAGATATATGAATATTTTTCAGCCTTTTGACAAGCGACAATATATTTTACCAATATTTTTGCCAAATAGAATTTCACCTAAAACAGTACAAATCTAGTTCAAGAATAAATCTAGAAAAACATTCATTAGTTTGCTAGTCCTTCTTGGTCACACTTTTTCTTTCCATTTTTGTGATTATGACACAGTAGTGTTTGCTGTTTTTTGATAGCAGATTGTGATAATTAGAGCTGTCACTCATCACACTGGTGCTAATGCAAGATGATCTCACTGCCTCTGAACAACAAGGAGACAGTGTAACAGATGCTGCAGTCTAATATTGAAGATGAGATCATGCTTTATATCCAGAGGGATTCAACATGCTAGAAAGCACAATCAGCAATCTGTGCACGTGGTCCGTCAGCCAACTGGCAAATATTTCACAGATTCCAACAGGGACAGCCATAACTCACAGTTTTTGTTAGCATGGGATAGCAGAAACCACAGAGACAACATTATTGTATAAAACCACAGAATTATATGGTTATATACAACTGTTCAAATGTTTGGGGTAAGTAACATATTTTTGAGATAAGTCTCTTCTGCTGGCCAAGGTTGCAATTATTTAATCTAAAATGCATTAAAATACTATTGTCAAATACTATTAAAATTCAAAATAACTTTTCTATTTTAATATATTTTAGCATCATTACACCAGTCTTAAGTGTCACTCGGTCCTTCAGAAATCTTTTTAATATGCTGATGATTTGGTGCTCAAGAAACATTTATTATTATCAATGTTGAAAACAGTTGTGCTACTTAATACTTATTTTGGTGCAAAACGTGATAACGTTTTTTTCAGGATTCATTGATGAACGTTACAAAATTGATGAATGTTTTTATTTAAAATAGAAATAATTTGTAACGCTATAAATATCTTTACTGTCACTTTTAATGCATCACTGATGAATACAAAAAATTAACTTATTTAAAAAAAGAAAAATCTTAACCCAAACATTTGAACGGTAGTGTACAGTATATACAACTATTTGTGAAAATATAATCAAAACAGCAATGCAGATACAATATTTGCTATTATATTAAGTATTCTGTGCCAGATGTACCAATTCATGTATGGTGGTAAGTGAAATGTGTGCATGTCTTACTTGAGGCTCTCCTGCGAGCTTGAGGAGGAGCGGTCAGACTGCGGTAGAGACACTACGCTGTCAGAACTCTTCAGGTGAGACTGGAGGGCCTTCTGATAGGTCAACTCCAACGCCTGAAACAGGTGCTCTGCCTCTCGACTGTAATGGCCGTGGAATCCCCAGTAACACCTATAAAACAAACGGACATATAAATGATAAACACTGATACTAACGTTAAATGCATTATCAAATCAAACAAAGCATAAATGAATATCTCTGTACTGCTTTATGCTACATCTAACCAAACAACACAAAAAGGCAAACGGACTTACTTTCTAGCCACAGATCTGGCCTCTGAGTCAGCGTCATGGATCCCCTTCTTGATGGTCTCAGTGAGAATCGCCACATGCCTGGGGTAGTAGGGAAACATGATGAAAACGGTTTCTTACAGTCTGCAGAACCAATAGTGAATTCGCTCGGTCTCCTTTGAAACTTTCTGGACCAGACGGCAGACCTTTTTACCAGTTCTCCAAAGGCGGCACAGTGGGAGAGAGAGGATAAGGGGAGTCCAGACCTCCTTTTAAAAGAGCTCTTGGCTATATTGCCATGGAAACGGCCGGGACGCATGGTTGCCACACATCCCTGGCTCATCAATTCAACCCACGAAAAGAATCATCAGTTGCCCGTTCAGCCGAGCTTTGATGAGTAACACGTTTTCACCAGTTAAATGTCACAAAAACAGGAAAGGGAGGGTGTGACAGTTTTGTCCGCAGAAGGAATAAGCACAAACTCATACACATACTAAAGTCTATGAGCAAAAAGCACTTCACAAAAACTCATAACTTCATTCTCAATACAACATCAATCCTTTTTCACTCACCTCTCTAGAGTGTGTGTCTGCCATTCTTGCAATAACAGGTCTAGAAACTCATAACACCGTCTGATGGGGTGAAAGTGAACAAGCATTTGTATAAGAAGAAAATGGCTTTCTAGTTTATGTTCTGCAAAAAAAAAAACGTTATCTCAGGAAGTGCTAATTTACCTTCGAACAGCCACAGATTTAGAAGCGCAGTTGCTGGTGATGATCGGGATAAGGCGTGGGAAGTGTGTATGCTGAGAAAGACAAAAGTGCAATTACAAACCTTGGTGCAAGAATATTAAACAAATAAATAAAATATAGAAAAGAATATATAAATGTTCAAAAGTTTGGGGTTGGTAAGATTGTTGTGAAGTCTCTTATGCTTACAAAGGCTGCATTTAATTTATTTGATCGCAGTAAAAACAGCATTATTATGAAGTATTATTACAATTTTAACTGTTTTCTATTTGAATATATATTAAAGTGTAATTTATTTTTGTGATGGCAAAGCTGACTTTTCTGCAGTCATGAATCTAGTATTCAGTGAAACATGATAATTCAGAAATCATTATAATATCCTGATTAGGTTTTTAAGTAACATCTCTTCATATTATTATTATCAATATTGACAACAGCTGTGCTGAATTTGTGTGTAAACCAAGATACTTTTTTTCAGAATTTTTTTGAGGAGAACTTTATTTTAACTTTATTTAAAATGGGAAAACTTTTGTAACATTATAAATGTCTTTACTGACACATTTGATCAAATGAATGTGTCCTTGCTGAACAAAAGTATTGACTTCCAAGAAGAAAAATAAAATCATACTGCCCCCCCAAATTTTTTAATCACAAAAATGCTATGTTGAAGCCTCTGAAAGGGTCATTAAATACATAGTGAGGTACATGTGCATATCAGCTGCTGTAATCCTAGTGAGCTGCCAACCTAGCCAGCACTTTAAAGCTTTATATATCGCTAATGTAGAGTCTGTTCCAAAAGGTTCATAATTTTGGGTCAAATACTAAGGCAGCTTTCAATGGACAATTTATGATTTTTGTTGTTTTCTTAACAACATACTATGTGTGAAGTTGCTGCCTATGTAGAGCATCCCTATTCAGTCATTTATGAGGTTCCAAATAAGGTAGGAGCTACCTTAGAAGGTAAGCTGCCTGTGTAGCTGCCTGTGTAGACAGTAACAGCAAGGCAGTTTTTGGAACGGTTATTGTGTCACTCTTTTTATTTATTTATATATTTAATCATTTATTTATTATAGTGGCTACTTAAACTAAGCACTGATACGTGAAAATGAGAGAGAAAAGTAAAATGTATCGAATTGTCTTTTCATAAGAACTCACTCGCAAGATGAGGCGGATGACTGCCACTCCAGACGTGGCCATAACTTTGGCGCTGTTGGGCACCAAGTTGAGCAGCGTAGGCATGATGCTTTCAGCCCCATGATCAAATTTATTCCCCAGCACTGAAGACAGATGTCTGAGAAACAGCAAAACACACCAATCAACTACACACGAATATAAGTATACATTAACTTCGGGTCTAGATGGAAATTAATCAAATTTATTTGAAATTAAGGCATGGGACTTGTTTAGATATCCATCAAGTGGCTGCACTTTAGCAGAAGAGCTGTCCTGCACGCTCCAGTCAGCACGGTTCCACTTCATTAGAAACAAATTAAGACCCAGAATAATCAAAGTCCCGCACTGAGCCATGCTCAATCACAGAGACCCGCACGACAGCTTCATTTACCCCTTTAAACAGCACTTTCTAAAGCTGTATCTCGATGACATTTGAGATAAAACATGAAGCGGAATATGATGAAATACCTTTACGACTGGATTTATGATAAATTGGCCTGCTGTTGAAGTGTGTTTTTGATCAATGAACATCTAAATGAAATACTGTAAACAATGTCAATGTACGACTGGTTATTTAAATTCTGTAATTAATAAATTGGACCCTGACCTTGTTCATCTTGAAGATGACCCTCCATGAAAATCTGAAATTTTGTTCCCATCGAAACTGAAAATGTAAAACAGTCTAAAAGTGGCATCCTATCTTTTTTTGCGCAAGAAAACTCAGAGAGCTACGTCTTTTGACCCTCCATCACAACGCAACGCAAGTTGTATTAAAAACATTTTGGTAGTGGTAACTCAAAAAAATTTTTGTTTTCTTTACTCAAAAATTTTTTATTCTCAGACTTTTTTTTGAACACTACGTCTTTTAACAACGTTGTTTTTACAACGTTTCTGGACCTGGGAACATTTCAGTTTCATTGCTGTCAATGGAGGGTCAGATAGCTCTCAGATTTAATCAAAAACATCTTAATTTGTGTTCCGAAGATAAACGAAGGTCTTACGGGTCTGGAACGACATGAGGGTGAGTAATTAACAACATAATTTTAATTTTGGGGTGAACTAACACTTTAAATAAATATCCTAACAGAGACTGGAAGAAAACGTGGTAGGAAAAATGGCTTTATACCCTAGTGTGAAACAGGCCTCTCGAACCACTTGAGACCGAAGATCTTTAGCCGACAGCTTGAAGGCACCTTCTAAAAGCCGTAGATGTTGAAGGAAACCCTCATGTTCGGTAGCACCAGCCAGAATCAGCGACCGCACTTTCTTCAGCTAAATACATGATGTAAGAGTTTCTTTAGTGCCTTGCTAAAGACAAATTCTTTACGTTGGGGTGTGCATAATGTCGACAAAAGTAGCAGTGAAACAGATCAGGAATTACTTACAGCAGTGACACGGTGTTCCCAGTCTTGCTTTTCATCTGACAGAACTTCACGGATCTTATTCAAGGAGTCCTCCAAGAAAAAATACTGATCGCATATATATTTATTTCCCACTGCGTGTTTAAATGCAAGGAGTCCATGATAAATAGCATATATTCCATTTGTAAGATGCATTACCTGCACTGCAGGTACATCTTCAAAAGCCTTGATGAAATCCTCTTCATCCACAGTTCCTGCACTGACACCATCCTTCCCTGAGGAACCACAATCACAAAATAAAAATAAAGATTTAGTAGTCAGTGCCAATACTGGTGAAACTGTAAAATCTTCGATTATGATACACTGATAAGAATTGAAAAATGAACACCCTTATATATTAATATTAGCACTTATTATCATATAAGTAGGGCTGTCAAGCGATTAAATCGCATCCATAATAAAAGTTTTTGTTTACATAATATATATATATATTGGTGATGCAATTGGTGATGAATTTTTGGCTCAAGGTCTGCATTTAAAGTCACACCAGAGGTGTTCAGCTGGGATTAGGACTTGGCTTTCTGCAGACCAGTCAAGTTCTTCCACACTGACTGAATCATCATTTCTCTTTTATCCTTGTCTTATACACAGAGACACTGTCATGTTAGAATAGAAAAGGGTCCTGTCCAAACTGTTGCTATAAAATTAGAAGCACACAATTCCCTAAATATCATTATATGCTTAAAGATTAAGATTTGTACTCATGGAAATTACTAAAGTAGTCAAACCTTTCATTAAAAGGGGGTGACCCAATACTTTTGGCAATATAGTGTGTGTGTGTGTGTGTGTGTGCATCTGATATTTAAATCCATCACACAAACCACACGAAAATTAGATTTTAATTAATCAAAGGTTGTTATATAATATAGAAATCTGCAATTTGCCTCTTACCCAGCCAACAGAATCCTTATTTATCTGCACTCATTTCTCAATGTCTCTTCTGCGTTTTTAAGCCACAAGCTTTTCTATAGATAATCTCTCTGTGAACAATTACATTTCTCCTTGTTCAACATGTTTATGTGCAGTGTTTATGAATGTCTACAGCGTTTACTGTGATGAGTATTCTGACTTTAGTTTTTCAGTGGTATCCTGGGGTTGAGCTGAAGCAGCGGTGGTCTTACCTGGAGCCCTGGATCCAGAGGCAGAACTGGGTCGTCTCATTGAGCCCATGCTGCCCCCTCTCCTGCTGTTGGAGATGCCCTTAGAACAGGAAGAGGAGGAGGACCTGCCCCCATCCACTGAGTCCTCGTCATCAAAGTTCTTATCTGTAGGGGACACAAGCAACATTGATCAATGGTTCAAATATTTTTTTGTGGGTAGTCTAAATAACTAGTTTGACTTAAGAAATCACTGTATCCCCAATCGGATGTTTCTTAGGCCATGTTTAGAGATGTGACACAAATGTATCAGATGGTAACACAATAGTCAAGATGATTTATCTTTTCTGGAAGAGCAAACAAGGAACACCACAGGAAACACTCTCTTCCCGAGAACACAAGGAAAGACTCACATGTATTTTTCCCAATTTCTCCCCTGGGTCAACATTTCCAATGATTTCCATAACCAATTACCACTAATTTGTCACAAAGACGATCATAACATCATGCCAACCTGCATGTTTTGATTATAACGAAGTCGAATGAAGACCTTCATGCTACAAATCCAAACCAAAGACTTTTTTGGGCGTTCAAACATGGCAGCAACCATTCCGGAGTGATGTCTAAAGCAAGTTAGAGTTCAGAATACATCTATGAGTAAATTCATAGAGTAATCTACTGTGAGGGATTCTGGAAGTAAGCTGAAATAAAAAATGAGCGGACGTTCACACATTCCAGCAGTCTGAGAGGAAGGGGGTGGCACACCAATCTTTCTGAACAGGATGGAGCTACAGGATGAATCTATTCTGCTGCTTCATTCTTGCAAAGCACCAGTGCTGTCCATACAATTTTGTCTGATGATTAAATATTATGCAGATTATTGTGAACAACAATCCAAATTTGTTAATGTCAGTTAATACACATTTTTTTTTATTATATTTTTGGCCATTTCATGCATTTACTGGATAGGACAGTATAGAGATCAGACAGGAAAGCACGGGGTGGAGAGAGGGGAAAGGGATCGGCAAAGGACCTCGAGTCAGGAATAAAACTCAGGTCACCGAAGGCGCGTCTGCGCTATATGTTGACGCCCATGACTCTGACAGCTTATACACATGATTAAAAAGTGGTTTATTCACAATGAACATGGAAACATCAATAAATTGCTTGATATCATCCTAGACATTTTTTTTACACAAATGTTGTATAAATTAGAATGGAAAAGTACTCTAAATTATATAAATATATGCAGCACATATAATTATGTAATTTTAATGCTAATTTGAAAGAAAAATTAAATGTACATGTCATGACATTTCAAGTTTTCACTTACTTGACTGGCAATATGTGATTTGGAGTTCATGTGCACAACGATTAAATCAAATAATCACGATGAGGTGATTATGTAATAATCCTGAAAGCCTACAGAGCACACCACAAACAAATCAAAGCAAATCAAAGCAGTCAGAGCAAGAAAAAAATATTTCAATTTATATTTTTGTTCCAAGTACACTCTAGTCTCTAGACTTTAATAAACATGCAAAATATCACATACAGTACCACAAATGTACTGCACGGTGGCTCTCTATGGAGAGACAAACAGTTTAAAATAAAAATGGTTTAAAAATCTAAAACGTGCAGCTTAGATGTCTATTAAAGCGCTTATACAGTATGTGTTAAAACTAAGTAACAATTCAAAATCATTGTCTGTGGTTATCAACAGCAAAACATGATAAAAACAACGATGTACTCAAAATAATCACACAGACATCAAACAGTCTTGACTGAGAATTACTGAGATAAATGCATTATGTAAAAATGTTCCCACAGTAGATCATTTAAAGTTATGGCAAGCAATTCCAAAAATGTATGCTAGATGCCAGCTCAGGTCCCACTCAGACTCTCCAAGAATGCCAAACTCAGAAAACCTGCAATGTATACAACATATCCTTATATGACAATTCCTGTAAGATGTCTTAATTATTTGCATCTCCACAGGAAGGCAAGGCAAGTTTATTTATATAGCACATTTCATACACAGTTATAATTCAAAGTGCTTTACATAAAAAGGAAGTGGAATAGACATTAAAAATAATAATAAAAACAAGGAATAAAAAAAAAAATAAAGAAAATCACAACAATAAATGATATAAAAATGTATTTTAAATGAATTTAAAACAGTTAAGAATAGAAAATGATTATACATAGTGCAATCAGTTCGGACGTAGCACAGTGCTCATTCAACAAATGCACAGCTAAACAGATGAGTTTTGAGTCTGGATTTAAATGTGGATAATGTTTTAGCACGTCTGATCTCTTCTGGAAGCGGACTCCAACTGCGGGCGGCAAAATAGCTAAAAGCAGACTCCCCTTCAAATCAATGCACATGCATACAAAAATGAAATAAATGTGTTGGGGGTCATTTCTCAGCATTTAGCCAATGTAGGCGGAGGAATGCATACGCAGTCCGTTCTAGTTAAACCAGCTGAGAGGTATGCTGACTGCTGAAATATACAGCCCAAATCAATGGTGGGTGGTAGGGACAACAGAACATGTGTATGTGTGCAAAACATCTGTAGACAGCGGCAATATGCCCACAAAAGACATCTTTCATAAGACAGTATGTGGGCAGACAGTTACTGACAGCCAAAAAACGGTACAAAGGCATCATTCACGATCCTCTGATATCAAACTATCAGTTTTAGCTGGAGCTCAAGCAGCAAGTTCAATGTTTCATATCACTTTTCTTTGATTTGAGAGCCCATAGAAGCAGGCAGCCACAGGCTCAACAACATGCTCCGTAACTCGCTTAATTGGCCTAGAATATCAAATGGTTCATCATAAAACTGCTGTGCAAATCAATCTAACAGCAAGCTCTTACTCAATTTAATAGGAACATCTCCCTTGAAGCAGAAATGGCTAATCTGAATTGGACATTTTTTCTGTTTTATACTGCCTGAAGATTATGAAAGGCACTTGAAGATCAAAGTGGCAACCTGTCAAATGAAATAATAGGAAAGACCTAGTCATACCTTACCAGCACTGGTTCTAACAACACAGCCCTACACACACACACACACACACACACACACACACACTTGCTGCATAAAATTGAAATTCGCCTTTTTCTTTACCCAAAGACTCTATTGATTTACTGTGAAAGATTAATCCAAGGATGTGTTGGATTTTCAATAAAAAAATTGAGCTTGTAATGATTAATCAAAATGTCTTAATCTGAATTTCCAGTGAAGCGTCAGACTTCTCTCTGGTGACATATGCAAACATTTAGTTCGCTTGACGTTCTGCTAGACCTTTAGGATAAATGAAAGGGATAGTTAACCCAAAAATGAAAATTCTGTCATTAATTATCACCCTCACGTCGTTCCAAACCTGTAAAACCTTCGTTCATCATCGGAACACAAATTAAGATATTTTTGATGAAATCGGAGAGCTCTCTGACCCTCCATAGAAAGCAATGCAACTACCATGTTCAAGGCCCTGCCACTACCAGGGCCCATGTGACAAGTGGTTCAAACCATTAAAAAAGTATGGACATCAGCAAATAGTCTTAATGTGACACTCAGTGGTTCAACCTTAATGAGTAAGTACTGCAAATGACTAAGGGCGATAGCCAACACAATAAATAAAATATATATTATACACATTATAGATGGTAATATTTCAAGTAATGTTAATATCTGCATCTCAACTACCCAGACAGCACAAGTAAATCTTAAGACATTGCTAAAGATCTGGGAAACATCTGCCTTGTAATCTGATAAACGTCTCAGAAGCAGTTTTACATGCATTCTAATAAATGTCTATTTGACATCTGACAGGAACAGTCTTAGAGATGTATTGCAGATGAGCAAACACCCTAAAAAATACATCTTACATATGTAAATGCAGATGTACATGTGAGATTAGGTTGAGTTTTACTCTCAGGTGCTGGTGCCACCTTCTGTACAACTTAATGGCACTGGTGTCCTCAAATGTTATTCTGGAGCCCTACGATGGTTCTCGAAGTCAAAAAAGTCATAACAATGTTAGATGAATGTTTTCCATGGTATATTTTCACTGCAAAACAATAAGAAATGCCACAAATTTTGAGAAAAGCCACAGCAAAATCAGTCATTTTAGGCCGCAAAAATCAGAAAAAAGGGCCTTGTGGAGATGGTGATTTTGATTTTCTCCTGCTGCTCTCAGAAGTGAGTAATGTCCTTTCAAGAGGACAAACCCCTGGAACGGCCCTTAATCTCCTCGCCACTGAAGTTTTGAGTTTGAGAGATGTGTCATTTCAACCGGGGAGGGGAAGGAGGATATAATCGTTTCTGCATGACCTGCCAACTTTGAACAAAGTGCAAAATCAGATTTTTCACATGCGACTGAAGCCAAACTATGTTTTAATCCAGAAACAATGTAATTTATTTACCACAGGAACATGGGCTTCTTACAGACCTGTGAAAACACCTGTCAAAAATCACCTGCGCCACTGTGTCAAGTGACAACGTTCTTTAGCTGCTGATTGGACTGAGACGATGACACAGCATAACATGTCAGAGTGACTTTGAACATGTCAGCACAAAAAAGCTTAGAACACAAGCGACACGTTTACATAACTGTGCTGCAGGACATGAACTCTCTCACACACACACACACACAAACGTCCCGATCCATTAATCTCACTCTCAAACCTCCATCCAATAGCAAGTGTGTACTCTATATAAAAAAAGATGAACTGGTAGTGTAAAATTTCCATCCCTCGATCAGCTCTAACTTTCTGAACACCCCCTGCAGTGTGTCCTGAGATAAACACAGGGTGTCCTAGATCGCACTTCTACACTAATGCATGTGACTCATAAGTCATAACCTGTATTATGTTGACAGTGTGTGCATATTGTGCAAAGGTGACAACAAACATTCAGAGTAGGGTACTTTGCTGAAGGTTAATGAAGGATTATGCTCTGAACAGAACACGAGTCCTAGTTCTGTTGCATCACTAAGGATTCAGAATGGAAAGTAGGGTTGTGCCGACAGACGAGTCAGAGATATCAACGATAGCAAATTACTTTGTCGATAGTCAAGACGATATTAGGCTCATTCTCCTATTAATGCATAAAACTGTTATTATTATTAGGTGAACTATTATTGGGCTAAATAATAATAAATCAACTCAGCGCCGCACTTCACACACACGCACAAATGAGGATTAGGCTTCTCCTCCTCAGTGGAAATGTTTTAAAAACAGACTCTAAAACTAAGCCCACATCAAAATTGAACTGCAGGGTGATAAACCTTTATTTACAAATTAGGCTATGTCCAGAAAGCTGGAAAAAGAGACATATTTTAAGTCATCTTCTTGAACAGCTTTGAGCTATGAATGAACATGACAAAACTGCACTGGCAGCATTTAGTTTTATTTACAGCACATTAACAAAAAACATTGATGCTTATTCTTCATCATCGTTATTATAAAAAAATAAGCAGTTAATAAGTTATCAGTCTAAAACAGGGCTCGTCATTGGGCGCGCGGTCCAGAGCGCTGTATAACTGATCTGTTTAATTTAACTTTACTCCGAAAATATGAACTTACCTGTGATCTTATCTTTAACGTGTTTGTTTATGTCCAATATTTAGTGTTAAACTGTTGGTCTTTAAAATAAATCTACTTTTGATTTTCATCTTCACTGATAACTTCCATGCCGATGCGGCAAACTTGTTCCCAGTCAGACGAACAGTCCTACTAGTGATGTATGACTGCTGTATCTGAATATATTAACTAGCTGTTTTAAATATTTTTTTATATTTAACATGTTAGTTATTCAGTATGTTTGAAAGTATATTATTTTGGTTATTGGTGCTTCCAGGCTCGCTCTCTCTCTCTCTCTCTCTCTCTCTCTCTCTCTCTCACGCACGCATGGTTAAAAATCACCAAATAGTTATGAAATAGCCTATGACAAGCAGAGAGTCTCTCTCTTGCCTCCACCCACCCATGCACGATAATATCATGTATCGCGATCTCACAGGCTGGCGAAATGACGATATGAAAAATGACCATATCGCCCAACACTAATGGAAAGGAAACATGCCTTCATTTGGTATTAAAGCAAGCCAAGGAAGTGTTATTGGTGGATTCATTTTATTTAAAGTAAACATTAGTTATAGATTCCTGTTCTTATTCCAAAGACAAAAATAAAATGTCTTCAATGTAATAACTTCATCTGCTATGGCTTTATTTTTGGCTAGCATCACAAAGGCAAGGAAAAATATTGTGAACCACCACTAAATTGTTATTTGAGCATTGTTTTAGGCTAATGTTGAATGAAAAAAATGCGATGCTCATGCTGCGAGGCGATTAAAAAAAACTGCGAGAAATGATGCCACAATTATAGATATGCATTGGATCCATATGCTAATGTTAAAAAATACAAAATAGCACAAAGTCACAATGCTTTAGATGAGCAAAATAAGCAAATTCACACCCATAACGCAGTTATATTTACTGAATGCATTGCAACAACATCACTAATTGTAACAGACTGAAGAAACGAATTTGCAATTCAGGTGCGAGATGTCTTGAGTGTTCGATACATGTCACAAATCTAGTTTATACACATCTGAATACATGACAATCTGAGAGATTAGAGGGTTTATTTTTTCAAAACAACAACATTATAAACAGATACACTGCCTTTCCATGTAAAAATGCTTTGAAATCCAGCTAAAGAGATAATAAAAATGGGCTAAGCAAAAACACGAATATTTAAATCTCAGAAGCGATATCGTCTGTAAACACGAAAACACAGAAAAAAACATGCTGTCCCCTTGGCAGAACAGCAGCTGGAGGTTTAAAGCTGCTAGTGCCCAGCACCGCTTGTATTCGCCCCTGACATTAAAGCCGCCATTCCAATCCTTACCTTCTCCGGTTGTCATAGAGCAAGCGTCTCTTCAATTCACACAGAGACTGCAAATACAACAAAGCTCCAGCTTTTTTACAGTCTCTCTCTCGGGTCTCCGCCTCTCCCTCCCTTTCCCTTCCTGCTGCTGTGGTCTTGTGACTTCACCAAAGACAAAAGCCACCCAACTCTTTTAAATAAAGGACGTAGAATGCATTTCCCCTGTAAAACTGAATGTGATGTACAAACCATTTGCTTGTCATTTACTTTGCTGTCCCTTAATCTTTATGTTCACAGAATTTGAAACATCTTCTTTATACCAACTAAAATCTTGACACAGGAAAGAGACTCTGGATACCGTGGCCCTCACACAACAGATTAACACAAAATATTAGCAGTCCAAATGAAAGACATTTCCTATTATATAATGCTATTAATATTTGTGCAGAGACAGCACAAAAACGAGCTGGGGGGCTGCATCTACACGAAAGTGGCAGAGTCATTTATATATAATGAATAATTATTTCTATATAATTTACCAACTCTAACTCACCAAGACGCCCACAAAATATATTTTAACAACTATATGTAAAATCACAGCTCCGGAGCTCCAGTCTGAGGTAGGAAAAAGATCCACCAAAATACCTCAAAAAATCTTCCGGTAATCTGACAATACGGAAACAAGATTCATGACAATTTACTTTATATGGAGCAGTGCGAACCAAAGATCACATCAAAGGTTTTCAATTTCAAAATCAGCATGACATTATTCTATTAACAAAATCAAAATTCAGAAAAAGAAGATAAAGTAAGTCCCTTTGAATCTAAAGTCAGAGAAACATACAAAGTGAAAGCACTGCGGCATAACACATGAAGAGTGTCATTCTCTCTCTCCCACTCTCGCTCTATTTTACTCTCTTTCAGGCGTAATTCTAAAGCTGACCCTCACCCTAAAAATGATGATAGATTCATGTTTTATCTCAATACATTATCTCTGCCTGATTTCACTGAAAGTTCAACCAGATTTACAAAGAAAACTAAAAGTCGAAGAGGCGATCACCCAAATAAACAGACATTTCATTTTCATCCTTATGCCACAGATGTTGCTTCCAACCACCCACTGAAATGCAAACGAGTCCAAATCCTGCAATATAATGTGCACAGGGCCGCAGGGGAGAACAGGAGGAGGAGGTGGAGGAGAGGGGGACTCAGACCTCCCTAATTCTGTATTTCAAACAAACATGTTTCATAGCCTCTATTACTTATAGATCTGCAACTGTAGTGATTCAACTAAAGGGTTCATCTGACAAAAAACAAACAAAAAAAAATTCCCGGCCCTAAGACATCACAAAATTCAAAGAGAAAACAGTTTCAAAACCTAGAGCTGCCTATGTAGACAACATATTATAATTACAGACATGCTTCTGACATGAAATGTAGTTAGATATCTTAGTTTGGACTAAAGTAGCATCACATACATCCTTCACATAAAAGGCAATCCCATAATGCACCGTGATAAGCTCAGCGGATAAAATCCATCCAAGATGGTGGATGATGCAAGAGAAATGTTGATTATAAATATAATTAATCAATCCCCAAAAGTATAGATTAAAATAGCAGTTCAATCTAATAAAAAAAAAAATCCACAACATGGTGTCTATGTAGACTGTTACAAATGGGTCACTTATGAGGTTAGGAAGATGCAGGCAGTAAGTTTTGGAACACAGCCGGGGTAAACATCCAAGCTATGATGTTTAAAAGCCTGTTTGGACATATGAATTATAGTAATTTCAAAATATATAAATCCTACCTGAACCTGAAGAGGGGATCATGTTCCCAGACCTTTGGACTTCATCAAATCTGCTGAAAATTACATTCAACCTGTAAAAAAAAAAAAAGCAACAAGACTTTTTTGAAGTTAAAGATTGCTCAACTATAGAAAAAAATAACTAGACCTTTAGAACAGTAACTCCTAGAAATGTGACTCTCGGTGCACACAAAACAATCCTCAGAAACAGGTGTTGCAAATCTAACAAAAAATGCTCTCACCAAGCAGGGTAAATGTCTGTGAAATGGAAATACCTTTCATGCGGTCACTCCCTTTGTCCTGAGATACCACCTGACTACACTGACTGCACTACTATTTAACAAACGCTTAGACTATTAGTTATGGACATAATGACACGATGACCTAACTCATAAACTATAGACACAACAGACAGTAAAGCACTTGGTTACTTAACATGTCGGTTAGGCGGTCTAAATCTGCGGTTCATGGCCAGAACAAGCTGCAATGAGGACCAGACTTTTTGCCGTTAGCCATTAGTCTGGCTGAGCAAGACTGGTTGTGATGTAACAGTTGATGTGTCACATTTCAACATTGATGGTTTTGTGATCCTGTCAGTGTAATGCAAGCTTTGCACCAACTATATTTGACCCCAAAGCAAACCTGAAAGTCCAGAAGTAAGTGTAATACATGTGCGAAGAGGTTAGCCAATCATAACAGAGGTCATTTACAGGTCTTAAAGGTATAGACGCGAAAAATATCTTGTTTAAAGGTCAAAGAGATAGTTACGAACAACAATACTATAATTCGCTGAAAGTAACATCTTAAGTTGATCAAAGGAGAAAAAAAAACATTTAATTATAGTATGGCCTGTTTAATGAAGCAACAATTTGGGAAACATTAAAGCATCCTCAAATGACAACAAACCATGTGAAATTGAACCATGAAGAACCGCTCTCTAAAACTCCTCCCACTGCGTATTCACAAAGCTGCGGATGTTTTCGTCCTGTAAAACCCTCTGAGAATCCTTCATCCTTTACATCCCTCTCAGAAGATTGTCTGTGCGAGTCAGAGGCAGATCCCCAGAGCCCTGCGCATTAAAGACGATTCAGCATCATGTTCTCAGCTCCCTGTGAGGGGATTCTGCCATGCTGAATCTGGACGGGCTGCCACATTTCTCTGCCTTACAATGTGGCAAAGAATCATTTTAAGTTATAAATAGGGCTGAGTGATAAATTGAATACTCAAAACATGCATTTATGATATTGATTAAAAAGCAACATTGTGAATAGTGTGATGATGTTAATGTTCAAAGCTCTAACTGCCAAAGTCATTCAATTCTAACTAGGACAAGTAAAGCCTTGTAATATCAATGTTTAAGAGGATGTTGTTTCCAACAATCATGCTGGTAGGATTTCACTTTAAATGAGGGCATCCCTGCTAACAACCACTGACAAATGCAAACATTTAATCCTACAAGTCCATCATTTCTGCTTTACAAAGTGTCCCACAACCAGAATTTTGAATTGCAAATGAGACGGGATGCCTTTTCTGCAGTTTGAAAGAAGGGAAATGCTGCTTGCTAAACCCTTATGCACTAGTGTTCAAAAAGAGATTTCTTCCTCTATTCACTTCATTCATGCAGACTGTGTGCGCGCCTCTAAATTAAGCTGAGAAGATTTGAATTTTGCAGAGACGTCCATGGCAGTCTGTGAAAAACAGCAGCGCTGAAAAACTGTCAGGCTGTCAGTGCGCTTAAGACTCAAAACGGACATTGAACATTTGGAAAATTAAAACTTTGTTGTGCATGCTTGATTTAAGCTAAATGTGGGCTTTAGTGAGAAAGCAACGAGAGTTTGATTCTTTTATAGATCCCTCCAAGGGCCATTTTAATTGTGGGGTTATCGTTTTTAGTAACAGGATTTGGTCTAGTCCCAAAGAATGTGGGCACAGATGCGCATGAAGCCAACTGACAAGGCAGCACGGAAATTATATTAATCTAATAAATCTAATATAATGAGTGCAGCTCTCGGAAATGAAAATGAATTAGCATTAGCTTAAAATATTTTTGCATGACCAAAATGATTGTTTTAATAAGATCTGGAAAATTAACTCAAAAATACAGGAGTTGCAGTACATTTACTTGAGCCTCAATGCTCACAAACAAGTTGCCGGTTTGACGTTGTGTCCGAAGTCACAGCAAACTGTTGTCCCCAGGCATGTTCCAATTGAGCCTGCCCTCAAAAGTCTTAAAACTATAACCACTGAGAAGATCAGAGAAACAGATGCCTGCGTGTTCCCTGGAGACACGCACAGATTTTAAGTGGGAGGGACATCTGACAGATGTTACAACCAAATTCAGACCACAAGCAAATGCTGGCATGCCTTCCCCCTCTCCATGCACTTCAGTCAACTCTTGATGTGCAGTATCATGGCTGGACGCTTCCATTGCAGGCTCAAGCCCATATAGCAAAACATCTGAGAGTGGCACTATGAATGCCATACTTTTCTGAATGCTAAATCACAAATTCAGGAGGTTTAGGCTGAATAACATGGCCGTTGTGTTAGCCGCTAAAAGCATATTAGTCTCAAGTTAGAGGGCAGAGCCTGATTCTGGGTCTACAGGGAAACCAAGACCTAATGACCTGTATGAATAGCCACTTTAGCCCTTTAAGTGAATACGAATCATTACAGCACTAATAGAGACTGGTTCATGAATGTTTTCAATCTGTTTAGGAACACTTACTATTGAGAAAAAATATCAGTCTAAATTGATCAATGCCTTATAGAAGTAAATGAACAGACGCAGTGCATATCTAGAGGGGAAAAAACCTTCAAAACAATAACATGAGTCCAAAATTAGACAGAAATCCATCTGAATTAGAAAAGACCCTGGGAGTGACCTGAAGACTAACTAATATTGTAGAAGTAATGCTGATGCATTGTCTGTGAATTGGCAGAGAAGAAGGAAGAGCTTACCTTGATTGCGGCAGTCCTTTTTTGCTAAGGTCAATCCTAACCTTCTCTCCAACATGTCTGTATATTTCCACAAGGCAGTTCATGGCCGCATCCCGAACCTGGACAGATAATTGGACAACTTCATATTTTTACTAAATTCACATTTTAAAACAAGCCTCTAAACTGTGCACTCATAAAAGTGAAAGCTTAAATATTATGATAAATACGCTTATATTAATATATGTTATCATCAGTGATAAGAACAATATGTAAATGTTTTAGGAGGAGTCTTAAATGCAAAGCAATTACATTACTATTTTAATGTTTATACTGCTATATGAAATGCTTTCCACTGCATCTGTTACCAATATTCATTCATATTGTAAAAGCTATATTCACTTAATAAAAAACAAAATGTACACTTGTTATATTTCCACCAACTCCACATCCAAAGCCACCACCAGAGGTCACTATAGCTTTGTGTAATGTTGCTACCTTTATCCATTGTTCTGTAAAAAAGCCATGTCATGCAGATCAGAGTTTAATCTTGAATGTCTTAGATGACGACAAATGCACACACCTGACTTCGTAGGGTCTCCGAGTAGATTACATATATGTGGTACTATTTTGCTCAGGGTTAAGCCTTGGGCACCGTATCTGAAAAACAGAAGCGATCGCGACAGAGAGGGCAGCATTAGTGCATCATGCGGGCTTGTGGTATCTTTGCCAAGTTCAGCTTTGATGGGTTGAGAAGAATGTGATGCTTTATTCATATTTTAATAATTTTATATCCTCTACTCTGCAGAGAAATTCAACAACAAGTGGGAATTTTAAACATAAAAGTCAATGTAAGTTGTTGTTATTTATGTTGATTGAAAGCTAGAATATCCAGACTGAGAGGACAATGGGGCTTACGTGCTCAGAGTTGAGATGAGACAGAGACACACTCCCTCTCTGGTCCGGTTGTTTTTGTGTTTGAACCCTCCCAACATTCGGTCCCATAAGTACTGTGAAGACAATCCAAATGTAATACTTTCAATCTAATACAATTAAATGGCAGATAATCTCATTATGAGAACTCCCATCACCCTTTTCATGGAGCGTAGAGTTCAATTCATTAGCTAAATGAAATCTTGTTTAAAATGCCACAAAGGCGTTTCGCAAGGGTACTTCTGAATGGAGCTGGTTGTTCAGATCTTACATTATAAATATTGGTTTAGGTTGTCATGCTATTTTAACCCAAAGACTAAATACAGAGATGTTTGCCAGCATATTGCACCGTGTACACACAACAGGACAGCAGTGTTAGCTTTAGAATGAACTGAACATCCTGGAATGAATATTTAGGCTAAATAAAGACAAATACTACCTGAGGAGTAACAGCCTGCGCCATGATCTTCAGCAGCAGGGTTTGATCTTGGTCTCTGACTTGATCTTTGGCATCGCCTAACCGATCTATCAAGCTGGGTAAAACTGGAGATGAAAAAAAATGTACGTTATTTTCAGTCAACTAGATGAAAACTTCAAATAATGAGACCTTCAGATTACGTAATAACAGGTATATTTCTCACAGCAGAAAATTTAAGAGTGACTGATTGCCTTGAAATTATTTGATGAATGCAGTGAATTTGTAACAAAAGCAGTGTTTGATGACTGCAGCAGCGATGCATTTAAAGCGGATTCATTTTAAGAAGCAACTTCTCAGAGGGTTTCAGTGTATGCTGACAGTTCCAGCACTTAAACTATAACACTGTCAGCAAACTCAAACTTTCTGCAGGAAGTTGTGTCTCTTCATTTAAGCACAGCTGCTTAAAAAGTAATAATAAACACAATCTTACAAATTTCTTTAGATAAACTATATAATAAAAATACATTTTCATACAGCGATCCTTATTTTTTGAGGTAATACAATCTGACAGAGAAATATTTACACACTTAAGATTTTAATATTCCTACCTGTACCAACTTGGGGCCGAAATCGGTCCTGTAATCTTGTCACTAAGGCAGATAGAAGGTCCATTCCCAACAAAGCCAACTAAAGATGAACAAAGCATAAAATTAAACAGAGACAAAAACTATGTGTGCATTTTTATTCAATTTAAATGCGTGTATTGTTGTAATTATACAAAAATCTTTAAGCAACATTATAATGTTATTGTCAATTCAAGGCATCACAAAAAACAAAGGAAATAAGAAGGTAGAATTAATGAAATGGCCGCCCATCCCCCAAACCGAATGAGTAGAGCAGAGGATTATGGGTAACAAATAGGACATCTGAGTCTAAATGAGCAATGCAATGGATTATGGATAACAGACACATTTCAGATGAATCCAAAATAGCATATTACAAATATGAATACTAGTATTAAAAATACAACACATTCACATACTACCTTAAGATTAGTATGCTAAACATAACCTAAGACTGAGTAGTGCAAAGGATTATGGGTAACCATCTAGAAATACCAGACTTCCTGAGTAGTGCAAAGGATTATGGGTAAATCCCTAACATCTCATTTATTTTCTCCTTTCTCTGCCTTTTATGACATTACAGCCACAGTGTTACTTTCCAGTAAAATTCATTAAACATCTTTCATGCCAATGGTCAGCAATTTGGTCTCTCTTTTATACCAACCATCACAGAGAAGATTGGCACAAATCAAACATACTGCAAATAATCCGCCCAAACCCTTAACTTTCCCTGTCACGGGGTAGAGGACTGAGCGTATAGTGAGAGTAGGCCTGCTAACACCATAACAACAAATACATCACCTGACTTCTTGAAGTCAGCTAATGGGGCAATGTTTGGAAACCCCTTAACTAAGTTAAATGATAGGCTAATTGGAAATCTTCACAAACAAACTAATTTTCAATATAGTCTGGGACTACCTGTTTGCTCCACCAGCGGAAAAAAGTGGGAGTGACTGGGAAACCGATTTGAACACAGTCATTGTTTTTGCTATTTCCTTTAGTGTGTAATTTCACGTTTAAAGTTGATCTCCTGTCATTTGTTTAGCACTACCCTCTTGATTTATTTTACATATGCATTTAAGCAGCTGGGTTGGACTCTAATATATCTACTATAATAAAGTCCTGATCCTTTGTTCTCACCCATACAGAAAATTACTTTAATTATGCTGGTGACACCCAGGACTGAGAGACAGATAAACCACGTCAGCTGAGAAGAGTATTAAATGCCTTAGAGGAGGTGTATAAAAGGCAAGTCGTATCATGAGGCACTGGGTAAATCACAGCTGATTTCTTTCTTGTCCTCCTCCTTAACGCATACATCCTCACAGATGGAAAGAAATTTAGCCACTTTCTACTATTTATACCATTCAAAGGTTTGAGGTCAGTAAGTCTTTTTTTATATAAATATATATACTTTTATTCATCATTTTTTGCATTAAATTAATCAAAAGTGATTGTAAAAGCACTTTTACAAAAGTTTGAACTTTCAAATTTGAACTTTTTATTTATCAAAGAATCCTGCAAAAATGTTCTTAATATTTCACAATATTATAGCAGCAACTGTTTTCAGCTGTTTTTATAATAATACAAAATTATATAAAAAATTATTGAGCAAATCAGCATATTTATGGAAGCCCGTTTCCACCACAGAATAAAAAAAGGGTTATTGCTTTTTATCTCACAATTCTGACTTTGAGATTGTGAGATATAAACTCGCAATTGCGAGTTATAAAGTTATAATTGCGAGATATAACTTGCAATTGTGAATTTATAAATCACAAAATTATGAGAAAAAAAGTCTGAATTGTGAGATAAAAGCAATTACCTTCATTGTTTTTTATTCAGTGGCGGAAATGGGCTTCCATACATATCAGAATGATTTCTGATTGATCAAAATAAAAAAAAATATGATTTTAACTTGCTAAAAGATATGATATAATGTTAACAAATGACATCTTATTGTAAAGTGTTACCATTAATATTTATTCATCATACTGTTGAAATTGACCATATTTTCTCTCTTGTTATTTCATAGGAGCTCCAAAGAAGACCACACCCACTATTTACTCAAGGTCCTCCCAATATGCAATCCAAACCATGTTCTCACCAGCAACCTCCTGCTTCAGACCGTCTTGGGCTGCCAAATTTAAACATACCCTATCCCGCTATTTATATCTTTCCTATCCACCACAATCAAAGAAAGGAGCCAAGTACTATTGTTCTCCTTGCTGAGCTTTTGTTTCATCTCTCTGTGCTTTCTTTTGCTTCATTCCTTCCTCTGTTTTCTCGTTAGCGGCTGATAGGAAATACACAGGAGTGTGATCGATCATTTCAGCTTCTGCTCCAGGCTCAAATCAATACCAAAATAAACTATTACATAAGGCTACGCAGACTCCGTCACACCTGACCAGACAAACGGAGAATAACAGGAGAGAGGCAGCATATATCTGTCAGAACACACTAACGAGACGAGATAACGAGATATGTTTCACGGATATGTGCTCATTCCCCTGGATTCGTCGTCTTCAATTCATACTACTTTACTAATCAGTCCAACAGCGCCTGTACATCCCTCGCCTAAGACAGGGGTGTTCAACCTTTTTTGGTGCACGTCCCATTTTAAAAGGGGTCATGTCATGAGGAATCAGATTCTCAATCAGAGGGTCAAACACAGGTTGAAAAATGGTCATGTATTATTAAACTGACTGTTTCATTGGCTAAATAAATAAATATATATATAACACATATATATATATATATTATATATATGGTATGTGTGTTTGTGTCACTCCCTTCCTCGTGACATAATTAAGCTATACCAGAGGATGTTCCAGATGACAAATTACATTTTAATTTTACCAGTCAATTTTTATTACTATTGACTAATTTTTAGCATCTTGCACCCTGAAAGCCCCGTTATGAAGCAAAAAACTCATTCTGCATGAATGTCTAACTTGGATCAATATTTGTTTCCTATGAAAACAAAGGTTCTGAATCATCAAGTTCACCTTTGCATCTTTGTTATAGCCTACATTTCCAGCAATGTTTTAAGCCCAAGACAAACTGCATTTTTTATCTACCACTGTTCAAATGCTTGATGCCAGATTTTTTGTTGTTGTTGTTTTTCAAAGTAGCATTTTAAGGCTGCATGTATTTGATCAAATATACAGTAAAAACAGCAATATTGTGAAATGCTACAAATTAAGATAATAGAGAACAAAAAAATATAATATCTATAAATAAGATTCAACTATGAAAACCTCTGCTCTACGATTTCTTTGGTGGCGTGTTACCAGGATCATTCCAGATTGATGTAGCTGGTAAAATAAGCTTGTCCTAGATCCTCACAGGAACAGCGTCCTCATTAGGCCTGTCCAAATGGGAGGACTTTATCCAGGCCAGTGAGACTGCAAGACTAAATTATCTGCAGGGCACAGGGTGAACACTGTCTTTTGAGGTAATCAGTGTTCAAACTGAAATACTACTGAAGAAGACAATGCTGAAAGACTGTATGTAAAAATAAATAAATAACGCAGTGTTAGTCTAAAAAAAAAAGTCTTACCAGTCAGGATGCATTGCTAAAGCTATCAGGTCTATTATTTGCATAAAACTGAACTCTAGTTAACTTTGTTTCATTGCCAACAACCACTATCGATCATTATGTCAACTCAAACAGGCAATTAGTTTTGCTTCTACGCTGGTTTGCTCGTTGGTGCCAGCTTTGTGAGCATTCTCTTTGATTTTCCATGAGTCAAAGAACAACAGCTGGGATGAAGTCAACAGGCCCAGACACTGATGCAAGAAATCAACATATGTCTGCTCTCCATGTGCTGGGCCATTATTATTTATTATCATACCTGCCAACGCACCACCACCAAGATTAAGTAATGGCTATGCACTCTTCATTAGCCTTGTATTTTGGGAGGATTTTGAGTTCAAAGGCCTTTATTAGATAAGCTGGTCTCAGGTCAGTGCTTGAGGGAGATTCGAGGCCAGCTGTAATATAAGACTAATGTTGCACCACAGCTGTTCTCAAGTAGTAGAGTGGCTCCCTGAGTCACCGGTAAAAAGGGCCTGAGGGACATCAGGAGCGGCGAAGTGGAGTCTGAACAGTGAAAACGCCTACAATACTGCAGGATAAATAGAAAGTCACACCACAGCAGCACAGCAAAAGAAGCACGGATAGTGAACAACACGTTTATCACCAGACAAGCTATCCCTGCTTTAATTTCTTTTGAGAAACGCCTCAAATAAGAACTCTTCTCATCCTACAAAAGTAAAGTAGCAATATAAACTATCCCTAAAAACTAATATTAGTGAGCAGGCTAAATCATGGTTTCCAAAACAGGTGTTCGTAAGGGAACTGCAAGGGGTTTGCTAGTTGAAGTAATGCAAACAATTATTTGAATCATAAATTTTTTTTTTAAAATCACAACTTATTACAAAAGTGATATCTTATTTTTTGTATAATTAGTTAATAATAATACAGGGCTCTAGACTAACTTTTTGCACAGGTTGCACAGGTGCACCTAATTTTCATATAGGCAATATTGAATAGTAAATGTTTAACTAACAATCTGGTCAACGTAATGTTCTTTATTTGAAGCACAATTCTACAAGAAAGGTAACTTACTGAAAAAGTGTTGGTGCTTAAAGTGCTTCACTGAGCTGAGATTTAAACTTAAAACATCTCAAGATAAATGAAATAAAAATTAAATCTAAATTAAGTGTTTTAAGGGCGTCAAACTGAACATCCCATGGCTCAATGTCTTATGGACTATACTCCAGTGTGGTCACATGCCCCTCGGATGGCCAACTCCTGTAGTTTGGCCTTCTTGATCTTTGGCCTTGGCTAAACCAGCTGGCCACACTCTCTCTAGCATCAACATCTTCCAGACTTGACCCTCTACACTGATCCTTATCAGATCTTCCATTGTGTCTGAATGAAGGGATGCTCTAATGCAGTGCTTCTCAACCCCCCCTTAAACCTATAAAACAATCTGGCGCCCCATCCCATCTCAGACTACTAAATAATTTCACTAAACATTATGAAAAAAAAAGATAGTAGTAGATGGTATTGGCTAGGTAAAGGAGTGCAATTATTCATAATACAAAAGGTGGACTAAAAACACATCAGGGGAGCTGTTAAGATCTTCAGAGAGCTCATGGGACCGATTACTGCAGGCATGATCTCTATCAAAACAACATGCACAAGCCACGAGGAACTAAATTATCTAGCCTACATCAAAACGAAAATCACTGCAACCAATGGGACTAGTTTAATGTTTGACACCAGGGCTGAAAGGATATACAAGAAATACACAACCAACAATAATAGCGAGCTAATTACAATTTCAAATTAGAGTCCGACAATGTTCAAAGTACCAAAAAAACATCACAATCCTTTCTGTGACCTGTGTGACCACTATTAAACCACATCCATATTTAAACATGCATGAATTTGAGAGAGCTTATCAGCGCTGCCCTGATCCCGACCCCATCACCTTCCTCTTTATGAGGGAGAACACAAAGCACCACACACACACACACACACACACACACACACACACACACACACACCAACCACACACACACACACACACACCCACACACACACACACCCACACACACACACACACACACACACACACACTGTGGTTCACTGAGCCCGTAGACAGTTCTGCAGCCATTTAAAACCGTCAGCCGGTGTGCTGGAGACAACAGCTCTCATATATGCACTGAACACAGTCAACACACTATCTTCTGTGAAAAAATAAATAACCTTCCAAAAACACGCTCATTACTTATTAGTACAATAAATGTTGCTGTGTTACTAAAGCTCTTCAAATTAACCAACCCTGCAGCACATTAAACAGCTTGTGGATCTTAATAACGGCATCACTAAGAAACTGTCCTGATAAAACAGCATATTTTCAGAGAAAACAAAAACAACTTCTGAAGAAACACCCAGAGGTAAAGAAGAAACTTCATTTTCTGAACATTAGCCCTTTACAAAAAAGTACTATGGCAGTACTATGGGACAGTAACTGTATCAGATGATACACGAAATACTTATATTAATTTGACATAGGTATGTAACGATATTATCAATACCGTGATATCGCGATAGCAAAACTGTCTCGATATTATGCTGGTCATATTACGATAGGTCTTCCGGGCAAAAAAAGTGTAGTTTTTAAAATATATTTAAACTTCTTATTCACATAAAAGGTCTTTAAAAGGTAAAGTTTAAAGTGCACACATTTTTGAGGAGATCAGCTTGTGGTCCGGTGATTTCCGTGCCTCAGAAGGGCTCCGTTCACAGTGACTGAATGCAGTGAACTCGTTTAATGCACATGCTGTGAGTTTAGCGCATGTTTGGGAATGCAACAGTCCCCAGTTGGCTTTATTTTCATGGTTAGATTTGTAGTGAGAAGCATTTTTGTAAGCCCGTTTTCATTGAAGCTGGAGTTTTCCTTCAAAATAAAAGCTCTACTGCCGTTTCCGTCAAAATAAAAGTTTAAAAGTGCAGTATGAATTGCTGACATCTAGTAGTTTAAATGCAGTTCAAATTCAAAATATTTTTTATGTGTAGAAATTAGGAAAGAAGTATTGTAATTTCCCAACTGTAGTGTAAAGCAAAAATAATATACCTATGACATATTCATTTATTTTACAGTGCACTTGTTTTACAATATATGGCCATTACTGTCATTGTTGTTATTATTATTATATTCTAATTAGTTTGGCTTCTAAAACACCAGTGTGAATGTAATTTAGACTGAGACAGTATATCACAAATAAAAAGAGGGTTGAGTCCCCTTTAAAGTTCAGGTACAAGTCAATTCACTGACTTTTTTCTGACTTAAATTAGTTAAGATCATGGGTTGGAACTCTCAAAGTGCATTAGATAGAATAATTTAACTTTAAAATGTACAAAATTTCAAGACTTAATTGGTCTTTGTAAAATTTCGCAATAAATACCGTATCGTGGACTTCATATCGCAATATTATCATATCGTTACATCCCTAGTATTTACACACTACTCCAAAGTATTTAAAAAAAAGACCATGGTAAAACCTGGTTTGTTCATTTATGGACAGGCATTCAGTAATAATCACAAATCTCAAAATGCATTATAAATGTTGTGGCAAATTAATTTTAGTTGCATTCAAAAAACAAACATTTACTTTGAAAAAATAGTGCTGAATGTTATGCATGCTGTAGTGCAGAATATCGGCATAACATTATTAAAATAATTATCAGCTTATTGGTATTGGGTAGAACTGCAATATCAGCGCAGCCATACAAATCACTCAATGTTGCTGTGCAAGTAGAGCCTATGACAACCCGAGCATTTCCTTTTTCCTCACAACAACATGGCACACAAGCCTTCACTTAGTGGTCAGAGGAAATATTCCAACTACTTAGAATATACACTATATAATTCCTCAAGGCAAAGCGGGGGCTGTCTTGACACAGCGAGAAAGGAATGTGGACAAACCTTGACAACAAAACGGAAACCTGACGCAGGCAGAACAACTACAGCTGATATCCAGCAAAGAGCATTTCCTCTTATCAAACACACACATGCCGCTTTCACGACAGCGGGTGCTGACCAGCGCAGGAAATCTGAAGTCAGCTGAGTGTGCATGTCAAAAGCAGCTTTCTCTAATCCATCAAGTTGCTGGGGTGTCCAAAGCAAGTGTGTGGTCTGTACAAATATTGGTAAAAAGGCACGGCATCATGGACGTAAGCATGGCTCCATTTTTAGATTGCCTCTCTAAATAACACAACTTTGAACACTTCAGCAGTGAGAGTGATGGTGGCTCAGCAAAAGACTGTAACATCGTAGACAAGTAGCATATAAGTAAATGCAAATATGCTAAATGACAAATAGATAAACATCTGTCTAAACACCCTACACACGAAAAGGGGAGTGAAACTAGACTAACAACATAAAGGCCAAACTAAAAGCTTGCCTATTATTAAGTATGATGCACTGTATTATCTTATTGTGTGTGATAAGATAAAATATTTATCCTTATTTCAAGGGTGCTCAATTCAAATTTCCATTTACAAAATGATAGAAAAATATGTATTAAACTTTCCACAAAAATATTATGCAGCAGAACTGTTTAAGTGTTAATAACAAATGTTTTTTGAGCACCAAATCACAATGATTTCTGAAGGACCATGGGACACTGAAGTCTGGAGTAATGGCTGCTAAAAATTCAGCTTTGCTGCCACAGGAATCATTTTTTTAAGTGTTTTATAAACTGTAAAAATATTTAAAATGACTGTTACTGTATTTCTGATTAAATAAATGCAGCCTTGGTGAGCATAAGAGACATAAAACATTAAAGGATCTTCTAGTTTCCAGCCACTAAATAGACGCTGCTTGTGCATTTCAATTAAGGGCAGATCCATGGCCTGGATCACTGTATGCCAGTGTTTCTCAACTGGCGAGTCGAGACCGTTCTGAGTGGGTCGTGGAGTGTGCGGCCAAAGAAACGACATCAACAACAAAAAACTTAATTCTAAATGTTTTTCTGAATGCGAGACTTATTATTTTAAAAAGGCGTGCATGAAAGCTGTTGACACTTCTGTCAGATGCAGTTTAAGTAAAGAGTGCCTGAGACAAACTCGCTGTCCCGATACAGTATCTGCGGTCAGATGAGATGTTGGCAGGTTTAATGTCAGTGTCAGTTTTCTATCGTTATTTTCGTAACTTATGAAATAAAAAGTCTATCACCTCAGAAAAGCAAACTATCCTGTCCTGCCAGATGTTATACCGTGCTGTTTCCATAACCCAAAAATACAATGTTATTTTCACTGTGTCATTTTTGTATATGTTTAAATGACTGTGGTAGCCCATACCAACTTGCATTAACAAAAACTAGTTTGGGACTGCTATTTAATAGCCTTTCCTTAAGGGCTGTTTATTCAGTATTAGTCATTCTTAACGGTCTTAATTTTCGTGAAATAAATTTGCTTTGTTTTTTAACAATTTATTATATTTTTTTAAGTGGGTCGCGGCTTGATGACCATGGGAAAACATGGGTCCCAAGGCCAAACCAGTTGAGAACCACTGCTGTATGCTGTCCAAGTCAACCATGGGAAAACACAATAATCAGGTTCTAACAGGACAAACATACTAATGCACAAGCTGTACTCTAAAACAACAACAACAAAACCAAATGGACAGTAGCAGACAGATGACCTTGGCAGCAACCAAGATCCTGTAGCTACAAAATAAAATAATTACTAATAACAATTAGACAGAACTCAGGAGACTGTGGTTATCACTATGTGGCAGTGGAAGTGTTTTGGTCATTCGTGCTGTTGAAGTACAGCTGATTTAACAGCTCTTGACACTCCCTCCCCTCAGCGTCCACATCAGCACCTCTGCCACATCCATTCCATCTCACTGCTCGAGGACGACTGACAAAGAGATGTCTGCACCAACAACAAAGACGTGCGTTATGCTCCAGCAATCAGATCAGCTGTACGGAGGGCTGAACTCTTCATGGGCGTGAAGTTCAGCTCTATTTCCTTCATAAGCCTGGATGAGCTGATAACACACTGGTTGTCCTGCTGTGATGGGGGTTATTTGAGATACACCATATTGTGATCCAAACTACTAACTCTAGGACTGACAAAGTGCTGTTTCACAATAGTTTAACAAAGCAACTAAACAAGTAAGATCTAAAAATGTAAAATTAATTTAAACTTTATAAATAACAGCAGTGATACCAATAATACAAATAAAATAAAAATATTACATGAATAAAATTAGTTTTTTAATAATTTTGAGCATAATTTAACCAATTTTAATATTCATACATTGACTTTGAATTTAAAAAAATGACATACTTGAAGTCAATGGGCACAAAACGGTTTGGCTACCAACATTCTTCAAAATATCTTCTGTGTTTCACAGAAGAAACAAAGACATAAACAGGTTTGGAACAACATTAGTAAATGATGACAGAACTGTCATTTCTGGTGGACTATTCTTTTCAACACAAACAGTCTATTGTTTTTCAGTAATGTGTACAAACTGAAACATTTACAGAATTTGACAGGCTGGTGTTCTTGGCACAGATTTCAAATTTTTGTATGATACCTACTATGAAATATAGTTTCTTTGGTCTGATCAAGCACGAGTCAACTGAATGAATGCTAACTGCACAAACAAATGGACGCTTTAATGTTCTGTTTGCCAAGTAGGCCTTGATGGTTCAACATAAGTTTCAGACTCCGAAAGCAAACCATTGATGGTCTATTACAAGTAGGTTTAGTGTGGCTGTTCAGCACCAACACACTTCATTAGATGCCTCTTCATAAAGGGAAGCATTGATAGAGCACAATAGCAGAAAGAAGACAGAGAGAGTAGAGCAGAGTGATACAGAATAAGAGACAGAAACAAAGAAAAGGCCAGAATTAGGAAGAAATCCAGCTCAAACAAGCTAGTATATTCAAAAAGGCCAAACAATGTTTTTAAACATATATAATTTGCCATATCAAAGATAATACTTGATATGACTAAACTCTGAGATCAATATAAAGGCCAGGATCAATGCTTGATATCCTTATAGCACTTATTCTGCAATTAAATACATGCACACATAAAGAAACAGAATAATAAAGGTATTCTTGTGTGTGTGTGTATATTTATGTATATTTATACAAATAAGGAGTCATAAGAGAGGATATGACTCTAACCCTATGCTAATATAACCAACATGAAAAACGTGAGGATTTACACAATTATGCACAATGAACTCAGATTAAAACTAGGTGATGATACATCTGTAGGAGGAAAATTGATTTTGAATCCCATTCACTGACCGTGAGAAACAATGATCATGCCTTAACATGATCTGAAGCTCATAACTATATATTTTCCAAGTTTCCAACACAAAAACAAACAATGGCACATGATGAGCTATTATTATATCATACAAGCACATAGGTCTATTCAGAGGACAGAAACCACTCATTTAGCAAGACTGACAAAAGCACAAGGCCAAAGAGATGGGTTACATAAAAAGATAGCGCTCTTTCCCCTACTATTTAGTTACAATACAGCCGTACACAAAACCACAGGCTGCTCTGTTCATGCTCAAGCAGTGGAACAGAACATCTAATGCAGTGGCATTGAAAAAAATCAAGCAGAGGACAAATGGGCAAATTTAGCGCCTTTTTGATATGTTGTTCTTGTTAAGATAATAATAATACAAACATTTAATAAAAATAAAATCCAACTATAAATAATTTTGGCAATTTTTAAACAACAAAAGGGTGAATTCAGAACATCTTTGCAGGATGTTGTTAATTTGTTTATGTAAAGTATGCAATAAAATGCAGAATAAAATTATAATAAAATACATGCAATCTTCAATAAACAAAAATTGGTTAGTTCACAGCATCTTTGTGAAGCATATAGCAAAAATCAGAAAAAATACAATAAAATAAAATATAAATTTAAAATTATATAGATATATTAAACAACTGGAACAAACGGAAAAAGTCCTGCAAACTGTCATAGGTTGAAAATGTTATTCAATATCAATGTTTAAATGAGCAGGTTAATGTCTGAAGAAGGCCTTTGAATGAAATGTTTAATAAAAACAATGCAAAATACAATTTCATGGATGTTAAGAAATATTTATGGTCAGAAAATTGGATTAACTGATAAGACCTGATCCAGTTTAATCAATTCAAAACTACTGACGATTATAGAAGTTCAAGAAGTTATGGAAGTTAATTTTGAGCCTTAACTGCAACGCACGTGGTAGAAGATAAAAGGCCACTCAGGTGTACTAAACTCTCTGATGATTTCAGCAATAAATATTTGAGAGGTTAAAAGCTGTGGGAGTTTAAGGAGAGAGAAGAAGGGAGGGCAACAGCTGGGCAGAGAGACAGAGGTGGAACGCTGCCAACTAAATCAGAGTCTCGTCTTCCGGAAGCTTTAGTAGCTTCAGAAAAACAGACTACAGCAGCCGCTCTCTGCATGCAATCATTCCCCCACTGTACTCTGGTTTCCCATCACCCCCTGCGTCAACAACATCATGGCGCTCTCCTGCCGCCAGCCTGGCTCTGTGTACATCACACGCAGTTCAGCGACAGGCAAGCGAGGGAGGAGAAAAATCAGCCGCAGCTGAGGACTGAAGAGTCGGCAGTGCTGTGGTGTTCAAAAACAGAGGATGGAGTGATAGACTGAGGTGAGGAGACAGAGAGACAAAGACTATATGAGCTTGAATAATGCAAACTGACAGGACAGACAAAGCATGAAAAAAGAGAAGAAATACAGATCAGACGAATGAGATAGTGAAGAGATGATTAGCCATTGGATGTACTGCCATTTTATTAAACTGAACATATAAGAGGATTGCTGATCTTCACTGATCTTTCACTTTTCACTGCATTATATTTATATTATGTATAGTGTTCAAGCAATGTTCTTTTTTTTAGAGCAAGGGTGCTGTTAGTCAATACAAAGTAAATAATACAATTTAATAAAGGTTTAGTTCACACAAAAATGACATGAAGGTGAGTAATGACAGAATTCACCAAAGCTGCATTTATTTGATCAAAAACTTTTCTATTTTAATATATTTTAAAATGCAATTCATTCCAGTGATAGCATCAATACTCCAGTCTTCAGTGTCACAAGATACATCAAAAATCATAATAGCTGATTTGGTGTTCAAAAAACGTTTTATTATTATCAATGTTAAAATAGTTGGGGAAATACATTTTTGTAACAATGTTAAAGTTTTTACGGTCACTTTTAATCAATGTAATGCATCCTTGCTGAACAAAAATATTAATTTCTTAAAATCTTACTGACTGTAATGTATCTTACACAATAGATAATCAATGCTGATAATTCCAAAATGGTCAAATATCATTAGCCTTGCACAAATCAATCAAATAATATTCAGGAGCCAATTTTTTTACAAAAAAATGTCAACTGTTCAAGCAGAAATATTGTATTAAATTAATCTCATGGAAAATCATTTTAGCACCCTTCGATTCTTATCCTATGTCAGTATTTTTCCTGAATTCATTCTTGCACAAGCTGAAGCATGATGACATAACGTGCAGGGTCCACATGTACCACCTACCAAATATAGAATTAATAAAACTCAACATTCCAGCACACACTGACTACACAAACATTACAAGAGGTTGTGCGGCCTACTAAACTTTGAGTCTTGCTCAAATGACAACAGCAACATTCTCCACTAGAGCAGGTCGGTGAAAACAAGACATGATGCTGATAAATGTTTAACTAACATGGACATATTGTGAACAAATGGCAATGCTAGTTAAATGGTTTCCTGTAAGTTTATTAATGTTTATCTTATTTGTGTATATTTTTTGAGATAGTTACAAGAAAGCCAGTTACAGGAAAACTTCTCAAAGTGTCAAAACATCATGGCGCTTTCAAAAGCATTCATTTTTCCAGTCTTGCTAAAGGCACCTTTAGTTACTTACAACCCATTTCAAATCTATAATGTGACATGTCAGAATGAAAGGGATACTGAATGAGTAAGAATGCAGGGTGGGACTTTTTTTAATCGGCTGGGAATTTATTTAATCGGGAAAAATGGTTTCTATAGTTTTCCTCTGGAATAATGTGCACAGATGAATCATTCACAATAAGACCAGGGCTGCATTTCCCAAAAGTATCACAAGCCTTGCACATAGAAACCATATACTTCAATGTTCTCTAGTGATTAACTAAAGCTCACAATGCTTCTGGGAAATATAGGCATGTGTATGAAGTATATGTGGTCAATTTCCTAGGATTTTAAAGGTCCCATGAAATCAAAATTGAAGTTTTTTTGGGTGTTAATATCAATATGGTAATCTGAAGGTTATCTGTATACCAGTGTGCTCCAAAACAGTGACAAAATTTCGCATTTAGCAGATATAAGCATTCAAAGCTTGCAGTTTGTCACTTCCGCCAAAACGGCTCAACTATTTTTTTTGACGTCACATCGTACTTCAATCTTCTCATCAAACTTTCTGTCCAATCAAATGCTCTCTAGAACGCGAAGCAACCGCCCCTACACTATAAATAGACGCTGAAAGCTGCAGCTGAGATCGCTCACTTGTTCACAGTGTAGTATTTCCTGTACAGTGAATGGCACGTAGTGCACAATGTAGGCAATAGGGAATGATTCAGTCAGTGTAAATATGCGTTCGATTGGGGCAAATAGGGTCTGGTTTCGTGTTGTCACGCCAACCGCTCAAGTACTCACAGTCTAATCTGGACTTTGGCTATGGTCCAGGGACGCAATCGCACAGAGCTGATCATATGCGCGAGTCGGCATATGTTTACATTTATGCATTTAGCAGACGCTTTTATCCAAAGCGAATTACAGTGCATTCAGGCTATACATTGTTTTGTCAGTATGTTTTCCCTGGGAATTGAACCCACAACTTTTTGCGCTGCTAACGCAATGCTCTACCACTGAGCCACAGAAACAGTGGAAGATTAAACACATATTAAACACTTTTAAAACTACACAGCCTCAGCATGATTATGATCACTATTTTGTTTTACTGAAAGTTTCATATTGAATCTAGGGGGTAATCTATTAGACTATGGCTGTCAAATGTGGCTTTACCGAGCTCAAATACGGCTCTGGTCCGAGTAGATATAAACAAAACGCTATTGGCTATTTTACAAAGGGTGCGGAGCTGCTCGATATGTCCCACCCTGTCCTCCTGTTTCAGTTGAAATTACGTCACCACATTGAATAACGCTACGTGTTTCAAAAGGTCTAGGCTAATTTTCTACCACAAAACAGCCTAATATTTAAAAACAATAAACTTTTCTTTTGTTTAAAAAATATGTAAAACAGTAAAAAGACAGAAAAATCTAAAATGTTTTTGTTCAACTTCGGAAGCAAAATACAACACTTAACAATAAAGGGAGGTGCCATACACAACAGTTGCTTTCTATGAAAGTCACATCTACCCCCCACGATTATGAAGTCAAGGGTGGTACAAAGGACACAGGGCTTACATCAGCTCATGAAAAAACAAAAAAGACAGTTTCTTGCCCTTCTTATCTCCCCCCTCCATTTTCCTCTCTCTCCCCAGTCAGACACATTTCCTCTCTAAGCTGCTTAAAGACAGAATGTTCTGCTGTTCTTAAGCAACTTGAGGGGTTTGCTACAATTTTATTATGTACATTTACAGGACTGTGTGACGGATATCAGGCCTCATTGTGTGAGTTGTGTGCCTTTCAGTTTAACTGAGAATGCATGGATTTTAAATAAGTTTGAATAGAGGTAGATGCAGAAGTGTAATTCAAATTTAAGCAGAATTAAAATGGAAAGAAATTCAAAGAAATGTATATAATAGTTGTAAGTGTAGTTTGCCACAATAAATACAATCTTACCCATAAACATGATATCATATATTATACACAACATATGGCGTATGTCCAGGCACAATAGACATTCATTTTCACTTATTTGTATAAAAGTTGCCAATAATTCTAGCACTGTTTTATATCTCACTAATCAGCATAGAAAAACCAACCAGCAGAATTAATGAAATATGGAACCTTTTTATACACAAATTTGCTATTAGTACACATGTAGCTCAATATATCACCTAATGAACATTACATTTTTATTTCTATAAAGTAATCTGAAAAATTGTTTGTGTTGTTATGGCAATAATCAGGTATAAAATAATATTTCCTTTGATGATTGCACAGGTATTAAAATTCCAATCAATTATTCTTTCATTCAGTTGGAAGAACAGTTGGGAATCCCACATGGTCGCCTCTCTCGGCGTCTCTTCTGAATAGGTATAACGCAATCAGTTAATCATTTACAAAACAGTCCCACCACAACTGTTAGGATTGAAAACTTGTTAAAATCATGGACTAAGATGCAAGCAGCTTAAACATTCAAAGTCGAAGTTAAATCTCGATTATAAATCTTGGCATGTTGTATTAAAGTCTATTTATACCTGTTTTATGTATCAGTTTGAAGTATGAACGCAAATTGACACACTAAGACAAAACAAATATTAATGTCTCTGCTGCCACAAGTGTCACAAAATCCTGTGGGAAACACTGTAATTGACTCACTAATTTTAAAAACAGGCAAGATGCTTGGATTAAGATGATCTACAATTGATTTATAAGCAACATCTAGAGGCTTAGTGCTACATGTACTTGCCAAAACAAATTCATCTAGATCCTGCATAGAAAAAGAGAGTGTTGACAGCATTTTGTCCTTCACTGGCTAAACAGGTCCTTTGGATTGAAAGTCTAGACAGCATTAATGAACAGCACTGTGGAGCAAACATGACAGTACATGATTTACTCTTTGATGAGTCACAAAAGCCTTTATTAATCAGTTTTAAGCTCTACAAAAACATCATTAGAATAGAGATAACCACAAACGCTTTTAATTCAGGTAAACCTATCACTTATCAGAAATGTGAAGGAATGACCACAACCAACAGGACAAAAGTTTTCTATTGTGTACAAACCCAAAAGTGGTGAACTAAAATGAATACGCAACTTCTGGAAGAGTCAGATAATCAATTCTGTTTTACTACAACCAACACCATGGTGAAGCCAGGGCTGTCAAAGCTTGTAGAGTAACCGAGTCAGCATTACTTCAAAGGCTAAACTGTTTTCTGATACGGACACACATCACACGTGAAGAGCCAACCTCACCCAAACCCTGCCCGAATACTTTCCACATTACTCCCAACATCAATTGCTGTCAAGGCTGGTGAGTAAAATGCAGCGTTAGCGAATTCATTTGTTCTCAGGCAGTTGCAAGCAAATACTTACTGACATCCAGCATTGGATTGACGTTGAAAAACACTTTCCTTAAATAACCCTCCTAGCATTACTAAAAAACTACATTTCACTTCTGCTGTATAATTTATTATGTGACAAATAAAGAAAAAAACTATTAGGGTTGGGTAATATATATATATATATATATATATATATAGCGCCCAACCCTAATAGTTTTATATTATATATACTACATACATGTATGTGTGTATTTATATATACACATAATAAATATACACAGTACACAGTCACACACATATAGTATGTAAACATAAACTTATATTTTGAATGTGATTAATTGCAATTACTCGTTTTGCAGCCCTAGTTCAAAATGTGATTTTAATAATTTCAATCTACGTTGTTATACTGTCTGTTTGGTTGAAATGAAGGAGTGGGATTTTTTTTTTAAAGAAAATACAGATAAATATTAAATTGCATCAAAAGGCTGATAAACAGAGACAACATTTCAGATTCACCCAGTCTTAATGGCTGTAATGAAATATTATCCATTCATGGAATCACAGTAACTGGCTGAAACATGAGACTTTATGAAAGAATCATCCTTCAGATGGGTTCAAATGAGGTCGTTCATGAAAAATGTGATTCTAGTGTCATTCAATCTAACGTTCAAATCATGTGACTGCAAAACCTTGAGCTGACCAGCTACCTTCAGCATTAGGCGTCTTCTCACAAGAAGAATTCACACTTCATTCATGATGTTAATGCATTAAAATGTATACAAAACACAGCAGAGCTAAGCTTCATGACGCTAACCGCTTGACATAACTGCTACTCTATGTTTACAAGATGCTTGAGGAAGTGACATCAAAGATAAACAAGCTCTAAACACCGTAAAAATAAATCAACAAAACCTATGCAAAAAAAAAAAAAACTGTCTGCTCTGACTCAGCACTGCAAAGCTATAAGGTCAAGGAGAAATATTTGAAATACAAATCTCACATGGATGCTTCTTAAGAGGATTTTTGGCATGATTCCCATTAAACACTTTATCTCCATTAATTGCCAGTGTTAGCGTTTGATTCTAGGACATGAAACCAGTAATTGAATATAAGCCATCTTATTTCACCCTACAGCCTTCTTAAATGTCTACTGTAGACGGCATTCAATATAAGACGCCTATTGCATAAATTATTATGTATAAAAATAATAATAAGATTATGGTTAGTCATGTAATTTAAAATTAAAACCTTTTTGCATTAGATGTAACTACACAGAAAACAACTGCATAGACATTTAACTAAACTATCATTTTGTGTTCAACAGAAGTAAGTCATACAGGTTTGGAACAACATGACCAAATGTCCATTTCTGGGTGAATGAATGCTTTAATCATTATCAAAAGACGTGGACACAAAGTGAAGTCTCTCATTGTGTCTGATCTTGAAATGTGTCAACATGAAGGGCTGTAAATGTTCCAGTGACCTCAAAAGCGAGCTCTGTTTCGCTCAAGGGATCGATTCAGGCCCTCAATTCTATGCCAGACAACTGCCTGAAGGAGAATTCCAAAAGAAAAGCCCTTGCTTTATAACCCATAATACCCAATCCAATTGAAACACCACCCTGCACCCTTTACTGCCATCAAACCTGCAGAAATTGTATGGTTAAGCATCTGAATGTTATAAAAAAAAGCCTCTTACCTTGAAGTGGCTGGAGTTAACCCAAGAGGTTGCGATACCGTCCACCATTTTATCCAGCGCAGTCTGGTCACTCTCTAGGTCATGAAACTTGTCAGCATCTGTGATGTAGTTAATGAGCTCCGGACCCATCTGCAACCTGCGGGCCACATCCTTCTGTAGAATCTGGGTCAGACAGTACTCCATATTGGGCTCCATGGCTTATGATGTCCTGCCACCACCCGTGTGGCAGTGGAGAGGAAAAACAAAATAAAAAATAGGCCTTTAGCGTGTGCAATCCAGGCAAAACAAGAGCACACGCTTATTAATATCCTGTGTTGATGAACACTATGAGTGCCACAGGCTGGCAAGAAGCTGAGCGGTAGGGATGTCGACTCAGGAATGCAAACGATGCACCATATGTGACTAGACAACAGCTGATGAGGACTGCAAATTCTCCTTTTTGTCCCTTTAGGAGGCAGCCCAACCACTAGCAGCGGCAGAAGCGCTCTTGATTGAGGTGGAGCAGCAGGAGTTGTGGTAACTAGAGCAGGAGAGAGAGGGTCCGGCGGAGCATTGCTTCATAATTCAGAGGTCCTCCCTGCTCAAGATGAGAAAAGAGAGCTGTTAGCCACGTACCACCTCTGGATATCCGATGCCAGTGCGGCTGGACCTGCATTTTTGTCAGTTCAAATCAGCAGCCACTTATGAGAAAAGCAGAAAAGCCCTTTGATGGTGACATAACTCAAAGTCCGGCTTGCATTCTCTTAACTTTTTATTTGCTGACCACACATCAGCTGCATGGCTTTGTGGGATACAACAAGAGAGGAATTCCACTCATATTAAAGGGGTAGTTCACCCTAAAATTATATTAACTCGTCTTTGTCATTTTAAAGCCATTTGATGTTAAACAAAAATGAAAAACACCATAAAAGCACCACAACAGCAATCTATACAACTATTAAAGGTCCTGACTGTGTTACACAGCAGTAATGCCATCACTGTGATACTTGCCTCCCAACAACATTGAGACAAAAATCTGCTACGGCATCATGGGAATAATCTAGCTGCAATCACAGTTGGTCACAGCAAAGTGTATTACTCTGACAAGCAGATTACCTGATGCCCAGACTCCAATTTTTCTGAAAGACTTCATGAAATGAGCAAAAGATACATTGTCCATTGATCAAAGCAGAACATTGAAAATGATGAATGTACTGGTTACTGAAGTCACAAGCGGTTTTGTTTTTGCTTAGTTTACATCACAAGTCTGTGCCTGTACTTCACGTATCTAAGCTACACAATACTGGGAGGAGACCTTGCCTAGTCTCCTTATTCTCCCCAGATCAGAATCACAGGAGTTCATCATTTATGAACTGTGATGTCACCTTAATGTAAAACACACACATTAAATGCTAATTCAAAGACGTCAAGCATGATTTACCTGTTCCTCCCTCAAACCACAAATCACAGGCCTCCAATTGCAGATTAAATCATCTCTTTAGTGTTTAAGCATTAACACGTCAGTCGTTTTTAAAACTAGATAACTAGTAAATAAACTAACCCTGCTGTACACAAGCTAAAACGATAATTCAATAACCAAAATACTCACCTGTACTGATTATAATTCAAAGCAGAATCACCGAATACAGAACTGATGTACTAACATTACATAAAGAAAAAAATTAAAACAAATAGACTCAAACAGAACGTCATTTCAAGTGAAAGACAGGTCCTGCATGTGCATCATTGTAAACATATTTACATTAACGCTCACGTAGTATCTGTCATTCACCTAAATGAGATGCTTTACTCCGGAGTCCAGGCTTTAAAAGACCTTATTGTCTTTTATATACGTTAACAATTCAAATATAAAGCCCCTTATGATGAAATCCATATAAGTATGTAAATACCAATTGTTCTCAGATCATACCTGGATTAATTTATTTATTTTTCATTGATCATGATCATCTAGCCGGTTATGCTAGCTCTCGCTAGCCGACCGAATAAACTGACAAAACTCCGGCGATATACACCGAACCGGAACATGTAAACGACAAGCTTGGTTGAAATAATAGGTTATATACTCACTCTGCCGAATCTAGCGGTGATTTCTGTGTGAAATTACAAGGGTTGGGTTATTAAAGGTAAACGAGGTTTGTCTCTCTAGTGCTGCTCCTGTAGACACAATGATGGAGCTAGAATGCGCATGCGCTAAACACCTCTGCTCTATTACTGATTTAATGTAAAATCCGCTTACAGATTTGATACAAACGTTGCGCCATGACAAACATATTTCACTTTATGACATTATGACTGCTTGCCATAACGGCTAGCTTGTACCCCTTTATGTATGTATATACAGAATGCGTGTCATTTCTCCATCTATAAGCACCTTTACCTTTATGTATGTTCCACACAGTATATACAGAATGCGTGTCATTTCTCCATCTATAAGCACCTTTACCTTTGTAATTACCAATATTTGCTCTTATATTTTGCATGATTAATAATATTAATTTAAAAAAAACACCACAAATAGGTTGTACGGGTAGTAGCCAGTTTATTAAATTGACTGTGGATGTAATGATGTTATGAGATGAGTTTAGGAGCCTTTGAGGGAAGAAACTCCTCCTCAGTCTTTCAGTTTTTGCCATTGTGCTCCATATTAGAAAATCCTCTTGATTATTTTGGTTTCCTTCTGTCTCGCTGCCACATGGTCATTTTTCCTTGTGTAGCTGAAAACAATGGACCTTTATGGCATGCTATCTTAACATTGATTCCTAAAAAATATATATTATTTGATTTTAATTGCATGCTAGTAATCCAATAACGAACACCATCATTTTTTTTCAAACTAGTTAACAGACCAGAAATTTAAATTGTATCTGGTAAACATTTATTTGATCTTCTTTCCTTATAATTATAACTATGCATAAATCAATCATGATTAGTCATTACAAATGACAAAGCAATTGAAACTAGTGATATTTAAATATATATATATATATATATATAAAATCAGCAACTATACAAACCAGCAAGAAAAGTTCAACTGTTTAGGAGGGGGGATCTCAATTTGCCCTTATTAACAGAATAATTTATATTTTCCACTGCATGGTACGACTCGGCTCTTAACGGCACAATGATTTAATTATTAAATGATGATTAAATCTAGCGGGTCTATGTTGGGTCTCCTGTCGCAAGTGACGATCTTCTCCAGCTAATCAGTGATCAGTAGAGTTTACACATCACGTTTTGGTAACGGTACAGATCGCTTGGAACCTCGGCCGAGGTGGTACTAAAAAAAGTACCAGGTACTGTACCCAGTGGAAAATCCCCCAAAAGTGAACTGTACTGAACCGTACCATGCAGTGGAAAAGCGCCATAACTGGGATAGTGACTAGTAGCAAAATAATACAAAAGTGTTTCAGACTATTTAAGTAAATCACAGTTTAAACGAGTGAGAATATAATTAATGAAACTGAATATATTATATTGGTTCACTTAATGCAATTAAAATGTGCTAATAACACAAAGAGATATTAATAAATATTGAGGAACAAATGTTAAAACGGCTTGCCATATCATTAAACTCAAGGTGATGGAAAACGACTCCTGGCTCCATCTAGTGGTTATTCTGATAAATGCATTTCCATTTGTCTCCATAATACCCCTCAACTTCCATTTAAGCATCTTCATAGTGATCATTTACACAAAAAAATTGTTTACTCAAAATAGCTTTAAAAAGCAATAAAGACATTTATTTGATCCTCTTTTGTGGGTTAAGCACATGTTTTACCAATATGTCTGAAGATAGTACTGGACAGAATACATAACACCAAAATATGTGTCAGAAGTACAATGACATCCATCCTACCATTTAATTTTCAAATGAACAATATTTTGTGAATATTTTGTGGTTTGTATATTACACAGTCAATCGGGTTTTAACAACCTCTGGGAGACCACATTGCATCCCACAAAGGTAACCGGTACATCTGCATAAAACACCTCAAAACAGATGCCTGATAATCAGGATAATGTTTGTGATCCTCTTCTCAGCCACAGGGGAGGACTGATCTAATCACATACAAATGGCTCAAACAGTGAGTCCAGTGTCCCATCTAAAACAGGGACTGAAGTCTTTTATTAGTCATTCAATTCCCCTTTAAGTTGTATGCTCCTCTTTAACCTCCTCCTCTTCGTCAGACTCTTACTCGCTATCTTCCACATCCTCGCTGTTTTCTGGAATGGATTTGATGACTATTTCATCATCAACATCATCGTCCTCAACTCTGATTGACTTCCTCCTCTCCAAAATTGATGGGGTGCACACTGGAGTGATATCCTAAATGCAAATAAAATGTATTTTAAACACTAGTAGCATGACACTACATATACTAGTCATTTTCTACAGTAACTGTTGGCACATGGGTTTCATTGTGAGTCACATGGACTGACAATAAGCTTAAAATGTACCAGTTTCTGTCGGCACAGTTATCTTACTTCAGTTGATGGGTACAACTGAGGTAATTTTCATTCTGTGCCAAGCATATGCCCACAAAATCAGTGGGAAAAAATGAAAAAAATGAATTGAAATAGTTGATCTTACCCCACTACATACTGAAACATCGGCTTCGGATTGGGCTTTCTTGGCAGGAATCTTAGCTGCCTGGGAAAAAAAAGAGGAAAAGACAACATGGTCAAACTAAAATACAACACAAAGCATCTTAAAGGAATAGTTCTCCCAAAAATAAAAATTTGCTAAAAATGTACTCGCTTCATCCAAGAGCTTGTTTCTCCTTTGGAACTGATTCAGAGAAATGTAGCATTACAGCCCTTGTTCACTAATGGAACAAGGACCGTTTCACTGGAGGAAATGTTATTAGAGACTCATATTTTTACCAGAAGTGAGTGATGGTCAAAATGTGAGATAAAACACCTTAATGAGGATTGTTACAAACATGAGATTATGTGATGGACTGGAGTCATAAGAGTTAGTTATTTTTATATCAGCTGTAACTCTCGTTCTGACGGCACCCATTCTCTGCAGAGAATCCATTGGCGAGCAAGTGATGTAATGCTACATTTCTCCAAATCATTTCCGATGAAGAAGCAAACACATCTACATCTAGTATAGCCTAAGGGTGAGTACATTTTCAGCACAATTTCATTTTTGGGACAACTACTCCTACAAATGTTTTGATAAAAAAACAGTACTTACAAATCCTGGGAAATCATAGTCAATGCCCTTTGCCGCCAGTCTCTTGCGTAGCTTAGACTCGTTGCTTAAAAGCTTTGAACCAAGTTTCTTCAGATCTTTTTCTGCATGCTTTTTGTTATAACGAACAACTGCAGGCTGAACTGGCTTCTTGAAAACCAACCTGGAACCTAGAAATAGCTTTTCATGGACCTTCTCAGGTGGCATCACATGACCTATACAGGACACAAAACAGTAATGTTTAGACAACACATGCAAGAAAAATAAAAACTAAATCCTTTACACTCTCAACTCACACTTTATGAGGCGTTCTCCAATAAGGTAGTTGTTCATGGTCTCACCCACAATCGTAGCCACCTCATCACACTCAAACTCCACAAATCCATAGCCTTTGCTCCTTCCAGTCTGTGAAAGATGAGTTTAATAATACTTGCATTCATATCTTTAGAGCAAGGTATTATCCACTAGTATGACTCTTGTGCGTTTAGTGTTGGCACATTGGTTTTATTGCACAACAACAGAGTTGACAATAAGCAAAACGTACCTTATTGCTGTCTGCACAATTATCTTATCCAAGGCAACAAATGCCAAAGATAATTTTCAGATTGTGCTATTATTATGTTAAACAGATAAATGATATGTGCATACAAGCAAAGATCCCAAATTCTTAAGTCATTCTATTTGAATATTTTTGGAAGCCATCTTAATGGGATCAAACATGGTGTCTTTAAGAATCCTCTAAAAATCAAAAGGGGCCGAATTCTTTTAGGATTTGTATTCAGCCACTTCATTAATACTTTTAAATTGATTGTGTTATAAATACAGTGCTCTAACCTAATTGATTGTATACTACAAGAACGTCATACCTTTTTACTCCTGGAAACTCTTATTCGTGTGACTTTGCCAAACTGTTGAAAGTAATTCTTTAACTGAGGTTCAAACAATCCTCGAGGCAGATGACCAACATAAAGCACTCCAGGAGAAAGCGACTGAGCCTGAGGGAATACAATTAATATCATATTCGGTTCAATATAATAAAATATGCAAGTCAACGTTAAACAGAAATACGTCAAACAAAAGTGAAGAACGTGCTTTGTAGAACTAATTAATGTCAGATTATTCAAATAACCTACTTTTGGCTACTAAAGATAACTAAATACAAGTCAAATTTAACTTCAATAATTTGTCAACGCGAAGATAAATTATGGTTGGGCTAAACTCGAGCCACATGGTCAGCCATCATACCGTTTTAGGACGATTCTTTACTTGCTGAACCTTCTTCTGAAACTCTGCTTCCTCCTCTGGATTCAGAGCCAGTAGGTTTTTCGCCGGCTTCTCTGGTGATTTGCCTTCTGTCATGATTAAATAGAAGATTGATAAAATAACTATATCTATACGATTCAGACCTAGCGTCGTGCTATCTCTCCCAAAACCACGTTGTGCTTCGTTCAGGAAGTTGCTAAGGTTCAAGAAGACAATTCACAATAAAAGTACACTACAAAATAAAAGTCCACGATATTTACCTTTTTAAATAAATATATATTTTTATTCTTTGCTCTCATTGTTCTTATGATATATGTTGATAACACAGGTTTCTATTTTATAGTTATGTTTTAATTTATAAATATTTTACGTCTACTTAAATTAAAATACTAATAATACTACTAATAAATCTGTATTGTTTGGTTAAGTTTTGCCTGACTGACAGCGTGGTTTTACTTTGTTTGCTTGTTCAGGCTAATTCATCGTTTTACTAATTGCAAAAAAATGCTCTGATTTACATTTTGAAAGAAAAAAAAACATTATTAATACTAATTGTTGTCATTTAATTAAAATTACATTTAATAATAACTAAATCAGTGCAGAACGAATAACTTTCCAGATAAATTTAAGGGATAATTTGCTGTATCAATATTAACAGAAATCCGGAGCAGGGTTGAGGATGAAGGGGGTGGACCCCACACAGATGGTTTGAAACGGGGCGTGGTTTTGAATGAGTGATAGGCTGAATCCCTGATGTAACACTGTACACACACATCGATCAGCAAAGGTGAGAGTGCAGCAGATTAACACCTGACATGGCAAATACAATCATTTATTTTACTGTGAATGGAAGACCAGAACAAGCTGAGTTTCCCATTGACTGTCCTGCACAAGATGTTAAAGGTAAGGATTGTCTCAAAATATATATTTCTTCTAACTAGAATTGTATAGACTACTTTTTTATCAAATGTATAATATTCTTTTATTTAAAAAATGTCATTTTTTATGTGCACACAGAAATATAAGACAAATAATTGTTGTTTATTGAAATAAGATGAATGTTGAACTGCTGAACCAATTAATAAAGTTGATTAAAATTAACGTTAAATTGCCTTAACGTAATGTAAATGATTAAATATATAAAATAATCAGGTAAAAAGGGTTTTGTAAAAGCAGTCTTTAATTCGTGTATCAACATCAAATAGATTTTCTTATATGAAAAGGGGTTTTGTAATGACCAAATTGGTTCTCTGCCCTCATTAGCCTTTATTCTGCTGAAAACAAGCTTGAGGACTGTTCTCATTCTCAAGGGCACTGAAAACAGCCAGGCTTCTTTAATCGGGTCCTCTCCATTACAGCGAGCCCGTATGAAGAGCTATTCTGTTGACCTGGATACATAGCTAATACAACATAACAGATGATCTCATATTTTAATCTTTATTTCTTTTGTTATAAGATTCCTGTCTCTAGAGAACTATCAGGCTGCTAATTAACTTTATATCTTCCATACTGACTCAATGTGCATGGGTGAATTTATAGTCACAGATTGTGAGTCAGAAACAAATAAACCGTCATACTTCAGTTAGACAGCTTGAGTCACAGGTGGTGCTGACAGTCAGTCAGTCTTCAAGTGCCAAGCAGTGCCCTGAAGGAAACATATGGCATTTTCAGCATTAATCACTCGCATTAAAGTGCATTAATTGCCTGACTTGAGGACGTTTCCATGTACCTCAGTTATGAAGATGAGAAATGTGACGATGAAGTATATCTGGAACATTAACATTAATGATAAATTGTGTGTGTGTGTGTTTGCATCACAGATCTTTTCCGAGCTGCAGCTGAGGCTGGACTTTATGACATCTTAAAACTCTATAATACTAAAGGCAATATCATTAATATTTCCCCACAACTGGCCCCAAATAGTCCGCACTCCTGCTATAAACTGGAAGTGGTCGCTGCAGACTGTAACAGTGAGCAGTTAGGTATTCTCCACCTTAGAGTTTGAACTACTGTATTGATAAACTTATGAATAAACATAATGGGATAGATGCCACACATAACCTCTATATTTGGATCATGTTGAACTTTATCTTTTAGATTCCGATCTGGCCGTTGCGTTGGGATTTGACCTCTCGTCTATGGAGAAAAGGTATATGGGACATATTTGAAATGAGTTATTTTACCCCAAACGAGTCAAATAAAATGACTTTTAAACAGGTTACAGAGTCTGGAGAAAACAATCCTAACTGAAGCAGCAGAGACGCCTGCCATTGTGTATGAGATGAAGAGACAGGTGGAGTCATTCAGAGAGAAACTGGAGGTATGAACGCTGAAATCTGAAATAATAGCTAAATATTTTACTATTTATAATATATAATATACTGTTTAATATTTTTAATATCTCATCTTGATAGCAAAGACATTTATGCATAAAATGATCTATTCATCAAAATTATAATAAAAAAATTTTTGTTTCTACAGAAATATTAAACAGCAAAAAATTCAGCATTGATATTGATAATAATAAGAACCATTATTAATAATTGAGCACCAAAGAGTGTTTATAATAACTGACCACCAAATCAGCATATTAGAATGATGTGACACTGAAGACTGGAGTAATGATGCTGAAATTTGAGCTTTGCCATCACAGGAATAAATGACATTATGTAAATGACATAAATTAAATTTTTACTGCATTTTTGTTCAAATAAATGCAGCCTTGGTGAGCATATCAATTCTTTAAAAAAATAAAAAATTTAATAATTCCAAACTTTTGGTTGGCAGTGTTTATATGTAATATTTATTTGGTGTGTTTCGTATTTTCTTTTGAAATGAAGGACTTTACTATCTCTATCAGTAAACAGAAGGAGCGTTTACCAAGTACATGTCTATTTCTAGCCCTATAACACGATGTCTTTCTCTTTAGAGTGTTGAGCACCTGAGCTGGTTGGGACTGTTTAAAGACATGTCAGAAGGCACTCACAAGCCCTCCCCTTTCTACCATAAAAGAACCCTGCGCAAGACCCGCGAAGAGTGTGAGCACGTCAGGGAAAAGTTCCTCCAAATGAGGTGACATTCCCAAAAGACATTTTTTAGAATCTAATGTGAAAATAAAATAAAATAATTGCTTCTGATATATTTTCTCTAGCTCTCTGGAGGTTTCTGAAAAGGTGAGGCAGTATCTTAAAACACCAACCTTTGATAACTGGTAAGTTTTTAACAAAACAAAGCATGTTAACAGAAATACACATACATTTTATTTTCCTTATGTTCACCATACGGAATAGTTTTGACAATTGTAATTTAATTATTTAACCCAGACATGACTTGCTTTTGTAAATAAATGGAAAAAGAGGAGTCTTCACAGTAGCTGCAGCCACATCAAAGTCCTGCACCTGTCATACATGAATAGGAAATTGTTAGTGAAGCAAAGCACAGCACTTCTAAATTAAGCATAAAGAGCATGGTGGAGATCAGGCCTTTCATCTGCCCTAAAGGGCCTCATGTTAATTTCAATGGTCCTGCTTGAGGTTTACAAATCAAAAGCACTTCTTGTGAGCAAAGGGCTGGAGCTCCATGTTCATTAATGCAATAGTCTTCTAAGTGGACTTGTTGAAACCAGGCTTCAGCTTCAGATTAATTCAACAAATATGATTCCGTCTAACGGGTTAACAGGAAAATAAAGATGTTGTGCTGTTGTAGGCAATGGGAGGATGCTGAGATCATGGTGCTGCTCCAGGTGATGTACACAGATCTGGACTTCATCTCCACCTTCAGCATTGAGCTGGATGTGCTGCAGCAGTTTCTTTATGAAGTGTACCGACGCTACAATAACATCCCCTTCCACAACTTCAAGCACTGCTTCTGCGTCACTCAGATGGTGAGAGTGTGTGTAATCAGCCTCAGGAGTTTCTTCCAATCACTCCAATTATCCACTTCTCCATCTGCTTGATTAATAAATGTCATGCCCCAGACAGCCATCATTTCACTCACAGCACTGCTGCCAAAACGTTCATTGTAATTTTACTGGAATCAGTTGTTTTCCTTAATTGTCCCATCTCTATCCACAGGGTCATTGTTGTAGTTTACCAAAGCCATAAAAAGAGAAAATTATAATGTTCATGTTTTTGAAGTTCAGTGAAGGTTGAAGGTCAGTCATCGGTCCATCCATCCAACCTTGCGGGCCAGTTAACTAAATTAACTTTCTCAATATATACATTTTAGGGTTTCATCGACTTGCCCAACAGGAAAAGTCCTGGCCACTAATATCTGGCTTCATCTGTTTCTCAGATGTATGGACTAATATGGCTAACAGATCTCAGAAGCAAGATCGACAGTATTGACCTCCTCATCATGCTAACCTCAGCCGTCTGTCACGATCTAGATCACACCGGCTACAACAATGCATACCAGGTGAGATAGCTGCTGTCTCAAGATCTGCTGCTTTTCAGTCCGCAGTATAAACCGATAGAAGTATCTCCTGTTTCAGATTAATGCACGCACTGAGCTCGCCTTGAGGTACAATGACATCTCCCCACTGGAAAACCACCACTGCGCTGTAGCTTTTCAGATCCTGGAAAAGGTATTAACTTTGGTTCTAGAAAGTCACAATGCTAGGCCTAAACTTTATATTTTGAATGTTTGAGCTTAGACTTTGAAATTCTCCAAGTCGTACCATGATATAGAATGTTCAGAATTCATGTGACTTTTTCATTTTTTTATGTAAAAATGCATTATAGATGTAACTGACAATAATTCTGCATGCTGAATTGAAATTTTTATATTTAACCATTAATAGTCATCTTCAAACTGCACATTGGAATAGTTATACTAGAATATTGCTAATACTTTGCTATGCAGTGTGTATGACTATGCACATTTTCTATATGCATGAAAAACCAACATTCATTATTTTTCAGAGTGAAAGCAACATATTCCGAAACTTGCCGACAGAGCAATACAAAAGAATAAGAGAGGGCATAATTAAGTATATTATTTACTCTTCTATAATCTTCACAATCATCTCTATATCAAACCAAACACTGGGTTAAATCTGACCAACTTCTCATCACTGCAGGTGTATTCTTGCTACTGATATGACCAGACATTCTGAGATCCTCAACAAGTTCAAAGCCATTCTCCCTGGGTTCGACTTCAGCAACAGAGATCACAGAGATGTGGTAAGAATGATATTCATAAAGGTCTTTCAGTGATCAAACCCAGAAGACAAACCTATATTAGCCACATTAAACGTTCAGCTTTTAGGGCTGACAATCCACTTAAAGGCACGTCCTGTCTTTAACAGTTGATGATGATCTTGATTAAAGTAAGTGACATCTCCAATGAAGCGAGACCCATGGATGTGGCAGAACCGTGGCTGGACTGTCTGCTGCAGGAGTTCTATAATCAGGTAAATATTGCTAACCTTTTATAATAAATAAATATCTCTCAGTGTCATGTTGGGAGCAGTGCCGTAAACAACAGTATTTTGTGTTTTTATGTCATCTAATGTAAAACGGAGAGTTTTGGCATCTTTATCTAGAGTGACATGGAGAAGTTGGAGGGTCTTCCTGTCACTCCATTCATGGACCGAGACAAAGTGACCAAACCGTCTTCTCAGACTGGATTCATCCGCTTTGTTCTCTTTCCTCTCTTCATTGAACTGGCCAATCTTTTCCCCTGTCTGGAGGTGAGCAAGTTCCTGGAAGATCTCTGTAACAGACACTATACACTTGAATAAGTTAGAAGAGCTAAAATAATTTGAGGTAATCTACATCAAAGGTTTAAAAGACAAAGCAGCTCAGCAAAACCAAGTTTTATCATGCACTGATCAGTTTTGAGATTTTGGGCTGTTTTGGTTCTGTAACATGTCTTTCAGATTAGTGGGAATTATTTATTTAATCACACTTTATATATTTGCATCACAAAACATACCTTTCATGGTTGTTTTCTCAAAACGAGCCAGTAATTTCCACTTCAGTAGTGCATACACCAAACTTGGCAGGTTTATTATATATTTTAAAGGCTTTTGCAGAGGGGTTTGATCATTTAACATTGACCTGATTTCTGATTTATATAACATTTTATTAAAAGAAAAACATAAAAGTATTTTCTGATTTATAGAGTTATAAAACAAGTGTACAAGTTTCAATCTTTAACTCTAATATGTCAACAAAATGACAATACTAATTTTTATCCTGGCTTTATCCAATATTCAGATTTCTGGAAATGTACACAAATTAGTGCATTTTTAATTAGATAATGCCTCATTTGCATATTTAAGCATAACATTACAGATCATTTGTAATACAAAATTGAATGTCTTAATATACTCTAATTAGTTAACTGGGGAATTGTGGTGATCTATTAGTCAAAAAGTTGACCCTATCTGTGGTAAACCTGCCTACCATACACTTCAAGATTAAGCTAGATTTAGTTTTTCTCCTACACAAGCATGTTAATTGCACCTAACTTAAAATATTGAGTTATCTCATGCAATTTGATTCATTGAGATCTGTCATGCTGTCAAGTAGAAACACTTGAAATAATATAGAGATAATATATCATCCCATTGATTTTTCTATTTTAAGAGGTCAAGCACCACTTACTCAGTCACAAATGACTGTTGTGAGATTAGTGACATATAAAGACAAAGATTTCTAATTCTTACTTCTAACCTTACAGCATCACATCATTGACCCAGTGCAGAAAGCTCTGGATTATTACACAGAGATGGAGAAAGCTCTGGAGAAGGAGAAACAGAAGCGGGCCCAGAGTGACAAGGGGGTCAAACCCAGCACCTCAAAAGAGCCAGAAGCTCACCCAGAACCTGGTGGGACAACAAAACCAGTCAACCTGTAATCTAACCTCACACTGTTAAATGTTCTTTCTATCAAAATGTAAGTTGAGTTTCAGAATTGTGCTTTAAGGATTAATGTAAATGCATTTGTGCTACTTTTACCATCTAAATATACTGTGTGTATATATATATATATATTTAAAAGAGGGTTAAATAGTTTCACTAAATATTTACAGTGGAGGCCACAAAGTAATAATACTTATATTTAGTTTTTTCTAATTTATTATAGCAACTTTCATTACAGATTCAGCATAAGCTGAATGAAAAGTTCAGTTGAAAATTTTAATATGAATATCAGAATATGTGTTATATCTCGTGTTTACTTTAATGACAGCATCTGGGATAAAACTAAATAATAAAAGTAATAAAATCACAGTGTCTGCTGAATTTTTTATCATGAATGTAGTAAACATGCAGTTAGCCCAGCAGATGGCGCTACTAGAAACTACAATTTCATAGGCACGAGAGAGGAGGCTATAAAGGGAACTGTACCATTCAATTATTAAAGTGATTGCCACTGCTATGTCCATTATAGAAATTGTTATAAATATTGACTGAAGTAGGTCTGACGTCACTGATTCTACTGTGCTGAGGGTCAAAAACAGAAATCATCACAGCACTCTTTTTACAATCAAATTTATTTTACAAAAGAAAACTTACTTCATTTTACACATCTATTTCCCAAAACCATATAGTGTCTCTTTAATCTGACGATGCAAATGGAATATTATGCATGCAGTTTTGTATTTCTCTCAAATACGTCCTGCACAAGTAATACCCACAATTCCATTTGAACTCATTTGAAGCCATTGAGTTGCAGAGGCAGGTAAAGCATTAGCATGCAGCACTGTACACATTTGCATAGTAAATGGCTATCACTTATTTTGGATTCATTTCTCATCGTCCTTTACCAACATGCCATTGCATGAAACAGAATTTGACTGAGGAAAAAAAAATCTATTATTCTCAGGAAGGAAGGGAATTTTTTTTTGCCGGGGCAGTGGATATAGGAAGTACATTGTTTGTTTTTTACAAAATGAATTAATTCAGATCAGTTGTTGACAATTTACCACACACAGAATGACCTTTAAAACTAAATATAGGATGAAAATGCTCAACACACTTTTTAATAAATTAAATCCACAGAGCTCTCAAAAAGAGGCATAGAAAGAAACCTTCTGTTTGCAAAAGTTGGAAAAAAATCAAACATGTACCTTATTATAAAGTTAAGGCATAAAGTTACTGGCAGGGAATGTATTGACTGAAACTAAAATTATTAATATTACTAATAATAACAGCAATGGTGGTCCTGAGTGTTGGCTACAATACTGACACCAAAAGTGACCGAAGGACCTTAAGGTTATGAAACCATAGACTGTAAAAAACATGGAACATACACCAAAATATGTAATTCTTTACAAATAAAGTTATCTACATATAGGGGATAAATCATATATATATTAACTATCAGATAATCTGAGGATGAAATAGAAGGTTTCATAAGGAGACTAAATAACGTCTAACTTCTAAAAATACTGAGAGTGTTATTTTAGGCATATGGTCTAATAGAAATAATAATATAATATGAATACTATTTCAAAACAATACTGTCAACTGGTTCCCAATTAGCTCTTTATACATTTATAATGTAAACCCTCACATTCTATATGATTCAGAGAATGTTACTGGTTTAAACAAGACAAGTGAATAGTATGTTCGAAGTAGTTAATAGTTTATGAAATATTGCAAATATTGGAGTGGACATGAGAAATGGCAGTGATCAGAGAATAAGGACACTTTACCCAAACGACATTAACTTCTACTGGCTCCTCAACTGCAGCAAGAAACGTTTCAAAAACGTTTACTGAACGCTTTCTAATGCTACGTACGGTACTGTATATACTGAAAATATCCTACGGACAGACAGAGTTTCTTTCCTACTGGTTCTGCACGGGTAAATCCAGTAGTTTATTACTATCAAAGCTACCTCTTCAGAACTGCTCACAGGTAGAACTTACAGCAGAATGGAAACTGGATAAATCCAATTATTTCCTCACCAAACGTATAGCATTAACACTCAGATATGATTAAACCTCAGCTATATAACGCCACTGAAGAATATGGACCAAATGCTTTTTGCAACACAGTAACTATAAAACTGAATCGACACAGCTTTTGTTCTCTCTCTGAGCACTACGAACACAACAGCGATCTCTGTGAGAGGAAACACTGTACAACACAACACAATTAAGGTAATCCAATCAGATTGCGGAATTGTCGTGATTTGCAGTGCTAAGAAATGAGTCGAGAAAAATACAAACGTCAAGATCCAGACAAGATTTAAATAACTGTCCTAACATCAATTCAAGCATTGTCTGGACTGTTCATCAAACATCATTTAGCGCTTTCCATTGAATACATGACAGTGGGTTTGGAGAAATATCAAATGCAACAGACAAAATCTGATGTTTTTTGTCCTAATCATGAAAGCCAGCAACACAACCAAGTAGTTTTGCACATGCAAAGGCATCAATGACACCTGATTTGTTCATCTGAGCACTGAACAGCTTTTGCAAACAGGCCTGAAGAAAATAACATACGAAATTTACAGATAAAGCGTTTATAGATAAACAACAGTTTTTATGTTGCATCTTAGTCTAAAGTCTAATTCCAATTCTTAGTGTACCTGCTAGTGCAACCAGTAACTATGCTATAGGTGAGGCACACACTAAACAGTTCAAGACTAGTAGTAGTCATAATAATCAACGACTTGTTTTATAAAGCTTACTAGAACAGAGGAACTTTATGGTGATCCACAGACCTGACTCAGGGTAGGTTTACACGACACAGTGTACTAAAAACAGAAAAGTTTTGCGTTTTTGAAGTTGTGTGTGCACTGTACAGACGACAACGCTGTCAAAACGATCTCTGTTTACACGGATTCGCTAAAACAACTAAAAATGCTGTACTATGCATGCCAGGTCAGTAGTTGGTAGTGTCGAGTTGTAAATGCTACGCAAACACGTCACTTGCGCATCACCGTTATTTCAAATTCATGTTTTTTGGTTTTACACAGAGGTGATAACAGTATCGTTTTTTTAAACTTGCACTTTGATTTCAAAAGTTTGCATTTCCAGGCCCCCAAAAGGCCGTTTTCGTGTAAATGAAGGGCCAAAACGCTTAAAACTGTCCATTTTTAGTTTGAAATTGTGTCGTGCAAACACTCCCTCAGAGATAGAATGGATTTCCACTCAGCTGCCATTTATTTCAATGACACAGGCTACTGTGCCGCTTCAATCAGTGTCTTATGAGCTCAATAAACCCCTGAGAATCTCACAAAACATGCTCAGGTCACATTTCACCAAAAATAATAAATAATAAATAAATAAAATACATTTATATATAGCATAAAGAAAATATAGTTGATTTGGGCGAGTTTTTAATTTTTATTATAATATAATGTTAATGATAACTAAGCACAATTTACCATTTAAATTCGTATGTAATATGTAAAGCGTTTTTAACCCGTTATTCAGAATAACACTATTTATTGTAATTATTTAAATTTAACAAATACTATCATGATGCATAATTCTTTACTATGTAAACAAAACAAAACAAAAATCTAAATGTTTGTATTGCAGTCATTAAAACAGAGGGGATGCTTAATTTTCATGAAAATAACGTCACAATTTGAGTCTTAATGATCCTAAAACAGGCTTCATTGTATTTATATTGTTTATATTTATATTCATTTTTCTTCTGATTTTTGTGTGAAATATAATCTGGAAATCTTATAAGGTTTCATGAGATTCGTTTATTTACTATTACTACCATGTAATGGAGTGATTTAAAATGATCAAATCTACCTGATTCTGGTTCTCTGGCGTAATTTTTTGCAACAATCATCCCACTTGTAGGCCTGGGAACAGCGCTGAGGGAACTATAGGCATTATGGTGTACGCAAAAAAAAATGATAATATGTTGCTATCTTTTGTATTTTGCTCAGAAAAAGTGTTGACACTGTCTGCAGAGATCATTATGGAAATAGACTGTGGGAAAAGAAACCTCTTGCTTCGTACCTGAGGCAGTTTGGGCAAAATAAGAGACCATCTAACATAAATACTTAGACTGGAAGAAACAGAACGGTGAATGCATGACACTTCCATTGGCTACTGAAATCGCACAAAAAGCTCTGTGCTGATTGGGTCTTGGCACTGTTGAGAACTTCTGCATGCCGGCACTAGTTCAGGGTGAAAATTAGCATGCCACCACAAAACGTCCTTCAAATATAGACAGTGCAGGGCTTTGGTTAGCAATTAAATGCAGGGCTTAGGCCTCTACTAGGAGAAACTGGATGGACCAGATGGTACTATAGTCGTCACTCCTCCAGAAGAGCAACTCATCTCAACCATTGCAGATCAAATCAGCAACTCCAACTGCCTGACAAGAGATGCGCAAGGGCTGCAAACAACTGCCTTACATAGATGGACCAGGTGCTCGGATTTTGCTTTTAGTTAAGATGGCCAATATATGTGTTGGAGTGAACACAATGCACTGCATTTTCATAAAGGGTTTACACAATTACATGAGATTTATCTCGTAGCTCTGGCTGTAGTGGTTTGGATGTTTAGAGTCTGTGCCGCGACTCGTTACTGTAGCCCCCGGGGGAGCCCTGGTTGCGGTGAGGTTTGTACGCGTCTTGATAGGGATCATGGTAGTCCTCCTCTACCAGAGGGTAGTGGTCTCGACTTTGCTGGGAGCTGGAGGATAGGCGGTTTTGACTCTTCTTTTGCCGCTCGTTGTTGTGGTAGTTCTCATCAGACGTCATCAAGCTGCGCCGCTCCATTGGAGAGTTGATGTCGCTGATGTGATTGCTGTTTTTATTTCTTTGGCTCTGTTGAAAGTTAATGGATATTAGCAGCGGAACCAATATATTACAATTCAAAATAAATAAAAAATAACCCTTTCAGAGGACAGTATTAAGCAATTACTTTCAATCAAGTAAACAATTTCTGTAGATAAAATGAGATAAACTTAATTCCCACACACATAAACATAATATTTAAATTACCATTCTGAGCATTTTTTGTTTCTGAAATTTCATGCAAATCTCCAGAAATCTCTGAAATCTCCAGTTCATTCCTATGGTACATTCTATAAAGCTTGAGATGGCAACATTAACCAAGGGGGAGGAGCTTACCAAGGACTTTCAACACATTCTAATCAGCATATGTTGGAATATTTCAAACGGAGTCCCATGTCTCCACTCACCTGTAGTCCAGAGATGGCTGTGGGGTACGGTGAGAGCGCAGTGGAGCCCAGGTTGCGCCCCAGCAGAGGGTTCAGAGGAGTGCTGAGGGAAGTGTGAGTTGCACGCCAGTAGGCCTCTAAATACTCGGACAGATGTTCACATGCATCCTCCAGCTGGTTCTCATCCAAAATTATGTCAAACATTTCCTGGAACAGGGCAGGAACAGCAATGTAGTCAGTGTTTTATCTGTCACATCCTTTACTTTCAATGTATTCCATTCAACCACCTTCCTCTATTTTGGTGCATAAAGCCAACTTTTCACAACCCAATCCAACCTCAATGAATAAAATCGAATTTTGTCTTACTGAATATCCTGCGTTACTGTGATACACTACTGTTCAAAAGTCTGAAGTCTTTTTGAATGAATACATTTATTCAGCAATGATGCATTAAATTGATCATAAGCGACAATAAAGACCTTTATAATGTTACAAAAGATTTCAGTTTCAAATAAATGCTGTTAATTTGAACTTTCTATTCATCAAAGAATCCTGAAAAATTGACATTTCCATAAAAAGTACTAAGCAACACAAATGTTTTCAACATCTATAATAAGAAACTTTTCATTATAAGCGAATCAGCATATTAGAATGATTTCTGTAATATCATGTGACACTGAAGACTGGAGTAATGACTGCTGAAAATTCAGCAGAAATAAATGACATTTTAAACTATTTCCAAATTGAAAACAGTTTTTTTTAATTGTAATAATATTTCAGAATATTACTGTTTTACAGTATTTTTAATCAAATAAATGCAGCCTTGGTGAACATAAGTGACTTCTTTCAAAAACATCTTACTGACCCCAAACTGTTGAGCGGTAGAGTAATTCAGAAATTTGAAAGTAAATTGGATTGCAAACACTTTATAAGATGTTATTCTGGATACTCACCTGGAGGACACTGAGCTAGTTTGTCTGCTGCCACCAGCTGTACATTTAAATGCTTGCTTTGAGACTTCCCCCGGATTTGATCAGCCGTTGCAATACCTGTAAACACACACGTGCAATAATTATTATTATCAAAACATCATTCAATTAACAGATATTGCTAATACTTGTTACATTTCTTTAAAGTCTTTAATAAATAAATGCAACCATGTTACCTTGGGAGAAGACACTTTGACATGGACAATAATGGGAGCTAAAGAAGTCTTGATGAGCTGGGCTGGATGGTTGATCGTGTCGGCATCCAACACAACCAGCTGAAGGGATCTGGCCAACTCAAAAATTCGCTCGATCTCACTCTGAACCTCCGCTGCCAGAAAGAGAAAACATTCAGCATGCTGACTTAGAAGCAATGTCTAACATTAATGAATTAACTTGCGTTCAGTTAAAAATGCTCAATGGCATTTAAAGATGAGCTGACATACCCAGGTTGGATCTGGTGTTGGATCTCTCAATAATGACTCTCTTACTAGGGTTATTCAGCACAGATCTCTTGGCCAAAGAGATGTCTGCGGTTACTCTTGTGATTGATATCCTGAAATTAGGAAATAAATGTACTGAAATCATGAACACATGGACAGGAAAGAAATCCAAAACGCATTAAAAGCTGTCCCTCACCTGCCTTCAAACCTGTGTTTCAGGAAGTCAAAGAGCGCTTTCTGCATCATATCTGTCACCTGTGTTCAAACCCACGAGGACAGGAGAGTAAACACAATTATGAGCAAAAATTAGTTTTTTTTTTTTTAAAGATTCATTGGAAAAACTGAGGAAAATATCTACTTTACTTCGACAGCGTCTAGCCAGGAAATGACAAAAAGTGAAGTCTGTCTTAGAGTCACCCGAAAATGAAATTTTTCTTAAAATGAACTCCTTCCATATCATCCAAGATGCAGATGAGTTTGTTTCTTCATCAGAAACAGGTTTGGAAAAAAATTGCATTACATCACTTGCTCATCAATGGATCCTCTGCGATGAATGGGTGCCGTCAGATTGAGAGTCCAAACAGCTGATAAAAACATCACGATAATCCACAAGTAATCCACGCGATTCCAGTCCATCAATTATCATCTTGTGAACCGAAAACTGCATCCATCATTAAGGTGCACAAAATATGAGTCCATAATGCTTCCTCCTGTTGTCCCCTCACATCAAAATCTAAATATATATTTGTTTAGAATGGTTTTGGACTGTTTTTGTTTGCAAACAGAGCTTGATCTGTGCATACAGTATCTCTCTCCTGACTCAGACAAGCCTAATTTTCACAGGAGAAAGCAATAGTTAGTAAGCAATGAATAGAGGACTCATATTTTAGCCATAATGCTTTAAAATTAAAAACGTCTATTACAAACAATCAGATGGATGGACTGGAGTTGTGTGGATTACTTGAGTATTATTGTGATGTTTTTATCAGCTGTTTGGACTTTCATTCTGATGGCACCCATTCACTGCTGAGGATCCATTGGTAAACAAGTGATGTAATGCTGAATTTCTCTAAGTCCGATGATGAAACAACCTTACTTGGGTGAATTATCCTTTTAAACAATATTTGTAAAGGAGCAGATGACATATATTCTTAAATAATGAGCTTAAATGATCAAACACAGCTGTTAATCTTTCACAGATCAATCATGATATACGCTCCAAGAGATCTAGCCTAATATCCATATGGTGCATTCTAACACACTTGTCACGCTGATTTCATGGTGGTTATGTTTTTCCCCCGTTTCTAATTTCAAACCATGCTCCATTTTTGAGACTGGCATGTTGTACCCAGAAGGTTGTTGCCTTGGCAACTCTGCTTGGAGATGATGACTGCTATTCAGTGACAAACCGACATCCCCTCTCGCTCGCTGCTTAAGAAGTGATGCCCTGGTTACCGTGTCTAAATATATACACACACACACTATAGGGATTGGGGGAGGCCTACCTCATATCCCTTAAGTGATGGGCCAACTAAGACCACCGGCCTCATTGAAGGGACCACATCGTATGGAGGAATGTGCTCGGCCTGAAAAATAACAATTTGATGTGAAACAATATGCCGTTTATTTGCACTACAAAACCCCATACTGACTACTGCATGAACACTGCAATAGCTTGAAACAGAAGTTTGTTACAATAGCATAGTATTTTATAGAATTTATAGAATTGACAAATGAAATAAAGCTCACTCACCACTTTCTGTTTCTGTTTACCTGTAATGATTGAAAAGAGGAATTTTAAAAAGTACATTTAAAACAATCTGATGAATCTTTTCTCTAATTAAAATTCTAAAATAAAAAAAATATTATTTAACATTTTCAATGCCTAGCATTCTTCCTGTATGGTTTTTAATGTTACAACTAAATTTCACTGAGCAACACTCTATAGGTTTTTCAGCCATATTGATATTTTGTGTCAATGAGCATTAACAAGATATGAAGCGTCAATTTGGACAGCATTAAAAAAACAGACATGTTTCCAATGGTTGCTATTGGAAAATATCAGTTTATTCGGTCTTTCTGTACATTTGATAAAACCAGCCTGTAAATCTGAAGTGTACTGGAACCCTTCACTAAAGCTGACCTGCAGAAGCAGGGTTGGGCTTGAAGGTGCCTGACACCATTTCACCCAGACTGGAAGAAGAGTTCCCACTGGACTTCCTATAGGGACAGAATCAAAAATGGGGAATGGTGGTAATTAAGGACTGTTCATTAAATAGTTAAAAAAACAGCTCATCACATTGCATGTCTAAGTGGAATCCAGTTATATTCTAAGAAATAATGAATTAGTACTTCTTATTTTTAAATGAACTTTGCATGAAATATTGTGGGAGTCAGATCAAGTTTGCCATTTTTAAAGGGGTCATCGGATGCGAAATGCACTTTTACATGTTGTTTGATCATAAATGTGTGTTGGCAGTGTGTGTACACAACCACCCTATAATGATAAAAATCCACCCAGTGTTTTTTTTTATCTACTAAAATCATTACCCCTTTCTCAAATCAAGCCGTTCTCGGCTTCTTATCTGTGTGACGTCACACAGACCCAGGCCCTCCCACGATAGTTGACTAGCGTTTCAGCACAGACTGGACTGGTGTCTCACCGTAGACCCGCCCTGAGTGAGCTGTCATCAGTCCGCCATTGTTTCGACGCCGGAGCAGATGTAGACAAGAACGACTCCTAAGCGATTGAAGTGTTTTATTGTTGGATGTAATAATGAACATAGCAGCCGTCATTTACTCCCAACATCTGAGCCGCTGAAGACACAGTGGATTACGTTTGTTTCTGAAGGGAATGCGCCCCCTGATCTACCTAACTGTGTTTATGTTCGCGCAAATCATTCATGATCCAGCTTCACCCACAGAAGAAGTGAGTATAATTTTTTTTATGAATCTTTGTAAATCACCTTTCCTAATAACGTGCTAGTTAGCATGTTTCACGATGAATGCGGCTAAAGTTTACCGTCTCTCAGAGAGCGACTCGGAAAAGAGGGGCGGGGTGAGCAGAGCTCATTTGCATTTAAAGCGGCATGCAAGAAAACGGCTTGCTCTGAAAAGAGCTGTTTTGACAGGGTAAAAGGGTGTTGTTTTACACTACCATTGAGACATTTTAACCAAAGTATGTTATAGACTTTTCATTAAGACCCTAAAGAATCATATTAACTTGTGGAAAATGGGCATCCGATGACCCCTTTAATGTAATTTTGTGTAAGCTAGAATGTAATGTTGTTAGAAACTAGAATATGCTATAAAGTCAAATTTTATTAATCTTTATATTGTGTTTAAGGTAACCCCAGTAAAAAGTAATATATTTAGAATACATTTATTTCATACTAAGTATAGTTCAAACGTATTAACATATTTACTGATGTATCACTTGAGACTTACTGATATGCTGTAAAAGCAATACAACTTTATTTGGAGTACTATTTGTGCACAATACACATTTCTTAATATTAAGACTAAAATGTGTTTTAATGTCACTTTTAATGAGGATTGTATGATCTTTTAATAATATTGGTCTTTAAATGCAAGATATTTAAAGTGTACCTGATGCAATAGTTCCACTTTAGCACAATCAAATACTTCAGTATATCTTTAGTTGGACTTCAGCACTACTTCCGCACAGCTGAAGTGCATTAAGTACAAAATGTGTTGTTCCAATTTAGCAGACTTTAATCAGTTTAGTATACTAAAAGTACAGTTGCAGGGTATTTTATTACATACATAAATATGTAAATGTACTTAGCATGAAATAAATGTATTTCAAATACATTTTAGTACATTTCCTTTTCACTAAGGATGTAATATGTAAACATCTTGAAGGGTCTATCTGAATCACTCTTTTAGACATACTACATTTGTCCTTTGTTAAGGAAAGAACAGCTAAGTACAAATGCCTTTGTCCTTCAAACCCAAACATTTGATCTGAGAGAGGGGTGAGGTATGACTACCGCATGACTCAACACTGCTGATCAGTGCTGTTGAGAAATGCAGCATCTCATTCAAAGGGTTTATGTGTCATTTCTTTGAATAAACACCTACAACTATGACCGATCGTGCTCAGTATATGAAAGGACACTGCGCCACAATTAGTTGTCCCATGAATAATCTAAATAGAACAATGCTGCAATGAAAAACGAGGTACAAAGTCATTTATAATCATCCTGAAATTGCACAGTGGAAATCTACCATATCTTTCATTATATTCTTCTTTGATGATAATGCTACTAATTTTTTAATAATTTACCACAAATGGCTTGTCAGTAATACAATGGAAGACAGATTTGCATCTTTGTGTATTTAGCCTTCAAAACTGTTCAAGGTTCAGCATAACACTCATTACGCATACATGCATATATTCTCCTGTAAGTCAGTCTTACCCATGAAGCGGCCTCTTTTTTGGTCCTGCTGTAAGCGAATGTTCTCTAGTTTTAAGGGACTGGGGATGAAACCGATATCACAACCTTCCTTCACCAGTCGCCCAATCCACCAGTCATTGTTGTACTTCTGTGAAAATACACAGAGGACAAAGGAATTTGTTTAAAGTCCATTATAAATGGATGCAGATAGACAGGCTCTCATTAAATAAATGCCCTCTTCACCTCCTTGATGTGAAGGAAGTCTTTAGCATCAAAGGAAATGGCAGTGCCAGCGACAGGAACGTCCTCATCCAGGGCACCACAGTAGCTGACGTTTGTCCTCACGGCAAAGGCCACAGCTTTGGCCTGAGACAGATTTAAAGCACAGATTGATAAATGGTATATCAGTGTGCTTGAGCAACCTGGTAATAAAAAATAAATGCCTTAAAAATAGTCTCTACAATTTGCTATTTTAAAATAAAGAAAATGGCATAGGTACTGTTAGCTCTGGTTAAGAGTCTAACCTTTGCCCTCTCCAGCTGAACGGTGGCCTGCTGTTCTTTCTCCTGCCGGCCGCCCTGCTCCTCATCCAGAGAGACATCTGAGTCGGATGGTCTGCTAGTGTAGGAATCGGCGGAACCCTGCACACACATTGTGAATACCTATCAATGTATTGCCATTTACACAAAGGCACCTTATGTAAAACAACCTTAAGAGTCCTAAAATGTATTTAGATGATTTAAAGTGGATGTGTGCTTCACCAAACAAAGCATATGTGGGGGGAATAGCCTTTACTTTGCTCTTGTTGTCCATAATGACACATTTGTATTACACACATAGTAATTTTATTGTTTTATCTGAATGGGTTTAGACTGCATTAAAGGTTTTGTTTTAAATAACTATTCATTGCAGTGCATCAAGCAGAAACTGCTAGTTTGAATAATCTTTCATGTTAAAGGGTTGGATTTTTTTTATTATGTAAACCTTAACAGCATAGACAGCCTTAAAATAAAAGCAGCAGTAATAGTGAAATTATACTTTATTCAAGGAGAATGTGGTAAGCATGTATGGGTTTATGGGCTTGGGACTTTAACATGAAGGGTACATTAAAAGGATATTTAGTTATGTATCACTGCTATATTTCTTCCATCACTGAATAAAAACAGACAATTTCAGAATCTTAAATGTATTGCTATAATTATTATCCACTCTTCAAAAGTTTGGGGCAGTAAGGTTTTTTTTTGTTTAAAGAAATTATATACTTTTATTCAGTAAGGACACATTCAATTGATCAAAAGTGACAGTAGAAGAGATTTAGAACGTCACAAGAGATTTAGATCATAAATAAATGTTATTCTTTTGAACTTTCCATTCATCTTAGAATACTGAAATGTCCACAGTTTCCACAAAAATATACTCAATAATAAGAAATGTTGCTTGAGCAGCAAATCTGCATATTAGAATGATTTCTGAATGATCATGTGACATTCAGCTTTGCCACTACAGGTACGAATTACATCTGAAAATATAAATTGTAGTATTATTTCAGTATTACTGTTTTTATTCAAACAACGCTATATATAAAACAATAAATGACAGATAAAATGCAAGAAATTCCACCATAACATAAATGTCAAGGCACTGAAGAAGCACACATCCCATCCTAGTGAACCTGAAATTATGAATACAGAGTTAAATTACTTTTAGACACTTCATGTATTATCACAAACAGGCGAAAGGCAGATGTGACACTTAGCAATGAACCCCAGTCCGGTAAGAGTGCAGTAAACAGGTCTAATGCTGACTTCACCGTGTTTGCAAAGCTGAGAAATGCATGTGCAGATGTTGATGCACAGGCTGAATGGAAGCACTGAAGGAAAGAGCACCAGATCAAATAGAAAATGACTGAAGCTGACAGCCTCAGAGTCAGAAGGATGTCTTGTTCAAATGTATTACAGATAATGAAAAAGAGAGAGGCTCAAAAGTCCCATAGGAAAGAAACCCCAAAGAGCTTTTTAAAATATCTATTTCTTCACCTAGACAGCAATGGGATTAAATGGAGAGCATTTTGAGACCTTAAGCATATGCTTCTCCTCATTTATTGAGAGCAAGAGATGCAATGAATGCAAGATCACCATGTGCTTTGATCTACTAATCAAAAGATTGTGCATCAAAGCTAATAGATGCCTTGAAGGTTCATTAACCCTGTAGTTGTGTCCCATAAGAACATACCAACTAATCCACTAGTATTCTCTTTATCACTGCAATACAGTCATCCAGAATTAGATACAGCCCGTTTTTTACTCCAACACCAGCAATTACTGTTCGTGCAATTAAAGGAATGTCAAAATTGACCGAATATACAGGTTAATTACTTATCTCAAAAAAATAATTTGGATACATTTCTCAGTAATAACAGTACATTAAGGCACTTACAATTATTACAAATTCACTGAGGTAAGGACAACTTCTACTTCATCTCAGATCCCTCAAAAATAAGCGATGAACTGTCATCACTCTTAAAATCTGTCTGTGATCTTGCTTCACATTTGATTAAAACATAAATCTAAAAAAATGTAAGTTGCATTACGGTTTATTGCATCCTCTGTACAATCCATGTCTCATGTATCCATGGTATTTTATGTTTCAGTTAAATATTTTAACTAATTTACTTAAATCCCTTATAAATTTCTGTAATAATGAAGGTGGTATCATTTAATGTGCCATATTATATTACAGCATATTACAAAAAAATGTCTTCTAGCTGTCAGGAAAAATATCATCAATGTATCCCGTTACGCAATTTGACAGATGATGCCCATGTCTATCTTTTTATGTGCTGGGTTTGGCTAAAGCAGTCTGATCTTGTTACCATCACATAAGCTGTAAAATACACACTATTTCTCAACCACCTATCTGCAGAGAGATTGTACTGCATTAAACCTAATCGAAAGCAAAAAAGAAGATGGACAAACAGAAAACTACACGTATCTGACAGACACAGAACTATAGTGCAGTCGAGAGCAACTATGACAGAATCAGAAACAATGACACAGAGTCAACAAGGCACAATAAAAGAAGACAATGATGGTCACTATAGGGATTTAGTTGCTTTGACATGATGAATAACCACAATATTTACTCTGTTAAAATTAAGTTGCATTAATATATCTCAAATAAATCATGCTTATGCACCTTTGAAAAGTTGGGGGCAGAAGGATTTTTTTTATTTAAAATAAGTCTCTTATTCTAACCAAGGCTGCATTTATATTATTTAAAATACTGTAAAATCACATTATACAATTTAAAATATTTTTATATTTTAATATATATAAAAAAATTAATGCAAAGCTGAATTTGTCTCTCACAAAAGGTGATTTATTTTTACAAAAAAAAAGACATTTGAAGGTGTTTATTTTTTAGAATGGTCTGCCTCCTCTTCCTTATACCATCTCTGATCTTGTCCTGTCTGGCTGCAGACAGGTTGAACAGACTGCAATTCCAAACCTCTGAACAGATTCCAATTCTATTTTGTGCTGCTAGCACAATAAATATGCACTTAAGCACACAAAACTCAGAACTTTAAGAAGTGTGTGTTAAAGATGCTTGATGATTCTTAAAAAGGCAATCTGTTATATTGGCAAAAATTCAAAGAACCTTGAACAAGGGACCCAAACAAAGATAAAGGGCTGAAGAAAGAACAAAGACTAGAGATACGGCAATTGGATGAATCTCAGATGCCAACACACACACACACACACACACACACACACACACACACACACACACACACACACACACACACACACACACACACACACACACACACACACACACACACACACACACACACACACACACACACACACACACACACACACACACACACACACACACACACACACACACACACACACACACACACACACACACACACACACACACACACACACACACACACACACACACACACACCAGTAGAGATGCCTCATCAAAGAGAATCTGATTCTATTCCTGGTATCTCCTCAAAGGTACACTGAAACATCCATTATATCTAACTGTATGATATCATCACTTCCGCAAGTTCACGATTACTCACTTTTGCCAAGACAGATGTCTCTAGCACTGTGCGAGATGAAGGAAGTGGATGAAAGGTGCACAAGATGTATCATTCTTTTGTCTAAAGTAACTTGGAAACTCAAGATGAAGCAACTACTGTGAATGGAGGCTGGCAACCCTACTAAAAATACCAACTTTGACCAGCTCAGAATTGGTTCTGGTCAACCTGGTGGACCATCAGTATCTCTAGACCTCCATCTCTGTTCACTTAATGACTAGATGCTTCAGTTTTTTAAGCTCACAACCCTAGCCAGCTCAATGCCCACACTACTGGCCATCACACTAGATCATGGACCTCCATGGCCAGGATAGTCATGTGACCAATGTTACATAAGGCGATGTGCACTGAGGCGAGTCATGTGACAGCGGCTGCATCTGCTCTTGATGACATCAAAGCCCCTGTGATTCATCCTCGCCGCAACTCTTTCCATCTTCTCATTCTCCACGCATTAGGACCACTGAACCATCAAACTATTCGCTTTAATACTGCAACACAAACAGTTTGAATCTTTAAACTGAGCTGATGCACAATGACTTTTACGAGTCAATAAACACTCACATATCAAGGCCCATCATAACAATTGCATGTGTTGCTAACTTGCTATATTATCAAGTTCAGTGGATCGCAGCTGGTGGTTCATGGGTCACGAGGTCTGATCTAAATAAAAACAATGCTAAATACAATGCAACTTATAAACATGCAGTTGATATAGCAAAAAGGCTTTTAAAGGAAAATCATGTCATTATTTACTCTCCCTCTTTCGTCATAAACCTGTATGGCTTTGTTTCTTTTGTGGAACAATGTTGGTATCCAAATGGTTTTGGGCATTTACAGAATCTGCAGTCAGGCAATCACTTCACTTTAGAAAACATTACACCCCATGGCCAGCTGGTTTGCTTCTTCTATGCTGCCGACTCAGCGATAGCGATGGATGGAGTGAGATGGCAGGGTGCAGGACGAGAACATTTCCCCAGCAGATGATAGCACAGCTCCTCTTTCTCAGGCTGCCAGCACACTTCAACCTGAGGTCAAATATTAATTTTCAAGCAATGAAGTGCTTTAATTGTTAAACAGTTACCATCTTTTTACATACAGTCATTTATAAATTACTCACTTTAAAAATATAAAATATTTGAATACCTTTTTGTAAAAATAATTTAATTTTAAATCAATTTTTGATATTTAAAATTAACATTGGCCATTCAATGTTTGGCATGACACATTGATTAGAGAGGCATAAATACATTTAAATATACAGGTACATCTAAAAAAATTAGAATATGGTGAAAAAGTTAATTTTTTCTTGTAAAATTTCAAAAAGTGAAACTTTCATATATTGTAGATTCATTACATGTAAAGTAAAACACTTCAAAGTTTTTTTGTTTTAATTTTGATAATTAGAGCTTACAGCTAATGAAAGTCAAAAATCAGTATCTCAAAATATTAGAATATTTACATTTGAGTTTCAATAAATGACCATCCATACAGTATAAATTGTGGGTATCTCTTGTTCTTTGAAACCACAATAATGGGGAACACTGCTGACTTGGCAATGGTCCAGAAGACAATCATTGACACCCTCCACAAAGAGGGTAAGTCACAGAGGGTCATTACTGAAAGGGTGGCTGTTCAAGGAGTGCTGTATCAAAGCATATTAAATGCAAAGGCTGGAAGGAAGAAATAGGGTAGGAAGATGTGTACAAGCAACAGGGATGACCGTGAGCTTGAGAATACTGTCAAGCAAAGCTGATTCAAACACTTGGGAGAGCTTCACAATGAGTAAACTGAAGCTGGAGTCAGTGCATCAAGAGTCACCACGCTCAGACATCTTCAGGAAAAGGGCTACCAAGCCACTTCTGAAACAGAAACATCGTCAGAAGCATCTTACCTGGGATAAGGAGAAAAAGAACTGGACTGTTGCTCAGTGGTCCAAAGTCCTCTTTTCAGATGAAAGTAAATTTGGAAATCAAGGTCCCAGAGTCTGGAGGAAGAGTGGAGAGGCACAGAATCCATGTTGCTTGAAGTCCAGTGTGAAGTTTCCACAGTCAGTGATGATTTGGGCTGCCATGTCATCTGCTGGTGTTGGTCCACTGTGTTTTCTGAAGTCCACAGTCAACGCAGCCATCTACCAGGAAATTTTAGAGCACTTCATGCTTCCTTCTGCTGACAATCTTTATGGAGATGCTGATTTCATTTTCCAGCAGGACTTGGCACCTGCCCACACGGCCAAAGGTACCAAAAGCTGGTTCAATGACCAATGTTCAATGTTGGTGTGCTTGATTGGCCAGCAAACTCGCCTGACCTGAACTCCATAGAGAATCTATGGGGTATTGTCAAGAGGAAGATGAGAGACACCAGACCCAACAACGCAGATGACCTGAAGGCCGCTATCAAAGCAACCTGGGCTTCCATTACACCTGAGCAGTGCCACAGGCAGATTGCCTCATGCCACGCCGCATTGATGCAGTAATTCATGCAAAAGGAGGCCCAACCAGTATTGAGTGCATAGAAATGAACATACTTTTCAGAAGCCTGACATTTCTGTTTAAAATATCCTTTTTTTATTGATCTTATGTAATATTCAAATTTTCCGAGACACTGAATTTTGGGTTTTCATTATCTGTAAGCCATAATCATCAAAATTTTAAGAAATAAAAGGCATGAAATATTTCACTCTATGTGTAATGAATCTATATTATATATGGGTTTCACTTTCTGAAATTAGTGTAAAAAAATATTGACCTTTTTCATGATATTCAAATTTTTTTAGATGTACCTGTAGTCTCTGAAAGAATGATTCATCTGCTGCACTGTCCAAGTCAATCCCATAAGAAACGACTTGGACTATCAGGTATATTTTATGAATTGCAAGCTACTGAGGTATTCAAATTAAAATAGTTAATTTAAAAGTAACATTTTTGTAAAACATTTTTTGTACCTGTCTGATTTTTAGGAAGTTCAACAAACAGAAGTTAAAGTTATGCAGACTACATTTTGCCTTGGACTGCATTTGCACCAAAATACTTTGTATACTCATTCAGACAAATGAAGACTGTAGATCAACATAGCAAAAAATCTATAATTATACTTCCCATTACAATAAATATAGGCAAATAAAGCTGAAAATGTATACTGATCTCACACTTGATACATCAGAATGAAATAAATCTATCTCTTTCAAACAGGCTTTTTCGTGTACATTTGCTTGAGGAGATGAAAAACACCTTAATATGAGAATGTCCAGAGACACATTAGAATTTCTAGCTCAAGCACTTGGTTTAGCATGAATGCTCATGGAAATTATTTCTGTGCCTCCGCTATCACAACCTACTTAGAAGCAAGACAGTTTTATAAATGACCCAGCTGATGTTTATTTATTACCACATAGCAAAATCTACTAACCAGTGCTTCCAACTTCAGAAGGAGCCATGATTAGTATGTAAAAACATAAATTAAATGTATTTAATTCAAAATATTAATATTTTCCTAATTCAATTTATTTAAAGCATAGTCTTGGTTTTAATAAATTGTCTCTTTGGACTGTGGAGAGTTTTGAGTTCTGCAAGTTAACGTTTACTTAGTACTCTCTTATTATAACAAAACACAAAAAGAAAATTTTTCATGTTATGACTCCTTAATGTATAGCAGTCAGCAGTCTTCCCCATGATTGTGTAGCCTAGTGAACCAAACACAGAGACCATTTTGAACAGGAAACCTTTGCAGGTGTATTTGAGTTGATTAGCATGTCACCATATTCTAATTTGTTGAGATAGAATTGGTGATTTTTTGTTAAATGTGAGCTTCCTAAACTCTGCTGACAAGCTGAATTATGGAGATGCTGATTTCATTTTCCAGCAGGAATTTGGCACCTGCCCACACTGCCACAAGGTACCACAACTGGTTCACACACACACACACACAACACACACACACCACACACACACACACACACACACACACACACACACACACACACACACACACACACACACACACACACACACACACACACACACACACGCGCGCGGGGCAAGAATAAATTAGAATGTCGTGGAAAAGTTCATTTATTTCAGGTCAACACAAATTGTGAAACTCGTGTATTAAATAAAAAATGCACACAGCTGAAGTATCTCTTCCTTACCTTTTGTGAAACAGAAAGGTTCTTCAGATGTTAAAGGTTCTTCATGGAACCATTTAGACAAATAGGCTCTTCTATGGCATCGTGAAGCACCTTTATTTTTAAGAGTGTATATTAAAATAGATTTTAGTTACTGTGTTTAAGAATCCTTTTTAAGGATGTACTTAAGAATTTTCTTTTTTTCAGGACTATTAAAGTTAATGTCTGGGGCCAACTTTGTCCCTAGATGACAGTATAGACAAGTTAACCCACACACACAATGGCTGAACCACATGCAGCTTTCATGTACTCTGCCTCAGTGCGTACACCATTATCTAACCACGTCAAGTGTGTGGGCTTGGGTTTGTCAAGCCACACGTTCTGCTTATCTTCAGAGATTGTGCGCCGTGAACATTTTTCTGTGATGCCAGTGAGTCTGAGAGCATTTGGGGCACTCAAAGTCCACTACGCTGGTAGATCCTTGCCCTGTATTTCTATGAAAACAAAAGCAGTTAAATCGGTCAGTGAAAAAGCATCCTCCAGTGAGCAGATATGCAGATGAATCACGAGGGCTGAGGACCAATGCAGGCAAGAGCAGTGGGTAATTACAGATAAATCTCTCCTCAACACAGCATGAGATCACTACCATTTAGGGCCACATCTGATGAAAGCAAATACTTAACCATAAAAAGAGATGATGATGAAAGCTTTGTGTCACATAGTTAGCCATGAAAGGTACAGTACTTCTAATATCTGACTAAACTGATCTTTAAATCAGTTGCAATCCAAAATTGGAGTCCTTGAACTGTTCCCTTGAAAACAGCATGCTCATGAATTGCTCAGTCTGATTTGAGAACCTCAAAGCAGCACTTGCAGAAGCAGACATTACTAGTTCTAGATTTATAGAGCCAGATTTTAAGATTGGTTAGATATTGAGGGAGTTATTACAGTGTACCCAAAAAATTAAAAACTCACTCATTGTTTACTCATGCATAGCAATATATGCAATTCCTTCTTCTGTGTAACACAAAATCAGAATAAACGTCATACAGGTTTGGAACAACATGAGGGTTAGCAAATTAATTTTAATTTTGGTGTTAACTATTGCTTTAACTTCCCTAATTCTGTCCAATTTAGTTTAGTTAACAAGTTTGAAACTTATACAGTTGCTATTATTAGGAAGCGATTCCAAATATAACAGTGCAGACATAGTTCACACAATTAGACTAGCAATATGGAACACCATTAGTGTCATAAATATAAAAAACAGGATACACGAAACAATTACACAAAACGAATAGTACCCGCTTGAACCCTCCATTACCTTTAATATTCAAAAGCTGTAAGGGAAGAGGAGAAAAGAGAGGCAGACACAATTAGACCACAAGGCTATATTAAGATCATCAGAGGCCACCAGATCTGAGCTACTTTGTCATTATTTCATTCTTACGACATCATTTCCATTTAATTCCAGAGAAAATACTTGCTGCAGGGAATTAAATTGTCATCCACACAAATTAAACAGCCTCTTGGCATTTCGCAGTAGAGAACAGATACAGACATATATAGATAATCTTGTCTGGGGAATTTGGACTTCTACATAATGTATTACTTATGGAAAGCAGACAAAATTCATTGGACCCTCCTGATTGAATCCCCACTGGTACATGGTGTAATTGACAGAGCTAAAATGGGTAATTCACCGCTGGCAAGATGGGCTTTTAATAAAAACCGAACTTACGAACTTGTCCTTTAACTACATTAGAGTGCTTTATCAGTTAGGTGAACTATGATGATAAATAAGATACATTATGATGATTTCCTTCCAAGAGCCACTGATCAATGAATGCCTAACAAAATGCATTTGGTATTTCGAATGGAATGTTATGTTAACATATATGTGACCCTGGACCAAAAAACACCCTGGACCAAAGAAAAAAGCTTGCCATTGGTGTATGGTTTTTGGAGATCTTAAGATAAACTATTTGTCTGGAATTTTTTATTGACAAATTAGAGAAATTTTAGCTATCATATACTAATCAAAAATTAATGATATATACATAATTTACAAATAATGGAACATGATGTTTACTTACTAACTAATGATTTTGGCTCATCAAATGTATTTTTCTATTTTGACAAATTGTAAGACTGGTGTTCCAGGTCACATATGACGATATGTGACAAATTCATATTTCTGATCAATTTTTTGTAGTACACCTACAGTAAATATACATAGTAAATGAAATGCACAATATAACAATAATTTAAGTGTAACAAAATATTTTAAATAAAAAATGTAATCTTTATGTTTTCACCGAGGTTAAAGCATTCAATTATGACAATAACGATTGTCATGAACGTCTATGTCATAACGATGAGCAAAAACAATCAAACAAACAAAATATGAACATAACACAAGAGGTGTTGGTTCTTGAATACACACAATTGATTTATTGTTAAGGTTTATGGAAAAAAAGACAAAACATAACTAACTAATAACACCAACATTCATAGAAAATAAAAGGCCTTCTTTCAGACCAACTCACAAGTCTGAACTGACAACTTCCTATTATGAAAAGTGCAAATGTGGGAGAGAGATGTTCACCCGAAAATGAGTTTTTCCTGTTCACGTTCTTCCAAAAACTCTGTTCTTCTGTGAAACATAAAATATATTTAGAAAATGATCTCAGTGGAAGTCAGTGGCCTCCAATGTCATTTAATTCCCAGCTATCTTCAAAATCTCATCTATTGTGTTCCGCAAAAGAAAGAAATTCATATGGGTTCGGAACAATACAAGGGTGCGTAAATGATGACAGAATTTTTCATTTTGGTTGGATCTTCTGAGGAACATAAAATACATTTAGAGATTTGTCTCATTGAAAGTCAATGGGCTCCAGTGTTGTTTGGTTTTCAGCATTCTTTAAAAAAATGTTTTGTGTTAAGCAAAGCCATACGGCCAAAAATTGATAAGGTCATATCAATTCACTTTCCAGCTCTGACTTTTGCCAATGGTAACACTGAGTGGAATGTGGACAGTTTGTGATTCAAGTTAAAAAATAAGGCTGCACAAGTGTTGAAACTTGTGACTGGCTGAATTAGGAGACTGGCATTGACTTGGCTGTAACCAATGCAGACATCAATGCTGAACATTATTGCTACTTCCATGGGACTCGTTTATATCTGATCAAATTATGCTAATTAAATGATCCATCCATTACAAGCAGAAACAAAGTGGCACTTTCAGCAAGCATTCCTTTTTGAGAGTAGCTGAGGCCACACTGAAAATCCAACAAAAACAACAATGCATGCAAGTTAAGAGGAACTAAACCAGTAAGCAGTGTTGCATTATTAGCGACAGCTCAATGATACGGAATAACAGGCTACCACAACAGCTGACTGATGCTCTCCCCTGACTGCTTCTTCCACGATGCATCTGAGAGGCAGAGCGAGGTTTGGAGAAAGAGAGGAGGTGACAGTGAAACAAAACCTATACATGCACACACACATCTCTCCCCTCCCCCAAAACACTCACTGGGACCAGTAGCACCATCCACAAGCTGAATTCCTCCAGCCGTCCTCAGAGCATCTGTGTGAGCATGCATTCATTGAAAAGACTGTGAAGACGCACACATAGACCCTTACTCACCGCCTCCGAGTCTTCAAATCCATGCAGGTACAAATTGTCGTACATGGAGGTCTGATATTCCCAAGGGATCACCTTAACGATCAAATGCAAATGTGGGATAAGGAAGCTCCAGCGAGAGTACGTCTAACAGGGCTCACAATAAGACCACCGAAGGAGGAATGTCAAGCAGATGGCAATCGCCCCTTTCGCTCCTGAAGCCAGTGTATTGTATTAATGAGGATGAAGTGTGATCGATCACATCATAGAGAAGTGGGGCTCTCCCCAGAGGCTGCAGAGACCTGGCATTTTATCAAGCTTCCACAAACAGAGCAGGAAAACAGAGCCTTCCTCAATCAGAAGCCGATGACAAAGCAGCGAGGCCATCTTCTGATTGGCTGAGAGGAGCTCCAGTAAGAAAGGACAAGTGCTCTCTTCTGTTGTGTGTTAAAGGAGGAGGAGAAGGGGTCTGCAGGGTGCTGACAGCATTCCACTCCTTGACCACTGGGTTTTCTGCTATTTTTCCTCGCCGTTTCTATTTTTGACCATCTTGGATCTCACCTCTTTTTTTTCTTCATTTCTTTCTTTCATCCATGTTCACATATAGACTCCACTATTCATTTCACAATTCATGCATTAGTTCACATACACTGTAAAAATGTAAAATTAAACTTGCATGGCTTTTAAAAAATGCCTTTTTTTTTATTTAATTCATTTACTTGAGTGAATTAAACAAATTTAAGAAAAGGAAAAAAATATGAATTATATTGTAAATAAATTATTATTATTATTACTCACTACTATAATAAAATAAAAAAACTCAAACAGTAGAGCATGACACTATAGCAACGCCAAGGTCATGGGTTCAATTTCCAGGGAAAGTTAGAACTGAAAAAACATGTACCTTGAATGCAGTAGATAAAGGCTCAATACGTAAATGTACATTTATATTATTATTACGTGTTTCATCTGTGTGAATGTGCTTGCTGTCTTAAACTACTGACAACATTTGAGACAAAACCATACCTTAAAATGCCAAACGCAAACCTCCACAATTGGTATATGAAACACAACAAGTGTAAAATTCAACGAACTGATCATTTTGAGTTGAAGAACAAATGTATCCTGACAACACAACACAACACAATACTAAATATGATGCCCAGCTCAAAGGTGCAAACAGCTGCAAACATATTCATATTCATGTTCTAGAGCAAAAGATAAATGGAGCTAAACTGTAAACCATTTTCTAAAGTAGGGCTAAGGTCTATTTGAGTTAAAAAGCTAAATTGAAAAGCATTACTGCTGTTCCTGAACTTTAAAATTGAAAACCTACAATAAAGTGAATTTTTACAAAGCAGTAAGATTTTTCAGCATTATTACAAGTAAAAAGATCTAAAAAATTGACCAGTATTATGCAATGCAAATATATATATACTGTATACCACAATGGCATAACACAAAAAAGCAAACAACAAAAACCCATCCTTATATATGCCCCAGGTCCCTAAATCTCTGTAACCACCGGTATATGGCAGATATGAATGATGAAACATAAAATGAGAGCTTGACATGACAGTATTGAACCAGACTGTTCAATAACTCTGCTTTGTGTAATTACATTCTCATGAATGTGGAGAAGCAACATCAACCCCATCTTGGGGTTATAACAAATGTACAGCTCTTTTTTTCCCCAAACCTGAACCTGTGCATCTTTTAAATATCACTGCTCAAAATTCAATCATCACTGCTCCAATAAAATACATGATGCCCCTGGACAAACAAAATAAAACTAGCCCAATACGAGACATATTTCCATAGAGATCTACGTATCATTAAACATGTGACATTTTTTAAGGTTGTGTTGCATTTCTAATTCTGCTATTGGTTCATATTTCCCCTGATATCCCTCCAGCTACTGAAATAATAAGAAAAGCATGACCAATCAGGTCTTTTCAAGTAATTACATGGAAATGAACTGACGGTGTTGCTGTTAATTAACCACGGCTCTCTCGAGTATAAAACTCTGGCACACATCGCCCCCTGTAGTTCACAAAGCACATCTACACGCCTGCTTTTCTACTGGAACAAATGATAGGACTCAAACACACTCACCTCTTTAATCTACTCTGAATCAAATAACTCATGAAGAGTCCAGACATCAAAAGAGAACAAGAGCAATCTACACATGTCTCTGTTTCAACGGGATCCACTGAGAAGCGTATGATGAGATAATAATGCAAAATGTAATCTATTATTAAAAATAAATAATATGTTGAAAGAATGAATACTGTTCATGATATGAACTATTTACATCCACCAATAAAAGAATCTTACAATTATAGATTAAGTTTCGTAAAATGCTGAAATTATTTAACAATGCACACTTATTAGTTAAATGAAGCCTATCCTTCAGATCACTGATATTTTCACATTTAATTTAACAAACATCTTTTAGTTACTGTGGATCGGTTATCAGAGTGAACGAGCAGATAAAACTAAACAAATTCCTGTTACTAAATAAAGTGCATCTTAATATCCTACCCATGTAATAATTTTGTCAAACTGTCAATTGAATGGCTGTAATAATTCTACAAAGAACCCACTTGCTTTTTTGTGATTGTTTATTATGCGCCTTGTTTTCTGATTGCACTATTTAATTTAGTCATGAAATCTCTAAAATCTGATATATGTCGACATCTGATCATCAAATCAACAGTCATGGTAATCTTGCCCACTGCTCTTGAGATTTTTTGGGGGCCTATGGTCAATAAACACAGCAGGGAAGCACAGAAATAAATGAATTACTAAAGAGTTTAGTCTTGTGACCTATACCAGCGAGATTAATAATTTATACAAGCTCCCAATGATCAGGAATTTTAAATGCGTTATTATGGATTGCTATAAAAACAACAACAACTTCCAACAGCTTGGGTTAATAAATCATTTTGCCCCTCTACATCAAAATAGGATTGTTTCAGCCCTAAATTCAAGGCAAGTTCAAGTAAGTGTTTATATACATGACTACCTGCAGTTTTGACTTTAACCTGGATCTCAGCAGGTTTTTACCACCCCTGGAGTTTCTCTCCTCATTTGAGCAGATCTCTAAGACACATACAGGTTTAGAAGCAAGATGTTTCCTCTCAGCAACACCCTATGCTCTATAATAACTCTTTCATATACATCTGGAGATGCATATAGATTCATTTTACAGAGGACATGGGAGTATGCATTAACCTCAAAACCATAAAAATGCAAAGAAAGTTTACCATCGAAATCTGAGATTCTCATAAATGATTGGGAGGCCTAGAGTGAGGAAGAATTTAACCTGAACCTAGTTATGATTTCATCTAAAAATATGCATACGAAAACTTTATAAAGAGTGTTCTCAATGAAGGGTCTTGGCTGTGAAAGCACCTCTATGTCCAGAAATAGTGTCCTGGAAGGCAGTCAAAAGCTGAATTCCCAAGGTTCATTAGGGACCTAGATTCTAGAATCATTATGCAAATAAACTGCAGCATGAGCTGCGTGAAGGTGACTGAATATACCAATAATTTAAAGATATTTCCTCATTACAGCACTAATTAAATTACAACTATAGCAGTTCATTAAATTAAAATTTGGATTCCTACCATATACAGTAAAATATATATATTTTAAGACATGTAAATTCACTGCAAAATTGTTAAAACAACAAATGTAACAAAGCAATACAAATATTTGATGGTAAAATATTGTTAAAATTATAGAATTCATATAAATTTTCACTTAAAGTAATCTGTCTGGAAAGAGGCATTAGCTGTGCGATTCATATTTATTTCAATTATTTAATTTGTTTCTTCTTCATAACCAATCTAAAATATCAAAGAGTCACCAAAATGCCATCTCATAGTGCTTGCAATACATTTATAAAATAATTACAGTAAATGCTGTTTGGTTACAGTATAGGAATGAAGGCTTATTCCTGTCCACATTATGATTTAATACACAAAGCTTTTGTCTTACAGCTGCACAAAATCTGCAGGGAATACTGTACTGTCCTCAAACATGTGAACAAGGGTAGATTCAGGGACAGCTAGAACATCAAGGTCATTGGTGTCCCCTGGGATACTTTCTTCTTCTCTGCAAACTCATACATCTAGATACATCTGACAACAGGGATTACATCATATTTACATATCTACATTAGGAAAATGGACTCTATGATTTCATGCTGCATGTGCTGAGAGAATATTTACAGGCTTGATTTCAAAACTCCAAATCTCAAAATGTTTCTTTTTTTTAGATGTTATGACGATCCATGCCAGCTCTATTCAGCAAAATGTCAAACAAGTTCAGTTGGAAAGGTAGCCATGAGCAATTCATATTCATCTGATGACAGCGAGGATTCATCTGTTGCTTGGAAACCAAATGACCTGTTCAAAAAGCTGCACAAGAGTATAATTCTTTCAAAATCAAACAGAATTATATATAGATATAGAGAGAGAGAGAGAGAGATAGAGAGAGAGAGAGAGAGAAGAGAGAGAGAGAGAGAGAGAGAGATAACTCTCCTGTTCCTGTGGCTCAGTGGTAGAGCATTGCGTTAGCAGCGCAAAAGGTTGTGGGTTCAATTCCCAGGGAACACACATACTGACAAAAAATGTATAGCCTGAGTGCACTGTAACTCGCTTTGGATAAAAGCGTCTGATAAATGTAACTGTACAACTTGTACAAAGTATATTTCTAAAGGACTGTAGTATATTATGGAGGTATGTTTCCGCTATGACAATAAAGGAAATTGTGACTTTTTACAGTTTTTTTTTTTTTTTTTTTACACACAAAATCTTTACTTGTCACACAATTTCTGAAACCTGACACTCCAACACCAGAACCACATATCAAATCTGCAAAACCATATTCTAATTCTCGGCCTTTGACCCAGTTTTCAATTTCATCAAACACTTTTTGCAAAACACAACGCACAATTCTTTATGTAACACACACAAATCTTACAGGAATTAATATTATGACAAAGGTGTTTGCAAATGTTTGCTTTTGAGATGTGTTTGTGATTTTGAATGCAGTGCTTCCATTTTGCAAAAGATGTGAGGCATTTTGCATTTTGTGGGTGCAATTCTAGGATTTGCGTGTGAAGTTTTGAAAAAAAGAGGCAACGTTTTGAAAATGTGTAAGCAGTTGAAAATTCTCAAAATCATCTCAAAATTCTGACTTTTTTCCTTGCAGTTATGAGTTTATATCGCACAATTCTCACTTTTTTCCTCACAATTCTGACTTATGTCTCACAATTCAGACTTTTTTCTTGAAAGAAAATTCTGAAAAAAGAACTGATGTTTAACTTTGATGTAAAAATTCTCAGAAGACCAAATTATGAGATATAAACTTGCTTTTGTGAGAAAAAAGTCAGAATTATGAGATGTAAACTCATAATTTTTAAGGGAAAAAGTTAGATTTCTGATTTTATATCTTGTGATTCAGACTTTTTTTCTCAGAATTGTGAGTTTGTTTCTTGCAATTTTGTGCTTATAGAGAAAAAGAGTCCGGACTGCAAAAAACAACGTCCACATTGTGAGATAAAAAGTCAGAATTACCTTTTTTTATTTATTTATTCAGTGGCGGAAACAGGGTTCCATAGCATAGGAAGGCACTGAAGTCAACTACAGTACCACATATAATGCGATTCAACATATGACACGTTTTGAACATATGAATTATTATGCAAAAATTCGAATGAGTCATTTACACTGAGTAACAACCCTCCAAGTGAGAGCATGTTGTCATCATTGGCAGATTTGGAAGAAATATGTGTATTATGGATAAATGCGAACTCATTGGCTTCTATAAAAAGTATTACGTAACCCAGTTTTGCACATTAGGCACATGGAAAATGCATACTCAATTATCCACTGAGAATATTAGTCACTGTTCAAAACTCTTCAAAATGTCCTACGCAGAGTGAGCTCAAAACGAAGTCTCGAACAAAAGAGTTCAATTCATTGCAAAACACAAGCATGTGAGAGTGCTTCAGAGAGTCATATCACAAACCCTTTAAATAGAGACATTATATTTCCATACTCGACAATCATCCACTCTCACCTGGCGGAGGATGAAGCTGGTCGATGTCGTACTGCCGTCGGATCTCTTAAGTCGACTGCGCCGTGAGTAGGTTCCTCTGTTCACCTGCGGCAAAAGAACAAGCCATTAATCTTTTCCTTTTCTACCGGCAGAACAGGGACACATTCATACAAACACATACACCCACGTATCCCACCACAACACTGTGAGAGGGGTCTCAACGGGGTCTGCTAGCTATAGAACTTACTGTCAGAATCAAAAGAACTGGCAAAGCATTTCAACGATTAATCACTTGCATTAATCATCGCTGTTTTGTACGTCAGTATGAAACCTACAGCTAAATACAGCAGACTTAAGGATCTTTGACCTATCCTGGGTGTTACGTGACTAAAAGCTTGACAGATAAGAAGGAGTCTATTGAGATAGATGTCAAAGCACATCTCCACAAGAAGCTGAACTCTGCAGAGACACATAGACATCAATGCAATGTGTTGAGCAGGCGAAACTGCCCTTCAGTATGGCTGGCCGCAATGCAGTCCTACATCGAACCCCTTCTGAGTAGATCATGCGGTTAAAATATAATGCGGTTTGAGCTGAACGGATGTTCCCAGTAGTTTGTTGTGCAAGAAACATAAATGTTATGGCCATCTGCTGCATAGGAAGCACTGATGCTTAAAAACTGGGTCAGGTCATGCGTCCTTTACAGGGAAATCAATGTACACATGAATTATTTAGCAGCCTAATTAAAGACCAATAGATTAAACGGACATCTATTAATCTTTAGCACGTTCGGGTTGGGATTTGGTTTTAATGATCCTTTTAATTTTATAACCAGCCTGTGTAGAGCAAAAAGGAGAGTTCACCCCAAATGAAAATATTCTCGACATTTACCCACCAATATGAAATTTCTTGCTTAGGTAGAACACAAAAGAAGGTGACAGAATGACAGACTCAGTCACCATTTACTTAGACGGTATGGTAAAAAATGCAATGAAAGTGAATGGTGACTGAGGCTGCCAGTCCCTAACGTCTTTTCACAGAAAAAAAGTCATGAGTTTGGAACATCATGAAGGTGAGCAAATGACGGACATTTTTTATTTTCAGATGTACTGTCTTTTAAGCTATTAGTCCACATAATACATAAGTTTAAAACACAAAACAGAGGAATTTCCCTGTGACTATACCATGGTTTCTTGACTATTTATCATGTCGATAGCTTTTTTGGGGGGGAGGACATGAACATCCAATTACAGTAGTCCTAGTATATGAAAATTCCATTTGTACCAACAATAAATGTAACAACATCAAGTCATCCATCATAAGTTAATGGAAATATACAATGACATTCAGAGGTTTGTATTACCAGTGAAAAAACACAAACATGACATAATAACAACAATGCAAGTGTTTGGTGCAGATATGCAATATATATATATACACATACACACACACACACACACACACACACACACACACACACACACACACACACACACACACACACACACACACACACACACACACACACACACACACACACACACACACACACACACACACACACACACACACACACACACACACACACACACACACACACACACACACACACACACACACACACACACACACACATACACCTGTACAACTTGTATAACGTACATATGTAGTGTACAAAATTCAAAGATAATGTTTGCAATGCAGTACTACAAATCACCTCTGCTTCAACATATGACTTGTATGAAGTTTTAAACATATGAATTATGAATATTCAAATATTCAAATGAGTCATTTTCTGTGAGTAAAAACCCTTTAAGTGGCGGCATGTTGTCATTGTTGGCAGACTGGAAAGAAATATGTTTATTGTGGATACATTTAAATTCGTTGGATCCTATAAAGACAAACAGAACTATGTGTGTTTGGTGCAGATCCCCATCGCATTATCACCTTCTCCCGCGTCCTTACCTGAAAAATCGGCTTCTGGACCCCGTCGCCTATCCCGTGTCGGGTGTAGATGTGCCGGGACATTTCTGCGAGTTCATCGGTCCACGGAGGTGGCTGCCTCTCGGTCCCGGTCCACTGGCTCGGCGGAGGAGGATACTGAAGTGTTTGCTCCAGTTTCGCTGCGGTGTCCGCGGTCTGAAGACGAGGCTCGTGTGCGCTGAGCTCGCGGTGACTGATGCAGTGTGTGTGCAGCTGTAGTGTAGATCGGTCACCACTAGAGCAGCACCACAGCGTATTTAGCAGCTCGACAGAGGTCCTCAGATATTATGCACAAATTAATCAGTGTCGTTGACAAGACTCCCCAAAACTGAGCTAAAGTTAATCGTTTGAAGAAAATAGTTAGCTCGCTGACATGCTTAAATTTAAGTTACTTCATATGTTTTATAAACATGAAATAGCCTATTAAAATAGTTAACTGCACTGCAGTTTGATTGATGTGCATCATAAAAAAAAAAAAAACCGAAACTGAGTCGTTCACTTTTTCGTCGATGACTAACAATAAAAATAATTTGCAGGTTTATTTTCAATTGATTCTCGCAAAATATTCTCTTTATCTGTCCTCGTTTTTTGTGTGTGAGTGTGATCTTTTATAAAGTAACGTTATATTCCGCTCATTTTACTAAGTGAGAACCCGCTCAAATAGTCTGCGAATGAGACAACTTTTTTTCATTATTATTATTTGCAGCCACTTACGTTTTCATAAAAAAACAGTTTGGTGTTTAAAAAAAACTATGCTGCTTTCCAAATCTCATAATAATAGTTATTATTTGTTTTAATATGGTTACAATTATTTTGTATTTGCCACTCCCTTTTATTCAACAATAAAATAATAATTAATAAAAAAATGTGTAAGTGAACAAGCCCCTATTCTTTAAATAAGACAATATATGAGGTGCTAGATAGAACAGATTTTCAAAACCCCCTCAATTGCTAGCTATGTAATTTAAAACACAAAAAAATCTCAAATTAGTTGACTCTTTCCATGAAACATGTTATATTTTGATAGCTATAAGAGAAAAAGGTGAAGGTGATATAAACACACACACACGCACGCACGCACGCACGCACGCACGCACGCACGCACGCACACACACACACACACACACACACACACACACACACACACACACACACACACACACAATTATAAATTCTGTTTACTATTGTTGGCTGTTATCTATCATTTACATAAGGCTGTGGGACAATAATACAACCAAATTCATAATTTAGTATATATTCTCATGTTGTGGTAGTCAATACTTAAAAGATTATACTGTAAATATAAATGAATGCTAATGTAATGCATGACCCATTTTAATAATGACAATAATAATGTATCTCAGTGGCCTCCCAGGTATAGATTCATCAGAACATCAGATGAAAAACAAGAATGACTGTAGGGCATGTCTTTTTTAATGTTGCATGCTGTATCTACAGAGAGCTGATAAGGAAATGGTAAATTGCAGAGGGATTTATATCATACACAGCTGTAGCGGCTTTTCCAACAGCCTCTATGATTCACCCATGAGGTTGATAATTAGTAGCATATCAGCTATGCAAGAAGATTTTAACAAAACATAACCAGATATGATGCGCAAATGACGTAAAATAAAACAGAATAATTCCCATTCAGCATCTCCAAATCAAGTGAGAATAGATCAGTTTGGGAGGACGCTGGTAAAGTATCCACAACAGAACAGCAGATTTTGAAACACAGGTCGTTTTTATTTTCTAAAGACTATAAGAGTTCACGGTGTTACAAAAGGAATTTGAGAAATGAGCAGGCAGCATACAAAGAAATCTTGATGTTACAAAACATTGAGTCCATGAGTACAATACAGGTTTCCCTCTAAATCTCTTAAAACATACAGTTTACAAATATACAGCAGCTTTTGAAATAAAGTCTTTTGAATCGGGTTCTATGTCTATTCCGTCTCGTGAAAAACAAGGCATCTGGTGGTAAATAAATGTTTATAAAGTTAAGGTGCAATACAGACAAAGCCAGATATTTAACATCTAATGTACAATATTTTTTAGAGCAGTTTATGAAAAAAGAAAGACTATTTATCATTTTTTTACTACATTAATCCCATTTTAACGAGAATTAAAGCTGTTTATATGTTAAATGAATTATACACTTCCCCATTTCAGTTAAGAAGAAATGGGTGGGAATATCAGAAAAGCACATTTATTCACAAACATAAGAAGCAAAAACAACCATTAATTCATCATTTCCAGCTGAGGAGTCATAGACCAGATGAAAATTACACTGTATGCAATGTTACATGCCTTAAATTATGTCAAACAACAGCAAACACCCACAATGCAAACACAAGCAGAACTTGCATATTATAAATATCATTACTGTGAAACATATGGATTGACCGTAAAGGGATTGCATTTGTGACCAGTCAGTTCTAAAGCAGTTTGTAAAGGAATTTATGATTATTATATGTAGCCTGTAGTAAACCTGTGCCCCTACTAAATCTGTCCCATAATTTTGGAATCACTAACAGCAGAATGAACCTAAAACTGCTATTTTGATTGTAGGAGTTTATAGAAGTGCTCGGAGTATTGGCACAAAAATTCATTCCAGATTTGGTGCTCCATATATAATCTTCTTCATACAATCATCCTCTCTTACAATGCATAAAAAACCCACATTTGCTGTGAAAGGCAAGAAATTAAAGTCTAGGATCAGTTAACCCAGAAATAAATGAAAATGGCAACAATTAATCATAAGAATTCTCTTCAAATGAGGAAAAGTATGCATGTATGTGCATTTTACCATTTCAATTCTCAATCAGCAAAAAGAAGGATATGCTGGTGATTATTACAAGATGACAAAAATGATGTTTATGGTTAGTGTGACTCATCAACTCAGAGAAAATGAAGTGCTTGCTTCCTTTCAAATGGATTACATCTTTGTCCTGTGAAGACAGATGTCAGCGAATCTTTGCATACCCCCTGACATCAATAGAGACGTGAGAGAAAAATACTCTCCATTTGGAATTTGCATTGAATATTAATGGCTGTGGAGTTAGCCTTAAATGAGGGGTTGCTGGTAGAAGGCTGCCTGTTGCTGTTGAGGTGCAGGATGGGCCGGAGCTGACATCGGATAGGAGCTTGGAGGCAGACCAGGATTAGCGTTCTGATAGGCAGACATGTCCATAGCCATGCTCATCTGTGGTGGGTAAGGAGCTTGGTTTACATATGCTGCATTCATGGGGCCGCTGCAGGAAATAAGCAATTTGCAGAACTTTAAGGCTAGTTTTCCCAACACCATTATCAGGATTATACATTTTAAACAAAGCTATCTAAAAAAAGGCTGTGTTGACAAGTACAGTGCTTGGCATCATGTGCTGATTCCAAAAATAGTGTCTGTTTAGCTCTAGCTCCTCACACTTTCTGAGAAAATATTATGTCTCATTTTTGCTTTAACAAACACTTGTAAGGTGAAGAAGTCTTGTATTATACCTTAATCACCAGAAAACTGCCACTACGTAGAATTCCTTTGAGCCAGGTTTAAACTATTTGTACAATTCTCATCTGAAGACATTATTTTATGCCTATTCCTGATTTCACGATCAAAACAAGCAAACATGACCCTATTTCCACACAATTCCAGTACATCAATTGACATCTTGTGAAGCAAAACACTGTGTTTGTAAAAAAAAAAAATAATCAAGACATTTTTAACTTCAAACAATTAGTCCTCTATCCATAAAAATGCTTTCTCCAGAGAAAACGTCATCTTGTCTGAATCAGGAGAGAAAACAAGCACCGTTTCCAAGCGATAACAGTCTAACACGGTTCTAAACAAATACACACACTGCCGCTCAAAAGTTTGGGATCAGTAAGATTTTTTAAAGAAGTTTCTTCTGCTCATCAAGGCTGTATCTATTTGATCAAAAATACTGATTTTTTTTGTGAAATATTATTACAGTTTAAAATTAAGTTTTCTATTTTAATATACTTTAAAATGTAATTTATTTCTGTGATCAAATGCTGAATTTTCAGCATCATTACTCCAGTCTTCAGTGTCACATGATCCTTCAGAAATCATTCTAATATGCTGATTTGTAATGTGAATTAAAAGTCATAGTAAAGACTTGTATTGTTAGAAAAGATTTCTATTTTGAACAAATGCTGCTCTTTATAACTTTGTATTCATCAAAGAAAAAGTATCACATTCCAAAAAACAATATAAAGCAGCACAACTGTTTCAACACTGATAATAAATCAGCATAATAGAATGGTTTCTGAAGGATCATGTGACACTGAAGACTGGAGTATTGATGCTGAAAATTCAGCGCTGCGTCACAGAAATTAATTATATTTTAAAGTATATTAAAATAGGAAAGCAATATTAGAAATTGCAATAAGATTTGACAATATTACCGTTTATTTCAGTATTTTTGATTGAATAAATATCGATTTAGATCGATGAGGAGAAGAGACTCCATTAAAAATCTTACTGATCCCAAACTTTTGAGCAGCAGTGTATGTGGATTCTGATGTGAGAAGACAACAGTGGATGAAGCATTTTGTCAGATTATAGACTGAAATTTGTGATAAGTCAGTGGACCACTAATACATTTCTGGCTTGGACATGATTAGATTTTTTGAATAGAAGGCGAAAATAGCATATATAGGAATAAAAGACAAGGCCAAAGTTGCTTCAAAATGAGAGGTAGACTAGATTACTTGATGTAAGGAGGTTGTGCTGGCTGGCTGGTGGGCACTGAATTGACTGAAGGAGGAAGGGAGCAGAGAGGGCCAGCTTGGTCCGTAAGACTATATCCCTGTGGAACACCAGAGGACATGTAGGCTCCAGATGGCTGATAACCCTGAAAGAGACAAGAAATAATAAATTAAGAAGTCAGAATAATGCAAAACAAAATGGTTTGAGTCACACAGACTGAATTGGCACTAATTCTGTATTTAAATGGCAAAGCAAACCTGCATAGCGAGAGGAGTAGGGGCTCCTGGGTAAGTGCCTTGGAGATTCTGCATTTTGGAGTATGCATTGTAAAGAGGAGCCTCGTTCATTAGCTGGTTATATAGTTCTAGAGCCTCCAGCACTTTCACATTCAGCTCGGACAACTCTGAGTGCTTCCTGCAGGGACGAGAGAGAGAAGTTGTTTCTCATATGCAAAAGACTGAAAAAAACAGCCAGCCAATTCTGGGGTAAGTTTTGATTTCCACAAACCTGTCGATTTCCTGTAGTTTCTCATCAATCATTGGGTTCATCTTTTCACAAGCATCTAGAAGAACAGAACAAAAGATTAACGCTCTGGAATTGGGTCGAATATCATACTCAGGGGAACATTCAGGTTCAATGATCTTGTGTGCAATGTAACATTTGACAGTAGAATTGTGTAACTGTGATAAAATACCGCGATGATAACACAACAGAGGGAGTGGCAAGAAATTCAACATTTTTCTCTTTTCTGACCAATGTAATCAATCTCTCAATATTTTTTCTTCTTTTGGGAAATCGTAGAAATGCTATTGAGGGTTTTTCATTTGCTTTTGAAGCAAATGGAAGTGCAAAAATATATTTCACGGCTATCATAAATTCTGTTTCTGAGAAACGTGTAAACGGTCCATAAGAACAAAGTATTCTGGAGAGCCATGTAATGACATGACCTAAAATTCCTTATAATGTCATATTTTGTTTGTACGCCCCATCCCAACACATAAATGTAATCGACGTTAAACAAGAGCGCAGGAAGGGTCTTCCTGGTACCTTCTAATGTGATCAGCTCTGGGCCATCAGGTGAGGCATCTGCAGGGTCTGTGTTCTGGAGCAGGTAGAGAGTTTGGTCCATTTTCTCCTGTAGGTAACAGAGTCAATGATTAACACAAGACAAGAGGACCTCACCAAGAGCCTGTTGATCATATCAATTACACTTCTCCAGATAAGTGGAGACATGTGGCCGAAGATCATCCGGTACTCACCTCATCTATATACACAGGCTCAGGCTCAGCTTTGACTTCAATGATGGGCTCCTCTGGGACTACGGTCTGCTCAACATACATGACTACAGGAAGGAGAATTCAGGAGATACACATGTGTAATTTAAATAGAAAACATGCACTATTCCTGTACTGAAATAGAGGTTATAAAGTGTATTACCAGGGTCTGGTTCGGCATTCAGGTTGGTGGTGACAAAGTTTGATGGGAAAAGGCCTACCCCTCGATGATTCTCTCCTTTCCACCAGTTTGGATCACTGTTGGACAACAGTGACATTACTTTTCAATGGACAATAGGTTATGGGAAATTTAAAACCAGCATTAACAAATTAACTTTTAAATAATATTATTTCTCTCTCTCTTTTTTTTGAGACTCACAAAACTTATAAAACACAATATTTATTCAAAATTGATTAAAATAATGTCCTTGAACGATCAGTTTACCTGTCATCAAGGATGATAACAAGCTCTCCAGCCTTAAAAGTGAGCTCATTGTCTTCAGCTGCTTCGAAATCATAGAGGGCACGCACTTTACGGGACTCTTTCCCTCCGTTGGTATTGTAGGGTGGATCAGCGATCATGGTAAGGGGTCGTGTCTCAGTTTGCTGTTTCTGTTCCTGTAGGGACAGCTCAATGGCTGCGTCGAGCAAAATACATACACTCATTATCTAGGTACAGACGACTATAGCTTTATAGCTTGACTCCACAGTTACGATGCCAAAGATTTTTTTGTATGCTTTGGCAGGGGCCCAAAATCATTATTCAGACAAGACTTAATAAACCACAACAATAAAAATGATATGAAAGTATGTGAGCATTAAGAGCCTTCCTCACCTTTGGCCAGATCATCCTCATCAGCTGCTCTGCTGGTGGCAGGAGTGCTGTTGGGCTTTGTGCTGGAGCTCTGCAAGTAGAGATCACATTATAACTGATTTGCAAAAACGACATTATATATATTGTTATCTATTATATGTACATACACACTATCGTTCACAAGTTTGGAATAGGTACAGTTTTTTTATGTTTCCGAAATAAGTTTTTGATGAATAATTTGTTTGATTAAAAATACAGTAAAAACAACAGAATTGTGAAATATTTTTACAATTTAAAAGAACTGTTAATAATGCAGTTTATGTGATGCCAAAGTTGAATTTTTTTATTGTGTTGGTCCCAGTTTTGCTGCCAAAACATCCCTGACCCGTCGAGGCACGGACTCCACGTGAACCCTGAAGGTGTGCCGTGGTATCTGGCACCAAAATGTAAGCAGTAGATCCTTTAAGTCCTGTAAGTTGTGAGGTTGGATTGAACTTGTTTGTGCAGCACATCCCACAGATGCTCGATTGGATTGATTTGAGATTTGGGGAATTTGGAGGCCAAGTCCACAATACACAATATACACTGTATATTCTGACACCTTTTCATCAGAACCAGCATTAACTTCTTGAGCAATCTGAGCTACAGTAGGTTTCTCTGCAAAACGCTGCATTCGAATTATAGGTGTCCGTCAGGCAGTTTGGCACACGAGATGCGATGACGAGGTGTTGTTGCATTTTAATGCTTTTTTTTTTAGCCTGTCCAGTTGAACCCACTCGATGCGGTGCTGCACATTCAAAATATAGCGGAAAAAGAGAACATCAATGTGGAGAAGATGTTGTTTACCTCAAAACTGAAACCAAGCCATTTACAAAGAACGCATATTTATTGCATTTTCTAGAGGGACATCTATCATCGTTGCACTCGCGTCTCACACAAGAGAGCCCAAAGCCATGTACAATTAATGTAAGTTAAACTTTAAAAAAACATTACTTGATTAAGAAATTAGCTTGCTAGCGAACATGCGTATTAACAGCGTAAACATGAACCTTGCGATCATATGATTAAATGTTAATAAATTAAGTGTATCAGTAATGATAATCTTTGAGTTTAAAGCGGCTCTGACAGAAAGGCTGCGTGTGCCCTGACAGAGAAGATCCTAAAGTGGTTGAAGGCGGTGTATGTGAGAGGCGCGCTGACTGTGAGACGGCTAAATGCATAACTTACATTTCACATGCTCCTCTCCCCCCCCCCAGTAACTAAACTAAACTAATTTATACTGACTTCAAGCTTTTGAATGGTATAGTGTATAATGTTACAAAAGCTTTTTATTTCAGATAAAAATAAATAAATGCTGATATTTGGATCTTTCTATTCATCAAAGAATACTGAACATTTTTACTGAACTGTTTTAAATATTGAAAATAATAAAAATAATAAGAAATGTTAATATGCAAATCAGCATATTAGAATGATTTCTGAAGGATCATGTGACACTGAAGACTGGAGTAATGATGCTGAAACTCTAGCTTTGATTAGAAGAATACATTTTGCACAACATCTGTTATATGAACACAGAACTTTAATGCCATCTATAGGTGGACTAGAGCAAATACTTAGGGAAAAAAACTGATACTAACCACAGCATTTACATAAGTAGGTTTTTGAGATAACATTTATGTGACGACCTTTGAGTGACACAGTAAAGTCTTGTGAGTGACCTAGTTTATGTAGTTGGTACTCATTAACAGCTATGGAAATGTTTACATACACTTGTCCTTGTCAAACCAAACGATCCAACAATAAATGAAGGAAAAGGATAACAAAGAAGAATTGACATCTCATGGGCCATGAGGGCAGTGCGGCAAATATGACAGGAAATTCCATTCTGTTTGCTTGATTCTCTTGTCTCAAGTTTACACACATGCTTCAGCATTCCAGACGCACCTAAATAGCTAAAGTGTTAGCAGACATGTCATGTGAGAAACAGTGGTCATGTGTAGTCACATGATTCATTTATGATCCATCTCTCATACAGAGGAGGCTAACTATTGGTTATTAACTATGGGCATTTATGGTATACTTTTAATGCATCTTTAAAAACAACATGGCCTTTTACAAACAGATTGACCAAACAAACCAGTAAAAACAAGAAATATCACCCCATAAAAAAAAAAAAGCATGTGATTGCTTACACACTATCATTCGAAGGTTCAAGAGTTCAATCGATCAAGAGAGTTTTATATTATTAACAGTGATATTGTTAAATATTACTACTATAACTGTTTCTATTTTACTGTATTTGAAAAGTGATTTTTTTTCCAGAGATGGCAGTCTCACATGATTCTACAGAAATCATTCAAATATACTGATTTCTTGATATGTAATCTTTTTTTTTATGAATAGAAAGTTCAAAAGAACAGCATTTATTTCAAATAGAAATCTTTTGTGATTTTATAAATGCAACTTTTAATTAAATTAATGTCCTTGCTGAATTAAAGTATTAATGTATCCCCCCCCCAAAAAAAAACCTTACTCACCCCAAACTTGAATGGTAGTGTACGATATACCGTTATTATATATTAATTCTTAAATGAAACCAACTACAACTTACATAGACGTACAAATATATTTTCCTCCATTTTAAAATGCAAACATTTGACAATATCAGTCCCAGAAACTTTGAAATGACCTACACTGCAGACATGGCGTGACAACAAGGTGACACAGATACATCTGACACAGATTTCTGTGACCTAAAAGTACAGGAAATACAAACAGAATAACTAAAGAAATATGCTAAATTAGGACGTAAAAAGTCACTATGAAAGTAAACCCAGCCAAATTTCCAGGGGCATACATCTAGGCCAAAAAGCAGCAGCTGCTGTGCATCAGCGTTTGTGTTAATGGACAGCTGAAATCACACAGTGAGATCCAACAGGATCAAGTTGTTAGCTGATAGTAGGAATACCTGGGTGTTTGCGGTGGGAAAGGTCACTCCGTCTTCTTTGAGGGACTTGATGGTGGCACTGATGAGACTCAGTTGTGGGTCTTTCTGGAAATTTTCGGCCCACTCCACCATCAGGGCCTTGAGTTTCTCAGCAACCTTTGGGTGAACCTGAGGAGAAGCGAATGAGGATGGTAGACATTATCAACAGACAAGCAAGTTCATTATACTTTGAAACAAGGATTTGTCTTTGTATGTTATTACACTTCAATTTTTGCAGTGAGCTAAAGTTCCTTACCTTGCTCAACACACCACGAACTTCACTGGCAAACTCCCGCGAGCAGATTTCTAGGTGAAAGATTTTTCCACTGTTTGAAACGCAGGCACCCAGCAACTAAACAGAGGAAATACAGCAATATTTGAGCAACCATTTACATAAAAACATTTTAATCAATTCATTTCTTGTTATTTGAACATACCATGTATTTAAAAAAAATGTATTTAGAATGATTTGCCAATTTGTGAACGGTTAAATTCAAATGTATATTCACTAAAGATATTTCCATGACTTCTCCAAGCCTGGAAAATGTCCAGATACTTCTAGGATTTCCATGACCATAAAAACTATTTTCTATACAAGCAGTGATTGCACACCTGTTACATTTCTATAAATGTTTATGCTTCAAATGTGCATAAATGAAATGTGATATCATAATAAAGATTAATATTAATACGAATTCTGACAACTATATAACATTATTCTTTAAATATGTGTAAATGAAATGTAAACACAAAATAGAGATTTATAATAACAATATTAATAATAATAATTGTTATTGCACCCTTATACAATTTATATAACTGTTAATACTTTTAATCTGTGTAAACTAAATGTAACATCACAAAAATATAAATACTAATAGATTTTATTTTTTTACTAACATTATTATAAAAATTAAAAATATCATTATCACAACATATTCAGCAACTCAAAAAAATACAAAATAAAGAGCACATCAACCCACTTTATTCCTTTGTAATATCTAAATAATACATTTTTGTAAAGATACAGCCAGATGAGAAAGAATTAGAAGATATCTAAAAACAGATTGAGACATCTTTGCAGGCTGAGATGTGGTGAGCCCACAGAAATATCACTTCCAGATGCTACAGCGCTTTGGAGTTTTTAAAGCTTTAGTTTCTTCTATACTCGTTTAGTGTGCAGTGACTATATGCTAGCCATACATAGGTTACCTGTCGTCAAGAACAGAAACGCTGTGACAACTCGTTTACTAAACTGTGGGTGCAACTCGGTTTGACTACGATGGGAACTGAAGATGAAGAGCTCACCGTTAATGCTTGCATGCCTACATGAGGGACCTTGTGGTTCACACGCTTCATGATTGACCTGAGACAGTCCTTTGCACTATGACAGAAACAAAGAGAAAACGACAAAGAGGGGCACGGAAATATTTATATTAGGGAGAGACAAACCGTTTATACATTCAAAAATTACAATAAAGTACATATTTAACAAAAAGGTTATCTATATAAGAAGAAAAATAATGCATACAAGCAACATTAAAGTTATTAATTGTTTCTAAAATAAGCATTAAAAACATATAGTTATTTAAATCTTGTTTGTATGCTGCTCTTTCTGCTCACCCATTGGGAGTTGTCCCGATCCGGTCACAGATTTCCATAATCAGGGCCCAGTCCTCTGATGTGCTAGTTTCACTAGTTGCTTTCTCTGAATAAGCATTCAAACAAACAAATTCAAATGAAACTCTCAAAGCAATTTTCTCTTATTAAAGAGCCATATCATAACTTAACATGTTAAAATAAGTCAGCATGCTCAAAACCTTAATTTACCAAAAAGGCCATAAACACACAATACTGAATATAATAACAATAATAATAATAAAACAAGAGTGAATATTATCAATTTACATCCTAGCTATTGAAGAACAAGTTTTTAATACATATTTATTAAGCAAGAGGCTTATATCATCCCGTTAAACAGACACAGTAGCCTGTTTTGCCTGTTATTTTACATATCCAGCGTGTCCCAACAGGCACAACAACCATTTCTATGATAATACACTAGTGTCGATTATTTTACCCCTCCTTCAAGAATAAAACAACTGGGCGCATTTGCATGACTAACTTATTGACGACAGGGACATTTGCATTGCGACATCCAGCAAAGTGCAGCTTGAAATAAAATGAGCAACAATCAAGTGCTTCAAAGCCCTCCACAGAGGAACATACAGTGTCACAAGTTCACACACATTAATCTCTCAAAGCACACAACTATGCAAAGAAAAACATTGCATATGCTATTGTGTGTTACTTGTGTGTGACCTATTATGTGTGTGACATATATGCTAACTTATTTTTTGATTGTGGATTTTTTTTTAAGCAGAAGATTTGATTATATAATAATACATTAGGAAGGTATCGTTACTATACTGAACGTTACATACTGTTAGATGTGCTTTTTCATATGCAAACATCACGGCATTGCCAATATAGGAAATATTTTCAACTTAAAAAACGTTAGTTATTGTAATAATAAACATTTCAGCATTTGACATATTTCAGCATGACAAACTTTGTCATTAATTAAACAACTCAATATCACTTTTTGACTGAGTATTTAAACTAAATATTGAAAATGTTCAGTGTTCATCTGAAAAGTTCCAGAAATTTTGATCAATATTGTAAGGATGGTGTCAATTCTGCTAACTAATTACGTTTGACAGCTTTAATAGTTAAATCCCGATATTTAAGACATTCGAGGGATCAGATAAATAGAGGAAATAAACAAAACAAATAGTAAAGATGTTCTTGAGGATATGACTGGGAGCAGTGCGCTGGATCGGCCCTGTTAACTGACTTGTCAATATCACATCACTTCGACAAAAACAACACTGACAAACTCACCCACATCCTGATCGAACGGGTTTTGACCAAATAAAGGCATTTTGCGACCTTTCCCTATCTATTAAAGGTTAAATTCAAGCGTATTATCTACGTATATCGACGATTTATCGTTCTCTCATCCATTAAAATGCGTCTACTTCCACCAGTTGCTCTTCCGTAAACTTAGTACGCAAACGCAATGCCTGTCAGAAACCACGTACCTGTCACAACATTCAAATAATTCCAGATTTAAAGTTATATTTAGTATTTATATTAAGACTAAAAAAATAATTAAATTAAATTATTTCGTTGTTTGTTTTTATAAATCCATATTTCCGACAGGCATGTTTGCGGAGTCTTTTTAAAGACCAGTGTGCGTTCTGGTTCTGAGCAGGAGACCCGCACTGCCATCTAGCGACCGGAATAGATGTTTCTGAAATTCCTGTAACCCTAAATTCAACACAAATATTATAATTTAATAATATTATATTTATTATTAATACAAATATTTGTTTGTTGTTATTGTTAAACATGTCTGTGAATAAGCAAATCGAAACTGTAACACACACACACACACACACACACACACACACACACACACACACACACACACACACACACACACACACACACACACACACACACACACACACACACACACACACACACACACAAAATAATGTACACCATGTCCTCGCCAGGGGGCGCTCCATTCATTAGCACCTTCTATACATGTCATCAAGGCCAGGCCACACGCCTTTATTCACTCACCGGGATCATCGGATGATCCAGTCTTTCTAATGATAGTTCAGTCATGTCGGCACCTGCCATGGGGACCAGCAAAACAGCGCACAGTGATTCCAGTAACAAGAAGAAAAGGGGACCCGGAACGCTGGCCACCGCATATCTGGTCATTTACAACGTGGTTATGACAGCGGGGTATGATACAAAAAAATCAAATTCGCTTCCGTGCTCTCTGTTCAAGCAGTAAGAATGAATGCTTATATTTCAGATAGCGTGCTCAAAGTGCTTGACAGATTCGCGGTTACCTCCTCTTTCAGTTTAAATCGCACGATATAGCAGTTTGTTTTGAAATTAAAATAAATGGACATTATTCTGGTAATGCATTGCAACGTAAATCCTATTAACGCCTATTTAACACGCCATACTTTCTTCAGGGCTGCTTGTTGTCAACGGTCATTGGTTGCATGCGTGAATGCATTGTTCTTATTTTACAGTGGCGGGTCTGTTTGTTAGATTACATTAATGGACGTACGAGTGAATTTATTGTATTCGTTAGTTTAAATGTAGCAATATACAGTTCAATAAGCAGTAGCTGATGTGTTTAAACAGTGAATAGACGTGCACTTTCACCAGTGTAACCCCGAAAACTGTTGCACAATTATGTCCGTTTCGGAAACGAATTGATTCTGGACCTATTCGGTTTCTCAATCACTCTGGGTTTGAGATGGGATGTAAAAATAATCACAACATCTAGAATAAATACATATATGTTAATTTATATCTGGAATAAGTTAGCTGGCTATGGAGTAAGAGTGCTTCAAGTCAGAATAGAGTTTTTTTGCTCTTTGTGAATGCACATGTATTTCACAACATCTTCTCCACATTTAGTGTTACTATGTGCATTGTTTCTCCACATTTAGTGCTACTATGTGCATTGTTTTGAATTTAAAATTACAATAGTCCTGTTTGCCTTAATGTTGCAGACTTAACTGATTTTAAAATACTTGAGATGTTAATGTTTCTGGTGATATTAGATAAAGATGATTGTGCTTCTGCTAGCAACATGGTTTTGATGCTCCTCTATGTCCTTCATGTTATACCAAGACTTGCACATATATGCCTGTGCCTGATACAGCAAGTTAAAATAGAAAAACACATCTTTTGAGAAATTGGAGTGTGTATTCACAAGCTCTTGTGTATATTTTTCATCAGTACATGTGTATAACAATACATGTGCTGGATGTATTTGAGACTATATTTGCTGTTAACTGCTGTGCTGTCAGAGATTTGCATTGCAGAAATGCCCTCTTCTCTCAAAGCAAGGGCGAGTGGCACTACAGATTTACTCTATGAATCTTTTTTTATCTAGATGGCTGGTCATTGCTGTTGGTCTGGTTCGAGCATACCTTGCCAGGGGAAGTTACCATGGTCTTTATTACTCGATAGAGAAGCCCCTCAATTTTTTTCAGACTGCTGCCCTCCTTGAGGTGAGTGTTATGGGAGCTATATTCATTTCAGTTAATTCATAATTCTGAAGTAGGCCTAAGCTCTATATATTTTTGCAAAAAATGTAGTAAGTGCACAATTAATATACAGAATCAGAATCAGCTTTATTGGCCAAGTGTGCGCAAACATAAGGAATTTGTTGTGTTTTTTCTGAGGAGCTCTTGGTACGTACATGCATGCATAAATACATATATGAAATGAGAACAGAAAGAACATTTAAATAAGACTAAAGAACAAATAAACTAATAATAATGTGATATGAATATTCCGGAACAGAAGATTTACATGGAGATTTAAAAAAAATTCTATAGATTATTTAATCTAATGTATAAATAACAATAATATAAATAATTATAATAATATTCTAAGTCACTTTAGATAAGTCCTCTGTTAAATGCATAAGTAGACACATATGTTTGTACACACTCTACTGTTCAAAAGTTGGTGGGTAATTTTTTTCTTTTTTTATTAATAAATCAATAATTTCCAGCAAGGACACTTTAAATAGAGTGACAGTAAAACAAAATTACATACTATGACCAATGAATACTGGAGTAATGGCTGCTGAAAATCCAGTCTTGCCATCAGATTATTGAAATAGATTACATTTTAGATGGATTAAAATAGAAAAAAGTTACTTTCATTTGTCAAATTTATCTCAAATATTGCTCTTTTTTTTAAACATTCTAAATATTTTTTTAAAAATCTTATTGATACATACACTTTGAATGGTAGTGTACAAAAAAAAAAAATATAATATATGTATTGTATATATATATTATATATATTTGTCTTTTTTTGGGACATTTCCTTTACGTGATTTGTGTTATTTTGTCACCCTACACAGTTTAATTTGTATTATTTTTGATGCTAAAAGTATTAATCCTTGAGGCTGAGTGCACCTTATAATATTTGTTCTTTGCTCTCTTCACAGATATTGCATTGTGCTGTGGGTAAGTGCACCCTGCTGCTAATAACAGTCTCTTATTAATTTCTACTATAAATATGCACTAGGTGAAGTATATAGACCAGATTGGCTATACAAGGAAAGCTTTTTTTAACCCAGCAGTGCCATCGTCAGCGATGTGATAAAGAGTCTCACTGCACCCGTGGAGCACAGAGTTCACAGTCCACACCTCATTATCTGGGACTTAAAGCTTAATGTGACCTTTCCCAGTGCAAACAACCAGTCCTGCAGCACTCTCTGTTACATAACCTTCCTTGCTCTCCTAAAGTGTTTTATTCTAATGATTTTAATTCTGTCTTATGTCTTCTTTCATAATGTTTAGTGTAATGGTTTAAGGTTATTTTATCTTATTCATAGTTTACTTTGATTAAACCCACATTGCAAAAATGCGAACGATTAATCTCTTTACTCAATATTTTACATTTTGTGAAGGAATTGTTCCCTCCTCTGTGATCCTGACTGGGTTCCAAGTGATGTCACGAGTATTCCTTACCTGGGCAGTGACACACAGCGTTAGAGAAGTAAGTTTATGTTTAAAGGGATAGTTTACTCAAAAATGAAAATTCTGTCATCATTCACTCACCCTCAAGTGGTTCCAAACCTGTATGAGTGTCGTTCTTCTGTTGAACACAAAAGAAGATATTTTGAACAATGTTGGTAACCATTGGCTTTCACAGTATGGAAAATAATATTATAGAAGTTAATGGCTACCGGCAACTATTTGGTGCAACATGAGGGTGAGTAATTGATGAAAAAATTATATGCTTTTAACTCCGCATATGCGGCAGCGTTATTTTAGAATTATTTATTGAGTATTATCAAATTTTTAAATAATATTTTTAATTTGCTGTAATTTTTTTATTAGTTAATTTTTATTTTAAAATATTGAATAATTTATAATATATTAATGTGTTGTCATTTTTTTTTTTTTTATTTTAAGTTTATAATTAGCTTTATTTTTAGGTTTTATCCATTTGAATACTTCAACTTAAAATCATTTTATTTCACTTAGTTTTCATATAAGTTTTTTTTAAAGTGGAGAACGCCTTGTAAAACATATATTTATATTTTATGCCTTTATTTCAATCAGCACAAACTTTTTTTAATAGTTTTATTTCGGTTTTAGTTAACAATACACATATATTTTATTGTTCAGGCGACCTACAGTATTAATGGTATATTATGATTATTAAAAAAAACGATGATTTCGGGTATTCTCATGGTTAAAAAAACTGGATATGAAAATCCTAATCAATATCTCAAATTATTACTTTCAAGCAATCTACATAATGAGCAACATTTCTGTTTGTCTCATTGGTCTACTGCCATCTAGTGGATTTCAACAGCTGGTTTAATATTTCAATGCTCATCAAAATCAAAAATCCTGCATTAGTAGAATTTAAGTGTAGAGAAAACAATGATATTTATTTGAAGTTCTTTGAAACTAAGGCTCAAGTTCTGATTGTCCATCCCAGAGAAAGACGTCTGAGCTGAAGTGTGTATTTCTGTAAGTTATTCCTGCGAGAATCCTGCTTGAACCAAAACTGGGGAGTAATACTAATATTTAACATGTCCATGTGTGCCTGTGAATGTTGCTAAAATAACCTCCTTTCAAGCTTGTTATGTGTGTAGAAGTGAAGATGGAGCCTTTGAATGCTTTTTGAAGTGCTTCCGTTTCCGATGTTCTCAGTAGTCCATCTTTGTGTGTCGAGTGGCTTCAGTGAATTGCGATGGGACGGTAGCAGACATAACCGCATGGTTCTCGACTAAATTTTCCTGCTTGCTGAGCAGTTCTGTCTCTTCCCTGTGTGCCTTACAGTTCCTCTCGTTTTAGGTCCAAAGCGAAGACAGTGTTCTCCTCTTTGTGGTGGCCTGGACAGTCACAGAGATCATCCGTTACTCTTTCTACACCTTCAGCCTGCTCAACCATCTGCCTTACCTCATCAAATGGGCAAGGTGAAGCTTCTCAGAGTTTATTGTCTGGCCTTTTTTGGTAGAAAGCTACATATTTTGTTCTTCAAATATTCACAGGTACACGTTTTTTTTCGTGCTGTACCCCATGGGAGTGACAGGGGAACTTTTGACCATCTACGCCGCGTTGCCATACGTGCAGAAAACAGGGCTCTACTCCATCACCTTGCCTAACAAGTACAACTTCTCCTTCGACTACCACGCCTTCCTCATCCTCGTCATGGTCTCCTACATCCCCTGTACGTTTTAATCAAAGAGATTATGCATCATGTTTTGATATCTTCCATCTGTAAATAATCTGATACCTCGGTTGATCTTGTGTATCTTTGACATCTCTAGAAGCTCATGCTTGTCTTGTGAATGAACAGCTCTGTTCCTGTTAATGACCGTCTTTGTCTGTGTTTCTCAGTATTCCCTCAGCTCTACTTCCACATGATGCGCCAGAGGAAGAAAGTTCTGGGTCACGTGGAGGAGTACAGCAAAGTGGAATAACCACACACAGCAGACTGATCGCACCGAAAACGCAAACAAGCGGATAACCTTTAAAATGCCACGCTACATTTTTTTTTTTTTTTTAGAAGACAAGGCTATCTTGTTGATTAAACAGGACAGATATGCAGAATGATTATCAACGATACTATTTTGGTCAAGAACTGTTGCACTTGGTGATTTTAAGGATCCTGTAACTACACACGTTTAGAGGGAGAGGAATGACGTTTCCATACTAATACATCAGCTTCTGTATAAAAACATTTTTTTTTTATTCTAAATGTAGAATTAATGACCAAATATTGTAGCAAATATCACTCAGACAAAGGGCAAAAATACAGTTAGCTGCATCTGGTGGCTTTAACCAGAAAATATGTCTCATCATTTTCCTGTGTGGTGTGTTTCGTACACTGTATTTCCGACATTTGAATCGAATTGACTTAAATCTCTGTTTCTCACTCAACACATTCCTTTTCCTTATATTTGAGTATGATTCATAACTCAAACCGCACTTGACTTTCACACTACTTTCTTGTCTACTGATTCCCATCATGATTACTGTTAGTATTTTCTTTAGTTTGTGCTGTGTTTCTTAAAGGATCAATGTTAATCGGTTTAATCAGTATTGGATATGTATTGTTGGTTTGTGGCATTTAGCAGAAAAAAGAGGTGTATCACCCAATGAAATTGGCTGAGTTACTGGGTCGGGATACTATTAATGTACTAGATGTGCATTTCTGTCATAGAAGGAGATTGCAGATTACATTTTTGGGGCTTTTACGGCTGGCGATGTGGAAGTGTTTGGCTAAGAGAGACTCGCACGCCGAGCAGAAGAGAGCACTAGCCTCGGCTAACGGGGGCCAATTAGATTTGAGTGCCTCCAGTCATGCTTTTCCAATGAGTCAAATCTAATAATGTGGAGGGAAAGCTGGGAGTCAAGACTAACTAAACGCTTCATTGCCCGTCTGCCTAATTGTGAACCGTCAACTTCAGCTCTCCCAATGCAAATGAATCTCTCTCGTATTGAAGTATGAGCCACACTATTGCACAGATAGAGTCCTTGCAAACAAAGTGGTAAGCCTGTTCTCCTTATCAAGCCTATTCATGAAAAGATTAGCATGGGATAAATGGAGTGCAACTTTGAATAACGCTGCATGTAAAAGTGTGGGTAAACCTTGGTTAGTAGAAGCATGACCCTTAACTCAAATAAAAATGCCAACATTGTCAAGCTTTTGATATTCAAGTTCTGCATGGGACCAGCAAACTTTGTATGAATAGTAATATGATGATATATATATTTACAATAAACCATAACATGAGAAGCAAAGCCAATTTGTTTTTATTCTATAAGCCGAAGTGCTTTATGTTCCTCATATTTTAGTATTTAACTGCAGTCCTTTTAAAGCATTGTCTTATGTATATTTCACTTTATGTCAGTTATGATTTCTAGTATCTATAGTGAAGGGGGCTACAGCATATTCATCCGATCTTCACATGAGGGCAGTAGAGATCTATCTTTGACTCCAGCATGAGGGTCTGATATATTTTAACTGCACACGTTGTGTGCTCTTTTTTTATTAATGGGCAATGTTTGCTTCCTTGGGTTTGAATTTAGCCATTTAAAAACCATGCATCATATGTTAAATCCACTCAAATATGTTTCATGACAAAATACATGCTTATTTTACTAAAGCAAGCTTTCCTTTTTGAATAATTACAATAATTTACTTGACTCAGAATAAGAAGAATTAAGAAACATATCTGGTGTTTAAAGGGTTATTAAATATGAGCCAATTTTTGCTTTCATATTTTGAATTTCACCTTAAGCCACACTAATTTTTGAGTTTTTAAATTGGTATTTAGAAAAGTTTGTAAAGCCGAATGGAAACAATTATAAAGTAAAACAGCTTCCTTGTCCAAATATCCACAGTTTGAAATCAGATGAGATTATATAATTTTACACTCCTTTTTTAATGTTTTTGATTATATTTGAGTTTTTTAAAGCATGAAAAAGCATTCTGTGGTGTTCAAAATTAAAGTGAGACAAAATAGCTTTAAAGCTAATTTCCTCAGGGGTTGTATCTCAACATCTCGTCTGTTTAAAGGATGGGAGTCATGAGACCTATGAAAAAACAACCGAGGAAGCATGACTCTGCTGAATGCAAACAACAGGATCCTTTATCTTCTCAAACTGACACAAAAAAGCTGAATTCTCCTCACACAGCTATTGCCAGCTGACAGAATCCTGCATTCTGAAATGGAAAGTGTCAACACACTGTGATAAACAACTGACAACTGATCCCACATCAGGAGGAAAACAATGTAATGTCTGTTGAATGATGAATAAGTGAATGATTTCATTTTTAAAAAGTTAAAAATAAAAGTATATACATGAGAAAAATAAACATTCCCATGCACGTTATTCATATTTACATAAAACATCCAGTAAAAGGTTTAATATTCAGAATATCTGTAAAAAGTGGTTTAACAAAACAAAAATAGGCCTACGTTTATACAAAAATGTGTTTTGAGAAATTATTTATCTCCCATATTTATTTAACCCCCCTATTAGCATTACTTAGCATAAACAAATGTTCCTCTCTGCCTTACGGACAGCTGTGCGGATAGTCCCGCCCACTTATCCAAATCACGGTGTACTGACACACAGGTTGACCAATAGAAAAATATATTGGCAACTTGTGCAACCTTCTATCCAATAGAATCGCAGATAAGGCGGGGCCTAAAGATCAAACTTGGTTGAATGGCAATACAACGACAAGAAGCACCAAAACGGGATAACGCTTAATAAATTCAGTGTGTTTCTGTCTTGAGAATTTGCAGGGAAAGGTCGCGCAGCTCCTCCGCGCGAGTAGAGCGGATTTGACGCTCGTGTGGCGTGACAATTCATCTTCTCATCTAGACGCCAGCGCTGGTGATGTTGCAGCTACTGCATCAGGAGCATTGGAGATGCCTATCTGCACAGCACGGATGAAGACTCCTTCACCAAAGGACACTTGTGAGGTCATCTTGGGGTGACGCAACGTTCCATGCAGGATTGCTGGAAAGCTCAGGTTTTCTCAGCAATTGTGATCATGTAATCATCTAGTGGGCTGCTACCTCTTATTCACAGGCGTACCGCTTGCGTGGATCAATGCATCAATGCGTACGCACCATGGAGTCGTGCTCTGCACTTCTAGCTCAGACCAAACCACACTTTTGTGGACATTATTTGCTTCTGTCATGAAAACGCGGAGATCTAGCGTGATGGGCGTAGGGTCAGTTCTTATTAATTTGGACTAAATAACGCAGTTGTAAGGAGTGTGCCAATTATACAGTGACTTTAATGGTGGGCCGACTATATTAAACGAATTTTCCTTTTTTTAAATAAAGAAATCTGTTTAATTATAAAATGTGCATTTAATTTGGGTGGAGGCACAGTCTTTCGAGGTTGGTCTCGCGCAAACGCAACTTGCCATTTGGCGCCATTAACAAATATCACATATCCGAGAGTCTTCTTAAACAAATTTGTGATACGTAACTCTATAATGAAGTGATACTTTAGCTTTTGTCATGCAAACTGGACGTATCGAAACTAACTGCAGTGGAAAGCTGGCGCGCAGCTTACTGTTGTTATGGTTACCTCATCTGGCGAACGCGACTGTTGTTTGTTAGCTTCCGTTTATCGACAGGTGAAAATACGCGCTCTGACTAACTTGTATAACTTTTAACAGAGCTGAAACGTTTCAAACCTACGTGCAGGTCTACTTACCTGCATATACTGTATACTTGTGTTGGTTTTTATACTTTCACAGTCTTTGTTTTTATTTACGCCGCTGCTTCAAGACTTAGGGGGTCGAATCCCCCCCCCCCCCTAGTAATTTGCACCCCGAGGTAGTTTGTGCATTAGTATCTATGAATGGGACGCACAATTACTCCCGCTGCTGTTTACCTCCTCTAATGCTCTAGCCACACGAGGATGTGTCCCAAACGACTACTTTGTATATTTAATTATTTAAAGTCCTCTGTGTTTATAATGATGTAAAAACGAGCGGATTGACTTGCAAAACGTCTCTCTCTCTCTCTCTCTCTCTCTCTCTCTCTCTCTCTCTCTCTCTCTCTCTCTCTCTCTCTCTCAGAGTTTGATTACAACAACCGTGCTCACTATACATTGGCCCTAATTAATAAAAGCAGTATGCAAAATGCTGCTTTTATAAATTACGAAATTGACCACTTTTACTAGTTCAGTTTTCAATGAGATGCACGTTTATATCTCACACAAATAGATTTGGTTTACTTTTTTTTACACCAGTTTACTGCAACGTTGGTGTCTTAAATTGGCAAAATTATTTTAATAAAGGCTTTCCCCCAATACATGACTGAAATATCCCGTCTTTAGTGTAAAAACAATTTATTTGGGATCATATACGCGTGATTGACAAGTTTAACATTTATATTTATACTCTGTGCGAATAATTTAAATCTGTCACCAATCGGAGTCCTTTCCAATTTTGGTGTCTCTTGCACAAAAACAAAACGCTAACGGCTTTATTATATATTTTTGGCGTTGCACCTATAGTAACTTGATAAATAATAACAGTAGTTATGTATCGTTCAATACAAACAGCTGTTACGCAGCTGTTGCTATGGTTTCCTCAAGCAAAGGCGATTTCAGTTCGCGAGTGTAGGCTGTACATTTAGCGCACAACTTGCGCGGCTACTGAAACCTTATTTGACAACGTATATAGCCTATTTGTTTGTAAAAACAAAACAAACTCGTAAGACCTCCGACTTTTTTCTTTGAGTTAATTAGGGAGTCAACCCCCATAATTCGCACCCTGAAGTCATTTATTGCATGTAGTCATCGAGATCATGTCCAGATCTAACAGCGTGAGCCCACCCGGCGCTGGCGCTCCTAGACTGAGGGGAGGGACGGAGCACAGATCCGCTTGGGGCGAGTCTGAGTCCGTGGCGAACGGATGTCCATACTCGGCTAGATCCTCCTGCAAAAAGCTCATACGGTCCAACAGTCGGTGGAGAGAGGACAATGACTTCGAGCAACAACCGGGCCGAGCCACGACCACCGTCAGCCGGGTTAGTTTCAGATCCAAGTCTGCCTGGCAAGAACACGGGGAGGAGAGCCGCAACAATAACAGATCTTCCCCGAAGTACCGGGATGGAGAAGTGAGACCCAAGTCCGTGGAGCTGGGTTTGGAGGACAGGAGAACCAAGTCCAAACCAGAGGAGGAGCTCATGCCTGAAGTTAACTTTTCCATGAGCGCATGCTGCAATGGCGTGATGCAGATTTTCAAATCCAAGAAGTTCCAGTCGGAGAAGTCGGAGAGGCTTTACCAGCGCTACTTCTTCCGACTCAACCAGAGCAGCTTGACGATGCTCATGGCCGTCTTGGTGTTGGTGTGCGCGGTGATGCTGGGGTTCCACTGCGCCGGAGGAGTGTGTTGGCTCACTTACGTGGTGGTTTTCTCCACGGCAATCTTGCTCATCCTCACGCTGATGGTCGTGTGCAACCGGAGCGGCTTCCATCAGGATCACATGTGGATAGTTTGCTATGTGCTCATTTTGGTGGTGCTGACTCTACAGGTGATCGGAGTGCTGCTCGTGCATCCGCGCAGCGCGTCTGACGGCATCTGGTGGACCGTGTTTTTCATCTATGTCATTTACACACTTCTGCCGGTGAGGATGAGAGCAGCGGTCATCACTGGAATTATACTGTCTGCCATACATGTGCTGGTCTCATGGAAGTTAAACGAAATGGACATCTTTTTGTGGAAACAGGTTAGTACAGTGCATATTTATATGCTTTCATCGTTTCTATCTATCTATCTATCTATCTATCTATCTATCTATCTATCTATCTATCTATCTATCTATCTATCTATCTATCTATCTATCTATCTATCTATCTATCTATCTATCTATCTATCTATCATCTCACTCAAGACTGTCAACATGGTCATTTGATTGGTACGTAACGTGGCTGCGATTATAGATTTGGTTATGTGCACACTTCCAGGAGATTGTTTTTATGTAACAGTTGTGTAAAGTTAATGGGAAAATGTGTTTAGTAGCAGATTATAGCCTACATTTTGCTCTGTCAACTAAAATTCCAAATGAAGCCAGAGACTCAAACTTTATAATCAACGCTGGGACTCACTATCGCTTATAAGCGACTTTCTTAGATCATTTGTGCAAAGTGTTTTAATTATAAAGTGCATTGGTACAAGTGCTACTGGTCACATGAAGTTTACTGCAGGCTGCTGTCAGTCTGATTACTGTTATAAATATTTCTGAAATAAGTATTAAGACTACATATTTTTTTATAAATTAAAATCAAATCTCTAAAAAAACTTTTTTTTTACTTTTAAGCAGTCATTAATATGCACGGTATATTCCTGATCAGTGTCTGTAGATATCATAACCTTAAAAACAGTTCTCAGTTGAATTTCACAATCTTTTGATTCCAAGTAATATAAAATTTTATGGTAGGCTAAATGTGTTTTAAAATCCTTCGTCTTCAGACATAATTATGTTTTCATTAAAACACAGACTCTTTGAGTGGTGTGTGTGGGAACGTCCTGCTGTGTTTGTTGCTCTTTCCACACAATGCTGTTGTCTTTAGCATATCAGATCGCTCTCTGTTTACATGGGACCTAGCAGGATTCTCCAATAGTTCACTGTTGTTTAATACAGATCCTGGGATGAAGGCTGTATTAGGAGTGCTCGCATAGATGACTAGCTTTCATCAGGCTGTGATGATCGGTGCTGCTTTTTATGAAAGGTTTTTGGGCTAGAGCAACGACTAAGGTGAAATCGGGTCGCAAGTTTAGCCATATGTTCTTCATTTTTAAACAAAGCATAAAGATCCACTTCCATATCCAGTTCCAATTCCGGAGGTGCTAGATCTGACTTGTTCTGCCACAAATTAAGTCCTGATGAGTACAGCTAATCATTTGTAACTTTCGGTTGAAAGTTCATTAGCAATAATGATGTTTTGCAATTTTGTCTTAGGTACTTTAAGTACCACAGGTTGTCTTGCATGCCATTGTTTCATTACAGCAAGACCTGGCTATAAGAAAAACAGCGTGTACTTAAGAAAGAACCAAAGGTGCTTTTCAGGATTGTTTTACAGATCATCGACAGTTCACTATCTCCAGCTCCATTTCCCCTGTGTGCTTCATTAAAGCCGGAGGTGGGACCCAGTTAGAGGAGCTAGCATAGACGGGGGGGACGACAGAGGTGGACCGAGTCCTGCCTGGCACATCTCCAGCTCTAACATGGTCTGTGGCTGATTTAATTGAATTGCCCCACTCTGTAACATGCAGACCCACTGGAATTCAAAACAGATGTCCTCTCTGTCCTTCTTGAAAGATCTGCTATTAATTTGCCTTTGAGAGTGAACCCCTATGGAAGCATTAACCTTCCCCCAGGCCAGGCTGACTACGTGCTCTGCAGAGCGGCACGCTGAAGAAAGCACCACCTCTTGGGACTAATGTGCAGCTCACACACAGATGATCTTTTGATGCTCTGTCAACTTTTGCTCAACTTGTGCAGACATTTATGTTGTCGGAGTAATCAATTTGCTTTTTATCACATGTTTCAGTTGTAGACTAATACCAGTGACATTTAGCAGAAGAAACGAATGTGCTACTGAACATGTCTTTCTTTTAAAAGTCTTTTCAGGGTCACTTTTACTAATAAATAATGATGATGATGGTAATAATAATAATTATTATTTTGAATATAATATTAATATAATTTGTTTATTATTATTTGTATTATAAATTAACTATAGCAATACAAATAATATAATAATTATTATAATAACAACAGCAATAATTATTATTATTAGAATAACAATAATAATATGAATAATTAGAGCTGGGACGATATGCTAATCTGCCGATTCAATATTATGCCGATACTTGTGTGCCGATTTAATATATATTGCGATAATTGAGTATATAACTTTTGCGATTTTATATGACATTTTATTGTGATTTTTGTTTGCTTATTAAAGACTAGACAATGGAAAATACTTGATAATACCCTTAAATGAGGCTCTATATGATAAGTCATATTAACAAAAACAATGCATTTCATCTTTCTGAACTGTATTTCAGGAGCATACACGGTGTATATTTAAATTACCTTGAACCATGGAACTTTCAAGTACCAAAACCCTGAACTTGCACATAAATATAAGTCAAATGTTCAATAAAATGAGTAGAAAAATACTGTCTGAAATAAAATAAAGTACTATGTTACTTTGCGTTTAGTCGTGTTTTCCAGGCAGTGTGTAAAATCCAAAGTGTTTCCACGCTTGAGATTCAAAACGTGAAGGTGCAGAAGGAATTCTGGAAGAGGTTTGATCCTCTTCCGTCATGGTTTTGCTTTTCAGCTTGAAATGTGTATGGCGTCATCTAATGCAGCGGCACGGCGCACGCAGAATGAGCTTTGTATGACAACAAAGCAGATGGCTCTGCATGCCCTATAATAATCATTTTAAATCCAATCATTTGTGAATATTTTATTCATTTCTCATGTTATCATCCTATTATGAGGTTTTGTATTGAAGCATGTCAGTGTGTTAATGGAAAATATACATATAACAAAAAATAATGATAATAAAAATAATAATTATAATAAAACTAAACATCAGGGTGTGCTGGAATAATTTGGTGTAGAAACAATTTTCACTCAGAAATTGCAAGTAAATATCACAATTACAAAGAAATGGCAAGTAACGCATGAAAGTGTGAGGTTGAAACTCTGAAAAACGATTTCTTGTAAAATGTACTCTAATAAAGTTATATTACATTTTTATTTATAAATTATAATTTATAGTTTTATTTAGAACATGTATACTGTTTTAAAATGTATAATTAATAATTTTTTGTGTGCTGAAGAAGGGCCTGTTTGGGTTGATGTTTTAAATATGTAACTCCTCTAATAAAGGCTTTTTTGAAATATGTCAGTACCTGGACGTGGAAATATATATCTATTTAACAAGGAAACATTCATAGGCCTATAGATTCTGTGTGTATTGTGAGGTAGTAGGCAATCGGCCTTATTGCAGATTTTGTTTGGTTACTTGAAGACTTTACAAGTTTCAAATGGGCACCCGTATTTGTAATTCCTGGGAAGGTTTAAGGTTTTTCCCCCATAAAACAGCTGTTGGAGTGAGTTTGCGTTGCCTTTTAAAATCCGACTTTGACACGTCTCTTATGAGTGCAGACCCTTAATTGTGCTTCTTGTATCTTGGCAACCAAGGCCTGTTCTCACAAACACCATCCAGAAGCACTCAGGGCTTCCCTGTGAGAAGGACCCCTGCTTTTCATCTCTTAACCACCTCCAATGAATGTGCGATCTTACATTAGAGGTTCAAATTGAGATAATTAAGGCACAACTACCCCTGGTGCTGGGAGCCTTTACTCTCTCTTTTCTTCACTCCCCCCTTGCATTGTTTTTCCTGTTGTCAAGGTTGTCCTGTTGTGAAGACCTGAGGGTAATCAAGCTCTGATGTGTGTGGGTGGCAGCCCGCACCGCTCTTGTATTAGTCCACGGCCACGGCTTGTATTAGATGTCTTGTTAGGAACCACTTCTTGAGGTACTTCATTTCACTATTCAACTATAAGCTGTGATGGTTTATTATTTATCATATGTTGTGAAACCATTATTTTCTGTTGCATTAAAGGAGTAGTTCATCCAAAAATGAAAATTTGCTGAACATTTACTCTCCCTCAGGCCATCCAAGAAATAGATTATAAGTACAGTAGAGTTTCTTTCATCTTTGAAACAGATTTGGACCAAATTTAGCATCACTTGATCCTCTGGCACCATTGGATCCTATGCAGGGAATGGGTGCCGTCAGATTGAGAGTTCAAACATCTAATAAAAGCATCACAGTAATCCACATGACTCCAGTTCCTCTGTTAACATCGTGTGAACACAGGGACCATATTGCAAAGACATATTGCACAAAACGTCCCTGCCAAAGCCACAAGTTCTGCTCCATGAACGCTGCACCAAATTACCACTCATAAAACACGTTTGTAGTAAACAAATCCATGTTTTTAACTTGTTGCTTCCGACTAAAATACATGATTTCTATCTATAATTTAGCTTTTCTTTCCAGCGAATGTCTGAATTAGGAGATAAATATGCACAGATCAAGCAACGTTTACAAGCGGGAACATTTCTAAACCAATATGTTAGTGGATTTTGATGTGAGCAGACAACTTGAGAGGATCTTTTAATATAACAATTTTTAACACTTACTGGAGAAGCGTTATCGTGGATGATAGACTTCTATTTTGGACAGAAGTGATGGTTTAAAGTTAAAATACTGTAATTATTTTTTATTTATTTTTTTGTTACAAATATGCAGCTTTTTATTTTAAGACATTGAGTCATGCAGATTTCTTGTTAGTTAATTATTTTTTTCAATCAAATCTTTTCAGATGAAGAAACAAACTCTATAGAATATATGGCAGTGAAGACACTTACATTCATAGCACCAAGTTAGCATATTACAATGATCATACTGTATGAACAATAGTGTATTAGTATATTATTCCATTAGTAGACCGAATGGTATGAGTATTTAAAAAAAAAAACATTTAAACAATTTTTGCAGTTTCATTTAGTGCTTTTAGTACACATGAAATTACACCCAAATAAGAGCAGAAAGCATGTTCAATTTCTGCTGTTCTGATGAAGCTTTCAGATTATCCCATGTTGTTGGATTTTATTGGTATATCATGTACATCAGATGGTTAAAAGGCAGGAGTGTGTCTTGGAGTAAACCATCTCTGTTGACTCACTTAGTTGAGTCATTTTATGATCATCTTCAAAATATGTTCCATGTTTTCTTGTGAATTTCACTCGATTGACACCTCTACTTGCATGTTTTCAATTTTCAAAACTCTTCCATTGTTTAATTACATGAAATGAACACAGGATTTGGGTTACAACTATAATCTTCTGCAATGCTCTCACACAAGATTAATGCAGGATGTTTTGCACATGGAGTCGATTATTTCTGTAGAGACTCTGGAATGCATCCTGATTCAAACCAAACTCAGCATGTTATTTTTATTGCAAAACCAACCTCTGTTTCTTCTTCATTTGTCACCCATCTCTTTCTACTTTGCCTTCACAAATGGGCCTTGCTGCCGCCTACAAATTTTGTGTTTGTTATTCACACATACAGGTGCATCTCAATAAATTAGAATGTCGTGGAAAAGTTCATTTATTTCAGTAATTCAACTCAAATTGTGAAACTCGTGTATGAAATAAATTAAATGCAAACAGACTGAAGTAGTTTAAGTCTTTGGTTCTTTTAATTGTGATGATTTTGGCTCACATTTAACAAAAACCCACCAATTCACTGTCTCAACAAATTAGAATATGGTGACATGCCAATCAGCTAATCAACTCAAAACACCTGCAAAGGTTTCCTGAGCCTTCAAAATGGTCTCTCAGTTTGGTTCACTAGGCTACACAATCATGGGGAAGACTGCTGATCTGACAGTTGTCCAGAAGACAATCATTGACACCCTTCACAAGGAGGGTAAGCCACAAACATTCATTGCCAAAGAAGCTGGCTGTTCACAGAGTGCTGTATCCAAGCATGTTAACAGAAAGTTGAGTGGAAGGAAAAAGTGTGGAAGGAAAAGATGCACAACCAACCGAGAGAACCGCAGCCTTATGAGGATTGTCAAGCAAAATCGATTCAAGAATTTGGGTGAACTTCACAAGGAATGGACTGAGGCTGGGGTCAAGGCATCAAGAGCCACCACACACAGACGTGTCAAGGAATTTGGCTACAGTTGTCGTCAGAGGCGTCTTACCTGGGCTAAGGAGAAGAAGAACTGGACTGTTGCCCAGTGGTCCAAAGTCCTCTTTTCAGATGAGAGCAAGTTTTGTATTTCATTTGGAAACCAAGGTCCTAGAGTCTGGAGGAAGGGTGGAGAAGCTCATAGCCCAAGTTGCTTGAAGTCCAGTGTTAAGTTTTCCACAGTCTGTGATGATTTGGGGTGCAATGTCATCTGCTGGTGTTGGTCCATTGTGTTCTTTGAAAACCAACGTCATTGCACCCTTTTATCAAGCAATTTTGGAGCACTTCATGCTTCCTTCTGCTGACCAGCTTTTTAAAGATGCTGATTTCATTTTCCAGCAGGATTTGGCACCTGCCCACACTGCCAAAAGCACCAAAAGTTGGTTAAATGACCATGGTGTTGGTGTGCTTGACTGGCCAGCAAACTCACCAGACCTGAACCCAATCTAATTCACTAAAAAAATATTTTTTTTATTGGTGAAGTATGAAGTATGAAGTATTCTAATTTGTTGAGATAGTGAATTGGTGGGTTTTTGTTAAATGTGAGCCAAAATCATCACAATTAAAAGAACCAAAGACTTAAACCACTTCAGTCTGTGTGCATTGAATTGATTAAATACACAAATTTCACAATTTGAGATGAATTACTGAAATAAATGAACTTTTGCACGACATTCTAATTTCATGTATTTCATATAAATTTAGTGTCAACCTGCTGTGTGAGTGACCCACTAAAGCTAGCATGCAATTATAAAGTCGTCCACACAAATACTGTCCCTCTTAAATACTTTTTTTTCAAAAGTCTTTAAAAAGCACACAAGGGGTACTGCGAGAAATTTATAGCTTCTCAATATCCTAATTTTTAACAGCTGCATATAGACTTGCATTATGCAGAATGACAGCCATTAATTACCAGGGCCTGTATTCATGAAAAATCTTAGTGCTAAGAGTTGCTCCTAGTAACAAAATTCTTAGAAATGTGGGCGTTTCCTCTTAAAATTAAAGAAAATATCCTTGTAAAGAAAAAGTAATTCAGAAAGCATCCAAAATTGTTAGGAGTACGAATGAGGACTTTTAGAGGCTTAAGAGTTTCTTAAGCAGTGGAGAAAATGGACGACACATGAAGAGGGAGAAGAAATGTGTTGCGCACAATTCATGACATTCAGTTAATAAGACGCTACATATCAGATCGTGCAAGGATCATGTTTGTGACCGATCTTATTAGAGACACGCTAACATCTCCCGCGACACCACGCAGAAATGCCATAGCGCCAGAAATGGACGTAATCTCTACATTAACTACATTAACATATTTGGCAACTAGAAAAATGCAACTATGCAGCAGTGATGATTTGGGTATGTCACAACCTTCTATAAGCAAAGTGATCAAACAAACATTTATAGCACTTTCAGAACTGTATTATGTCGCTGTTCATTTACTAAAAATTTTGTATGACAGCACGGTAAATAAAGAATATATATACATATATAATGTGTGTGTCTGTGTGTGAGAGAGAGTACGGTAAAACAGCAAAAATTACGCATGTAATTTCAAAGTGAAGGCTTATAATAGACCCTAAAAGCGCTCTTTTATTTCCTTCTTGGACAACCAACCAATCACAGTCTTTAAAAGACTGTGTCATTCCTAGCAACGGGGTCAGCCCCGCCTCCTCACTAAGATACAAGTTTTCAGAGTTTCTCTCAGATTGGTACTGAATCACTCTTAAGCTAAGACTCCTACGTAGAATTTTTAAGCTAAATTAGGAGCTCTCTGAGAGTATTCTTAGAATCTTTAAGAATACGGGCCCTGAAGTTTTCAGTTCTAAAGATGTTTCAGTTTTTTAGGATCATACTTAAGTATCATACTAAAGTATTTTCAAAACTTTGAACGGTGTATGAATATCTTTACATTAAAAGGTGAAGTCAAAAAAGGCATAGCAGAACTTGTTTGCAAATACAATGTATGCGTATTTCTCTAATTGTTCAAATACTGGGCTTCTAAGTTGGTAATTGTTAAGAAGTATATTCCATATTTGGATCTTTTCTTGTTGACAAAAGCTGATGAACTTGAACAGTTTAGTATTTTGTTACTAGTAAGTCATTTATAGTGTGATCAGAAGCAGATGCCCTCTTCTCTCTAGAAATAAATCATAAGTCTCTAAGCCAGTTCCAATGTTTGCATCATTGTTCATTTTTACCGACAGGTTCCTGAACGGTCTTCAAAAGTTGTTCTTTCCATAGGGCTGCCTCTGTTGTGAAAGGATACTGGAGGGAAGCCAGCTGGCCATGTTTTCATGTTCATTTTTGCAATGTAATCAGGAATAAACCATTTCTCACAATGTTTTACACAGAGGGTGTGGGGAACATTCAAACTTTTTGTAGTCAAAATATATTCCACAAGTTATTAGTAAATTAGTTATAGAAAGAATTTAGCCCTGTAGCACAGCTCAAAGAGCTCTGACAGGCAAAGATCCAGGAAATTACACCGAGTCAGTGAAACACTCAGATGTGATAACCACATTTCTATCGGCTACTTCACTAATGCAGAACAAAAGAGAAGTGGGATTCAAGTTATTCCAGACCAGCAGGCTTTACATGAGAAATTTAGGCTACATTTACTTGCAAAATGTTTGAGGAATATGAACTGTTCTGACATTCCTCAAAGATCAGAAGCAACCGTTCATGTTCTCTCTCTCTCCACTTTCCAGGAAGAGAAACTCAATTTGCTTCTATAAGTGGCAGGCAAATTAAATTCTACCTATATTCAAATCATTTTGATATCAAATTAACTGTTATTTGCTTATCATTGTCGCCGTGTCCTTTTCTGTGTGAGGCGATTTTCTGTTGTCAGGAAAGATCAAATAAATTGTATTTGCTCTCTTCTTTCAGGGTTAGAAATGTAAATAAATGTTCAGTGGACCAGATCTAATCTAATTACATTTTCAGGTAAACTATGGGTGGAAAAACCTCTGGCTGCCTTATTCATTCTTAGGAGATGCTATAAAATGGGCCTTTGCACAGAAATAATAAGCTCGCCCACATAACAGATGCCATTGTTTTGTAAATAACCAGGTTTTAGTGACTAAGGAACAGATTTCAAGTTTGATGTCACAAACATTTCAGGGATTTGCTTCTCACTCTAGCAGTTGCTTGCTGTTGGAGTGAGATGTGACTCATTTCTTGACATACTTTTACTAGAAAATGTGTAAAAAAAATACTATTTTAATAATGGCTTTAGAAGTTGTGAGCTGAGAAATGTCAAGATGACTTTACTGCACACACGTAAAGAGGGTCCCCAGGACCAGGATCGAAAACCACTGCTTTACTGGACTGTAAGGTTCATTATAGGTGAACAGTTGACCTTGGTTTTTCTGTAACGTTACAAACCAAGAAGGAAAAAAGTTAGATTGAGTGGTAGTACATTTAATGCATTTTATTATTAATCTTTCAAAGCATACAAAACAATTTTTAATTGCACATTTTAAATGTTTAACTGCATATTTTTACATTTAAAAATATAAATACTACAGCCCTAACCTTTACTTACTTCATCACATATATCACACTTTAAATGGTTTAACATTGCATTATATACAATCTTACTGTTTGTAATCAAAAACTATGAATGCCAGTGAAATGCAGTAAAAGGACATTCTCTGAAGTCACGTGACTTTACTATATCATTATTATTAAGAATATATTTGTGTAAATAATTTAGTTGTTTTTAATTTAGGTTATGTTTAATGGTATTTAGTAAATGTTCATTGCATTATTTTAGTGTAGTGTGTTACTCTGATGGTGTTTGGTCTTTGTGCATAAGACCCTGTGCACCATCTACTCAGCATATACTGTACAGAATATACACGTATTGGCAATGTTTTATGGACAGGTCACTTACGTTTAATTATGATTCATCAAGAGGGGTTCTGTTGGGTCATAAAAGTACTATGGTGGTTGTCAGTGAATTTTAAAGTAAAAAGCAGATTTTGGTAATTCAAGTATGGTAACATTATATTACTAAATGAAAAATGTGGATATAACTTCTAAACTGTACATGCACCAATATGCATCCCATTATACTGGGCTTGTCACAGTATTTTTTGCAATGAATTTGTACTGGCACAGCGGTCAGTTTTTCACAGTAAATGTAAGAACTCTTTTACAGTGTAGAGAAAGTATGCAATCCAGAGTCAAAATGTAGTTGTGGACATATCATTTGTCATGTTGTTAAAACTAAGTTTTTTATGTTTTAAATGTATTAGTAATTAAATACATCGCTAATGTTTTTACAACATTTTATAACGTAATGTTTTTCATATTTATACATGTGGACATGGTTTGCAATGTGGTTGAATGACCCACTCCCTCAGTGGGAGACAAGAAAGGCCAAACTTTCTCATCTCAAACTGCTGTGATGAAAACTTAATGTGAGCTTCTGCTACCCTTTGCCTTGATTGTACGTTTTTATCATCCAACTGGATGAATATTTATAGAAAATAGAAGAGATTATGCCATGAAGGCTCTAAAGAAACTGATTTACATGCCATGAATTCCATCACTCTGCTAAAAAGGGAAAAAAACATTATTTTTAAGGTTGACAATTATGTTGTGTTGTGTTGCTGGCAAAGTCAATTCGTTGTAATACCACAAGGGTAGGTAACCACATGACTAGTCATGGGTTCTAGTCAACTGTTCAGTCACATAAGAAAACCCTTTTATAATTGGCCTTGTTTATATAGGTCCAGAGTCTCCACTAATAGAAGCTGATGGATGCTTTTTAGACAGCATCACTGATGTTGAACCTTGAAATGCCATTGTAATCTTGAAAATGTTACATTGTACAAGGTCCTTGCCCACCTTGCTGAAATTAACCCACGCAGCAGCATTGAAGATGTGAAGTAAATAGAAATATATATTTTAAATTATAAAAAAATAGACAAAAATACCCAAGGTTTCCAATACCCAAAGATTTTTTTTCCCCTCTGACAACAGCTTATTGCCATGGCTTTTAAAATATATATAAAACTGTCATCCAGTTATAGCATAAATATTAATAGCACACCATAAATATGTTCATGTCTGCGGCAATGTTGGCCCAGCAGAGGGTTGTCAGTGATTCAGCTCTTCTCATAACACAGTGAAAGGCTGCTTAGCCACCAATTAGTTGCTCGTTCCACATTATTGCAGTTCCACCATGTAGTATTTTGAGAGGAGCTTTTTTGTTAGAAAAATAGTTAAAAAAGTAAAAAAAAATATATGTCACTTATTTAAAAAATCTCACCAGAGCCAAAGCACATTAAAATAAACTGGCATGGTTACCAGACAAATGATCTCAAAATGGGCAAATATTGATGAATTTATTGACTTGGCTGTTACTAATAATAATATCAGATCTGGTTCTTGTTTCTGCTGGATACTGGTTTGATGAGAAGAGGTGTGAATGTGAGCTGTGGGAGGTTGTGTGATGATGACTGTGATGTACAGGCTCGTGTGTCGACTTATTAACTGGACAATGTCATCAGCAACAAGAAGGGTTCATTCTTCATTTCTCTTGCTCCCAAAATGGGCTTGAGAAAGTATGTGTGGGCTGGAGTCATTGTGAGTAAGATTGGAAACTTTTATAATGTTAAAGATTTGCAGTAATACAACATTTCTTGTAGCTATAGATTTGTTAAAAACTTACCACTTTTCTTTGCATTCTTTAAAAAAATACAAAAATAATTCACATGTGAAACTCCATGTTTTCAGAGACTGAAATCTACTCTCCCATAGTTTTTCGACTCCCACACTCAGTTTTGGTGTCTCTAGAGAATCTGAAACCATTTTTAACAAATCACGTGTCTACATGGTTGTAAAAATATTCTGTAATCTCAGGCTAGTCAATCCCAATGGGAAAGTTTTGGCCAAAACACTGTCGTCAGTTCCCTTTTTTCCCTCTCTTATACACTACCAGTCAAAATTTTGGACACACCTCCAATATTTATTTATTTTAACCATTTTTAAAGAATAGGAAAGTCATCAAAACTATGCTTTATACGGTAGTTTTTCTTGCAGGAAATGTGCGTATACATGTTAAGAGTTGAGCACAGCAACAAGAAGTTAGCAAATTAATTGAGTGAAGTACATTTTCTTAATTTTTTATGCCACGAAGCTTACACTTAACACAATTAAAGTAAGCAGTATGTTTGCTTGATAGTATGAGCATGTGGAAAATCAGTACATGTAAATTGGGACTTTGGTGCTTCATGACAAAAAACATGTACTCTGATCTGATTGGTCTACCATTTTTTAGTGTTATAGCAAATAAAGCTACAGTAAGTTTAAGGGCTTGATAACTAGCCTGTATTAGATCAATTTAATTGTGCCATATTCATATATTTCTTAATTTAAAAACATGGTGCAAAAATAAAAGTTTTCTTTTTTCAGGCTTCTTTTCTGATGGTATTTCTTAGTTGAATTAGTATTTATTATCTGTAAAGTGCCAGTAAAGGCTTGTTTTGTGATTCTTGTGTTAGTGAAGAGTACTGAGGCTTACAGACTTGTCTTCCATTCAAGATCTTCTTTTGTAGTACCTCTGGGCAAGTCCATGCAAAGTCATCCTTACCATGAAAAAATATAGTTTTTACCAAAAGAATAAAACCCTGTTTACCTTATTGCATTTACTGCATTAACGTGATTGAATAGAAATTTGAAGGAAATCGCTATGTTTATCCATCACATATGAGGGGTGCACCTAAAGTAAAATTACATTTGCATTCGACTGTATTTCATGTTTTCAAATGAAAGATCAAAGACTTCCCTATTTTTTTATTTATGTCAACAGTAAGTATTTTGTAGAAAGATGGAGGCCTGTCTGACAAGTAAATAAACTCACTTTTCAGAAACAGCGATGATGATTTATAAGGGCTAGATTTATGAGGTCAGGATGCTTCAGTGCTGTGTCACGTCCATAACATTTTAACGATTAAGTTTATATCATGTAGTAATTATTAATGCAATTAACTTGAAACTTTCTGTACAAAGCCAACTTATGGCCATGCTAATTATGATCAACAGTTCATCTCCATTCTTTGCTCTTATCCACCATAAAAACGCATTACGGACGTTACATATTAAATCATATGCATACTGGCACACATGTTTACCTCATTACTGATGACTGATAGCCTGTGTATGTCTATACTGCTGTGATCTGTTTCAAGCTTTCCATATCATAACATTTTAGAAATTAATAATTCACTCTAACATGTAAGAAACTGCATTCTCAACGAGAACATTGCGGAGATTGAGCCTAAGACTGTGCTGGCCAGAAATGCACAGGCGGACTGAAGGACAAATTGTCAAAACTTTTTCAAATGTTTTCATTGTCAATATTATCTTCTTCAAACATTCAATGCGTTTCAGATAACTTGTCTCGAGTTTATCGCTGCATTCATGCAGAGAGCAAGCTTTTGCATGTTCGGCGTGCACATGCTGCTGAGTGTGACGCACAAGAGATGTGCTGTGGGTTTACATCATTCTTTCTTACTTTTATGAATATTTTTCTTCATTACAAATATTGTTTGGGTTTTATTTTGTATCATTGCATGTTAAAAATAATTGACTATGCTATTGCATATGCAAAATGTAATATTATTCGCAGTCCATAGCATTATTACTATTTGTACAATGTTTATATATTCAGCATATTTAACTTAAACTGTTCTGTATCTGTGTTATTTAATGCATAAGCTTTATGTTATTAATGCTTAAAACAAGTTTATGACCGTGACATCCGTTCAATCTTGATCAGCAACAATGATCAACGAATTGGAGCAGCATCGCCCGGTAGATTATTTTAAAACGTCAAATAGCTTTCAATTTGCAGGTTATAGCTGCATCTGTCTTGGATGTAGACTGGTGAGGATTTATTTTAATGTGCATCCCACACTCTAGCATTAACCACCCATAAATGTGCTTGGCTAATATTCATATTCAAGTGTTTGTGTGGAAATTCATGAATGCTCAGGGAGGCGCCCTCGCGAACACTTGCATTTTTCCTCATAATGAAACAACTTGGGTGCCTTACATACATAGAAATATATCTACAGAAAGCTTGTCTACTTCTGAACGAACTAATTCAAAACGAAATCAAATACTCCCTGATTATGTAATCTATGCATTCTCTAAAGGTGCGTCCATGGAGATTTCGTGAATTTCATTTTTGCAGCCGACAAGGACTCATGAAAAAATTAGTTTATTAATAACAAAATAAAATGTCTAATTTTTCCATAATCATTAGGCTACGTTTGCTTGTGCTTTGTGGCAAACTTTATGCGTGTGCTTGAGCGTGGAATATGCTCATTATGGAGTATTATGTTACTTTAATAGGATTTAAACGTTTTTGGTTTGTGCATTGTAAATCTATTGTAGTCTACGGATGCTTCATAAATCATATACATATCGGTGCGCATTTGCCTCGTTGCTGATGACTGATAAAGGTCTACTGCTGTGTCAGGCTTACCGTATCTTAACATTTTAGAAATGCATTCATTCTAAAAACATTTTAGAAATTGCATTCTCAGCTCGCCAAAACTAATTTAAATGCCTTTTTTTATAAATATGAACACGTAATCACACTGTTGTTGCATCAAAATGTGAAGTAAACAGGCAGGAGACAACAGAAACATTTATTTTCAAAAGATATTTTACATAAATCTCAAAAGAATGATGATCTCTTTGCTTTCAACATCTACAAAAACAAACAGACATTCTTTTAGTCTTAGTAAAAAAAATAAAGAATTGAATTATGAATTTACTTGCCTTAAAACTCTCTTACCCTCTTTTCCGAAGAAGCTGAGAAAATCGCCTCCTCCTCACACACACGCAGGCTGCTGTGCCCTTAACTCTCAGCATGAGCACAATGAAAGACACAAGCTCAACAAGTCTGAAGTATTACATGCAAAACATTACTTTTAACAATTATCACTTCATCAGCCTCAAAATAATTATGCTAGTCTTTATTACATAATGCCGTTTCTTTTAGGAAACTACATTCAGTTTAACAGCAAAAAATAAAATAACGAATTAACATGTAAATGTGTTAATAACCGTCTATTAACACCTCAAAAAAAGAGCAGATATTGTAAAATCTTATCTAAATATGACATAAGACACCCACGGACGTTATATTAAAAGTATCTCTTCCGTTCAGTTAAGACCACGTCCACGTATTTTTCAATATAAGCTCCTTTCAGACTATTTCCGCCTTCCATGAAACCTCAAAATACTCCCGGACACAAACAATGAATGATGACTTTACATTTTTAATCTTTACTTACCATAACGTCTTTCACTCGCTTCTTTTAGGCTGAGAAAATGGCGGCTTCTCACACTGGTGTCGTCCGACGTTGACGTGACGTGTGTGCTCTCTTTCACGTCCGCGTTCCCAACCCAGCGCCACTAGGTTTATGATAGACCAATTTTCAACCCCAAATTGGGTTAAAACAACCCAACGTCCTTACCCAGCGGTCTCAACCCAGCATTTGGGTTGAAAAAATAACCCAGCGCTTTTTAGTGTTTTCTCCCAGAAACTCGTGTTATTTTTTGTCACGTCCGTAACACATGTGTTTCCCCCCTTTAACATATAAAACAGGGTCATAGACTGATATTTTTCTGATGTCTGGACTCTATTTTGAGGGATATAAAGAGATGGTAATAAATTTAATATATTGGTAATAAATATAATTTATGAGAATTTAGATTTAAGATTTTGACTCCAAATGTCACGTCTGTAACGGTGGAATTGCCCCTCTACAAACTGATCAGCAAACTTGAATTGATTTTGACTGAAGTATTTGAAATGTGAATCCACATGTCTCTGTTATCAATGCGTACAACTTTGTTGGGTTTAGTTCTACTCTGTTAATACCGGATGGATAAATAAGAGCGCCATTTGGAGCAGATGGATCAGCCCTATAGGTCCTTAAGTGTGCTATAGGCCTCCGGGGACACAGACGTTCAGTATGACTGTGGCAGGCAGGCATGATGAAGTTCTCCAGCTCTTAGTCGACATCCTGAGAGAGACATGGAATAACTCATAACTATAATTTTATGGTAAGCCCCAGCTGACAGCCCCAGGACCCCCATCATGACAGCATTTCTCTGAAACATAGTCCTGGAGCACTTGAGGAATGCAGCAAAGATGGTTTAAAGGGATAGTTCACCCAAAAATGAACATTTTGTTGTCATCATTCTCACCCTCTTGTCATGTCAAACCTGTATCTGAAGACTATTTTCATGTTATTTTTGTGCAATTGCTAAGGGGCTCTAAAGCTTAGAATCTTCAAAAAGGAAACAAATGTACTAGTCCATAGGAATTGTGCTCTATATTAGTGATCAACCGATGATTTTTTATAACCAATACCGATACCAATTATTTGCATGTTTATGTATCCGATAACCGATAGTAGAACCGATATTTTTTTACTGTTATAAAGTAAATAAATAACTGAGTGAAGTAAGTCCATTCTTCACTTTGACATCTTAACAACAACAAAAAACTGTTGAAAATTAACATTTTCATGTAAAATTGAATCTTAAAATTACAACAATAAAAACATTTTATTTATAAAAAGCATCATCAGCAACACTGATATTAACAATAAGCAAAATAATGTCTAATGTATTCAAATGGAGAAAATAAAGGACAGGAGTCATATCAACTTCATTTTAAAACTACAGTTTTAGGTTTATAAGCTGTTTAATAAGACTAAAGAGTGAAGAATAATTCACTGGAATAACATTCTCTGAAATATTGAAATAAGCTATAACAAGAAACAAAACATCGTATTTTATTGCATTTCTCAACTGGCATGTTATATCAGAATTATTCAAATGTTTTTATCATTCTACATTATGAAATGCCTGCTGACAGCGCGGTTTATCTATGCATTTACACAGAACTATAGGGAGAGTGGGGACCGTTGCAACACTTTTTGCATTTCCTTTAGTTTTTCAGAGACTATTTGCATTAGAAAGCCAGAATTTGAATACAATAAAGCCACATCAGTCGGCTACTCACCCACATTGCTGTAACACGTGCACATATGATTATATACAGACAATTTATACTTGAATAGACAAAGTCAAATGTTGCAACTGACCCCACAAATGGGGACGGTTGCAACAGTCCACAGGGGCAGTTGCAACATTCATTAAAATGTAATTAAAACCATTCTTAAATATCATTTAGCAGTTTCTTTATTTTATTTATGCATAGACATAGTCTTTAATAAGTTAAATTGGCTAAAAACAAAGAATAGTAAATGGGAAAACAATCAAGTAACAAGTAACAGTCTTGGTTAATTATTTCAATACATTTGAAACTAAAACTAAAATATTAATTTAATTCAGAATAAAGACAACTAAAATGTTATAATAGCCTACCATCTGTTAGCATATGTGAAAGGTTACTGAACTAAGGCCAGTTGCATTAAATTAGTCACTGTCTTAAGAACTAGTTTGACCAACTAGCAGTTAACCAAATCCAGCAGTTGTTATTTTGTAACTGTCCCTGCCTGACCGTGAAAAAACTTGTATAAGGGACACAATATCTTAACACATGTTAGCTATGCCTATTTAAGGATACAAATAATATGACAATGGCAAACAACTTAGCAGTAGACAAAAAAAATCACTTTTTTTACATGAAAATTATGTTTGGCACACTGATTTCATCCTGATTTGCCAGTTGAATATCATCACTGTAGCTCATTCTGTGAAGAAAAAACATGTTGGAACTATAACTGATCGCTTTGGGGATCATTTCATATAGTTTCGTGTTTCAAACAAGTGAACTTGTTAAAAGTTACATGCGGTGGCCGTGCTGCATTTCCGAGCATCAAACTGATGAACCAATATAGCGGCTTTGAGATGAGCTAAGAGAAAGAAGCACTTATATTTCCACATGATTCTGGCTAATTCAGGAAGTTACGTCTTTATTGGGAAAGAGTGACGGATTATCTTACGTGACTCCGTGAGTTCTTAGTTGAATTTCTTAGAGCCAAACTGCATAAACTGCATATCAGGCATTTATTTAATACATCCAATTTGTGCATTAATGGCTGTTATGTTAAATAAAGTTTACTAACTACAGCAAATCAGGTACCTGTGCACGCCGCCATTGTTGTTGTCTCGTCTCCCCTCCGACGCGCTGCAATGGCGATCCTGCGCGCAATTCTCAAAACAACCACAAGATGGCCGCATTTATCGGTGAATCCAATATTACAAAACCGATATCCGATTATGGCAAAATGCTTAAATATCGGGAAAACTATATATCGGTCGATCTCAATGCTATATTATTTAACCAGATTTCATGAACAGAAATCATTAATCTTTTTGAACCAATTAATTTTTCCGCCAAGACTTTCAAGTAGGGATGGGTATCGTTTACATTTTATCGATACCGATATCGATACTGCTTATTGATACCGTTACTTATGGATACTTTTAGCAATACTATTATTGGTGCAAAAAGATATGATATTCAAGTTATTTTATTACTGCTGAACTTTAGCAACTGTATTAAAGTTCTTCAGTCAGGAGCTGGGAGTTATTTTTCTCTTTGGGTTTTAATTTATTAACATATAAAGGAATAGTTCACCCATAAATGAAAATGGTGTTATCATATACTCACTCTCAAGTTGTTTTAAACCTGAATGAGTTTCTTTCTTCTGTTAAACATAACAATTATGTTGAAGAATGTATTCATTTTTATTTTTGTGCTGAACACAAAAGAAGATATTTTGAAGAATGTGGGTAACCAAATAGTTGCTGGTCCCCAGTGACTTCCATATTTATTTATTTTCTACCAAAGTCAGTGGGGACCAGCAACTGTTTGATTACCCACATTCTTCAAAATATCTTCTTTTGTGTTCAACTCTCGAGTTAATTAATGAAAACTCTCCTTTAATGAAAACCGGCAGCATGTTTAGTTCTGTCCATTTAAGAGCTGCACACATCTGTTTCCTTTCACTTTAGACATAACTAACTGTGTTTATATATAAACCTTGTGTGTTTTTGAGAGTATTAGCACAATCAGACGATAACCGAGTAAGCATGTGCTGTTTGACTGGCCTTTATTGTAACTTACGCATGCTTCAGTGTACGCGTTTGAAGTTTTGAACATTGAAGTATACAGAGATAAAACAACGCAAGTATCGATAACCGTATCGTTTGTCCTGAAGATTACCGGTAGTCCCAATTGACCCAATTACAAACCGGTCCAAAAAAATACTGGTTCTCGGTACCCATCCCTACATTCAAGAAAGTCATACAGATTTGAAATGACATGAGGGTTAGCATTAGTAAATTATAATAGAAATGTCATGGGTGAACTATCCTGTCAAGTTGTTATGCATATTTGAGATGAACCTGTTTCTAATAATTTACAACCTTTTAAAGATAAGCTGTTAAAGGCTCATTTTCCTCCCATCGCTTCTGTAATAATTTACATGGATGTGATCAAGCTTATTTATTATGTTACCAAACATAGCCTAGACATATGCAGTGTTGTGGATTCTGCTATCACACTGTACTATAAATGACTAGGCCTGCAAAAAATCTGCTTGCAGAAATCCACAGAAAGCTCTGTATACAGTATGTCCACAAAATAATTGTTTGTATTTGTTTGCTAAATATTTTGCTTGTTTGATAACATTTGCAGTAAAGAGTGTAATACTCTGAGCTCTGTTTAACAAGTGCATGCCATATTTAAACCATTCCACAGAATTCTGAAGATTTTAACACCATTATTAATTCAGAAAATGTGAAAAAGTGTGCAGAATTTGTGTAATGCTATGATTCACACATACACTACTGTAGCACTCAGCATGTCTCAAATGGGTTTCTTACTAGTCCATTTAAAGTCATGGAAAAAAACTAACTCGGATGCATTAAAACAAAGTGGAAAATTGATGACCTCATCATGCGAGTCCTCTGGGATGTGTTTAAAGAGTGTTAGCCTGTGACGTATGTTCTCCTCTCGCTCCTATATTTGCCTCTGCTTGAAGCTTTTTTTTCCAGTTTGCCTTAAGTGATTAGGCTGGACAAAACAAAGCAAGGTTCGCGGGTCTCTCATATGTATCAGTAACAGCTGTTATTTGGATCCAAGCACTGAGCTTTGTGAATTCCATGAATACAACAGCGAGCGTTTGTGGCACATGGAAAGACCAGAGCAGCTCAATCCAGGGAAACAATATCCCAGCTGTCTAGCTGTGGCTTCACTCTGTGAGCCCATATGCTTGTTAATATAACACGATATTTGTGCTAATCACAGGGTGGCCATAGCAAATCCAGGTGACTGAAACAAGGCCACGGGTGCTCAGAACTGATAAACGAATATATTATGGTCTAAATTAAATCTCACATGGTAACATGGATTGGTTTAGTTTCTGCCAAGGAACCGTTATTGTGCCAGGAAACAGTGTTGAATTCATTATGATGAGACACGCAGCATGGCAAAATGCTTCAAGTACTTTCAAAGCATTTACTGATCAATATAGCATATCTTACTCGGGTTATGCACAAAAGACCAAGACCCAAATTAGAGCTGAACGATATGACCTAAAATCAAAATCCCGATTAATTGAACATTTGACCTCAATTACAATTAATTAACGATTATGTATTTATTTATAGAATATTTAGGACAATTGAAATCAAAGCACGCATTTCTTGAAATTAAAACGTCTTATGAACAAGAAGTCACATTTCTGTTTGAATGTGAAAAGCATGTTTTTATGCTGCTCCGGTTGCTCCGATGACCCAGTGTTCAAATTCTTTGTTACTTTCCATGCCGCTGAATGGAGCTGTATTGTAATTTTATAGTTGTACTGTAAGTTTTTTTTTATTGTACAGTGAAATATTACAGTAGTAATTTTTAGTTTTAATATTTGCACGTGGTAATAAAAATAACAATAATAATAATGATTACTACTACAACTACTACTTTTTTTATGACTGACAGTCAGAACTTGAGCAATTAATAGGTTGGAGAGCAACACTGACACAGCATTCTGCCACTTATGAGAGGGTTGAAATAGTGGATGGAATAGTGAAATTAATTATGGGTGACAATTTTAAGTTCACGAATAGACATAATTTTAGTGCCATTATGGTAATTATTGCAAAAGAGAGGAATTATGTTACTTCGCTTCCTCTCTCCTTGCATTTTAAGGCCCTTGTGCAGAATAAAGAGTGAGAGAGATTTTCACATCAATTCGGTTTTACTCAATGAAGAATAGTAGCATTTGTGTCTCAATAAATCCACCGCACCCGATTTATCCTCCAGACAGTAGAGTAGATCTGACATCGTTTAACACCAAAGCTGAGTCACACACAGGAAACTTCATGTTCTCCTTGTCGAAATGCCATACCATTTCAGGAAATGTTCTTGTTTTAATTCTCCACTCTTCCGGATTTTCTGTCTAGTTTGTTTTCATCCATTTAAGCAACAGGAAAGAATTACGTTGCTTATTCACATCAGATGGGCTGAACTGCAAATGTGATTTAATCGCTCACTCATATGAGGGTGACATTTCTTTACAAAGGAAAGGTTCATGTTCATCTCATTTGATTAATTTCTCTCTTTTTTATTTTTAATGTATTGATTCAACATTTGATTTCTTGAACTTTTCCCCTTTTCCACTTTTATTATAATTTTTTGTATTCCATTTTTGCATTATTATTGTTTCTTGGCCGTTCTGAGATGTAAAGTTTGAACGAGCGCTCATACTTAGATGGCTTCTGTGCTATATTCCAAAATGAAGTGCATATGTGTGTACATCAGCCTCAGGATGAACCTGAGTGTATAAAAGAAGCGATTGCCAAGGCAACTGAATGACACTTTGGCGGCCTTGGCAGCAAGAGCATCTGCAAATAGTCAAGACTCCAGTGGGAGGAAAAGCTGGAATTTTAGACCTTTTAGGTGAGAGTTACGTAACAACTGTCAAGTTGACGTGTTCATTTAGTACAATTATTAAAAACAGAAAGCAAAAATGAATGCAATTTATCATGTTTTATGACCTCTAAATACCTTACATTGTAAAGGATGCTCAAAACTTTCATTTTCAATTAAACTTCAAATTCTCTTTATGTTCAGTTCATATTGAGATATGTGATTAATTCAGCACATGCCATTACTTTGCCAAAAATGTGAATTTATTGACAGTAAAATTAGTTTTATGGATAGGTAGGTATAGGATAGGTATTTTTCTTAAGGCTACATTATCAAAAAAGAGAGTTTGGTTAAAGATTTTGCTATTTTATATTCATGCGCTTGAGGTTGTGTTGCTCTTCATTTCTCATTACATATTTTTCTTTTGGCAAGAGATATCCTTAAATATGCAATATGCTGTGGTTATCATTAGGCTGTGTTAAAAGTATCCCACTCTGATGTTTTGCCAGCAGTGAACTCTTAAAGATACACAAAGACTCGAATGAAATAATACTTTAGTGAAGAGAGAAATCCTCAACCCTGCCATTTATGGAGCTCATGCAATTGGATCGGAGTAAACTTAGAGCGATTCAGTGGCCAGGGTTCATTTAATTCAAAGACAACTTGAAGAGCCATGATCATTTAGTCTCTCAATTAAATGGTCAGTCAACTGCTGGCATTTAGGAGCCTCGTTCAGTTAGGCATTGCGTCCAGTGGACTGTATAGTTGCCTGGTTATATGTGAACTGGTAGAAAGGATGGTGCCAGGACTTGAACATATGAAGGAAACATTGGCTCAGTGGGACCAATCTGGCAGTCAGCCCCCTCCTGCCCTCTGCTCCCCCTGCTCGCCTGGCCCTCTGGGCTGCTCTTTCCATTGTCTCAAAGCCAACAATTTGCATTTTTGAGAAATCTTGTAATTAGGAAACTAGTGTGAGAGCTTTAGGGTTGCATTTAATATTTACTTGAGCTATGTTGGGACAACATTAGAAACTTTAAGGCAATAGTGAACAAATTGCGTTCAAGATGCTGGCCAATGGAATGTGGAAAATGTGTTTTAAGTGTGTCCTGGTAAATGTCCAGCATAGTTAATAGTTAATAAGTTTTAATCTTTATAGATGTGAACTGAGCAGTGGTATTCTGTGAGAAACTGATCTTTGCTAAAGTTTCAGTTGTAAAGTGTTTCAAAGACGACTAGGATGGTTTTACATAGAGGAAACTCACTGTGACTTTATGGTTTTAAATATTTTTGAACATACAAATAAGAAATGTTGGTAAAAATCCAATGAAACCAAATGACTGAATGGGCTTCTGAATCATTGACTCACTCAATTTGTTCAAAAACGTGGATTCGTTCAGTAATGAAACACTGCTGTGTGTCGCTATTTTCCTCAGAGAAATTGAGCGAAAACAGTCAATATTGTGTCTAAAATGTAAGTCGCTTAATTTTAACCTCTTGTTTATTGAACTACTATTGTATAAACTTCCTCACCGATGACATATTTACATGCGGATGTAAGCATAAGTGTGACATTAAAATGGACCGGCTCGGAATCGGCAGACTGATAGATTATGTGGAAAATCGGCTAATTCCGATCCCCGGCCAGTCGAGTGGTGCAGCTCTATTTTTATGTAATATATAACCAAAAGTTTGAATATCTGTTAAAATATCAGTCAAAGCGATTCCATCTCTAGACACAAATAGCCTGCTAAGTTTTGCATCTGGATTTTACACTTCTTGCTTCAATGAGATCCAAAAAAATTTTCAGATGAGTGTTGACATTGCAACTAAAATAAATTAATGTGTGATTATAAAATGACGAACTTAAGTTCTGAGATATTTTGATCTTTTTTAATGTTTGCCAAACAGTTTGTACTCTTAAAAGCGCTGAGTATAAACTCCAAAGTTGAGGAATGTCATTAGTGTGTCAACAGCATGGTTTGTAGACTGACTGTGTACTCTGCAAGACCCTATGTGAGGTTGAAATTCTCATGCCCGGGCTTAGCGCTGTGTCTGGTTAGCTGTGCTCCACATTAGCAGCTTTGCCTGAGCTCTGTAATGGGGGCTCAGAGGACCTGAACAATACTGCCCACTGTCCAAACGCTTGTCCCCTGTGACTGTAATCCATAAGCACTCAAAATGTGAAGCATGTGAATTATCCAAAGATATTATGCATTTAATGAGACTAAAAATAGAGGATATATTTCCAACATCAACTGCCCTGCTATGAACACAGCAATTCAAACACTAGTCCTTCAGCTGTGATTTTTCACTGGATTTATTGCTGTAGTGGGAAAATGTAATATATTATTTGAAATATAACTAATTGGCATGGTTTAAAGTAACTGTTAAATAAAAAATATATCGAATTTTAGCTGTATTAAGTTTTAAAACCTCAATCCATTTTATATGAGCAGTGTAAACAAAGCTAAGAATGGACTTACTTCAGTTATTTATTTACTTTATAACAGTAAATAATATCTGGTTCTGCATATCGGTTATCGGATACATAAAAGCACAAATAATCGGTATCGGTAATAAAAAATCAATATCGGTCGATCACTAATATACACACACAATTTTGTAAAAAAAAATATGTCATGCGCTTTCATTTCCAGCATTAATGCTTACTATTTTTGCATAAGAAGTTTGATTGTTTTCCATTTGGCTATTTTTAGCACTATTCATGTTGGTGTTAAAGAACTGGATTGAAGGGTCTCCTCAAAAAGACAGGCTTTCACGAAGACTGCAGACGTCACGAATTGGTCACCAATATTTCAGCATTATGAGAACAATACAAGGATTCAAAGTAGAAACCGCTGTTGGATGACAGACCTTGTTTGCAATTTGACATATTGGTCCTGTAAGATTGGCAGAGAGCCGTGTCGATGTCTGCTAGAGAATGGCAGCATTAGAATTTATTATTTCTCATTCACAGATTTTCCTCTCTTGGACATTCCCACACTCCAGAATTGATGCCATATGCACTTGCGGCCAAGGGCCATCTGCTGTGTTTTAGATTCGAAGAACGCATTTAATTAACACTAACTTTTTTTCGCATAAGCAACCTTTTCTCTGGTCCTCTATTTTGTTACAGCTTCTTTCTAAGAACCCCAAACAATGAAGTTTGCAGAGAGCATGTAGGCGGAGTGGGATTGTGTCTCCAGTGCAACTGAAGAGAGAGAGAGAAAGATGCACAGTTTAATTTTGCCCATTCTTCTTTTCGCTGGGCGATATCTTTTCAATATAGAAGACATGAACATTCAAATCGTATGTCCCATAAGCCTTCGTGACCCAAGGTGGGTCTGACCCAAGATGTCTGTAGTTGGTTACCTGCAATGTTAGCATTCATGTAATAATAATTATGTTTTTTGAAGGATGCAAAGTGACATCAAAGACTTCTACAATGTTACAAAAAAATCTGTTTACAATAAATGCTGATCTTTTGACCTTTCTATTCATCAAATAATCCTTAACAATAGAAGAATGTTTTCCACAAAAATATCAAGCATCAACTTGTTCAGCATTGATAATATTTTTTTTTTAAATAGTTTAGTATTAGAAAAGTTTCTTGAGCACCAAATCAGCATATTAGAATGATTTCTTAAGAATCATGTGAGATTGAAGACTGGAGTAATGATGCTGAAAATTGAGCTTTGCCATCACAGGGAAATGATAATAAAATAAATATAGCCTTAATGAGCATGAGACTTTCAAAAATATTAAAACTCTTACAGACCCCAAATCTTTTGTTGGTATTTTGTAATAAAAGATTTCTCCTCATTTCTAATCCGCCGTCTTGGATGGTTGTATTTATTGTACATTTTATGTTCTATTTAATGGCTTCCTGAATTAAATCCTTGTATTTATTTATTTATTGAAATATTGTGCTTATTAAAAATATATGAATTGATCATTAGATACTTTAAAATGATCTATATAGTTAGTTCCCTTATGGTTCCCAGTGCCACAGTTCTTGTCAGTCTTATTCCCAGTTCTATCTTAACAACAGCACTGAGGGCTCAATAGAACACATAATACACACTGGATCAGGTTTTGATGAACACGGGCTCATTTTGACTCTTCTGCACATTACCGGTCCTTTGATCTCCAGGAAACAGACGAAAGTTCTGTCAGAATCCTGAGAGGCCAAGCACATCAGCTTGACCTGTCACACAGGGAAGGTCATAAGTGTGCTTTAGTGTGGACATCATCAAACTCCTGATGGTTTTTGTGATCGGCTGCTGGTGGTCAACACATTGGGGTAGATTCTGGGGTTTCTATGATGGTGGTTTTATGTGTGTTTCTGCAGTGTATGTTTTCTGATACGTGTTGATCTGATGTGAATCTGCTCTGATTGGGTGATTACTTTCTGTGGATAGTTAATTCCTATTAATTAGTGTGATGACTTGAGTTAAGCTTGTCAGCTGTTGCTAATTTGTAAATGTGTAATCCTATATGGAGATGTGCTTTTTAAATACTTGTATAGAATGTGTGTATAATACCCTGAGGAAGGCTCTTAGGCCGAAACGCGTTGGTACTGTTATAATAAATATCTCTTATCACAAGTAGTGCTGGAATTTTTCCTCACATTCCTGTATTTAGGTGTTCAACACATTCCCAGCAGTCAAGATGCATATGCATAGTAATTTGAACTCTTATTTTAGAATGAATATCTGCATTTGTAAAACAAAACCATTAGAGATCATCGTTTGGGAATTTCCAGTCCTTTCATGCTGACTCACTTCATATGTAGGAGGTGATGTATTTGGCAAACACCATCTTTGGCCAAATTAAGTTTTAAAGGACGTGTTGGCTGTTAAATTTTGCCATAATTTACTCCCTCATGTTGTCGCAAACCTTTATGACTGACTTTCTTCTGCAGAACATTAAAAGAAGATATATTTGGGAAATGTCTCAGTGTTTTTGTCCACACATTGGAAAACAATGGTCCCTGTTTTGTATTTTTCAAAATATCTTCTTTTGTGTTCCACAGAAGAAAGTAAGTCATACAGTTTGGAGCGATATGAGGGTGGTGTAAATGATGACAATGTTTATTTTTTGGTGAACCAACCTTTTAAAAATGTCCTTTTTACCCTGTATATTATAGCCATTGCCGCTTTGTCTACACATAAAAGCACAAATGCTTTGTTAATTTAATGTTTGTGTGCTTACAGGACCTGAAACAATATTTATTTCAGTGTTTTTATTCAACACAGTTTCTTTTGTTAATATATTTATTTTTTATACACGATATTATGTATATATTTTGTGCCACCCTTTGTAGCTCTCTTAAGAAATGCCTCTGGCAAAACATATGAAGCACCACTGTGTGCTTGAAGCCCTTGTGTTATTTTCAACCAGTCTGTCTGTTGTTTCAACATTCATTTAATCATTTTTGTCTGTGGTTTCAGCATTCATTTAATCATTTTTCTCTGTAGCATAAAGTCACAGTGAAGTGCACAAAACACTGAACACAAAATCCTCTTGTATATAATTGGTATTTTTAAGGTTGAGATATGGCATATTTACTTGGCTCATCATGCGGTCTCACAAAAGTTTTTGTAAAAACAACTAGGAGTCTTTAATTTGCTTTAGAGAAGAACAGCAAATTGGCCAAGCAAGGAAGACTACATTTTCTGCAATATCTACTTTTGAATATTTAATTTTTTATATTATCTATTTGTTTGTGTATTTATTATTTATTCATTTTTATTGAAAACAGTTCATGCTGGGTTTTTTTGTTGTTGTACAAATTGAATCATGATCTCAAACATAAAAAAACAATATATTTCATACTTGGGTCTAGGCTTAATGAGAAAATGACTTTTATGTGCTGATTTGGGGGCTTTTATAGCTGTTTTTTTATATTCCAAAATAATTAATACCTAAACACACAAGAGGATTTAGAACTTTAGTGGTGGTGTTTTTTTATTCTGGGGAGTTTTTGTTGCCACTCTTTTGGTGCTTGGTGTTTTGTAAGGCTTTGTTTTTTGTAAAGCTGTCTTGAAACTATTTACTGTAAAAAAAATAAAAAAAAAGTTATATACAAACAAATAGAAATTAAATTAAATTTCCCCCATGTTAATAAACATAGATGCTAAGCTAGAGGTTAGCAGGTTTTTGTGGGGCTTAAAAAGCTCTTACAGTCTTAATTCGCCCTTCCACAAATGACAGTCTTTAAAAAGTCTTAAATAAAGCCCCGTTCACACCAAGAATGACAACTATAAAGATAATGATATTAGCATCCACACCAGCGGACGATATCGTCTGTTTATTCTAAGCGCACGTGCATCTGTCACTTTAAATTCTCCAGCTCGTTATAGCAGAATGGATTCTGATTGGGTGTAAATATTTATATCGTTCAACAAAAATCGTTCTGCAAATGATTCTAAAATCAATATCGTTTCTCTGTGCCTTTATCGTTATAGTGGTGGGGACTCTGCTATTCTTTAATATTGAGAACGATTTTTAGAACTATATCTTTATCGTTATCTTTATAGTTATTGTGCTTGGTGTGAACGGGTCTTAAGAGCGCAAAGTCTTAAATTCATGAAGTCGAGGCATTAAATGTTGCATGCATTGTAAAATATCAGTACAAATATCTAAACGTCATTTAATAAAGATTTAAATGACATTTACTTGCAAATGTAAAATTATATATTGAAAAATAGAACAGAATTAAGTGAGTTGATGCTTAAAACAGGAAGAACGATCTGTCATAGGGTAAAAGACTTGAATTAAGGTGATTTTTCTGAACCCATTGGCAGATATTTGTTCTTGTTTTAATCTTTTTTTAAATCTTACGTCATTTTGCTTCTCAAGTAAGTGTATCTTGCTTTAAGAATCTTTAGACATTTGCACTGGAAAATGATACAAAAATAAACGATACAAGAAGTGTGACCAGAATTGTGACCATTATTTCCATATTCTTGTGGTTGGAAGCAGAAAGTATTCAAGCCCCAAGCTATTTTCCCTTAACTTTATTCCACAATTTTTTTCTACTTGGTCTTGAAAAGTCCTAAATCTCTATAAAACCTGCAGAAAGCCTGCACCAGACAGTGGTCTAATAGGTTAAAATGCTCTAAAGTGAACCTCCATTTGCAAGCGCTCAGATGCCACTGAAGAAAACCGAATGGAAAAACAAGTTTCATGTGACCGGCCTGCAGACATGTCACTCGGTTAAAATACACAGAGTTCTTGTTGTTGGTCGCAGCCCTTCTATCGCTCTCGCTGTCTTTACACACCTACTTGTTTTCTCTCCTATGTTTTCCGGCAAAGTCTATCTGATTCCTTTGAAAGTCTGTTCTCTGCATTCGCTTTCATGTGTTATTCTGCAGACCTTCTTTGCCGTCAGCAGCAAACAATAAGACCAATCCAGAAGCATGACCTACTTAAATGTTTCATGCTAACAGGCTACTGTTGATTCCAACCACTTTAAACACGATTGATCGCACAGCATTCCTATAATGTTGTGAATACTTTGGCCTTGCAGGCAGAGCATACTGGAGGACCATCTTGCATCCCTTTGGATGTGCATCTGTGGCCTGTGTTGCCATTTGGCTGCTGTTAGAAAGCATGAGTCCAACTCCAAGATTCGGTTCCGAATCCTAGTGTGCGGCCTATGCAGGCAGTATTTTAAGATATTATAGACTTACTCCAGAAACGCACACAAAGCCTATTGTAAATAGTACGCAGCATGATGATGCTAGTTATATTATGCATAATTATGTTAAAGCAGACATTATTTATATTTATATATACACTACCATTCAAAAGTTTGTCAGTATAAGATTTTCTTTTTTAAGTCTGTTATTCACAAAGGTTGCATTTATTTGATCAACATAAAGTAAATTATATTGTGAAATATTCTTACAATTAAAAATTACATTTCATTTTTAAATATGTTTTAAAATGCTTTCATTACTCCAGTCTTCAGTGTCACGTGGTTCTAAAGAGAAATCATTCCAATATTCTGATTTGGTGTTCAAGAAACATTTCTTCTTATTATCAATGTTGAAAACAGTTTTTTTGTGCAAACTGTTAGCCGTTTTATTTCAGTGTTCTTCAGTGAATAGAAAGTTCAAAAGGCCAGCATTAATATGAAATGGAAATCTTTTATAACCTGGTAAATGTCTTCACTGCCAATTTTGATCAATTTAATCCATACTTACTGTATTAAGGAATAAAAAAAATTACCCCAAACTGTTGAAAGGTAGTGTATGCATATTGAAATGAATCTATAAGTTTATTTTAACCAGTAATTATGTACTATGTATAGATTTAGAATATGGTATTGTTAGCCAGTTTTAATCAATTGTAAATGAGTCTCCCTTGTCTTGTGTTAGGATGCAATGCTATTTATAGCAGACAGAGTTGCTGCATATGCAGAACATTTCAAATCGATCATTTATGAGGTTCTGTTTCAGGAACTTCCTTAGAAGGCACAACTGCCTATGAAGGGCACATGCAGGCAGCTCACAAGGTTTTGGAACAGAGCCTAAAAGTGTCTCCATAAGTGGTCGGCCAGTATGGGTGGCCAATGGCTAACTGTAACTCTCTTAAATAAATGTTAATTTAATGATAACCAATGCAACCTCAACAAAATTGCTGAAAATAACATTTTATTTAGCCTTTGTCTTCCCTGAATTTTTTTTTTTTTATTGATTCGGTTATTTTGGTAGTGACAAACGTGACTACCATTTTATTTTTATTTTTTTAATCTGCCACATGGGCTTGGATATTGGCCAGTCATAACAATCTAAAAATAGCCAAAAAAGTATTTTATATCTTCTAAAGCAGAGCCCATTGACCCTTCGCAAAACCCCGCCCTCCTTAGTTTCTATTGCTATCTCTGACAAGCCTTGCCACTCTCACATTACACATCATGTTCTCACGCAGAAAACAAGTACTTAGAAGATCAAAGAGGAAACTGACAAAGTGCCTACAGACAAGACAGAGCAGGTTACTTCTGGCTTATGAAACAAAGTCTCAGCTTTCAAATATGTCCTTTTTTTAAAGAAATTCAAACAATAAATACAGTTTTGTGGCTGTTTAATGTGTCGTGACAGATCACTGTATTGCCGCAGTTCAAGCGGCACTAGGGGTGGGAATCTTCAGGCACTTCACGATCCGATTCCGATTCTGGGAGTCACGATCCGATTCCAAAACGATTCTTGATCTACAATATTTTCCCCAATTAATTCTTCTGCTGTGCAAATACATCTTTACAACTTTACATTTTCACCAAAATTGCAGTTTCTATGCTTTTTGTTTATAGTTGGAATCTCTGTATGTCAGTACTGCCATTTTAAAAATAGGGGTGTGAATCTTCACTGGTACCAAATTCAATTCAATTACGATTAACATTTATCAACTCAATATTACGATGCGTCACTTTCTCAGTTTTCAATATTACTGCACCTGGCTACATTTTTATATAAATTGTATATAAAATGTATTTTGTGCAAAATTTAACCTATATAATATATAAGTGATGTCAAAATTAACGCGTTAATGCAGGAGATTAATTTTTTTCAGATTAACGCGTTAAAAATATTTAACGCCGGGGCGGGGCTAGGGTTGGCCACCCCATTCACAACTACTACCTCTGTCACTTTTTTTCTTGAAAAGTATTGTATTTATTTAGATGCAGAACGTCTTTATGACCACTTCAAACCGGAGAGGTTTCAAACGCGCGCGCACTCTTCACAATACACACAGCGTGTGGCTCTTCAAAATGGTGCCTTCGCGTGCTGTAGCCTGAATCATTTCAAATCAAACAGCGAAGGTGCTTCGCGTGCTGTAGCCTGAAATTTTCAAATCAAACACATGCATGCAATGTCCTATAGTTATGCCGTAAGTTAAGGTATGAAGTTACTAAAAAGGCGATTAATGCTGCCTTAAAACTGTGCATGCATGCAATGTTATATATGCGTCACATTTAAGAACATGTCTCTGAAATGGTTTTAAAAACTGTCCTGAGGCACCCCAGCACGGTCTCCCTCATCTAAAACACCGATTCAACTCGTCCGTTCATTAGTAGAGACTTTAAGACCTGAAGTGGGTCAGAAAATGTAAAGAGAGTTGTGAGAAAATAAGATGCATGTCAGATCACGTAGCAGCAGCAGCTTTTAAAGCAATAATGACAGGCAAATAAGCTAATAACCAGCTGCTGTGATGTCTATTAATGCAAGAACAAAAAAAAGAGGAAATCGAGAACTTTTATAGCTTTAAGGCATTGGTCTCAAACTCAATTCCTGTAGGGCCACAGCTCTGCACAGCTCCAACACTAATCAAACACACCTGATCCAGCTAATCAAGGTCTTCAGGATTACTAGAAACTTCCAAGCAGGTGTGATTTGGAGCTGGTTGGAGCTAAACTCTGTAGAGTTGTGACCCTCCAGGAATTGAGTTTGAGACCACTGCTTTAAGGGGTTCATCTGTATTTAATTTAGAATTTAGTGTTTGAAAACTTTATTAATTTTCTGTATATTTCTGCTAAAGGGCACAGGTAGCTAAATATGTCATTAATTATAATGGGTTCATGTGAAGATTGTTTTAAGTTCACTTTTTTCACATTTTAGTCTAATAAATATTAAAATTGATAGCTCTAAATTATAATGTAATGCTGAAGGGCCACAGTCAATGGTTAAATAAATATTAAGGGGAAAAACAATTTTATAGAGACAATTTTATAAGATACTGGGAATTTTATCGTCGTGATTCAATTAAATGTTGGGTAATATTATTACCATTATTGCATATATGTTGGGGTGTGATTTTACAATGTAAACAGTCATAACAGTTTTATTTATATTACACTATATACACATTTATGAGCATGTAACCCAACCCCTGTCCCTAAACCTACCATTTGTCAATAAAACACAACATATAACAGGCAGATACAACTACCATCATCATTTATTTTAAAAAGTATTAATATTCTGAGGCAAAACGAGTTATTTGTGAGAGGAATAGACACAATCTCTGTCTCCGTCTGCTGTAAAGCTCAAACTGTGTGCTGCAGTTTGTGCAGAGAGTAAAACAAGCTAATGTCAAAAAGCGACGCCAAGTGGTCCTGACCAAGCATCAATATGTGATGAGTTGGGAGTGAGAAGAACATGTGGGAAAATGAAAAGCTGGTAGACGCCAGAAGTGGTCCTGACCAAGGTCACATATGTGATGAGTTGGGAGTGAGAGCCATGTTGGACAAATGAGCTGATTTTAAAAATATTTTAGTGGGGCCAACCTTTATCTGACACTTCATTTTAGAAGCTGGTAGCTTAAATAATCCATTTCATTTATCTAAATGTATTTAAGAAGAAACATCTGAGACCGAGTTGATACTTTATTGCAACGTGGCAAAACATTGTCTCTCGAGCTATGAAAGAGCAACCTATGAACGATAGTTTTCCTCTGGGTATCATCTCTCACTGCTCTCGATATGTACCACTAAACTCTAAGCTGCTAACAACAATTGGAGTGAAAAGGGAGCTTTATAAAGATTAAAAAGAATACAACAACATTTCATAGCAGTTCCTCACTTGTTTCGTGGGGCTGATGGTGTAATGCACCTGACAACAAGAGCAGTCAGATCTGTGTGTTCTTTGCCTGAGTCATTAGTGTGAAAACACTGTTATATTTTTAGGACACCGCTTGATTGGTTTGTGACATTTAGAACCCGTTAATGGCTTTTTACTTAGACGAACCTCAAGTGACCTGCATTGGGAAGGCTGTTGGAAGCATCATGTGTTGTAGCCACAAAAAGGCTATTCAGCCCATTTTTAAGGTGGTTTAAAAATGCCTCATGAATGCATGTAACCAGGCACTTGTTAAATAACTTCATAGACTGTGATTATAAACATCCAGTCTTAGCATAATGAGCAGTACTGTCATTTGAATAAGGCTAATCATTATGAGGGTGATGACATTCATTAAAGACTCGCATTTACTTAAGTTTAATAGTGTGATCGTGGTTGCCGTCTCCTAGCAACAAATAGTTCTAGTTGACACAGAGAATTGTATTCCTAGTGGAAGACCCTTGTCATTGGGGTAATCCTGGATTTTCCAACTGAAAACTGAAGAAAAAATAATTAGCAAATAACAGTAAAGGTACTAAAGGCTGGACTCATGGGCCTTAAAGGAATAGTTCACCTAAAAAAATGTAAATTTGTTGAAAATGTACTCGCCCTCAGAGCATCTAAGATGTAGATGTGTTCAGAACAGATGTAGCATTGCGTCACTCAGCAGTGAATGGGTGCCGTCATAATGAGAGTGCATACCACACCATTTCAGTCCATCAATTAATATCTTGTGAAGTTTAGAGCTTCATGTTTGTAATAAATCCATCATCAAGATGTTTTGAGTTTTAAACTGGCTAATATACAAGTTCTCTCTCCATAATAAAGTTGTCAAGCCTGAATCAGGAGAGAAATATGCACAAATAAAGCACCCCTTACAAGCGAAAACAGTCCAAAACAGTTTTAAACAAATATGTCAAACATTATTATTGGTCAGAATTGTAATATTGGTGCATCCCTTTGTTACACTCATTGTGCTTTTAATGGTGCACTTTATTTTGCTTCAAAATCTTGACTAATATTCACTGCCATGATAAGGACATTTTTTATATATCTCCTATTGCATTCGTCTAAAAGAATGAAGTAATACACCTAGGATGGTTTGAGGGTGAGTAAACCATGCCGTAATTTTCTTTTCTGGATGAACTATCCCTTTAAGGCCACAGGCACCATGACTGATTGGTTTATAAAGTGTTTCAAAGTAAATCTTTGACATTTATGCTCTATCAGTTGCAAAAAGTAGGCCAGGTAATAGAATATGGCCAGTTACTTATGAGCAGCTTAAAACTAATTTGACCCATGCATAAAATCACCTTTCTGAATGGTGACCCATAGCTAAGGTTTGCTTTTGTTATGGCTGTATAGCATCAATTAATAATCCCTGTTGATGTATGGAGTACAGTAACAGGAAACAATGACTTCATCCACGAGAGAGAGGCATACGTTCCATTGTCATCACCTTTGCTTCTCTGTTAAGACGAGGGAGAGGTTCCCAAGAGCTGCTATGCTCTGTTTTGCAAGATGCGTCCTTGGAAAACCTCTAGCTTCTTTCTCCCAGTGGATGTATGACTTCCCTGTTGAAGTTTTCTGTATGCAAGATTCAGAAGTATCTAATAAGCTACTACTGTATGCTTGACCGAGGTTATATTTTAGAAGTGGTCTTAAGCGGATTGATTGCCTTCAGTTGTAGTATCTCTTACAAATTGCTTACTTGGTGTTTATATGGCATTTTGAATTTGAAACATTTGAACGGTAGTGTAATCTGACTTGATAGATGTATTTTTATAAACTCTATACAATTCTTATGTATTACCACTTAATTTTACATCTACTCACTGTAGCATTGATTGGGTGATATACCTTCTTTAATGCATTAACGTTTGTCTGAATGACGTGGAGGGAAATTGGATTTAAGAGCCTTACTAGTGACATCAAAGGCCTGCCAAAGCCCAGAGCCACATGTGGCTGGCGTTTGCTGTGGCTATATCTGGAGTATGTGTATGCTTTATTTGTTTTGATGTGGAGGATTAAAAATTGAAAATGCTTTCTATTCTTTTTTTTTCTACCAGCAGGCCTAGTGGTTCTCTTCAAAGGTGTGACTCAGAATGTGACATTTAGGACCCTTTCTAAAAATCAGGCCGTTCATGGATCTCACCAGTGTTACTGTGAGAGCACTCTGAAGGTCTCTGTGCTGAAGTGTCCTTCAAACAGACATCACAGAAGACATGGGCGATTCTCAAGTGTATTGTCATCTTTATCAATGTTTTATCCAAACCTTCTTTTACGTGATCAGTATAAAGCCCTGTAGGCAGATAATTGTATTTTAGAGCTGACTCTGGGGAGTTCTGCTAGCTACTGTCATGTCCTTCCTATCGCGAGGGGTCACATGAGCTTCCTGCCTTGGAGAAAGAGAACACAAGACTGAGTTCAAAAGACATTTCCTGGAAGAGAGAGAAATGGTGACATAAAGGGTGACAGAGATGCTTTGTTCTTTTCAATGACAAAGGTTTATTCTTCTTACTAGAGTCACATATTTATTCATTATTTGTATACATTCCTCGTGTTGGAAAATGACTTTGAAACTGAAAAGGCTAATCATTATTTAAACATACTAACACAAAGTCAGTTTGTGCTTTTTTATGTTTAGGATCATATTTATCTGAAAAACACAGAGGCACATTAAATATAGTAAGTGCAACTTATACAACTTGACTATGCAATAATGTGCAGAAACAATTAAGTATTTATTTTACTACAAAATAAATGAGTGAATCGTTTATTTGGTCAGTGATTCATCAACTTACAGTACTGTTCAAAGTTTTAGGTTATTTAATTTTTTAATGTTTAAAATATGCTCACCAAGGCGGATTTATTTGATTAAAAATGCAGTAAAACCAGTAATATTCTGAAATATATACATTTTTAAGTAACCGTGTTTTCTATTGAAATTAAAAAAAAAATGCAATTCATTCTTTTGATGGCAAAGCTGAATTGTTATCAGCTGTTAATACAGTATTCAGTGTCAGATGATCATTGTTCAAATGTTGAAAACAAACACACTGCCTAATTATTATTATTATTATTATTGTTTTGTTTTTTGGAAATGCTGAAACTTTTTTTGTCCGAATTTTTAATAAATAGAAAAGTGTCAAAAGAACAGCATCTATTTAGGATGCAAATCTTTTCCAATATTGTAAATAGCTTTAATGTCACTTTTGTTCAATGCATCCTTCCTGATTAAAATGATAAAAAATAAAATCTTACCAAACCCAAACTTTAGATCGGCAGTAGTCTGAAATGCTGAGCTAGTAGCACTACTATTTTTAATCCCCAACACTTAATAATTTACCTATGCATTCCTTAAACGGCTGAAATCCAGGAGTCAGATGAGATGTAGCCTTTCTTTTGAACCGATACAGCTGATAGCAGAACTATCAGAAAGCAGAGGGGAGGTGGGGAGAGGGGGAAATAGGGGACTCATGTTCGGACAAATATTGACTTTTTGCACATTTTGCTTGGTGGGATTTTTATGATGTCACCAGCAATCATTAATCTCTCTGAAATAACGTTTTGCTCTGCCTGTTCCCTAGTTACAGTTCATGGCGTCTGAGGCAGTACGCTTCTGTGAACACAGTCAGACAGCTCAGCCAGCCATGCCTCTCCACAGCCCTGTGGAACAGGAATGACAGCTCTATCCCTGCTTTTGCTCCCACATGATTGACGACTATATTGCATAGAAAATGAGTTGTTGACTGTGTTTTATTGTTCAGGTTGTGCTCTTTATAAATGCACTGCGCCCGTTGTCTGTTATTAAATCCATATTCATCAAAGATGCATGAGGACCTTTTCCTGGCACAGCAGTATGTTGACTATAATATCAGACTTTAGAAAACATGTTGTATTTGAGGCCAGAGTTCTCATATGTGTTTGTAAGGTCAGAAACATAGGTTGACTGTGAACAAGTATGCAAACATAGAGGCAAATCCTTGGTCAACCATTGCATGTTTGCGTTCTCATTACTGTGGCGGTAACAAATGCTGATACAAAAGTTAGCTACAAATGTCTGCGCCACTGAACTGGATGTGTATTTATTAATTGAACGAACAAAAAAAATAGAATATTCAAATATTTAATACTTTAAATAACTTCCTTATTCCTTTAATGTAATTTATGCAGTATGCAAGTGCTCCAACCAGCCATCTCTTGTTCATTATCACTTGTGGTATTTTTCTTTAATAGCATAGAGTTTGTCTAGCTCAGAGCTGTCGGAGCTATCCATTAGGTGTGTTGGACCTCAAGGTTCAGATTGAACCTCATACTTCACCATTACGGTTCACCTTGCTAGAATAATGCATACCAGTATTATCCATTACAGAGACTGTGCTCTTATGAGGGTGCATTTCTCCGGAGCATCAATGTGCATGAGATGCTGTGAGTAAATAGCATATAGGGATTCTATTTTGGTGAGTAATTCAAATGCTTGGTGTGTTTTTGCTTTTGCTACAGATCCATACTAGAATGAACGTGCATCTCAGCCATCTTTTGTTTTGGCATGTGCTTTTGTGTGTTCTTGTTGTTAGCTTTAAGTACATCAGATTATGCCCCCCCCCCCCCATGTAAAGCACTTTGAGTACCCAGAAAAGCGCTATATAAATGTAACAAATTATAACAGCTGGCATGCAGGTGGATTGCTAACAAGTAAACAAGGTTTGTGGAAAAATTATGCATTATTGTGTAAGTGTTGCATGGACCTCAAATAAAGCTGTTTAGGTCAAAATATTTTTTAAATTAGGCTATTTATTTATATTATTATGTATTTTGTAAATGTTATAACTAATATCTATTAGTTTTTTCCTATATGAACAAAATGTTATTCATTCACGTTTATTGATGTACCATTATAATACCATATTTTTACCTATATTTTTTTTTCTTAAAACATTTTAAAACGCAAAATAAAATTTTACTGTGAAATGCAGAGATAGACTATGTGATAAAACTATACGACTATATGAGTTAAACCATTTCTTTTATAGATCGGATTTTTTTAGAATGTCAAGGCAACAAAATACTTTTATATTTTTATGCACACTCTAAAAACTCAGAAGTTGGGAGAAGTCAAAACTATATAGCAGCTAGCTTCAAGACTTTTAGTTTACTCAACTTATAGAAAAATTAGTTGAATTAACTTTCAGGTTCCATAAACTCTGAAGTAATCATAATTTATACTTGTGCATCAAGTTCAATAAGCTATCATTTAAAATCATAAACTATCAATTTAAGATTAGTATTAATATTGCACTTTATTATTGTAAAACACTGGTTATCTCTTATTTTGGCAGACCTTTTGACCACAGTTTGTTGGATTTCTTACAGTTCATCTTCCACTAGCTGGGAATGGGATGTACTTTTTTATTTTATTTTAACCAGTCCACAGAGTAAGCTGTCTGTTAAAACTGAGTTCCTACAGAGTTTATCAGGTTAGTGACATCAACTCATTGAAAGAAACTCTGACTGTGGTTGATCACTTTACTTAAAGCTCGAGACACACTGCACGATTCAGAAATCGCCACAGTTATTTCACGATGCCAGTCTTTTGTCTGGGACAGCTGAAATCGTGCAGTGTTTCTCGGGCTTAACAGTCAGGTGGTTTCTTCTTCTCTGAGCAGGTGTGGACTTTAAGCCAAAAGTCAAAATTGAGACTAAGTAAAACATAAGAAACAAAACGGGTATCATATCATCACCCAAGTATTTTGAGGATTTGCTTATCTTGTTCGCACTGCTCTGCAGGACCACCGTTTCAGAATCCTGGCTGTAAAAAAATTCCTAGGGTTTGCATCTGGCATCTGTGGGTTTGCTGCACTGGCTGGTCTTGACAGTGAGTGAGTGATTGGCTTCCCTGAGGACCCACGCCTGACCCATCCTCTCCTCTCCGACTCATTATGAATTTATCCAACAAATGCAGAATATAGCTACATATGTCAAGGTGGCGGGTTGAATTAGCAGTCATCGTGAAAAACGCATGAGATGAAGCATGCTGATTTGAGAAGCGTGATGCATATATTAATCTCTTAAAAACAAAAGAGTGCATACAATTTTTTTCCGCCCCCTGCTCTGATAACATTCGGATCCCCCGCATTCCTCCGGCCGAGAAGAAGCACTATTATGTATTCCCTCCTACTCGGTGACAGAGGTATTCCACCAAGTTCCTAATACGGATATTTTGGAATGTAAAAGGAGAGTGTATTAATAGAGAGGATTATTGCTTAGGAATATTTGCATTGCAGCGCGCGCGTGTGTGTGTTTCCATGGCACTGGTTGAGTTAATGGCCCAAAGCTCCTGTGCTCGATGCAGCAGACACCCAACACTGCAGCTGCTGCTTCCAGATAATGTTATAGCCTGATATCACGTATTCAATCAGCAGAACTTAAATGAGCTGAAATGAAATGACTTTCAGGGCCAGTCTCAGCTCTTCATGATAGACTCCTGAATGCTGCAATCACTGAGGGATGAACTTACATGTAAGAAATGGAGGTCTAGATGTGTTTATTTGGATGTGTGACACAACCAACCTGTCCTTTCTCACTCTTTGCTTTTGGTCTCTATTCACTCCTGTCTTTTTCATAAGTTCTCTTGTGATTCCTGCATTTAATTTCTGTATTATTAGCCATAATAGACAGATGGTTCACCAAAAATGTTAAATCATGCCAATTAACTCACTATAATATTCCAATTCTGTATGTTGTAGTTCCGAACCAGAATTCTGAAATTTAATGCAGTTCTTTACAGTTCATATACAGTATATATCCTGAAATAAATACATAATTTATTTTATATATTTTTTATTTTATTTTATTATTTTAGGGTATGTAATTATGCATTTTGATTTTAATTAAAAAAAAATAGTTATTGCTATAAAAAAAAAATAAACAAAAATCTCCTTTCTGCATATTCTAGTTTAAGACACATGCAGTGACATTTGTTTAATAAAGTAAAAGATGGCGTGATGGGCCATTTTTAAATATTTTAAAATCATTCAGTAATGGCTTAAATTTGGTCTGATTTTAACAAAAAGTGATTTTGAGTTTTTTAATGAACGTTTCTTCTATGTGATGCTTCCTTTAGTGTGGTACAGGTGGTTCGTTTTTGCGCATTCAGACTGTAATCATTATTGATTGCCCTTCTCCACTCTTGAGTAACCAAATATTTTTTTCCATTTCTGTGACGTTAGGCACAAGCACATTTGATGAAAATTGACTGTATTCGTTTCTCATTAGATGTCACTGGTGTTTTCATAAAGATAGAAAAGCAGAAGCGTATTGAAGCTTGCCGTTGGATGTGATCCTTCGTGTTTTTTTGGACAGCTGTACACAAGAATTAAAATATTTTTATTTTAATTTGGCTATGATTGGTCCTTCCTAATCACTAAATAAAGCAAACTTTTTTACTAACCATTTAAGCAAAGATACAGCATGAAGAGCAAAAATAGAGTTTTGTTATTTAGAGCACAAACAGACAAAATAAAGGCAAAAGAAAAGCAAAGTTATGTTAACACAATCCATATTAGGGTGAAGTGTCTGGTGCGGCTGTGTTTTGGACCCTGAGGTCATGGCAGAGATATGTCCGCTGAAGTGCAATCCAGCTTAAGCAAAGATATTATGGGAATGCGTCTCGCTGCCCTTGATACCAGTGTTTAGGAGTCAAGACGCCCTGTTCCTGACCCCTCTTGTGGACCCCAGATAAATTGAACTGCATTGACACTGAACAGCTTCAGGTTGTTTGGCTAGTCTTTATCATACATACTATTTTAAGTTTGCAGACTTCCTGGATCTGCTTTCTCTTATTGGAACCACAAACTCGTCTTGGACATGACAATGTGAAAATCAAAGGCGTGTTCGTGTCTGTGTGTCTATGTGTTCCCAATTAATTCCATGGTTGCAAAGATACAACCAGATATTCAGGACTGGGGCAACTAAATGTAATAATTTAAGAAAAACTGAGGAAAAAAAACATAAAAATTGGGCCCCTCAATGTCTAGTGTTGTTCCTGGGGCCTGCTTTCGTACTTAAAGGAATAGTACACCCCAAAAATGAAAATGTGCTGAAAATGTACTCACCCTCGGACCATTCAAGATGTAGATGTAGATTGGAGAAATGTAGCATTACGTCACTTGCTCACCAATGTATCCTCTGTAGTGAATGGGTGCCGTCAGAATGAGAGTCCAAACGGCTGGTAAAAACATCACAATAATCCACATGACTCCAGTCCATCAATGTCTTGTGGAGTGAAAACTGTTTTCGCTTGTAAACTGTGCTTGATCTGTGCGTATTTCTCTCCTGATTCAGACAAAATGAGTTTTTCACTGGAGAAAGCAGTATTGTGGATAGAGGACTTGGATTTGTTTCTTACAGACATGCAGCTTTTTACTTCAAAAGACATTAATTGATTACTTGAGGATTATTGTAATATTTTTTTCAGCTGTTTGGACTCTCATTCTGATAGCACCCATTCACTTGCTGCTACATTTCTCCAAATATTTTCCAATAACGAAACCAACTCATCTACATCTTGAATGGCCTGAGAGTGATAACATTTTAGCAAATTGTCATTTTTGGGCACACTCCTTTAACCCTAATGATTCACTCACTTGTTTAAAACAATTGCATAATAGCTGTTTCACTAAATAAGAGTTAAAACTATATAAAACATCAGCTTACATTCTGAAATGTATAATAAAAATAGCTTGGCAGAAATGTATTACAGTTTGAAACTCCCAGAATGCCAGGGTTGCATAACAGACTCTATTGAGTAAATCATAGATAAACTATTCCAAAAGATTGTCAGCGTAATCTAATGAAACTTTATTGGAGTGCCCTGAGATTGAACATACTGAAAATAAAACATAAATCATGAATTTTACAACAAGTGGAAATCACATGTAGATAGATAGTTCACCCATAAATTAAACTTGATTTACTCACACTTATGTCACTTTAAACTGTATGACTTCTGTGAAGCACAAAAGAAGACATTTTGAGAGATATCTAAAAAAAAATTGTCCATACAATGAAAGTTAGTAGTGTCCAGTGTTATCTAGATTTAGTCGATTTTGGAATTTTATGTGAACTGTTGTTTAAAGGCCAATTCACACCGCACAGGCAAACACCAACAAACTCCAACAAACAAGTTGGCCGTTGGATTTAGAATTTTATGAAAAATAGCTGTCATGTTCACACTGCACCAACTATCCCTGACTGGGGAGAAAATGGATGATCCTATAACTATAAGGATGTTCAGTCGGGTGAAAACAAACTCCAACCAACACCAACAGGGGTAACACACTGATCCAACAAACTTGGTGTTTGTCTGTGCGTGCGGTGTGAATTGGCCTTTAAGGGAACAACACGTATATCATCAATATCAATGTTTGGGTCTCTAAAGATGAAGTTTCATATTCTTTAATAGTGTGTTCTTCTTTCTTTTACAGCTTGTGTCCAATGTCCTGATCTTCTCCTGCACTAATATAGTTGGCGTGTGCACACACTACCCAGCAGAAGGCTCACAGAGACAAGCCTTCCAGGAGACCAGAGAATGTATTCAAGCCCGTCTGCACTCTCAGAGAGAGAACCAGCAACAGGTGAGAGTCCACCATAAGAGCACCAGTGTCATTCTATGAGATTTATTGTTCAGTATGAAGATTCTCCAGGCACCGATATCATTTCAAATTCAAGAGTCATTCAGATTATTATTGATCAAATAAATGCAGCCTTGTTGAGCATAATTAACATCTTTGAAAAACATTTCATCTTACATTTGTAAGTACCATAATCAGGTTCTCAAAGTACCATGATTAATACTATGGTATTTATTTTAGCACCTGGAAGAACCATATACAAACTGAAGAATATTAGCATGCAACATTCTGTGCAAATGTTTTTCTTTCTTTATTTCAGACTCATATGTGTGGGTAAATAGCCTCAGATTGCTTGGAATAGAGCTAAATGAATGAAAAATCCTTCAGCTGGAGTCCATTTACATGTCCATTGATTTTCAGTATAGATCTGAAGCTGTGAGAAAACTAGTGCACGGAGCCACGCAGTGCTGATTAATTTGTAAGAACATCCTAGAACAGTACTGAGATTCATAGTGGCACCAAAGGAAAAATATTGGCCCACTGAGGCCATTCATAATTTTTTTTCTGCAGAAATATATCTATATATATATATATTTTTCATATCAAGTGTTTTGACATCAACAGTATGGCCTCAGTAATTAAAATAACTACTATCCTGTCACAGTCAGTGTAATATTGTAATATATAGAATAATCTTTTAGAATGAATGTAATTTCCTTCAGTTTTCTCTATTCCTGAGAGTAAGTAACATCTTTCGACACATGGCGCTCTTCTCTTAGTTTCTACCTGTCTTTTCCTTACTATGACTGTCATAATTTGCAGGAACGCCTCCTCCTCTCTGTGCTTCCTCGACATGTCGCCATGGAGATGAAAGCCGACATAAATGCCAAACAAGAAGATATGATGTTCCACAAGATCTATATTCAAAAGCATGACAATGTGAGGTAAGAGTGACTCCTCAAATAGCCTGAAAGACGGTAGTAAGTGTTTGCATCTCAAAGCACTTTTAAAGTCTTTTCAGACCTCAGTATTTAAATTCAATTACTTTTACATATAATTCTATTAGTACTTAGTTAGGTTACGAGATCAGTGCTTTTCGAGTAAGCTGCCCCTACACAGTTACCCTGTTGATAAATGAAAATGAAACCTCACAGGCAAATACAAAATCGGAATCCATTAGCATGTTGCTAAACTAACAACGTCAACTGTTGCATTATTAGATGTAAAAAAAATGTTGCATTGCATGAAATATTAGTAGGCTATATTTACATTTGTCAGCATTTCTCTCCAACCATCTACCATCTCAGATGTTATTTATATATATATATATATATATATATATATTTTTTTTTTTTTTATATATCGTATTACTTATTTTTGTTATATGTTTTATAACATATAATTTTTTTTGTTAGTATTGTTTTTGGATATGCTTTCTCCGTAAATTATATATATACATATATACTGCCTCGGACTTAAGTGATTTCCTGATAACAGCTTGCTAGGTTTTGGAACAGAGCTCATAAGTGTTTTATAAATCTGATAAGCGGTAGATATTGCACCCTCTTGTGGTTTAAGAGAAGAAAACACTCGCTCATATCTTTCTCTGACCATCCATGTGTCAAGGCAGCTCTTCTGAGCATCTGTGGACACTTTCCCTCTGATTACGTGCCGATTTTCACACCACCAGACTAGTTGGACACTCACAATCACAAGAAGACCTATTAAGTATTGCCTGTTGTTTTACCTCATGTCGGTTTTTAAACACAGCTGTAATCTTATGAAGACTTGAGTTTAAAAGTATGTGAGTCTCAGGTTGATGACATAAGACAAATCGGTAATCCATGTGATGAATTATGATTCTCCACGGTTATGAATTCTAAATCTGGAGGGTAGAAGATAAACCCAAGAAATAGAACGGTCTGACAGGGGAGGAGTTGGATTTAGCGGCAGAGCGCTAAGGCATGGCTACTGCCTGCCACACCATATTACAGCTAAAACTAGTACACCAAAACACAATTTTACTACAGAGCTTTTCCCCAATAAATCAAATAATTCAAAGCATCATCTTCAGGTGAATTTTATTTTGAAAAGCTTCAGTGAAATTGTATGATTTTTTTTTTACATTTTACATATAATGATGACTTATTCCGCAGATAATATACATTTTAGACATGTAGCCACTGTAAACTATTTTAATTAGTAAATTGTCAAAAAAGTGACCAAAGTGCTATAACTGCATATTCTGGTTTAAAGGGGTCATATTATACAATTTCAAGTTTTTCTTTCTCTTTGGAGTGTTACAAGCTGATTGTGCATTGATAAGATCCCTGAAGTTGCAAAGACTAAAGTCTCAAAACCAAAGAGATAATCTTTATCAAAGTAAAGACTCTGCCACGCCCCCCTAAAACGGCTCATTCAAACACGCCCCCACATGTCTACATCACGATGTGGAAATATTTGCATAATTTAGCCCAAATGTTCACGCAAAGAAAGAAGGTGTGGTTTCAGTGACCGCAGTAGTGTTGCAGCAGCCATGATAGGGAGAAGCTGTGTGTTTCTAGGCCCAAGCAAAAGCCCTTTATTTGGCCTTCCGAAAGTAGATGCATTTAGGAATCATTAAGATTACTTACAACAGAACAGCAACGCATTTTATGGACGACCGTTTCGTGAACCTAGGAGAGGAGGTAATTCTGACTTTGCTATGACAATCTGGTGCTTCTGAATCGGCGACTGTATGTTTTGTTATTAGTTTAAGTATTTGCTATTACTGTTCAAATGCGGAGGTTTACATGACAGGGTCACAGCGAGTGTGTGTGTGTGTGTGTGTGTGTGTGTGTGATGTGTGTGTGAGAGAGAGAGAGAGAGAGAGAGAGGGTCACCAAGCAGCGTCGTGTCTGTGTGTGTGCTCGCATGTGTGAGAGAGGGAGACATGGTCACATCACAACCGCGGCTTGTGTGCAAACACATAGGAGCTTCATCACTGTGACTGTCTCTCGGCTTGAACTGATGGTAAAATTAAGGACATAATTAACTGTCTTTACATTTATTTTGAAAGCTAAAGCTTGCGATTATGGTAAGCGACTCGTGCTTGTGGTGTTGCCAATCACAATGCTCTGTCAGTTGGCCAATCAGAGCAGACTGCACTTGTCAGATGGAGACTTTGTAGAAAACGAAGCATTTGATAGAGGCAGGGTATTGTAGAGGACCTACAATAATGTACAATATTTGAAAAATAATCTTGTGACCTTTGTCGGTGGAGTAAATGATAATGCCTCCCTCCGTTCCCACGGTCGGCGTGTCACAAATCGCATGTGTGATCTTTTGTGTCTACTTGCATTTGCGAGAGTTAAAGTACTGACTGGGCTGAGAGCAGCAATGTGAATGCTGTTGATGGAACAAAGTTGAGCAGAGCTTTTACATTTATGCAACTATCAGTTGGGAGTACAGACAGTGATCCACCACCTGACCAGTACAGCAGCAAGCACCTACTATAAATCAACAGCACAGAGACTCTTGACCTCCATTGTTTAAATGGCTTGATACGCTCTGCCAGCCCTTTTCTATGATCGAATAGTGGGTAGACTACAGCAACAAAGGGCAACATGAACTTGGGCTTTGTAAAGCCAGTGTGACTCCTGGACTTCTGGGTTGTTCTCTGCTCTATCGAGATTCTGTCTCTTTTTCAGTAAAGCCCCCACCAAACAGGCTCCATGGTCAGAGGAATTATGCAAGTGTGCAGCCAAGCGATATCTCGCTAAGTGGAATATTGATAGGTCTGTTACTAGAGGACCCAGTGGTTTAATTGCTGAGGACAGTTATATAACAATGTCTGTGTTTGAATCTTTGCTCCTGAGTGAAACCTGCACTATTGTGGAAAGAGGAGGCTGGGAGTTTTGCTCGAGGAATGAACAGATAGTTCGTCTGGTGTGGCACCGGCTAAAAATAACAGTTGTGGACATTCTGATTTGATATTTTTCTCAGTGGGGACACATTCTAGGCCAAAAATTTCAAGACTAACTCATATTATTTAATTTTATCGTTTACAAATGAATGTCTAGAGTCTAGACCATAGACTTTAAATAAAGATGGACGACGCGTCTCCTCTTCCTTCCACTATAGAAAAGTGAAGCGAATACATCTCAGTATGGCTGCGGCCATCTTAAGTAAATGACGTCATTTGGAGCCCGAGTCTGCGCAGTAGAGCTTCGTTTGGAGCCAGAGTCTGCACAGTAGTGTCGCGAGGTGGAGCCACGGAATCAAACTCCCGCCCAAACTCCCACAGACCCAATCAACCATAACGACACGCTCCATTTTTATAGCATCAAATTACTAGCTAAAATCAAACTTATCACAAAAACGAACAATTGAACCTATATCAGCGTGATGATATAACTACTTTAAATTACCAAAACCATATTTCGGAAAATTGTATTGGAAGTGTAATTAATTTTTTTAATTTGACTCAAGTCCCATTCGTTTTCATGGAGAGGGCGGGTTTATGACCTGTACTGCAGCCAGCCACCAGGGAGCGATCAAAGAGCCCGCAGCTTCACTTTTAAGGATGAGTGAGACACACCCGGTCTAGACTAACAATTATAAAGGATTTTACTCTTGCTTAAACATCTGTTAATTTGTTTTTAGGTGAGTGGCAGGAAAAACTGAATTATGCATTTAATTCTATTGTGTTTTAGGGTTGAAAGAAATATCTGTAAATTAGCAGGAAAGATACTGGTAATTTTCAGTAGATTTGCTCACAGGCTGCACATTTGAAGTTAATTTGATATACTGTAAATAGTTTTATGCAACAAGGAAACATTTATTTCAAATATTTGTTTAATTTGCAATTTTCTACTAATCACTGTTGTGGAGTGAGGCAGATTTGACAGGCTTTTATAAAACAGCTTTATATCCAATATCATAATTAAGCAATTGTAGAATCAGTTTGAGCTCCGGGGGCGATGGATCTGGAGGTCAGACCTCTCAAGCAGTGACCCTTGATGGATTTAGGGGGGCATGTTATATAAGCAGGAAGTGTGACTTTGTGCAACATTCCATCCAGGGGCTTTTCTTTTTTGGCTGAAGTGATTTTCATTCTGATGTCCCTAAACAGACTGTTGCTGACCAACTACGCACTCCATTTATTAAACTTCCTGCCATTTTATTATGTAATTTTTACCTGTCAACACTTTGCTATTCTAACTCCCAATATAATTTATTATGTTCAGAGTGCAGCTACATTTGACCTTAGGGCTGCTGTCACCACCAATCCATTAACATTACCCCTGGCAAGAGCTGTTGTTTTGTCCCTATCTACACAATATATATCTCACCAGCTTCTATGCATAATCATTATCTTTAGTATAATTGTAAAATAATTATTATTTATACACTACCTATTAAAAGTTTGGGGTCAGTATGATTTTTATTTGAAATTAATATTTAACAAGAATGCATTTAATAGGTCAGAGTGACACTAAAACATTTAGAATGTTACAAAAGATTTCTAATTCAAATAAATGCTGCTCTTTTGAATTTTATATCATCAAAAAAATCCTGAAATCTAATAAAAATGTATCATGGTTTCTACAAAAATATTAAACAAATTCAACATTGATAATAAGAAGCAATGTTTAAATGAAGATTGCATGATGATATTAAATTAAGATTACATGTTAAAATATATTAAAATAGAAAGCAGACATTTTAAATAATATTTTACAGTATTACAGTTTTTACTGTATTTTTCATCGAATCAATGCAGACTTGAGCATGAGAGACCTTCAAAAACATGAATTTTTTTAATTAAGTTTTGATGTCTAGTGTATATTGTTATTTTTAAATAAATATATTAATACATTAGTGATTTACAATATATGAACATGTATATTTTAACTTTTTTCATAAATTTTTTTAAATGATTTTTAAAACTATTTAAATGTGAATTTAAGGATGATTTTTCTTGTTGACCTATGGGATAAATTTAACCACAGCTATTTTCCTCTATGATTGGCATTACTGGTTTCCAGAAAGCTGGATCTAGGCAGTCTTTTCTTCTCGGGTGCTCTGGATTTCATTTAATACTTTGCCTGGTGTTTACACACTAAAAGCCCCAGATTACCAGCACCTAATAAAGAACATAGCCATTAGCCATCATAATAGCCAGCAGAAATACTCCAGCGGTCGTAATGTGTTTGGATTCTTTTTAAAGAGCTGTCCTGCCGTTGTGCCACACTGCAGCGACATTTTTGGTCCAGACTGCAGGGAGCTGATGAGTCACCTCTGCGTTAACGATTAAATGAGGTTTAAAGATCCGCCTGAGATGCTCGCAGCAGCTCAGACGCTATCCTTTAGAGAGCACTGCACTCTGTCTACTTTCAGAGTCAACTAACCTTAATCCACCCACCCAGGGGAGGCCTTTTATTTGAGCTTTTATATATAGCAACTCTAATAGATCCGTCAGCTATATAGAAACCTTTGATCTATGACTAATGTAAGGGTTTCCGGATGCTATATTGTATAAGGGAGGGTTTATATTTAGACTTTGTGGTGTCTTGTGTGCTTTTAGTTATCTGTGGATTTTAAAAGGGATAGTTCACTTAAAATTCTGTTACAAACCTGCTGGTTTACATAATAAAATATGAAATAATAATTTGCATTCTTTGGGTGAATTTTTTAAAGTGATATTACATTAAAAAATGAATATTCTGTATTTGCTCATCATTTGCTCACCCTGCTGTTACAAACCGATTTCTATTTACAAACTCGTTTCTTATGATCGATGCAGTCTAAGTGCTTGTTTTAGTTTGATTTACTTAGTTTTGTTGTTGAGGACGGCTCCTAAGAGACTCATGTACAGTACAGTCGTATGACGTTTTGGTTGTTTTTGATCAGGGCTTTTGTAATAAGATAAAAATGATTCCTGTTTTTCATCTTTGTCAGCTTTCAGACATGGTCTCATGATGCTCTTTGTTCACTTGATTTACTATGAAAAGGTGGCATCATTAATTCATTATGGCGTATTGACTGTAGAATAGGAAGTCGGCTAAATGCAGCAAGAGGATCTGTTGTCTTTTGTGCATTGAATTGTATCATATAAACGACAGAGGTCAGTTAAGAGACCCAAATCAATTCCAGTATTTCAAATAATCTAATTTGAATAATTAAATCTGGCAAAAAATCAATTCTAAAATGTGTAATGCGAGAAAGCGAGAGGGCTAAAATCCAATGAAATGCTCATACAATTTGAGCAAACTTGTCCTAGGATCAGTTGCATTTGTGAATAGCTTCAGATTTTATTAAAAAAATGTAAGTAAATATTTAACTTGTCTTTGTAACTTGTTTTGCATTACTTGTTTCTAAGGAAAATTGAAGACAATTAACCTCAAATCTGCATAAAAAATATTAATATATATTTTTTAAATGTTTGTTATTTAATACATTTAATAAATATGTATTTATATTATTTTATAATATTACTTCTTATTTTGTTCTTAGGGCAACAAATGATGTTTAAATCAGCTGGTTTAGGATGGTTAAGCCAGCCCGATCTCACGGCAATTTGTACATATTTTACGAGGTGGCTGATTCGTATGAATTCATACGATCTCACTCATACAAATTCATATGATTTTTGCCAAATCGTACGTATTTTATGAGTTGCCAATTCGTTTGAATTTGTAAGAATGACCTACACCTAACCCCGCCCCTAAACCTACCCGTCACTGGGGTTTAGACAAATCTGAGGTCGCACGAATTCACACAAATTAGCCACCTCGTAAAATACATACGAATTGGTCATGAGATAGCATTGGTTTAACTGCTATTTGTAGCTGAAATAGCACTCTGAATTTGAAATGCTGAAAAATTGAAGCATTTAATTGAGGTTTGAAGGGTATTTTTGAAAATATGCAGATGGTCTGCGATGTTACAGTTCACACAAAGATGAATTTATTGAAAGCCATTAAGCAGTCAGGCTTTTTTCCAGGGATCCAAGCAGCATGTGTGCGTTGAAAAAAGGGAGTGGCAAACATCACATGAGATGAGTGTGTTGATCGAGAACAGCCTGCCTTCTGAGCCCCTTTTAAACATTTCTGGAAATCGTCTTTGATATTGAGTCTGAACTGAGAGGTCACGCTCACCCGGATCCTGGACTTCAGTCAAACCTAACTGTCTTTCTACTGTCACGCTAGCTTGAGTGTCAGACCAGCCATGAGCTGTTAGAAATAAGGCTAGATCAATGTCAGCATTGATACAAGCTCTACAGATCAATATTGAATAGGAAAAGTCATTACAGCCCACAAGGTTTTGTTTTGTATTTCATTCAAGGTGCACAAAGAAGAACCATATCGGTTACCGGCTCCCTCAGGGGAATATCATGCTTTATTCACTTTCTCGTCTCTGTAGGCCCAACATTCTCTTAATGTGAATGTCATCTGTTGCTAAAGAGCGCACACACTCCCATCCGAACCTGTCTGCTGTGCCATTGGCATGGTAATGGAGCTGTGACGCTAGGATCACATTAGTTAGCTCATATTGTATCTATGTAAAGTCTGCTTCACAAATGGTCAATTGAAATGAATAGCTGTGGGCGAGGGTTTCAATTGCCAGCCAGGTAACTGTGGCAACCGTGTAATATAGGTGAATGTGCACTACACTGTGTGGGGATGAGAGTCTGGGATGATGCACAAGAATGACCTGATTTTTCATTGGGTTTATTATTCATGTGGAAAATGCTTTTGTCAACAATGACAGTGTATACATTTTATAATGCGAATCAAACCCGTGACTTCGTTATGAGCTTTCTTTGTGTTTGTATTTGCATATTATGGACTGGACTTGCATCAATTATTTTATTTATTTGTAAATAAATTGGTGCTGTCAATCGATTAAAAAAATGAATCGCGTTAATCACAGTCATGGACTGTGATTAATCATGATTAATCACAAATTCAAAATACTAGGATTTAACTGTAAATGTGTTGAAATAAAGAAATGCATGACAAACTAGTTTAAGTAAACAGAACCTTTCACACCTCCGCCAGATATGAGGCATAATTATAAAACACCTTATTATTCTTTTATAATTATTATTTTGTTTTATTCAGCCATTATCAGTCTTTTTACTGGCAATAAAACGTTTACCAAGCCACATCGCTTCAATACCAGTATACATTTACCCAACTATTATCAAAGTATTTCTAAATAAATACAACAAACATTTTCTTTCTTGCGACCTTACGTGAAGTATTATTACAAAATTCATTATGAAGAATAATTGGACCTGCTCTGCAGCTGCATTAGAGCTAACATTATTATCATGCTTCATAAGACAATTTATGAGATTAATAGTACACTTTTACTCATAACTCACTTCAAACCACCATCGAGTGTTTGTAATAACTTCCTTTTGCGATCACATGTGGAATTTGATCGTTTACTGTTGTTAAAATATGCTATTTAAAGCCTTTTATATCGCTGCACAAATTAGCATTTTAGATGTACACATTCATCTCAAGAAAATCACATACAAACCATATCCTATCGTAATCGTGTGTTTATTATCTTATATAATCTATAGTGGCTGTTGTCATGTTTATTTCTGCTGTGTAAAAGCCTTAACATGTATGCTCTGGCTGAAACTCACGTTGTTTGTGTTACAACCGCCTCTCCGTTCTTAAGTTGCCAGGTATACATTCCAAGTATAATACACATTAGTAAAAGGATCTATTTTCAGTTTTATTTGTCACTTTGGGCGGTACATAATAAAAGTAGGCCAAAAAACCGCAACCCATGGCTTTGTAATTTTTCCCGTGACTGTATTTTCAAAATAGTGGTTGTGCCGTACCTTCATCACACGCGACAGATAACCTTCCACGCTGCGATGATGGCAAGAAGTTGTTCAAACCTTCTAATGCGATTAATTTGCGTAAAAAAAAAATTACGCGTTAAAGTTTTTTGATTAATCGCATGCGTTAACGCGTTAACGTTGACACCCCTAAAATAAATAAACCTCCCTCTTTCTCTCTTTCTTATTACACCATATACACACTATATAAGGCTGTCTATCTGTCTGTCTGTCTGTCTGTCTGTCTGTCTGTCCTGTCTGTCTGTCTGTCTGTCCGTCCGTCCGTCCGTCCGTCCGCCCGCCTACCTCAAATTATTTATTGGGTTTGATAATATTTTGTGATAAATGGCATTTGAAATATTTTTGGAATTGAATGGCCAAGTTTGTTATTAAGACTACTTGTATTATTAGGATTGTATCCTAACTACAATTATTTAGTATTTTATAATAATATATATTTTTTATGTTTATCCCATTATTTGACTACATTTAGATTTTAAGATTACAAGAAATGTTTAAATATTTTATTTTTAAGATCTTATATTTTAAGATTAAGATTATATATTTTTAAGATTTATCTTTTTAATTAAGTGCCCATAATTGATGAAACCTCTAACTGATATTTCTCTCTCTCTCCGCAGTATCCTCTTTGCCGACATCGAGGGCTTCACCAGTCTGGCTACCCAATGCACGGCCCAGGAGTTAGTGATGACCCTCAATGAGCTCTTCGCACGATTCGACAAACTGGCTGCCGTAAGTGTCCGCACAACAGCCTACGCCCTCAGCCGAACAGCTTTTTTAGTCGAAACACAATGGCAAACTGAGATGTAATCATATTAATTCTGCTTGCATCCCACTCACATGGCTGACTGGGATAGACAAGCCCTCCCTCCTGTCAGATGAGTGTTTGCGATCACCATTCTCACACTGAGCTTCCCGCTGTTTTCCAGCTCAACTATCTCCTCGTTATCTCCACCAGTGGTGGTGACTCATCGCAGCCGAGTTGCCATGCATTCGTGCACGTATTCTGATGCTAAAGAGAGATGCCACTCAAAAGGGAAACCATCTGTTGTCTGTTCAGATGTTTGCACACTTCACAAAGCCTTCGAGCAAAAAGACAAAAAAAGCATGCACGCGCACTTGGCCCTGATGATCAACAATAGAGGTTGTTGTATGGGCTGCGGGTTAAATGAAGGCATGCGCTGGGGTGACATTCAGGTGGCTGTCATGAGACCCAGTCCTGCTGCCGTGAGCCCTGTGCCCAGCCTGAGGCTTCCTCTGCTCTCCACTGGTTTCTTCTCTCCTGTTTTGATGACTAACCAATAGATACCTATAGTACTCCAGCTTCAAAGAAGGAGAAAACTCCATAAAAGTGTCATATATACTATATTAGGCTATCGTGGAAGTCTTCGGAAATCATACGATAAGTAAATTATGTTTGAACTATTCTTTTACAAACTAAGATGAACAATGCTTAGGATAGTTCAATTTAAAAAATGGTCTCACTTTATATTAGGTGGCCCTAACTACTATGTACTTTTAAATACATTTTTTGATAAAACGCATTTTTGTGTACATGCATGTTTTTACATTGTAATTATATTTTAAAAAATACCTGCATGTTATTAATTAATTTGTTATTACATATATAATTACACTGTTGACCCATCCCTTACACCTTAACCCACCTTTAAACCTACCCATACCACGAAACCTAACCTTACCCGTATTCCACCACAATAGCAGCAGAAGTATTTTGCAATACAATATGAACACAATAAGTACATTTTACTTATTTTTTTGATGTAAGTGCAAAGTAGTTATAGCCACCTAATATAAAGTGGGACCCGAAAAATGACAATTATGTCATTATTTTTCATCCTTATATAATTTCAAACCAGTAAGACTTTCTTTTTTTCCTTCCAAATTTTGGAAAACAAGTTGGTTGTTCTTTTCCATTCAGTTACAATGAATGCAGACTGGAGGTTCATTTTTATTTTTTATTTTCTACAGTATTATCTGTTATATATTATATCTATTATATTCCATTTATCAAAATCCATTAGCAAAAGCATTTTGTCCAGCTTAGATCCCTACTCGTGTGCTCAACCCTTTCGGATATTTCAGCTCGCACTGTCTACGCTCAAATGGCTTATCACTTGGTGTCAAGACCGCGACTTAGATCTGGTCACCTCCGATGTGTCAGTGGTTCTCTCATTTCTGCAGGAGATGCTGGATAAACAGCGCTCCTCATCCACCGTCAAAGTTTACACGGCAGCCATAGCGGCTTTCCATGCCCCTATTGCTGGCCGATTGGTGGGCAGAAATAGTGCGGTGGTTCAATTTTTACGAGGCGCCAGGAGAATGAATCCCTGTGTCCTCATACAGTTCCACCTTGGGACTTACCTACCGTACTAAGGGCCCTGAAAGGGCCCCCGTTTGAATCATTGCAATCCACGAGCCTCAGAGCACTCTCGTTAAAAACCGCCCTGCTGCTAGCACTGGCGTCGGTTCCTGGCCGCGCTATGAGCTGCACTCCTCAGTCGCTTCTTTTGAAGAAATCTGAAATGCTGCGGCGAAGCGGACGCTTATATAGCCAGACGCCCCACCCATTTTGGCGGGCTATGGCGGGCTGCATAGCCATAGGCTCGCGCGCCACCACCGAGCCGTTAGTTTGTTTTTTAGGACTGCACGAACCAATGGACGTGCAGTTTCACTGCGTGATTATAAAAGGCTTCAGTTGAAGAGGAAAAAATAGTTTTTCCCATACAAGCGTCTTCGACGCAGTACTCGTTCCATATCTCAGTGAACCGAGGTTACGATAGTAACCGAGTACGTTTTCCATGAAAAATATCAGGACAGATTGGGCTGGATTTTTGAATTCATGAAAGTCTACTAGATACAAAAATACACTAGTAGACAGATTAAAACCATTAGACCATCTAAATCATTTGGGAACAGTTAATTTTGAGTTTGTTTTCTCTTCATAAATCATATAAATCCCTATGAAAATCCACACCCTTAAAAGGAAAAACATTTGCAGTATGTGAAGGGGTTTTAAATGGGAGAAAGGCTGTATATGTAACACATCCCTGTATTGGGGATACCAAGTATCACCCCCTAATGTCTATGAAATGACATGTGACACATTATTTCACTTTTAAGTGAAAGGTTTTATATAAAAAAATGCAAACATACCGAACTACAGCAACTCAAACTGTAATTTGATTATTTGGCTCATTGTTAATCCCGTTGCAGGAGAATCACTGTCTGCGGATTAAGATCCTGGGCGACTGCTACTACTGCGTGTCCGGGCTGCCCGATGCCCGTGCCGACCATGCGCACTGCTGCGTGGAGATGGGTGTAGACATGATCGAAGCAATCTCGTGAGTATTGTAGTGTTGATTCTGTTCATCAGACAGGGACAGCAAGGCTTTTGAGTCTCGTTTTAAATGCCTCACTGAAAATGTACTTCAGCCAGGAGATACAAAACAGATACTATGGTGAATTACGACCTGGCAGCTTCCATGAAATGTTAATGTTAGTAATTAAAAATATTATTATAACACTGAATGTGATATAGAATAAAGTACATATTATGTACAAATGTATCTACATATACCTACACCTGTAAATTAACACCCCCCCCCCACACACACCACACACACATTGTGTGTGTGTGTGTGTGTGTGTGTGTGTGTGTGTGTGTGTGTGTGTGTGTGTGTGTGTGTGTGTGTGTGTGTGTGTATACACTCACTCACCGGCCACTTTATTAGGTACATCTGTTCAATTGCTTGGTAACACAAATTGCTAATCAGCCAATCACATGGCAGCAACTCAATGCATTTAGGCATCTAGATGTGGTGAAGACGACTTGCTGAAGTTCAAACCGAGCATCAGAATGGGGAAGAAAGGGGATTTAAGAGACTTTGAACGTTGAATGGTTGTTGGTGCCAGACGGACTGGTCTGAGTATTTCAAAAACTGATGATCTACTGGGATTTTCACACACAATCATCTCTAGGGTTTACAGAGATGGGTCCGAAAAAGAGAAAATATTGTGAGCGGCAGTTGTGTGGAAGGAAATGCCTTGTTGATGTCAGAGGTCAGAGGAGAATGGGCAGACTGGTTAGAGATGATAGAACGGCAACAGTAACTCAAATAACCACTCGTTACAACCAAGGTATGCAGAATACCATCTCTGAACACACAACACGTCGAACCCTGAAGCAGATGGGCCACAGCAGCAGAAGACCACACCGGGTGCCGCTCCTGTCAGCTAAGAACAGGAAACGGAGGCTACTATTCACACAGGTTCACCAAAATTGGACATTAGACGATTGGAAAAACATTGCCTGGTCTGATGAGTCTCGATTTCTGCTGCAACATTCAGATGGTAGGGTCAAAATTTGGTGTAAAGACCATGAAAGCATGGATCCATCCTGCCTTGTCTCAACGGTTCAGGCTGGTGGTGGTGGTGTAAAGGTCTGGGGGATATTTTCTTGGAACACTTTGGGCCCCTTAGTACCAATTGAGCATCGTTTAAACACCACAGCCTAGTATTGTTGCTGACCATGTCCATCCCTCTTTGTCCAAGAGAAGAACAAAAACAGGAGTTTCATGCCCTGTTTTGTACCCTGTTCGTGGAACATGCTGTACAGCAGCACTGGACTGAATGAAAGTTCACAGAAGGGTTCAGTTGAGACAGAACACTTAATCTTATTTACCTGCTTTTACTGATCATGACTTAATTGTTATAAGCATTACGTTCTTACTAGAAACATTGAATTGCTCTCTAGGAGCTTGTCCTGCTGTTCTAATTGGTCAGGTCAGGCATCCCTTAATTGAGTTGTTTCCAAGTTACTTGTCTCGCATGCGTGTGGACGTGTCCACAGGCCTGACTTCTCTAATGTTCAGTGTCTCTGAGCAGTTGTTTGTTAAGGCAGGAATGGCGGCGGTGACTGGGTTTCTGCTCCAATGAGCACGTGTCTGTGTTTCTCTGAGCTGCAGCCAACCGGCCCAGCACCCCATCACAGGAAGAGACCATTTTTCCGCAGACTTGCCTGTCGTCCTCGATGTTCAAAAGACTTTGATGGCTTGTTTGCCGTGTGACGTGGGGATCAGAATGTGCTGTGTTAGCTTTGTTGATGTGCCCAGTGGGAAAGTGCATTTCAGGGTGCGCTAATCTACCTTGAAACTTTTCATATAGGGAAAAGTAGGTGTCAGTGGGTAAGATTATGAATGATATCATATATTAAAATGTAGGAAATACTGTTACATTGGTCACACTGAAAAAAGAGAGAGTTTGGAAAGAGAAACCAACCATTAAAAGAAAATAATCACATCCCCACATATTAAAAGCTACCTCGGTGTCAACTGTGAATGGAACTGAAACGAGGGAGAAACATTTCATATTTCCTGCAGTTTTATTGTGCGGAATATTAATGTCTTTCTTTGCTCAGTTCAGTATGGGATCTTTTTGTTTTGTTTTCTGTTTTGTTGCTTTGCTGTTTTTGTTGTGTTTTGCTTTGTTTTTATTTGATCAAATTAAATTTTATATTTTAAAAAATGAATAACTAAAATGTTTAAAGTTATTTCACCTTATTAAAATATTCTGAATGCTTTTCCTGGCTGGTTTATGGATGGTCTAAGTAAAATTCTCATATTTGAATAATATTTTTATTTGAAATGTAAATCATTAAAAGATACATCTGGACATGTCACTGCTTATTAAAATTAAGAAACTGACACTTTCTTTAGAGATATTATTTCTATGAAGACACTCTTCTCATTTCAGTTGATAGCAGACACCATGAATTCTAATAAGGTTTAGGAGTTTTAAACTTGTTTACATGTAAACAGCTTTCACAGTTCTGACTAGTGAAACTGGAAGTTTTATAACAACTTTAGAGTATATTGTTAATTTGATATATCAAAATAATATATATGATGAACTGAATTAAGACCAGGTATATCTGTGTTTTTTGTCTCTGTGCTCCAGGTTGGTGAGGGAAGTCACCGGCGTCAATGTTAACATGCGTGTGGGTATACACAGCGGGCGAGTCCACTGTGGGGTGCTGGGATTAAGGAAGTGGCAGTTTGATGTCTGGTCCAACGATGTCACATTGGCCAATCACATGGAAGCTGGGGGCGAAGCAGGGTGGGTTCATGAACTCTGGATGTTATTTTACCCATGTTTTCTCACCTGTGTCTCTTCACTTTTAAAATCTGAAAATGTGTTTTTTTTTTCATTAACACAAGACAAGTTCAGACAAGTCTTTTAAGTCTCTTTCCAGTTATCTTTCTTCACAATAGCTTTGTTTGGAATAGCATACTAGGATAGTGCCTTCAGTAGTATATACACTGTGCAAAGTGTTCCTGACTGATTTACTACTACTATTATCAAATGTATAAATATGGTTAATCATATAGTACATTTTAATAATCTCGCAATTGTCTAAAAACAAACATCAACTTGACGTTGTGAAAATAATATGTATACAAGTATATATTGTCATTAACTCAAACTTAAAATATATATATTTTAAATGATATAAGCATTAACTATATTATACGTATTTTACTTTAGCAAGCGGCAACATTTCCAATATTTGATTAGTTTTAGTTATAGACATTTTAAAAAAGACCAATACAGAAAAAATTACTAAAATAGAAAAATGTAATCTAAATATTAGCAAAATCTATAATAGTATATGAATAACAATAAATTAACACCGACTTGATCTTTCATTTCATCACGCTGGAAATATAAGTAATATCATCCCAACATGTCCTTTTCTTAATTTTGTTTTTGTTTGGACTGCCAAAGGTTTTGACCTTTTTATCTGAATTTGGATTCAAAACAAGGGTTTTATTTCCCAAAGTAGTAAATGAAGGCCACTTGCTGACAATAAATCACATGTTTATTGCTTCATTATATGTTCTGTTTCACACACTATAAAAAATGGTAAGCAGCACATACTCAATATTGAATATAGTGTTTCATTCCAAAAATGGTGTTGCCATTCCAACTTCCTGTCTTCATTTATGCCTCATGAATTTTTTTATATATAATCTCAGGCGTATTCATATCACCAAGGCCACCCTGAACTATCTAAATGGTGATTATGATGTAGAACCTGGATTTGGTGGAGAAAGAAACGTCTATCTCAAGAAGCACAACATTGAAACCTACCTCATTGTGGGCTGCAGTCAGAAGCGGGTGAGACCTTTTTTTTTCTCCTCATCAACAAATAATATCAGTTCAATTTTATACATTCAGGTGAAATAAAACATTTTAAAATCTCCTTTCTCTTGTGTATTTCGAATTACTGAGACAGTTGAGGTCGACATGCTATGATTCTCATTTAATATTCACATCCTTCAAGCAAAAACTCAGGAATAGCACGATTCACATGATGCTGGGCAGCAGATGAATGCCAATAAGCTATGTGGATAAATTCAGGGAAATGTAATGTCAGAAGAAAAGCTAGTTAATGACTATGACATTAAAAAGCATGGACCGTAATACTTCTCCTGTATTGTATTTCCCTTCACAGAATGAAGAAAAGGCAATGATTGCTAAGATGAACCGGCAACGCACCAACTCGGTCACGCATAATAGCACTCACTGGACAGACCGGCCCTTCTACAATCACCTGGGTGGCAATCAGGTTTCCAAGGAGATGAAGAGGATGGTGAGGAAGCTACACTTTAGAAAGGGCCGCATTAGCCACCCTTGTAGGATGAGAACGTTATCTGAGTGTTGAAAACCAGTTGGTTTGCATTTACTCTAATTGCTGTGTCTAAAACCCATTACCATCTCCGTTGGAGGATAAGGTCTTTGACAGGGGAGGCTTTTTGTACCATGTGTTAACTAAGCCAAAACAATCCCGAGGACATTGCTTTAGGGCCACATGTAAAGGGCCACATGCCCTTTGTGTAGTCCCTGTTCTTTCATTCAGTTCTCAGCTCTTCCTCGGCTCTTGAACCCAAAGGGAATGGCCCTCTAATTAAATAAAGCTGGATTGCCTCACACACCGCCCTGAGGGATTTAATCAGGCAAAGTGGAACCAGCAATTAGTTTCTGTGAGCTCCATGGGAATACCCTTTATCTTTTCTTTGTTGTCTGAATCACCTGTTCCTTCTCGTCTTGGTTAACATAGTGTAAAGGTACACAGAAATCCAGCATAACTTGTCCTCGCTACAACTGATATGCTTCAGACGCAGTTATCAAATAAAACAGGACAGGGATATTGATGTTTCGTTTTAACAAGACATGTCTTCCTTTTAAATTTACAGTAGTAAGTCATTTTTTTCTATGTTAGAAAACATTTTCAAATCCCAGTTTAGTGTATAACTGGAATTATGTTGTTAAAGCTATCCATCCCCATTCGTTACATTAGAAATTAAAGTGAGAAACAGAAAATATAAAAATAAAATCTAAATTCAAAGTATTACCAAACACTATATTTCTTTGTTAGAAACCCTTTTTCAGTCTCAGTTTAATGTACAGTTGGAATGAACCAATCATTAACCAGCAGGTTGTTTTCTGCTCATTAAAGCTATCATTACCATTTTCATTCATTAAATTAAAGTAAAAACAGAAATCATAAAAATTGCAGTTGCTTGATGACAGAATCTTGTAGAATTTTGTGATTTTTAAATATTCCAACACAAATGTGCCACATTAGTTTTCAGACAATTATTAGGGCTCTAGAAAACATATACGAATCTATAATTAAATACAATTTGAAAGATTGTGGTCAGTAAGATTTTTTTCACCAAGGGTGCATTCAATTGATCAAAAGTGAGAAAGACATTTATAATGTTTCCAAAAAAAATATTTCAAATAAATGCAGTTTTTTAAACATGTTTTCCACAAAAATATTAAGCAGCACAACTGTTTTCAACATTGATGATAATAAGAACTGTTTCTCAGCATATTAGTATGATTTCTGGATCATGTCACACTGAACTCTAGTGTAATCAACTTTGCCATCACTGGATTAAATTGCATTTTAAAATCATAAACTATTTTAAATTGTAATACTATTTTAACATTAATAGAAAAAAATGCAGCCTTGGTGAGCATACGAGACTTCTTTACAGACCTCAAACTTTTTGAACGACAAAACGGGGAGAGAGCAGTATGTTTAGAAATATGTTTTTTTTTAAATAAATGTTGTAGCTACACAATCCACCAGCAGGTGGTTGGTAAATATTGTATTTTGCAGTTGGAATGTGTTTGTCCAACCGACAGCAGATAGTGGGAACCTGTTTGTAATTATTTGTGCAGTTCCGTTTGATAGTGGCACAGATAAATCCCGCTCGATATATCCTGCTGGAGCTCAGACTAGCATGTAATTGCCAGATATCTGTCCACGCCTACACAAACACCGAGCATTGATGAAGGCAGATACACGTGCGGTGTATTCTGACGAATAGATTATCTGTTTCATAATAACAACAGCACCTGTTTTTGTCTGTTGTATTGTCTAGAGGCTTGCGTTGGCCTAGAAGGTGTTGCTCAGTCGAAGAGAGAAACAAATGGAGTAACACATCAACATACTGACTGGGTCATAGTCTCTGCCTGTGTGTGGGAGCGCATCTGAGTCTCCTGAGACTATACATTTAGTGACTGTTATTATACATCTAGCAACTTGTCTCATGGATGCTTTTTACTCCCATAATTTAATGTTTAGTGGTTAGAAATTACCATTTAAAATTGTCATTTGATATTTAATGGGAACATTCAGTCTGTTCCTTGAACCGTATGTCTGCTATTTTTGATATATTACGTATGTAGTCATTTAGCAGTTGCTTTTATCCAAAGCACTTATTGTAGAGTAGGGGGTTCTCATATTACCGCTGTTCAGAAGTCAATACTAATACAAGTAATTAAAAAAAAAACATTTCTATACCAATACAGCAAAAACTAAAATGTTTGTGGCAGGGTCTGGACACACTTGAATTATATATATTTTTTAATGGTCTTCACACCTAAAAAGGGTGTTTTTTTTGTTTTTTTACAATAATACAAGTTACTTTACCCAACATTTGTATGTGCTATGTATCAAACTTGTGCTGCCTGTGTAAACAGACCAGATGTCTTTGTAGGCAGTATCAATTCTTTTTGTGTAAAATCATACTTAAACCCTTTGAGGAAAAGACAAACGCTAACCGCTAAACACATGTGAAACATGAGCCTATTTGCTTTCCTCTCCATGTTTCCCACGTCCTCCTACCATGATAGATCAATGCCTCATCAGCCAGCTCTGTTTACTTCTGTTCTCGGGGTCTGAATTTAAATTCACGCCGCCTGAATCAGCTCTCAGCTTGTTTATACTCAATGTCAGTCATCATGTGTTCAGTTATATATCAGTGCAGTAATAATACATTCTCAGTCTCACAGCAGTTTTCTGTTTTCAACGTAGCAAAGTCTTTCCATGAATGATTGTCTTTATTCATGCATATTTCTTGTATTCCCCAACCCCTCCTTTCTCTCTGTGTTTATCTTTTGTTACTGCATTTGTCACTGTTCTGTTATTTGCAGTTTGACAGAATATGAAATGAATAGAGATTTGTGGTTGTTTTGGAATAGGGTGTTGGGTAAATCATAGTTTTTTTTATTACTCCAACAAGAAAAGAACGTTTTCCAGTTTTTCCAGGGAATATAGCTTTTGAATTTGCTCAGTCTCTTTAATCGAGAAGTTGTATTACTTTATTTGAGGTCCTCCAGACGGGGTCACTGTTGTGCTGATTGTACAAATGCAGACGTTCTCATCCATTCTGCGTTGATGTATAATGCATTTTCTCTTCCAATTTTGTTGCAGGGATTTGAGGATCCCAAAGACAAGTGAGTATATGAACACATATTCATGCCTCCACCCTGAATGCCAATGCTTTTATTAATAGTTGATTACAGAATTGATCTCATATACACTACCGTTCAAATGTTTGGGGTCAGCAATATTTTAAAAATAAGTTTCTAATGCTTATCATTTATTTGCTAAAAATACAGTACAAACAGTAATATCATGATATATTAAAAATCATACTATGTTGCTTATTTGCTGCTCAAAAAAACATTTAGCATTATTATTATTATTATTATTATCGGTGTTAAAAACAGTTGTGGTGGTTAATATTTTTGTGGAAACCATAACCATTTTCTGGATTCCTTGACGAATAGTTCAAATGCACTTGAACATGCATGTAAATATTTAGTAATAAACGCCTTTACACTAATTTTTGATTAATTTAATGCATTCTAATTTCTTTCAAAAATAAAGTATTACTGACCTCAAGCTTTTGAAAGATGCACATGTAGCTTTGCATTATATAATATTAAAATAATCAAAACTAATATTATGAAACATATAGTGCAGGCTATATGATCAGACAAAAATGCTGAAAAGGAGTTAAGTCTACTTCAGTTGTTTGTAATTAAAACACATTTAATCATTCTAACTCTAAGTTGGAAGAACAAATGAAAAAAACAGACAAGGGACAGGGGTGGTGTTAATCTTTGTGAAAGATGTGCATTTGTTGTCGTCAGAAAACTGCTGAGCTGTTGGCACAGATTCTATGCAGACCTACTTAAGACACTAAAATATATCCAAATGTGATTGAACTGCCAGCTACCAATGAACTAATCAACACATGCATGTAGTGTGGCATATTCATCACTTTTCCAGAGGTCTTCAAAAGTATCAGAACCTAGAATCCTGGGTCTCTTGACACTTATGCATGTATCACTGTACTTGTATTAACTAGTCAGCATTTACCTGAATGTGTGAATACAGATATGCAAGCCAGTTTGCCTCTTTAGGGCAATTCATCATCAAACCTTATACTGAGAGACTACAAACCTATTATATGTCAATTTTGACACTTCACTGTATTTGAGTTCAAATGCAGAACCTAGTTTTGCTGATGTGATTTAGTTACTGAATTGCATGAACATGATTGCAAGGCCTTGAGCTCTTTAGCAGATGATCTGTGCTTTTTTTAAAGTAAATAACACAGTTTTACTGACAATCATCCAAGTGATTCTGAACTGCCCTTAACTCTGTCATGTTTTTTGGGGGGTATGGTGCTGCTGTTTTTGGTGGTCTAACTTTATAGTGGTAAGTTAAAGGATAACTAAGAAGGGAGGAAAAAGTTTAGAAAAACTGTCTCGTTTTGTTATCTAGACATTTCATTTTCAGAAACACGCAAGAAAACTTGAACCCCGAGGATGAGGTGGACGAGTTTCTAGGCCGTGCCATTGACGCTCGAAGCATCGACCGATTACGGTCTGAACATGTCAAGAAATTTCTGCTGACGTTCCGAGAACCTGACCTGGAGAAGAAGGTATGACCTTCACGACTAGCTTCAATGAAAAGATAAACCTTAACACAACAACTTGATCTAGCTTGCAAATGCAAATCCATTCCACACATAGTTTTTTTTTTTCTGTGAACCACAAAAAAGGAGAAATTTAGAAAAATGTTCACACTGCTCTTTTCCATTCATTAAAAAAAAATCTGTTGAAATCATTTATGAAATAAAATAAAATAGCAACATACTGAAATAAGATGGTGTACTAAAGTTACTAGAACTAAAACTGAAATAAAAATAAAGCTAGATAAAGATAAAAAAGTCTAAATTTAAAATTTAAACTCAAATTATAAAAAAATATTAATATTAATAAATACTTAAATAGTAATTAATAAATGCTAAAATAATAGCTGTCAAGGCCACAGGTGTCAAGCTCCAAAAATGGCACACAAAAAAATCCACTATAAAAGTAGTCTATGCAAGTTATGCACTATATGAAAGCTTCTTGTAAAGAACATGCCAAAATTAATTTTTCACATTGTTGTCCACTGAAAATCAGCTGATCATTTAAGTGTGTTTTATGCCTTTCAAAATAATCTAGTATATGATTTTTAAAAAAAAAGTATAGTTGCCAGTTCTTCTGATTTAAATGCGTCATCAAGCTGACATTATCTAGCCTTCTAGTGATTTCGTTGTAAATTGCATGACTTGATGAATGATAGCAGTAACTAACAATTTAACAGGTCATGAGTTGATGTAACTGGTAAATTGTTCCTTCAGTTTCATAGCACAAAATAGGGCAAATAGCCAATCAGAAGTCCATTATAGTACAGTTGTACAGAAAAAAATATTCAGCATAGCTCAAAGATGTGGCACGCTGCTAAGATGAATAGAGGCGATGAAATTCAAGGTCTAGGTTTGGAATGAGTCAGAGACTGACGTCTTTATGCTGCGCTGTGATTTAAGTCATTTTATGTTGTTACCTTCGAAGCATTTGTCACCACGACCTCCCCCACCTCAGAGAGATGCCAAACTTTCCCAGAAAAGATGGAGGTTTTGTCACACGTAGGAGACTAGGTTTCTTTGTAAAGATAGCGATGAAAGAGTAATGGGGAACGAAGGTTTGTCTGGGTTTCATCTGCATTTTGCGTTCTCATCCTCCATCTGCAGTCACATCCACGTTTAGCCTGTTGTGCGCCGGTCCTCATTCGCCTGGCACTGATCACAAGGCTCTTTCGGAGACTTGCTTTCAGTTTGTAGTGGAGATAATTATTGCTTTTGTTGCTTCCATTGTCTCTGTCCAGAATGTCTATTTTAGGCTCATGAATGAAGCAATTATCTTCCATAGTCTTTGTTGAAGAGTTGTCTTCCATAGTCTTTAAAGAAATATACTTGATATTATTTTTTTAGATATTTACTTTGCTGTTCAAAAGTTTGGGGTCAGAGAGAATTTAGTTTTTGAAAGAAATTGTTTTATATAGTAAAGACGCATTTACGATGTTACCAAAGATATCTATTTCAAATGTTTTCTTTTTAACTTTCTATTCATCAAAAAATTCTGAAAAAATGGATCATGTTTTTTTCCCCACAAAATTATTAAGCAGCACAAATGTTTTCAACATTAAGAAATTCTGAGAACCAAATTAGCATATAAGAATGATTTCTGACGCATCATGTGACACTAAAGACTGGAGTTTAGTTTTTTTTTTTTTTTAACAAACCAAGCACAATTGCAACTGAGTTACACAAACATATTTTATTGCCTATATCTAATATTTTTCAGGATTTCCATCACTGTGGAAAACCTGGAAATATTAGGACATTTTACAGTTGTGATTTCCAGGCAAAAAAACATATAATATATAATGTTTTTGTAATTATACTCAGATAAAATATTTAAAGGGATAGTTCACCCAAAAAAAGACAATTCTGTCATTAATTACTCTCAATTAATATTGCTGACTATGGTGGGTCAAAAAGCTCTCAGATGTAATCAAAAACATCTATTATCTATTACAGGTTTGGAACGACATGAGGGTGACATAGAGAATTTTCATTTTTGGGTGAACTATACCTTTAATGGGCTTAAAATAGCCTTTTGTGTGTGCAATATCTGTAAAAAAAAATAATAATTAATCCAGTTATCCCAAAGAACTGGCACAGTTAAAGAGAATAATTCGACTGGCAACCCTGGTTTTTCAGTACAAACGGAAGTAAACAATGAACATGAACACATCCACTCCCCTCAGTCGGTAAAACACTACTTTCTTTCACATGCTATTTGAACTGTATTTGTAACCTCACTCTTTTCTCTCCTCTTTCCTCACCTTCTCTCAGTACTCCAAACAGGTAGACGCCAGATTCGGAGCATACGTAGCCTGCGCCTCCCTCGTCTTTTTATTCATCTGCTTCATTCAGATCGTCATTGTGCCACAGTAAGTACACTTCAGTTAAATACCTGATGATTCTAGTAAATGTTTTCTGGTTCATTGAAACAAGCCAAAGGCTTAGAGAAGGTTTTGTTTGATTTTGAATGGGAATGTCACATAGACTTCATGTACAGAAGCTTTCATTCATTTCGGCTTTGTAAAGGTGAAGACAGTTAGTACCTGAGCAGCCAAAGCAGGTCTTTCCTCTCCCTTAGACCCTATGTTAATTATGACATATAATAATTGTTTAAAATGACAGTGTTATTTTCCTCTCACCTGTTTGTTTCTCTGCAGCTCTGGGTTGATGGTTGGCTTCTATATGTTGTGCCTCGTCCTCCTGATGGCCGTCATGTTCATCTCAGCCATTTACTCTTGTTTTGGGGTGAGTGAAATGTTGTTATTGTACGAAATTTAGCCTATACAGTCATGGCCAAAAATATCGGCACCCTGGTAAATATGATCAAAGAAGGCTGTGAAAATGTATCTGCATTGTTAATCCTTTTGATCTTTTGTTTAAAAAAATCACAAAAATCTAACCTTTAATTGGATAATAAGAATTTAAAATGGGGGAAAATATCATTATGAAATAAATGTTTTTCTCAAATACATGTTGGACACAGTTATTGGCACCCCTAGAAATTCTAAGAGTAAAATATCTCTGAAGTATTCTCCCATTCATATTCACAATTTTGAGCACTCCAGGGTGATTATGAACATGAAATTACCCAGCCATGGCTTCCTGTTTCACAGAAATATAAATAGGAGGGAAAACAAAGTCCAAATTCCCTTAATCATCCATCACAATGAGAAAAAACCAAATAATTTATTTCTGATGTGCAGCAAAAGATAATTGAGCTTCACAAATTAGTGAACTGGCTTTAAGAAAAGATCTAGAGCAGTGAAAATTAACATTTCCACCATCAGGGCAATAATTAAGAATTTCCAATCAACATAAAATGTTACGAAACTGCCTGGAAGAGGATGTGTGTCTATATCGTCCTAATGCACGGTGAGAAGGAGAGTTTGAGTGGCTAAAGACTTTCCAAGAAACACAGCTGGAGAATTGAAGAAAATAGTTGAGTCTCAGGGTCAGAAAACCTTAAAAAATGGTCAAACAGCACCTACATCACCACATGTTGGTTAAAAGGGTTTCAAGAAAAATATCCAATTCATCAAACTCATTCAGTTATCAAAAACAAAACTGGCAAAAAGCTTTTAGCAGCAAACACTCAAGATGGGTTTCGTGAACACAGGGATAAAAAGTACCCCATGTGTACAATGAAATATACTGCTGTATTTTTGATGTTGTGGGCCTATATTTCTGCTGGAGGTCCTGGACATCTTGTTTAGATACATGGCATCATGGATTCTATCAAATACCAACAGATAAAAAAAAATAACAAGTGACTGACTCTGGTTAGAAATCTTATAATGGGCCATGTTTGGATCTTTACAACCGTACAATAATCCAAACACAAACCTCAAAAACAACACAAAAATGGGTCACTGAGCACAAAACCAAGCTTCTGCTATGGTCTTTCCAGTCCTCTGACCTGAACCCTGTAGAAAATGAGTGAGGTGAACTGAAGAGAAGAAGCACCGTCATGGAGCAGTGAATCTGAAGGATCTGGAGTGATTCTGGATGAAGGAATGGTCTCTGATCTCTTGTCAGGTGTTCTCTAACCTCATCAGGCATTATAGGAGAAAATTTAGAGCTGTTAAACTGGCAAATGGAGGTTTCAAAAAGTATTGAATAAAAGGGTGCCGTTAATTGTGGCCAATGTGTATTAGAGAAAAACATTTATTTCATAATGATATTTCCCCCATTTTGAATTCTTATTATCCAATGAAAGGTTAGATTTTTGTGAATTTCTTTTAATAAAATATCAAAAGGATTAACAATGCAGATTTATTTTCACAGCCTTTGATCATATTTACCATGACTGTACAATATCAGTGCAATATTATTTTTATAGAATAAAGAGGACAAACCTTGAGCAACATGGCATCTACAACAATGCTTCAAAACACAAAACCCCCCTCAGCCCTAGAAAACAATACATCTTAACATGTCCTTCACAGACCATTTCCTTACACTCTTACATATACATCATCGCTAAATCCAAGAGTTAATCAACCTTCAAATTCTCTACTAAAATAACCTGAGCGGGTTTGATTGATATTGGGCTTTTAGCTGCGTAACTTTGAGCAGGTCTCCAGAGACAATGAGTCACACAGAGCAAAGCCAGAGACACAATAAAGTGCTGGCAGCTCATTTGTGCACACTGAGGTGGAACTGTCATTGCATTGCTCCATGGGCGGCACAGGTCTTTCCTTAGAGATGCTGTGGAATTTGATGCCGAACTTCCTGACCCGCAAAAAAGTATTTCATAAGCCTGTTCTATATATATATATATATTAGTATCTATAAAACACAAGATAAAATACCTTATGGATCTTGTGGGACGTTTATTAATAAACCATTTAAATCATTATAATGAGCCTTTAAATGCCTACATAGCCTATAAGCTCTCAAGCACACGCATAAAGCTTGCCACAGCAAACCGACAGGAGTAATGATTATGAACGTGTCAGGGAAAAACAGTAAGGAGACTACATTAACATTTTAATAATTTGATAAACTAGTACTTTCTTGGTTTTCGGCTTAAGAGATGAAGTCGGCGACACTGTCTCGTCTTCTCCGCAGTAGGCTAGTGGATGTGCCTGTATGCATGTTTCATACGGATTACATAATCTGAGAGCATTTGTCTTCCATTTGATTTGGTTTATTTGAAAATAGACATTTCACTCTCTATAGATATATATATATATATACACACTGGTGGTGGATGAGGAGATACCCCCCTGACAATGTAGAGCGCTTTGAGTGCTTAGAAAAGCAGAAAAGCGCTATATAAATGTAATTAATTATTATTATTATTTTTAATGTCTGTAAGGCAAAGATATACATGGAGTTTCGTGCTCAAGTTCACAGAGACTGTGACGGCAGAAAGCGTATATATATAAAGATGAACTCTGTCACCAAGACTGCATTTATTTAATCAGAAATACAGTAAAAACAATAATATTGTACAATATTATTACAATTTAAAATAACTGTTTTCAATTTAAATATATTTTCAAAGTGTAATTTATTCCTCTGATGGCAAACCTGAATTTTCAGCAGCCATTACTCCAGTCTTCAGTGTCACGTGATCCTTCAGAAATCATTCTAATCTGATTTATTGCTCTAGAAACATTTTGTATTATCAGTGTTAATAACATTTCAAAGTATTTTTGTGGGAATGGTGATAATTTTTCAGGAAGTTCAAAAGAAAAACATTTTAAATTTACTTTTAATATACTTTTATTTGAAAATAACTAAATAAATAAAGAAAAAATTATTTCCATCATGTGACTGCATTAAATCGTTCTCAGATACTGTTGAGTTTGTTTAGTAATATTGTGAAACTCAATTCATGTTTCTCTCTATTGACAGTTTTTCCCTGTGCCTCTGCAAACTCTGTCCAAAAGGATTGTTCAGTCCAGACTCAACAGCACCCTGGTGGGGGTTTTTACAATCGTCCTGGTCTTTCTCTCCGCTTTCATTAACATTGTGAGTCTCACAAGTCTTAACCTCTGGATTCTGTGCCTTAATGCCTCTGATATTTAGTTATTTCATGCACTAGCTAGTGATACATTTAGTGGTACATAAACTATGTAGCCCTATAGCCATGCAACTAACACTTAATCTGTCTTACAATATTTAACAATTTACAGGAGTAAAGAACAGAATTGCAAAAATAGAAATCTTTAGTTTTGCAATCATGTTGCTGGTGACACTGAAATCATATGCTTATGAGTAATTGACTTTTGACATTGAAGTGCTTCACATATCTGTAGTGGTTAATTAAATGAAATACTGTCACTTATCTTCACCTGAGAAACTTTTCATCTGTCCTTTAGTTCACCTGCAGTATGGATGACCTGAAGACATGTTTAGGACAGGAGTTTAACATCAGCCGCAGTGATGTGAATGCTTGCCATGTCCGCAGCTCTTCCTTCAACTACACTCTCTGGTCTCAGGACAGCCTCTGCAACAGCTCGTCACCCGCCTGCAATTTCCCAGAGGTGTGGCACTGTTCTCAGACCAGTTCAGTTTTGTAGTTTTGTGAGAATTTGCTGAAAATGTATTCACCCTCAGACCATCCAAGATGAGTTTGATACTTAATCAACAGATTTGGAGAAATTTAGCTTTACATCACTTGCTTACGAAAGGATCCTTTGTAGTGAATGGGTGCCGTCAGAATGAGAGTCCAAACAGCAGATCAAAACATCTCAATAATCCACAAGTAATCCACATGACTCCAGTAGCATGTTTGTAATAAGTCCATATTTAAGATTGTTTTTAACTTCGATCCATTGTTTCCAGCTGAAATTCAAGTCCCCTATCCATAATATTGCTTTCTCCAGTGAGAAAGTCGTCTTGTCTGAATAAGGAGAGAAATATTCATAGATCAAGCACTGTTTACAAGCAAAAACATTTTGGATTTTGATGTGAGAGGACAATAAGGGATGGACTTTTTCACTGGAGGAAGAGTTATAATGAATTAAGTTAAAATGTCTTAATGATGGATTTATTTATTACAAATGCGCAGCTTTTCACTTCACAAATTTTGATGAACAAACAAACTCATCATAATGGATGGCCTTAGGGAGTATATTTTCATCAAATATTCATTTTTGGGTGGACTATTCCTTAAAGTAGTCAGTGAGCAGCTACTAACTCGTTTGGGCCAGCTTGAACCAGCTAATAGCACCATGTTCCAAGTCAATATTTTTCGGCTTTTCCATTTATTTTTCATAGCTGTAATTTTAGGCACTGCTTTGAAATGCGTGTCTTTTGATAAATCATATATGGAATAAGATAAGAGAGAGCGAAAGACTAATGTCTGCATGTTTTTCTCTTTCTGCAGTATTTCTCTTCATGTGTGCTGCTCAGTTTACTGGCCTGCTCAGTGTTCCTACAGGTCAGCAGTATTGGTAAACTCTTCCTCATGCTCTTCATCGAGATCCTGTATGTGCTTATCATGGAGGTGCCTGAGGTCAGCCTTTTTGACAACGTGGACCTACTGGTCATGGCCAATGCCATGTGAGTATCTAGATTTTAGCCAAGTAGCACAGTGTCTTGGATCAGCATTGTCCTTTTGAATGTAAAGGTTGTGTCTTGTGATATGTTAATTTATTTATTTTTTGAATTATGGATGGTTGGAACATGTCCCTACCAAATTTAAGGGCCTGCTAAATATTCCCCAGCATTTTTCTAGATCACAATTGTGACTGAATGTACTATCATATAAACTTCCATTCAAAAGTTTGGGGTCGGTAAGATTTTTAAAATGTACAAAAATGAAGACTACACTTATTGGTCTTATTGGAATTTAATGAATCCTTGCTGAATAAGTTTTAATTACTTTAACAAAAAATCTTACCGACCGCAGACTTTTTGAACAGTGGTATAAGTAGGCACATTATCAGTTTTCTAAATTAATAAAATTACTGTAATTCAATCAACTTTAGCTTACCACCCTTGCTAATGAATCCTGTTGAGTGTTTACTTGCTGATTTGTCCTATTAGTTCTACTGAGTCTATCTTAAAGAAAAAGTCAGCTGTGCTCTATCCCTCTGATACATTTGCTTTTTCCTTGTCTTCACAGAGAGTATATTAATGGAACAAGGTAAGATAAAATCAATGAAATCGAGACACTGATCTCAAAGAAATGCCAGTGTGCATGTTGGTTTCATTGCATGACCATGAAGATTGCTGTCACCGCAGGAATAAATCAAGTGTGTGACCTTGTAGTGTTGTGATGTGATATTAATCATGTTAAAAGATTAACAAGTACTTGATTTGATTTGAATGCTTTAGATCATCATGCTGTTTGCCTTATGGTGTGAAAATTGTTGACACTCGGTGCTCTGTATGTTGCAGCTGTGCGATAGACACCCGGGTTCCTCTAAAGATCATTACTCCGGTTGTCATCACAGTTTTTGTGCTGGCTCTCTACCTTCATGCACAGCAGGTGGAGTCTACAGCCAGACTAGACTTTCTCTGGAAGTTACAGGTGTGTTTATCTGTGCATGTCTTTGTCATAATGTAGATATGTTGGGAAAAGCTGTTAAATATGTATTGCTGTCCATCAAATCAGTTTGTCAGATACATTTCCCCACTTTTGCCTTTAAAAAAAAAATTGTAGCTTACACCACTGTTTAGCAAAACTGTACAAAGCAGCACTAAATCAGCATATTACAATGATTTATGAAGTATCATCCGAAAAGGAATAATGGAGTAGTGACTGCTGAAAATTCAGCTTTTAACTATAATTAATATCTATATTCAAATAGATATATAAGTCATTTTAAATAGCAATACTGTAGCATTACACAATATTTCTGTTTGGATTTCAGTGTTGCAACAATGCAGCATTTATTAAGTTGTTTTCTCTACCTTTGTGTTATTTTTAGCATCATCCTCTATTTTTTTTATATTCACAGGCCACAGAGGAGAAGGAGGAGATGGAAGAACTTCAGGCCTACAACCGTCGGCTTCTCCACAACATCTTGCCCAAAGATGTGGCCGCACACTTTCTGGCGCGCGAGCGGCGGAATGACGAGCTGTATTATCAGTCGTGCGAATGTGTGGCTGTCATGTTTGCCTCTATCAGCAACTTCTCTGAGTTCTACGTGGAACTGGAGGCCAATAATGAAGGTGTGGAGTGCTTGAGACTACTCAACGAAATCATCGCTGACTTTGATGAGGTACAATGATTTCTGACAAACCTTAGAACTGTTGCGATGCTTTTACATTTACATTTATTCATTTAGCAGACGCTTTTATCCAAAGCGACTTACAATTAAAGGAATACAATAAGCGATACATTATAAAGAGGCAAACAGACACAGGAAGTGCTTGTAAATACAAATTCCTAGGCATTGTTCAGAGCAAATTCTAGCCAGACAGTGAGAGGTTAAGGGAAAGAGAGCAAAGTTAGGGAAAGAGAGTGAAGGTATTGTTTTTTTTTTTTTAAGATGAAGTCAAGTGATGACGGAAGAGATGAGTTTTCAGGTGTCGCTTGAAAATTGTCAGGGATTCAGCATTCCGGATGAGGGTGGGAAGTTCATTCCACCAGTCAGGAACGGTGAATGAAAACGTTCTGGAGAGTGATTTTGTGCCTCTCTGTGATGGCACCACGAGGCGTCGCTCGCTCGCAGATCTCAGACTTCTGGAGGGGATGTAGATTGTTATAAGTGAGTGGAAGTAGGCGGGTGCTGAGCCTGTGGCTGTTCTATATGCAAGCATCAGTGTCTTGAACTTGATGCGAGCTGCAACCGGGAGCCAGTGCAGGGAGACAAAGAGAGGTGTGACATGGGCCCTTTTGGGTTCGCTGAAGACCAGTCGTGCCGCTGCATTCTGAATCATCTGTAAAGGCTTTTAAGAGACTTTTAAGTGCGGTACAGTACAACTGGGTAACTTTCTAGCATTTCATTTTTTTATCTTATTTATAAAAGCTGCAGTTGGTGTTGAAAATACTATCAAGTAAATAATAATAAAACTAAAAATAATAAAACAATCAATTTAAAGTAATCTATAAATAAATGTCTTAATCATAAAATATGTATGTATGTGTTTATTCATGTGTTTTTATTTATTAGTCTCTATTAATAAATAAATGGAAAATAGCCCCTTTTTAAAACTAGATTTATACTATATATTTTAGATTTTGAATTTTCTTTGCAACAGTTGGTCTCTATTTAAACCTGTGTGTGTGTGTGTGTGTGTGTGTGTGTGTGTGTGTGTGTGTGTGTGTGTGTGTGTGTGTGTGTGTGTGTGTGTGTGTGTGTGTGTGTGTGTGTGTGTGTGTGTGTGTGTGTGTGTGTGTGTGTGTGTGTGTGTGTGTGTGTGTGTGTGTGTGTGTGTGTGTGTGTGTGTGTGTGTGTGTGTGTGTGTGTGTGTGTGAAACCTACATCTTCACATCTTTCTAAGCTGACTGTATTCTTACAAATGCAGAAGTTTATTACCTTCTCATTTCTAGATGAAAGTCATAACCTCATTTCCCTTTTCTTGCAGATCATTAGTGAGGATCAGTTTCGTCAACTAGAAAAGATCAAAACCATTGGCAGCACCTACATGGCCGCGTCTGGGCTTAATGACTCCACTTATGATAAAGTAGGAAAGTCACACATTCGCGCTCTAGCCGACTACGCTATGCGCCTCATGGACCAGATGAAGTACATCAATGAACACTCTTTCAATAACTTCAAAATGAAGATCGGTAAGGCTGCCTTATCTATATCATTTTCATTTGGTTCATTTTATGAAATAGTCCCTTTACCCATGCAAAAAGACTTTCTGTAGAAATGTAACATTCTGTCAGACAAAGACTTTCATAGAATGACCCATGTATTTTACTGCTGTATAACCACAAGCATGTTGTCATGAGAGCTCATAAATGTCCTTGTACTGTAGGTCTCAATATAGGTCCCGTCGTGGCTGGTGTCATAGGGGCTCGTAAACCGCAATATGACATATGGGGTAATACTGTGAATGTAGCCAGCCGTATGGACAGCACTGGGGTCCCTGAGAGAATACAGGTGAGATGCATTCAGTCTCTGTGATTGTCCAGATATCTTGTGTGTACTGTAGGGTCTAAAAGAGTGAGTCCACATTGAAAATCTGCTATTCGAAATCTAAATTAACCCTGGAAATAAATAGTTTTAAGATGTTGATAAAGTTTAAACAAAGAAACAATGTGAAATGATTAACACATGTTTAATATTGAGTGCTGCTATTTGATGTGGTTTACTTAACTTTTCACTTAAATAGTTATTAATGATAATGATAAGACCTACCTCTTGAAAAAAGTGTGCTTATTTGCAATAAATGCTTAATATTACCCAATTTGATGATATTGAGTTAAAAAATATAATAATTAAATAATGCAAATGGTTGTCAGAAGCAAATGAAATGAAATGCACATAGTTTGTGAAAAAGTGTCATGTGCTGAAGCAAAACAGGCACTATTTTTGAAATAAGCACCTAAAAATTAGTAATAAACAAGTATTGGAAAATATGATGCAGAGCGGTGTAATATAATTTGAAATAAATACAGAATTTTAACTTTAAAAATGTAGCTAGCTTGTAAAGTGTTTATCATTTTAATTTGTTATACATGTAAAACAAAAGCATTTTCACTAGTGGTCTCCGGTTTAGATCAGTAAATCTGTCAATTCTTCTTTACAAACTCTTCGGTCCTTTATAAATACTCACATGCTCTTAATTTCTCTCTGTATCAGGTCACAGCTGACCTCTACCAGGTTCTCAGCTCCTATAACTACACACTGGAGTGCAGAGGCGTTGTGAAAGTCAAGGGCAAAGGAGAAATGACAACCTACTTCCTAAATAAAGGACCCAACAACAGTTAACACTCAGCGTCTGATATTCAGAACATTTTTGAGATGATATGTGGACGAGACGCTGTGTGCCGGGCCTGCCAGGCTGTTGAAGGGTATCCTCTTGGACCAATCACAATAGGATTTGTTCGGGAACAGTCCTCAGCCAGTCTAAGAGTGACCCCTTTGCACACTGAGACTTCATATAGGATTAACAGAGGGCTTTGGCCCCTTTATTTAAGAAATGGAACAGCTCAAAAAGATGGTTCATCCTCAGAGACCAAAGAAACAAAGGAATCTCAAGGCATACAAAGCAGTTCTCCCGGTCTTATATTTCTTATACAGCCAAGAGAGGACAGATGAACTGCATTCTCTGCACCTGGCTTTGGCACTCTCAGGGGTGGCTGGACTGCGATCTTACTCCACTGACTGGACTCCAAAACAAAACTGCATGAAAACACTGATGCCAATATACCAGTAAAACACATGTTTTATGTGTATATGATTCATCAGTGTATGTAGAGTTCTGCTCATATGGTCTTGTTGCGTTCAACACTGTCTAGGTGATATCACAGTAGATAGAGATATCACAATGAGCTAATATATGGTAGAAGGCCATAGTGAGCACAGCAGCTCTACAAACCCTTTATGGTTTCCTGAACTTTGCTGCAGCGACTGTGGTTGTTACTGGTAAAGAAGCTAACGTTGACAGTGTTACCTCTGAACGATCTAGAGTTGAGAATAAAGCCCTGTTCATGCCACCGATGACTTGAAACGACCCAAGTCATTCATTTTCAGTGTTGGGATTTGCTCAGGTCCAATTTAGACCAACCTGATGGAGCATGTCAATCTGTCTTCAGTCAGAAACTTTAGTCGAGAATCATTTTGACAAAATGTTGTCCTTGCGGCCATTTATGTCTCTAATCATGTGCAGGGTTTAGTATTTAAAAAACGATGCATATGACAATTAAATGTATGTGGACCCAAATAGGCCAGCGTTTATGCTTTCGACAAAGATAAAGAGCACATACTGATTCTCGTTCATCTTTAATATGATGCATAATGCACTGTTACAGCTTAAATACAAAAAAATTTTTTTTCCAGAATATTAATTTTAGCTGTCTAGAATAGTTTATTGTCAATAAGAAATGAGACTGAGCAAGCAAGCAACCAGTGCGGCGGATAGTGACATGCAAGTCGCTGGTGGCATGAACAGGGCATGTGACTGTCTGTTCCAAACATACATTTAAATGGTCAAAACTACCAGACACTTGTATACACTGAAGACACTTTTAAGGACAGAGGAAAACGGTCAAATATGGCTGTTTTTGTATTTTTAACATTTTATATTTTGACTCCAAATGCCAAACTGTCAAAGCTATTTTAGATGATATATATTTTATACGTTAATATATTAGAATGCTGTCTATAAATACACACACACACACACACACACACACACACATATATATATATATATACATAATGGAACACTACAAGGAGGGAGATGTTTTTAAAGTGTAAATTATCAGTCACCCTTTTCTGTCGCTGCATCCATTTGGATAAAATCAGTAGCTAGCCTTGTAACCAAGTAAGCAGAATATGTTTGGCCTTTCTCCAAAAAGGGTTTCTGTATCCTGTCAAGTACACTACAATGTAATTATGAGTAGAAAATAGATTTGCAGGAGGCAAAATAGCAATTGAGTGTTTCAGAACAGCCACAGTCGTTTAAAGCTTGGCAAACACATCTGCAAATATTGATTTTAGCCTTGCGTTTATAGTGCGTGGGACAAGGATTTGGGATCCTCTAGGGATGATTCCGTTATGTCACAAATCTTCACCAATTTTGCACTGCAGCTCGACCAGCATTTCCTTCTCTCTCTCAGTTCAGTCTGATGGTACGACCCAATGAATGTCCATTTTCTCCTATGAGGCCTTTGTATGTAAGAATAGGAGTGTGTACACAAACTGGGAGCAAGTGATTTGTTGTTGTTTTTTTGCTTTACCTATTTCAGATACAGTCAAGTAGGATTATGATATAATGTGTTGGAAAAAAAATCTGCATTTTTCTCAAACATGTGTTATGAAACAGTAAACTGTATTTGGTCCTGTTCTAGATTCTCAAAACTTGGACCCAGATGGGCTTCCAGAGTCATTAGGTCTTTATTTCCCTCAAGAAAATGAGGGCCATTTTCTTGCCAGCGAATTTTAAAATAAAACCTCTGGTTGAATGTTTTTGTATTTAGTGTCATCATGATACATGTATGGTCTTTTAATGCTAGACGACGCAGTTGCCATATGAATTCCTAAGTTAAAAGTGAAGTGTGTATTTTCTGCGGCACCAAATGGGATTGGACACACTCGCTTTACGCCATTGGTCAGACGATAATCTAGCCCCGCCCTAAATTCACGCCATTGGTTGAGCCAGTGTTGCGGCTGGTCGGGACTCAAACAGCAATGTTTTGACGGCGCCGCTGAGACAGTTTTACTTTCATCGCGGGATTTAATGAATGGCTTAGAAGTAGGTATCTCTGCATATTTAACTGTCTGGGAGGAGAACGTATTTAAACATTAAAATGACACGCTTGAGCTTTAATTAAATCCCTTGTGTTTGTTATCCAAACGAAAGCACTGAGATAAGAGATGTCAAGTAAATACCACGTATTATGTCCTGCTGAGTTCTGGCATTTACTATTCCAGTGGAGCTTCATCTTGGGTTGTCTTTGCTTATCTTCAATGTCAAAACTCAATGCTGTTTTATACATCCAAATAAACTGTTACAAATCATTCTGAAATCACGTAGTTATGCTTATTGTTTAGAAATTGTACTTTTTGTTCTCTTCTCCACTCCACAGTATTTGGCATGTTATTTGTTTTGTAGATGCTTTGGTAATATACCTGAAGAAGTTCTCTCAAAACGTGCAGTGCTGTCATTTAGTCGCCCTCGTGTCATGATATCATTTGCTTATTTTCTCTGTGGAAATTCAATTGTTGGGTCCATTTAATTCAAACAGACGTGGACTGAGGCTGTCTAGCTCAAAAAGTACAAACAGAGCAGCATAAAATAATCAGGCTTGTGTGAATTGAAGGTTATTTAGGCTGGAAAGAATAGTCAAATGTAAACTACAGCGGCGTCGTTGTAATAAAATTTGCATATCGAATTGGGATTGGTCGTCTTTCGTACATGTATTTGCATACTGAATTGTGATTGGCCTTTTCCGTATTTATATTTCAGATGATTGTGGACATCTGGACATAAAGACGATTATGCCAAAGGTAAAGTGCTACCTTTCAAATACAGGAATTACTTCAGGAAATGCAAATCTATTTTATGGCATTTTGACTTTGCTGTGTTTTCGACATAAAAAAGGAATGTTATATTAAATATCCAGAAGGTGGCAGCAGTGCCCCGTGTATCCATTCCTCCGACGTTACCATGTTTCTGGACAAAAACTTGTACTGCTCTCGTTGTACGGACCGGTTATTAATTATTGGATATCAGTTTAACCCTAAAAGAGGCAACGTGTCCTGGGGGATACAAACATTTGAGAAGCAGGTCTTATTTCTTGGTTTCATTTTGAAAGGGTGTTTATTGTGAATATTTAGATGGGATATTTACACATGTTGGAGGGGACTTACCTGTTTAAAAAGCTGTTATTCAGCATTAGCTTATTAGGTTTACATTTAAATTGTATTAATTAAATGCTTAATTTTTTGTAATCAGTCTCTAAATGTTTGTATCTCATGGGATACATCGCTCTTTTAGGGGTATAAATCAAGATATAAAAACATATACATAGACTTGATTTTGTGGCTTGTGTTTTAGAAAATCAGATCTTTTTGAAATCTTGACAAAACACATATCGTTAGAAAGAACTGACAGTCAAGGTTACATATTTGGTAACTGTTTTTTAATAGAAGTGATATTGTGACAGAAAATGATTGATTTGTGAAGTGTTCAGGAATTACAGCCAAGTTATAATAAGAATTGATAAACAAGTGTTCTGTTTTCAGTGCATTTATACCTCCAAAGGGGCGGCGCGTCCTGAGGGATACAAACATTAAAATAAAAAATAAGTCAAGTTTTGAAATAAAATCATGAAATTGTATTATTTGAGTTCCAATAAATAATTTTCTGATGTCTCTTTATGGTTTTGCCCTTTTTAGGGTTAAACATTTGTCTGTTCAAATTTTAGTTTGATTATTCAAACATATAAACTGAATTGTTTTCAGGACTTTCATAAACAAAATGTGTCCAGAAATAGAGCTAAGAACAGAAGCCCACAGAGCGGCTGTTTAGTCACTCGAGCATGTTATAATTCACATAATTTCAGTGCAAATCCCCCACTGGCAAACCTGACCTTTTTTATCTTAAAATGTGCCTATGAAATACCCTCGTTTGATTGCACATGAATTTAGTCTCTGCATGCGTCCGATCCGGTCACTTTGACTGAGCAAAGCTGTTTTATGAAGCATTAAAGAAAGGCCATTGTGCTGGGCGTGAGAATGGCATTTCATTGACATTAAAAACAATCTAATGGCCAAGTGGTTTGGGTTTGATCCAGCAGTCAAAAGGTTAGAAAGACCTGAGGCGAAGCACAATGTCATCAAAATCAAAGAAAGAAAAACAGGGTCATTTCTCACCCTGATAATGCAGTTCTGGAAGCCTTGAACCACAAAGGAGGAATATTACATGGTGATTTTATTTAATTTTGTACTTTTGTACATTTTCCCCAAAGACTTTTTGTTGCAGTTTTTTTTCCTCCGTGATCTTCAATTTTTGATTTTTCTTTAGATGTATCAACCCAAAAGAACACTTTTTTTTAAATGGAGAAAAATCTGAAAAAATACAGCAAAAAAACCCCAAAAAACTAATAGGCTCAAATGTACTTTTAACTTGTGTCCCCCCTCACACACACACACTTTGTGGTTCAAGGCTTCCATTCACTGTAGTGTGCTATGCAACTATACAATTAGATCAGCAGTGAACATAAGCTGGAAAAAAACATCAATTTCACAGACGTCAGAAATGTACAGACTTTCCCCCTCACTAAGTACAAATAAGCCTAAATGGGCTGCAATTTTCGCATACACAAAAGCATTCACTGCATCACCTGGAACATTACTTTCATTAGTCACGCTTCTATAAGCCAAATTACTTCTTCTAATAACCACAATCATCATCGTCACTGCAGCTCTAAGGATTTGAGAATAGCAACAAGTTTAAAAATTGGCCTCTTAACTCATTTGACTTCAGTGACTTAGAAGCACACATTAATACTGTGCATGACAGAGAAACTAGTGTCAGCTACACTTTAAAACATTGGTGTAGAAAGAAATGTTACTTTGAAAATGCATGGAAATTTCAGTTAATTACAAAGAAACAATACATTGAATTAAACATTACATTTTTAAGTGGTAAGACTAAAAAAGTATTTTCTTGTCAAATATGCTCCAATAATATTTATTGAAAACTTTGTGTATCCCTACTTAGGTTGCTAATATTTTATAAATGTGTAAAGTGCAAAAAAAGCACACATAATCATACAAATCAAGGTTTTTACTGATGATTTCAAGACAAGCACAAACACACTGGCAAGGCAATGCACTACTGCTGGAGAGAGAGCATTGAGGTACATTGCGATACAAAGACACAGGTGTAATCATTGATCACTAACACTCGGGGGGAAAAGAAATGCACGTACATCTGAGGAATTTTAAACGCCCTTGACCCCTTAATCTGTCAATCATCCATTCAACCTGTTCTTTACACAATGAAAACAAACCAGGTGAATAGAAACAAAATAAAACATAACTCATTCATACCACTGAACAGACCCGTTGACAAACGGCAGCAAACACTGAGGGGGGGAACACAGTCTGTCTATTAGTGTGATTCCATTTCTCTTAGCCAACCGCATTCGTTTACAGGAAGCCCACCTGCAGGCACCAGACACGATTGATAAATAACACATCTGATTATGCTTTCAGGGCAGAGACGTCTGACTAATGGCCACAAACACAGTGACACTCAAATTAGGCATCTATGAAAGCATGTGACAAAATGAAATCACCAAAGTCTGCTTTTGCATGAGTGAAAATGAGTGAAATGTTACAATGTTACACGTTACATTTTCTAATAGGCAGCTATAAAAAGTCTTGCATAAGAGTTGGCTTTAACAATCGAATTAGAGAAACCATCATACAATGTTCAAGGTTTCTTTATTTGTCACATAATAAATTATACAGGGTATAATCAGAAGTGAAATGTAAATGTGTCCAACAATTCTAAAATTACATCTAAAAGGAAAAGTTCACCCAAAAATGAAAAGTTTTAATTTCTTTATTCAGTGGAACGCGAAAGGAAATGTTTAGATGAATGTATATGCTGTGATTTACCACAGTAAAATGTGATTAATTACAACTGTCAGGCAAGAGTTTGTAAATGATCTAAACTAGTGAATAATAACTTACATTTTGGTCTGTTTCTTACACACGGTTAAAGGGCAACAGTGCCTGCCCAATATTTCCAATAGTATTTTTCAATTTATTTCATTCATTTTTGGCATATGGATTTTAAAAATAAAATCATAATTTAAGAGTTATACGCTATGAACCAAACCAATCAGCGAATTAAATCATTAAAAACTTTAATTTGAAGCAAAAAACTATTTGAAAATCAGACAAAAAGACAAACGTACATGAAGCATTGCAAATTACAATCAAAAAACTTTGATTTAGTATTGAGACGATGTTTTGCTGCAAAATATTCATCTGTATGTAAATATTTCATTTTTTTTTATATTTTAAGTAGATGCTTTTGTCTGAATTTTATTTTATTTTTTAAATCCTCAACGGACCCCGTTCACCATCCATGTTCACTGAATAAAGGAAAGCCATGTGAACATTGTTCAAGAAATATAATAATTTTCATTTCTGGGCGAGCTGTCCCTTTAAGCCCTGATGTCAATCAAAACAAATAACTACAACTCCTCCCTATTGGAAAATATATTAACTGTGCACGTCTGACTCATCTGCTAATGCTTCCTTCAATATTTCATGCATGAATCTAACACTGTGCACTTATGAAGTCTCTGTGATGAACCTTTTGCATCAACAAGAACACCAGTTTCTCATCTGTAACCTCAACTGGATGAGAAACAGCAGGAAGTGTCTTGAACAACATCAAAATATTTCCTAAACCTGCTTCACAATCCCTAGTTCTTTTGTCTTTAGACTGGTTGGGGTTGCCATGTTGGGCTACGTTACGCAGTCTTGAAAGAGTTCAAGGGGTCAAACGTTGTAGTCGGGAGATTTGCCCTGCGGTTGTCTCAGGTGGATTTGCAGAGTGATGAACGCTCCCACCGTCACGTGAAAGAGGATCTGCCACATGTTACGGAGTTCATACAGATACATGTTACATAGGCAGATCATAGCAAAGGCCAGGAATGACTTGATGTTCCTCCAAACTGAGAAGTAGGCGAACAAGTAACACTATATATAGAAACAGAGACAAGAGGAAAACATTTTAAGCAGGAAGAAGAAAATTCAGTAACATTTTTATTTTAATAATAGGTCTAAAAGAATGCAGTAAGGTATTTGCCCGACTATTCAAAAGTTTGGTCTGCATTAAAAAAAAGAAAGAAATCTCTTACTGCATTTATTTGGTGAAACATATATTATAAACCGTAATATTGTGAAATATTATTACAATTTAATGCAAGTGTTTCAAATTATTCAAGCTGTTTTTCAGCAGCCATTACTCTAGTCTTCAGCATCACATGATCCTTAAGATGTCATTCTAATATGCTGATCTGAACATTTATTATTATCATTAATGTTGAAAAAAATTGTGCGGATTAATACATTTTGAAAACAGTGATACATTTTTACACATGCATCCTTACTGAATAAAAAGTATTGTTTCTTTAAAAAAAAAAAAAAATACTGGCCCCACACTTTTGAGCAGTAGTGTCTATTCTGAAAACAAATCTTAATATATTAATATCAATTTTGCTTCTCAAAGTAAATATGATAAGGATGTTTAAATATTTTCACTGGGAAAGAAGACAAAAATACTGATTATGAAAATATTTTTTTGTGTGCAGAAGGGTTTTGAAAACCCACCGCTAATACTCTACAATACTAGCTGTTTTTTGTTTGATGCTAGTAATGTTTCTTCAATATTCCAGATTCTGCTTTTACACAACAGTGAGGAAAAGTGTGATATATAAGCATTGGTTGCTCAGACAGAGACGGAGAGCAGAGGAAATGAAGCCTGGCAGGCCGACAGTAACTCACGGTCTGACTGCCGTCACTTACCTGATACAAACAGGCCGTGGTTCCGAGGAAAAAAGCTATTACGTAATTAAAGTCTTCATCCTCGTTCTGCAGATGAAGCAGAAAAATAGAAAAGACAGGGTGCTGTGTTAAAGAGTGAACAAATTACAACAGGAAGCCATGTGCTAAAACAGAGGACTCGAGTGCTCACTTATCAGTGCAATATACAAAGCCAAGCAAAACTGTTCTGTTTATGGAAGAGGAACATCCCATTACACCTAAGTGCAAAGTCTGACAAATTACTCAAGAGCACCGTTACTATCCATTAGTTATGATTTATTATATTACAATGGTACTTATACATTTAAAAGTTTTAATCCGTAAAAGAAAAAGCCCAAAACAAAGTGCTGCCAGGATTACTATTAATGCATGATTTAAGTTACCTGCAATACGCTTTCTATTGCGTGGACTCCACGCAGCAAATTAAGAGCGCCGCACAGGACACTTAGGACGCAGGCGACGATACCCGACAGGGTGACGGCCTCCAACATTTGATTAGAAGCTGCAGGAATAAATCAAGCACAAAATCTGTCAAAATAACTAGATTTGAAAATTTGCAGTGCAAAACTCGGAGTACATATGTCTTTCAAAATGTTCTGCTTCTTGAGAACTAAAGGCAAGTATACATGTGTTCACAGTGTGTTCCCTACCTATGCCTTTATATTTAGACTGCTTGTGTTGTGAGAAGCCGTTGATTGATCCAATGTCCTCCGCGGACAGCTGATAAGGAGGCCGGAGCTTGATCTCAGTCTGCATGTCGGCCAGATTCATCTTGGTGGAGAGGGAACGTGGACTGTTGTAACGTTGCTTGGTTTTCCGAATGAAGTTATCTGTCCAAACCATAGAAACGGCACAGTAGATGAATGCTTCAAGCACATCGTGGTCTATATGTTACAAATGGCTTCAGTGCATTTCAAATCACATTAAATGGAAGGTCTTTAGGCTGCATTTAGTTTTTATTAAGATAAATCCCAAAGATTCCAAGCCAAAATGGAGCCTCGTAAGTGACTAAATGTTCCACATAAGATGCAACTCGATTGAACTAATGCTTGAGGTTGGTGAAACTGCCCATGTAGAATTAATTTAAGCAAAACGAAATGATCAGAAATATTTTTCAGTGCTGAATAAAATTACCTGAATTGAATGAGATAAGATAATAATAAAAAAATAATGGCAAGAAAATATATTTCTATTGGGTAATTTTTATTTGGCAGATTCTTAATCATTTACTCAATCATTCACTGAACTGCAAGTTATTACTACTTTCAGCGATGTCCATCTCTAAATGAATCAAGTTGTTCATAAGCCATCATGTAGTTGAAGAGTTGAAATTTTGAGTAATAAACGATATTTCTATAAAAATTAAACCTGTATAGAAATATAGTATACACTATTGTTCAAAAGGTTGGGGTCAGCAAGGTTTTTTTTTAAAGAAATTAATATATACATTTTTCTTAAGTGATAGTAAAGATATTTTGTTACAAAAGATTTGATTTTTAATGAAATGCTGTTCTTATCAACTTTCTATTCATCAAAGTATCCTGAAAATAATTTAAACGTTTTTACAAAAATATTAAGCAGCACAACTGTTAGCATAATTGACAATAATAAGAAATGTATTGAGCACCAAATCATCACATTAGAATGCTTTCTGATGGATCACGTGACACTGAAGGTGTAAATTAAAAAAAAATAATTTTGAATTAAATTGTATTAAAAATGTATTATAAAATACAGATAAAAAATATAGTCCCCTTCTACACAAAGAGATTTCTGTCAGAAACCTGTCCTAAAGCCCTCTAGAAACTCACCAAACTCAATGAAAGAGAAAGGCCTCAAAGCACTGTTGATCCGCTTGGTGTCATATGTGACAATGAACTCTCTCTGAAGCTCGTCCAGGAAGCTGAAGGCCAGAACATTGGGATAGCTTTCTGTGCAAACCATCAAGTACCCAACTCCAAGAGAGCTTGTGAAACTATGGAAAACAAGACATGTAATAGCTTACATCATACTTGCAGAGTCAATTTCATTTAAATAATATTTACAGGACATCTGCCACGATTAGGGCTGGAAAGGTCTTTCAATGAACAAAGACCTGAGAACCACACAACCATTGTGTTTCAAATCAGTCTTTACACCTGTTCTGGATCTGTATGTTCACAGAGTTCTCTTTGAGGGCAGTTTAGTGACTCGCCTCAGGAAAGAAACTTTGTCAGTGTGTCTCTTCATGTTAACGTCTGTTTGGAGAGATGAAACAATCCCTTGAGTCACTCCAGAGCCTGCTTGTGAAGTTAGCAGTGATGAATAGCAGCCAGGCTATGAAATGGTCACCCCTGGGTCCCTCAGTGTAATGCATCTGAATTAGACCTTGCTGAAGGGGAACTTTAAATTTGACATCAGAACAGTTGGCAGTCCGAGCGGTCCGCCCTACTGTGTCATTTGTTTTTGCTGGGATGTTTTAATTAAAGGAATGGTCACCCAAAAATGAAAAATCTGTCATCATTTAGTAATTCTAAAGTGGTTCCAATTCTGTTTCACAGAACACAAAATGAGATATTCTGAAGAATGTTACAGCTACCATTAGTGCATATAGTGACCACAACCCATCAAGCTCTAAAACAGATGCATTAGTGAATTATGTTTTTAAATTATTTTTGGAGCTTGACAGCCCACAGTTATTATACTGTATGCTTTCAAATGCATACAAAAAATAAACATGAGGGTGAGAAAATGATGTCAGAATGTACATTTTTCCGTTAACTGTTTCTTTAAGTGCACATTTATCAATATGCTTTCACACCAAATTGAATTGTATTCATGCACAATCGCTTCCCTATTTAACACACATGATTAACAGTTATTATAAATAAAACAAAGTGTTTGCTACAATCATAGTTTTCTAAGACGAAAAAAAACTATACTGGTCTGGAAGTTTGTGTAACATTGTGAGATTTTAGGCAGAAATACGTATGTGTCTGAGAGTTAGATAATCCATTTTTAAAAAGTTGCAAAAATCATGGTTCAAAATGTATTATTTGGTTCATTAGCTCAGTAATTGTTTCAAATAAAAATTATATTTTTTGCAAGGAACACTTTGCAAAGAACATGCATACACCAATGTCATTGTCATATATATATATATATATATATATATATAAATCCCTTCAAGTATAAATGCATTTCCAGTGTAATACACATAATATAATGTAAAAAAGGCACTCAGTTTTACACACATCCGCATTACCATTGCAATGATAACTCACTTGATGTTATAAAGGCCAGATCTGAGTGAGCAGCGATCAGGAAACTGGCCGAGTTTTTTGGACAGACCCTTGAGATGTTTCTGAGTCTCCTGAAATCCTTTCTCCTGTTCATAGTCTGTGGAGGCTGAGAGTGGTAACCCGTCCCTCACTCTCACCACAGACGCTAACAGCACCATAGACATCTTACAGGCAGCTCACTGGACACCTGGCACAAAGAGAGAAAATCATCATTCAGTGCAGATACTACACACACACCCCCACACCAACTCAAGGTTTTCTGCTAACAAATTAGAATATGATATACAAAAGTAGAAGCTAAATTAATAGGAAATAAGCACAATAGATCAAATCAATTATTTTCATGCAGACCCATGAAATCTGGAGCACACTGACTGTGCTAGGCTAATAATAACATTAGCATGTTCGCTGATAGCTTGCCAACAGATCACATCTGCTGATTGTTCTATGCAATGCAAAGGCACATGTCTAATTATACAGCCTTATAAGACTTTAACTGAAAGCAAATCGTTAAAAATACACATTGCAATTATACACAGTGATGTAGAAAAGATATGACTGCTACCACAGCAAGACTGTTAGCAGCATGATATTAAACGACGCTTATTGTATGCATTGTCACTGTTAGCTGTACATACCAACTGACATGATCCGTTTTCAAATATATTAAGACATTATAATCCTTTTTGAGATATTTTGCTAATATAACGTTACTACAGTGATCGCCGAGCTCTTCCTGCAAGCATCAGAGCAGAAGCTTCCGCTCACGTTCGATACAGCTTCGGCCAGTTTCGTCTCATCTTCGTCGTTGTTCGGCGTAGCTTCGGCTTTGTTCGGTACAAAGTCGGCTGTGTGTGAGTGTGACGTGGCTGGAGGAAAAGCATTATGGGTCATTTTAAAGTGAACATCAGCAAACCAGTCACTGGAAAACATTGATGTGTCTTGGGAAATTGGATGTGACATTAATATCTTATAATATACACAGACTGCATTATCTTAATGACTAAAATGTGCTAATTTAAGATGTGATTTATAGCCATGTGTGCAGGTCTGTCACATTTCTTTAGATTGTCCCCTGATTTTTTTCTCTATTTCAACCAAACTTTATTTGTTTTATCAGAACATAGGCTAGGCTACATGTTAAGAATGTAGCATACTGTGTGTGTGTCGTGTATATTAGAAAGAACAAACACAGGCTATGTAAATAATGATGCAGAGGTGCAAAATATAAATTTCTTAAATGGATCCATTATGCAGTTATGATGACAACTGTGAATTAATATTTAAACTATTGAGTTTAAGCTACTACTGAGGGGGTCAGCTTACTGCAAGTGTTAAACTTTACTTTTTTAATTTACAAAATAAAATAATAATAATAATAAACCCTTCTTCAATCTATATAATATACTCATGAATCCCCATAAAAAAGCTTTGTGATGTTTAATGTAATGTAAATACATAATTTTATTCAGTCACAAAAAATAGATGAACTAACATCAGAACATTATGTAATAAATCACATCAGAAATGCTGATGTTTAGATGACACACCATAAAAAACAACAACAAAAACATCACACATTTTCAACCTCTGCTTTTAATTTAAATTTGCATTCTTTTTTTTCAAGCTCACAAACCACAAAATCAGACTTTTTTTAGTGTTTTGTAGTTCTGCCAGTGTCATAATCTTTGATGTGAATCATTCAGATTCATTATACACTCATACTTCTGAATTCAATGTTTTTACAAGGATGCAACGAGAGCTCTTCAGCCTAAAGTGACCTCCTGGAAACATCCACTTCACAGCATGCAGTGTGAGCCATGCATTGAAGATTGATGTTCTCTACATGGACAGCTTGATGAATAGCTGGCAGTCTATAGCTATGTATTTAGTGCAAGAGTGTCAGGGTGACAAGTGAAGATGTTGTCATTCATACTGACAGTATGTGGAGTGGTAGAGTGGGCTGAAAATACTGCAGGAACATGTGGAAGAGTAAAAGATCAACCTCAGTGGGTTGGGTACACCGGATATAGACATCACTTTAGGAAACGCTGCCTCCTGCCAAATGCTCATTCATCCCTAAAGCACCCCTGTAATGACTGATCCGGTAGAAATATCAATTTTATGGATGATTAAAAACAACAGCAGAATTATTATGCATTTCGAAGGATGCTAACTCACATCCTTTGGGTGTTTTTTTTTCCATAAAACCCCATTAAAGCTCAAAAGTGTCATTTTCTTATTCTCCTGCTGTTGCTTTTTTGCTTTTACTGCCACATCTGTGAAACAAGGAGATAATAAAGTTGTATGGATTTCTTGGCAAGTGGTGCACATCATTTTGATTATTGCTTTCAGAGCGAAGGTGGAGAAAAATCTTTATTCCTCCAGTAAAGATAATGGGGGTGTATTTATGCCCCTGACTTCTGTTACTGAGAGATTTGTCCCCGTGACTTGTATTATTGAATATTTCCACAGGCTATTCATTTTCTCGCCAAGCTGTAAGGACTGTTGAATTAACTGATAATTTCAGAATGTGAAACAATATGCTCTACAACATAAATATAACTGGAGTCACAATTTACACTGTTGCATATTAACAAAATAATATATCAGCTTTAGAGTCACAGTCATAAAATTGAATTATGAGTAGGATATGAATGTACATCTTGTACTGATTAATAGCTCTGGGACTTTTCATTGTATCATTCTGCTTGTCTTCCTGTGAAACACTGTCTGTGACACCAACCACTTTCATGACCAAGTCCCGCCCATGAGGCCATTTGACCGACATGTCAAACAACCAATCACAGTTTGTTTTGTTTAGTGTCACGTTTTGGGGCGTGGAAAGGTCACAATAACAGACCAGTGTGTAAAACTCTCGGATGTATTTTAAAGATACTTTGCCACGATCTTTAAATATTTCACATACTTTTGAAAATCCAGCATTTATTTGATCCTGATAAGCATTTGTCGTCACAGTTGTAAACACGACGGCTTTCTTCTTTCGCAAGGAGGTTTGGCTCCACGGCATCTTTGTTTCTAGGCAGAATGTTAAAGAACCTGACACACACATCTCCTGGGAATCCTGTATAACTCAACCAATCTGACGACGACTTTCAAACTCCTGAAGTGTTTCTACTTTTGTGTGCCATATGCATCAGACGTTTAGCCAACGTTCCGTGGGCGTCTGAGGCTGAGACTAGCCGACAAGTGACTGTGTTTAGGAGTGAGTCATTCATTCAACCAATTCGTTTAATCAATCAGGATGAAACGAGTGACTTTATTTATGAATGATTCACTCAACCGATTCTTTTAAACACTGATTCATTCAGTGCCAGCCCCTGCTGGATGTCAGCAGTCAATTCACTTTGTTTGGAACTATTTTCGTAAGGCAGAGTGAAAATTGACAAAGTAGCCAAGTGCTGTCAAACGATTAATCGCAATTAATCGCACCAAAAAAGTGTTTACATAATATACAGTGTTTGTACTTTGTATATTTATTATGTATAAATAAAGACATACACATACAGCATATATTTTGAAAATATATGTATTTACATGTATATATTTATATTCATATACATTATATAATATATAAATATATTTAATATATAAATGTAACATATTTTTCTTAAATATGTACATGCATGTGTATTTATATATACATAGTAAATATACACAGTACACACACATATATTATGTAAACAATAACTTATTTTGGATGCGATTAATCATTTGACAGCACTAATTGTAACTAACTGCAATGCAAGTTAATCGTAACTAACTTTTGCTCAAATGGAACCAAGCAATTATGAATAATAGTTGTTTGTTTCCACTTAAAGGGGTCCTATTATGCTCTTTTAGAAAGTCTTGATTTTGTTTTGGGGGTGTACTAGAACACGTTCTCATGCTTAGTGGTTCGAAAATCACATTATTTTTCACATTATTTACATTATTACAATACCTCTCTCCCCAGCCTGACACAAACGACTCCATTAGTTCCGGGTTTGATGAAGGCCCGCCTTCCGAAAAATTAAATGTGTTGTGATTGGTTAGCTGTCCCAGTGCGTTGTGATTGGCGAACAGCTTAGACGGCGTTTCAGTATTGACCCACCCCTTACCAAAACAGCAAGTTCGTCAATATTGCCATATAAATGCAGACTACGAGAATATTGAACAAGAGGATCGTGCAGAACCTTTGCACTCACGGATATTGCAAGACATATTAAAGTGGTAATGTTATTGTTTTTTAGATAGGATGACAACAACATGCTTAAAAATAACTGCATTGACTATGTACAGATAAGTGCAACGGTAATATGTATTATGTTTATTGTTCTTTAATTCTAACATTATAACATGAATTGCACTGAAACTGTTATACAGTTTAATTTATTTATATCATAGTCCCACAGACTTACACTATTTGTGGCCTCATATATATGCATATTAATTCTCTGCCAGCGGGAGGCGCTGTTGTAGCGGGAGAGATCGAGGTTTCCCCGGTAACGCTATACACAAAACAGAGCTTCACTCACAAACGCTGCTTTATCAGACATTATATGCAAGATGAAATGAAAATCTCCCCACCTGCCAACCATTCGAATTTCAGTAGGCGGGATTTACAATTTGTGATGTCACAAATACAGGAAAACAACTTTGTAGTCCAAACGAGCCGTTCGCTGTAGTTCTTGAAAAGGGATTTAAAAAAAATGAAATATCTCCCTTTGGAGCGGACTTTGAGATTTGTAACTTTGTAGATAGTTTTATGCCCAAACATACACACTACACACTGACTAAAATTCAAAAAGTGAAAAAGCATAATAGGATCTTTAACAATTCGATTCTTGAATCTCGCACGCTCTGCCTGTTAATCTAACGCAGGGATCCTCAAATCTGGACCATTCCTGCAGAGTTTAGCTCTAACCCTAATCAAACACACCTGAGCATGCTAATCAGAGTCTTCAAGATCATTAGAAAATCACAGTAGGCGAGTTTGATCAGGGTTGGAGCTAAACTCTGCAGGAATGGTCCAGATTTGAGGATCACCTCAGTTACATGTGTCATAGTTATACAAATGTAGATTTAATATAGTAATCTAAAGATTTAAATTACATAATGCATTTTTTTTTCTTTTGTTATCAGCTCATTAATTTTAGTGGTGAAAGGGTTCTTCTCTTTCTGAAAACAGGAATACATTTCAATAGCAAACAACTTTATGCCAGCATTATAAAGTTGCTATGTGCTTATATTTGACAGATACAAATTATTGGTCTGCATTCAGTCTGGACTGGCAAACAATTTCCTGTTGATAAAGAAAGCTGGTTGACAGGTCATGCTTGGATTATGACAGCTCCTCAACATTTCCTGGATGTTTAAGGTCAGTGAGATGGGATTCGCTTTATTAACTTTTGGCATCACCCAATTATACAGAGAAAGTCTGTATTGCACACAGCATAATGTGCATTTATCTTCTAATCTATAGTCTTAACTTCCATTCATGCAGGCATTTTCTTGTCCTCCTTTTACCCCTGGTTCTGACATGTAGGGGTGCATCCAGGCAAAAGTAATTGCCTGCACCCTCAGTAAGCTTCCTCAGTGTAATTTTGTTGGAACCATCCTTCTCTCCAAACCATTAAACAGACACATATTGCGCTTGACAACACTTACATTTCACCAGCAGGTGTTTCTCCACGGGCAACCGTTAAATGTCCAACAGTGACTCATCCCTTGAGTTTCCAATCTGGCAAACAGCTCATGCCTCTTACAAGGGTTCCTGCGCAGTAAGATGGCAAAGGGCTCGGCTCGTTTGAGATCATGACAGAATTAGTCCAGGAAGACTTTCGTAAACAGAAACACCTGACAGAAAAGTTTGATAAGAAATTACTCAGGAACAGCACAGTAGTGCTTGTTTTCGCAGTTTCGTCAGGCAATTTATTTGTTGTACTCCGTTGTAGCCACCATGACAGCAGAGGTGCTAAATGACAGCAGGGGAAGACTAATTTTCTCATTCATTTCAAAAGCGGTGACATATCTTCCCATATTTACCCAAAAAGTGAAAAGAAAAAGAACAACTCCAAAAGAACAGGCTATTGGAAGGCTATTCAAATGGGCTATTTTCATTTAGTATGATAAAAGTTTTACAATCTCTATTGTAAAATACTCTGATATATCTTCAATTTAAGTCTATGGATATTTTCACCATCATTCCCTGGGAAAAAGTAATACTGAAACACCATTTCAATCTTGAAAAAATCTAAAATGTTTGCACTTTAAAAGTAGTATGTTCATTACCAATTAAAAAGTAATGTTCACATAATGTTATTTGAATAATTTTGACAATGGTTCTTGGAAATGTATGCCTTTTATTTTGCATTGGTTCATCAATGCAGCAAAACTGTACATATGGCTGGGCACAACAAGAATAAAGGCGACAGTGACTTCTTGGGATTGTGTTAGCTCCCACATTCCACAGACCTTTGGGATAAGACAAAGCAGACCTTTCTACAAGAGAATAACTCGGAGGAGCCAGGTGAAGGCCCTTGACCATCCAAATATTGATGAAAATGTCAATGCACAAACAAACCATGTCTTGATAGTGGTTGCACATAGTGAGACAAATCTGTGCAAGCTTTCATCCAATAAATCTGTCATTTTGGACCATTATTGAACATGTTCTGGCAAGCTATCTGTACCCTTCCCCAAAACAGGACACTTTTACGTTTAGCTACATGATACAAATTCAGCATGTGATCCCGCTTTAACCTTACAGACAGTATTTTGAACTTGAAGCCATTATCTTGTATATAATTGACATCTATGCATCAGCGTTCCTTGGCTCATGTTTTATTCAATACTTCTTGCCACAAATTTGGCAAGGAAATGTAAACTAAATTCCTGTTCAATTCTTTTTTTCGTGTTCCAGCTTCTGAAGATGCATGTAAACAATTCATAATTCGGCGACGTGAATAGAGAACACCCAACTGGATAGCAAATTAGGATGTGCGATAGTGCTCTTCAATTGTGTTTCGCTATCCCTGAGAACCTTATTCATAATTAAATGAACCAACCCTCTGAATTATACAACAAAAGTTCAGCTACAAGACCATTAAATATGTATACTGCCTAGAGCAGGGAGTTTTCCACACAGAGAGACTGGTAAGGGTTGTGGTATCACGAAGAGTGCCAACATCTGGCAAGGAGCGAGTAAAACAGATCCTCTGGCACTACACGGTTTAAACCAGCGAGACGTGTTAAATGAGCATCGCTCAGCATACCTTAAAGCAAAACATCTCGCTCCCGCATAAATGAAGACAATATCTATGGTTCCCATCATCACCTATCGTATCATTCCCATGCTTAGAAGAGGAAATATCCATGTGTATTATAGATCTAGAACAGCAATGTAAACCAGAAACTACATAACCAGACAAGACTTTTAAAATAAGCAGAAACATTCATTTACAGTGGAATGTGAAGGGCACAGAAATGTTCATGGATTAAACTTCCAGGAATTACTTCTGAAACTTTGTTTCAATCTAAAAAAAAAATCTTATTTTTTTGGCATTTCCAGTTTTGTTACGTCATTTTATTCTGTCACAACTGACAATAAAACATGAGGAAAAAAACACTTGCTTGAATACATGTCCTTGTATTTTGGCCCTAGTACTGTTTTTCTTGATAATAGTAAAATATTTGGATGACAGTTATTCAAACATTTAAGGCCACAAAGTTCAGCTACAACAACTTTCTCCATCTTTTTTTTTACTCCCAAAAGCATGATGTCATTCAGCATTTTTTCCTATTTTCTTTTCTTTTTTACAAAAATGTTTGCAGATACGATTGTACACATTATTACTCCTCACTGGAATGGGAGTGACAGCAATGTATCCTGGCGATAACTGGTTTTCCCCATTAAACGCCAGCGACCCATCACACGTATGGGAGCCTGGCGAGTGAGGGCCCAGTGTTGCATAGATTTAAGGTGTGAATTTCAGTAACTGAAGTCACAGTATTTGGAAACAATTTCACAAAATGTCTGAGGAAATTAAAACAAAACAAAAAGTGGTCTGATGGTTGTACATTGGTGTTACAAACATAAGGGCACAGCTGTATAAAAAAATAGCCTTTTTAGCTGAGGTTTCAAGTCTGTGGCATCAGTGCTGGGATGTCCCTGCCCAAGTAACAGTGCAATGATAGGCTCCTCCCATTTATAGGAACCACACCCACACTATTAGAGCTCCTCCTTCCGCTTGCCCACTTTCTCTTGGTCTCGGCCCCTGAGATTTCTCATGAAACCAGTAAAGCCAGCTTCCTGTAGGAGGTAGACAGTGTTAGTGAGAAATGAAAAAAAAAAACTTCCCCACTGTGGCCCCAAAAGTATTTGGACACTTGCATATAAATGCATTTAAAACATGTCAAATGAATGTCATTGTACTAGATCAATGGTTCTCTAACCAGGGATACGTGACGTGATGGAGAGGGTACGCATGTAAAATGCTGAGTTTTGGTAAGTAACATAAAACCGAGCATGTATTTCTGACAAGCAAAATGCCACTTCTAGTATAATAACAGGACAATGGGAGTGCATGTCAAATACATGACAGCTAATCAAATTACCTCATTTTTTGTGGTCAAAACTGACTGTATATCTACTCAAGCAGTGTGCGTATGATAGGATGCCCGTTGAGTATGCTGCTTTAGTAAATAAGCACTGCTGCTCAATGTATCTTTCAAGTAGGTTTTTAGCACTTAATAGCACGAAGAACAAATATTGACACGGGCTGTACATAGAGATGGATTTAAGAAACTCTCATCAATATAGAAATGTACCCTGTGCGAGTTCTTGTTTATCATGTTTAAAATACGAGCAAGAATGTAATTTTCCATGAATATCCTAAACATTGGAAATGTGACTGATTTTATACAACAGTTCAACTATTTTTTTTTTATATTAAATTAACATTTTACATTTTTAAATGTAGCCTACATTTTAAACAACAGTCAATATTTTAGTTATATTTGGCAAAAAAAAATATTTCCAATGAAATCTGCAATCGATGTCTCCAATCAACATGGTCTACAGCAGTGTTCCATTATTTTTTATTTTTACTTTTAAATTTGTAAGAATATGAAATAAAACATGGCATTCAATTAATAAGGCTAGAAAAATAATACCTCTATAAAGGTAAAAATGCACATGTGATAATTTTTTTGAATTTTAATTTCAAGTTGTTATTATTACAGTATATATAATTAATTTTTTACATTATTAATAATTTATTAGTTTAAATACTTTTAAGTCACCCTGCGGCCCCCTTGGAAGTTTATTGATGTCCCCTAGTGGGCCCCGGACCACTGGTTGAGAACCACTTCTCTAGAGCTTCCATGAAATTAAATAAAATGGGTAACAAAAACAAAATAATTAAAAGGTTAGATTATACAAATGTGCTTGAAACTAGATAGAGCGTAAAGTCTGCAGTTTAAACAGAATCATTTCAATCATGATCCAATCCTTTTCATTTAAAACCCATTACGCATTTTGCTTGAAAAGTGTGCTTGTGCTTTCTTTTACCTAAAATTACAACTTTGATGTTCTGTCATATCCAATAAAATTCATACATTTTTATGTGTTTCTTAATAGGGCCACTGTATTAAATACAAATCACGTGAAAGGGCACTTACCCCTCTTTCCCCATTGTATTTCTCGCTGAACTTCCCATAGTTGTAATAGTTGAATGTTGGGTAGCCATCAACTGCCTCCTGTTTACACACCTCATGGTTTTGTCCCTTTGTGCAGTCCACTGCAGCATATGCAATCTGAAAGGAATTAAAGCATAATTATTTTGACATGAAACAGTTCTGTCATATATTAAATACCCTTACTTCCCCAAAGTATGCTGTATCAAATAGTATTACAATGGTAATGTGATATAGACAGAGCTATGGACTTTTTGGAAACATAAAAGCACACTTCTTTCAACAGTAAAAAGGCATGAGTTTGTGAGTAGTGCACGATGTAGTGTGTGGTGAGGTATTATGCTGTCTGATCATGGTTTCATTGTTTACGCTCCTGAGCCCCTTGGAGACCCATTGTGCCGAGTCCCTGGGAGTATTTACTTTCTCTAGAGAAAGCTGTATATTTGAAACACATTTTCAATCAAACAGCCTAACTGCACTGATACGTATTGCATAGTGTGTCGACTGAACTGAACATTGCTTTGAGTTTCTATTGGGCTAATTTACAGAGATGTAAAACACTACTCAATAATCCATAAGACTGCATGGCAGCACATTTGAATCTTCTTGATGACCATTGGCTTGTATATAAACCTTCTTCTGATATGGCAAAAATAATTAAGAAGGAATGACAGCAACATATAAAAACCCCGAAGCTGACAGTCAATAGCACCTACAATCAAACTTCTATGCCCTTTGGAGTAGATATTTTAATGTGTGAAAACGTAACTGTGAAATCTAACAGCGCAGCTGCTTTGGCACTGACTGAACCGTTTCGCTCGCTGCACCCCTACGTCCTGAATTTAGCCTGCCGTTTTTCTCTAGGGTAATGCAAAATGAGTAATACATTCCTGTCAAGAAAGGCCATTCAAAGCAGCGTAGGATAAAATTATATAGCAAACACCCCAGCATTAAAACAAGAGCAAAGATTTATGCTCAGGATATCTGAGGACGGCAGTTAGCGAAACCCAAACAAATGAACCATAAATGTCTCTCGACTAAAAAAAGAGATGCTGTCAAGGCATATTTTAGCCCTGTCAAATGTATTCAGTGCATTTTATCACTCAAAAGGTGAAAACAAAAAGCCTTCTTTGCATAACTCAATATTTATCTTCATGGAAACCACGTTTGCCGCTATACGAATGAATTCATCTAGTGAAGTTGGCATGTAGTATTCTCACTCTTCAGACAAAAACAACTCGCATGAAAAGCGATGCTAGGGATCTTGGTGCACCAATCAAACATGATCCTCCAAGATTACAGGGTTTCACTGGAGGTTGATATAAATGTGTCTGTGATTATTCTGTCTTTATATCGACAGGAGGAAAGGGATTGTTCATTTGGTTGCCGGCCCATTCTAATATCGATCCGAGTGTTGGTGGAATACACTCTTGGCACTTGACTGATCTTTCTATATCCTCCCCAATAAGCGGATGTAAGCAACATAAGACTCATGGAAACTCTGGATTTCGTGCTTACAGAGGGTGATTTATGAGATGGATGAGGTTAAAAAAAAAGTCATTCACAAAGGCACAGAGATCCATCTAAGACCGTAATTATCAACCTCACAGAGAAAGAGCCCAGGTCATTGCGCACAGGAAATGAAATGGCCAGTGAGCTCATGAATATTACAGAAGAGAAGTCATTTCCATTTGGTGCTAATAAGTTAAAACAGGTCAACAAAAGAACATCTGAACCAAGACTAGGCTTTAAGCCATTAGCCTTTTTCCACAATTGAAATATGTTGTATTTAATTGGACCGCATATGTTAGCTTTCACTACAAAAAACAAACAACTGTTTAGTAGTCAAGCAGAAAAAAACAGTGCAAAGAGGCTTTATATCAAGAATTGAAGGAATGAGGTTCTAAGCCCTTTTTCTGCTAGAAGGCCTTTCAAGATGTATACTAATACACTGTACATGAAGGAAATTAACACTAACGAGAACAGAGGATAAACAGTGGAACAAGGAGATAATTGGACTCTAAGTGGAACCAGAAACACAAAACCTTGATACAATTAAACAAACCTCGTTGTTTGAGTGTCAGAGTCACATTTATTTGTAAATTCAACTGACCTTTTGCTGAACTGCACTAGAATTACTTTGATGCATCAACTAATAAAAATTGATGGGCATATTGGGTAATCCCAAAAAAGCAAAATCTGATTGATTAGCATATTCAACTCTTTGTTGTCTGAAAAGTGAACTCAATCAAAATTACATCCAAATGTGGTTTGAATGAATTTTTTTGAGCTACCCTAATCCATATGCCCTGCCATTTTCTTTACTACTGATTTTTGCAACAAATTTTTATTGGAATTAAGGCAAGGAAGACTAATTTTATTCCACTGGAAAAGCCCTCATCCACATTATTTACTAAAATATGGCTTGCATGTCAAAAAACTATCCCCCTTTCAATTTCTATTTCTGTGCATTCCTGTATTCTTTATCTTTGTATACATCCTAAAAATGTCATAAATCATAAATACAATTTTTTTGGAAATGCATTTCAGTATGAGAGGTAAGGCTGGAAGTCCTTGATATCATATGTAACTCATTTCCCCCCCAGCCTTTCTCTATATAGTGAAGTATGGTATTCGCTATGTAGTGAATAATGGATGAGTGAATGAGTGAGCAGTTTCATATACAGGATATGAACTAAGGAATAATTGACAACGGCCTGTTGAATTATTGAAAAATAATGCGCACACAGGTTGTAATGGAGCCATGCATTATTTTTCAATAATTGAATGGCCCAGAGTCAATCAATTTCACTTATACCACGGTTACCACACCCCAAGACATCGTTCAGCTTTAAAACGCTTGTGTGTAAAACTAATTTCTTATTCATCTCATCCCAAGCCTATGTTGCTAATTTCAAGATGTCATTTTAGAGCTTGCAAATATGTGTGTTTTTACAGTAGCTATGCTTCCATCACCCTGTTTTTTGTGATGGAAAAGGCAAAAAAAAAAAAAAAAAAACCCTTATTTTGCAAAAAAGGTTTTACACTCGCTTCAGGTGGTTCTTGTCTTATGCAAAAAAAAAAATCATGTGACCAACCCTGCTTAGCTTCAGTGGGCAACCAGTCTTGGGCTGCAGGGTGATATGGCTGCTGGATGGCATAACTAGACTAAGCAGCGGACCAATCTCATTGCACAGTATCTGAAATGCATTTATGGTCATTCTGAAATGCCGGAGCAAAATCTGTCGTCAAAATATTTCTGTATAATTGCCTCCCAGAACTGTCTTACATGACTGCATTCTCATACAGCATGCATCCACCTCCTAAAGCAATGACCATCTTTAAGGTTTCATCTGCTCGCTCTGAGGTGCAAGTAATTTATTATATATGAAAATGACTGTATTCAGTGGCTTCTCCTACTTTAGTGCCAGTGAAATTTAGTGCCTGTGACAAGTTTGTTCTCTTTGACTAGTTGGACGGAAACTGTGCTTTATTTGCAAATATTTTATGCAATATTCCAATAAGTTTAATTCACAACTTTGGATGGAAACAAAACTAGTATGTGTGTGCATGCAGAGACAGGGAGAGAAAAGAAAAAAGTGAGCTTTCCATAGATAAAAATGTAATTTATTGGAGAAAACATGGAAACCCTGTGTCATTTTTTTTCCTATTGTTTGTCATAATTGTTTTCTTGATCAGTCTTTGTGGGTTTTGGTTAATTTGCTGTTTTAGGCTGTAAGGACTTTTGAAGTAGCTAAAATAATTTGGGTGAATTGATATGCAATTGCAATGTGGTCACCAGACCAGGAACCAATTCATAGCTGCACGTTTGCTGGAAAATAATTGCATGCCTTATAATGTTTGTCAACCAATCTGAATCAAGCATTCGACAGCGCTGTGAAATGTGTAAATAATAAAAAAGCTTCTGATGCTATGCTCATGTGGTCTCATATGCTTTATGAATTCAGTTCTACTGAGAGATGCAATGACTGACAGACAGGAGCAAAGGTTTACGCATGTGGGAAAAATAACTCTGTGTATTAAAGGATGCTGTGAAGTGGCTCACTGTTTGGAAAAAACAGCAGATGGAGCTTCATGAACAGAGCTTTTAGTCTTCAGACAAACAGTATCTGTTTTTAATAATATCTTTAAGGGCGTTAGCACAAAATCTAAGACAAAAAAACAAATCCGGCTCCATTTGAATCTTGGCAAAGTGAATTTCCAAATGCCGTCCATCTGAATAACGATTATGCATGCGTCTAAACTCAAGAGCAATAGGGAAATTGAAGAGGACTGATGTTGTGCCTGATGAATTATAGACATTTGCAAATAACAATTAAACATCACTGTCTTATGGCCAGTGATAGATGTCTGCTGTTAAAGAAGCCAAAGGAAATGTTTTTACAGGCCTTGAAGATCCAAAAGAGAGACAGCTACTTTCAAAGAAGTTTCGGGAGAAAGAGGAAAGATTTAGAGAATGATGAAATGTTAGAGTGTAAAAGCCTGAGATGGAGTGTTACTCAGAAAGACGAGTCTGAAGTGTGAAAAAAGTCAAAATATCAGCACTCGGCAAAATGAAAGCAATGTGTGAATTAAGTTAAGCCAAGCACACTATGGCCCGGTTTCGTAGACAGGGCTTAGCCTACGCCAGGATTAGGCCATAGTTCAATTAGGACACTTAAGTCATTTTTATAAACATGTCTTAGAAAAAAACATTACTGGTGTGCATCTTAAGACAAACAAAGGCACTGACATGTTTTAAGATCAGTCAGTGCAAGTTGCTTTCAGTTAAAACAGCGCAGATTTACATTTTAGTCTAGGACTAGGCTTAAGCCTTGTCTGTGAAACCGGGGGAAAAAGTCTTGTTCAACTAGTCTGCAACAATGCCACAGATCACAGCAAACTCTAAGCATGCAGTGAAAGTGAGAGGGGAATAATAGACATTAATAATAGACAGAATAATTATAGACAGAATAACTGACATCATGAGACATGCAAGAACCAATGACCTTCGACTTTGTGCATAATCTGAGAGCTGCATAATGATTTGACCTGCCCTTGATGATCTGATGTTGTATGGAAATATTTTTTTCAACATTTTATTTTTGTTAAAAAAAGCATAAATAAATAAGGGTTAGGAGCGGCAATAATAACTGACACTTTACTATAAAGTTTGATTTGTTAACATTTAGTTCTATTGCATTAAATACATAATTACATACACACTACTAACTAATATACTAATGCTATACCCTTTTTGAAGGATCATGTGACACTAAAGACTGAAGTAATGGTTGCTAAAAATTCAGTTTTGCCATCACAGAAATAAATTATATTTTAAAATATATAAACAAAAGTTACTTTAAATCATAATAATATTTCAGAGTATTACTATTTTTACTGTACTATTTAATAAACTTATCAAAAATATTACATAAATCTTGTAACGTCAAATGGAACAACTGACTAAAACATCCAAATTCAATTTCGCCACAAGCCATGAGCCTCCTCACACCAACAAGTCATTAAAGGGGCAAAGAAGTCTTGTAGTGAGTGCTTGACTTAAACTGACAAAACATGGCCAAGGCAGCATCGTCTGCTCCACACTATAATGTAGAAATCAACAGAGAAACACTAGACGGATAACAAGTGAGGTAGAAGATTGAAGGTCAACCAGCATCAGACAGCACAGTGACTGTGGCATTGAAGACCTTGCGAACGTTCTGGAGATGAAAAGAGATTCAATTCTAGGATGTGTGAAGGCTGTCTGAATGAGAGAGGCAGAACTTGATTGCGCTTGACAGAACCTGGAAGTCATTGGAAAGGGTTTGTTATTTAGAGTGGCTGGAAATCTCCTTGATGGTGTTGAGACTCACCTTGCGGTCTTCTTTGAACAGCTCAGCTGCTGTGGTGAAATGAGGGACGGCGTTCTTGCAGTGCGGACACCCTGGAGACAACAGTAAGATATAAGTATTCATCGAGCTGTCTTACCTTATCATGCCGAGAACAAACGGCAAGAGTTGATATATCCCAGCATACACAAATAGATGAATACTAAAGCAAAAGTACAATTCTTTACAAATAAAAAGACATTACTTCATGACAATAACATAAATACACACGTAATCCATCACTGCCTGCATATAGCAGGTTAAACTGACAGAACTTAACTTTATAGCTCGTCAAAAGTCACTTTATTATTCTCATAGACAGCCCAGCGGGGGCTTTCCTGAGGCAATATGTGTCTATCAAATTTACCAAAGAACAGGCAAGAGTTTCTACCCTCCTTAGTCATAACTCCTAAACTTTAATTTCCATCATGTTCTTATGAGGTGGTTTTGATGCCAAGGGTGTTATTCTTATAAATTATGCATGGCATTTGCAGTTAAATGTTTCAAATGAACAACTTCCATCGAATAAACAGCTGCCTAAAGCTAGAAACTTGCCAAATGGTATGGTTACACGGCTATGGGACAACCGTCTCATTACTGTGCTGGTTTAGGTTGTCACGCAATCTTGTTTGCACACACTTGTGCTACTTTACGTTTTGAAATGAAAGTTATTCAAGTGAGTGAGTTCACTTTGGAAACTGGTGACTTTTAAATGGCAGTTAATGGCACGGTCATAATTTGCACGGCAGCAAACAAAGGCCTGTTTGTGTGAGGAACAAGGGGTCTAATTTAAGACGCACGAGGGTCATTATAAATAATGGAGCATAAAGTTGTGTACCTTCCCTTTTGGCTCATGTTGCCATTATATGAGGAGAAGAAAGGCTGGGCAGGCCTCCAAACCCATGCGAGGTCGATGCGAGACTGTCTCAGTGCCCAGCTAGATACGCTAATCAAGAAGAAAGCGTGGGCAGAAGCTGTACTTAAAATAACAGCGCATAATCATTTTTCATCATATGCAAGAAGAAATTTGGGGTGCGTTTCAATCGACTTTCTAGTTCAGTTGTTGTTGCCCTGGGAACAATTTCTAGGGCGGTCCAAGTGTCAGAATCATTCCAGTGCACTGAAACGTTTGCTCCCTAGACATTCCCAGAATGCACTGGAGGTGTATTGACTTGAAATTGACATAAGGGATGTGGCTTGTGTGAACGAAAGCCCTCGAGTCTGCTTGATAACCTCTGATAAGAACATCTTGTTTCAACTATCATGCTCGCTCCAGAGAGTTACCACTATTATCAGGGTAGCTAGGTGATATTTAAACCTTCAGTTCTGTACAAATGCGAAGATCTGTCCTATCATTAAGTAGAAAGTTGCTTCACAGCGATGAAAGCTGCCCACTATCACGTACATCGAATGGTGCCGTTCACCAGAACAAAGCAACACTGATGCAATCACTCAATTCAAAGCTCTGCATAGCTTTGTTTTAAATGGGCACTATTCACACCATCATTTGTGCCAGTAATTAACTGTTTTGATTAACAGTCTTTAATACCCATTGCAAAAGCTATGTTTGTCATTTCTGTCTAATTACACCTAAAAAGAAGCTGTAATTAAAGGATCCAGTGAGACAGAGATCAGTAGTTGTGGAGTATGACACAATACAGTCTAATGCCAAATAATTACAGCATTGTTCATTGAGTACATGTTGCAATTATGTTACAAGCCTCAGTTATGATAACAAAATAGGGAATATTAATACGAAATTATGTTCTCAAATGTGTGCACAACCAACAGTGGTGCTTGCACAGACTAAAAAAGTCAAGTCAGCTGTTATTCAAAGGGGAAAAACAAAATTGGAAAATACATAAACTGAAAAATACATAATTAAATGGTACATAAGTATATAATTCATATATACTAAAATAAATAAATAACAGAAAATGGGACATTATAGTTTGTTTTTTTACATTGTAACATTCATTTTATGAGAAATGAAGTACATTTCCCCATCAGTTATCTTTTCTGCAATGCATTGGATATATTTTAACAAGTATAGGAGTCCAAAACATTGTTTTATGTCATGTTGGTGCAAACTTTACTCAACGAACGGCAGAGAACGTGCATCAAATTACAAGATCAGTCTCCCTGTCTATTCCTGATCCTGAGATTTGTTTACACACAAACGCAAGCACATAGCAACACTACCATTCTTGACAACATGTCAACAATCAACATGAAGGAAGAAAAATGAGCCGAATGCCAATAAGATGAGACCGTGTTGGGGAGACGTGGGCAGCAGTTTGATGTTTTGTTTTTGGCTCCTGCTTCCCACTGTCTAGCCCTCATCTCGCGATTTCATTGGTTGTTGCTCATCGCTGCTCTCTTGCTAGTGACAATGCGCAGACCTGACGAATGGTTGGCCAGATTTCAAAACAGTTTGAAATGTATTGTAGCATCTGCGCAAATTGGAAGAGTGTCACAAAGAGTTGGCTATTATCTGGGGCTGTTTGTCACAGATGTACAATATACAAGAGAAACAAGCTTCAGTCTGGTCATATGAACTTTAAAAAATAACTATATATCTATATCTATCCATCTATATATACACACACACACACACACACACACACACACACACAAAACTCAAGGCAGTGCAAAAATCTTAACCATCTTGGTTGTTTGTCTTTCTTTTTCTTGCCATTGTCACTTTTGTCTTGCTTAGGGTTTGTGTAAGACACTATTTTTGTCAAACATATTATTTATGGAAGAATATGTAATATGTGAAATGGACTATACAACTCAGATTAAATATAATTAATTGCATTAAACTGTTTGTCTTCACAAATAATAACAGAGGAAGAAGAGATACACAAGTAATTAATCTCCTTTTGTTTCCTTGAGCCTAAAACATTTTTACCATATTAGAAACATACATCATATTTAACTGTTATGACCTATTGTGAATATTTTAAATATGATAATAGCTATATGCAGGAATCTATGGTGCCATTTGGCAGATGTTACGCCACCTGCACATTTCAGTACTCCATATAATTGCGATCACACATCATGCTTTAGGAGAATGCAACCTGTAATTTTCCTGTAATGCTAAAAGGTTTATGAAAAGCCTGGATATGTGCTTTGAGACCGAAGCTACAGCTGCAGTATTTCTGAAAGAACAGAAAGCTTACATGGAGCATAGAACATGACCAAGGCGTGTTTCTTCTTTTTCAGAAATTCCCTGAAATCTTCGGCTCCCAGGTGGCTCACGCTGGACGGCATCTCATCCCACGACTTCTCTGGAGGAGGTGGGGCCTGGGGACTGAGAGAAAGAGCCTGTGATTAAATAGGTAAGCTGTTAGGCTGACATCTCAGAAACTGTAACACTCAGCCAAATTAGGTCACTGTTAAATAACCGAAAATTTTCATAATCACTCTAATATAGTGAATAAAATACAGATGTGATTAGACTTACACCCATGAGTTCAGAGAAATGAACGGTTGCCAAAGTATTTAGACATTTAAGCTAGAATTGTATTTAATTACATAAAATTATTTCTATAATAACAAAAGTATTCATTTTTGGTGTTAAGCCTCGGTGAACGCAAGATATTTATTTTTTAATAAATCATACTGACCCCAAACCTTTGCATGATAGTGTATATATATATATATGGTTTGACATTTTGTTTTTGCAATGCTAATGCTTTTTGAGGTCTTATTATATGCATATCACACAATAAACAATTTCAAACATGACTGCACCTCAGGACTAAACAAAACCCAAACTTGGGCTCTCATGACTTCCCATGGCCCATGGTATTATCGCATATTCTTCAGTATTTGCCATGAATCTGACAACACGCTTGCCCTGCTGTTCTGGGACCTGTGAGATGCCACTTAAACTCGTAGCTGATGCCCGCACAGAAGGACTGCTCTAGGATCAAAGCAAGGGCAAGCTCTTCCCCTGAGAGGTCAGTTTAGCAGTGATTGATTGTAGTCAAGCTCCGTTGAACACATCCCAAAGAGTCAAGGGAGACAGTGTAAAAGTAAATTCTCAAGCTCCCAGCCCACACGCAGGCTGCTCTTTAGAATCAGTCAGTGTGTGTTTTCGAGAGCACGTTCCTATTGACTGAACCCCTGTCATTTACAGTATGTGGCCCTCTTAGTGTGAAGTTCGGTAATGCATGATAAACATCTCCAGCTCAAATGTATGTGGCTGCAGTCTCGCTTTTTTCCATAAGTCTAACACTTGTTCTAACTAGGTGACATTCAGTTACCACTTTAACATAAAAACAAAACCATCAGTGGGCACTTGGACACATTTTTTGTATTTATAATGGTCCTTACTGACTATTTATAGGGTTAAGAGACTGCAAAGGGGAAGAGCAGCACAACAAAAAGCAATTTCTGCCTCACCTGTACCTGACCTTAGCTGAGCACTACATCCACCTCCATCGGAAATAAATATTACAAAGTGTGAAGAAATAAATGAAAGCAAAAACAGGCATTTACCCATGTAGACCTCCATCCACCTACATAAACAACTACACCCAGTCAAAAACAGCCATTGTGTTTTATCGGTTTTGTACATTAACAGAAAAAGCCAATTTTGTACAGAAAATGCATATTTTCAAAGCATTTTTTTATACTTTTATATAGGGACAGTAGAGAAAGAGGGCAGAATACAATAATAAATTAATAATGTAATAAAAAATTAAAAGTATTATAATAAAATATTAACAATAAATTATTATTATTATTACTACTATTATTATTAGTAGTAGTAGTACTATTATAAATTGACCAAACTATTCATATGCCAAATATTTAATGGGCATAACAATAATTTAAATGCAATAATATTATAATATTAAAACAATAAAAAAAAGAATAAAAACTACTAATAACAGAATATCTCGCTGCAACAACTTACTGAATTAATCTAGATATAATTTAATTTCCCATGCTGATGGTCAGTAAATCCCTGAACAGCAGTTAAACTCACTTCTGCAGCCACTCGATGATCTTGTCTTTGCTCCGTAGTTGAGGAAGTGTGTACTTCTCCTCCCCCTTTTCAAAGTACTTCACTGTTGGGAAGCCGGAGATTTTGAACCGCTCTCCGATGGACTTGTGAATGGTGGCATCCACTGCTGCCAATACACCAGGGCTCTGAAACAATGCGAACATACAAAGACAGAAAAGCACCGTTTCATTTCGAACTTAAAACACACCATACTGTATGTTATCCGACACCTAGAATGTGCAAACAGATCCTAAATGCTGGACATTGCTAGTCTATTTGTTAAACTCTGTGCAAACTGCTCTTTTTTCAAAAGGATCAATGTGATTGAGGTGCAAAGCTAATTAGAGATGCAAATGTTTAACCCAAATCACTCTCTAAAAACGTTCCAGCAATTATGGAACTCATTAGGTTTCAAATGTCTATTCAAAACTTAATTAAAATCATGAGGCAATTTGAGAACAGAGCAAGTTGCCATTTTAATATTGATTGTGTTCCGTGGTTGAAGGGGGCTCCTGTAGGTGGAGTAGATGAGATGCATATTTATTCAACGATTTCTGAATCTCAGGAAAGGAGATTGAGGATATAGGAATCAGTTCCTTATTCATGTTTAAACCTTAGATTTTAAAACCACTTTCTTTATCTAACTGGTTTAAATTAGGAATGTTAAAGTTAACCTGTTAATTAATGTGATTTTAAAAACAAACAAAAAAACTATTTGCATTGTGCATCCAGCGCATTTAGATTGTTTGAGAAATATCATATCTTTATACACGAAGAGCACTGTTGCAAAGAAACAAACACTTTGAGTGTCATCCACACAAATTGCAGAAAATTATATTTACACAAGGCCTATTATTTAGACAGATTTATGACATCCCCGGTTTAAACACAATCTATTTGTTGTTGAAGTTCTGGAGACAACAGGCAAGCTTTTTTGATGAAATGACAGCACAATTAGGCACAGCTTTGTTTCCACCATTATAAAGCTGCGAAATAGACTGTCATTATGAATGTTTCCTCAGCTTAAACTCAATTAACTCCCTCTATTTGCACACATCTGTCAGTGGGATACCTTATATTTATGATGAGAGTCTTGGTCATTATCACAAACAAAGGATTTGTGTTCGAGTTTAGGCATCAACCCTGCAGGGGCCAAATAATCTATGGACAGCTATCGGAGCTGTGAGGCAATTAGAAGTGCATGCAAACCAAACCACTTGACAACAAATACACAAACACATCTCACTGAAGCAACGGCACCGCATTTCAACAACACACTTGAGAGATAAGCATGGCCGCTTGAACTTCTCCGCCATCCACTTACAAAATGTCATATTCGTATACATTCATATATTCACATTTAAACATCCTATTCCAAAGTCTCCATGAGATGCAGATTGAAAATGCTTTAAAAATCTGGACACGTGGACTCTCTTTTTAAACCGTGTGTGCAAGGAATGAGAAAAATAAATGACTTCAGCTCTCTCGAGGGAGAAGATGTGAGGAATAGAGCATGCATTAGATAATGCATAACGTGTCATTATTGAACTCTGGGAAGAGCATCACTCCGAGTAGCTCCAAGCTGAAGGCTAGAGGGACGGCACAGAGGAAAAGGAAAATTAGATAAATACTTCAACTATAAAGCTCTGGTGACTGCAACTATGGACTAGAGAACAGAGCCAGCACTGCGGACACACCCGGAACATAAGAAACACACCACTCACACAACACGGCCAGAGATGTTTGTGAACTGTATATGTTTCATGTGATAAGTTTAAAGCCTAAAAAATTACCACGGCATGCAAGGATGGAAATGTTGAATCGGAGGTTGAAAGAGTAAAACATTTTCGGATTTGCCGCGGGGTGTTATCAAATAGTCTAGGATGATGGAAAATTACAGTTGGCTTATTTTAATCAAGTCAATTGGACACAGACTTTTTACAAGGAATGCCTCAAAGCGACAATTACACACCTAGAACCATTTCATTAAGTACACAGGTGTTCTCTTGACTCCATGTTGTCTTCTGTAAAGTCTGTTTGAATTTTATGACAAGCAAATATATGAGCATTATCCATTCCTATATGTCAGAGAATTAGAATGAAGGAACTCACATCTGGCTCTTTATTGAGGATCTCAGCAGCTTCATCGTACTCTGGCTTTATCTTCTTACAGTGGCCACACCCTAAAAACCATCACAACGAAGAAAATTAGAATGAGATTCATTTTAACATTTTAAATATGAAAAAAAATTGGAAAAAAAGAGACAAAGTCTGAAAATGTTTACAGTAGTGCTATGAAGTTGATGTCCACTTAAGATAATAATGCAATCTTATTAACTCACATTAAAAATATAAATTATATTTAAAATAAAGATAATATAATATTTTCCCATTATTTCCCCATTAATGTAATTATATTTCCCAATTATGTTTTACTGTATTTTTAATCAAAATACATGCAGCTGTGGTGAAAACCCAAACTTTTGAAACTTGTTCATATACATCACAAACATTGAGAAAACCCTGCTAGCTAAAGGTGGTTTAATGGCTGGCCTGGTTTGACAACTTTAAAAGGGGTTTGGTTACTTAAACTGCTAAACACTAACTTGACCAGGTTGAGAGGTCAGCAAGACTAGCCAAACCAGTATAAAACAGCAAACCCTCTTAGGCCAGTTTACATTTTTTTTCTCAACAGGGTTGTCATGCATAATTGACAACTCGATATCCATAAAAGATTACAACATGTCAATAATAATCACAAACAGCACAAAATAAATGATACTTCCACTAAAGAGATCCCTTTCCAATTTCCCACCTGTTACATAATCATAAAAGCCTTTCCAGAATTCATAAGCCAGAACTCATTTAGTCAAGTCTGGATTTAATATGTATTTATTTACACTATGGGAATATGAACAAATCATGCCACTGATTCATAAATGGTTTGCATTTTTGCAAAGAACTATGTACAAGAGTTTATTACTGTATTATTATTAAGGGTGACTCAAAATCAGGTCACATGAAATTACACACTGAGGTGGACGAGTGTCAGCATGCATTTTGTCTATTTAATCTGATGCAGGTAAAGCATCTTTTTTTTGACAAATTCAAGAGTGTGCATTGAGAGGCCTAGCCGATGTCATTGGCATTATGATGTTGATTATGTTTGTGTGTAAAGAATATTGCATTTGACCTTGTTGATGAGAATGCAAACATGTCACCCGGTACGTTGACAGTGTATTAATGTGGAGAGAGAGTATGTGCACATATGCTCAGTGGTGGGTTGGTAGGATACACCCTGTGCCGTACAGGAAATGAATATGTTCTATCAGATGTGTTTGATAAAAAATGCATGAAAGCTGAGATCCATCTTCCTTCAAATCACTAAAAAAGCAACCTCCCAAGAAATTGAAATACTACCAACCATACTCGTATCAGCAAATCTGTGTCAGGTAGAAACATTTGAGGATAAAATTGATAGACAAAAACATCAACAGCACTCAAGTGCAATTCAACTAACATAAAGAGAAGCTTTTTGTCTCTCTCTAACCTCTTCAGTGGTTCAAAATCAGACTTCGCTCGCCAAGGTAATTGAGTACCATATATTAACCATTGTACAGTACATTACATATTTGACAGTAGGCTATATGGATCGTTGAGGACCGTGGTATACTGTATATGAATGTCTTCAGTATACTCCAATGTACTTCAAGGAGTACTACTAGTTCTGCCTTTATACACGTGCAAATAATAATAATGTCATCATAATAACATGCCCAAAACATCGAAAATAGTGATTTTGACAACTGACTTGTCAAGCAAACATAATCCTTAAGAATTAAAGGGATAGATCCCTCGGAAATGACAATTATATTGTAATTTACTAACCATCATGTCATTCCAAATCTGTAGAACTTTCTCTTTTCTGTAGAACTCAAAAGAAGGTAACAGTTTCAACTGTTTCTGTCCATATAAAAAACCCAATGGAGTCCAAATCTACAGTGAATGTCATTGTCTTTAATTGTATGGACACAAAACTTTGTGCATCCCACAGAATAAATAAAAGTAATATGGATTTGGAACAACATGAGGTTAACCGTATTTTCTAACCCTTTGACTACCGTTACATTTAAAAGCCATTCAAGCACTAAGTCCAGCAAGAGCATACTCACATGGAGCGTAGAACATGACCAGGGCTGAAGGATGTTCCTCCAGGAATGTGTCAAAAGACTCATCGGTCAGATGGAAGACCGCCGAGGCGGACTCGGACCAGGGCACCTCTGGAGTTTTAGGCTGTGGTGCCTGGGGGCTGTGCAACATATTAAACAAGTAGTTAAAAACATTTCCATTAGTCAAAACGTTTTTGTTGTTTCAAAGCCTATGAACTTCATGACTCAAACCCCTCCAAACAACTAATGTGAGACACCTAAGCTCTAAGTTGGACACTGCCAAATCACATTTCACAACTCATTTCAGCTCTACATCTGGTGAGGAACGGTCACACCCACATGACTGAAGAAAGCTAGTCTGAGCTCGCATTCACATCTGTCTCCTCACGGGCTCTGTGCCCATATAAGTGGGGCCCAAATGATTCCTATGTAGAGTGGATAAAGCCAAGAGCTTGTCTCCAAAATGCTTGAGCTGAACAAAGACCAGCCAGAGGCAACTATGCTAGGGATAAAGACTGGCAAACACAAACATTCAGTGGGTAAAGTGCATCAGTAAATGTTCTCACATTCAAACTCTCACTATCTTCATTCAAAATTAATTCTACAAGACAAGCCAGGGATACATCTGCAAGCACTTTGAGAGCAGGAGGTCACCATTTTAAGTCTCTTAACATGCACTTGTACTGGTCAATCAACTCCAGCTGTCATATAGTTTATGGAATCGCAATAATGATTTTCTGTCTCACAAACCATGGACCACCCACAGTCCCTTCATTGACCATCTCATACAAAAATGGTGCGAGCTGATTAACTTTAGCAACTTTCAGGAGTCATGGATGCCATTTTTTTAATCAGTTCCCCTAAAATTGATCATAATTTAACTAAATCTTTGAAACAATACTGTTTAAAATTTAGAGTCAGCAAGATTTGTTCATGAAAAAAGTCTTTATGCTCACCCAGATTGCATTTATTTGATCAAAAATAGAAGTAAAAACAGTAATATTCTGAAATATTATTAAAATTAAACTGCAAGCAGAAATTAAGGGACCAAGCACAACAGAGGCAACGAGGAGCTAAGCAAGCACGATAGGAACATTTATGATTTTAAGTGAAGTGGTTGAAAATCCAAAAATCCAATCACTTGTAATTTGATATCATTGCTTATCACTTTTGACCAATAGGTGGCGCTGCCAGCAAATGACAATGACACAGAGCTTAGTGTCAATGTGCCAAAAGAGTTGCAGAAATACAGACTCAGATCCAGATCGGCATCATGCCATCAAATTTGTTTGGTCTCAGATATAAAAAAACTAAATTTTAAAAAACATTTTTTGGATACATAGAGTAAACGAAATATCCTTGAACAGAACTGCGTGCTCCACTTTGTTGCCTAACCTCACTTTTTAGGCAGATAGATCCAGCAATAATTAAATATAAATAATCTATAAATATTTCTACTTTTGTCTTTTTTTCTTCTTGCTTTCTACTTCTATATTGTTTGCAAAACAGAACATTTTTAACAGTGGTTTCATTTCAAACTCAGATTTACGTGCCTTTAAACAACATGAAAATACAAACCAAGCTGTGGCTGGTCTTGTGACATATTGATCAAACAGTCTCTTCCAGTCTAAAGCCCGGCTCACACTGTGCGATTTTGCTGTCTGAGACAAATTTTGAAAATCCTAAAAGATTCCTATAATCCTAGGCTAAAATCTGTAGTCTTTGATCGCTGGTTTGACATGTTCACCGACAGCTGATTAATGGCTGTTGCGATCAAATTTCACCTCCGACGAAATTCTGGCAGTGTCAGAAGATTTGGCACACTATCCTGCAGTGTGACTACCCCTACGATGAATGTCAAATTGTGTCTGTTTTTCAAGACGAGCTATGAGCGGAATTATTGCTAGATAATTATTCTATCAGCCATAAACTCTGGCGCTCCCGTCCTCCGCTCACGGAATTCATCTGATATGTTGCCTTTTCTATATAAACACTGGTTGTGTCACTGTTTTCATGTGGGTGTGTAGAGCAGCATACACTATTCTTCTTAAATATGCCAGTATTGCCGCCGTTCATATATTTTTCATGATAGCCAACATTTCGATCCCACGTGCAACACTGCTCCCAGTCACTGAACGTGTATGGGTTTATAATGTAAAACTCCAGACAACTTTTTAATGCGTCTTGACTGTCGTACAGTCTGACATTGCTGACAACTGAGATCCCATAGTGTGACATGATCATAATGTTCGTACAGTCTGACAAGTACAATCCTAAAGGACTTTAAAAAAAAATTGCACAGTGTGAGGCCGGCTTAAGTGGGAAGTTATTGACCAGATTAAGTGGACCAGACTTTATGGCAATAAAAAGGTTTCTCATACTACTAACAAACAACTAATGTGTCATGCCAAAGCACATAATACAAACACTGCTCAGGACACCGTGCTTGTTAATCAGGTCTAGTTCATCTAGTTTCACTGCATCAGCAATGTTACTGAATTTATTTCTCTTAATGTTGCTAGGCAAAATATTGTGCCACTGTATGACTGGAAGATTCATGCACTCCATAAATTACATGTTGCATTGCATGCACAGCTCTAGTGAAGTCAAACTCTGAGATGTGTAGACGTGCTACATTTTGTTCACTTTGTCACTTTGATAGTTGGTTAAGACGCTGCAGAGATTTTAAAGCCTCATCACATCTCTGTTAGGAGGCACAGAGGAGTGTTGTTTTACAGTGGGCATCATATCTTTCACACCACAGTTCCTGTAAAACACTCCCTGGGTAATGGTAGAGACCGCGGGCAGAAGTCCAGGATGTGACACCTCTTACAAACAAAGTGATTCTTTACAGCTTTTAAAATAGTAAAGGGCATAAGAATGAATACATGGAGGCTGTGTATGTTTGTATGTCAAGAGTTGAAATAAGCTTTACTCACTTTTTCAACCAATCAGCAATGTCTTTAGAGGTGGCTCCATAATTCTCATAGTGATGCAAGAATTTCCCCTTCCTTTTTGGGAAAAGAACAAAATGATTAATCATAAGCTGGCTGAAAAAATCCAAAGCAACACAAAGCAATTCATCATGAACAAACAAAACATTTTCACCAATATAAGATGGACACAATTTTAGAGAAAAAAAAAGTTTGTAAAATAGGTTGGAGCCATGGCCTAGTGATTAGTGCACATGCTTTCGCCACAGAGCAAGAGATGTGGGATCGATTCTGGCCCGCGTTCCTATCACGATCCCATTATTTCCTGTCCTCTCTCTACTCTCTGTATAAAAACATGGCCAAAAGTTTGTAAAACAGAAATAGAAGGTTTGTATAAAGCTATTAGTATTGATTTTTACAAAAACATACTTCAAATCTTGCCTTCTTTCAGAAAGGACATCCTAAACGGGTGAAGTCAATATATATTAGTGCTTATTTTGTCAACAGAAATTGCACTAGACAGCTTAGGGTATTTGTACACACACAACAAAGATCCAAGGCATCCAAGACTGCTGCTTGCTTCTTGCTGTCCAAGATAAACATTTTAAATGAGCGTTTGACTCAAAGCTAATTAAGCCATTTGGCCCAGGGCTCTTAGCATAATCAAAGACTTCAGCTAGCAGCCTTTGTGCCCTTGCTAATCCATACAACCACAAGCAGACGAGATCACGAATGTATACAGAAATGCTTTTGAACACACAGCAGTATGCGGAAGAAGGCTTCACGCCTCGGAAACTCAAGTTTTATCTGCCATCATCTGCTCCGTTCCGTGACTGAAAATAATCTGCAGCAAGCGGGAGCTTAGCCGAGACGCTGGCAATGGACTGTCATTTGTTACTGTCACTAATCAGTTCGAATCCAAAAGCACTGTGGCAACCTAAACAAAGAAATATAATAATGAAGTGGAAAACCCATGTCCATCAAACATAATCATCACTTTAGTGTCAGGCAAAATCTTGATTTTTTTTTGTTTTAGCCTCAAGTGAGTTTCAAATGGCAAGGGACCTGAAGCTTAAAATAAAATTCATTGTATCTAAAGAATTATGCTCTCTTTGATCAGAAGACAAATAATGCATTAGTGAAATATTAATTTATTCAAAAGAGCAGTGCTGAGGTGAGGTGGTGTAGTCGTGTAAAGATCTAGCCTTGGGAGGAGGGCCGTGTTTAATTAACCTTTTAGTAATTAAAACAGCTGTGAAATGAAGGAGCAAGAAACAGAAGCTAAACGCACACAACTGCTGCCACAAGTCTATATATGCTCAAGGGAAAATGCTCTGGACAAATTGCACCATGCAGAGAATACACATTAAAATATTCTGATTCATTTGAGATCATAAATCATGCCTTTTGCTGGGGCTATTAGTTCTAGTATGCTACATATAACAAGCTGCCCCAAAACTGTCTCAGAAATGAATTAATTTGAACCCTTTTAATATGCAAAGATTATTTTGTGGAAGAAACGAGTACTTTTTCAAATAATGCAAATCAATTCTTTACCTGCAATGCTACATTGTGCAGTGGTCAAGAACATTTGTATTATTTACACAAATATTAAACTAGAATTAACATTTTATGTGTTTAAATCTTTGATTAACAGAATAACTTAATAATGAAAGCCTTTAAATAGAATTCTTGGACTTGGAATTCTTTATTATTTAACAGCATTGTTGTCAGTAATAAGATTAAAGAAGTAATCCTTAGTCCTTAATTGGACTGTAGAAGAACCATTCTGATCCTTCTTTCCTAGTTTTCTTCTAATTAAATGAACGTACAACACTAGTGTCAAAATAAAACAGAGCTTAAGAAAAAAGTCAATGTATCAAATACTTACAAAATACAATGATTTTGCTGGAAACATAATCTTAAGTGAATATTGCGATGCCTTTTTTTATTTGGCCATCTAGTTTGCTACAATTAAGTTACATTAAATGTCCTTCCTATTTTGTGGCATAAAATAATTTACTTGGCAACACTGGTATAGATATACACTGTAACATCAAAAGGGCTTTAATATCAATCAGATTTAAAGCTTAGCAATTTTGTCCATTTTATTCGGTTCTCCAAAAGGTGTCTTTCTTTGTGCATTCGAGTCAAAAGTCAAGACAAACTTACTCAAAGTAGCAGAAGGTTGGGTAGCCCTTGACGCTGAACTCCTGTTTGAGCCCGTCAAACTCCGCCGGGTGCACGTTCATCCCAGCCAACACCTACACAAAAGCAATGAATTAGGCTTGAAACAAACAATCCCTGTCTAGCACCTCAAATACAGGAAAATGAAGATGAATGGCCACATCAGAGAGTAAGCAGAAAGCTTGTCGATACAGATGGCATGCAGCGAAGTAAATATCCATCTCTCTCATGATGACATTGTAAGGCTTGACCTGACATGCTAATCGCCCCCGAAAGCAATTTCAACTTACTTTGGTTTACTTTTAGTGACTACAGGCTCAGTTTACTTTGTGTTTGGACACATCAAAACAGGAGGGAACTTCATCCATTTTTATAGCGTGTCACATTGCTAAGTTGAAAAAATATAGCTTGTGCTGTTAACTCAAACAAACTGCACCGTTATGACAGTCTATGCTTGATGATGAATTCCAAAATAAATGTATATTCAGAGTAAGTCACAAATCGTCTCCGGTGGCCCGTACGTAACCGTCAGGCCAATGAAAAATCTGCAGACAAACTCTGCTGACCAGCGATTACCTCCCAAGTCCATCAATGTTCCTGCGGTACTGTCAGCTTCTCACCACACGTACATAGAAACTCAGAAACACAGGAGGCAGCAAATCTACATGACGCGTCCGTACCAGCAAGCTACCCTTTCATTATGCAAATCTACAAACGAGCAGCTTATTTACTGGTGCTCACTCATCAGTCTGCGGTTAGAGAAATAAATACGGCTTAAATATCCCTCCATATGAAAAGAACAATAATGATAGTAAATACTTTACAGTAAGGTTCAATTCATTAACACTAGGTAATGCATTAGCCTGTCATAATCAAACAGTGAACATTTTACTTCATTTATTGTTGTTAAATATTTGTTCAAAATACTATAATCACAGTATGTACAAGTTGAAATGGTAAACATTATTGTTCACAATTTTGGGGTTAGAGATTTTCTTTTTAAAGAAATGAATTGTTTTATTTAGCAAGGACGCATTAAATTGATAAAGATCTTTTGTTATTTTCAACTTTCTATTCACCATTGAAAATAACCCATTAAAAAGTCCTGAAAAAACTGATTAACACAACAATAAGAAATATTTATTAAGCACCAAATCAGCATATTCAAATGATTTCTGAAGGACTGTGTGACACTGAAGACTGAAGTAACGGATGCTGAACATTCAGGCATCACAAGTATACAATACATTTTTTAATATACTTAAAAATTATATTTTTTACAAACATTAAAACAATTATTGACCCCAAACACTAGTGCATGTATAAATCAACAATAAAGCAGATTAATAAATAATGTAAAAGCATTGGTCATTGTTAGGTTATGATACCTAATACTTTAACCAGTATTAACACATTTAAACATATTGTAAAGTATTTCCAGAATAGTAATTAAGAAATCTCTCCTGTGGAGTTTTTTGTGCATGCAATGCATTTTTGAGTTCACCAGTAGATAAAAGTAACAAAAGAACCTTCCATGGTTTCAGCTGCACAATACTAAGCAATGATCTCTTGACTTACTCAAGCTTACAGGTAGAAAACACTCCCGCTTTGACATTTACAGCAGGGTCTTCTTAAAAATAAATTAAATTTGGACAATTTTAGTTTGAATGAAAGTTCAAGCACCTATGTTTGTGCTTCTGTGAATATTTAAAGATGAGGATGAGAGACGGGGGGAAGGACAGAGAGAAAAATGTGTGGTGAGGTATACTGTGGGTCTCCCAGCAGTGCACAGAGATATTGAGCTGAACTGACATATAATCCATACTTCACCATAGAATTCAACAGCAGGAAGTATATCCTATAACTATACTATGAAATCAGCAGAAGGGCTTTTAAGTCAAATTGCTTCTTCCTCTAATGAGGATGAAACTAAACGTTCTGTCAAAAAGGGACATCAATGGTTTCGCAACATCCCACCTGTTAGGTAATTCAACAACTGAATCAGAAAAATGTATTGAGATGCAGTCTAGCAGGAAAAAAAAGGAAACGGAGGAATCAATAGGCCATGATTCTGACATGCTAGTAGTGTACTTACATATTTCCCTTTTGTCTCCGTTGCTGCTTGCTGGAAAATGGGCTGCATCCTTTTACATACGCCACACCCTACATATAGAAGAGATGCATTAGTGAAAAAAGTCCAGAGCCTATTGCCATAAATGTAGCTATGCATGAATCACAGCTCACACAGATGTCACTTTCAAACCAAGCAGCTTTCTGTAGGTAAACGTGGTCAAACCAAGTGACCAAAGTGGAGCATTGAAAAATCTGTGTGTGAGAATCTCTCGTCCTTACAAGAAATTCATGGTTGCACACATTCCTATTGAAATTACTAGATTTCACATGCAAAACAATTGTCAAACAATGATAAATATGACCACACCATGTTTTTGCACAGAAAGGCTGCACAATATTACTTAATATTAGTATTATGACACCATGTTCATAGTGCAAATGGTGTGGGATGAGTTATACACATTACCGTTCAAATGTTTGGGGTCGGTAAGATATTTTAATGTTCTTTTTATTTGAGCAAAATTACAGTAAAAATGATTATACAATTTATACAAAATATTTCTACAATTTAAAATAACTTTTTTAATATATTTTAAAATGTAATTTATTCCTGTGATGGCAAAGCTGAATTTTCAGCAGTCTTCAGTGTCACATGATCCTTTAGAAATCAATAAAAAAAGCTGATTTGGTGCTCAGAAACATTTCTCATGTTAAAAAAAGCTTCTTTAATGTTAAAAACTGTGAAGCTTCTTTAATGATTCTTTGATGAATATAAAATTCAAAATATAGAATTCAGAATGCATGTCTTCTTAATACAAATTTCAGAATGCATGAAACACACACGTTAACACAGAGTTTTATCAAATGAGAAAAGGTAATCTAGTCTTGAAAGTTGGTACTGCCCCGAGGTTCTCTACATTTGTCAATCTAAATATGATTTTGGCTGATTCCTCATTTTCAAGACTTCTTATTGCAGTAATGAGCTTTTGGGTTCCTCTGAGCACTACACGAGGAATAATTTTGGCTGATTCCTGAATTTTCAAGTCTCTTGTTTAATTCACACTGACAAATGCTGCACATCTTAGCTTTTGGGTTCCTCTGCACTACACATCTGACTGCATTTCACACTCAGAAACACACTCACACTGCAGACATTCACACCTACATTGATTCAGAAACACACAATCACACTTCACAGGATTTGTTTTGCACATGGCATCACAGCAGCACACAAACATTATTTCATCACAAACCAGCACACTGCTAGTAATCAACTCTCAGTAAACCACAGAAATGAATCACAAACCAGCACACTGCTAGTAATCAACTCTCTAAACCACAGAAACAAAGATACATATTAGAAATTCAAAGCCTTCATTATTAAAAGTGTAGCTGTTGACTGTCATCTGCAGTGTGTGCTTTCTGTTTTGAAAAGAGGCTATTGCTGAACATTCTCGACTCGTGTTAAAGTACACGATATATTTTAATGTCAAGTATTTCATTAACACTGGATGTGCAGCCATTCATAGTTTGACTTTCCTGGAAAAAATGCTGTTTATCATTACTGTGATACAGATGTCATTAAAATGTGATTTTAGGATGAGATATTACAACAACCCGAATCTGTCTTCAGATTTAAGTTTTTTCTTTTTCACATACCCAAATGGTCTAAAAATGTAAGGCTAGGCCATTCAAGACCACATTTGTTTCTGGACACCTAGTCCAGCTGCCAGATTTAGCCTCTAGAGACAGAAGAATAGACAGGTTCTTCTATTGCAGATTGTTCAGCTACAAGTCTTTTGTCCTGTGTGAAGTTCCCACACCTGATAAATACTCAGCAGAAAACCGATCTTCACTGCAGTGAGCTTTAGAGAGAGATACTTACCTTCTCTGACTCGATGTGAACAACATCTTTCGCCTCCGGGTTCTCCTCCCACAGGGGGGCACCTGCAGGGTCTTTCAGGAATGCCACCATGGACTAAAAGAGGTGAGAGAATAGAAACTTTGAAAAGAGACCATTAGAGAATCATCTTTCACTGTCAAAAAATGCTCAACTCACTGTATGCATTTCATTTTAATAGAGAATCATTGTGAGATCAGAGGTAAGGACCTAACATTTGCATGATAGGGTGTACACTACCATTCAAAAGTTTGGGATCGGTACATTTTTAAAAATCTTATGCTTATACAGTACAGTAAATACAGCAAGACATTTATATTGTAAAAGATTATTAAAAAATATGCTCCAGTCTAGTGTCACATGATCCTTTAGAAATTATTCCAATATGCTGATTTGGTGCTCAAGAAACATGTATTATTATAATCAATGTTAAAAACAGTTTTGCTGCTTAATATATTTGTGGAAACTAAACATTTTTTCAGCATTCTTTGATGAATGGAAAGTCATTTAAAAGAACAGCATTTATTTGAATATGATTCGTAATAGTTTTTACTGTCACTTTTGATCTGTTTAAATAATCCTGAATAAAAGTATTACTTTCTTTCAAATAAATAAATCAACTAAAAAAAATATTACTGACCACAAACTTTCAAACAGTAGTGCAAGTAAACATGCTACTAAAATAATAATAAAAAACAACAATGCAAATATTTCTACAATACAGTCAGTTTTGTATCCAAACTTTTATCAAAAAGTGTGATCTAACTTGAATATAAAAAAAGTTCAGAGATTGATCACCAATGAAAACCGGTCCTCTCTTGTGCAATTACTCTAATTGATCTCATAATCTATGCATGCAAGACATTAGGAAATAAGCACTCCGTTGACATGAAGCGCTCAAAGTACGGCTTTACTGCCGTACCAAGGGAAAATGAAGCGCAATATGTGGTACTTAACAGCAGGTGCATTTAATAAGAGCTCTCCATTCTTTCCACACCAGTGGCGCCAGCGAACACGTCCCATCACTGTCTCATCATCCAGCATAGCTCAGCTCATTCATTTTTAACATATTCACATTACAGCTCTCCTCATTCCAGAGTCATTCATCAATGCCTCGTCACATTCGGTCATAATTGAGCCGAAAGGCGTGTGGAGAATGAGATAGGTGAGAGAAACCAACGGGGGACGAGTTTGATTCGTCTACTTATGAACCGAGGGCTTCTGGCTCTAGTGCTTGAGACGGAGTACTGTGAAATAGCAGCAATGGGAAAACTGTGGACATCGAGCGAGTAAATAGCAACAAAAAGTGAATCATCCACTAACAGATGACAGAGTACGCATCCGAAAAGGCACCGACGCTATTTAGTGAAAATGCATATTGTCAATCCATATGTCTAACAAAGAAATATTGATGAACAGGGTTCTGAAAGAAGCTTCAAAAATGCTGTGATTTGTGAGATATGACTTCATCAAAATGCAATTTTCTGAGAAATTACCTTAAATGTGGCTGGTCTGTTATATTCTGTGTGGAAGGTCCCATCCCTAAAAGTAACACAAAACTTAAAGATGAATTGCTGTGCTCAGGCTTCTCAGTAATAATAAATGATAAGATCTCCATCTACTATTGTTATAGTACACAAATTGCAGAAAATTAAGACTTTTCTTACTTGTAATGCAAGACCTCGACTCCATTGGTTTTCGAGCTGGGGTCTACCTTGACTTTTTTACAGAGTTTGCGTCCTTCTGAATCCCTGTGGAGAGGAACCGACAGAAAAAAACATGAATATTCAACCATTTAGCAGAATCACATTCAGTAAATAATGCATATAAAAGAGTTATTTATGAAATCAGACAAAGTTCCAGTTGTAATAATTGATTATTAAGACTATTAGCAGTTACAATAATAGCAGTTATAAAACATACATTTCTGTGATTTTCTTTCATTTTACTTTCTTACAATATTTAACTTTGTTAGCAAACTCTGAAGGACCTATGAATGGTGCATGAGTCGACCCTGGTAAAAATGCAAGGAAAACTAAAGTTTAAAGCAGCCATGTGTCTGCGAGCACAATCAATAAACTTCATACTTTTTGTGCAAACTCAGAGGCGAAAGCAAACATTAAGTCATAGCGAATTATGCTCAACAAATATTATAAATCACATTATTCTATAATAACACAAGTCCTCAAAGGACATTTGTCATGCAAATTGATGCAGCCAAAAAGAGAAGTGATACAATTAATGTCTCAAGACATTAAATAAATTGCTGTAGCAGCAATACGGGACCGCTTATGGGAAGCGACAGATGACCACAGCAATAAGCTAATGTAAGGGCCACTTCTAAGTTTTGGCAAACCCTGTCATTCTTCTTTTATTAAAAGGACAAGATATTCAGCTGCTACAGTGTATTATAAATAAACTCTGCTTGCTTTAATTCAGAGCCACAGGTCTTTAGATAAGAAGAGTTAAGTGTTTTTTCCGTCCCGCTCCGCTTGAACAATTCCTTGCAGCAGAATAGCATGCTTCAAAACGTCCTGCACCGTAAATGGATTTTGTACAAGTATGTGGTACTTGTGTAGATAGGGCATGTTCCACAATGCGCTACACTTTGAATCCCAAGACTCTTTTAAAGTATTGATTCCATGCGTTTTATGTTAATTTTATGTTAAATAATAGTTTATGTAGTGTGAAAAGCAGCTATAACTAAACACCATACACTCTCAGAAATAAAGGTACAAAAGTGGTCACTGGGGCGGTACCTTTTTAAAAAGGTACACTTTTGTACCTTTTAGTAATATAGACCCTTTAGGTTCAAATGTGTATCTTATGAAAAGGTACCACCCCAGTGACAGCTTTTGTACCATTGTTTTTCCCTGAGTCTACAGTATGTCTTTATCTCAAGAAGTAAAATCATTATGACTCTTTTTACACGATGAGAAGTAAGCAATTTCAGTCTATTTTCACAATTTCTATGCAAACGGCATTGCAGAGCGAATTCATCATGCTCAGCCATTAAACCCTGTTACACTTGTTATTGTAAGAAATTTATGGGAAATAAAAATAACTACAAATACACATTTTTTTAAAGGTTAAAAAACTACTTTCACTGGCCAACTGCTGAAAAAACAAATAAACAAACCCTTCATTTTTAGGGGATTTCTGGCCCTGTTTGAATCCTATTTATGGGAAAGTTCCACAGAGGGATTCAAAAATCAGTGCTTTCTGAATTCACTGCACAAAAAATGAATGCTCCAGTTCCAGACAAATCCATCTTTGTCATACAGCCAATGAAATAAAATAAAAACAGCAACAAAGCACTCCATCTTCACACTTGCACCTCAACAGATCCTGCGAACAGAAAGGACCCACAATTACCTGGTCCCACTGTCACCGCATATACGCCCACACCCTCCCAAAGAGATCCAGATCTCTCCACTGTAAAGACCCCCCTTCCCTTGAGCGATAATGAGCATGGAAATGTATTACATAGGGACAAATAAGAGCAGAGAGGACTCTGCAGCGATCTAAAGCCCCATGCTAATGGAAATTCAAAGAGACTAAATTCAATTATGCTTCTGACAGCATCCGCCCCCAACCGGCTCCATTCCTTAAAGGTGGATGAGACGCCATCATTAGCGTTACGCATTTCCCACATAATGCCTTTGTGGGAGGACTGAGAGAGGTACGGTGGAGATCAGAGCTCAGTCTGTCAGGTGGGAAACTCAATTAGACATGCTGTGTGTCGAACGAGCGGACTCAGAATCACAGATGGCAATGAGCACACATGCGTAGATATGCCCCTTCATACCCTCCCCAGCCCTACGACCCTGTTCGGGACACCAAAATAATTGGTCGTCCTTTTCAAGCACCATAAGCTGTTCTAAAGCATAAGAGTCACGGGTCAAGTCAATAAGTTCTGCTTGCGGGGGGGTTTAAAAGGGATAGCCAAGGGTCAAAATTGCTGAAAGTGGTTAGTGTGTGAGATTGCTTGCTTCAAGCAAGTCGAGGGGACAAATTGGGAAGTTGAAACCAAGTAAAGTTTGAAAAAGTAGCTGTTTTATTGAACAAGCCTTCATGAAAAATCCAGATGGATTGTTCAGATTCCAGAATTATTTAATTCCCATTTTCTTCATTCCGATCTTGCTCTGTCCATGACCTACATCCTTAATGGTATCATGTGGGCGTATCTCTGCTTTGCTCTGTGTGGAGTTACTTTTTTAAACCCAGCTTTATAGAAGTTCTTCACATAGGGGACCCAATGTACCCAAGCCAGTCTCAAGAAGGTGCTTTATGGATTGGCTAGGCTTTTTTTGTCTTTAGGTGCTAACAAGACAGTTTTCATTGCCTGCAACACCCTACCAATTACCACCAAACCATTATGAAATGATTCAGAGCCAAGCTTTGATTGCTAATCATTAGAAACATCAAAACAACTTTTGTGCTATCTCTTTCTCAAAGCAGAAGCAGACCGAAGATGCTGAGCTGTGACGTGCATGAGCTGAAGAAGGATGTAATGGAACAAGATAATCCAAGGTAATCACCACAGACACTGATGCAGATACAACCTGTGTTCATGAGCTATAATTGAGACTTAGGGGATCATATTATGAAGAATTAAGAGGGCTTTTCACACTGCACTTAACCCTGGGTTAAACCCCACTTTCTTTTTGAAATTAAAAAAAGAGTTCAAGGTTCTACATAAACATACTCTATGACCATAAACTTCATCCCAAGTCCAAAAACACCATCTATAACGCTATTACCGTATTTATTTGTGTCACACTTGGTAAAGACAATATTAGAAATAAACCAACACCAACAAGTTGATCAGGAATCAATTGCCTCAACTTTAATGGCAAAAAAGTTAAATCGATTAGTACTCACCCACAATTTACCCAGGCGATGGTACCCTGACCTTTCACAGCCTGAGCCACATCAGACAGCAGCTTTAGATGAGCATCTCCAGACGAAGCTGAGGACACAAAAAACACATTTAGACAACTGTAGAGGAGACATGTTGTAGAAACCGCAACACCTTTAAATATCACAAGCTTGTATCTAGTGTATGCCAGTGGTCTCTAACACTGTGCCCACGGCACCTGGATGTCACCTGCAGAGCTCGTGCTATAAATAGCCTCAATTAAAATGCTTAGTTTCCCATCATTGATACCATTAAAATATAATTTTACAAGTATATTTTGATGTTTAGCTAGTACTTCTGATCTGCATTCTCATAAGATACCAAGCGAGCTATTATTAGCTCAAAAGATCTGTGTGTAAGAGTGAGAGAAAATCTGTTTTGACTGGTGTTAACATGAAAGCCTTCATTCTGACTGTGCTATCAGTCAGATTAATAACCGATTATTTAACTGCATGTAAACAGATATTCTGAGCTAAAATATCTATCTTCGCAGGGAAATATATGAATACAAACAAAAAAAGAAAAAAGTCTACAAATGGCATGTTTTTACATAAAATAAGATTAATTCAATAGAAATTAAACACTACATTCCATAAGCAGTTCAACATTTCAGGTAAAACAGGAGTACATAAGTGACAGTAAAGATATCATTTTACAAAAGATTTACATTTAAAATAATTGTTGTTATTATGAACTTTACATTTATCAAATAATCCTGAAAAAATGTATCATGGTTTCCACAAGGATATTAAGCAGCACAACCATTTTCAACATTGATGATGGGAATTGTTTCATCATATATATATAATACAAATAATATTTTAAAATATAAATTTTTCATTTCAAATATTTCAGTTTTTCCTGTATTTCAGATCAAATGCACACAGCCTCGTCTTTCAAAAATATAAATAAAACAAATCCAGTAAAACATAAAAAAGGGTAATTTAGTCAATCAGTTTATCTGAGAAGTCCCTTTATATGTACTACATACTATACAATACATACTACAATATTTGATGAGTACATGAATCCAGATGTCCATAAATCTAGTTCCTTTAGTTTGTTTGATTGGTGCAAACCCGAGGTCACATAAAAAAAGCTATCTGGTCTGGAAATGAAACCCTATTGATTACATATACATGTTTGTACAGTTGTAAATCCATCATTTTCTTAAAATCAGTGGTGAGGGATTGCAGACGTCAGACCAAGCACAGTGTTTACTGGGTGATAAAAACATAGGTAGTAGAGCTAAAAGTATTTATCAAATATAAATTGAATAAATTATAAAAATCCAAAAAGGTGAAGTGGATGTTCTCTATTTTTAAAAGCATTTCTACCAGTAGTACTCGGGTTGATGATGAAAGCATTTGCCAACACACCTCAGTATAAAACAAGAGCACACCGTGTGAAAGTACTACGTGTGAAAACACAGTGACCATTTCACTACACCCCAGATTTACACATTTGTGACAGTCTGGGATCATCTACTACACCAATGAACCCACAATCTGCTTTTCTTCCGATTAATCACATCGGTCAAGGTCAAAAGGACATTGATTTAGCGGTTCTGCCTTTTTTGTTCAGTTTGAAATCGAAAGAACAAAGTTGAAACCAGTACTGTTTTGAATGAGAAGTGCCTATGCAGCACCTGATCTTGAATGCATTCCTGCGATCTAAAGGGACTATCACAGTTAGCAGGATGCATCTAATGGAAATGCTTCACAGGATGAGCAGCACTAGTCAGCCATCAATCAAACGCACCGTTCGATACACGGTCTTATCCAATGACCTCATGTGCTCGAAATGAGTCGTGAATTATGAAACAAATACATTTTGCACAGTAAGACCTTGAGAGGCTCTTTCCCGTTCTTTGTGGGTGGGAGATTGTTTATGGACCGTTCATCCATACGGTACCCATATATAGCGCATTTCCTGCTGGTTCTGCTAATAACACCCAGGAGTGATGCAAACGAATAGGCAGTGTTAGGGGTAGTCCCCCTATAGCTGGGAGAGAGCGATGCATTAGGGTCTTTAGGAGTTTAGAGTATTGAAGTTCTATCTACTCTGTCTATGGTAACAAGATTTATATTTTCACATCTAATGATTGTGGTAAATACAGAATTTTCCAAGTGTTCGGTACAAAAGGTCAAGTATCTAAAGGCGCCAACATGCTTTTGGCTATGAAAGCTAAGCTGACCTACCTATTGTGGCATGACGGGTCTGTTAGCATATAGCGGAATCAGACCGTCTCAATGAATTTTCCCTTAAGGTGTGTAAAGCTACGCAAGCTTGATTTTATGCATCATGTTCTGAAATGAAATCACAATGAATGTACACACTGCATAACCATAAAGTATCTGCTTCTATGGCAAGTTTTCTCTTTTCAAGTTGAATACCGTCATGGTGGAACGACAGTTTGAAGAAAATCTTGCTGAGCAAGTTAAAGTCAGCATGTTTCTAACTAACACAGGGCTCAACAACAGTAAGACATTATTGCTGGCCCAGAAGGACCAGTAATTATGATTCCTTGTCCAGTCAACATTATCTCTGGCCCCGTTTTATTTTTAGCAATGCACTCTACCGTTAAACATTTTGGGTCAGTAAGATATTTTTAAATATATTTGTATATATTTATTTGTTTTTGATAGATGCATTTATTTAAATACAGTAAAACAAAAAAACAAGTATATTGCGAAATGTTTGTACACTTTTGTTTTACATTTGAATATATTTAATATTTTAATATGAAATTACATTTATTCCTGTGAAATCAAAGCTGGATTTCAGAAGCCATTACTCCGGTCTTCAGTGTCACATGCTCCTTCAGAAACCATTCTAATATGCTGATTTGACACTCAAGAAACATTTCTCATTATTATTATCAATGTTGAAGACAGATATACTGCTTAGTATATTTGTGGAAACCATGATACAATTTCTTCCAGGGCTCTTTGATGAATAGACAGTTTTTTAAAGACAAATGTTTTTCACATTTTTACAACATATTCTTTTGTAATATTATAAATGTCTATACTGTCTGTTTTTAATTTAATGCATCCTTGCTGAATAAATAAATATATATGTGTGTGTGTGTGTGTGTGTGTGTGTGCGTGTATTAATTTGTTCAAAATGCATTAATCTATAAAGAAAAAGTTACCTAAAAACCTGACCCCAAGCTTTTAAAATGCATGTATTTATTCTAGTGTATTTATATAGAATTACATACATTTCAAGTTTTTCCTTCAGAAAAATACTTAGGTAGTTTACATTTTATGCATTTAGCAGACGCTTTTATCCAAAGCGACTTACAGTGCATTCAGGCTATACATTTAGTCAGTATGTGTGTTCCCTGGGAATTGAACCCACAACCTTTTGCACTGCTAACGCAATGCTCTACCACTGAGCCACAGGAACACTAGTAGTGTTTTGTTTTTTAGTTTTTGCTAGTGTACTTTCTATAATATTGCTTATGATCTTTTGTTTTCTTTTTTTCTACTTCAAAAAATGCTTTCAATAAAAATTACATTTTTTTTTGCAATTACAGGGCAGTGGACCATCTTTACTGTTGATCCCTGTAGCAACCCGAGTAATAACACATTCAGTTAGATAGCACAGACTTTTGTATGTAATGTAAAAACATACCTTTTGACCTTAGGGATCACAAAACACATTTATTGGCAGTTGCATACTAAGACATCTTGGCATTTTTTGGCTGCTAAAGCTGTAATACTTTTAATGCATTTGAAAAACAACAGTGGTGGTGACTGACCTGACTTGGTATACAAGGCAAGCACATTAGTTCTGGTCCTCAGAAGTTTCTTGAAATCCTTGTGATCATTGACTTTCTCTATGAGCGGAGACACCTTCGCTGCCTGCAGGGCGGAAGACACTGCAACCTGAGGAGGTGAGACAGACAGACAGAGATCATCTTTTTTCACTGCCACAGGTGATTCAAAACAATATACCCAACTGCACACAAATATAATTGCAGCATTTGTGCAAAATGATGACAGTGTGTCAAACCATGATGACAGGAGAAACAACAGCAGCCATTACAAACAAGAGCCAGTATACCATAAAGCAGTTACATCACATCAATATATCCATATATCACTCTTTACCGATTGCAACTATAAAATATAATTTCTCACAAAAAGTGCCCTGATGTGAGACTTATGTGTTGCCCTGTGGTGGGAGAGCACGCTCTCTCTGCCACACTCTCCATCAGTCTTCCCAGCAGAGGCATGTGATTCGGATGGAGTTGAGCCGATAAAGCGACAACAGATAAAGGTGCTGTCATCTAAAGAAGAGGAAAATGACAAGATCATACAGACCATGTCACTAACTGAGACAGTGACCCAGCCTATCAAACGTCCTTATCATCTCCCTATGCCACATCCCTGAAGTGAAAAGACACTTCCACAATGAGCAGTAATTAATGCTCAACCGCTAGTGGACAAGACAGATCAAATGTTATTACAAAATGACATGTTGAAAGGAAACTCATTTGGTCAGTCGGGATGTTGTTTAATAGCTGATCGAAAATCTGTAGAGTTTCCATTTCTACATACCAGATATTGAAGAGAAACTTTTAAAGATAGCAATACACAAGTTAAATCGTATTATTATTTTAGTAGAACCACTCCTTGTGATTGTAAATACAATTTCCCCACATGTGACCTAATCAAGCTCACGTCGCACTAATGGTGGTGAACTAAAGTGGTTTTATCATGAGGAAAGCAAATTTACCTTGACCTTTTGAGATAAGAGCTTGATGTACATTGAAAACACGATAGCTTTCAGCACTCAAAACTTCCTCCTCGTGCCAAAAAGAGACTAAGCTGAACAGACATCTGCTTTTATCATCTGCTCCTCTGCATTTCTTCTAAAAGTTTCTTGGCGTTAGAAATGAGCAAGTGAATTTCATTTTAAACACGTCCGCTGATCATTTCAGTCTGATTTTAACAGTATGTGTGGTGCATATACTGCTGCTTGATGGTGTATTTTTTGTAGGCCAACCCAGAAGCTAGCATCACACAGTTTCCCCCAGCAAAAACCCAATAGGATTTTTCTATAGACTTTTGGATTATTGCAGAAAATAAGCTCTGCTACCAATAAAAACGTATGATTCTAACACGTTTTAAATGTAATGAACACAACTTTGAAGCCTAAATACAATTGGCAGAATTGAAAAGCTAAATGCAGGCTAAAAACGAACTACACAAATGTACACAAATTCAAAGTTTAAGTTAGTAAGAGTGTGATAATAAACACAGCGAGGCTGGGAAAGCAGACTAGTGAGTTAAACTGTTTGCCATGATGACACTGAATGTCTCTGAAAGCCTTTTTTAAAACAAACTGGGTATTACTGATATTATGTCACAGAATAAAATTTGAAAATACCAAGATGCTTGTTTTAACCACTACAGTAATTTCAGCCATGTTACCAAAAAAACTGACTTCAGGACGATCAATCTGGAAGTGCTAACTCATTTCCGGGGTTTTGGACTACAGAAATATGTCAACCCTCCATCTCTCTATTTTAACACAGTGCTCATTCAATATGCAAAGGTGGCATTTCTTAAAGGTGCATAAATTAAAACTAGGCAATTTAATTTTAAGAACCAAATAATGACTGGAAAACAGAAACAACCTTTTACTAACAGCGTAAGAGCACCTCAATCTCCCTCCTCTCCCTAAAAAGTGGCAAAAACCTTATATAACACAATACAAAAACCAGAGCGTAGCTGTACATCTGTTGTGTGTGAGTGCACAAGTCTGTGAAGATTGATCGGCATCATCATTGGAGCGTCACAAGGAATGGCTGGTGAGAAACACAGGTGCCTTAACCACTGACAACCTTCATCTTTCTACATGACAAACCAAGGCAAACATCATACTCTCCCTCCCCTCATTAAAAACCACACCGCACATTCTCTACAGAGAGACAAGGGCCAGTGGCCTGACTGAATTATCACTGCACACTCTGTTGAACAACACCATTACATCTGAATCTGGACGAATGTTAAATAAACAAAAAGTCTCTGTTAGTCTAGCATTATCATATTCCAGACCTTAGCTGGAAAGCTCATGCAGGCAGGGTTCAAAATTAAAGGTAAAGAAGGTAATTTTCTGCACCACTAGTGGCACCCAATGGAATTATAATATGTTTGAGCAGCTTGATTGTTCCAGACGTAACAACATTAGCTCAAGCAATGGTTTGAGTTTGGCTTGGGACTAACTGTTTGTTTAAACAATGTCAGACGCTTGAAACTCGATTTTGAAAGCATTTTTCTCACAATTCCAATTGAAGCCACTAGTGGTGCAGAAATGATATACTTAAAGCACTTAAATACCAAATGAGCGTAAAATAGGCTTTGGCATGTAAATAAATAAAACTGAGTTCTGAATTGTAGTAAGACACTCGTAAATGAAACTGCAAATTGTGTGTTTTGACCAAACGTCAATTTCTCCAGAACTTATTGTGGCAGCATGTATGAAATATTACTTGAATTAAGCCATCAAAAAGAAAGCATAGTGTCCTCATGTTTTTGTGAGAACATTTCATAGGAGACAGAGAATGCAAAAAAAATAAAAATAAAAACAAAAAAGAAAATTAAATTCCATTGTCACAGAAAAATATTTATATTAATAGATAACAATGAATAAACAAGTTATTATAAATAAATACAATTAATTATTTAGAAACATTTTATATAATGAAAAACAAAATACAGTTTCATGGTGATTATTATAGGTATATGATTAAATATTTATGGACATACATTTCTCAATTCCACGGCCACTGAAAACTAAAAAGTTGATTTTCTGTGGATTAAAGACAAAGGGTGAAGGACCAGAGACAACGTTCTCTTCCTTCTCACATTTAATCAACTCTGTATGAGAAAATGGAGTCCAGCGGGATGGACAACCTGTGCCGCTGGGTGACATCCCAACGGCCCCAGCACCTTGGGAGCGAGTGAGTGTGTGAAGATGACAGGTCAGGGCTAATTAAAGTACTGCAAAGCTGAGGGACCTGAGAAAAATCACACCTCCTCTGACTTCAGCCATGCTGACAGGGGAGCAGACATGGTGATGCATTATGAAGAAATGTCATTTGAAAGGACCATCTTTCTTTCATCAAGTCCAGCATTAACTTTGAATGGGTTATATCATAAAATATGATTTTTTTTCACTAAGACTAAGCTCAAAATTGGCTCGTTCTGAATTCTTGCACCTCCTGATGTCAGGTAGAATGAATAAAAATGTCAACAATGCCTATATTTAGTTTTCAGAACATTAGCACAGTGAGGCAATAAGAAGAAAGCAGTATATATTTCTGAACACAAAAATACAAATCAGTAAACTTATAAATCATGGTCTTGTGTAGCATCTACAGCTCTGCATTTCCTTACAAAGGATCCCAGAATTAGTCTCTGATTGGCACATTTCCACACAAATTGATTTGCGAACATGTCACAATTTCTGCTTAGCAAAGAGCCTGTTATTGAAAAATGGAGCAGTGCACACTATATTAGACCCGACAGCAAGTGCTCTTCCCATAAATAATGCACAAAAGTGCAGCAAAAAAAAGGTAAATGTAAAATTATTACTTGCTGTAATAAACCTTGACTAACATTATAGTTAGACCTCATGGAATAATTAAATGATAGAAGTATAACAATATTGTAATGTCCCTTTTAAAACAAATCTCGACAGTATTTGTATTGCAAAAAGGGCACTGTGAATATTATAGAAAAAGTCTGCACATTGTAAAAATATGATTGTTTCTCAAATTACCCACCTTTAAAACTAAAATGTACAGTATCGGCACCCAGACAACTGCAGCATTCAACTCCATTCAGAGACAAAAGAGTCAGTGTTCGATGTCTAGTCCCATTAGGTTTCCATCCCTATTTGGTGCACCACCTATTCTTCAAACCTGACAGTCGACCAATAGAGCGGGCCCATTACTGTCTGGCAATCATCATGTCCCGTACCGGTTACAAAGACTTTCATTTGGCCTTCTCTTAGCAGTGGTGTTCGAAGTGGGCATTATCCTTACAACACCTGTCCTTTGACAAGACGGTGATTGTTATTATCATCCACTGACTGAACAGCTTTGAAAGACAGGCCTGATCGCGTACCATCGATCAATGCGAAGTGAACAGAACAGGTTGGAAAAAAACACATGCTGTACCACTATTTCATCTGATGAGCAGCTACGGCTCAGGGGAGTGAAGAGAACATGCAGGGAAGGAATGGGGTGATGGAGGAACACATATTGTTGCATATTCCTAGCTGAATCTCTGTGTTGCTGCATTTGAAGGAGCTCCTTATGGACTCTTTAACTCAACAGGGATGGTCTGCAAATCATTAACTTGGGAATAAACAATTCTTCAGCAGACACATATGACACAGATTTCAGCAGCATGCAGAGGAATGAAATTCGGAAAATAGAAACATGGTTTTCAGTTTCTTTCAAAATTAATCTCTTAACCCAAAAAGTATTCAGAAAATGTACAGAAGAAACAGAGTTTTCTCAAATAAAAAAGTGCTAAATAATAAAGTAATAAAAACCGACAAGGCTTAGCAGGTTAAAGTATATAGTAATGCATTAAATTCAATAAAAACATCTTATCTCCCATGTTTGCATTCGGATAAAGACCCCACCCCACATTTTATGTACTGATTTTGTGGGAAAATGTGAAAAATTCACTGGAATGGAATTATTTGCACTACCGTTCATTGGGAATGGAATTATTTGCACTACCGTTCATGTATCTCTTATATTCTCCAAGTTATTTAAAATAACAGTTTTCAAATTAATTTTCAGCAGCCATTACTCGAGTCTTCAGTGTCACATGATCATTTAGAAATCATTCTAATATGCTGATTTAATGATCAAGAAACATTATTACCAGGGTTGAAATAGGTGTACTGCTTAATATGATACCGTGAAAATGTTTTCAGGATTCACTGACGAATAGAAAGTTTAAAAGAACAGCATTTATTTGAAATATATTTTTTTTGTTATGTATCTTGTACTGTATCTCTTGTACTGTCTTTTGTAAAGTTTTTACTGTCACTTCTGATCAATTTACAGTGTCCTTTGCATTTGAAATTATTAATTTCTCTCTCTCTCTCTCAAAAAAAACAACAACTGCAAACCAACAATAAAATAATCCTTTTGTCTTCTGAAGGCCTACAATAGCTTTTTGTGATGAACAGACCAAAATATATCTTATTTACAGAGATTGCATTTACTCTCAAATATCATGACCAACTGCAATGGAGAAAATATGAAAAATATTGATCACAGATGGCTTCAGGATACCAGAAAAAAGCACCCAAATTAAAATGACTACTTTATGTACCTTAGCTTAAATGGATAGTTCACGCAATTTTTTTTTTCATAATTTAATCGTCCTCACGTTGTCAATGGTCCCCAATGACTTCAATAGTATGGGGGGGGGGAATACTATGGAAGTCAATAGGGACCATCAAACGTTTGGTTACCCACATTCTTAAAAATATCTTCTTTTGTATTCTGCAGAAGAAAGAAATTCATACAGGTTTGGAAGAACTTGGGGATGAGCAAAGGATGACAATTTTCTGAAAACTTACAAATCACTATCTACCTGCAGGAAAGAAAGAAGCTCACGCATTTCTAACAAAAACTAGAAATTTCACAATGACAAAAAACAAATTTTGGGTCAAACTATTCCTTTAACAACCAAAGAAAGACCATTACTGTCAATTTCCAATTCTTCCTTTCCAAAGAAATTTAAGAAAACTGCACAACAATGTTTTCAAAGCTCTAGTATAAATTCCTCAGAGATCTAATTATGTCCAGTATGTTGTACTTGACTGTAGTTTATGGATACTAGCGCTCCTGCTATTAATCTTCCGCTCAAGGACACCAGCGTTTTAGCAGTGGAACTTGCTGACATGTTTTGCACAGCATGGGAAACACTTAAACACAAAATGATCAGTCATACATCAACGCAAATACATTTTGCTTAATCAGCAGAGGAAGCTGTCATCAAGCACGCACTGCGCAACCAGCGTCGCAAATCTGCTTAATAAATAAAATCTCATTTTCACTTTTAGGGTCTCACTGATTCAGCATAAACCGTGTCGTTCCTCAAACACGCCATCTTCCTGCTGAGCCAAACAACACGGGGGCTTCAGCTCTGCATAGCTGACGTAGGTAATTCACAAACAGAGGGAAATGACTCCACAACTGAAACAGTCGATCTATGAGTCAAACGTTCTCACACACTGAGCCGAAATAGTTTACTGTACAGCTAGCCGTCTCTATACACAGCATGGATCTTGCTGGACCAAGCACGTGTGGGATGGGGAAGAGAGAGGGCTGTAATCAAGATTAAGAGATTTTATAAATTGTTCTGACAAGCGGGAGGACTGGAGGGAAGCACAGATAGCAGAGAGCGGTTTCTCTTCGCCCACCCAACCACCACAACGTCCCAACAGTTCAGGAGAGTACCTTTGTTTGCGGTGGCAGGCGCAAAACAGGATGTGAGACAGGAAAGCTCCTGCGTAATGAGAGTTGACTGACGTGGCAGAGCGGCTATTACGCTTCGGTGTTGAGGACACGGCCCACATTGATTCACAAATCAGTTGTGGAACAGGATTGATGCACTTTAAACCGAAGCAAATGTGGGTTAATTAGCTCCAAACATTACAAGCTCATTTCTGTCATGTTCATCAAGAGGAGAACAAGGAAGACAGGGGAAAAAACAGCCCTGATCAAGGTTGAATTATGTTGCTTGCTACTGTAAATATAAACCACACCCTAACACAAACTGGAAGATAAAGATCAAATATAATCATAATAACGGTTGGTTCCAAATGTTGTTGATTGTGCATCAATGTGGGAGCCTGTCAAACAGTAGGGTCTTTATAATGGGTCATATTTTGTAAAAATGCAAGTTTGTATTCATGTTGGCATAATTTGAAAAACGCTCATATTATTTTAAATAATACTTTTTATTTAATGATTCTATAAATGTTAAGTGTGATGGTTACTTGATGTAACCAAGTAAAAAAAAAAATAAAAATACACGATTTGCCGAGGAAAAATAAATTGATACATGGATATCAACAAGTTTCCTAAGATTTTCTTCATTGTATGTAAACAAAAGGTCAAATATCTGAATTTTTTGTTTCTAAAGTTAAAAACGAATTGTCACAGTCACGGAGGGCCTAAAAGGTATTTTAAGTTTTATGATTTTCTTGTCACAGAGAACAAAAGGCATGCACTTCCTGCATGTTGGTTACACTACATTTTTAATCAGATGGACAAAACTGTCAAATATTGATAGTACAATAATAATAATAATATTTTATAACAAAATCACTTCACTACTTATTGTTTTTGAAAAAAAATGAATATTTTTTCTTGACGAATACTGTTTGTAGCCCTATATATATTTTTGTAAACGATTTTCAGAAAGTCACGCATCACCTAAACTTTAGCATTTTCAAACTTTAAGCTCTTCAAAAATATCACAATGACGTTTAATTAAGAAACTGACTACTAGTTCATCATAGAACAAGTGCATGGTGTGCACGAAATTCACGAATTTAATGCATTTTCACGTATTTTTGAATAACATAATAGATCCGGACAAAATTAATGAGTATCTCATTACATCACTGACCCAAATAAAACCTTTAAAATAATTCAAGAACACCTCTAACATGATATATTCATATCAAAGCAATACGCATAAGTGAAAAGCACATTTCATAGCAGATATCACCAACATTAGTGAATCAGTTTTGGCATTAGATAGTGGAATGGTGAGCGTAAGACGTTCACGCATGTGAAGCACAAAGCTTTGTGTATAAACACCAAAAACAAGACACGAGAACTGATGAATGAGACGGATTGATCTGAGTGTTGTCAACTTTGAGCTACTGCTGCAAGAGGGACAGAAAATCATTCCCTTTTCCTTTCGCTTTCAGACAGAAAACATGTGTCCGATATGCGCATTTAACATAATTGATTATATCGGTCCATTAGATCCCTTATAAAGACTCACCAATGACAAGAATAAGAACATTTCGATCAGTCTCCGACGTCTCTCGTATCGGTTCCAAGAAGCCATGATGCCGCTGCCACGTCTGGCTACGCAAGCGCAACCCATTTTCCTACAAATCCCTGGAGAGCGCAGTGCTTCTAGGAAATGTAGTTTCTTCTGAATTGTAGTTTATTGAGGGAGCCGTAAACGGGTACATGTGATTTGTTAAAATGTGAGTGACTTTAGCTCATGTAAATTATTTATCAGCCATGCAGAAAAGGCAATATTACATTCTATCAAATGGTTGCTGAACACAGGCTTCAAAACTGAAAGCAATTAGCCTAGTTTGGATAAATGTGAGGTGTTCAATGAATGCATGAATTGAGTTAGAGGATGGTTTCAAAATTCTTTTCAGCTCAGTTTATTGAACTGAATGAACCACAGTCAAACTGAAAGTTATTGCATTTTGATATGTGTGTTTGTTTATTGCAAATATAAAATATTTCTGGCTTTGCAAGCAAATGGCCAGACCATAAAACAAGAAGAAGAAAAAAAAATGATAATTTATTTAGCTGCCATATACTTATATAATTGAAATTATATAGAAATTTCATAAAATCATACAATAATTAAAAAAAATACCTAGCCTATAAAACTCACTATAACCCATGTGACCTTGTTGAACCCATAGCAGATTTTATAAATGTTCTTAAAGGTCCCTTGTTGTACACCTTTCTGGAGTTTTATTTTAGGTGTTGATGTCCTTCAGAATCAGAATCAGAATGAGAATGAGCTTTATTGGCGAGGAATTTGTTATAGTGACAGAAGCTCCACAGTGCAACAGAATGACAGCAACAGGACAAGATAACAACACAGATAACAAAAGAACAATATACAAATAGGCAATGTACAAAATGGCAAAAAGATAATATACAATACAAACAATTGTCAAGATGTGTTAAGAATATACAGATGTCAAAAGTTTACATACACCTTGCAGAATCTGCAAAATGTTGATTATTTTACCAAGTAAGAGGGATCATACAAAATGCATGCTATTGTTTATTTAGTACTGACCTAAATAAGATATTTCACATAAAAGATGTTTACATGTAGTCCACAAGAGAAAATAATAGTTTAATTTATAAAAATGACCCGTTCAAAAGTTTACATACGGTTGATTCTTAATACTGTGATATTGTTACCTGAATGATCCACAGCTGTGTTTTTTTGTTTAGTGATAGTTGTTCATGAGTCCCTTGTTTGTCCTGAACAGTTAAACTTCCTGCTGTTCTTCAGAAAAATCCTTCAGCTCCCACAAATTCTTTGGTTATCCAGCATTTTTGTGAATTTGAACCCTTTACAACATTGAACTGTATGATTTGAGATCCATCTTTTCACACCAAGGACAACTGAGGGACTCATTTGCAACTATTACAGAAGATTCAAACGCTCTCTGATGCTCCAGAAGGAAAAACCATGCATTAAGAGCCGGGCGTGAAAACTTTTGAACAGAATGAAGATGTGTATATTTTTCTTGTTTTACCTAAATATCATATTTTTACATTTAGTACTGCCCTTCAGAAGCTACAGAAGATAGTTACATGTTTTCCAGAAGACAAATTTTGTTAAATTTACCCTGATCTTCAAATTAGTTTTCAGGTTGGCCGATCTGGTTTTATCCGTTAAAGTTAACCTTTTCGACATGTTTCCGTGTTGTTGTTGCTCAGCAATGACATGGACGCGATGTTGTCTGGGGGTTTGACAAAAGGACGGTGGGCGGTGCTCGGGATGGTGACTGAATAGTTCTGACATCACATTTTTACGGAAGTCACAAGGGCTCGTGAAAAGGCACAGCTACTTTATGCAGGCTGTGTGCATTTTACTGTGGACTGACTGTTTTGAAACTTATACGGTAGTTACATAGCCCCTAGACCTCTGTTACCATGAAAAAAGCCAGGAAATGTAAGTTTTGACAATATGGGACCTTTAATGTTAAATGATGTGGGAAAAACTAGGAACACAAACGTAAATGTTCTTCAGCCACTGGCAAAAAAACAGCTCAATAACAATCAGAATAAACCATTATTTTGCCAAGTAATATCTTTTATAACTGCAGTCAGTGGTTGCCAAGTAAAGCAATTTATCAGCAGCCTAATTAGAACTGACAGTCAAAAGTACCAGGTTTATACATTTTTATTTAACAATATTTGACTACTTTATTATTCAAACAGTTCAAAAGTAGTCCCTCAGTGTTGCTTTTTCAATATGTAGACCATATTAACAAGTATTTCCTTATGCTTACATGCCTCATTACTTAAGGAAGGCACTTAAAAATAGGCCTACAGTAACAATTATTATATCATATTTGCAATGTTCATGCTTATGCGTCAGACACACTGTAGTGCCACCACCTGGATGTGACAGTGGTGCCACACAGCTGTCTTGATTGCACTGAGTCACTTCCTCCAGCTGTTTAATGTGTATTGCAACTTGCAGAGTTCGGGCATACTGTAAATCCACAGTATTCAAAAAGAAAAACAACTTTCAATGGTCAAGCCAAAAGTTTTAAGTTTCTATTTATTCATAACACACATTTTAAGTTAATATTGTTGGACAGTTGAAATGTTTTTGAATGTTTATATAGGCCTATTTTATCAGTAGTTTTATTAAGCTAAATCTATAAATCTTAAATATATATAGCCTATATGTGCTGGCTATAGGTAAAATAAATACTATTCACCTTAGACATATTTAGGGGAAATAAACATTGAGTAGTCACCTTATTATAATAGTTAGATATTACTTATTTCATTCTTATTACTGTAACTCTTTATCTTGATCTAACCTCGATCTAAATCTGTATCTAAACTATCTGGAATGCCCTTTAGTTTGTTTAAAATTAAAATGTATTAAAAATTGTAATTTATACAAGTTTAAGAGACAATATTTGCTATCTTTAAATTATTTTCAGTCCTACTTTTTACCTAAATATGGGTGTATTTTTCTGAACCATATAAAAAAACTGTCTATTTATGTCAAATATATAAATTTGAACAATTATTTGGCCCATATTTCAAAAATTCGGGGGTGTCATTTTTCAGTGACATAATTTCTGATGATTGTATATGTCCAATTCTATTGGCTACTAAAAAAGATGCCCCAAGATACCATTTTGTATCATTGTAAACCCATATATTTTTGAGCATCGTTGAAATGCTTTGTAAAAGCCTGTACCATGTAAATACACTGTGAATATGATGATTGTTCAGTACCATGACACATATAGTATCATGCCATTCCCATAAAACATGGTACAATGGCACATCTTGAGTATCATGGTACACCGCTGTACAATTGTACAATGGTACATTGTGTGAGTTTATTGATTGCACCACACCAAAACCAAATCATGTTTATATGACACATTGCCACTTTTGGCAACATTGTGAGATCCAAACAGTTAATTAATTGCCATGGTACCTCACTGATTCTAGGGACAGACTATCCTGGCATGATACAGGGGTGTTGATGAATCCCAAAAAGACAATGTCTTATTGATCATTTGAAAAAGGTGAACAGAAACGTTTCTATTACAAAAATCCATTTAGAATGTAAAAGGAGAGCTTTAAGGGGTAGTGCAACCACTGTGCCAAACATGTGAGGTTGAGCTTCGTAACAGAGTTTGCACCCCCATTTGTTTGAATTGCAGCTGCCCTTCTGTAGTAGCCTCCTCTTTCCAGCACAGCGCAGTAAAGCAGCTGCAGGTCGATCGGTGGAAGTCATTCACAAGAAAAGGGATACAGCACAGGAGACCTACGCAAAGCGGAGATTGCGGTTTATGCGTTGCTTTTTACGTACGGCAGAGTTTACTCCAGAGGAAGAACACCAGAAGGTAAAAACACTCTCTCAGATATCATTACCTCACCTTTAAATGTAGTTATTTATAGAACCCGCCTCTAATGTTCTCGGAGTAGGATGATACTGTGAAGTACTTTCTGAACTTCTGCGGTCCAGAGTACTGTGGCCAGATTATAGTATTACTGACTATCAATATTTTAGCGAATCTCTGAGGTTTTATTTTTTTTTAATCTGGGAAGAAAATAAATATATAATTTAATGTGTTTTGTTTTCATTAGAAATGCAAAGAATTGTCCGATTTCAAAGCAGCCTATGTTTTAATACATATTTGCTAGTGGGTTCGCACGAAACAGTAGTAATTTTAGTAATTTAGTTGCTTTTTATAGCCTAATTATTAAAGACTTCATGGTTTTCTAATAAAAACCTGGTGGCACATGTTCTCTCTTTATGGGATAACAAACCTCTTATTGGTAATGTCAGGTCTTTTAAACGGTCCTCTTCTCTCAGTTTCATTAGAGAAAGGAAAATGTTGTATATAAACAGTATTCAGTACAGTAGGCTATCTTTACCCTGACACGGAATTTACTCGCTGCTCACGTTCTCTTCAGGATCCGAGGAATTTTGCTTTGGAATTGAAACGCTCAGGCTCCCAGCAAAACACGCTGTATTTCACTCTCCTTTATCAACGGTTGGCATTTGAAGGACATATTTTTAACTTTTAATCGAGAATAACATACTTTAGCGGCAGGATTTGTGAATAAGATTCTCAAAAGAGATGGGAGGGAAATATTTAACACCTCAGCTACACTTATAGGGCTGTATTGTTGTGTTTTCGCGCAACTTTAAGCCTTAACAGAAAAGCCATTCGTAGGCTATTTTATGTTATTTGAAAAGCGTAACCGGTAGCTTATTTATTTATTTATGTATTTATTATTTATTTATTAAACAATCTTGAGTCGCTATGTTTGTGACTGAATGATAGCTACTGTCAGTCTGTCATATATAGCCTATGTGAATGATGGGCAATGGTGATGTTATTCAGAAAGGTAAAGAAGACATTTTAATACAGCTTATATATTTTTTCAAAGGCATATACAGTAAAAACAGCAACAATACATTTTCTTTTATAACCTATAGCGCATTTCTATAGGCTAACTTAAGCTCGCATTAATTACAACACAAAACAATGCTAATGCCGGGTAACAGCTATACAATAAAAAGAGTTAAGACCGCCTTTACTATATGGTCAGCAATGTGAATATAGCCTGCATAAACAATAGCCTATCACATCTAATGACAGATTATTGAGACATGTAGGTGGGCGCTGAACTTATTATTGTGGGTCATATCTGCAAGACACATATTTCTTGGCAGTTTAAACTTCTCCATTTCCAGCCTCGCGCATTTTTATAGTGAGCTCAAATCTGTGCTTCGGCTTTGTTACGCTAAGTGGCTCAAATGTAAGTTCTCTCAATGATAAAACCAAGCCGTTTAAAAATTCGACTTCATTTGAACTCCACTTTTCTTCTCACTGTCGTTTGAACTGAAGTGATTGCATTTGGTTTTGCATATGATGTTCAAGTTATCTTCGCGAACCGGAGAGCAGGTGTACAGCACATAGATGGCAGCTCTGGTCAAAAACGGTAGGGGGCAGTGTCGAGTCTTGCAGCCAAAGCACACTCTCATAAGAGATGGCTGATAGCACACAAACGCCGATGCTAGAGAAGGAAAATCACCTGTTGGCTTGAAACTATCTAAATCATGGACGCTAAATCTCGGAAACTACCTTCCTGCGGAGCTGTAACTGCAATCAAACATACCTGAAGCAACTAATCAAGGTCTTTTGGTTAATCCCAGCGTAATAACAACAACTTTGTTGAAAACGCTTCAATTTAATGAAAAGCAAACGACCGAGCCGTCCAAATCTGTTCCAGTGCTTTAGATTTCACATTGTTGTAAGTAGGGATAAATGATAGATGCATTTGATGTTCTTTTAAGCTAAAATCAAAGAGTTTTATATATCAAGATGTGCAAGCTCACATGCTCTCCCAGGACAACATCAAGGTTTAATGTAAGACCGATCGGCACATTAGTTTGGGAAATGAAGGGGCTTGAAAGAAAAATCGTTATGGATCCAGGTATAGTATTCTCAAAGAAAAAAAAACCTTTTCCTTTTGGGAATGAGTGCAGCTTGCTTTGAAATCCCTTTTTTCTTTTTCATAGACCCAATTTCATCCTTGATAGCGATAGAGAGTGAACAAATCCTATGATATTTCCCCATTGTTAAACCTTGAGACCCCAATGTCTTTCATTTAAAATGAGAATAAATTAGGTCTGGTTTAGTATGTTTAGCTTGACTATCCTCAGGGGGATTTGGAGATATATATTTACCCAAGCTTACTCATTCCAGTCAAGCACCGTCTGTCCACTTATTCTTACCCAAACACCCCCCACAGCAATGTTTATATGGATGTCTCTTGGATAATGCATCTCAATTGTTTATTAGTGATGCTTGCTGCTTGGGTTCTTGATCAGGATTTCTAGGTTCAGACTATGTCAGTTTCAAGAGAAAACCTCAAGGGGGTCCTAATAGTATGACTCACTCTCAGAGGTCTGACACTCCACAGTAGATTGTCATTACTCATATGATGAAGGAAGTCTGGCGCTATTGTGTGTGTCTACGTGTGCCTGAGGCAGCTTCTGAACGTCTCTCTTAACCAAAGAGGCTGTTTGTTTACCGGTCCACTAAAGCTTTTGTGTATTAGTATTAATATTCATACAGCCTCACTCTCCCACCACTACCACATGTGTCAGTCGATTCATATGTTTTCGTAGTGCATGAGGCCTCGTCTTTTCATATGTAAAGTAGGTTTTCATGTGTAATGATCTTATGAGATCTCTTGTCAGTTTGTTAGTGATTAAGTAGTAGCCTCATCTGGACGTCGGTTGGTGAGTGACATCCATAGAAACGAGGCCTGAAAATGCAAGGAAATCTGATCATTTGCATTTGATATCTGCATAAATAATTTTAGCACTTGGGAAGCAATGACTTAGTAGCCCTTATCAATGTTTTAGCAATGCATACGTAAGATGTGCCATGTGAATTATTTCTGATGTGGAGCAATCATTTGAGAGGGGACAGTATGGATAAAAGTTTAATGGGAAAGAACTTGATCTGACTGGCAGTAGATATGATTTCATGGAATAGAGAGTCAACGTCAAGTGTACTTCTTTCTTGTTTTGGGGTTAGTGAGGTGTCCGAACTTGAAAATTGTCTCATTTTTTGCACACCCTCATTCCAAAATTGTAAGACATTTTTTTACTGTGGGGCATGCAAGATGTCTTTGTATGTTTTACCATGCAATGAAAGTCAATGGTCAACAAAACAGTTACCAACATTTTTTTATGGTATCCTTTGTGTTCTGCAGAAGTATTAAAGTTACACAGCTTCTGAACGTATTGAGAGTGAATGATGACAGAACCATAGAGGGGTAAAGTCATAAATGTATAAAGTTCCCTCTGAAAAGCTGTCAGCAGATTCTTCATGCTCCTAATACAGTTTTAAACATTCATTAATGTCTGCAGAAGCATTTTCTCTATCATAGCACTTCTTCATTTTGAATATTAGATCTCCTCAAGGCACCCAGAATTCATCTTTCTGAATTATCCTAATGATATCTTCCATAAGAGCTGGTCTGCTAATATGTTCCAGCTGAAGCGCATGTGTGCGCTGTGCCTGAGTTTCTAAGTAAAAGCAGTTAAGGAGCCATTCATTAGTCGACAGCATTCAGGTTCTTCAAAATCATCTTTATTATCACTTTTTTAGCTTTTGAGAGAGAAATTGCACGTTTAGTAAAGTCAGTCTAGCTGCTAGAACTAACTTTTTGTATCCACAGTGCTCCGTTTTAAAGCACTTTAGAGGGGTGTACGTTTTTTTAACCATGTTTAAAGGAAGGGTTTTAACAGGCTCTTCTAAAAGTCTCTAAGTGATGTTAGCTGTATCATAAGATTAATAATCTCTGATACTGGCCTGCTGTTTATTGGTCCTGAAAATGATTTTTCATTTGACATGTCCTTTTTCTTGATGATAACAAGCCTCCACAAGCTTATGTTTGCAAATGCAGCCTGTTTTTTACTTAATCTTCCCTGGTAATTATGTCTGTTTCTGCTATGTCTCTGTTTTAGCTTTTAAAAGAAGCTTATGTTTTTACCAGTTTTCATAATGTAGAGAGTTTTGATGTACATGATAAATATAAACCCTGGGTAAAAGTTGACGTTCTCTTGTTTTGAGCAAAATCTTTGTGATTATTATTAATAATATTATTTTCCCTACTGTTTTCAAAACCCTGGACTACAGAGGTACTATGATGCATTCTCACATGATGAATTAGCAAGTGCTTATGAAGATCAATAGGGCGTTAAACTTGAATGATTTAAACTTGCTTTAAATGCTATGCTCTCAGATCTCTGCTTCCCACATATGTGCAAAACTGATTGCCAGGCAGAAAGCACCTCAAAAACACTCTGTTGGCTAATTAAAGAATCTGACTATTCTTTTTTGCTGTTTACAATAACTGTCATTTAGAGAAATGCTCATATAAGGGATACCTGTCTGCCATTCCATAAAAATGTCTTGCAACACTTTGCAAAAAACAATTTTTTTTCGCAAGTAAAAACTATGAAATATATATATAGAGAGAGAAAATTAAAGGGAAAGCTAGACCCATAATTAACTTGACTATTCAAAGAAGTATCATAGGTTAGACCCTGTGGCTTGTCAGGCGGAAATGCGAAACATCCTGAACCTGTGGTGCCGTTGGTTCTGAAAGAGGAAACGTAGCTTATGGCGTTCCCAGGCCGTCTCCAAAAGGGAATAAAGGTTTTTGTGTTGTTCTATATTTTGATGCCCTGATTGGCGTGAATTGTTGCTTTTCATGAATCGCTTCATTATTATTCTTGCTATCAAGGGGTGGAACAGAAGGAGTTTGGTGGCCTTTGGCTGCTTCTCAAGAATATTGTAGGAAAGCCCTGCTATCTTTTGTTTGTCGAGGGGGTAGGGATGGTGGGGTGTGTTGAATTAAATGTATTCTCCAAACAGTTCAACTGGAGCTCAACTGGAAAAACAAATCGTGCTGATGATTTATCGTCTTGGTCTGTTCATATTGTTTTCAAATGTGCAACTGTCCGTAGCGCAGTCCTTCTGAATGTCAGAAACCTGGTGTGGATGGATGGCTGGCTGGGCGCTACTCAGTCTGTGAAATGTGATCTGTGATACGGCTGAGCTGCTCGCTGTCTGCGGCCCTAATTAATACTTGATGTGATTGAAGGCGCTCAATTTGTCTGGAGTCTTATCTTGTCTACGTGTTTGTTGTTGGGTTTTTTTGACGAATGTCTTTCAGTCAGACGGTAGCTGAAATACAACAAACAATTAAGCCTTGCAACCGACAACTACGTCCTATGTTGTCATGGAGATGTCTCTACACAAATCAAGCGAGACACATTGCTCTCTCTTGTGGATTCTAATTATACGAATGCTTCCTTGATCCCACCTTGTTCGCAATTGAGAAATCGTGTCCCTTAGCAGGCTGAAGTTTTCTCTCAAGAGTTCCTGTCAGCTCCCGAAGCCAGAGAGATGAGTGGCGAAATGTCTTTAAGAAACAGAAAATATGTCTAGCTGCAAATGCTTCCAGTTTGAGAACTCGAGTTATTTGTTTGCCGTTTGTCATAGTGAACGGTGGATTGTCATTTTAATATTTGCAAAGCTGGTTTTCTCCGCCCCGCTGTCAAGGGAGGGATGCAGTTGTATGTAAGTGGACGTGAAGGCATGCATCTTCTCTTTGCCATTGTTTGGTCGAAGGAGGCTTCAATGAGGAGACAGGGAAAAGGGTAGAGACCAAAATGCTCCCACAGTTGATTTGCCCATTGTGGGGGAGGAACACTATTCCCATTGATGGTGTTGTTCATGAAGCCCCCAAAAGCTGGAGAAAGGGGGCCCATTCAGTGCAATGGGTGACCCTGCACAACTATGGGAGATGGGTGTTAGTGCTTTTGTGGAGCACGGTGGGAACATTGTCCCTATTCTAGTGATTTAATACCCCAGGTTTGAGGCACTTCGCTATCTCCCCTAAAATGTTCATGTTCTGTCCTATATCTTTTTCACAAGGTAAAATGTCTAGTTATAATACCACTCATTTATTTCTGTTGGAGAAAGGTGAATGAGCAATTTGCAGTCAAATGATCTGTGTTACCCCATAGATATTGAAGCCTATTTCCAACTCTGAGTGAAAAATAAAGCTGGTAACTGTGAGATAAAGTTTAAAATAAGACATAAAATCACACTGTGAGTTATAAAGTCATGATTTTGAGATGTCAAAAGTCAGCTTAACTTTTTTCACTCTCAAGCAAAAATTGGCTTCCATATGGAGGATGGTCCAGCATTAGTGTAAATAAAATACTGTTGTTACTAGCTTTTCCTATGTTTAATACATTTCAAACAGATTCACCGTAGTTCAGGTGTTTTTTGAAATTGTGGAGCTTTTCCAGGTACAAGGTGTTTTTTCCAAGTAGTGTGAGAAATGCTACATCCCTGTTTAAAATCTGGGGATAATAGAATGTTCTCCTAGAATGTCTCATATTTAAGCATTTGAGGTCCAATTAATTTAGTGGATCTTAAAAAAATTAGTCTAGAAATATTGTTTCAGAAAAATATTGCTAAATGGTCAAATGTTTTAAAGTTAAATCATATGGTAAATTATAATTTCAGTGCTTTCCAGAGCAAGATGCATTTAAATGGCAAATTATGAACGCAAATATAGAGCCACCACTGTATAGATACAGATTTTCTCCTCCCTGCCCTCTCATTGTCACTGACAATCCACTGAGAATCTTTAATCCAGTGTTTGCACACCTGATTTATATCACAACCTCTAAAAGAAACAGAGAAATCAATTTCATTCAGCTTGCCTGAATAAAAGAACGGGTTATTATTTAGTTTAACAATTCTTTCTTTCATACTCTGGCTGACAGCCATTTTCAGAAGTGTATGAACTCTGATATTGCATTTTGATAGGTAATTCAAAAAGGGCACAAAAGCCCGGCACATTTCTAAAATGTAGATTTGAAAGGAATGCCTTTCAGGTCCAGAATGACAGACCATGTAAACTCTGGCTGTAAAATGAGATATTAATTGCCCTTTGCTTGCAGTCACTTTTGAATACAGCAAGACGGATGAACAAAAGGCCTCAGAATGGAAAAAAACACCAGAGTCACTTATCAGGTGCATTCAAGATTCATGCCGTGGATCGAGCCTCTTATCTCTCTGACCTGAAGTGATCTTCCTCTTGGGGCCTTGCCTTTCTTCAAGACGTTGATCCAATATGTCTTACACCCTATAAAGGTCTATAAATTGCCCCCTTGAGGGGAAAAAATAAGATCAGACTAGGTGAGTCATATTTGGCCTTATCTTGAGTCAGCAAGTGTTTAAGCGTACCACAGATGTAGGCTTCTAACAGAAATAGGCTCATATTAAAACATTATTATTTATTTCATATACAGATAGGTGCAGAAGTCAATATCCAGACAGACATATTATTAAATATGCCGATGATACAGTGGTGCTGTCTGTTAAAGCAAGGTGACACAAGAGCATGGGCCCATTTTGAATTATTTTTTGGATTGGTGTGAGTTCTCATTTACAAATTAATGTCTCCAAAACTAAAGATATGACGACATGAAGGTCAGTTCATACAAGTATTTGGGTACATTAATTGATGATAAGCTTGTGGGTGGAAAACACAAATCTGATTATATCAAAAGCACAAAAACGGTTATAATTATTGAGGAAGGTTAAGTCCTTTGATGTGGATAAATCTATATTGATAACTGTTTTGACATTTGCTATGATCTGCTGGTTTTATGGATTAAATGTTAAAAGTAGATCCCGGCTGCAGAGCATCATTAATTTAGGGTCAAAGATTACAGGCTCTGTACAGCTGGGTTTGTCTGCTCTGTGTGAGAGGAATGTTCTTAGGAAGTCTTTGACTATCGTGGATGATACAGCTCACGTTTTGCATTTAGAATTTGAACTGCTCCCCTCAGGCAGGCGATATACAGTGCCCAAGTGGAGGACTGTTAAAGCGTCTAGGTCTTTTGTTTCAAATGCAGTCATGAGTGTAAATACTTATTTGAAACAAAGATGAAGGTGTGCTGTGAATTTTAAAGTATATGAAGAATTACTGTAAATGCCTGTTTTTTTTGTCATGGTTGTGTTATTGTGATGTTTTTATAAAATCTGAATGTTTGTGAGGTCTGAAGCTGCATCAATTGCCCTGTAAAGGGACAAATAAAGATTTTACTACTACTACTAAGTTCAAACCTACAAGACTACAGTTATATTTTGGTTGTAACATTGGCCTCCAACATTGTCCACTCTATAGTCTATCATACATTTAGCACCAAGAACTTTTTTTCTAGTCTAGTCGAGCCTATATCTGGTGTGGTTGGTTGCTGTTTCTATAGTGATAAGAAGTAGCTCTCGGTTGGGGCACAGAGGTCCATCTCAAACACATCGACAGACAGAACCTTGTTCGACAGTGATTAATGTCCAGTCTAGATCAACACAGAACATCCAGAGACCGCCCTGCCCTGTCTCCATGAGTAATGCTAATCCCATCCCCCACTCATCATCAATAAAAAGTCAAGTTTGTTTATGCAGATTTATGAGTAATACTGGTGAGTTAACGGTATAGGGAATCTGAAGGCTCGGCTTTTGCTGCTATTTTGGAAATAGCAAAAAGGGAGAACCCTTAGCGGAGTAAATGAAGAGTTTATTTGCAAAAACAGATAACTCTGTTTGTTAAAATTTCAAAAATCATGTTTTTTATTATGTTATCATGTGTTTATTGTGTTAGTTAGCTGTGTTTTTTTGTCAAAATAACCCAACTGCAGTTTGATTGAGATTAATTGGAATGCACAATTAAAAAAACATGATTTCTGAGAATTGTTAAAAACGGAGTTATCTTTTTTTGCAAATGAACTGCTCAAATGTTGCCACATCATGGCTTTTTATCATCTGTAACAAAATACCACTCATTGTTTGTATACTCTGAAAGTAACAATTTATTTCAAATAATAGATCAAATAATTTAAGGCAGTGACTTTATTAAGCATATTAGTGAGATTTAGGCATGATTTATGCTTGCTTTGTTAACCGAGTCAATTGATTCATTGAAAAGCTCTAATTCAAACATAACGATTCAAACTGGATTATGAATGACGATCAGTTTTGTGAACTGAATTGATCCAAGTGATTCATTTAAAAGATCTAATTCAAATTGAATTCATGACCTCCCATACTATACAGATTGTGAAATATATTTGTTATATGTTTTTCTTACCAAGATAGGTGGTTCTTTGACAAAAGTGCAATTGTGGTATAATGCATTATGTTTCACATTCATTGCATGGTGAGGAATGGTTACCGCTCAACCAGATCTGCAAGAGATTAGGTGCAATTGTGGGCGCACAACTAGGTGACCCTGTCCCCAATTCCAACTTCCAAGTCTGTGTCCTTGCAGGGTAATGAGTAATGTCTGGATCGGAATATTACCCTTGGGCTGGGATGGTTTTCTGCTAAATGGCTTTTCTTAATTCGCTCAAGATAACCTGTAATGGGGATTTCAGTTAAAAATCTATAAACATAGATGGATGACTTTGTCCTTGTTTTGTCATTAGTCAAGAGCAGCTCACAGCAGTCCTCAGACATTTGGCTTATTCTCATGTGACCTATATGAAAATTCCTTCAGTTTTCTTGGTACAGCTTGTCCTGCTAGCATGTGTGTCAGTCAGTCCACATTTTGCATTAGTCATGTTGCGTTCTGCAAAGTTTTTGATATGCTATATTTATAAAGTAGGCATTGGGGTGTGCAAGATAGATAGATAGATCTGTTGTAATGACAAAATTATCTATATATTTTTTATAAAAGTGAGTCAAAATTAAATGAAAAGCCGGCTTCTAAATAGTTTTCCCTCTTTAGTTTACATACACTATATTGCCAAAAGTATTGGGTCATCCCCTTCAAATGAAAGGTTTGACTACTTTATTAATTTCCATGAGTACAAGTATTAATGTTTAAGCATATAATGATATTCTAGGGAATTGTGTGCTTCTAATTTTATAGCAACAGTTTGGACAGGACCCTTTTCTATTCTAACATGACAGTGCCTCTGTGTATAAGACAAGGATAAAAGAGAAATGATGATTCAGTCAGTGTGGAAGAACTTGACTGGTCTGCAGAAAGCCAAGTCCTAATCCCAGCTGAACACCTCTGGTGTGACTTTAAATGCAGACCTTGAGCCAAAAATTCATCACCAAACACCAATGACTTGTACATTCATTATACAGACAAAAGTACTGGGACACCCCTTCTTTAGAAGAGAAAAAGGCTCTTCCAAACTGTGGCAACAAAGGAATTCATGTACTTAAAAATTGTATTTCCACCTCTGTTGCAACAGTTTTGAAGTGTATGAAATGACTGTACCCATATGTCATTGGTGTTTGGTGATTCATTTTTGGCTCAAGGTCTGCATGTATAAAGAATACTACTTTATCAATGTTTGTTTTATAATCAGTCTAACCATTATATTTTCTAATATTTGGAAGTCATAATTCACAACTTTCCAAATAATGTATTTAGTTTCAGGAACATTTCTAGTATGTGGTATAGAGTATGGAGAGTCTGAACATAACCAGTGTCAAAACAATCAGGGATCGATGGATGAAAGCCTAGTGAATACCAAGCTTGTCATTGCAATAATGTAAAATAAGCAAGATTTTGGGGATTTTTTTCTTCCTTTACCGTTAATTCTCTGTAGCTCACTAAATTGCAACCTAAAGTGCTACTAGTCCTGACACCCTGACTTGCTTCTTGCTTTAAGGAAAGGTGGCAAGCACAGGAACACGTCCTAGGAAGAAAGTGCCATACTAACAGACATGTGTAAATCAGGAAGGCAAAAATGTTTGATGTTTTAAAGTAAATGTCTTCTTTCAGACCTCCTCTTCTGACAGTAGAGTGCTAGACAAGGACAAGGGCCCCATTGAAAGCTTCCCAAGAGGGGAGTTTTTAAAGTTTAAGAGGGTTTGAGGGGGATACTGACCTGCATGCCAACGTACTCTGAACTACAAAGGCACACATGGAGGTGGATAGAAGACCCCTGGAAGAGCAGTGGATAACCAGTTCAGTCGATCAGTGAATCCAGGCAATATGTCCCTAGAGTACAACCAATGCAACCAATTAAAAAAAAAAAATCAATGTGGTGAGTGTAAATAATGCATTGTAGGACCTTCGGAGCCATCTTGGTATTCAGTTTACTTTATGATTTAAAAGAAATGCAGCAAACACATATGAAAAGGTTTTCATTCGTTTCACCTTCTGTATTTATTTACTTTTTGAGATCAGATGTACCTCGTCTGTCTGGTACGATTATATTGACCCCATTGATCGATGTGAGTTGAATGTTATTCAGATCACCAATAAAAGTCCATCGAGCTGCTTACATAATCAGTCCCCCAGCTTTCTCCAGCCTGATATTATGGTGTATTCCAGGGGTCACCAAACTTGTTCCTGGAGGGCCGGTGTCCTGCAGAGTTTAGCTCCAACCCTAATCAAACACACCTGAAGCAGCTAATCAAGGTCTTTTTTGGTATAATTGAAACTTCAAGGCAGGTGTTTTGAGGCAAGTTGGAGCTAAAAACGCAGGACACCGGCCCTCCAGGACCGAGTGTGGTGACCCCTGGTATATGCCTTTAGATTCATAAACTGAGAATGAGTGTGTCTCAACACAACTTCTCCAGACGTCTAATCCAACACTGTACCAAAATTGTTTAGCACACAAAATTGCCTTTTTTCACCCCAAATTCGCCCAAAAATTAACCTTCTGTCATCATTTAGTCACTTTTATTCTTCTGTAGAACTTGAAAGAAAATATTTTGAAGAATGTTGGGTACAAAACAACATTTTGCCCCACTGACTTTAACTGTAAAAAAAATATCAAAACTGTTCTTTAGTGTTCCACAGAAGAGAGAAAGTCGTACAGGTTTACAACAACATGAGATTTTTTCACTTTTGGGTGAACTAGACCTTGAATTATGCATTATTATATGACTAGTTGCATTATTTTATTTTATCATATACCTATATTTCCCCAGCTGTCCATGCTTCAATCAGAAAAGACCTGCAATCCCTTTTTCAGGTCACGACTCACCGGTTGGGAACATGTATGGAACCAATGTAATTGAAGTCTTCCATTTCTCACGCCTTCATGGGAAAGAAGCTTAAGGGTCACCTCGTCAGACTATCTACCCCCTGTGGTACCAGTTCCATTTCATCTGGCCTAGGGTGGTCTGCTCATCCCGTAGGCACGCAGAGCTGATACTTTAGGTTTAGATCCAATGCTGAGCCAACTTCACATTCAGCCAACTTCCCCCCACCAAATACCCATCTCCCTCCAACTGTTAACAGTAAACATGTCTTTTTGCGTCTAAGTTGGCGCTGAGCCCGGCAGCCCTCAGCAGTTTACAATGTAGCGGCAGCCCAAGCTTTGACTTTACAAAAGCGTGCTTCTATTTATTAGGGTTTGTAAAATGACAGAACTGCTGCCACTGTGCTGTGAGTGGAATAAACAAGACATAAAATAGAAGCTTGTTAAGCGTAGAAGGCCAATTTGTGCTGCCGTTATGCTGCGTTTAGTCTTTTTTCTTTCTTCTCCTCTCTCTTGGAAGGTGGTGTCACTGTCAATAGAAGTGAATTCAGTGCCAATGTCAGAAATGTTTTTTTTTAAGTCACGTCTCTTTGAGATAGATTTACATCGTCACTGTGAGAAAAAGTAGATGTGGGTTTTTGTGAGAAACCATTAACTATCCCTGAAGAGCACGTTTTATTTAATGAATAGGATGGATCAGGCTTTGAGAGATGGATTTAATAACCAGAAATGTGTGTAAATAACTTGCATTAAAACATTTGGAGTGCTTTATGGAAACATTATTTTTATTATACTGGAAGTATTTGTTAACAGTCCCAGTTTTGATGTTGGCAGTGTTGACCGTTAAATAAGTCCTTGTGGAATATCAGATCAGTTGTCTGAATTGTTTCAGCTATAACGTCAATTCTTTATTTTGCCTTTTCAAACAATATCTTATTCAAAGGGTGACAAATGTAGACCAGAATGAATTTCAAGGCTGGTCTTTGCTAATGTTAAATTATAAACTACCCTCTTTTTTTGGTTGGAAAAATAGCACTTTTTCTCAACACTGCATTTTTTCAATAAAAAATACACTAAAACAGTAAATCTGTGAAAAATTACCATTTTAAAATAATTTTCGATATTTCGATATGTTGATATGATTTTTTCTTTATATATAATTTCTTCAGTGTCACATGGGCTTTCAGAATCATTCTAATATGCTGATTTGGTGCTCAAGAAACATTTCTTATTATTATCATCAATGTTGAAAACAGTTATGCTGCTTAATATTTCTGTGGAAACTTACTGTTTTGAATGCTAGTGTAAAGTTTTCAGTTTTAAAACTGAAATTTGATCTGTTGACTATTTTTAACTTAACTCTTACATACGGTATGTGGTGCTCATGCCATGAGACACTGGAAAAGCATGTGTCCCAATACCCGTAGATATCCGTCTGAGCCTACATACATAGAAATAATGTGTACAGAATGCAGTGACATGTTATGCTGGAATTTTTTTGTTAGTCATGATGTTATGAAGCAGGCAGGTTCTGCTTTGGTGTTGTTATTTGCCATTTGAACTGGAGAAGAAAAAGCGGCGACTGAATGTGTGGCTCGTCTCGCACTGCTTATGTTCAAAAGCGGATCCTCCAGCCCTCCAGTCACTATCTTCAAATGTGTTTCTTATCTATTTTGGATCTCCGCCGCTAATGAATAGCTCACAGACCTACGTTTGACTAGTCAATTACTCCTCTTTACATCTGCCCTCTGAAGTCTTAATTATGACATTGATAGAGATGCTGCTGATCAGTCCCCCCCTCTGCTGCTGCAGTTTCCTGCCACCGTGACATTCAGAGCGCACTATATTGCTCCGTCCAGCCCACTGGGATAGGACAGAAACGGAAAGCAATCATGTTGGGTGTAGAAAGCAACCAGAGGTCACTGTAATATAGTTGTTAGGGAGAGACTGTCTCAACAACATGACAGAGATACAGATTAATTATATCATATACACCACAATTCAAAAGTTTGAGATTGGTAAGATTTTTTGAATGTTAATGAAAGAAGTCGCTTATGCTCACCATGTCATCCTGTAATGGCAAAGCTGGATTTTCAGCATCATTATTACTCCAGTCTTCAGTGTCACATGATCCTTCAGAAATCGTTGTAATATGGATATGCTGATTTGCTGCTCAGGAAACATTTCTATTTATTATCAATGTTGAAATAGTTGTGCTTCCTAATAGTTATATGGAAACTTTTGATTATTTTTGTAGGATTCTTTGATGAATATACATTTGAAAAGAGCAGTATTTAATTGAAATAGTTGTTTTTAAAAAGGTCTTCACTTTTGATCAATGTAATGCATTCCTTGCTGAATAAAGATATGAATTTCTCTCAAAAGAAAATCTTACCAACCATTAATTTTTGAATGTTAGTGTCTGTATGCATATGTATTTGTATGTTTATGTACAGGTGTATCTCAATAAATTAGAATGTCTTGGAAAAGTTCATTTATTTCAGTTATTCAACTTGAATAACAGTGTTCCTGTGGCTCAGTGGTAGAGCATTGCATTAGTAGCGCAAAGGTTGTGGGTTCAATTCCCAGGGAACACATATACTGAAAAAAAAGTGTACAACCTGAATGCACTGTAAGTCGCTTTGGATAAAAGCGTCTGCATAAATGTAAATTGTGAAACTTGTGTATTAATTAAATTAAATGCACACAGACTGAAGTAGTTTAAGTCTTTGGTTCTTTTAATTGTGATGATTTTGGCTCACATTTAACAAAAACCCACCAATTCACTATCTCAACAAATAAGAATATGGTGACATGCCAATCAGCTAATCAACTCAAAACACCTGCAAAGGTTTCCTGAGCCTTCAAAATGGTCTCTCAGTTTGGTTCACTAGGCTACACAATCATGGGGAAGACTGCTGATCTGACAGTTGTCCAGAAGACAATCATTGACACCCTTCACAAGGAGGGTAAGCCGTATCGTATAATATGACCCCTTAAAAAGTTTTTTTACTTGTTTATTAACCATAAAGCAACTCAATCATCAAGGCAGATGCCTAAATGAACTAATTAGATTATTGCATGTGTTAGATTGTATTGAGTAATGTGTTGTTGTATTGAGTGCCTGGATAGAGCTCATTCATTCCGGTCCAGAAGTTTATAATATTTCAAAGAGCTCATACAGTCATATTGAGAAATGATAGATGGGTTAACATGTTTGCATTAAGTTAGTAAACTAAGTGTGTGCCCCCGATGCTTTGAAAAAAGGTCGCCCATCCAGGGGTTATTTGTTTTCGTAATGATCTCATTAAAGCGAGAGGTTTACTCTGAATCATTAATCACCCTGTTGACCATCAGGAGAGGGAGCATATTCTGTGGCTTTGTGATTTATCTGACTGGCAGTAATTACTCAGAGGATTGGCACTTCATCCATTGACTTTAATTCAGTTTCATTAGAAAAGTTCCAGTGTGTTCATTAGCTTAGAACTCCAACAATGAGATGAAGCAAGTTATTTGGCTTAAACTGAGAGAGGTGAACTTTTGATGGCACCAGGCATTGAGTGCTGCAGAAGCTCTGCTGTGATCTCGGCTTTTGATGTCGCTGATGTTTGATGTAGCGTCACAGATGGGCGCTGGAGACTACAATTGAGACTTTTATTTAGTCATTTAGGTGCGCCGCAAAGCTCAAGCATTTCCAATGCACCTTTATGTGAAATCCTACTTTTGCATGCTTCACTTTATGTGGTCCTGCAGTCTGTCATATTCCTGTTCAAAATTCAGTGCAGAATTTATTGCCCATTCATTGTCAGGAATCTTAAATTCCTCAGTCACATATATATTACTTCAATTTCCTCCTAAGACATGCTCAATTTGAGTCCATGTGTTTATCTACTGGAATGTCTCGTGTAATTCAAACATATGGTATATAATTTTGCTTTCAGTGTAATTGGGATATATTACCATTTCCCTAGGATGTTATTGACTCTGTTGTTCTGTTCATGCCTTTCTATTGATATTTACCCATTTGAAAACCAATATTAATTGCAAAGCAAATTAATGTAGCCACATGTATTACTTTATCACTTCACAGCTTAATAGGGCCAGAAACGGTATCTGACCAACATGCAAAGTGACCAACTATAATTTGGTTGCCACTCATAGATTGTGTGGCAGATTTATTTAAAATATACTTAATAATCATAAGCAGATGTGAAAAAAAATTCATTCAGGTATTGGTTAAACTGTCACTGTGAGCAGTTGTACAGAACCTACTGCAGGTATAGGAAATATCTTTAGACTTTATTTTCATCCAAAAGTAACTTTTTTCCACAGACATAATTCAAATGTGAATATAATTTGAATATTTTTTTTGTATTTTCTTTTTCATTCAATTCAATATTATTTGTATAGCGCTTTTTACGATTCAATCGTTGCAAAGCAGCTTTACAGGAGTTTAAGTTTCTACAATATATAAATCTATTGTAGAAACTTAATATATTTAACTTATGGCAAAATTTGGTTAATTCTGTATATTGTCTGAGGGGTTGGCATCATCTCTTCTCAGGTGTTCGGTCACCTCAGATCATTTAAGGGTTGGATCCAGACTGAAGCTTGTGTAATTCCTAGTTACCAGGATGTTAATCCCGTGGCAGAAACAGAGAAACAAATAGAGACATAATTAGCATAGCTGTTGTTCCATCCAAGGAAAATTAACAGTTCAACCCAAGCTAAAGCATAATAATGTGCGTTTGATCAGATATAACTGCAGTACAAGATTATGAGATGCATTATATGAATGCTTGGCTAAAGAGATGTGTCTTTAATCTAGATTTAAACAGAGAGAGTGTGTCTGAACCCTGAACGTTATCAGGAAGGCTATTCCAGAGTTTGGGAGCCAAATATGAAAAAGTTCTACCTCCTTTAGTGGACTTTGCTATCCTAGGTACTACCAAGAGTCCAGAGTTTTGTGACCTTAGGGAGCGGGCTGGATTGTAGCGTGATAGAAGACTAGTTAGGTACGCAGGAGCTAAATCATTTAGGGCCTTATAGGCAAGTAATAATATTTTGTAACTGATACGGAACTTAAGAGTAATATGATTATATTTTCTTGACCTGGTAAGGACTCTAGCCGCAGCATTTTGTACTATCTGTAGCTTGTTTATTGAAGGACAACCACCTAGCAGTGCATTACAATAGTCCAGTCTAGAGGTCATGAATGCATGAACTAGCTTTTCTGCATCAGAAACACTTAACATGTTCCGTAGCTTGGCAATGTTTTGATGGAAGAATGCTGCTTTTGTAACATGGGAAATATGATTTTCAAAAGATAAGTTGCTGGCTAATATAACACCCAGATGTTTGAATGTAGAGGAAGTAACTACATCCGTCTAGTTGCAAATTGTGATCCAAGAGATTCTGTGTACTGTTTTTTTAACAAATTAGTACTTTTTATTCAACACGGATATATTATTTAAAGCAACAGTAAAGACATTTATAGTGTTACAAAAAAAATCTACATTTAATAAATGCTGTTTTTAAACATTCTTTTCATCAAAGTATCTAAAAAACGTGTCATGATTTCTTCAAACAAAGCAACAAAACTGTTTTCAAAGTTGATGATTTCTGAAGGATCATGTGACACTGATGACTGAAGTAATGGGAGCTGAAAATCATCACAGGAATAAACTATTAATTACAAATTTTGACTAAAATTGTAAACTAAAATTTTAAATTGTAATAATATTTTTATAAATGCAGCCTTGTTGACCATAAGAATCTTTTTTCACAAACATAAATGTAAACTTTTAACAATATTGTGTTTCACACAATATCCTTAATAGTTGATGGTTTACTTTGAATAAAAAGAGGAGAGACTTAAGATAGCAGTCGAGGAAAGGGTTTTCCTCATGTCGCAGCCTGCATGGTGCATTAATTAAAGAAATCAGTCATCATATCTATTCCCAATGTAGTCAATTTAATACAGCATAGTATATAACATCTATGTTGTTGACAGTAATACGCTTATATAATGTCAAGTACAAACTGTTGAGAAGTTGGCGGGTGCTACAGTATTTATAGTGCCACTCCAGGTTTGTTGTATTGATTCAGGCCAGGGTGGGCATTATAAGATCCACTGTGGGTGGTGTAATTACTGCAGCTGCGGTCCCTTCGATCACAGTCACAGTCACAGCTACTGACCCAGGAGGTCCTCTCGCCTTAGACCACATCTCTCAGCCTTTCATTGGTTGCCTTTTGTGTGGGCCTTCCATAACCAGCCTCCTGCTGACTAAATGCAATTGATATAGACAATGCCTATGTTCAGATTATAGGTCTAAATGCTCAGTTCTGTTTTTTTCTCTTTTTGCTTTGATTGTTCATATTCATGTTTGTAAATGACTCCTATATCCTGCCTGACAGCACCTATATAAGTATATATAAATGAAAAATATAATTGTAGGTACATATACAAGAACAATAACAATGTGTTAACAATCACAAATAAAAAACAATAATATGTTGATCCTGCTAATATTGTTGGTTTGTGAGCATTCATTGGTTTTACTTGACTTGATGTCCAAGAGCATATTCAGATACATGGACTTTGTTTTTTAGTCTCGCCATCTTTCACCATTGCCTGATGTTGCTCGTTGCAGGTTTTGTTTTGTTTAACAATTAAGAAAGTATTTTTTTGGCTCTTAATGAGGGTGACATTGACTTTAGGCCATGTTCAGAGATAGATTAATTCTCTAGGGGTGTGCACTTGGGTCACATTATCATGAATCGTATGAGACTGATCTGAACACATCAAATCAAATAGCCCAAATCGGATTTAACATTTTCAGACCTTAATATGAACAGCTCTAATAAAAAACCACTTGCCTGAAATCAGAAAATGAATCTAATCTTACTGCTTTTGCTATATGGCCTGGTATTATTTACGAATTCATCCATGGTTTTGTTGGTTAGCATGGTCCAGTTTGATCCTGCTGGTAGATGTTGGAATTACTGCAATCTTTTTTTCTATTGATGACTATTAAAAAATGATCGAATTTCCCTAGGGATAAATAAAGTAATCTTGATCTGTATAAAATATATTTCTTTATTTTAATATTTCCTTTATAATTTACATTTCTTTAGATTAATGTTATATTAAGTAATTTTTTCTTACAAATGTATTATATAATTATAGGTTTTTTTACAGCATTAAAAAAATGTGATGCATTTAATGTACTTTTATTTGTTGTTTGCCTCTTAGAAACATTTGGGAAGTGTTGGCTTAGGTTCAGTTTTCAGGCAAACTGTTGTCAAATCCAGAAAAACAGCAACCTTTTCTGTTTCTCCTTTTTTCGTGTATTCCTTAAGAGCTGGAATGCCAGCAGTAGGTTGCACAAGACATGCAAGGAGCAACTTTTATAAAGTAGTGCTGAAGCGACACAATCATTTTGCCACAGTCACACAGCTAAATTAAAACTCTGAGATCAAACCATAGCCTGCCTTCCCACCTGCAGCAGCATTCTGAATCCGTAGCTTGCTAGACTCCCTTAATCTCGGGCCCTGGGGATCTTGTTGGAGCCTGTTAGTAAATGTTTATCCCACAGTGAACACCTGGCTGTTTGGAGAGTACGCCCACAGTGCACTGCCATCCCCCACCCGAGCAACAACGTGCTTAGTTGTGAGCCGAGAGTGAGCCGGCACATCGTATTCCTACCACAGCGCGCAGTTCGTCGCATTCAACATGGTGATTAGCATAAGCCTCATTTAGTCATCCTTTAATGAATCATTTTTCCTGGGCTTATTCCCGGCTGTGAAAAGCATTAAATGGTAAAGCTATGAATTGTAACCTTAAACTTGATATTTCCCAAAGAGAGCATTGAACAAAGCTTATCGCATATCATTAACCACGATTACTCATATGTCCGGAGGGATTTCTTGTGGTTTGATAGAATAACTCTTCAGTGGTGTTTCAAGGACATTTTTTAAAGAAATGCACATAATGCAATTAATTTTATTCCAGACTAACATTCTCATGTAATTCAGTGTCCCCGTTGGTCTTTACAAAGTCTGAAATTACGTTTAATCAAATTTACTCTGATTTTCTTGGTTTTATTTGGTCCGGACATTTTATTTGGTTTGCTTAGCATTCATAGTGTGAATTTTAAGATTCATAAGAATACAGTCATAGCCTGAATAGACAGCATTTGTGTTGTATACTTTGTGAACATACCGAACATCCAAAACAATGCTGTGGGCTGGGCTGAATGTACTCGTCGTATGTGTGTGTTTATGGTAGTATCTCTCGAAGAGCTTAGAAAATGTCAAAAGGAGTCAAAACAGCGCCAGGTATTCCTCCATTGGCTCTTAGGATAAGAAGAACCAAGTATGCTTGAGCATTTTGTCCATTTTGGGGTCACATCATATGACATCCCGTTGGTTTGTTTACCATCCGTTTGGATGGCAGCGTTCACACTTATTAAAATGAACTACACTATCAAAGCAATCACACTAGAGTTCATTTTAATCAAACCAAACCTGCCAAGTGTAAACGCACCATAAAAAGTTTTAAATATTTTAAATGCTGTGATTACTTCATCTTAATTATCATTCTAAGAAGTCTGAAATTTATGGATGGGAAAACCGAAATCATTATACACCCTGATGTGATTATTAAACATCAAAAAGCTGTGATTAAATTAATATCAGCACTGCACGTTGAACGTTAAATGTTGCGTTGTTGCACATTCTACAGGTTTGCAGTTTCAAAGCAGTTCGCATTCAATAAATATCATGCATTTATCCCAAGCAAATGCTTATGATTTACAGTTGATGAATTATAAACACTATAAAGTAAACATCATTATATTTTGTAGAATGCATATTTTAGCTCTCATCTTTTTAAATAAGCATCTGGAAGTAGTAAAGCATAGACATAAATTCACAAAGTCTTTTTTTCTGGATATTACTTTAGTAATGTAATAAACTGTATCTGGCATTTACTTCAATGTAAGCGCTTTGGATATGCAGTATACATTTTTTATGCAGGTCTTAAATTTGACTTTATAAAATTCTGCTGGTAGCCTGTTAGTTTTCATATTCTTTTTAAAAGGAAACACCTCCCCAAAATTGAAATGGTCATTTACTCCCCCTTGTGCCATTCAAACCTGTATGACTTACTTTCTCCTACAGAATATAAAATAAGTAAAAAGAAGATATCTTATGGAAGGAATTGCCCAGATTTGACTTTATTTATAGCTCTGGAGGTCTAGTGTTCAGTTTGCACTATATTCAGTCTGGTTCAGCTTCCCTTTCCAATGTCGGACAGCATGTCCCGAGGCTTTGAAGGCCCGTGGCAGTCTGAGACTCTAGGGCACTGGCCTCAATGGCCACTTGATCCCTAATCCAGGACTGCCAGCTGCAAGCTTGCATGTTTTTTAATAAAGACATAAAAAATGTAATGGAAAGAGATACTTCATTTTAAAATTCCAGACAGGAAAAAGCAGAGTAATTGCGAGTCCTATAAAAAAGAGTTTCCTATAAGATAAAACCACCTGTGGAATCTGGGGATGTTGAGGTTGATTGGCCTGTGGCTAAAACTTCTCGGTTTCAGTGACCTTTTAAGGCAGTAACTCTCAGTGGTTGTTAATTGATTTATCGAACACAGCCTTGGCACGTCGGTCAATCAGATCATAGGAGCAGGGGTTCGTTGAAAGTCTTCATTATTTACTCCTTAATTACTCTAGCCTAGTGTCTCACTCCGGCTCTCTGCTTTGCTCTATACAATGCTGAGCTAACCTTTACTAGATCCTCAGAGACGAAGAGAGCACAAAGCCCCTGTGCCTGGTCGGCGGAGGCTTATGAAGTGGGGCAGCCTCTCTCTTTGCTCTTCCTAATCTTAATTAAGTCCTGAACAACTGGGCTTTGCTCTTATCAGTATAGAGACGGTTGTTGTCCAAGCTTTGGGATTCTGTATTGCACTTTAATTGCAAAGTTTGATTAGAACGAGTAGAGCTCAAGAAAAAGAACAATATGTTGTTTATTGTGAGCCTTCTACAGAATGAATTCATATAATCTGCAGTCATGAAGTCACCTAAGAAATGTTTTGTGTTTTTAAAGCTAAGATTTTATGTATGTGCCAGTAATTATATTATTATTAGTTGTGTCTACATTTAAAAGCAATTTGCTTTGATTTTTGCTTGCATTTAGCATTAAGTGTTCTGACTCTTGACATAAATTTTATGCACCATTAAGTTTGAATGATAATGCATTTGATGTGTGTATCTGGTCTCTTGCACTCCATATTTCCATCCAGATTTTATTATGTGAGATCACGTATGAGAGTATTCAAATAGCAGCATTTCAACTTTAAATATGAGATTGTCCTGTATTAAATACCATTCAAACATTTTGGGTCAGTATGTTTTTATTTTATAGTATAGAAATAAGTTTAATTCTTTTATTTAGCAAGGGTGCTAGAGTGTCAGTGTCAAGTGTCAGAAATATTTTGTAACATTAAAATGTATTTGCTGTTTCAAATAACCATCTATTTATCGAATAATCCATAAAAATATCAAGCAACACAACTTTCAACATAGCTAATAATAAGAATGTTTCTTGAGCACCAAATGAGCATATTAGAAGATTTGTGTATTTTGAAAATTATAAGTTGTCATCACAGGAATAAATTAGATTGTAAAATAGTAATACAATTCAGATTTTATTGTACTTTTGAATCAAACGAATGCAGCATTGGTGAGCAAAACAGGCTTCTTTCAAAAACATAAAGCAATCTTCCCAACCCCAAACTTTTGAAAGGTAGTGTACATGGGACGGTTGGCAACCGCAAAGAAAGGGCGCTAAGAATGTTTGAAAACCCTCTTTGGGAAGAGTCATTTGCGGTGCTTGCTAATGCATTACTTAAAATCTCAGGGGATACTTCAAGTAAATAATGTAGGTCATAGGGGTGCAGCATACAAAAAAGGTTGGGATCTCAGTGTAGTAGTTGTGGCTGGTGCTGCTTCTTACGTGCCATACTCGCATATCCTATAAAACAGAGCCCCAGGGCCTGAGTTTTCTATTCCACTGAGAGGGTTAGTGGTTTGTTTATGAGTGTAGTGTAACGCGTACCTTCCTTCTCTTGCTTCACTAAATAAAACACTTTCTCTGATTCTCTCTCCAAAGGCTACAGAAGGATTGCTACCTGTTTCAACAATAGTCCTGCATCCTCAAAGATGACATGCTCGTGATGCCTCTGTAAGTAGGTTTCTCTTTTTTGTAAACACTCTGCAAGATGTAATTACCTGAATGAAACACGAGAGGAACAAAAGAACCTCAGAAGTACTTCACTTTTGCCCCTTTTCCATCAGCAGGGTGCAGGTGCCCTTTTCTAAGCTAGTGTCCAGTCAGATGCAACATAGAACAAGGCATAATTGATTTGACCAAGCTTTATGTAAAATGAGTAATTAAATATAATTTAACTGTTGTATTAACATAAATCACTTCTTTAGTTTTTAATAATCATTTTTAGTGATTTCTAATTTCTAAAAAGGCTCTGGCACATAAAAAATGGCACCATTTTGGTGGACAAGGGACGTGAGATGTACATTCAGAATTTTTTTATTTAGTATGCATTTTATGTTTTTTTGTGAATTTGAGGAAGACTCTAGTCAAAGTTCTACTTCTACCATCTGCTTCATACTTGAGTACAGCTTTCTTTAACAGGAACTCAAGTGGATAATGGAGATCTTCAGTCTTCCTTGAGAATCTGCGTGAGGTTTTCCTCCTATTCTCTTTCTTACTCTTTTTGTCTTTTGTTTTTTTCGCCCCGGCGCTCCTCGCTCTCTATTTCTCTGTCTCTGTGACCGCGGACATAGTCAGGGAGCCTTTCAAGTCAAATCCCTTTATTCTATGTCAGAAATTGAGTGTTCTGAAAAGCAGCGTTCTGGAAAAGAGAAAGGGCTGAAACTTTAATTGCAGCCATTTGTGGAGCGGCACAGCCTGAGGCTCTTTTTCCCGCCCTCAAAAGAAAACCGTAAGAGAGGCTGACATATTTAATTGGCTGTTTGTAAGCTAATTAAAGCTTGTATGTTGATGTGTTTGACAAATCACCAGGGTCTTTTTCATGTTTCAGACTTCTTCTGAAAAATTTGTTTTGAATGACTGTATGAAAGTAACAATTTTACAAAGAAGCCTCACTGAAATTGATTTCTGAAAATGTATGTCTACAGTCGCAGTCATTAGCAAGGACCTAGTTTCTTGACTTCTTAACTTTGCCAAGATAATTGTGATAGCAGGTTAAATCTCGTGAAAAAAGCATGTATTTCCAAAGTCCAAGAAACATTTCGCCCATAACAGTAAGAAAAATATGTCTAACCAGTAAGAAAATAAATTAATATTGTTATTTAGAAAGCATTAACATACGAATTAGCAATTATTTTTATTTCAAACAAATGCTGTTGAACTTTTTATTTATCAAAGAAAAAGTACTGCTTTGCCATTTATTTAATCTTTGCAATCACAGGAATAAATTGCATTTTAGAATATATTAAAATAGAAAACAGTTATTTTAAAGTGTAATATTGCACAATATTAATGTTTTTACTGTATTTTTGATCAAATAAATGCAGCCTTGGTGAACATTAGACCTCTTTAAAAAACAATAAAAAAACGTACTGACTTTTGAATGGTAGTGTTAGATTTATATTTGTATTTATAAAATTAATAATATTCCATAGCATTTATTATAATGCTTGCAATTTGTTCAGTGTTGCATAAATATTTTACCATTTATATACACTATCATTTTTTTTACATTACTTCAAGGAGACTAACTTTTTTTCTTTCACTTTATTGCCATTGAGATTTTGAGAATTAAGTAGCCCCCTCACAGCTTCTCATATCCTATTTATATAAATCTGCACAAAGGCATTATAATAGACCCTACCATACCATGATGTCTAAATACTTTAAACGTGTTCCTAAGATAGTCTTCACTTTCTTTAAGCAAAATATATGTTCTTATTTTTTTCTTTTAAACTTTGGGTTAAATGTGACTTATTTGGGTTTTTAAATATTCATCCAGCACTTTCTGGAGTTGTCTTTCGTTTGCAGAAGAACACATTGGTTGTCTGTGGACTGTAGATAACGAATTGTCAGACACCTGGATGTCGAGCACTAAGGCTATTTTCCCACTCACCAGGTTCTCTGATGGGCCAGTCAGGGTTCCAACCCTCTCTGTCCTCCAGCACTTTGTAAATATTGCACTTCCTCCCTCCTGTACTGTGTGTAGTTTTACTTTACATTGCACCTCTCCCAAAAGTATAATCCACCAGTGACCTAATCCTGCTAAATGACATCATTTTAGCAGCTGATCTGAATCAATGTGCCTTTCTGAGAAGACGCTCTTTTTTGTTTGTTTATGGTGTTCTGGGCCTGTTTAGTGAGGCCAGGAGCCGCCGCGTTGTTTTAATTTCGACCCATCGTTGTTTTCCGACATTCGGTTCAGGATGACAATGAGCCGGAAGAAAACAAGCCCTTTTACGATATGAATAGAGTAGGAACTAGAATGGGACTCCTCATCTGTAAGCTCGCTTTTAAGGGTCTGTTTCCCTCTCGGCCGAATTAAAGACGTGCCATTATGCTTGGCAAATTACTACGCGCTCTTTGTGGTCCAGCCATGGTACATTAGTGTGCCTTAAGATGGTCTAGCTGTGCCCATTCACCTAACAAAGCGAGGGTCCCCCTGCCAGATCCTTGGCTGGTCACACAGAGGAGCCATTCACACCAGGCAGAAGGGGCCGTACGGTAGAGAGCTCGGCCACAAGGCAGCCATGACAAAATTCACTAAAGTATCGCTTGCAGAACAACCGTTTCCTCAAATGCAAACCAATTAAGTTCGATTTGACAACACTCCAGGCAAAGAAGCAGAACATCTGTGTAGAGTTGGAATATCTTAACAGAACTAGCCATGCTTGTGATGTTGTGGTCTCTGTGGGAGAGAAGAGGTGGCGTTGCTTGTTTTGGGTTCCGGCTTTGTGGATTTTGGAAGTTAGGGGCGTAATATTGTAGCTGGACCCAATTACAACGGGAAGAATTAGATGCCTCCCAGTGGATTCTTACCACACATTGATTTGTTGAAGATTTTGGCAATTAATCAAACTCATTGTTTTTAATGGCTCTCATTCGCATGGCGTAATCACATACATCTTAATTCAGTGCTCAAACTAATTTCTTTGTATGAAAGGATGCAAGCGTTCACAGCTACATGGAATTTTCCTTCTTGACGGAGTCTCATAAATCAACCAAACTAAACAATGATGAAGACAAACTTGTTATTGGATATTAGGACACATAGTCTGAGAGTATAAGGAATCATGGTGTTATAAAAGCAGTTTTTAGTCATTCTCTAAAATTGTTTTCTCTTATATTGAGTCCAGCTCTCTTTCTCGACATAAATTAGTAGCAGGGAGTGATGATGGGGACCGAGAGCCTATAAATTGTTTGTTGCTCTCAGGGTCATTAAGCCGTGTGGTCTGGGCCCACTGGATCTTTTATCATCCTCCTTGGATCAGCGGCTGTAAAACGGTGGCTAACATTGTGTGTTTATTTCCCCATAACAAAAGATTAGCTGTCTACAGCTCATGAGTTCAGCTAATGCTCCTTGGGACTCGTGCAGCCGTGGAAACATAAATCTACTCCCCAATTTTTGTTTCTTTCTCATTGCGCTCACCTTTCTCTGCCCTTCTCCCACTGACTCTCTCCCTTTATGACTTTCAACTGATTTACTCCGTCTCCAGTCTCAACCTCAGATGGCGGGCCCACGGACTGACCAAAGTCCATTAGCTGACCGTCTGATGCATATTGCTCACAAATTTGGCAAGAGCTAGAAATCAGATACCAGTCCAGCTTGTGTTTATAAGGTAGTGGGCTGATATAGAGTGCGTTTCTGAGGACTAATCACATGATATGATAATGTTTTCCATGGCTCCAGACTTTTTTTGTAAATTGTAATTTAATTATTTTTTATTTAGCAAGGACACATTGAACACAGAAAGTTCTATCATCATTTACTCACCCTGAATTTGTTCCAAACATGTATGAACTTCTTTCTTCAGCTGAAAGCAAAGGAAGATGTTTTGACCAAACAGTTGCTGGTAGCCGTTGACCTCCATATTATGGAAAAAATTTAATACTTTGGAATTCTGAAATTCATACAGGTTTGGAAAAACTTATACTTGAGTAAATTGAAAAAGAAAATCCGTACTTTTTTCAATCCATCATCATCTTTTTAAGTTAGTTTTAATTATATAATCTTTTGAAGATCTGTTCCTAAACAGCATGTGAAAAAACTGTGATTAGTCAAATTTCATGCCTGTTGTCCAGAATATGCTGCAAACTGGACCCAATTTTATGGCGATGCTCAAAAGTCTGGCTGTGCGAGACTATGCATCTGTCTTTATTAAGTTGATTGCTTTCTTTGTTTGAGGTTGACTGTTATAAGAGAGATACAATTATTCTGCTCTTATTCAGTAGAGCGCATGATTGTGTCTGATAAGCATATTAATCCAGAGAATAGCAAGAGTAGTTGTATTCTTAAATGTGACTTTGGAGACGGTGATATTTATGAGCATGTTTGTGCACGTGTTTTACCGTGTTCAGTGGAGAAATCACTCAAACGTTGTGAAATGTTTTCTAAGATGAATGTGGATGTGTGGTGCTGAGGGAAGGGATTGAGAAAGGCCTCCAGTGGAAGCTTCCTGGAATGATTTGCTGCTGTGGCGGAGGGTTGGAGGGGCGGGGGTGGCTTACTTTCTGGGTCATGATTCAGAAGTTAAACTCGGGGGAGATCTACGCTGTGAGGAAAATAATTCAGGCTTAGAAAATAATCATAATAACAATTCACATTTTTCTAAAAGACTTTTGCAGTTGTTTTAATGCTGGAGAATATCTTGTGCTTGCCACATGTTTTTAGTCTAGGTGGTGTAGAGGTGGACATATTGTGTGACATAATGCGCCCCCTCTAAATGATTTGTGTGAAATTACTGAAGTGTGAGGAGGAAATGAATGGGTCAAAAGAAAAATTGTCTAGAGATTTTGCTCTAATTAATTTGAATATGTTCCTCCTGGATTAGTTTCTTTAATTATCAGTATGATGTGAATAGGCTTACTAGTGTGCAGTTATAAACAACAGCAAATAATTAATTTGGCGTGTTACATAGTATGGGATGTGATCATTGTACAGTTTATCTGTCATTTTAAATCGCTTTTGAATATAATTTATGGCTCTAAGGGTAAGGATTAGGACTTTGAGTTTTTTTCTTTGAAAATAAAAAAAATCTCAACCATTCAGGACATAAAAATATTAACATTTACTCAACCTTAAATGGATAGTTCGCCCCAAAATGAAAATTTTCTTCATTTACTCTCAGAATTTTTTTTTGCAAAAACAGCTTGTCACTGGGACAGAACCTTTAAAGGGACATCTTTGTACCGTTTGTACCCCAAAAGGTTAATGTGGGCTACCTTTAAGGTACATATTACTACTCTAAGGTACTAATATGCACCTTTTAGAGGTACATAAAGTACAGAGTTATTCCTTTAAGGGTAATAACCAACTTTTGTTCACCTATTTTGCTAAATATATTTAATGTATTATATTATCTGCTCAACAGCAGTTTGGAGTTACAGTACCGAACACATTTTGATGTTATTGTTTTGTAAAGTATTGCTACCCTTGGTGTCTTCGATCTTTTCAGCGGTGACTTGTGGTATAATTTGTCACACAGTTATTGTCATCTACACTACACATGGTGCCTTTCACTTTGAGGCAGTGGGGGTTTTTTTTGGAGTTAAAAAGCTGTTAACTTGACAATCCATTGTTAAAATTGTTGGCCAATGTTGTCCATAAGACTCCCATTTTGAGGAAAGTTGATTTAAATAAAACACTTTTGAAATTATCTGCACCATGCACAGGCCCCAGTCAAACAGTTCATGTTAAGGACTTTTTGATCTATTTGGAGGTCATTGCTGTTTTATTTTTTTATTCATCTCTAGTATTGTAGTAGTTCTAGTAGTATAGTATTGTTTTATTGTAGTGTACTAATGTGTGGTCACATTTACCATTGTTCTGCACATTTTTACGGATAAAAACAGACATTTAAATAGGGAATTACGTGATTTTAATTTTAAGTTGATCATGTGAATATGCCATGTTGACTAACAGAAATCTTCTTGGTTTAAAAGTGACTTCTCTGTGAGCTGTGCTTCATACATTGCTACACTTTTGACAATAGCCAATAGACTTTTCACCCAAATTTCACTAATGTGATGGCTTAAAAAGCAGCATAGTCTCGGTTGACCAAAGAAGTCTGAACACAAGCCATCAAAACTTATTGTATGTTTCTACATCAATGTTGGTCTTTTCGGCAGGATTATTAGCGTTGTGTGCAATTCTACTCTCAGGAATCCTCATGCACAGTTCTTAGAAAATGTGGGAAAAACAGACCGAAACTAGCCATCAATTACTCGCACAATTGTGCTTTTCCCTTAATGATTCAGGAGGGGGATTAGAGCAACCAGTCGGTCCTTTACCCAATTATAGACCTGGCCTCTCCTGTACACTGTGATCCTTCCTTTGGAAGGCGTCCAGCGGCTTGCGTTCACTCTCTTTGATAAAGATGAAAAAAGAAGGAAGCAGCAGGAGACAATGGGCTGTAACCTGTTATTTTAGTATACTAATGAAAATGCCACTAAAGATCCCTTTTAATGTCAGATAAGAGGAAAAGATTGGAATTTAAATAAGTGAATTTATGCTCCTCATTTATAGTCCACTTCATGATTTGTGTCTCTCTCTAGTACACCTGAAGCACAATGGCTCTGATTAACACTGCATCTACATGCATTCAGTCACAGCCCCATATTCACCGCGGCGGGGGGAAATGGAATATTTGTACCTTGTTCACCCGTAGAGCTCACTCTTGGTATGATAGGGGCTCATCGAGGCATTGCTTTCAGAAATTGGAATGATAATGAATAATCCCACCGGCTGTCGTGAAGCCCCATTAGTCGAAGCGAAGGCTTCTAATACAGACTGTCTTCCCAAAATCTATTTTTATTAGGAGCTTTTTGAAGTAGTCAGCCTCACACACTGCAAACAGATAGGACATGTCTATCTCTGTGAAGTGAGTTTGAGCACAAATAGGAGGGGAGTCTTAAAAGATTCACTGAGACGATGCGATCTGAGGGCATTTCTTCCTTTTGTTCTTGAAGTGTGGCATACACAAGCAGATCTTTTATACTCTGAAACAATGAATGCAATGCATCTGACTGCATTCAAGTGCCAGAAGACTTTTTTGGGGGAAACTGAAGAGCTTTAATTTGCGTTGCAGTCATAAAGATGTTTCCTTCTCCATTTTACTAAAATTAAAAACTAACTTCAACCAAAAGAATTGCATGCATTGTAAAACCTAACAGTGAAATTGTTTGTTTGAAACAATGAAACGTTAATTTCACTTGAATATTACTGCAAGTTCATTGCACTTAACTTAAAAAAGTTATGTGATACTAAGACTAATATATGCTGCACGCTGTTTTATTTGAAAAGCAATAACTGCATATGCCAAAGCAGTGATATAGTTGATAAAGTTTCTAATTTTAATGGTTTAAATATTTAAATGGTTTTCCTATGTAATATTAAGAAATACTTATATGAAATAAGTACTTTTTAAAACTTCAATGGTTCAAGGCAGTCAGTTTTCTAAAATGAGATCACAAATGTTTGACATTTTTACACTTTTGATAAAAATGTTGAATGCTAGTGTTTGGTTGTGCGACTCACTTGTGATGCTTGCGGTTGATTGCCTGGGCAGGGCGTGGTCCTGAGTGTTTTTATTATTATTATTATTATTACTGTGTTGCTATGCAGTTGCTAGGGTGTTCTAGGTTGTTGCTAGGTGGTTTATTACTGGCCCAAGGCATATTAACCCACCTACAAATCTCTGACATTTTTCTTGTAAATGTGTCTGATTTCAAGTTTGTGGGATTTTTTTCATCTGTTAAATTGTCTACCAGAAAAATATGAATCTGATCACTTAGAAAAATAATACCACACCTCTCTGCGCTAATTGGGGAATTTTTCACGCCTGTACAACAAATGAGTTATGTGCAAATGTTTAATGCTTAGAGGTTTAGAATAAATAAGAATAAAGGTTTAGAATAAGCACTAATATTTCTATAAAATAGTACAAATGAAACGTCATCCACCGCATCTTGTAACCACATCATTTCCAACAAATTTTTATTTTAGCAGTTCTAATTTCTGTGTGGGTTGGAGGTTAAAAGTTTGGGTTGGTTTTTAACCAGTCAAAAAGCTATACTAGGCTTGTGCAATGCAGGGCACGGCTTTAACTCCAGTGAAGGCAACAGACAGAAAAGATGTCTTTAACCTTTGTTTATTTTAAAATGGACAGCTATTGAGATCAGCTATTAGGGATGTGACGAGATCAGATGTGTCTCGCGAGATCCGACTGCTCAACATTTTGCAGTGTTTACATTAGAGCTGCACCATTAATCATAAAAAAATTGCGATCTTGATTCAAACACCCACGCGATCTTATTCCTGAATGAAAACGATTCAGCTATGTCTGTTTCACATCGCGAGTGTCAGTGGATCGTGAGAAGCACGTTTTGTCGCTGCCCATGTTGATGAATCAGAGGGTCGGCCATCATCACGCTTCCGATGTGAACGCTGTCATTCACTGATATGGGTGGCGACAAAACACACGCTGCTCATACCAACAACTCCACTAACACTGTTTCACATCGTAATCATCTTAAAGACATTCAAATATGCATTCATGCTGCTGTCATCATTATTTCTGTGTTACAGACATTTAAATAACAGAGTAGGCCTACTGGGATAAAAGTTTATAGTTTGGGTATAAACACTTATTGTCTACAGTAGCGATCAAAACAAAAGTATCTAAACACTTGTATTGTAACACTTATCTTCCGCCAGAAGGTGGCCGACAACCCGTTTAAAAATGTATTTGACATTGAATAATTTATTCAGGAGATTCCAATAGTGAACATTGACTCCGCTTTTTATTTTGTACAAATTAATGTATATATTTTAAAAGACTTACGCAATGAATTTTTTTTTAGTTATTTTATTTAGTTTTCTAATATTTTTTCTCATCTCGTTCTCGTGAACCCAGTCTTGTGTCTCGTCTCGTGGGATAAGTGTCTCGTCACACCCCTAACAGCTATACAAGATCATAGTCCTCATACCAGATCTGTATTTAAATGTCACAGTGGCTCTTTAGCTTTTCATGAATGTCTATAAACCCTAATTAAGACCATCTTTACAGAATGTTCAACACCCAATGTCCAGTCACAGGTCACGAGGGTTAGTCGTGAACTACCAGGATTTAAAGACTGATTTAAGTTACGTTTGTTCAATCAGTCAGGGGTCTTGAGTGTTGAATTAGAATTAGATTTTCAAGTCGATTTTAAATGCTTTTAAACTTTCTCGCAAGTTGTTTTTGCAATGAAAAACAAGATACAGCCAAAACAAAGCAACTCTCTAAAAAAAAACATAAACACCAATTGAAGATAAATGTAAAAATCAGTCGACATGATAATACTCATAAAAAATGCATGTCTGGAAAAGTAGGTCAGAATATTGTAAACAAGAACAACCCTGCATTTTGTTTTTCTATTTTCCACTTGCACTCATTGTTCATCTATAATGTATATCTTAGTTTAGATAAATCCTGCAGTCATTTGTTTAAATCCTGTATCCGTGCTTGTATGTATGAATGTGACTTAGCAAAAATGTTGTTTGACAAAGTGAACTTGTGTTGAATTAGTGTAGGTGGTGTAGAGGCGTGTGAATAATAAAAATCAGAGTTCAAATTTAAAAACATAAACCTGAAACGAAGTCACCCAAAAATCTATTGCTGCCTGAATTTTTATCTTACAAAGGGAAAGATTTAATGATAACTCTAACAAGCTTATCCAATATCAGTTCTGTTATTCTATTTAGAGTCTGTTATGATTATCAGCTGCTTTTAATTTCCTGGTACAAAGCCCAGTCATGCTTCGGGACTTTGGTAACTAGAAATCATGTTGTGAAGTCGGATACCAATTAAAAAGGAATTCTGCAGATGAATTTTTTCCCTCCTAATTAAACTGAACTCTTGTAAATTATTGTGATGTACTTTCCATCCAAGTTACTGTAGCAGCCGCCATTAAAACAGATCGTATTCCTTGTAAAATTAATTTTCCTTTGTTCTCCGCTGTAAAATATGCCATAAATGACAAGCCTTGCATGATATGCAGCCTCCAAAGAAGTATTGATTCTCAAAGTGCTGTTCATATTTCTTTTGGCATTGCTGAGTGAAATGACAGATAATTAAGATGCTCCTAACAAACTGACAACTTCACTAATTTGTCATTTTTCCAGCAAAATTACATAAAACCCCCCAAGGACCATATCATAATAACAAATATGCCTTTGATGGACTACAGCAGTCAGTTGGGTTGTCAGACGTATATGTAGAGTTTGTAAATGACAGCTGCTAAACACAGATAAAGATTCCTAATGTTCTTCACGGATTAATTAACCACATAGCTGGGTGGTTCTCCACAAATTACTTGCTCGCTATTAAAAAAAAAACCTTGCGATTAATTATTCCTCCCATATGTTTTCATGCCGCCTGTCTCTTTCTTTTGCATTCTTTAATTTGGCTGAGCAAAAGAGACTTGTCCAGACTATATAAATCCTCTGGCAATATACCAGTCTGACTGTTTTGATTGAACTGCCATGTAAAATATTACCCTGCCTGGGAGAGCTGTTGTTCACTTAAAGTGTTTTAGCCCCTCTTCACTGAGATTTCGACATTGAGTGGAGCTTTTCAGGTGTCAGTGGTTAGTGGTGAACCTCAAACTGTCTATGAAGAACTATGCCTGTAAGTGCAGGGGAAACAAGAACAAAAGATCCATTGAAAAGATGAAGTAAAAATGTTTTTATGCTTGGTTAAATGTTTTTTCAGCCAGTTGGGACATATGCTCCTTTCAGTCATTGACTCTTAAGTAGGCTATACCTCAAAATAAAGAAGTATACTTCTCCCAAAAATTATATTTGTCATTATTATTACATATTCCCTCATGATTTTCTAAACCTGCATGCTATTATATTTTTTCTGGGTAACAAAAAATACGATTTTTAAAGAATCATTACACAGTGACATTAATAATAACCATGTCTGTTATTCTCTTAAAAGAAAATGCCAAAAAATAGTCTATTGTACTCTATTTTTAGTGTCTTGTGAGGAATAGACCAAGTAATTTAAGTCATTATTCTGTGAAAATCAATTCAAAAATACTCAGTGATGCCGAACGCCATTGGTTCTCACATCTGCCACAACCGAACATGACAGTTTGAATATGTGGAATGGAGAAACATTATCAGTAAATCATGACCTGTTAGTCTTTTCCTAATGGAAAGCTATCTAGATACTTGGAATGTAGCACTCGAATATGAACCACATTTATGGTGCTTTAATAGTGATTTATGGTGCTTTAAAGTGTGCTTACTGGAGCTCCTTAGAAATGTTCCTTTGTTGAGCACAGAACAAAATAACAGCACACAGGTTTTGTACGACATGGGCGAGTAAATCATGACAGATTGTTTAGGGGTAAACTATTTCTTAAAAGAAATAACAATAAACAAAGGTGGACAGAAATTTGGGAATGTAGTTTTCACAGGTCATGTTGGTAAATCTGTTGCCATCGTTTTCATTTTCAAAATGTTGAAACAAACTCTTCCATCTTCTGAGTATTGCACTTATTTCAGAGTTCTTTTGACGGCCCGAGTTGTTATTTTACCCATAAGATTGGCAGCATTGGTTGGGAACGAGAAATATCAGGAAATGCAATATTTTTTAGTTTGTCCTATGTCTGTCACACAATGCGGTGTCTCGGAGTAATCCTGTTACAGTTTTCATTTTGAAGATTGCTCTGTGTGCGTGTGAATACAATCACTGGCAAACCACAGGAAGGGTGTGTGTGTGTGTGTGTGTGTGTGTGTGTGTGTGTGCGTCTGTGCTTGTGGATGTATACTTGGCTTAGAGCTGCAGATCAATTCACTGTTCCTCAGCAGGGACCAGGAGGGGACAAAAAGAAAGCCAGAGAGCGAAAGACCAAAAAAAGACTGGGCTTCTGAAGCAAGAAATGAAAGGAGCCAGAGCATTCTTAGAAGGTGGAGGTTCTCAAAGAGCCCTGCGCTCTCAGACAGCGGCTTCTTAGAAATGATCGGAGCAGAGAGGAGGGTCAGAAAAGGAGGCACAGCAGCCGTAGCTACTGATCCATATAGAGAAGCCTGCTCACTAAGTTTATCTATCTTTCTGAAATCCACTATGCTTTCAAAAAGCCAGAGTAATTAGCCCTAGCATTAGGCTGATCACCTTTGGAAAGTTCATGGGCCACAAAAATGATATTTTTAGTGCCAAGGGCCTGATTTTTAATGCAAATGTTTAATATTACAGAGGCAAGAACACTGTGTGTGAAATGAATCTTAAATCACGGTATGAGCAATTTTATATCACAAGGCACTGGAAAATGTCTGCTAAAAACACATTAGTTTTATACTGTATATTGATGCAGTTGGTAGCACTTTTGGGTCAGTTTGTTAAACTAGCAATACTTTTTTTGTCAACCAGCTATTGAAAAGCATGGTCCACCTGCTAGAACAGCATCTAGCCAGCATAAATCATATTTTCGGCAGTATTGGTCAGCATGTTTGCAGATCTTGATTAATTATTTGGACAGTGTTTGTCTTTCATCATATTTTCAGTACTCTGCACATCTTCGTACTTTGATGTTTAGAATGAGTAAGTGGTTTGCAGACTTTTGGGAAAGACAGATTAAATGTTTCCCCTCGGCAGGAAACATTATAATCCCCTCCAGCATTTCTTATGCTCCCAGCTGATGCAAAATTATGAATATATAACTCTTTCAAAGTGATGTATTGGAGTTTTTTTTTTCTTCAGAACCCAGATTTTGCGTTGGGCATCAAGTGGTGGCTCAGCCTAAATAGTTTTTTGTGCCTTTTTTTAATGAAAAATTATTGTACAAAATATTTTTTTAAATTACATTTTTTATGCAAATTATATTTTACATTGTACACTACTGTTCAAAAGTTTGGGGTCATAATTTTTCTTAATGTGCTTGAAATAAGTCTCTCATAGTCTCTCACTTATTTGATCAAAAATACAGAAACAAATACTATTGTTAAATATAACAAATTAAAATAACTGTTTTTGAATTTTATATATTTAAAATACATTTAACATTTCTTATTATTATCAGTGCTGAAAACAGCTGTGGAAACAGGATTCTTTGATGAATGGAAAATTGCATGAACAGATAAGAATATAAATTTACTGAGACTTTTGATCAATTTAAATGCATCATTTCTCAATAAGTGTATTAATAAAAAAAATACTGACCTATAACCTTTGAGCATAGTTTATTTTTTAAATCATGTAAAAGATAAGTCTATTTTATTTGCTTTGCTTGCTGCACATGTGTACAATTAGTTTACATTTTATTTTATTTTATTTGCTTGTAGCATTTGTTTCCCCAGATGGTTCATTTTTAGGTCATGATCCACCGTGAACTACTGATTTATGGCATATGATGAGATGTTGTAGGCCTTCCTTTTGTGGCAGACTGTACTAAAACCCATTTTATTAACATCACTTTGTCTTCATTTAATTCAGAACTTGCAAGTGATTTCCACAATAGATTTTCACTTTTACCATTCACCAACAAATGAAAGGCTCACTTTGGTGGCACCGCCTTCTCTTCTACCATCTGGAGGGAAATTTGATTAAAGCTGATGGTGATGACTAATGAAAGCTTTTAGACTAAATGAAATAAGCAGGCTTGAGAAGCTGAGGTTTGGAGCCTCTTCCCGCCTACAGCTGCATGCTCATTTCTGATCAATGTAGCCTGACAAAGAGCCTAGCTAAGACAAGCGTCCATGCTTTATCGTCAAAATCAAGATATTTAGATCAATTTTTAGAGTATGGTGCTAACAATATGTTTGTGGGTTCGATTCCTTATGAAGACTGATACAATTCACATAAAGTGTTGCTGTCAGTGAGGTTTTTGCTTTTGATTCATTGCTTTGAAAAATATTAGAATCTGTCTTCTGTTAGTGTTTCACTTGGACTTTAAGGAAGTTTGTTTTCCAACTGTGATGTCTCAGTAGTAATGGTATTAGAAGTATCAACAAGCAGCTGTGATAGAGACAGGAACGAGTCTTGTGTGACTATTTGTAGCTTTGCCCATTAGCTCCCCGTCAGCTAATTACTGAGCCATGTTTCGATCATTCTTTTCCCGCAGTGAGATCCTGAACTCAATTTCTTGCAGTTTTGTTTGCAATGGATCCAATCTAGATATTTGAACCTCTCCGAGAGAGTCATTGTTTTTATTCTGAGCAACCTCGTCATACTAAAAACATCCTGTCTAGAAGCAGGGAAGATCCACCCAGGCTTTCATAGCGGTTTATCACAGAACCGCAAAGCGTGTAAGTGTGATTATAAAAATCAGAGTAACCTTGCACCATTTACTTCCCCGCGATTTTTCATCTGCACCGGTGATCCATTACCGCTTCTAGCTCTCTACGGTAAGTGACCATTTATAATTGAATTAACTGGTTCTTCTCAGTTCCATCGCATCGTATACTAAAGAATAATTCAAGCTAATCTAAAATCAATTTGAAGTCATTTGCAGTTTTAATATTTAGTTTGACTGCACTTAATGATCATTCTGCTTTAAAAACGGTGTTCACTTTGTCATTTTTAATCTGTGCCTTTCAGTAAGGTCCCATTTATACCTGATATTAGTATCGACCAGACTATTTAACCAATGTAAAGCCCTAAAAGGCGATGCATTATCTTTTTATTAATGAGTTTTCTCATGATATTAACATAAAATAATGCAATTTGTATTCTGCTCACAATTTCTCTCGTAAAAATTTTAAATACCATCTGGTAAAATATTTTATAGACATGTGGAATAGTGGTTCTTGACAAGGCGACCTCAGCAAACTTTCAATGGGACTACAGGATAACTTCAAATTACTCAAATTAATTCATTGTTAGTAATAATATTAATATAATTGTTAACAAATTAATGCTAAAAATGCATAAAATCAAGAAATCATATTCCTTTTTTTTGCCCCTCAATAACTATTGAATAATATATTTTTTTATGATTAAAAACAAGCAGCTTTTTCATAATTACAGCAGAAAATGGAGGAAATATATTTAAAATTGTGTTGGACAATGGGGTGCATTTAGTAAAAAAAAATTAGATTCACTGTAGGTGTCCTATAATTTTTGTTTATTTTTTAAGAACATTTATATAACAACATTAGTTATGTCAAGAAAATGAAGTCTAGATCTCAAGAAGAAGATTTTTGTTATGTTGACAATTGAGTAAAGAAAAAAGCGTTAAATCTTGACAGCGTGTTAATTCATGGTCACAACAAAACAAGAAAATAACGCATGGTCTCTTGGGGCTTACATACATATGGCTACATTGTATTTGTTGAATAAACACTAATGTGTCCTGATGCATCTCAGACAACACCAAAGTCACGTAACGTGAACCCATTGTTCCAAAACAAAGGTTTTAAGCCTTGCCTTCTAGGTACAGCTTTAAAGGAATATTCCAGGAAAACCGCAATACAGTATAAAGTATGTGTAATGTTGAGAAAACAATTTTGACTTGTCCCTTGGTTTTAAATAACAGTACAAAGACATTGTACAGGCATCAGTGGGTCTTAATACTTGGAATATCCACTGTAAGCCATACGGTTGATGGGAAAGTATAATTTTTTTAATTCAGAGACAATTTTCTTGACTAAATCTGCGAACAAGTGGTCAGTGGTAATTTTGTCGTGACTGACCACTTGTGACTGGATCACTAAAACTAGACGCTAAAATCAATCAAACTCTAGAATTTTCTAGAATTAGATTTTAGTCAATAGATGAATGTGGCAGTATGTTTCTTCAGGTTTTCCATTCAAAGTGACAACTCTCAGGAAACCTCCCGGCAATAAAAGCCCATCCAGCCACTAGAGCCAGAGGCGATGCCCATTCGCACACATACAGTCTCAAGTACTACCATATAATGTCTCAGAAGCGTGCACAGGATGTATAAGTACCTGTATTGTTGTGATTGTCAGTCTCCACCTGTGATAACCTCACTCCAAGATTGAAATTCCAGACTAAGACACATCCATTAGCTCCAGACTGAAGCATCACTTCATATTGCTTTTTCACGTCTATTAGCCCATAGGTTACTCTCTCTGGAGATGACCTGCATGGAGGATTTATTTATTGGTGCCTCAAGCTATTTATCCCAAAAACATCAATGGTACAACTTCCAGATTCTTGGGAGGATTGATTACTAGAGCACTGTGGTGGCGTAGGGTCCACATTACAAGATATTTCTTAGGATTGTTTGTTTTCTGCCACCGATTTATTGATAGTGAAAGGTGTTGTGTGTGTGTGTGTGTGTGTGTGTGTTGTGTTTGTGTTGGAGTGATTTAGACAGGGTTTTGATTGAATCCAGTCTGACCCTTTGTGTTCTGGTGATCCCAGGCTGACAGAAGGGGTTCTAATTCCCCCACGGACGCGAATGCCCCGGTCCACCTCCAGCTGATGGGATCAGGACTGCGGTGGTGTCTTATTAATAACACACAGAACCTGGACTGTCAGGGTGGCGCTACATCTCTTATTGCTTCTGACCTTCAGCGCCCTCAGATAATTAGCTATAAACAATCAGATAATTTACGAGACACGTGTGCATGTTGAAACAGAACATTGACGGATACAAGGAAGCAATTGTATTCAACAAGGAGTACATGATTGTTTTTTTAAATAGCCATTTAGACAGAATGAGTCTGCTTGCATTTAAATGAAAAGCCAGGCTGGTTTTAAGCCAGTTTGGTGCTAAACTTTAATGTGACCAGCATTTTTGGTGAAGCTGGTTGACTTAGCATGTCCTGCCGGTTAACCTAGTTAATGAATCTTGGTGGGAGCAAAAGAGCATGGTTGCATCAGTCTTTTTGGGATTGGGATGTAAATTTAACACTAGAGACTTATAGAGTTTGTAGCTAACTGTTAATAATTTGGTTGTTTCTTTTGTAAAGGTATACAGTAGTCAACATTTGAAGTGGATCAAAAAAGTTAATCAAAGTTGTCCTAAGACAAGAACGCATTTTGGTTTTAGGTTTTAGGACAACTTTGATGAAAGGTTTTGATCCACTTCAAATGTTGACTACTGTAGTCCACCCAGAAATAAAATTTTTAATCATTTATTCACCCTCGTGTGTTTACAAACTTGTATGCATTTCTTTCACTTGTGGAACACAAAATAAAATATTTTGAAGAATGTTGGTAACTGAACAATTTCGATTTCCATGAAAAGTCAATGGGAACCAAAACTGTTTGATTATCAACTTTCTTCAAAATATGAGTAAATGATGACAGAATTTACATTTTTGGGTGAACTGTTCCTTTAAGGCAAGGCCTATAATAGGTTGTAAGTAAATAGTCAAATAGTATGCCCTTTATCATAATTTGAGAGTGGAGTTGATTAATATGACCTTAATGTAATCAATATGAAGCCTCCAATGTTGCAAACAGCAGGTCATTATATCTTGTGGTTGATGTTTTACAGTTCTTTGGCCTTTCCATTGAATTACGATACATACATAATCGTGAAATAACATTATTAGTATATTTACATATGTAAACTAATACAACACACTATTAGAATTGGCATTCTAATTTATATTTTTACATTTGTGTGTGTGTGTGTGTTGAATCCTGACTGTCATAGTGGGTAGTGAGACTAGGTGGTTCACAATGTACTCCTAAATATTCTATAGATATTTTGATTATAAATATCCGATTATATAGTTATGTTTCAACTGAGTTTAATGATGTTAAGATATTTATTTAGTAGTGCATACATTATAACTTAGTTCCCATTTTTTGCCACAACTGAGCTATGATTTTGAGCATTGCTGTTGTGTACAGTGTGTTGTTGTATACTTGTGAGGTCTGTTGTGTCCTGTTGTGTGACTGTACTCTACTCTAGTGGACATTGTATCAATGCCCTGTTGGCTAGATCTCTTTTAAAGACACTTGCAATCAATTTAATTATCAATTAAATTGTCCAGGGTCGCTGTCAGGGTTTGTTTAGTTTCTGACGAGTTAAATGTGTTGTTATTGAGATAGCAGTTAAATCGAGTACATTGTCAACACTGATGCTGTAGAAATGGGTTCGATTCCTGCAGAATGGCACTTTACACTAACAGGCTCATGTAGTAATGGGGTTTGCTACTTTAAAGGAACTTTAAACAAGTTACAACAACCAAAGGCATGAAAGGGTCAGAGAGATTGCGTGAAATTTATGGCACTTTCAACAGAGCAGCAGCATAGAATAAACATTCTTCTTTAATCAGGGTTTATAACAGACCACTAAAAGCTTTTGTCTCTTTTATCTTTTAGCTCTGTTTTGTCCTCTAAGCTGTGAAATGGTCTCATCTTACTCTTTGTACCGCAGCCATCAGTTTCTGACCTCTTGACCCAAGTCACTTTGCTAAGGAGTTGCACTTTATTAATATATACGCCGGTGTGGAGCGAAGGATGGCACTTTTGTGCAAGCACATCAGAGGTCCCAGCCCTGGTTTTTATGCTGACAAACATCCCTCTCTATCATTTCATTGTCCCTGGAAAAAGCTGCAGATGTTTTTCTGCCCCCTGAACTCTGACTCTAGAGGTCATCACTACTGCATTATTATCATCTTGTGATTTATAACACCTTTCCAGCATCCAATACTGCGGCTCACTTCATGCTCTTAAAGGGACAGTTCACCCAAATAATGTAAATTCTGTCATCATTTTCTCACTTATGTCATACCTAACCTAACTGACTTTCGTCAATTTTTTATATTTTGAAAGAATGTAGAATTACAATAAATTACAATAAACTTTTATGCTTCAAAATGAATGGAAAAGCACCATAAAACTAGTTTTGTTTAGTAATAAATGATACATTTCAGGTTGTTCCTCTTGCAAATTGTATGACTTTAGACTACATTGAAATATAATGCATGATTATTACAGACCACTTTTATGTTGCTTTTAGAGTTATTTTTGTCATTCACTTAAATTGCATTTATTATATTTCTCAATATGCTTCAAAATTTTGAAGAAAATAAGTCATTAGTGTGAGTAAATGACTTTTAAATTAATTTTGAATACTTTTCATTTTTGAGTTAACTGTTCCTTTAAAAATAGGTGGAAATTACAGCAATATCATTTTAGATTCCTGCAGGCGTTTAATGCATTATGTAAATGATTTTTTGAAAGACTTCCAGCACACTCAGGGGAATACAGTCACACAATTTTACGGCTAATTTTTGTGGTGGAACGAAAAGGCCGCCCCCTCATTCCACCCAGCGAGTTAATATCTGTGTGCGTATAAGAAGGAACTATGTTTCCTTGCATCAATGATTCTGTCCTTTTTTTCCTCATTATTTTATTACTTTTATTATAGTTTTAGAAGTCCTAGCTGTCGGAGCTGTAGCTGGGTGGTTAGCGCATGAGCTGGCTCATGCTGTTTCCTTATCCCATTTCCCAAAATCTTGTCATCTGTCCAAAAGACAGTCCAAAAGGCCAAAAAAAGAAATATTATCTACTCCCTATCTCACAAAGATGGTTCGTTCAGCTCTAATAGTTTAATAGTGCCAATAAGACATTGAGAAAACATCACAGTCAATTTTTACAGAAAAAAATAGTTTTCTTTGTCAGTGTTTTTGTCAGATTTTCCTTTTTAATTAATTAAACACTGTTAAAACTCAATGTAAAACTGCATGTATTAGTAAGACTTGTTTCAGAGTCAGAGTCACAATCATGCATGTAACCTCTTATTTATACATTTTTATCATTTTAATAATTTTAATCTCTATTGTTATTTCTTATGCATCTATTATTATTATTATTATTTTAATCCCTTTTTATGTAAATTGTTGAATTACCTTTGTGTATGAAATGTGCTATATAAATAAACTTGCCTTGCCTCACCAGGTCTCATTAAATATACCGTAAATATTTAGTAATATTGTAAAAATATTTTTACAACTGTACTGCAAAAATTGTTTTCAAACATTGATAATATATTAATTCAGCACCAAATCAGGATATTAGAATAATTTCTGAAGGACCACGTGACACTGAAGACTAGAGCAATGGCTTCTGAAAATTCAGCTTTTCCATCACAAAAGATATTAATTTTCAAAATATATCAAAATAGAAAAATATATTTTAAATTGTAAAAATATTGCACAATATTATTTATTTGTGTATTTTTGATCAAAATAAATTCTTGGTTCTAGTGTTTCAATCTAAAGTTAGTGGGTTTATGTTCAAGAATAAACCAATGGATGTTGTTACTGAAGAACAAGACAAAAAAGATTATTTAAAAATAATTGCATTGTAGTACATGTACAGTATACAGCAGATGCGAGTAGATTTCTGGAGAGGTGACTTGACATCTCACCTATCACATTGCTCAAGCTTTGAAATCATTGGTTCAGTTCCAGACCTCTTTCAGCCTATTGAATACCGAACCAATGAATCACCATCTAACATAACATACCTCGAACTACAAAGAGTTGACGTGAGCTCTGTATGCAATCCGATCGTGTCAGTGAGCACAGAGAGCTGAGATGATGTGTAACCCCAGGCTATCTGTGATAGACACATACAGTATTACAGGCTGGTGGGCAATTGGAGAAAGGTGCGTTACTGGATACGGCTAGACTTGGCTAGACTGTGAGGACATGATATAGGCTGACATAAGTTCATATTGGAGGATGGCCCTTTTGCCGCCTTCTCGGATTGGGTTTGACCATCCACACGGATCTTCAGCATGGGTAGCCAGAGCGAAAGAAACCAGGATTGATTGTATGAGGGGGTATGTAAAGGTTCTGCACCTGGTTTATGTATTTTATTTGTGCACACGTTCAGTTATGCGTTTTTTTATTCTAAGTATTTCACTTATATTTTACTAACTCTCATGTTCCAAACCCTCTGTTATTTTGCTTTGAACCAGCCTCTACTAGCGATGTGCACTAGTAGTGTAGAGTAGCTCCGCCCACAGTAAACCTCATTGGTCCAAAACAATGCTATAAAATATATTAATGTATAATGCATAATGTGTCATGTCACGGAGCTTTTGTTTTTTAATTGTTGTGTTGTTGTGTAGCACAAAATAATATCCCTCTGAACTTTAGACTATAATATCAACCAATAAACAAGCTTTTTTTTGGAAGCTTATTTGGTGATAAATTGTCCTAATTTGCTTTCCCTCTGAAAGTAAAGATTACTTTTACCCTGTAGCTCAGTGTGATTATGTGAGTGAACTTCCTGCCGTGCAGTGGCTACTTTTGTAAATTGAGGGGAATGCTGTGCGTTAGATTGGGTTGTGTGATCTTCTGGCCTGCGTTTCATCTGAAAGCTAAAGAGATTGTCACCACAGACTGTGCTAAATCACATTCGTAACCTAATGCACGTCAAATGCAGAAGACCTCCTAGGAACAGGCTTGATTACACCCTTGAGAGGTGATCGGTACACTGTAATTGCTGAACTTCATGTAAGGTGCTTCTTTTCTTAATCAACATCTTTCCATGACCCTTCCATCAACCAATCAGCAAACAAACAAAACCTGGTGAATCAAAGTCTATTGTGTCTTTCCTTAATCTGGTCTGTCACAAACAGATACAATAACTTGATAAACACATTTTTGCATTCAGTCAGCACTGGAGTTTGAAATTAAATGCTGGCACTTGCAATCAAGCTGTGCTTTTAATGGAGTTTTTGGTGCACTGATGACTGTTGAGGTTTTGCTCTTTTCAGGCTCTTTTGAAGAGGCACTTCAGGGGCGAAATGGCTTAGCTGATCACGACCAGCGTCGCTTCGCTGCTCTCCTCAGCTTGTGCAGAGAACACTCTCACTCTGCCAGACACCACTAGCCCAATTGGCCCTCACCAAATGGAACTGTCTCACAGCTATGACAAATGATGTGTATTGTGTATATGCGTGTGTGTGTATGTGACTTCGTTCATATCTGGAGCCACAACAGCAAAAAATAACCACTCAGCTGGATGGTCAAGACCCTTGTTAGAACTTGGATGGAGCTCTCATGTAAAGTTGCAAACTCCGTATTCTGCCATTGTTGCAACCTAATTTTGTCGTGCGCACATTGACACGTAGCCAACAAGTTTTAGTGCTTTGTTTCTGAAGTACTACTCCTACACATGTAGAAGCTCAGAGATTCGGTCAAAAAAGCTGATACGCTCTCCAAACACCTACCTACGCTCTCGACAGAAGCTCGGCTCTTTGTGCGAGAATCCCAGATAAGTGTGAAATTGCATCGTTGCAGATGCCAACCTGCCCCGAAGCCATGAAAACTCTTTCTGATGTGTCCTTTTCCATGAATGGAGCTTTGATACGTTATCAGATACATTCGTGGACACGCCTGAAGTATCGGCCTATCGACCGAGTCTGATTATCCTTTCAGTACCGTTCGTAGGGCTAGCGAGGAGGACGGCCTCCCGGCGAATTACCGGGCATGCTCATGCGTGAGACGAGCGACTTCACTCTTTGATTGCCGTGACCCGCCCCTCACCCTCGTACCAAAAGGGTCCTTTATGAAGCTCTTTTCCATTTCGCTCTGAATTCAGTCATTCCTCCATTAACCGTGCAGATCTCCATTCCCCTGCCTTCAGGCTCCCCTTGTCCTAATGGCTCTGGTAGGGCATACTGGAGCAGACATTAAAGAGATTTGGTGTGACTTAGGCTTTGAAGAATTAGACATGCTCAATGTAACCCTGACTGACCTGAGCCTAGATCTGGGGCATAGGGTAAACTGAGCTACAATTTTTGAAGTTGAGCTGATAGTTAGCCTTTTTAGGCCCTGATTACATCAGGGGCATTTCCTTCCTTTCACGTGAGAGGAAGCAATGCCTCCATCACAATATGATTGGATATGACTGGTTATGATTGGTTCATGCCATAAATCCCGCCTCTTGTGTTCCTGCGTGTTCTGTGTTCGCAAATCAGTCTGATGAAATCATTAAAAAAAAATTAATAAGTATAGTAAAAAAGTAAACAACCCACAAACTTAGAAATAACCACTTTGGTATGTCAAACAAGACTAGAAATGACCTGAAAATATAGCATGTAGGGAGTTTTTTAGCTTGGTGTAATCTAAAGTAAAACTGTCTGTGATCAGTATTTACCAAGTGACTGGTTTACCAAGACTGATGATCCCAAAAAAATAAACAAATAGTTCAAAGTTAACTATTAAAAAGAAAAGCTGAACATAAGTTCACAAATAAAATGCATTGTGTAAATTGTTACTGCCTTGAGTTAGTATTTTGGAATAAATGTAAAATGATGAAAGTAATGTTTATTTAACCAAGAAAATATGACTAGGACATGCATTTACATTTTATTAAAAATAAAAGAAAAACTGTAGGAATTTGCCTACAAAACACCACTCCACACCACTGGTTTACATCTAGTATTAAAATGTGCTTTTATCGATCACAGGTGGACAACGGAAAATACAGGTGTTAATGGGGTCTAAAACATTTTGAGCTTGTCCACTTTCGACCACTTCCAGACGAAAACGCATTCAAACAGCCACAAAATCCACCTCCTCTCTGCCTACTAACCTAATTCTTAAACATTACGGGATGTGTTGTTGAAGCACACTACCCCGATAGGATTTAAACTTTGCCATCTGAAATCATAATGTTTGAAGAGGAAACATCACAAAAAACACAGTGTTTTCTTACCAGTCCTAATTGTAACACAACCCACAGCGATCTGCATATTTTTATGGCTCTCAGAGTACAAATGAAAGCTGCTGCTCCCTGTATCATTTTCCAGGGTCTCCTTTTGCATTCTCATGGAAATTGTGCAAGATTATTTTGCAGTATTAGATCGAAAGATCAGAAAAAGCCCATAAATATACTATAAACCCTGCCCTCAAAGACATCACGAAAGTGTACGAAAGAAAGGGATTAAAAACCAAGTGTAAACGGAAATGTTCCAATCATCCAAATGCATACCAGGTGGAAACAGGGTTTTAGAGATGGCCTTATGTGTGAATCCCCAAAAGAGATTTTATTGAACACTTCCACAAACATATTAAGCATTTAAACTGTGAATGTTTTTTCATTTGTTTTCCATTTCCCTTCAATTGGATCTTAAAAATGATTTAAAGAGAAAATGACAAGTGTGAAACAATTGACTTCCCAGAAACCCATTTAATTTAGAGACAATGAGCTGACGGTGTGCCATTTACTTTGCAGATCTCTTTTTGTATATTTATTCTAATTGAGAAACAGGTGTTGCTTAACCCTCCGCTGCAAACGAGACCTCCCAGGATCTGAGCTGGTGGGTGCCTAAATAGCTTTGTGTGCTCTTCTGGCCCTCATCAGCATTCCTGCGGTGTTGGAGCTAATGACAAAGCAACCTCGGCATAATGCGCCACCTAAATGACTGATTTCTCATACATTTAGTATTTATTAGGACTTATGAGTGCACACAAGATGCTAAACCTGGAGAATATTATAAGAGGTAATCAACTTTGCCTGGACTAGCAGAAATTACTGGAGACATGAGACATGGCTTCACCTAAATTACTGCTAACATTTAGATTTTTTTTCTCCCCATCTGTTGTAAATATTTACGTGGCGTACCTAGCAAGACTGGGACAAGTGTTTAGTTGTTTACGGTTGCTAAACAGCATTGTTACTTGCTGCGTTAGAATTTGAATGATGTGATTAATATAATTAAATAACTAGTATATAATGAATTTATATAATTGTAATGCATTGTTATATTGAAACAATACAATTAATAAATGCATATATGTTAATGTGATTAATATACAGTACATTCGGTATGTGTATATATTTTACAATGGCTTGAATGTGGCCTATCCCATCAAAATATAGAGTCAAAGCTATCTATTTTAGCTTTCAATTTCTAAACAAAAGAAGAAAACAATCAAATTACATTACATGCATTGCATTTTTAAACTATTTGTTTTTCTGTATCAACTAAATATAGGCAGTAGCACATGGTTTTTAAAATATATAAAAAAAATGTTGTTGTTGAATTTCGAGTTAGGAAGTGCAGAAAGTTGTGATTAGGCTATGGGAGGCCTCGTGCTGTGAGGAGAGGTCTTAGCACAGGGGTGGTTGAGGGTTTACTGCTGCCAAAGCCGTATGACTTACAGCCAGAGAGATCAACACAGCTGACAGCCCAATAGCCCATGTAATGTGGAAGACTCTCCTTTTAAGTTTGACTTTTAGAGGGATCGATATGGACTTATTGGATACATTTTTGGAAGAATATGACCCAGCTAACCAAGCTTATGACCTGCTCACAGGCCAAAAGATGGTGCAATAGGAGCTTTGTGCTGGCAGGAGGAAGAGTGGAAGTAAAGCACATGTAATTCATAAACCTATAATTTTTTTTTGGGACCAATTAAGGGAATGCTGGAATGCACTAGCCTATGTCCTTTTTATTGCTCTGCTTAGAAACCTGTTGCATCACAGTGATTTTACATGATTTAAAGTCTTGTTTCCAGGTTCATTCTGCATTCTTTCTGCCATAAACTGATGTCATCCAATTATTTGTCAGTGCACATGAAAAATAATGGCATGAATGAATGATTATTAGGAAGCACAACAATACCAGCAACAGCCATTATATTTAATTCAATTGTTTTTTATATCAAAATCCGCAGTAAAAACAAGTAATCCACAAACCGTGCTTTGTGTGATGCAAGTAGCATTAATGTTTCAATCTGTGGTCCCCTCAATGAAAAAGAAAACAAAGAAAAAGCATTTTTTTTATTATTATTTCAGAACAAATGGGAAATGACAATGAATTTAAACTCTAGCACATACTATCAGCCCAGAATCTTTCCTTCATTAGCAAAAAAAATAAAAAAAAAATGATGTTTAATATTTTTTAAATGAATATAAATTACATTTAATGTACACACACATACATACATACATACATTATTGTTTGGGATCGGTGGGATTTTAAAAATCAAAAGAAGCCTAACTGCATTTATTTGTTCAAAAATGCAGTAAAATCTGTAATATTGCAAAATATTATTACATTTACTGCAGCCATTACTCCAGTCTTCAGTGTCACATGATCCTTCAGAAATCATTCTGATAATAGATCAGTATTCAGCAAGCATGTTTCTTGAAAAAAAAAATTTTCTGACCCCAAACTTTTTAATGGTAATACATTTATGATATTTGAAATTGATGATTTAATAATTGATGATAATTTGGTCTGGAGCAACAGCTCAGCGTTACTACTCTGCATGTGCTCAGAGCTGATTCTGTTCTGTTGTTCATCTTACTGTCAGATGGGCAGCCCAGGAGGCACATGAGAAACTGCTGTTGACGTCTTACAATCTGCCTCCATCTAGGCACCAGGCTAAGTACGATTCCCTCTCGCTGACAGATCTTGATGGCCCCGTCTGACATCACTGTCATTTGATGAGGCGTTAAATGAAGAAGCGGTGCTCATTAGGAGAGATCGTGTTTGCTCTTTGGCTATACCTGCTCTCTTGTCTCACAAGGGGCCTGTCTTTGGCTGTAAGGTGGTGAACAAACCTGTGCCGTCTTTCGCAATTGTCCGACAGCATTAACGACATGTTCATTAGTCAAGTCTGTTTCCATGGAAATATGCAGGGTAGCCTGCTGGGCACATGTTATCCTGGCTGATCTGGGTGCTATTGACAGAAGCACTGCGTCGGCATTCATTAGTCTAATCAAGGGAAGTTCCTTAAGCCAAAGTGCACACGGTCTACAGATAATTGACCATCCACTCCGATATTCCACTACTCCTGTGAAATCTAGCGAAGTGTCCCAGATTGGTATTTTATTTTCCCACACGCTAAAATAGCTAGACAGCCATAAAGTGCAATGGGCCATTTTGCAAGTATCCCAGAGGGAAGGAGTCTTGAGTGCTTTCTTTGGCTTGATCTTTCTTATACCACTTTGGTGAGCACACCGCATTCAGAAGTGCTGCCAGCTCGCCCCACTCTCTAAGGCCAGTTTACCAGCTGTTTTGAGCCTTAATTTGTTAGTGTAGGTGGCGCTTGTGCTCGGGCACGTCTGAGTAGATCCTTAACGCCTTCGCTATTTGGCATTGGGACTAATTAGCTCACAGCTGTTGACTCACTGTTGGGATGTAAGTTGTTAACAACTGCTTTTGAACTTCATATTGCTTGTTTGTGTGTGTGGATTTGCTTTTTATGTTATTTTTTCCTTAATGCAGCTGGTTCAGACTGACCTCTTTCCCATCACAGCAGCACTTCAGTAACCAGCTGAGTAAAGCACACATCCCCAGCCACAACATTTCAGATCCCAAGCCAGAAGTGTGTACATGACCTCCCTGAATAGACGTCTCTTCATAAATTGCTGTTGCTCTAGCATAATCTGAGATTAACATGTTGTTGATTCTGTCGAAATGAAAGGATGCACTTTTTCTAGTTCATGATAATGGCATCATTGGAAATGTGTATTTTATTGTTTTTCCTCCTCCTGGCGTTTAGAAATGATTGTATCCATTCTTCCTCCTTATTACTTCACTGAATAGCACAAATAGCCATCACTGTTTTTGAGAATGAATTAAGTGTGATTTAGTGCATTTTGACTAAAAATGATAATAAATGGTCATTTTTTGGTTATATTAATTCAGTATATTTATTCTTAATTAAGGAATATTATCTTTCTCTCATTATCTTACAATTATTTACAATTAATCTGCCCCACCAACATCAGCATTAAAAAAACTGTATGGTTGACTAAAAACTTTTTTTTATTAGTCAAAGATAATTATTTATGATATTTCCCAATTAAGTTTCCTCATTTGAATGATAGTATGTACATGTGATTGGCCAGAGCAATAAATATGTAACTATTTTTGAGATTGAATTCTGTTTTAAGGTTGTTTTTTTTTAATTTTGAGTAAATATTGTGTTCAAAATATTACTACAAAAAATTGCTGAATGTATTGTTTTGAAATATTGAATTCAGTTAATTTTATTCTAATTAAGGAATATTATCTTAGTCCTAATTAATTAATTTATAATTCATATGCTCCATAGACATCAACATCTGCCCACATTGGTCGACCACTGATCTATATAATAAATCAAGCTCTTTCATTTTAAAAACATTAAGGAGAATTCATCAATGATGATTATTATATTACCCTGTTATCTCTTTCAGAGCATACACATTTGAAATATTAACATAAGGTCAAGTAGTCATTTTCCCATCAGAGGTTCTGTCCTGTTTCTCATTTCTCCTGCATACTAACTAGGCTAAAACCCTTCTTTTACACATGCGCCAATAAACCCACCCAGCCATACTGTATTACATAACCCCTAATGAGCAGTCTTGACCCAAGTGCTACGGGATGCAATAACGGATGTGTGTTTTCTGTAGCTTTAGCATTCTAGATAGTTGCCTTTGCACTTGCACATGCTCTGCTAAGATTTTAACCAACTTGACAATTCAACAAGAATTGAGTTCACTCTGTTGTGATCTTTTTCAGTCTAGAGATGTCATGTGTTGTGAATAGTCCTGTCTCATGCAGATGGTTGACTGTATAGCAAGCCAGTTGCCACGTTCATTTGCCTAATTAGTTACTCACTGTTGCGAGAGGGATAATTGAGAAGGCATCATGGTAATTTGAAACATAACCAAGCTAATAATTTATTATTGATTGCTTCATCCAATGGTGAAACTGTAAATTAGCCCCTGGTGCATCTCAGTGGATTTCTTGAATTCACTCTTGTTTTTTTAAACACTGAAATAATATTATGTGCCACAAGATTAATTTTGGCCCTGCATGAAAGATGGTGATGTGCTGCCAGTTTCTCTCTGGCTATAAACTTCATATGTGACCCTGCACCACAAAACCAGTCATAAGGGTCAATTTTCCGAAATTGTGATTTATACGTCATCTGAAAGCTGAATAAATGAGCTTCTTAGCATTTTAGGAAATTTACTAAATATCTTAATGGAACATGATCTTTACATAATGTTTTAACGATTTTTTGCATAAAAGAAAAATCAATCATTTTGACCCATACAAACTATTTTTGGCCATTGCTAAAAATATACCCCAGCGACTTAAGACTGGTTTTGTGGTGCAGGGTCACATATATCAGGTCTACAGTGAAGTAGCATTAATGTTAGTGGTGCACAACTTTTAACCGCATTTGTCCGCAGCATGAAATACTGGTGTGCTGATGTCCCTGAAATGATTTCTTAACCAGTTTACCGAAAAGTTTTAGTAGGTCAAACCAAGGGGTCAAAGTTTTGCAGGTTAGTCCAGTTGGCCCCTGCTGGTAGATGCTGTTACTACAAGATGCTGGTTTTGCAAAGCATCTTTCAGCCATTCAATAATTGCTGTGAGGTTAAGGATACATTGTTTTTTTTTTTTTTTTTTTTTACAATCAACATGAAAATAGTAAATGTATGTAAATCTAAAATATAAATTGGTACGGTATAATGTAATTTTGACTTTATTTTATTTAGATTTGTTATATACTCTGTTGGCTTATTTGTTTTGTTTTTTGTTCTGTGTGTATACATTATGCAGATGGTTTACTGTGGCGACCCTTAACAGGAGCAGCCAAAACTGACAATAGGATTATATTATATTATATTATATTGCAATAGGTGTGATATAGATGTAGTTTAAATTCACCTTTCCTTCTGAAATTTTAAATTGGGCTTATTTTTGCTAATGGGTTCTTTAAGGATACTAGATTCCAGCTTAGGGCAATGTGGGTGTTCAATTAAACCTTGGTCTCCTAGGTCCATAGGCTTGCTCGCTGAAGTGTGACACATTATGACTTGAGAAGTTAGCATATGTGTGTGAGGAGACTGACGGGCAGCTGAGTGCGGTGATTGAGGTAACTGCTGTGTATTGTAATATGACCGCACTGGAGCTGCTCTGAATAGAGATGTCATGCCTCACCTCTAATAAGATCATCCGTGATATTAAAACTCCTCCGCATATGAAGGAGACGGAAGTGCCTGGGCGCTTAAGGGGTTTTATGCTGATCAAGCTGGGCCACCACTTACTGCTAGAAACTTTTAACAACACCACCCACCACTTCTGCTTCCTCCTTCCCCAGTTCCCCTGCACCAGCCATTACCATTATTGCATGTGAATTTTGGATATTTTTTTTTTACCTCATATTATATTAATGTAATTGTTGTTATCCAGAAGCTGAAAGTTCTAGCTTGTTGCTTTTGAAGTGTTATGTGTTTTTGTTAAGGTTTTCTGTGGGGTCCAATGTAGTTGCCTCAATCATTCTATCTCTTTCCAATGCCTGCATTGCGACCGAATCACAAAACATTCATGGCTGAACTGTGCTGCACAAACTGTTCAGGCTGGACTGAAAAGATCAGGGACCTTGTTAAAAACACACTTCAGCCACTCTTTACAAAATGTTAGGATGCTGGAGAAGGATTTTGCAATGCTGTAGGTGCTAATACACAGCCAGGAACAGCACAACTTCTAAATTACTCATATTATTAGTTAGCAAATAGATTATTAGTAGCTTTTAATGGTGTAATTCGGCTGGGGAAAATTTAGATTTTTGGATGTTCGAATATGCATGTTTGTAATCAGCCAGGCAAAAAAAAAAGCTAATATTTGACCATTTTCAGAATTTTTTTTTTTTCTATTGTCTGTATTCAGTTTTTTCTGTTTTACATAAATATTGTTTAAGAATAAATTGTATTTAGTATTAATTCAGTGTTATAAATTAAGGCATGTTCGTTGTGTCTCAATTTCCAATATTACATTGAAATGATTGTAATATATTTACATTGTAATTTATGTATTTGGCAGACACAAACTGAACCCATGACCTTTTGTTTGAGCTACAGAAATGCCTACAGCAATTTATCAGCATTATTTCTTTAATCAGCCCCCCTACATTTTTTAGATATCAGTAATTCAAAACAAATAGAAAATTATTTTTTATTTTTCATTGCCACTTTCTGTTTATATACATTTAAACTGTTGTCGTAAGGACTAATCACCTTTGCTCTAAAGTCAACAAAACCTTGACATAATCATAAAGAAGTACAATATTGCCAAACTCCTATGACAGTAAAGATGTGTTTGAACTGCAAAAAATGGAAACCTTAAAGTAACAGCAAAAAATAAACTTAGAAAAGTATGTTTACCATGAATCTTTTTCTCCCCTCTCAACAGGTGCATTCCAGAGGCCCACCTTGGCAGCTAGAGGAGAGGAGAGGTCGGCCTCCGTCACCATGACAGTGTTGCCACGGGCCGTGGCTTCCCTGGCTGTGCCCGGCCTTATCCTCTGTTTCATCACTCTTCCATTTCCTGCTATACTATCTCAGAGGCCCCCTCTCCCCACAGAACCCTCCCCCACCCCAGCACCCCACACAAGGCCGGAGTGTACCCGCCTAGAGCACCCCGTCATCTCTATTCAAGGTGAGCACTGATGTCTCTCGCAATACATGCTCTCACTCCTGGGACATTACATCAATGTTTCTTGGGGAAGCTACTTTGAAATTCTAGCTTGCCAAATAAAAGAGTGTAATTTGAAGTTGTTGAAGGTGTCAATCTTAGAATTTTTTTTCCTATCCCACTTTAATATTCAGAGAGAGCTGTAAGTGTAAAAAACATTAATAAATATCTCAATGGCAATATTAAAACACTAATTGGTTTGGCCATCCCAACCAGTCAAATGTAGAAACAATGGCTCAACCAATGGTGTGATTTTGTTGCTAGAATATTTGATTTTATGACCAATCATGGTGAATATTTTAGAAACCTGTTTATAATTGGTAATGCTAAGATACACTTCAGTCAAAGTAGTTTTTTAAAAAGCAGTTTGCTATACTCCCACCTACTATCAAAATGTAGAAAACTGCATTGTTATAAAGTAAAAAAATACAAACATCTTTATGTAATTGCACATAATACAGCATTTAACTAAATATTTGGATGGAAAAAAAGAATACTGCATGGACTCAAATCATTTTGTGAATTGTTTGACCAGTGAGTCATTTACTAAAAAGAGTTAGTTCACAAACATGTTTACTAAGTTTTAAATTGATTCACTAATCCACTGAAATGAATCAAATCAGTGTCTTATTTAACCAACTTTATATATGAAAGAATGTCCAATAACTGGAAAAATGCTTGGTGAAGCTGTATTATTTTGAAAATAGCTGCTGCTATCATACTACAGAAACTAGCTAGTTGCATGACTAAACATTGGCAATATTTTTGTTGGCTAAGCCTGAATCATATAAAAACTGACAAAGCATGCTTTAAGGGCACAGAATGTAGCTGCATATATTTTTAGGGCATGTTCATACCTCAGTCAGCTTTAATTGCTTATAAAAACAGCAGTTCTTAGTCTTTTGTTGAAATCAGTCAGGTATGTTCTCCACTGTTATACACAATTTTCTGACAAAGTCCACTGCTGGAATTCAAAGCGTTTGGGAATGTAGCGCCCAGCCTTGTGAGTCTGGTTGTTTTTCCACTGTTCCTGTGTATTGCACAGGCTCAGAATGTAGATCTACATTTTTTGTTTAGTTTATCTTATTCATTGGGTTATCCACACATTTCAGACAGTGATAGAGCATGCTGAAGATAGCAAGAGATAAACGTCTTTCATTTCTTCAAGATTCCTAGCACACAAAGAAAACAGAATGTGCAGCCATACCTTGATATCGATCAGAAAATCTTCTCCATACCCATGGAACAAAGGTGTTTTCTATACCAAGAACATATTTATTTAGACAACAGAGTGTGTTTGTAGTGAATATGATCTGTCGATGGTTGCCTTGCCCATGGAGTACGAGCAGCGTGTTTTTTGACTCTCTGAGGGACATGACAAAAATGGCAGAATAATGCCTCATGGGAAACAAAAATAATTTATGTCTGGGGGGGCTCTATATAACATATGAACCTCACTTGGACGTTAGGGCAGCCATGGCTCATATAGACATTGCCTGCGGCCAGCTCTGTTTATTGCTTCCAAAAAAACTCAGGTTGCATTTTGATTTGTCATTTTATGCGACAATAATTTTTTTTATTTTCAAGTCTTGAAATAGACTGCAATTACAAACGGCCTTGTTCACTGATTTAGAAAACACTACAATTTGCTTGGTTGCCAGATAACCAAGGTACTGTCTTTGTTTTTCTTAGTTTTTGTTGTTATGGTATTCTATTCCCTTTCGGCATTTTAGCTCATTGAAGCAAAGGCATTGAGTCATAGCTGCTGAACAATTAGCTTTGCACTGTAAGCAATAGCACACCTCGAAATTCCTCTTTATGTGTTCTCAATGGTATTGAAGTCCCACAGCACACCTTAATGCCTTCTTTTATGTTGAAGCAGTGGTATGGAATCCCTGCTACAATAGAAGTGTTGGCCAAACTTGAGATTAGGTTCTTTGATGGATGAGCGTTTTTTAATTGACGCCTTCTGGAGGCTGCTTAGGGGAGTCACCTGAGGCGTATTGGGGCTCTATCTCTGATCTCTGACAAGATCTGTAGATTCACACATGCCTTTGAACTATTCTAAACCATGGAAATGATACTCTTAAGATGATTTAGCATGGTCGAGCATGACCACCAGGGTTCTTCCTGAATGGGACTTACTTACAACCTTAAGAATTAGACTTTACACTTCAAGGAATTACCTCCTAATGAGTTTTTAATTAGTTTTTTTTTACTTGTTTTCCATTAAAAATGAATTTAAACAATGTAAAAAGATGCATTTACTTATGCAACATTACATTAAGATTTATTTTCAGACAATGTATCTTTTTTTTTTTACTTATTTTAAATATGAATAAATTAAACAAGTGGAAACAACCTGGCAGTGCAGTAACAAAATATACTTCAAATGAATACACTAATTCAAGATAGTCTTAATGTCTTATCCAGTGTGGTGTAAGTAAATATATATTTGTGACCCTGGACCACAAAACCAGTCATACGGGTCAAATTTTCTAAATTGAGATGCATACATCATCTGAAAGCTGAATAAATAAGCTTTCCATTGATGTATGGTTTGCTTTTCTACAACTATTGAAAATCTGGAATCTGAGGGTACAAAAAAATATGAGAAAATCGCCTTTAAATTTGTCCAAATGAAGTTCTTAGCAATGCATATTACTAATAAAAAATTTAAATTGACTATTTACGGTAGGAAATGTACAAAATATCTTCATGGAACATGATCTTTACTTATTGTCCTAATGATTTTTGGCATAAAAGAAAAATCAATAATTTTGACTCGTACAATGTATTTTTGGCTATTGCTACAAATATACCCCAGCGACTTAAGACTGGTTTTGTGGTCCAGGGTCACATTTGTTATTATGATTATTATGATGATGATGCTATTTTAATAGGAAAATTAGACAAATACTTTATTATTTGTATTTAAGCATTATTTGTTTTAAAATTGCACATAATATAGAAACTAGGAAAATGTTTTGCTGCATATCTAAGAATTTTAATGGGGTTATACCAAACATGATTTGATCATTTCCAAAGTCATAATTTATTTTTACATTACCATTTCTACCCTCTGACCAATAGGCTGTTTTTGCTGTTTTATTTGTATAATGCTTTTCCTCGATACATGTTGTTTCAAAGCAGCTTTACAGGAGATGCATGTTTCTGCATTACAAATTAAGAGTCATTTTTGGTGACATCAAAGTAATGTCCATATATCAGAAATATGCATTTCTACGATAATATAAATAATGCAGTTAGCTAATGACGTGTATTCAAGCAGAAACAATGAACCCAATTAAGGCAATCATGTTGTAATCATACAGTTTTGTACAGTATATTTATTCAAAGTTGGCACCATCTGAGGTCCTCCCAGGTATTGGCATCATCTTTGCTTCTGTAGCTTTAAATTCTGTGCAAACACCCTCTTTGCATGTGAAATGAGAGACAGCCTTCACAGTTTGTGGCAGGTTTGGTCCTATACAGTTGTTGCAGCCCTGACCTTTAATAGCAACCTCTTTGCAAAGGCTGGATTAAATTGTGGCAGGTTCATAAAACAATTCTGACTGAAATGTGACTCACAGACAGTTTAGGTCAGACTGAAATAATCAGACACCTCTATACCTTTTTATTATATGCCAACTGGAATAATAACAGTTTCTTTTCTTCCTCCTCCATATTACTTCACCATGACTGGCCGGTCCAAGTTTCCGACCACCGATTAGGCATCATTGATGTGCAAATGTGGGCGGTCAAGTGTCAGTGTATTCATCTGACTTCAGAAAGTTGAGGAAGTACGGAAAGATACGTTTTTGCAGCTTCCTTTCAATAGGTGGTCTGTTTGGCTTGGAAAAGTTTTACAACTCTGAATATGTTTACATTGAACCCTTTTATTTCAAGAGATCAAAGACTCATTTCATGATATGGCTACCGGTTTAAGAAACCTAAAGCTGTTGCTGTGTCGTTATATAATACCATATTGAGAGCAACCTGATACTTATTTCCTTCAAAGAAAATCCTTATTTTTTTCCCTTGCATGTTATACGTGACAATCCCCTATAAAATCATTGCCAGCATATCTATGAATCAGCAATAGCATGCTGGTACTACAAGGAGTCTCAGATAAGTTTAGATATCTGGGAATGTAATTTGGATGGATTTTTTTGTGGGGGTGTATTTGTTCTTTTTTTCTTAGCTAAGCTTGCACAATCACACCTGCATGCCTAGTCTATCTACAAGGATATCAACGTTTCACTGCAAACACATGTATGCTGAGCTGAGAATTACTAGGTTTCTGGTCTGGAGACGTATTCAACAAACATTGAGGCGAATTCGCCAAACACGTTTAGTATTTCAGCAAAAACCTGTTCTGTATTCAGTCCAATGAAACAAGCTGCAAGATGTGTAGAAATTGAACTGCGCTGTGAATTTTTTCAAATGAATTAGCATTATTATCAGCTCTATTTGTATTTACTATTATTTATACATTATGTATGAAATAAACATAAAAAATACTTACAATAATCTTATATTATAAAACGAAATGTAGGCAATGCATCACATTCAAAGCAGCTTTACAGGAGATGCATGTTTCTGCATTACAAAAGTAATTTGTTGGTGATATTAAGGCAATTTGGTATATTTATTCAAAGTTGGCATCATCTGAGGTCCTCCCAGGTGTTGAGTCATCTGAGGTGTTGGGACATGTGTTTTTCAGGGGCCATTAACACAAACATGCTGCTGATATATTGTTTCTCTATGTGCAGATGGGCTAGAATGATGTCTGACTGTTGCACTTGCGTATTTTGCAGCATCTCTTGAATAACACGCTGTCCTTAAAACATGGCTTTTAGGTAAAAAAAAAAAAATAAAATACTCCCTGCCCTGCATCTCATGTTTTTAAAGCAAAAACTTGTTCTTTGTGAATGGCCCCTTAGTAAATTCCACCTATTGTTGTATAAAACCAGCATCTATAGTTACCAGATTTGGATCTTGGACTTTTAGAGGCCACGTCGACATTGAAAACAGCACAATTTAAGAGCTAATGTCAGGTATGGTGTGTCCTTGCATGTCCAATGCTGAGAACCTAATGCAAAGTCCTAACCTGTTAGGCTGGAATTACAGTAATCTGTCCCGAGAGGAGTGGTGCCACAGAGCCATTGTCTACCTTCCACTCACCCAGCCATTGTAATTGTCTTGAGATTGTTTGTCTCGTCTGTTGAACATGTTCAGAAACCAATCTCTAGTGGGTAATAGTGCTGTTGTTTAACCACCAGTCCCATTTAAGGAGACATTGAGAAGAAAAAATAGAAACAACAGTGTTGTTCTTTAACTTCAGGCCCTTACCGTTATGTCTCCCTCCATCTAATTGGTCCGTGATTTCAGTGGCACTGATGCCTGAACCATTCTGTCATGTTGTTGGACCCTTTGTCACCACAGACATAGCAAGGAAAGGTTGTTGGATGTGTGCACAACCTTGGAGTGCAAGGTTTACGTTTGCTAACTGTGAATGGAATGGAACTTGCTAAGTGGTTTGAACTGATAGCAGCCGCCCTTATGCTTCTGCTTGGCCTTTCCTGTATATTGTAAATGCTGACGTGTTACGCTTCAATGACCGTTTGAAATTGCCAACACAGGTATCTCTCATTGGCTTTGTGAAAGTTGCTCTTTCAGATCTTTGCCTGACTTGAACCGGCCCTCGATTTACTGCCTCATCCCCAGAGTGCCCTTACCCTGCCTGTCCTCTCCTCTGTTGTGCCGTGGCATTTCTTGGGGCGCTCATTGTCTTCCTATTTCTATAATCAGAGTGCAGTCTGCGTAAGAGGATTTAGATTTCTGTGGCTCTCTCCAGTCATGCAGTGACAACAGGGGATGCAACAGCAGGGAAATCACATGGCAGGCGTGGGGAAGGAGACCAGAAGACAAAACAAAAGCAAATTCGGACTGTGCTCAGATAAGCTCCGGCCTGCATCTTCTGATAAGATTATCTGAGCTCAGATGAGAGATGGGCCAGTCTTTGGAGCGGAGAGATGCAAAATACAGACGAGATGACTTTGTCTCTCGCAGGACAGGGCTAGTGCTTACATGATGTGCTTTGGGAACCCATAAGCTTTATTTATAATCAAAGGTAACACTACAGAAGCATGAGGCTGCTGGGTCTACAGCGGTCAATGATGATCCATATTCACTCTCTCATATTGATCCCAGAGAGGACTGCTGCTCTTGTGCAACTGGATTAGTTTCACCTTGATTATTTTCAAAACTATTCCTCATCGATACATTTTCTGCCTCACACTGCATAAAATATTCCCTAATCTACTCCCTAACCGCATTTAGGATTATAATTGTTTAATTATATCTGTATTTAGTGATAAGCTTAAAGCAATGAATTCAATAAACATAGAGGGAAATTATGCTTTTTTTTTTTTTTTACTTAATAATTAAAAAGAAACATTAGGGCAATGCTAAAACCCATGATCTTGCTGTTTGTGGATTAGGGTTAATAGCTTTTCATTTGCATAGTGTTGTAGTTTTGTGATCCTTGTTTGAATCATTTTAATCATCTGCATTTTTTATGTGCAGAGATGCGTGTCACTAATGATTACTGAACTAAACTTTTTTTACTTGGAGGTGTTTTTACATTTTATGACATATTGAAGTTAGATTTAAAATAAAATAAATAAAACATTTGGTCACTTTAGTTTGGGGAGCCGTTCTGACTTTACTATGACTTTTGCCTCCGTAAACTAATTTGCTGTTAATAAAGAGTTAGCAAGATAGTTTAGGTATGGCATATGATTTAGGGATGTAGAATATGGTCAGAATAAGGCACTAATATGTGGTTTATAAATACTAATAAACAGCCAATATGCTAGTAATATTAATATTGATGGTTCTCATTTATAGTAAATCTGACATTGACTATGTTTACATGCACAACAGTGATGACTATCCAAATCTTCTTATTTTCAAAACCTGATAATTCAAGAAAACATGTTGACATGAGATGTGATTTTTTTTTTTTTTATATTAAAATGTAAACAAACATTCATGCATTGAAAAAATGTCAGAATGCTTCTAAAGGAGTTTATATGCAAAGCGAATTTGGAGAACTGGGCAGAAATCCATGTGTGCAATCCTTAACAGATTCTGACCTTCACCCGATCAAAACAACACTGTATAATGTCTTTCTATGACCTTACACGTTGTCAGATTATTAATTATAATTGGTGTAAGATGTATGTGAACTGTGAACTCTCAGACTGTAGAAAATTTGGCAGATTTCACGTTATTCTCAAATCTACACATCCTCCTTTGTGTTCATTAATTAAAAAATTGGCAAATTTGATTATGCTTTCAGCTGCCAGTAAGAGTGTAGTACCCGCAGCCCTGTTTAAATCAATATTTAAATCCATTTACCACATTTTCCCCCTGGTTTAAGCAAAGAGAGTCTGCAGGTTCAATCCGGGCCTGGTTACTTTGTGTGATTTGTAGCTTAACAATGGCAGTCTTGCAATCAATACCTGCGGCAGCATAGCCAAAACCACCCCTTCCATCTTCCTATCTGCATGTAGCATTAAGAACCAGTCAGCTGTAAATCTTTGAGAACAAAAAACATAATGATTATGATTTATGTCCTCAGGAGCATCGTGGATGCAGACTGTTGAATCTGTTCTCGTCCCTCGGATCAGCTGGCTAACGCATTAATCATTTCCGCTGCGTGTTTGGTGAGGAAAATGCAATAATCGTCCATCAACCCTTTTCTGGCCCAGCCCTCATATTTATCCCTTTTTATTGCATATGGATTGCTGGACGCTAGGCAGGCTTGATGGTGTGTGGGAGCTGTCCATGCATATAAAACCACCGTTTATATAAAACTCACCGAGGCTTAGAAGTCCGTTAGAAAGGGCACTTTATGATCAACTCCTGTAAACAAACATTCAGATAACCTCAACGCTTACTGCACTGATGCAAACACATTTTGTTGGTTATCTTAAAATTACTATAAAGGGGAATTGGAGTGGTTTATGTTATGATAGTTTAGTAGGTGAAGGATCGGAGCCCTGCAGGACTTACAGCTGAGTCTGTTTGTTTCTGCAAAGATCAGCTTTTTCATGCTGCGCCTGACATTTAACTCCGGTGTGGTTTGGGTAACTCGGGTGACTCTGAGGTTATATCACAGTTCCTCAACCTGCACAATCTAAGCGATTTGTCAGTGCTTGTGTTTTATGCTTCATGAAGCATTTAGGACCAGACTAAAAGGCACGCATACAGTAAACGAGCATAGATTTTCATTGTGGTTCAAGCAATGCTATGCAGGTTTGATAGCTGGTTTGATACTGGTCTAACTGCCAAAATTCTGGTCTAATAATTTGGCTTTTCTGATTAAACTGATTGACCAAGGTTTATCTGGTTAAGCTAATTAAGAAGCCTGGTTCTGTGGATCCATAGTACAACATATTCTGGTGACCAGCACTTGTCTTTTTCGAGGTACAGCATTCATGCTAACTAGAGTAGTTTGCATCAGTTATACTTATAATATCTGGGTTTCCCAATACTAGCCAAACAATTCAATGAAGTGAGACCATATTTATTTTTTAACTTTTTTACATCAAAGATACATTTTACCAACCTATTTATTTTGTTTTTCAAGTAAATAAGTTGGGTCATAGTGGTTTGCTGACATAAGAGGTTGGAAACCTCTGCTTTATATTATAGACGGTGAGCTGTCTCACTTTTGACCTACAGTAACGGATCAATAAACTCCATAAGCTTCAAGCTTGTGCTACAATTTTTTATATATATATTTAAAGAAAAAGTCTCCGGCTTATTCTTCTCAGTCATTAATCACTGTCTGTATCACTGTAATCACTGACAGCTGTTCTTGATGTATGATATCCAATAAGATTGTCTATGATTCTCTCTGAACACATTTTATCAGAGTCATCAAAGGCCATAACCAAATTTTAACACGGGTGAGATTGATGCTTGTAGAAGAGGTAGGCTTCTTGTACAGATTGTGTTTGTTTCACTGTCATTATTTTCCATAAATAATGCCTGAATAATGCAGCCATATGGTCCCAATCAATCGGTTTGTTAATATATTAATTCGGCAGCATTGCAGAAGCTTTCCCCCCATTTTTTTCCTGTTAATTCTATGCAGACACATCCCCACATTTATTCCATTCGTGTTTCCATGTGTATGACAGATTGTTTTGGATGACCCCAGCATCTGGATCTACTCATCTGCCAGGACCGATTCGGACTGTATGAAGTGGTTATGGATGTCTTGTTAATAGAAACCAGTTTCACCGCTGCTTTGACCTGTGGTGTGAGAAAGCTGCAGCTGTGTTTGCGACTGTATTCACACAGCATTTTGCTGTAATACAACTATTATAATTTTTTTTATATTGTGCCTAAAAGAGAAATTACCTTATATAATATGATAGATATATAATTATTTTATATGATTAATACAAATAATATCAAATACACAAATATTTTATTATATAATTTTTTTTTTCTTTTTTTTTTTTTCGTAGCAACCTGAAATACAATTATGCAGATGCAACCTGCGATACAATTACATTTGTACTTATTTTTTATTCAAAGTTACTTATATTTGCAATCAGCGTATATACATTTTTGTTAGTTCTTGCAATCATGCATACCGTGATGTTTGTATTTTATTTTTTTTTTTTTTGTGAAGTAGGCCTACATTGGATTTTGAGTTGTTTTTGTAACTCAAAACTATCCATTTCGCTTCTTAGGAAAGTGAAACTTGAGCCTGACATTTAAAAGGAACTTGTAACACAAACAATATTTGAAAACTAAATTATGTAATATTAGGCAAGGATTACTGTATTGTAGCTAGACATGTCCAGAATACTGCTGAGAGATCCTATTCTGCATGGAAGGATAACAAATCTTTTTATTGGTTCCTTTTACAGTGAAATCCCATTTACTAAGCCACATTAAGCTCAACAATAGATCAAGTGGTTTTTGTATTTACATAATGCCCTTTCTGTCTCATGTAATTCCCACTTCAATAGGGTCAGTCTGTGCTGTAAATGTGTGCCAGGGCAAATTGTTTTGATTTGCGAATCCTTGTATCAAACAGCACTTTTATGTTCTGAGATTCCTTGGGCATGCAGAGTTTTGACTAAGTGTCATGTTGAATTAGGATCAGTATCCTTGAAGAAGCCCAGTTACCTCTGACTGAGCATAGCTCTCTGCTCCTCATCACATGTTCTTGGGGACTCATGGGAAGAAACTACATGCATTTTCTTGGATTAGTGACCTCTATTGCGGTTTTTGTAATGCTTAATCCATATGTTACCCTAAACCAGGAGTTCTTTAATGGATTTTAATGTTATACGCTTTGAACTTTCAAGGTTTGTCAAATGCAGCTACTTCCCTTCTGTATCACTAATATACCCACTTTTTTTTTTGCTCTTTCAGCTCTAAGTCCTTTGATCTCCAGTTTCTCCCGTCCTGGTGTAAGGGACTACTCACAGCTGACCCTTGACCTCACCAGGAATGAACTTATAGTGGGAGCAAGGTAAAAACTTATATAATATCTGGACAAAGTTTGGATTGATGCATGAATAAGATCAAAACAAATACAGTTGATATATTTCTATATTAAATATGTTTATATTATTATTTATCATTTTTATTGGAATGTCATTGTATAATACTATTTGTATTATTAATATTATATAAAAATGTCTTTATCAATTAAAATCTTTTTTTTTTTTACCTCTTTTTGTGTTTAGAATGTATGTAAAGTAATTTTATTCAGCAATAAAAATGTAAAACAGAACCATTTTCTCTAGAGGTCTCAAACTTTTGGACCCCACTTTTTTTTCCATTTCCCTTGGCATATTAAGGGTACATTTTCATTGTATCTCCAGTAGATAAATCATATAAATGTAACCTTTTTCAATCTCTCTCTTATTTTATCTGCAGAAACTACCTCTTCAGACTGAATCTAAACAACATTTCGTTAATTCAGGTGAGAGACAGGCCTACAGTGCTTATTAATGGTCAGCATTCTCTACTAGATGAGGATTCCTGTTTGATGCGGCCTTTGTGACTTTCTCTAGGGCTGTTTGTCAGGCCTTTTGGGTGATAGAGAAGGCTGGCTTATGGTTATTGATATTGAAATGAATGGGTCAGTTCCAAAAACTACCTGGACAGACTTCAAAGAAAGCAGCATTGCCGACACAGAGAGCGAGGGGCGTCCTTAGCGAAAGTACCAAGTTTCTAGTCTGGCTTGGAGCTAAAACCACTCAGAAGGTCAGCCAGGACTGTCTGAGGTCTAAATAAAGCAGTGAAATGAGACTGTAGTGGCTTTCTCACCTGTTGCTGCGGTTGCATATATCTCTTTTATTCCCCCAGTCATCTCTGTGCCGTGTCTGGTAGATGTACCAGACATTTATTGAATGCTCTCACTCGCAGACCACTCATAATGTTTCATGCATGAAGCAGCTTTTGGTTGAAGACTGAATCAAATTTGAGTATCAGTCGGTTTCATTCTCTCTCACCTTAGATACCCAGCACACATCTGAATGCACAACAAATAGGAGCTAATAAGCCACTCCATTCACATATTCCCATGTCTGCGTCTAGTGTTTCAATGACGTTACTAAATTTGCAGCAGTTTCCTCCGCTGTCTCAGTGGAGAGGATTAGGTGCTATTTCATTTTCCTCCATCTCACCTTCGCCTTTGTATCTCTCCTGGGCGATTCCAAACTGTGAATAAACAAGGCCGATCTTTCTTCATTTCGACTAACTGGAGCATCACAAATGGAGGCAGGGTCCAAATTGATGAGCAGCATTTTGCCAGCTTTTGAGAGTATCTTTGCCTAAACTGCACACAGAGGGAGAAAATTGAAATGGGCAGATGTTAAAGGATGAAGAATGAGACATTGGTGACAGAATTGACCTGACAACACTAAACATGGCTTCCTGAATTGTAACCAATTCACAAAGCACCATAATTAACACATTTAGTGTTGCTAGAGTAAATCCATTAAATGGAAAACAAAAAGGTTGCCCTTTCATAGCTCCTGAGGCTGAGTTCTTGGTCTTAGTAGCATTGACAAAAACTTTTGAGTTTACACTACCATTTAAAAGTTTAGGGTCAATAAGATATTTTTAATGCTTTATTCAGCAAGGACACTTGATAAAAATGACAGATAAAACTTTTACATTGTGCTTTTGAACTCTCTATTAATCGAAGAATCTTGCAAAAACTAGAGTATTGGCTGCTGAAAATTCACAGGAATAAACTACATTTGAAAATAAATTCAAATAGAAAACAGTTGTTTAAAATTGTAATAATAATGGAGCATTGCGGTAGTTCTGGCAGGCCACGTTAGTCAAGCTTGCATCAGCTGACACTCAGCTGATCCACGTCTATCTATAGGATCATGACACCAATCATAATTCCCTTCATAAGGTCCCTTCAGTCATTATTCAGCAGCTATTCCATCCCCAAAGTCAGGACTTGGCAGTGAATATATCATTGAGTCAGACCACTGAATCTCACGTAGAACATTAATGGTCTCTGCTACATTTATCATTGATGTTGGTTCTGTTCTGTTACATGGGCTGCGTGGATGGGCAGGGAGTGTTTGCCTAGAACAGAACCATTCCCACAACCAAAAATGTATGCTAATCGTAAGTTATATTGACGAAAGTGGCCCTGACAGAAGTACTGTTTTTAATGTTCTGATCAAATAAATGCAACCTTTATGAGCTTAAGAGATGTCTTTCTAAAACATAAAAAATGTTTTAAAAACCAGAAACTTTTGAACGGTGATCTAATAGAAATATTAAAGAGATTTTTAGTGTTAAATTTGTATTGTTATTATCTAATGAGGAAATAATTGATTCCACTACAGATTTCTCTTGAGCTTTTATATACTTCATTTAAATTTTGTATGATTATAATTTAGTAACAAAAACTGCAGTAACCAACTAGTATTTTGGCAGGCGCAACCATAAACATTTTTGTTAGGGTTTCAGCACATATAGATCACATCTTGTAGCTAGAGATCCTATTATATGCTTTCATTTTATTCTTAGAATAAGCCATTGTTACTGAGCACATTGATGTCTGTATAGTATCCTCTCTTATTCATTCATTCCTATCATATTCACACATTCTTCATCTTTTCATCCTGCTCGCTGTACTTTTGTCCACACTTCCACCTGCGTGCCACCTCTCTCAGTCTCCTTTTGTCCTTCTCCCCACATCATCAGTGCTATCCTGCATCTTTCTGCCAGGAGTGTAATGGGGCTGACAGAAAGCCAGCTCATCTCAGAAATGTATGTCTTGGTGCCAAACATGCAGCCGTTGGCAGGGGAGATCAACAGCTCAGACGAGCCTTTTCAACTTTACCCAGGCTGGGATGGGGTGAAAAAAGCTGATTCTTACCCTTTGAATGATTCACTGCGCTGACCTATGGGTACGCACCTGCTGTCCTCATTTCCGTGAAACTATGAATAAGGGAAATTTGCCATGGCCTGGTATAACGTACTCTACCAGTCAAAAATTGGACACACTTGACTAAAGTTTCTTATGTGATTTTAAATGCTTGAAAATAATTACTGTAGTTTTTGGAATTATGCATGTCATATACATATATAAATGCATAAACGTATGCATATAAAAAACATATACATGTATACTCATATAGATATGTTAAAAAACACCATACATATGTACATATATACTACCAGTCAAAAATGTGTAATATTTTTTTTAAGTTTATGAAATTTGCTGACCAGGGATTTAATCGTGATCAAAAATACAGTAAAAACAGCATTCTGAAAAATTGTTACAATTTTAAAAAACTGTCTTCTATTTTGATATATTTAAAAATATTATTTATTCCTGTGATGACAGCTCATTTTCAGCAGTCATTACACAGCGTCACGTGATCCTTACGAAATCATTGTAATATCCTAATTTGGTAAAAGAAACATGTATTATTAATAATGTTGGAACTGGTATTGTAATAATATTTCACAATATTACTGTATTTTTGATCAAATAAATGCAGCCTTGGGCAGCATAACACTAACAAACTAATAACACAATTTTGGTCTGTAGTATGTATCTACATATACAATATATAAATAAAATAAAATTACAAATTGTATTATATTATTGTGTGTTTTATGTATTATTATTATCTAAAATTATTAAATTTATTTATGTGTTTTATTTAGGTTTATGTTAGGTTTTTGGACTATATAGTTAAATAGGAAAAATATTTCTTTAACTCTCATACTTCCATTTCAGTTCTGAAATTTTAATTCAGAAACCATTTGACTGGTAATGTAACTAGGAACTATGAACACCAGCAATTTGATTTTCAACAACTGCTTTATGAATCAGGGTGCACAGAAATGATTTATAAATGAAGATCATTTATCTGCACCATGTTTTTGTAACTACCACCATTGTCAAAGCATTCGACTTTTCCCAAGATCCTAAACCTGTCTATCCTGAGACAGTGTTTTTTCGGTGAGATCAGTGCGTGCTGTCTGAGCACACTGTGTTGCTGCTGCTGTTTCCCAAGATCTAAACGGATAATGAGGCAGCAGGTTTCCACTGCTTCCTCCTCATGGGGGACCAGCCGTCTCATGGGATCAGGAACATCTGATAATGTTGGTTGGCATCACTATGTTGACACAATGGGGGATCTCAAGTACTAAGATTGAGACCCACCCACATACTGTGCTCCTTCCGAGCCTCCCTGAGACTCCTTCACGCTGTTAGTAGGTTCTATTACATGAGCAATAGAGAGGAAACTCAGAACACAGCTTCTGTCAGCTTCTCTTTCCTACTCTGTTCTTGATCCCGTCCCTTTGGTATGCATTTGCACAAATGAGCCAGATTTGCTCAGATCAGTTTACAATGTGGGATGAACTTCCTCTCTCACAATTGAGGCTACAGAATATAACCAGTCACAGCCTCCATAGACATTATTGAATCTGTCGTATCTGACTAATGCAATTGCTCCGGAGAAATAAGATAATGACAGTTCATTCTCAGAGCCTGCATTATTCTATGTATGTGCTCATGGCTATTAATTTACATCATGGCTGTATCTAATGTGAAAATAGATGTTCGTGCACCATGCTGTTCCGAAAAACAAAAGTTCAGTCATCATAAATGCTTTTTGCAAAATGAGGTGGAATAATTTATCCATTCGCAAAGATGTAGATGGAGTTCGACAGATATATTAGAGCATGATTTTCTCAGGATTTACGCTACCAGACAGAAGTTTGTACCCACTTGAATGAGTTTATAATGATCTTTGGTCTAAAGGCCTATGCTTACATTCTTGATATGTTTTGTAGACAAATAATAAATTGGATTTATGTACATCTTTGTAGAAAGGCACAATTTTATTTATATTTATTTTTTATGCGTTTAGCACACATGCACCAGGATGCACCCTTATAAAGTTGGTTGAGGGAACGTCTAGAAATTTAAGCTACTTTAACCAAACTAAAACATAATAAGTTTGAATTTGTTTAATGTTTAGCAATGCATAATTCCTATTCTTGCATTTGTGTAATTTATAGTCTTGATGCTTTTACTGTTCCTTTAACATGTTGGGAAACAGTAAAAAATAAACAACTTTGTGTGTCCAAACATGACGGCTATACCAAATTGTCTCCGAATGTAGAGAAGCTTAGATCTGACACATCAGAGGCTCAGAGCTTCTGGAGATGGAACCAGGCCAGAAGCTTGACCTCAGGGTCACTGAAGAGTTATGTGATGTTATGTATGAGGATGAAGAGCTATGGGAGAGGAGCGTTCTCTTTACTATGGAGTCAGAAATTAGATAAAGCCCACGGTTCGACAGGACTGGAATGTAAACAGATGGGTCATGCCTGAATAAATAAGTTAGTTTGTGGAATCTTTCTCAGTCTATCTCAAGTCTCCATCATCTCTCTTCTTTATCCAATGGACTCGCTTGCGTGCGACCACATATTCATGACGGCATCCTCCCTCCATCTCTCAGTGGAATCTCTGTCACAACTCCCCCCTTTGTTGATTTTTGTTTTTATATCATGCAAGTACGTAAAGTACACTAGAGGATAAGAATTTAATGCCACTGAGGATTCCTGTCACTGCTCAGTCTGATTCGGTTCATAGTTTTGAGGTTCAAGTTCATGTATGGACCCAAGTGAATTATGTGGATGTACTTGATGTGTTGCCTTTTTTGTGTCTTACACAGTTGTATTAGGATGACTAGCGCTTTTTTTAGGTGTCATTTGTCTTGTGTTAGAAGCTAGTTACACTGCTGTCCAAAAGTTGTTGTTTTTTTGTAAGGAAATTAATACTTTTATTCAGCAGGGATGCATTTCATCGACAAAAAGTGACAGCAAAGACAGATAGATAGACAGACAGACAGACACATACATACAGTGGAAAAAAAATATTTGATCCCCTGCTGATTTTGTACGTATGCCCACTGACAAAGAAATGATCAGTATATAATTTTAATGGTAGGTTTATTTGAACAGTTGAGAGACAGAATAGCAACAAAAGAATCCAGAAAAACTAATTAAAAAAAATTTTATAAATTGATTTGCATTTTAATGAGTGAAATAAGTATGTGATGCTCTATCAATCAGCGAGATTTCTGACTCCCAGGTGTCTTTTATACAGGTAAAGAGCTGAGATTAGGAGCACTCTCTTAAAGGGAGTGCTCCTAATCTGTTTGTTACCTGTATAAAAGACAAGCCTGTCCACAGAAGCAATCAATCAATCAGATTCCAAACTCTCCACCATGGCCAAGACCAAATAGCTGTCCAAGGATGTCAGGGGCAAGATTGTAGACCTTTGTAAATCTCAAGACAGCTGGGACCATAGTCACCAAGAAAACAATTGGTAACACACTACGCCGTGAAGGTCTGAAATCATGCAGTGCCCGCAAGGTCCCCCTGCTCAAGAAAGCACATGTACAGGCCCGTCTGAAGTTTGCCAATGATTCAGAGGAGAACTGGGTGAAGGTGTTGTGGTCAGATGAGACCAAAATCCAGGTCTTTGGCATCAACTTAACTCGCCATGTTTGGAGGAGGAGGAATGCTGCCAAGACCCCAAGAACACCATCCCCACCGTCAAACATGATGGTCAAAACATTATGCTTTGGGGGTGTTTTTCTGCTAAGGGGACAGGACAACTGCACCACATCAAGGGAACTATGGACGGGGCAATGTACCAGGGCCAGGGCATTGAAAATGGGTCGGGATAGGGTTGGGTACCAAAACCCGGTATCAATTTGGCACCGGTACCTATGTAACCAGTATGTACTAGAACTGAATCAGAACGCAGCGTTCGGTGCCCTGCCTGTGCGATAGCTTTAAATATTTGTCCTTTGTTTCTCCGAAACGAACGTAAAAATCATCATCACCGGCACCGCACGTGAAAAATGATTTGCCGACTGAGAAAATGCACGTGAACTCAATTTCAGAAAGCTCTAATAATACAAGTCCAACAAATCTTTGTAGTAATGCGAGTGTGCTGTTTTCACATTCCGACTTAAAAGCACAACTCGGGAAATGAGAGCATCCGAGGAGCGCATGAATTCAGAAATTACACTTGCTCTGACGGCAGCAGGTAGCCTTCATTAACTAGCTAAGCTAAACATGCTTAAATTAAAATGCCTAAAGCTAAAATTCTCTTGTATTCACATTTTAAACCTGTTGTCCAACAAAAGAGAAAATTATAACCTTTTTAGTCCGCAACACCAGTTAAATTATTCCTTTTGCGATTTGATCATTCTTGTCACAGAATGAGGCAGAAAATAAGTTCCATGGGCTACTAATACATCGATTAGCAATGGATTATAAATATACTTTATTATTATGAAAATACCAGAGATGGCTTGAATAACACAGATAAACTATACATTGTCGTATTCATTGTCAAGTGTTTATTGTATTTGTTTTATCATTCAAACGTTTATATATTCTGTTTACTCAGTTGCAGCGATAGCCTTTGTCCATATTGGGGATTTCCTGGAGCTTCATGAGTTCTGCTACTTCTGTGACTCGATTTGAGGATTTCTTTGTGCGAGGGCGCCCTCTGGTGTCCAGTGTGAATGAAAAATACATCATGTGTTTAGTGCTAATGGCCAATCCAATTATTAATTGGTAATTTTTTTCATTATTATTATTATTATTTTTATAAGTATCGGTTCAGGCACTGGTACCATTGTAAAAGTATCAATTTGGCACCGTTATCGAAAAATAAACAAACGATACCCAATCCTAGTCATGGATGGGTATTACAGCATGACAGTGGCCCAAAACACATGGCCAGGTCAACAAAGAAGTGGCTCAAGAAGCACATTAAGGTCCTGGAGTGGCCTAGCCAATCTCCAGACCTTAATTAATCCCATAGAAAATCTGTGGAGGGAGCTGAAGTGTTGCCAAAACGTCAGCCTCAAAACCTTAATGACTTGAAGAGGATCTGCAAAGAGGAGTGGGACAAAATCCCTCCTGAGATGTGTGCAAACCTGGTGGCCAACTACAAGAAACGTCTGACCTCTGTGATTCCAACAAGGGTTTTGCCACCAAGTACTAAGTCATGTTTTGTGAATATGTTTTATTTACTATTTTAAAATCGATTTTTTTTTATACCAGAATCAATATTAATTCATATTAAGAACATTATCAATTCTTAATGTTTTTCTGATGCAGACTTTTATTTTAAAAGGCGTGCATGAAAGCTGTTGACACTTCTGTCAGATGCAGTTTAAGTAAAGAGTGCCTAAAAAAACGCACAGTCCTGATTCAGTATCTGCGGATGAGATGTTGGCAGGTTTAATGTCAGTGTCATTATTCTATCGTTATTTTCATAACTTGTTATGAAATAAAAAGTCTCTCACCTCAGAAAAAACGAACTATCCTGTTCTGTCAGATGTTACACTGCTGGTAGCGCGCACTCTTCTGTAGCACGCGCGAACGCGGCGCCGCGCTGTATATCACTTCACTAAAGCGCAGAAACTATGAGCATGCAACAGTACAGTACAATAAAAGTACAGTACCAACAAATCACATAACTGTACTGCGTGTGTTAGCTGGGAAGGATTTGCATGAAGGTATGATATTAATTCTATTCAGGAGCAGTTTCCACGTTTCATTAACAGTTCATGTCAGGATTGTATATTCACCATGGTAACTGGTTTCCATAACCCAAAAATACCATGTTATTTTCACTTTTTGTCATTTTGTATATGTTTAAATGACTGTGGTGGCTCAAACCAACTTAATTGTAATAACAAAACTAGTTTGGGACTGCTATTTAATAGCCTTATAGGCTGTTTATTCAGTATTAATCATATTCTTAACAGTCTTAACTTAATTTTTGTTCAATAAATTTGCTTTGTTTTTGTTTTTTAACAAATAAAGAATGAATGGCTTTCGAGTTAAGTTTGATGTTAAAGAAAGCTTTCACAGACTCTTCATTTTATTTTATTAATGGAACTAGTTTGATGGGACTTTATTTCAAAAGGCACTTTATTTCAAAAAGTATTTTTCTATTGGAATTTTTGTGGCTGTTTGTTTGTTTACTGAAAACTGAAATAAAACAGGAAAAATGACTGCTAAGATGTGTGTTTTTTTTATTGTGACAGTCTGTATATTAAGTGTATCATTCAACTTTTCCCCATGGTCTAGAGTTAAAAACAAAAAGTAAAAATCGCAACACAGCAATATCGAATCGCAATACTTGTAGAATCGAAATTCTTAAAAAATCGCAATACATATCGTATCGGCACCCAAGTATCGTGATAGTATCGAATCGGGAGGTAGGTGCAGCGTCCCATCCCTACTATTTATGAAGATTTATAGATTTTTGGTGTAGAATTTTGCTTTAGCGTTTCTTTTCTAAAATTGTCTAAAATGCCATGGCAGACAGTTTTAGCAGAATGTCTGCATGCAATTGGACATTTCATTTAGCTTCTGAAAATGTATGAGGGATTCTGGGTAATAAAGCCGTGCTCAGCGTAGAATAAATAAATGAAAAGCAATACAGGTAAACATAAACTGAGAGATTAGTACGGCTGTCACAGCTTTCCTTCTGGTGTAATTTCAGAGCATTTGGCATGGCCAAGATAAGAGCATTTAAGATTAACCTTTCATTGTGCGGCTCTACAGTGTGCCACCTTAAGAATTTCCTCAAAATAGTCATGCCTGATTAGTTTTTCTTTTTTCTATTGCTATTTCACAATGTCTTCATGTGGCTATCAAGACCTGTAAAGGCTGTGTAAAGAATAAGGAATCTTTTGAAGGTCCTGACCCATTTCAGAGCACAAAGCACCATGAAGAACCCAATCAGATGCTTTTCTCCAACTGATGAAGCCAACCGACATCACTGTATTTATTTTTCTGTCTATACAATGACCAAAAACGGCATTGGACTCCATTGGACAAGACATATGAAAGTATGGCTGATCATACATTATCCCCATCTTTCCCATCCTCTCTGTGTTTGTACAATAGCCTGAAACAGAGGTCAATAATACTTCACTCTACTCCCAGAATTCCCACACATTTGCTCTGAAAGGTACACTGGTCAGTCTATATCCAAAATTCAAACATCCGAGACGTCAGTCTCTGCATTGACAAGACAGAGGTCTCTGCTCTCTGTCAACAGACAATGGCGTGAGAGCGCTGTGTGCCGAATGCGTTCAGTAGACATTGTTACAGCTGCTTTGGACGGCGACCCCTGTGGTCAAGAGGTGACTGCCCCCTTCAGCTGTAACCAATAAAACAGGAAGTACCCGATGTGAGCAAATAGCAGCTGGGAACAAGAGCTGTTTAGATTCTGCTCTGGTGTTGTTTTGTTAGAGAAATATGTTCAGTGTTCACAAATACTCTGCGGTGATTATGAAACCGCATCCGGCGCAACAGATGGAAATGCATGAGCACAATGGTGGCTGCTGCTCTCATTTATTCTAATGATCTGACAGAGGCTCGCAGGATCACGGCGGCAGCTATGCGGCGTGCTACATTTTTCATATTTCGGCTCTCGTGGGATAGCTGAGGCCTTAGGAAAAGGATGCTCCAGACTGCAGATCAAAATGAGGAAAAGCAACGCTAAGCGTCTTCTTTTTGATGTGATCACTCAGCAGTCGCCCAAGGTGCAAATTTCAACTCTCTGACCTCAGAGTTGAATGAATCTGGGCTGATTTCATCCTACCCACTCATGATTAATTTCCCTCTGCAATTTGCCAAGATTGAATTATTGATGCCGTCTTTGCCTCTGGTGGGCTAATTTGTGACATATAGACAATAGAAGGAGACAATGAAACCCAATGGGAAATGCCTTTTTAAAGAAAAAATGATTTCACTTGACTTGCAACAGGCATTTGTACCCACTGCTTGTCTTGTTAACAAAATTACTGGCAAAGAAATGTTTAATCACAAAAGATTTTTTAATTTGTCAGTTTGCCTTTGGATAAAAAGTAGAGAATTGAGTTGTTATTAACTCTTAAATGTGTTATTATTGTTACATTTTAAAGATATTTGTGTCAAATGTCCAATACTACAAAAATAAATAAAATAATTTTGAAAAATAATAATAGAAAGAAAGAAAGAAAGAAAAATAAATAATAATAATATATATATTTTTCAATAATCAGTATTTTTGACTTGGTAAAATGTCTAAACATCTTAAAAATAAATTTACAGATAAAAATATACTTGACTTAGATATATCTTAAAATAACACGACTTGTTATTCTCTGGGAATATTTTTTATATATTTAAAAATGTATGCTATTTTTTTATATATATATATATTTTTTTAAATGACCCCCCCCCCCCACAGATTCTATATCCTATGCAAGTTTGTGTCACAAGTACATTTGACACGGGGTAAAATGAAACAATGAAAGCAATTCCCAGACTTTGCTTTCATTTTATTAATTTTTATTTTTATTATACTCATCCCTCTTTTTATGTTTAGCAGATAAAAGAAAATGCTGTAGCTTCAAATATATGACTATTATTGGACAATAGATGGCAAGTATTTAAACATCTTAATAAGATTTTTTGTTTTGTTTTGCTTTGCTTTTGCTTGAAACATTTAAATGTAAAAACATTTTGTTGTGATGCCTCAGCCTCTCACATCATTGCTCTTTTGCTTGGGAGTTTTGTAATTTGCTGAGGCAGTTGGGTTCAATCAAAATGGCCTTCTTAAATTAAAACCATCACTCACGTCCACACATACACCTTTACTGTATTTGCGATGATGCTTTTATCCCGGTGTTGTAGTGCAACAGCATTATTAGAGCTGTGCATTAAACACTGACCTTGTTGCTTCATTTCTCATGCTGTTTTTCCAGCCAAAAGTAAATGCGTTCAGACGGCACAGCTGTGAACCTTCAAAGGGCTCACTATTTGCATGTTCTGGGCACACACACACGTCTCTAGACAAAACCAGGCAGGACCCTTATTCAGGCCTACAGAGCGGGGTGGGGTGTTCACCCCCATGCTACACTGCCTCTATTTTTCTGATGGTGAATCTGGTGCTGGAATGTGAAGTGAGAGAGAGACGGCTCAGGGAATGCCATGGGGGAAGGAGGAGATGCTAGAGAGCATATCTGTGCCCTCTTGTGTAAGGTTCAGCGTTCTTAGACAATGAGGCGAAGGTATTGAGAGTCATGTCACATCTTTGAGGGCGGCGGTAAATGGGGATGGGCCGCTTGAATAGGGCACTCTGTTAAAGGACAAACCAGGGCGGTGCCTCGGCTTGCCTATTGAAGCACACAGACCTTGAAGATCCGCCAATGAGACGGATAGCCTCGCTGCTCCAGCCGGCTGGATGGGGGCGGAGCCATCACACTTTAATCAGGGGCCTCCTTAATGATTATGCAAATGACGTTTTCATCCCAAACCAGTCAAGTTTTGGAGGGAAGGAAGTGTTCATGCAAACTCAAGCCCTTCACTTCAAGTATTAGTCATTGGTATTCTTGTTACATTTACTTGTTTTTGGGTTAAAAGTCTAAACATTTAAAAAAAAAAATTTACAAGAGAAGTGAAATGGTGTTAGAAGAGAATTATTTATTTATTTAAAACAATTGTTTGCGAGGCGGGTTAAAAAAACTTGTCTTTATATCAAGTATCACAAGTAAATTTATCTTAATTTAATAAAAAAATAACAAAATGAAACATCTCGTACAGATTCTATATCTATATGTAAATAAAAACAATAATTAAGACTTGTTTGCACAGTCTGTATATACTAAGAAATTATGTGTAAAAGTACTTTTGACAAATCAACTCACTGGCTTTGGTCTTTGTTTCTTTTTTCTTTATTTTATCTTATTTTATTGTATTTATTCTATTTTGCTGATGCTTTAGCTTCCTATATGAGACTGTTGTTGGAAAACAGAAGGCACGGATTATATATAAAACACTATATACAAGAAAAATCATATACAAAGTTTACATTAAATTAAAAAAGTGCTATCAGTGTCCAGAGGCCTGTACTTTAGCCAGGAAAGTTTAGTTTGAGCCAAACCTGGCTTTTAATATGTGCTTTAGTTTGTTTATAATGATCCCTTGTGCAGTGTATTCAAATTATTCATATTATATAATTCATTAACTAAAAAGGTTATATTATGCATGCAGTTTTATGACCTTTTATAATTGAGATATATTTTAGGAATATTTTTCTTAAAAAAAAAAAATTGTCAACATGTTGTGGGAAGACTAATTTAAAATGGTGTCTTCTTAATGATGAGTAACAAGTGCTTGGAGGTGGCCCGAGGACAGGTGCAGTGTCCCATGATATGCTTTTCAGCTATAACACTTGTAATGTGCCAGCAAGACAATAACCTTAACAACGGAAGCACACAGCTTGCAAACTGGGTAATTCTCCACCATCCTGCCCTGTTTTGTGCTCGTATTAGCATTTTCTCAATACTTGATGTGAATGGAAGGCATTTTCTAGCCCGGCGTTGTTTCTGTGCCTCACTAATTTATGTATAAATAAATCCCAACTATTTTATCCCTCCATGAAAAATTCATGATACTATTTCATGAGGATGCCAGGAGCAGGGCGCTTGGTGCCGCCACCGTTATTAGAACAGATGAAGTTTGAGTAATTATGCCACAAATAGTGGTGCCGAGTGTGATTTCTGAGCTAGTGCACATACACGGTGCGGTGGCCTCATTAGACCAGCGAGATCCAATTGCAGAGCCACATTAGACTGCACAGTCTCAGTACACATGCCATGTGATTTTCCCTTTGACAGCTTTGTAGGCGAAACGGATGCTCATCTGTGATTTCAACATCTTTTATACCCTTTAGGGAGTTTTACAGCTATTCCCAGTGAAAAAAAATAACATTTTGGACTACTTTATTGTGCATCGTTTGTTATTCACGCATTGTAGGGATGTGAAACTGTCGTTTATCTTTCTTAGCATATGTCTCTATTTTTTTCTCAAACCGCTGCAGTTTGAGAGGAAGCTCCTGTGAGTCTATTTTTCACAAACAGCATTGACTGTTTTTATTTAAAAGTGAATCATTGTAGCTATTTTTTATTATTTCATTTATTATTTGTTTTTGAAATCATTCTAATAAGAATAATGGTAATAATTAATAATTAATAATAATAACAATAATAACCATTATTTTATTTATTTAATAATAACATTATTTTATATTATTTTATTTTAATAATTAATTTGTGTAAAGAAATTAATATTGCAGTGACAGCCGAGACATTTTTAATTATTTGCAAAAATGTTTTTTTTATTTTCTATTCAACAAAGAATATTTTATGTTATGTTTTGTTTTGTGTTTGTTTTGTTTTATTATTTTATATTAGTTTATTTTATTATTTTATTTTATTGATAATGCAAAAACATTAACGTGTAGTAGTAGTAGTAATAAAATTAATAATGAAAAATTATTATTATTATTATTAACCTTCATTTTATTTATGTTACTAATCATGCTAAATTAAATCCAGTATAAGAATTTTTTTAGAAAAAGATTCAAATTATTATTAGTTGTAGTAGTAGTAGTAGTAGTAGTAGTGGTAGTGTTAAAAAAACAACAAAAATAATAATAACAATTTTAATAAAAAAACATATTTTATTTTTAAAGCTAAATGAAATCCAGTGTAAGACCAGATTTCTTGCTGGTGTTTATGACAGGGTACTTGAACCGTACTGATGGGGTTATGGGGTATAAGACAAAGAAGGTTGAAAAACCCAGGCTTAATGAACAAACAGTTACGTCATTACCTCTGCATGCTTTTAATCTATATATTACCTCATCCTCTTTGGCATAACGCTTGTCAAAAGTGATTTATCATTCAAAGGTTCAAACCTCCCACCAGTGAAAAGCTCTCCCATCACCATCCACCCCAGCCTGGTGGATTCTTGCCCCCCATCGGTGGCAGGGTTTCCAACTTCACATTCAAGCCTTCGCCAAACATGGCATACAGTGTGCTTTTCACAGCCTGCCTCTTCAGAACGCTCTTTGGGAATAGCATCGGAGGGCTGGCATTGTTCCAGTGTGGTGTGAAGAGAGGGACTGCCGTGGCTAAGGTCAGGGTTAAGCTGACGGATTCTTCCAGAAAACAGGGGCTCACAGACAAGATGTTAATGACCTGAACGATGACTCACCGCTTAGGCATCCATCACAAACATGTCTCAGTCCTGAAACACACATGAATGCAAACAAACAAAAGAGCACCAGATGTGGGTGGCATTGTTGTACCTGACTACGTTGGTGCTGTTAACTGCTTTGACTGGCAAGAAGGAGGTAGCTAAATCTATACATGCACCATTAAATATTCTCAGTATTAAATGGTCAGTTCACCCACAAATGGAAGTTTTACCATTATTTACTGATCCTTATGTAGGTTTAAGCTCTTATGACAGGTCTGAAAACTTTTGATTCAAGAACTCTTTTCCACCAAGTGATTGCTTGTGAGATCCTAATATGATGAAAAAACACTGGCCTCTGCAATACTTCTCAAATCTTATTCAGATGTTGTGTCAAGACACGTCAATGTCAATGATGACAAAATGCTCTCGTGTTTATCCTATTAAGAAATACAAATGACATTTGAAAGCTGTGGTGTAGGACGAAGTCTTGTTGATTGATGTATTTTTCTTTGTCCAGTTGCATCAACTCACCGACCTATAAGATAGAATCTGAAAGGTGCATTGCGCCACCTATCGAAATGTCCTTTCTTTCAGTGTGACGAATGTTATTTCACTTTGGGCTTAATAGTTAATAGTGTTTTTGATTTCGCTCTTAATTCTGTCTTGAATTTGCCGACATTCTTTGTCTCACTTATCCAATCTGCATGAAAATGCTCAACTTAATCCAATCCAAATACAACATTATGGGCTATATTTGCTGTATTTAATTGGCATGTGGGAAAAATGAACTGAGAATATCTCGAATCTCTCTTAGGCACACCAACTTTCTGGAGCTTGTTTATTAATTTATGCAATGAAGTTGTCTATTTCTCTTCCTGCTTGCTTTGCCATCTAAAATTCCTCCAGGTTCGAATGTTCACAATAATTATGATTCAGTCCCATCAGTCAGAGCTCAATTGAGCCACAGCATGACAGGTCATGTAAGAAGAAATTGCTCTATTAATACACTAAACCAATTACCATCAGCTTTATCTGCTTTTCCACATTGAACGGTTCCTTATGTTCCTAATATTTCCTTTGAACCTTAGTGGGCCATACAAACAAATGGACTATATTTAGAGCTTCAGTCAAGATCTGAAACCAATGGGACCTCAAGCTGAGAGACAAAGGTGGTATCTTTGTGCTTCTATCTGAATAATTTGTGAAAGTGTGCGTATGATTGTGCACATGCCCACCTTAAGACAGCAGGACTGCAGCTTTTAAGTGCTGCCTCTATTATTGTTGGCTGGACACGCAGCTCTAAGGGGGCATAATTGGGCAGAGGAAAATGGAGTAGCTTGCTCTGGTGAAAAAAAAGATAGAAGATGACAAAGTCTCTGTGCTTGAATGAGACTAGGGGATGGTATTTACATGCAAATTGCATCTGGTCTTCCAGCTGTCTAGTTACCTCACCCTTTTAAGCCACTGGCCCACTTATCATGCTGTTTACACAATAAACACCACAATAAGGTTAATGTATTTTGATGCATCTGGCTAAATGCAATATTATCATCAACAGTTGCATAACCTGGCTCCTGCTTTATTGCAAACAGCTGCCGGGCAACTGAGAATCAAGGCAAGTCACTTTTTCGGGGTTTATTTTGGTTTCCTAGGCAACGGAATGGGGCCCAGACGAAGACACCAGGAGGTCCTGTCAAAGCAAAGGGAAGACCGAGGTAACTTTAAACCCCCAGGTTCTCTGTTGAATAGGCACATTTCTTTTAAAACGCTGACAGCCCATTGGCCAGAGGGGTCGGGTATTGTTGAGGTTTGTGGGAGGGCAATATGTTGAGCTTACTTATTCACTATTTTAAAGCCCAGAGGTCAGTATTTTCTTTCTTGAGCGTATCATTCACTGAATTTGAAAGGCAAAATGAAAAGTCCACTAGCAGATTAAAGCATTGCCAGAAAAAGCTTAGAATGGATCTAAAGACAGGTTCTTTTAACCAACACTAAAACCTAGTTTGACTTTTTTCCTATGTAACTTATTGTCATTAACAAAAGCAGTGCCATTATTCCCTTATTTCCCAGAATGATGCACATCTTCTGCTTCGACTGATCTGCTGCTCACTTTTTCAGTAAATGATGAACGTTAAACCAACATGGTGGCAGTCTTGAAAAGACAGTACAAATCACAGTCTGTTCCCTTAGCTGTTCATTTAAGGCACGTGGATTTATGCCTCAGTAGCGTTAAGGTGCTTATCACATCCCGTCCTGTTTGAAATGCTGTCACTTTTACAGTCAGCTGCACAAAAAGGTTGATGCTGTGACTCGCTGATCCAGTGTTAGACGGGATTATTTTTGGTTTGTAGTACTACAAATGAAAGCTGAGGTAATCTCACTCTCTGGTGAAGCTCACAGGAAATTTTTGTTCAGAAGGAAATTTTAAATTGTTCAGCATTAATGTTAATAATTTGTATAATAATTTTGAAACAGTCCCAATAGGATTGAGCAAAATTGTACAACAATTCCCTCTGGGTGAACTGAATTTCTTAAAAAAACATTAAATTGATAAAAGGTGACAGTAAAGACACTTACATTATTACAAAAACTGTATATTGTAAATAAATGCTGTTATTATGAACTTTCTCTTCATCAAAGAATAATGAAAATGGTTTCATGGTCTCTACAAAAATATTAAGCAAATCCTTATTAGTTCCAATTGGAATTGGTCCCAAAAAGACAATGGTTCCATTATCATTTCTTTAAGATTTTTTGATGCAGATTTCCTTTTCTGTAGTATGGATGACCGGATGATTTGCCAGATTTGATTTACTGAATCCCACAATGCAATGTGCTTAAGTTGAAGTTTCTATTTCCACTATGATGCATGAAGCAATGTCTGCTGAAACTTTATTTTTCTTGAAATCTTATTATTTTATGGGGCTATAAAAAATAATTTCACAGAAGACCTATTCACAAAATTAAACATGAATTAAACATGGAACGCAGTGAATTTCTGTCACATACTGCAGTGTAGCATACTGCTATTTGCATACATTTTTAATTACATATTTTAAATTGTATGCAGTACCATAGTATTTTGAACATGCCACTGCTATTATCATACTGTCAAGTGCATCTGCTCCTGCAGGTGGAGTGTCAAAACTACATCCGGGTGTTGCTTGTCAACAAGACAGAGGTGATCACCTGCGGTACAAATGCCTTCCAGCCTCTTTGCATTACCAGAGAGGTAAGCATCTATCAGTTAAATGAGCTGCTAAACTGGAGCTTTTATTAGTGTGTGTGTAATCCATACCGTATCCTCCTGTCAGGCAGGGAACATGAGCAGAGTGCTGGAGAGGGTGAACGGAGTGGCCCGCTGCCCCTATGACCCCCGTCATAATTCGACGGCTGTTGTGACCGAAAGCGGAGAGCTGTACGCCGCCACGGTCATCGATTTCTCCGGCCGGGACCCTGTCATCTACCGCAGCCTAGGAGGGATGCCGCCTCTGCGGACCGCCCAGTACAACTCCAAATGGCTTAATGGTACATTAATCTCATCATCTCATGTCTGATAGTCTCATATTCCAGGGATCGTCTGAAAACTTTTGACATTTCTCTTGATGCCCTTCCTTTTTTTTGTCCTGCTAATATGCAGCCAAATTTCTGAATATTCTTTAAAAGAAAATTGTTGATGAGACTTCATTTAATTTTGTGTATGCTACTAGCACTCCCCATAGGAAAGAAAAGTTATTTCCCCTAGACAACAAAATTAAATGGAAATCAAACTTATTTTGCTTAAATCTGCTGAAGTTATGCTTCACAAATGTTTTTTTTTTATAAAACCCCCTACAATAATCTCCTCGTTTCAGTATAGATCTAAAAAATTTGATGATAAAAAAGATTCAATTTGATTTCTAACATGTCTCATCAAACATTTCTCATTAGATAATCTCAGCTCTGCTATCTGTTATTTTTTATCTATATAATTTCTGTATACTGTATTGTCTCATTTGTGTCTTTTACACAGACTTTAGGAGAAAGATCTGAGCAGGGTTATTGTCAACTAAAACTAAAATTATAAAACTAAAACCATAAAAAGTGTTACTTGAAATAAAATAAACATTAACTGAAATAAAAAATATGAAAATATAAACTTAAAATGTAGCCACTTGCCAAGGCATTTTCTAATTTTATTTTAGTTTAACTTGAAGTACCAAAAAAAAAAATTTAAACTGGATAGACCTATAAAAACTATAAAATTACAAAAGCACAGCAAAATTACTAAAATGTTAACTAAAATGATGAAAACTGAAATTCTACAAACAAAAACTAATTCAAAATATTAATAAAATATATAATAGTATATTAAAGATACAAAAAAAATATTCTGCAGGTGCTGTGCATGTCAGTGTTCTTTTAGTATCACTGATATACTATTAAAATGTGTGTTAATATTTTATATTATTAGTTAATATTAAATATTTTAACATATATCTATGTTGTTTTTTTCAAATATGTCTAAGATATTATTTATTTTTTTTTAATTAGTTTTAGTATTTTTAGTAACCTACTTTAAACAAAAATAAATAAATAATTCAATTAACATTTATTTTATTTTAAGGAACTATTTTTTTTCATGGTTTTAGTAACTAAATTAACCCTGTACCATGTTTGCTCTGAGCTGCTGTAAGTACATACAGTATGACAAGTTCCTATATGATACCTAGCAAAAAGTGAGAAAAGCAAAGTTGTATCTTTTGTGTTGAAGGCAGTTTTTTAGAGCAGCCCTGGCCTGTCAAGAGAGGAACCAGTCAAAGATAGAGACAAACGAAACTCAACACACTTCCTGCACAAAGTCAAAAGGTGTCAATAATCTCCCAGCTGCTGACACTTTGCCATTTCCCAAAGAAAATGCATCCAACATCAGTCAAAATGGAATAAGCAGAGTTCTGATGCCAGAGCTGTAAGTCATACAGTGAGGCTCCACCGAGGAGATGTCAGAGGGTAGTTGAGGTGAAAGGAGAAGGACATAGACAAGGGTTGGAGAGTTGGGCAGAGGAGATGATCGTTCAGGCATCCAGCAGTGTAATTATTCCTCATGACCGAGAGAGGGTGAAATTGCAGCTGCAACGCTTCACGTCACTCAGTCGGCCTGTAGTTCCACTGTAGGTTCACACTTGAGGAGAGAGAAAGACAAAAAGAGGGAAGCAAGATTATTGAAACTTACACATTTACCTGCGGTAACACATATATTGACCATATTTGAATAAAAACAGCACAAGAAAGCATAAAGTTAGTCTCAATTGCTATTTTACTTCCATAATATGACAATTCAAAGTGAAAGAGAACATGAAAAAGGACTTATCCACTGTGAATAAGCACTATTTGTAACTAAAGTAGCTCTTTGGCTAATAGATAGCAATGTTATAATTGCTAAATAATATTTCTCTTCAAATATGCCTTTTTTCAGTTTAGCCAAAGTAAAACATGAAAGTAAAACATGTGAGGTAGCTAAAAAGCTCTTGTAGCTAAAGTAGCATTTTGGCTAATGAATAGCAACATCATTAAGTGGTTTGCTAATAGTTGCACAACTGAACAACTGAATCTCTTTAAAAATAGCTTTTTCTAGGTTAGCCAAAGTAAAACATGAAAGTAAAACATGAATTGTGAGGTAGCAAAAAAGCTCTCTTTGTAGCTAAAGTAGCTGTTTGGCTAATGGGTAGCAACATTATCAAGTGGTTTGCTAATAGTTGCACAACTGAATAATATTTCTCTTCAAATATGCCTTTTTCAGTTTAGCCAAAGTAAAACATGAAAGTAAAACATAAATTGTGATGTAGCTAAAAAAAGCTTTTGTAGCTAAAGTAGCTATTTGGCTAATGAGTATCAGCGTTATTGAGTGGTTTGCTAATAGTTGCTCAACTGAACAACTGAATCTCTTTAAAAATAGCTTTTTTTCCAGTTTAGACAAAGTAAAATTGTTAACCTTTTCAATCATGTGTGTTATCGGGACGTGGACTCGATAGAGATGAAGTGTGAATTAAAAACGTATTTCTCAACTGGGGGTCAGTGAAGAGTGGCATGAACCTCAAGGGTCTAGAATCGAATCCAACCGGTCTATTGTTATATCAGTTGTGCCAGGTGCTGACTGAATGTTTTTTAACACTGAGCCCATGTGGGGTCGTACCCGAAGTGAGATGTGATATTGTTTTAACACAGCTCTGATTCAATGAGAAATATCATCATCGCCTGCAGCGTGGCTATTAGCACATGCCTCTCTCCTCTGGTGCTTATTGGGACTCGTAATTCACTTCCCAGCTTAGTGTTTTCTCCTGACTGCGGCTCGCAGATAAACACGCACACATACAGGGACCCCTGATGGAGTGGCGGTGTTGAAATGAGGCAGTATTTACGTTCAGCATGGAAGAAGGAAAATACCGTTTGTCATGTTCAGTCCCTCACAAATCAGCACACTCACACCCTGCCCATTTCTAGCTTAGCAAAAAACCTGATGAATTCATGCAGTCACTGGGAAGTAATTGTTCTAGTGTTGAATAGATCAGTATTGGTATTCACTGTGCCTCTCTGACCAACTTTCTTCACTTTGATCTGTGTGGAAGTGTAGTTATGATGTCTCTCATTGAAACTGAAAGCAGAATAATGAATTGTTTGTTCACAACAATCCTCTGTTAATGCATCCGGAGAGATAATTTAATATTTTTGTAAGGTTCACTGCTTACAAAATGTACCATGGTACAGTGAAGCATTGGCATATAACTTCTGTACTGTATTCTATGATAAATATTAATGTACTAATGCATTTTCCTGGTAGCAGATACTTAAAATGCTAACAACTAAGCATAATGGTCCAAAAAGATGTGCCATTAGCATGATTTCATATCCAAAATATAATAATGCCATAATACTTTTTGGTACATTTTGTTAGTGAAAATTCGGTCATCATTTATTCACATTTAAAAAACAGGGATGGAATCAGATGTTAATACCATGGTATTAAATACAGTACTGTTCAAAAGTTTGGGCTCAGTAAAAATGTAATGTCTGTTATATTGTTATACTAATGTTATACTAAGGCTGCATTGATTTTATTTATAATACAGTAAAACAGTAATAGTCATTCTAATATGCTGAGTTGGTGCTCAAGAAACACTTCTTATTATTATCAATCTTTAAAACTGTTGTGCTGCTTAATATTTTGTGGAAACTCTGATAATATTTTTAAGATTCTGCAATGAATAGAAAATTCAAAGAAACAGCATTTATTTATATTTTATTGTATTTTATATATACCATGGTACATATTTATATACCATAGTATTTACATTGTCCACCAAAAAGCATGATATGAACCTGAAATAAAGTATAATTTAGTGTTTTCTTTCAGTGAATAACAAATACCGTTCTGCCTGTTTCTCACTCAGAAGTTTTTCTCTGGTTTCAGATGAAAGCGCTGAATATAGCACAACTTCATATGGGCTATGCTGATGTTGTCTTATTGTGATTTTTGGACCAACACATGGTACAGCGCACAAAGTTCCAGTCCAGTTTTGACCATGCAATTCTGTTGCAGTCAGTTTTTGCAGATAGAGCAGTATCATTTGCAAATCGTTTGCAGTATGCAAAGACTTCTCTGGGCTGTTTCTGAGATTGTGTCCACTGAGATTTGGTATTTATTGTGTTTAAAATTGAATCAAAAGCAGTTATGGCTATTGATGCCTCTCCTGGGCTTCACAGCATAACAGTAATCTCATTCTCGTAAACTGCTGCGATGGCCCCAGCAGTGATTATAGTCATGCCTATTTACAGGTGAATATCTGTGGCATGCATTACTGGATGGGCTGGGGAATAAACATGCCTTGGGGGTAAGACATTATTCAGAGTGTGCGATATTAACTCTGAGTAATGCAATCCAGACCAGTACCACCTGGACCAAAGGGACAGCTTTTTGTATTGAGAATAATTTTTGCATGTCACATGCACACAGTTTTCTGCTCCAGTTCTAGGCAGGCATAAGCGGATATTAAGAAAGAGTGGAACAGGGATTCAGGCCAGTTTGCTACGGAAGTAAAGTCATTGTTTTGGCGATTAAACCACTTTATGCTGCATTACTGAGAGTCCTGCTATAGATGTACCCATTTGAAATGCTTGTTGAGTCTGTAAGGTGTTTAGCCACGCTTTTTTTCCTTCTCCTTCAGAGCCTCACTTCATCTCGGCTTATGACGTGGGTCTTTTCACCTTCTTCTTCTTGAGGGAAAACGCAGTGGAACACGACTGCGGTAAGACGGTGTACTCGCGGGTGGCGCGGGTGTGTAAGAACGACATAGGAGGCCGCTTCTTGCTGGAAGACACATGGACCACCTTCACAAAGGCCCGACTCAACTGCTCACGGTCGGGAGAAATCCCGTTCTACTACAATGAGCTACAGAGCACCTTCTACCTGCCTGAACAGGATCTCATCTATGGCATCTTCACCACCAACGTGTAAGTCAAGTCATCAAACACAATGTCTGCAATATATATACATGTGTTCTATGCATGTTCTGGGACCAGCAGCTATGCCCTTTGCGTTCCAACACCTTCATATTTACACATCAAGCACTGCTCATACCGGTGTAAAAATTGAAAAACTTATATCCTGATGGATACATTATGTCCACACTTGGGAAGTGAATGTGTAGGAAACCCATGCTTTGCAAACCCAAATAGCTGTGAATATCATTTGTCAAGATGAACAATTTGAATTGCACCTTAAGTTAACAGATTAAGTCTGTTTCAGTGTGTTCAAGAAATGTGAGAAGACCTTGGAGAGTAGTACAGGAATATGCTGCATCACATCCACCTCTGTTACAACTTAGAACAATAAAATAAATTAGCACTAGATTAACAAGTATATTTTTGCCCTTAATTGCAAGTCACTTTGCTAACAAAGTATTTGCTAAGAATATGAATCTAATAACATTAGAAACTATGTTATTCCTGTGTTAGCTGTCACAATCTGTCATATTCATATCTTGCCGTGTTCTTGCTATATATACAACATGCTGTTTACTGCATATTATTTCATGTAGCAGTTGATTCATCATGCAGTATGCAACAAAATCACTTCTACCCAACTTGGTAGTGCAACACCACTTGGAGATTCTGTCCTATAGGATGAATCACTTATGCATTACATTCGATTAAATAAATGGAAAGCAACATTTTTGTTGAGATATTCCAGAAAATATGCATTATGTCCGCTAGTGGTGGACCAGCATTTTTTATCTATCTCTTTTTATCACTACTTGACAGTATGCATACTACAAACAACATTTCAAATAGCAAGTAGTATGGCAGTATATACTCTCCTTCTCTTGCTCTCCTTCCCTATATTTCTCCCTATCTCTCTCTCGTTCTCACTCATTTTATATCTGTTTCTTTTTTGTCTCTTTTCCTGTCCCCTTTTACTCATTGCCCCAGTAGGAACGTAATATGGTAATGCAATCAGAACAACAGAGTCTCCATCTGTCTGTGGTAAATTGAACACCTTAAGCAATGCTCCCTGGGGTTTGGGGCTGCAAAACAGGGAGGGCGGGCATGGGAGGAGCGGAGTGAGAGAACGCAAGAGAGCAGCCAAAAAATGCCTGAAAGGGTTAGTAGTAGTTTGTCCCGAGGTATTGGCAGCGTGAGTGTGTATTTTCATTGAGCTGAAGGTGTCAAAGCAGTATATGTCCTCATACTGAGCTTACAGTCAGGTAACAGACATATTAGATGTATTGTGCAAAGCAACCTAAGGTAATGGAAGCATTTTTTTAATATATTACATACAGACCATTTTATTTTATTTATTTTCTGTGTTGGGTACATGGATATATAACCTTTTCAGTGTTTGGCATGGTCTCCTTGGCTGTTTTATGATTATTATTATTCATAAATTTAACTTGGACTTTGGAATGTTTCATTAAATTGCTGTTTCTAAATTTAATAAAAGTAATAAGTCATGAGAGGTTGCACTCTGCAGTGATTTTACTAATTTTTGTACATTTATTTTCTGCAATGGCTAAAATTAAAAAAAATTTTTCTTTCTTTTATTGCTTTTATAAAACTACATGGCTCTATTGATCCCGATTGGTCAGTCAGTCACTGCATTTGGTGGTCAAATCGTTTGCTATTTCATGTTTCACGTGTCACTCGCAGTCTTTTTGATCTCATCTAAGTAAATGTTGGATTGATTTATTAGCTCTCAATGACCCTTTATAGGTTTATTTTACAATATAATTGGACATTTTACCCGTATTCATATATTTTGGTGTGATGAAGCAGGAAATGTTTATGGAAACTCATTTCAAATTATTTTGAAGTGGTTTCTTTTTATATTTTCTACCTTTTTAATTATCTTTTTGAAGGAACAGCTATCATCCTCATTTCTGTCAATCACCTGCAGGTTAACCGGTTGGAACAGACCTCTTGGCAGTTAATATAATGACAGACAACCCCTCTGGAAAACAGATCTGCGGGTGTGAATGAATACGTCTATCATGAATACACACACTTTCATGCCTGAATTACAACAAATATAGAATAACAACCAAGTGCATCTCTTTCGCTCGCTGTGATGCAGCATGACAAAATCCACCTTGAAATTAGTTTTTTTTGTACCCAATAGCAGGAATCTTCACTTCGAGTTTATTCCATGCATATTTCTTTCATGTAGATGTATGGAGGTGATGGTATTAACGGATTCTGCCCTCTGTTGTTTTTCATCAGTCTGTTATACTACAGCATTGTAAAATCGGTACACCAAACAGTATACTTTAAATATACATTTTTTATAATATACTTACATTTAAATATTTAACAAAATGTAAATATTTAATAATAACATTTAATATAAATATTGCATTTAAATGTAAAAGTGCTATAGAAGTTTTTCAGACATTTTTCAACACTTACTAAATTTGCAATATTGAAAGTTGCTATGCATTGTTTAAAAATAATAAATTCCATACACGCAGATGAATTTGATAATTAGTACTCTTTTTAAACAAATGCTTGAGTGCACATTTTTCCACAAGGGCAGATATTGTTATGCTGTACAAATATGTATTAGTAATATTTATTAGTAATATTGCCTCAGTCCTGGCTGTGGAAGGTTGCTGAGTTGGCTGTTTTTTTTTTGTTTTTTTGCTGCGATGCAGGTATTCACTGAAGTTGAAACACTGAAGTTATGTGTTTTCTTTTTTTATCCCCTTTTTCCCCTTGAGCGCTGTCCTACTTTATGTCTAAATCAACTTTATGGTCCTCTCGGATTACCTCAATTGACCCTGTGCTTTTTGACATATTGTCTATTCTGTCATCATAACTCAACATGACTTCATCTAAACAAGCATGTGATCTACTGTACGTGTCGCTTGGAAAGCTCCGAAGTCATCTGCTCTCACAGTGAGAAGACTTCATTCCCATATGTTGCGTGTTATACTGAGCGTGTCATGGGATTTGCTAGAGTAAGTGACTTTCCAAAGGGTTATAGGACAAAACTCTGTACTTTACTTTTTACACACCTCAACAGCCTTTAAAACTGCACCATCATCTGTCTGAAAGTCACATCTGCACAAGCATAAATGCAATAAACGCCACCGTGACTTAGCTAAGGAATGCATAATTTGTCCAGACAGTGCATTTTTATGTATGTATGTATGTATGTATGTATATTATAAACCTTGCTCAAACATGCAAACGCTGCCCACTCAAGTTAATTTTTAGCTCCTCATTTTAGTGGGATTTTGAATAGTACCCATAGACTATGTTCGCACATTGACAACATACAGTTGAGGTCAGAATTATTACCCCCTTAGTAAATATGAGCAAAGAAGCTTGGGAAATAAATAATTTCACTCAAAGTAAATCACACAAATCTAACTCTTCCATACACAATCTCTCCAGATCCTTCAAATTCCCAGGTTCATGTTGGTACACTCATCTCTTTAGTTCACACCACTTATTTTCTATAGGGTTCAGGTCAGGAGACTGAGATGGCCATGGGAGAGCCTTAAGTTTGTGCTCAGTGACCCATTTCTGTGCAGATTTGTATGCTTTTTGTTTTGGATCATTATCCTGATGGAAGATCCAGCTACTGCACATAAGATTTCCAGCAGAGGCAGTCAGGTTTAGATTTGTTTTATTTGTTGGTATTTGATAAAATCCACAATGCCATGTATCTAAACATCCCACAAAAAGCTGAATTGTAATTTGAATTGAAATAACAGGTGTAGTTGTCTCTATTCTTAAGGAATTAGAGCGATTATTAAAGCGTTATTGTTATTCTTATAGTTATCGACCTTAGTGTGAACTGGCCTTACAGTGACTGAATAAGAAACAGTAAGCAACTGGATCTTTGGAAGATCGCACTGTATGATGTGGCAGACAACTAGCGGGTTTGAGTTTTGAGTTATTCTGGTTTTAGAATGTGGTGTCACTTTTATATATGATCAAACTATGCGTAAATGTAAATGTATTTAGAAGTAAAAACAAGACTGGCAACTGTATTCTGCTGTTGTGTGAAGAAGGCGGCTGCCTGTATAGGCAGTCAGCGGGGAAGCAGCTCACTAGCACTTTCCTATCTCTATAGAGGTCAAATCTAAAACTCTTGTAGTTTCTCATAACAAAGTTTCAGTCTTGCTTTTGAATGCTAGAGTGAAAGAGGAGAAATAGCTTGAGATAATTGGCTGTCCTCTCAGAGCCTGCTCTGTCCTCGCATCCTAGGGCTGACCGGTTTATAGCCCATGTTTCATCTGCACACCAGCTTTTTGAGCTGCACTGCCAAGAGCCTCTCGTTTTACCATGCTAACTTTCCATGTCAAACCCCTCATATATAGTCCCCAGGGTCAAGCTTCAGAACCAGGCTTGAATCTTCTTCAAGTCCATGCCTCACCAGGCCACATAACAAGAGCCCGAGCCAGACACCAGCGTCTGGCAGGCCGAGTCCCCTCCTGGAGCTCTGCCCGTGGGCCCATCTGTCTGTGGCTTCGGTGTTACCACCACAGTTATTGCTGTTCATTTATGTGTGGTCTCATCAGCACACAACAATGAATCTGATAACAAGAATAACTTCCCCTTTTCAGTGATCCTCTTAGCTGACCTCTAATGATTCCATGCAATAATTTTTTTTTTTTTGCATGAGCGTAACCTGTGACATCTAAATATCTATATAATCTTCTGTAACCTTCATACTCACCTGCTGTGACTATAATAGCTCTGGTCCCTAAGGGCTTCTGGCATCCCTCTAAACTCTGGACATACTGAAAGCTCAGGGGGCATTTCTCAGGGTAACAAGACAAAACTCTGTCCTTTCTTTGTCCTTTCTTTGTCACTTCAACAGCTTCTGAAACTACACTGTCATCTGAACAAAATTCAGTGTGGCTCTGGTAACAAGAATAACCACCCAATCCATTCACTGTGAAGCTCATCTCTGCTCCTGACAGCTTACTTGGGTCTCTGGGCCACCTGTCACTCAAATCGATGGAGTTAATTAAGTCACGATGCATTTGAGAATCTTTCATGCCAGAAGAAGCTGAAAAGATCTGCCTGGCTGAACCGATTATGAACCTTTATGTTTGTCTCGAGATTATAGATTTGCATAACTGTCTATACAGCCTTGATGCCATGAAGTGTAAAGGTCTAACAACTGTATGCTGTGAAAATGCATGCTATCAAATTAATTTAGAGATCAATAATTATTTTTATGATGGCACTGATACTTTTGTTGTTAACCATTATTCAAAACTGATTTTTTTTTTTTTTTTTTTGCTTTTTGACAAAATAATTGTTAGGTTATAGAACAAAAACTATTTATAAAATATATAAAACTAGTATTTATAATTTCTATAAACATTTTATTTTATTAAAGTTTAAAATAATATATTTTCATATATATATATATATATATATATATTAACGATTTTAAAATAATATATAATAATGTATGAATATATAGTCTATTCTACTATATATTACATAAAATTATAATATTCTCACTGTAATAGGTTTTAAGGTAAATGCATTTATCTGCAGACCCAATAATAAAGAACAAATGACTAAACATTGTGAATATCTTTAATATTGTATTATATACCATGTACATGTATATTAAGTATATAAAAGACCATACACACACACACACACACACACATAATTATCTTTCTTTCTTGTGATCCAGGAACAGCATTGCTGCCTCTGCAGTTTGCGCATACAACCTCAGCGCAATCACGCAGGCTTTCAACGGGCCCTTCCGCTCCCAGGAGAACCCGCGCTCCACGTGGCTGCCCACCCCGAACCCCATCCCTAACTTCCAGGTGCATCATTCCCCCTGAATGTCTTTACATTTTGTTCTCTGTGTGTGTGTCTTAAACAAACAGCCAATAGATAAATTCTATCAGCCTGGCACTGTGAGAGTAATTGCTCAATACCAGCTGGGTGTACCTGCATGCATGGTAATTCACAGTTATTGTGTACTTTCCTATAAAATGACATGGTGAGAAGTTTGAAAGTTTTTTGTGAGTTTATATTAGCATTGCCCTGCTTGACCTCTACACTAACTAATGAGTCTAACCCTAATGACACTTACCAGTGTGGGACCATAGAGGAAGAAGGGCCTAATGAAGGACTGACTGAGCGCAGTCTGCAGGACGCCCAGCGGCTCTACCTCATGAATGACGTGGTTCAGCCTGTTTCTGTGGACCCGCTGGTTTGGCAGGATGATGTGCGCTTCTCTAAGTTGGTTGTTGACATTGTACAGGGGCAGGATACTTTGCACCACGTTATGTACATAGGCACAGGTAACTAATCAAAGTCACATTTAGTCACTTCTGTTTTGTCTTTTTCTTTTGCACAAAATATTTTAAGTCACGTCTGCTAAAAGTTTACCACCAAATCCTTATATAAATAGTATTAGTTAGAATTAGTTATGCAGCCTTGTGTAATTACGCTTTGCCTTCTGTTCTGACTTATCAGAGTATGGAACTATTCTTAAGGCCCTGGCAACCACTAATAAGAGCCTGCAAGGTTGCTACTTGGAGGAGATGCAACTCTTCCCTCCTGGTCTGCGGGAGCCAATCCTGAGCCTTCAGATTCTCCATGGCGACAGGACTCTTTTTGTGGGCCTGAATGACAAAGTGCTGAAGATCCCTCTGGCGAGGTGCTCCAGCTACAAAACAGAATTGTGAGTGCCATGTTTCATCTGTGTGTTTTGTGCAGAAAACAGCTTTAAAGGGGTCATGAACTGCCTTTTTTATTATTTTGTACTGTTCTCCGAGGTCCCCTTGTAATGTTATCAAGGTTTTTACATAAAAACATCATAATTAAGAAGTAATAGGCTATTTTCTGTCCTGTTTTAACCCCCTCATCGGAACGTTCCATTTGGCTTCAATGTAAGAGTTCTGAAAATTACAGCATGTTTTTATAGTACCATGACCTCTTATATGTCAAAAGATCAAGGGATTTTTCATTTCTCAGTTCGTGACCCCTTTAACAATCAAGGACTTCATATATTTCATCATTCATTCATCTGACATATGCAGGTGATATGCTGAGAAGTGTGAAACTATTTATTTTCAAAAAAGACTGGTTGCTGATTTGTCTGAGCAGCGAGTTGATTAACTAGCCTTAAAGATGATTTAAATAATTTTTTCTGGTTTTAGGTTCGCCAATTACCTGCTTAGATGCGTTTTTAGGGGATGCTGACATAAGGTTGATCTTGGGTTCAAGAACAGCTAAACATTGCTGTTGGAACAGATGGAACAGAATGGAACAGATTGCAGGGGTTTAAAATGTTTTGACTATTTTTAACCTGACATGCCATCTTAAAGACACAACTCTCATGGTGAAACACATTGCCCAAATACATTGGTCTGAATGCATTTAAATGGATGAATTTTACCATGCTGGTATTACGTATTTAAGTACCATGCAAGTATTTAGCAAAGCACTTTAATCTTTAAAAAATAGTATTTAATTTAAATGTATTTTATTTACATTTCTGATTTGCTTACTATATATATATATATATTTCTTTTTTAAAATAAGTATTAACATCACTACATATTTAATGATATTAATATTTTAAATATATGAATATTTCTATTTCAATTGTAAGTCGCTTTGGATAAAAGCGTCTGCTAAATGAATAAATGTAAATGTAAATTACATTAATATGAACATTAAAATGTCTGTGTGTCAACTTCACAAGTCAACCAGTATGACCCATTCCTAGTATTTAGACTTGATGCATGCATTTTGGGCCTTTTAGATTTCAGGGACAATACATGCTTGCTCATTAGACTGTAGGTGTTTGGTGACAGCAGACCCAGGTTGATGTACATGAATGGCTCCTTTCACATTGGTAAGAGCTCTTGTTACCCATTTCTGTGGAATTATACCCTTGATCTGTCATTGGAAAAGAAATTCCTCCTCACGGGTGACTGAAGCAGTAAGAGGAGCACATTTGACAGCCCGCGTGTATTCTATCAAAGCTTTCCATCAACTTCCCACTCCAAATGCAGGGTGGGGACAACAGTCAGGCTCAATTTGCCAGAGGAGCACATAGAGCGCTCTGTCCGCTCTCTCTGTGCGCCGTGCATGAAGGTGAAGGATCGAGTGTGGGTTTGGATGAATGAGGGAGAGATAAAGGAAGCTAGGAGGGTTCAAAGGAAAGAGGAAGGGTGCCGTCTCGAGTGAAGGGTTTTCTGTGAAGGCAAATATATTTTGCGAGCTGGTGATTAGTCAGCACTTTGATTTCACTTCTCAATATGTGTGCACGCTCTCTCCCATGCACAGAAACACACACAAGGCTATGTGGTGAAGGCTGAGAGTGATGAATACTAAGCAAGGTGTAGGTGAGATGTGAGAGATGGAGCGGAAGCAAACTTTTGCTAGCTCTATTTAAAACCCAGCAGGGAGGAACAATCACACTGGGTTCCAAGGGCAGGCCAGAGAAGAGAGTCCTTAATCCTTAATCCGTAATTTCCCTTTGATTTCTGCCACATCCTGAGCACATTCACCTTCAAACACAATACAGCAGCGCAGCTTTGACATTTCATTAATGCTGTACTCACATATGAAACGTCATAGAGGTGTGACATGGCTGCATATGAGCTGCGGTCAAGAGGCTTTTATTCATTTCCTGCGATACCAGTCAGCTTCTTCCTCTCCTTGAGCTCTGACTGAAACGAATAATCATGTTATGGAGGATAAGGTGGATAGCTGCTTCTGTATCGATTATATTATGGAGTGTTGAATGACAAGTCAAGGAATATTTATTTGAATAGCACTTTACACAAAACACTTCAAAGTATCTTTACAAAGTCATACTGCTATTTTTCCAATGCTTTAATACAGAGCTAATTTTTGGGCTGGACGATATAGCGATTATCTATCGATGATATAAATCCTCTGGATTTAGATCTAGTTTAGACATTTAGCAGATTTGTAAGACACATTTCAAGCGTATTTCAAAAATAACCAAACACATTTAGCATAGAATAGCCAATTTTTTATATTTATTTAAAATTGTATAAAATAAATTAGCATATAACAGGCTAATTTTGATATATTAAAAAAATTGAAACTCTTTTTGCATAGATCCTGGTTGTACCATATTTATCCCTAAATGTGGCTATATTTTTACTACAATTACAAATAAATAAATAATATATAACAGCTCAGTGGGACCAGAATGATCAAAAACTTTTTTATATATATATAGTACTATACCAACATTTGATGCCTTATTGGTACATGAAAAAATCAACCTTTATTTCGGCCATTATTTCTCTCTTTCATGGAACACAAAATGACCACACAAGTAAAATGAACTAGGCTAAGCAGGTTAGTGTCTTTTTTGGAATAAGTAACCACCAGTATTCATATTTTCTCTTTTTGTGTTCCTCAGAGGAAAGAGATGATTCTTTTTTGCTTTTTTAGAGCCTAGAGCTGTTGCAGAAACATGTCACAATGACTCTCTGATATGTCAAGTAGTGCGACAATTTATGTCTAATAATACCTTATACGCTTAACATAAATCTGATTTCTTTTTTGTTAAATCTGACCAAAAATTTTTTTTATTGACACCCCATATTGTAGCACCAGACACATTGTTGTTGGACCAAAGCAATCTAAAGAAAGTTTCTGTAGGTCAGATGCAAATGAGGCATGTAAGATTGCATCAGTGATGTGAGAGACAAATTCTGTGTTGCCCTTGTTGCAAGGAAACAAATCAAATCAATGCAAACAAAACGGACCAAAAAGAATAGCAGGCTTTCAAAATGTAATGGCTCGGCGTATAATTATTTAAAATCATTCTGCTTCTGTTCACAGTTGCTGCCCTTGTGCCGCTATTTTCCTTTACAGATGAAAAGAGACAAAGAGAACGCTCCCGAAGTCTCGCCGGTCTTGCCTTTGGAGAAGTGTTTATTAATGACTTAATATACATTGTTGGTGGCTCTGGCTTGAAAGCAGTGCGATAATTAAGCTTGATCCCTCGAAACTCTCTTTTCTGCTCATGTTCATGGACCTTAGCCTCTCGCCTCTGATTTGCAAAACTAATTTACTCTGATCAGCCAGCTGATTGTTTGTAGGGATCTAAAGGGACCAACCGGCTTGGTCAGATCGATAATCTTAAAGACGGCGATTCCTAATCGAGGACGAAACAAATGTGGAAGCTGATGGGCTGGGTTCTTAGTGAGACTACCAGTGACAGCAAAACGCTGAGTATTGGTGGTGTGGGTGGGATAAAGGTACTTCTGATATTAACCATTTACACATACTATAATGGACCTCATAGTAAATGGCATATTTTCAAAAACGACTGCTTGACTAATTGGTCTTAGGGAAGTACTGAATAATTAGACTGTCTTTGGGTTCACTTGTCCCTGATTCAGCCAACAACATACAGTCTTCCGAATGTTTTCCAATGAATAAAGAAAAAAAAAAAATGGCTGTGAAAATACAACATGACCTGGGATCATGACAACTCCTTACAGCTTCATTTTCATCAAATTAATTATGGCGTCTACCCTGACTTAGGTCTGTTATTGATGAAGTATTTTACATTCAACGGCCTAATTAGAGACAGCAGCGCAGCTAGTGTTGACAGTTATGATGATGTGATGATGTGTAGATGATGAGATGAAGTCTCAGAGCGCTGTTAGGAATGTGGGTTTGAGGTTATAAACATTTATAGCAAACAGCAAACAACCCAAACCCCAGGCTTTCCTCAGAAATATTATGTTTTTACAGCTTTCCTTTCCTGCTTCTTCTGATGTGGCAAACCCATGTTCCCATGTCTACAGAGATGCTTGGTCACTATTTAGGATGTCATTTTGGATGATGACATCCATTTATGGGGGATTTTTGCTGTAGCAGTCACTACATGTTGCAGTTTTTAGACCTCTCTTGCTTAATGGATGGTGGAGTATAGAGCTGGACCTGAAGTTTATTTTTGACTATTTCTAAGCCTTGTGAAAATATTTTATGTATTTTTTATTATTTTTCCGTATGCTACGAAGCTACTTAAAAGTGTATTTTGTATCATCAGATCTGTTGTAGTCAAGTACATTTAAATTGTTTAATGTAAAAACTAAAACAGTAAAAATCTAGTTAAAAATAATGAAGGCATTTTTTAAATATATTAACACAAGTAAAAAATTTATTAATTTAAGAATATTTACTATTTTTCATTTACACTACCAATTGAAAGTTTTTGTTTAATTAATTTTTTCAGCAAGGACACATCAAATACATTTAGGAATAGGAATACATAAAAAAATTGTATACAAATAGAAAACAGTTATTTTAAGTTGTAATAATATTTCACAATATTAATATTTTACTGTATTTTATCAAATTAATGCAACCTTTGTAAACATAAGACTTTCAAAAAAATTTTTAAACTTACCGACAGACCCCAAACTTTTGAATGGCAGTGCATATAGACCAATATAACAAGACATAATAAACAGGAATATTTAATGACTCACAAGTCAAAGAAGCATTGTGAAAGTAATCTAATGAAAGTCTTAGATCTCACGATTTAAGGAAAATTGTTGGTTTGATCTCCGCAGGGATGGAATCATGATCTACGACTATTGTGTGCTTAACCTTAGGTTGCACTAGCAGCAGAATTATCTCTGCAATAATGCTGCATTCATGTTGTGTTCAAATTAGCGCAATTACGAGCTGACAACCTGAGATTCTACTCTGAGCACATCCTCAAATTATTTGTTTCCACGGCAACCCTCATAACGCCAAAAAGGTTCCATATGTGGTTGTGTTGATGACTGCAAAATATTGAATCACTACTTTAATTCACCTTTATATGCTTTTTAAAATAAGAACTAAGAAAGTGCAGCAGGTTGTAAAACAGAGAATATATATATATATATATAGATGTAACTTAGTACATTTAATCGTTGAAGAAGTTTTCATGCAGTTTCCAACTTGTAAGTGCAACTTTGAATTTTATTTAAAAGAAAATTCCAGTCAGAAACCTCATAATTACTGTAATTTGAACAGCACAAATTGACTGTGCCTTGCTATGGTAACATCCTCAAATTCCATGGTCATGTGGTGATAAATATATTTCCTGAAGGTACTTTGTTCTTTACCTGTGGCTAAGCCTTATAGCCAGCCTGTAAGAAATTCTCATTTCAGAGACCCCGTCTGACCCAAACAATTTACAGCTCCTGTTGCCGCCAGCTTGTCAACAGGGTGCTAAAAAAACACCGGGTTTGAGAGCTCGCAGCTTGTTTGAGCACGCTGCCCAGCACTTGAGCAACTGGAGGAGCTGCAGAGAGGAAAGGCAGGGAAAGAAAGTAATCAGAAGGTGAGAGCATTTATTACCACTGGCTTTTAACTGACTCTCCACTGGCAGAGTCCCAAAATTGAAGCCATTTTTCTCATGCGCTTTCTCCCATTCTTGATTAAGACAGGCAATATGTCTCAAACCCCGCTGTCCTGAACTTCTGACAAATAGCATCTTTTCTTCTTCTCCTGAGATGAAGCCATTAAAGCATCTGACCATCTTATCTCTGTCTGCGCTAAGCTGTCAGCGATTGGTGTGTGTGGACATCTCTCAAGCTGAAATTTATGGGACCTGTTTGGCTCTGGCGGTTTCCTAAAAAAAAAAAAAATTAAAGGGGTGTCATATGGAGATTTTTTTTTTTAAATTTGAGAATTTTTATGTACTACTTCACTGGAATATATTAATGGTACTGTATCTAACATGCAGAAAATGTAATTGATAAACATAGTTTTTCATATACAAAAATGTGTGTGACAAAACTTGGTAAGCTAGAAAACCTGATGCTGGTTTTATTGATTCATAGCATAGTGCATCCATAGAAAATAAAACCCGGCCCTTGTTTACAACAAAAAGGTCATGAATTGCTATTAAAATGATGGCAATAACTATTTGCCTTTGTTCATCTTTTTTTAAAGGCCTATAAAATAGACAGTATTTTTTATAGCCCTCCCAATGACTTTAAAATGTCTATTAAACCAACAAGGAGAAAGAAAGATTGATCGTCTTCGGTCCACTGTCTTGCCACATTGTTTTATGTGTTACTTTGTTCTTTGCACTATTTAAAATTTTACAAGCAATGTCTTCTGGCTTTGCTGCAGAAGCGGTGTGCTGTAAGGAAACCATGTTAAATTATACAACAGTGTGATTCATGTCGGTTCGTGTTCCTTTTGTTTTAGCACTTCTTCCATGCACATGAACCTTGAATTAAGGTGCAATTCTTTGAATTGGCCCTCAAGTGCACTAACTTATTTTTTTCCAGCAGTCTATTTTTAAAAAAGGTGAGCTGTGTGACTGGTTGCAAGGCTAGACGGCAGTTTTTCTGCTGCGCTTGTTCTTTTCCTTCGGAGACGGTGGGCAGCCTGTGAAAATCTCTCTTTACGGAGTGTAAGTTGCAGAACTCGAGAGAAAAAAAAACACCTTCAGGAGGCCATTAGTTGAGGTTTTTTACCTCACTAGGTCAGCTGGCACAGTCCTGAGAGCAGCCGAGTCCTGGCAGTGCCCCAGGCCCGTGTTCATGTCTCCTGAGCTCATCAGTAAAACAGGCTACTGCTGTATGCCAACCGTAATGTCAAATCAGCATTCCTTCCATGCCGGCACATTTTCATAGTCTTAAGAGATTACATGGACGGCTGGCCTTCACTTTGGTTCGCGGGAGAGGATCTTTCCAATGTAATTAATGAAATCACTGCGAAAGTTTTCATTTAAATGGGTAGTTCTCGCAGGTCAGTGCCCTGAGGGCTTGTGTTTCTGCCCTCTGTAATGGGGGGTAATTGGGCTTTAGATGTGCACAAGGAAGATATCGTTATTCTCTCCATCCTCACATCCTTTTAATTGGCCGGAGTCATTTATGTCTTCAATTGTGCACTAATTGTATAACTCTACAGCACTATGGGTGCATTATAGCTGCTGTTATATTCAGAAACTAAAAAGATGATAATCAGGCCTGTTTCATGCACCTCAAGTCTGATGCAGTTGGTGCATATTTGTTTACTCATATTGACAGAATGCAGAATTCACACTGCATGCACCCATTTCTGAAAAAGTCTTAGGACTGAATCTAGATGACTTAAGCAGTTTTGCATAAAGTTGAGTATTTCTAAATGTTTTGATGCTATTACTACTTGTTCCACTGTACTGTCAATCCCACAATCCCCCACATGAGCCTGCCACTCAGCTCCTATAGATAATTAATTGAAAATGCTTATTTACTTTAGTAAACAACTGTGAACTCAACAAACATGAATGTGGTAATTCAACCTTAAATTGCTGTTATGATAGGAAAAATTGTGTACTTGTATAATATATAGTAATCATATAGTATAAAGTAAATATGGCAATTCGTTTTTTTAATAAACATAATATTTAAATATTTAAGAGTGTGTATATAAGCATATACACAATATATACATATTGTGACTATCCAGTGTGCATTACACAACCCCGCTCAATCTGGGCTACAGTCCATTACATATTATGGATGCACCTTACTCTACATCACTGACTTTACTGATGGTTACGTTAACACTCGTTTGTTTCATTTTCTATTGTGTTAATAATTCTTGAGTTACTTTTGATGTCTGCATATGTCCGTTCCTTTGTTGGGGCCTTTTGGAGCCACAGGTTGTAACAAAATGGGGGCTCGTCCGGGATTTGAAACCCGGGAGCTCTTGCACCCCAAGCAAGAATCATACCCCTAGACCGGGGGGTTAAATTGGTGTAAGAATCACTAGTAATGAAATTTCACTAGTATCTGCTTAATGTTTTTTGGTATTATGACAGTCCTAGTTCCACTGAAAAAGAGAAATCGTGTAGATTTTAAACAACACTGCACGCATGATGACAAAAACATTCACTTTTTGGTATTTAAACAGAGGGTCGTCCAGCATCTATGTAAATGAAATTGTTGAAGGATCATATTTTCCTTTTGCCTTGATGTTCCTGACAGAGTTGAAGCGTTGGAGTGGTTTAGCACTCAACCCAGTTCGAGCTCCCTTCTCGGCAGGATTCAGTCTTGGCACTCTGCACTGTATCAACACTCTGTGTTTCCTCAACCTTGAGGATGGAACGCCAGAGGGCCAGCGCAAACAAACTGATACACTTGTGCCAAAAACAAGCCTTTCAAGCTAAAGGGAATGTTGTGAGGCTGCTGGTGCTTTACTAACACACCGCCCCAAATTCCTGAGCCCTTGAAACAGCACTCATGGCTTAACTTCATTAGTGGGTTTAGATTTAATTACACCTCATTAGGCCTCTTTTTTTAGCAGCTTACAAATATTTAATCAATTTCGAGGTGTTGCGTAGCAAGGGTTTTGTAGAAAGGATGGGAAATTCTTGCAGGCGTGGTTTAGATTTGTATGGGAACTGTAGCACCTAGGGCTGCTGTCAGTTAATGTGCAAGCTTTTTAATCTACGATGTTGGGCAAGGAAAGCAGATGTTGGATGTCTCTTCAGTTTAAACATCAATGTGAATTGCCGTTTACAACCCATTTTTCTTTCACTACCTTTTTTGAATGCACCAGGATGTTCAACTTGACTTTATCCAGTTATCTTCTGAGAATTTATTGGATCGTGAAAAGTGGGTGTTGCCCAAATTAAGTTTTGCTAAAACAATGCATTGCTATTTGACATCATTCAATAGCCTTCATGGACTGAGTGATGTCAGCAGAAAGGTTTTGTTTCATATGTATATATTCATATATTTAATTATATATTATAAATATTTATATAATAAATAAATACTATATTGTATATAATTTAGATGTAGATAAATGTATATGACATGTGTGTTTTCTATTTTAATAGATTTTAAAATGTCATGATGATTCTTGTCATGGCAAAGATTAATTTTCATTATTCCGGTCTTCAGTTTCACATGATAATTCAGAATATGCTGATTTGGTGCTCAAGAAATATTTCTTATTATTACCAATTTTGAAAATAGTTGTGATGCTTAATCATTTTGGTGAAAACTATGATGCATTTTCGTCAATATTCTTTGATAAATCGACAGTTAAAAAACAGCATTCATTTGAAATAGAAATCTTTTTAACATTATAAATGTCTTTACTGTCACTTTTGATTAAAACATATTTTCAGAATAAAAGTATTAATTTGTTTAAAAGCAAAAGAGAGTTACAGTATGATAAAATGTTGTGTCTTTGGAATTAATCCCATAATAAGACTAGGAACATGCCTTTATAAATAAATGAGGTCAATTTGAATTTAAAATTGACTGTAATGTACCAATACTATTCATGCACTAAGCTCATGTGTATTTTTTTTCTCTCTCCCTTTCTCTTTTTCCGGACTCTTTTTTTATTTCTATTTTAGGATGTGTTTGGATGCAAGAGACCCTTACTGTGGTTGGGACCGAAAGCAGCGCCGTTGCACCACCATAGAGGACAGCTCTAACATGAGCCAGTGGTTCCAGAACATCACTGCCTGTCCGGTAAGGACCAGCCGTTTAAAGAGTCCACCTCACTCACTGCCTCATGCATGACTGATGTTTCGACACATGTCCACCGTCTCCATAGCGCTCAGACAGTCTCCCTCTGCAGCTTTGAAATCTGTGTTGCGTGAAAGGTGCTATGCCGCATGATTGATAACATCACTTGAGGCAGCCGCTTTGTGGTCATTATTTTTTAGCACTGAGATTCTGCACGCACCCAACCTTCAAATTCACATGTTTATTCTCATGTATTCCAGCTGAGGAACCAAACCACAGATGGCGCATACGGGCCCTGGGCTCCATGGCAACCCTGTAGCCACGATGACGGTGAAGGCACCAGCACGTGTCTTTGCCGATCACGGGCTTGCGATAGTCCGCCCCCTCGCTGTGGAGGTAAAAACTGCGAGGGTCCCACCATTGAGGTGTCCAACTGCTCAAGGCAAGTCAAAAGTTTTTCCTTAAAGCAATAGTTCAGCCAAATAATTAAAATTTAGTTATAGCGTTTCTACAGTCTGTTTTTTTTCTCGTTTGCTGCCATCCTGCATCTAAGGTGCTGAAACTGAATTGTGTTTTTACCAGAAGTGGCAGTTCTCTCATCACACGAGATGCGCTGCAGGAACCAAGCACTTTAGCAAATTGAGAATGTTTCCCGATCAAATTTCCTTACCGAACCTGTCCTCTTTCTCCTCCATTACGTCACATTAGCCTTATCAAATGCAGCAGTGCTGCTGGAAAAAAAAGTATTTCTATATCCCAAATGAGAAAAGGGGCTTGTACCCATCACTTCTTGCCAAGGTTCACTGATGCTCACTGTTTTTTCTTTCTTTGCTTTTTCTGCAGGAATGGAGGTTGGACACCCTGGTCGTACTGGGGCCAGTGCAGCACAAGCTGTGAGATTGGGTTTGAAGTCCGCCAGCGATCCTGTAACAATCCTTCACCCAGGCATGGCGGCCGAGTGTGTGTGGGGCAAAGCAGAGAACAGAGGTAAGAAGAGAGTTTTTATTTCTTGCACATCTAAATGTAAAATGTAATTAAGGAGGCTCAAATTAGATTTGATTCACTTTCATATGAGAAAGATTAATCTTCCTTAGTCGGTTTCTTTTCAAAGGGGTCTTACATGATTTTTAAAATGGACTTTTAATGTTTGTAATTTAATGTTAACACTTGTAATGTTTTTCATAGTCTTTACACCAAAAATAGTCATTATTTAGTTTTATATTACCATTTTTACTCAGTGATCCCTATAATTAAATCTGCTTTGATTTGCCCTTGTGCCTTAGAGGAATCGTACACTCCAAAATGAAAAGTCTGACATTATTTTCTCAGTTGCTTCAAACTATATGCTATTACTTTTTCACTAAACGTACATAGTGGCCACGGGCTGACCAAGGACAAAAACACTATAAAAGTAGTCCATATGATTATATTTCAAGTTTTCTGAAGCCATATGATAATTCTGTGTGATGAATAGATTGATTTATGCAAGAAGAATTTAGAATTTAGATTCTTTTATTTACATTTTTGCAATAAGATTTTTTTGTGTTTACTGTGGATGCGTATAAGTCAGCATTATAGAGTTATAGTTAACTAAAACTAAAACAGAAATCTAAAATGAAAACCTAAATAATAAAATAAACAACGTTTTTGTTACTTAATAAAATATAAAAACTTTGGTAACACTTCACTTAAACCCTTTATATTTATTTATCATATTTATCATTATATGCATTAAAATACATTATATCTTGTCGTAAACCATTATAACCAAATTTAAAATGCATAGTGTAACAATAAATTGATACGTTTTATAATGTATTAACTGTGGTTACAGTTATTCATGATACTGTACAATACATTATAAAGTGCATTACACGGCATAATTAATGCATCGAGGCTACTTTTATAATGCATTATAGACTGTATAAAGGATTTAAGTAAATTGTTACCAAAACTTTTTTATTTTAGCTAGTTGACAAGGCAATATTTGTCATTTTAATTTAGTTTAAATTGATGTAGTAATATAAGTAAAACAAAAACTGAAAAAAATACAAAGTGTGTGTGTGTGTGTGTGTGTGTGTGTGTGTGTGTGTGTGTGTGTGTGTGTGTGTGTGTGTGTGTGTGTGTGTGTGTGTGTGTGTGTGTGTGTGTGTGTGTGTGTGTGTGTGTGTGTGTGTGTGTGTGTGTGTGTGTGTGTGTGTGTGTGTGTGTGTGTGTGTGTGTGTGTGTGTGTGTGTGTGTGTGTGTGTGTGTGTGTGTGTGTGTGTGTGTGTGTGTAAAAAAAAAAATTAGAAAAACACACAAAAATTACTGACACTGTTAGTAAAATTTAAATGAAAACAGAATATGTAAAAATGATTATTAATCCAAAATGTTATTAAAAACGTCTTGATACTAAGTGCATTTTAAGTGCAAGTTAAATTTAAAAGCATTATTATACAATAATCTTCCCCTCTGCTGAAGCCAAATGTGATGCCTGTAGTGTAGGTTGGACGTCAGTAACATCAAATGTCAGGTTTACAAGTATCTCATAACCAAATGCAATGTTGTCAAACCTGTGGCAATTTTTCTTATAATATGACCCCTTTAAACATTTCTCTTGAGTTTTATCAACCCGGAGCAGGCCTGACTTAAACCCATGATACGAGTAAAACACGTTTTGTATGCTCACCAGATTCTGCAATGAGAAGGTGTCATGCCCTCAGCCCATCTTCTGGTCATCATGGTCACCCTGGTCCAAGTGCAGCTCAGAGTGTGGAGGAGGGGTGCACTCTCGCTCCAGGAACTGTGAGAATGGAAATAGCTGTCCAGGATGTGCGCTGGTACGTACACCTGAAGTACACACACACTTACACACACGCTTTAGCCTTGAAGCCTCCTGCTCGACTGTGATAACCAAGCAGCTCTCCTCCCAGAAAGATATGTATGATGTACTGTAAAAGTGGAGCTCATTTGTGATTCAGGAGAGACTGAGTGGACTAGACAAATTTAATATGCAGCACACTGTTTCATTTTGAAGATGTATGCTGTTCTGAGACTGTCACTTACATTAAGCTGATCGTCCACACGGCCTGCAAATGGCCTTGTAGTTATTTACATTCATCACCTTCAAAATGAAAAAGAAATAAAACATGCCCATGAAGAGATAGACTTAAAATAAACATACTCAGAGAAATATTCATTGGAGTAAATGTGTGAATACTTTCCTCGGTTTCTCCTTTAATATACTGTTTCTATTTGCATACAATTTCTTTTATTGTGATTTATTGTAAAAAAGTTATATATTTTAAATATTTGTTTCAAAATAAGTATAGTTCAGTTCTATTAACATATTTACTGACATATCGCTCGAGACTTACTGATATAAAAATTATAATTAAACTTTATTTGGAGTACTACTTGTGCACAATGCATATTTCTTTATATTAAACCTAAAATGTGCTTTAATGTCACTATTGATGAGGATTGTATGATCTTTGAATAATATCGGTCTTTAAATGCAAGATATTTAAAGTGTACCTGAAGTATACTTGCAATAGTTCCACTTAAGCACAATCAAATATATTTCAGTATAGCTTTACAAAAGTACAAGTACAAAATTAGTTGTTCCAATTTAGAAGATTTTAAGTATACCAGTTTGTACACTAAAAGTACAGTTGCAGGGATTTTTTATTAAGTACATAAATATGTAAATGTATTTGTAGTATACTTAGCTTTAAATAAATCTATTTCTAATACATTTTAGTATGTTTATTTTTCACTTGGGTTCAGTAAACTGAACTCCAGGAAGGTTATATACACTAAATGATTTTTGGGTTTATTTTATGTTGTCAACAAATCACATCACAACAAAACATTTTGTGCGGTAATATGCTGCAATGCGTCTTTCTATACAACAAAAAATCAAGACAAATCAAAATAGCATTCAGTTTGCTAAAATGCTCGTTTGCTCTTGCATTTCAATCGGACAGATTTATTTGCTCTCCAACTCTCTTAAGAGCTGCAATTAATTCAAATTTAATCGACTTAATTAGGACTCAAATTAACGTTCCTTGCAAAGAACGTAACACCCCCTTGGGTGTCTAGCAAGGAGCCATTAAATTGTATTAACTGTTCACAGTGATGGCACAAGAATGAGCTTCACGTGCATCTTAAGAGGTGAAGTAATGTCGCCCTTGCATGAGGAATGAGCAACTGGATGATGTCATCTTTTTTGTCAATCTTCCCCATTGCAGGAGTACCAGGCATGTAATCTGGAGTCCTGTCCGGAGGTGCGCCGAAACACCCCATGGACCCCTTGGGTCCCAGTGAACATAACCCAGGGAGGAGCACGACAGGAGCAAAGAATACGCTACATCTGCCGGGCCCAACTGGCTGACCCTCATGAGCTTCAACTGGGAAAGCGTAAAGTGGAGACACGCTTCTGCCCCAATGACGGGACGGTAACCTGCGAAACAGACTGTGAGTCTATAGATCCTTTTTTCAAATGCACACCCACCACACCGATCCCGCTGGCTCAATGACAGTTCAGGGTCACAGTTCAGCTCTTGCCCACTTTGCGCATGTCGGGCGGCCATATTGATTAACTGTATCTTGCTGTCTGAACTCGGGGGAGGTCAACCACTTGAGGTGCACATGGAATGCATTAGAGGCAAGGGAGTGTCAGAATTCACCTTGTGCAGGTTGCTGTGACCAGAATGTTTTTTTGTCAGAGATGCTGTAAAACACAGCATGACATTGTTAGGTTCTTTAATAACCTTGAATTAAACAATAAAAAGCCACACCTGAAAAACACACACTCAGAGAGTGCTGCAGTGATGACATATTTATTAGGCCAACCTGGAAGTTAGTATCACCCTGGTTCTCTCGACAAAAAACAATTTTTTTTTCCATTGGATTTTTGAATTCTTGCAGAAAATAAGCTTTGTGAGCAAACAAAAGTTTATGATTCTTAAATATTTTGTTCATCGTAATAATCTTCACGAAGGAATACAACAATTATGAAACCTAAATGCAATAGCCAGAAATAAAAAGCTAAACATAAGTTATAAACAAACTATAAGCCCATTAAGCTTCCAAAACCTAGCTCTTTCAGTATTTATTTACAAAGCATTTCCCTAAACATTTGAGTTAGAATAGTTCATTATAAACTATGCAGTTATAAATACAATGAGGCTGTAAAAGCGGACTAGTGAGTCAAGTAATTTCTAGTTCACCGTGATGACATTTAATGTTCCCAACAACTTGTTTCAAGACAAGTAAAAGCTTTTAAAACATTACAAGATGTTATTACAGGTGTATCTTGTTGTAGGATAAATGTGAATATATCTGGGGTTAACCACAAACTTTATTTCAGGATTTTTAACCCAAAGCCCATTCAAAAAATGAATTGGCTTCTGGATGATAAAACTGGATGTGTTAAAATGCTCTTCTCCTGGTTTTGACCTATAAAAATACATAATCCCTGCAGTGCTCTTTAAATAAAACAACTAAATGACTGTTCACATCAAGAACAATAACTTCAAAGATAACTAATAATTTACATAACTATATTAGTCAGGTGGATTCTGTATCATCATAACAGTGTCAGTAGGCTGGGAAAACATTCAACGGCATAGAAAAATACTGACAAAAACTGGCAAACTTATAAATGTTTTACAGCTCTCGTTGAGGAGCTTCTCAAGACGCCTGGTGTACGACTGACAGGCTCTGGCTGGTCATCGTGGGAGATGTGGTCAACTTGCACTCAGGAGTGTGCCAAAGGCTACCGCAATCGCAAACGCACCTGCACCAGCGCAGAGGGCAAAAGCGTTCCCACCGCCTGCCGGGGATCTCCAGTAGAATTTCAGGACTGCAATCCTCAGCCCTGTCCAGGTAACACACACGCACAGAAACACACATGTAAACACAAGCATACTCCAAATGCACATTTACATATGTGCACACAAATGCACACCTAAATAGACTCCCACATATGCTCATCATCAAGGTAGTTGCTCATTGTGCTGGAAAAGCCTCCGCTTCCATTAGAGTGTGTGAAGTGTATTACTGATTTCATTAGCTAATGGAAACCAGAAGCCCCGTGGGGACCTGCTGCGGTCAAATTAAGAGGTTTCACCATAATTCCAAACAGACATCAACTCAAGGATAAATCGAATACTCTTTTAAAAATCAGACAAGATAAAAAAAAAAAAAAATTCCAGTTAGCACAAGAACTTTAATGGTGAAATGTGCTATAAAATGGCATCAAACTGAATTGTTAAAATAAGTGAATAATAAGTAGAACAGAGGGAGTTGCTCTTTAGTTGCTAAGATGTTTTCAAAGTGTTTTTAGCATATTGCTATAGTATGTGATTGCTAGCATGTTTGGGGATGCTAATGGACAGTTTAAGAATGATAAAAAAACTGTTTGCTAACATACAGTGCTAACAGTTTAGAAATGCTAATGAAAAGTGAAATGGTGCTAACAGACAAGTTGGGCATGCTAATATACGGTTTAATAAAATACATTTTTCTCCATGTTTAACATGTTTTGAAAGTGCTAATACTTCACCTGTGATTATTCACAGTGCAAATTATCTGACCAATCACATTTAGTATGCGATTCCTAGCATTTTTGGGGATGCCTTTGGACAGTTTAAGGATGCTAAAAACAGTTTAAGGATGCTAAAAATAGTTTAAGGGTGCTAACATGCAGTCCAAGAATGCTTACACAGTTTAGGGATGCTAATGAAAAGTTAAGTGGTGTTAACAGACAAGGCTGCTAAGAGACAATGTGGGCATGCTAATAGACAGTTTAAAGGTGCTAAAATACATTTTTATTCAGGTTTAACAGTCCTCTTTGGCTCAAACAAACAAGAGTCATGTTTTGAAAGTGCAACTTCACCTGTGATCCTTCACAGTGCACATTATCTGACCAGTCGCATAGTATGCAATTCCTAGCATGTTTGGGGATGTTAATGGACAGGTTAAGGGTGCTAACATGCAGTTCAAGAGTGCTAACACAGTTTAAGGAATGCTAATGAAAAGTTAAATGGTGCTAACAGACATTTCAAGGCTGCTAACAGACAATTTGGGCATGTTGATAGACAGTTTAAAGGTGCTAAAAAAACATTTTTCTCAGGTTTAACAGTCCTCTTTGGCTAAAAAAAAACAGAGCCATGTTTCGAAAGTGCTAATACTTCACCTGTGGTCCTTCACAGTGCAAATTATCTGACCAATCGCCCTGGAAGTTCCAAACAGATGGTTTTGTGTGTTTCTTTAGACGTATTGACAGTTACTTGCCAATGCATTGTCCACTCTAAACTCTCTCTGAGTGTGACAAATGAACGGCGCCCACAGTATTTGCTATGCTGTTTTCCACTCAGGTAGAAAGGGAAAATAGGATTTAAATAACAAAGCGGAAGGGAAGGGGGTAGGGCACATGGATTCAAACACATTACTGACATCAGCCAACCATTTTAATCATTGTTTTGACCTCAGACATGCACTCCAATTCAACGCCCGGCTTCTCCCTCAGTGTGCGAGGTTGCTGGGCTCACTGTGATTGCAATCGGTCTGCCTTCACACTTCAGCCGTGCCCCAGTACACACATGCTAATCCACTGAAGTTAAACAGCGCTTTCCAGTGCAGAGAGAAGGAGCCACCCCTAACCTTCTCCTCCATCAGTCTGATGAAACGTCGAGGATGGTGGCAGGGTCTGTTAAAGTGGGAGGAAACTGCACAACAGCAGTGCTTCTATCCTGGTCAGTGCTGGAAAATCTAGTTTATGGTGGTAGCTTTGATTTGGAACATGATAGCTGGTTTGTAGCTGGTAGATAATCTACAAACGAGTTGGATATACATACCAGCTTTAGGTGGTCAAGCTGGTTTATGGTGACCAGATACATATCAGTCACCACCTTAATCTGGATTTTCCAACAGGATAAACAATGATATGGAGGTGAACAGCTGGTGTTCATTGTAACAACAAGTCTCAAGTGTTTGGTGAGGAGTTTTTTGGGTCAAATAAAGCTGGTTGAACCTCCAAGCGTGACATTCTGCTCTGAACTTTGTATGCTTGGATCACCATCCCATAACAGATGTCTGCTTGCCTTGTTCGCCTTGTGGGAATTTCCAATCATGTCCATTGTTTTGTGTTTGCCTGTTTGATTGATGCTTTTTTATGTTTGTGTTCGGTACATTGTGTTTGCATCCTCCGCTCCGTCTTTCTTGTTTGCGCTGCATTTGCGTCTGCTTATCTGATGCTTGGATGATTGTGTCCCCCTCCTTGCCTGATTGTTTTGTGTTTGTCTTTGTATGTTGTATTTGTTTGTACGTGTTTGGTCTGTGCAGTTAACGGCGCCTGGTCTTGCTGGTCATCATGGTCGCAGTGTTCGGTGCCCTGTGGAGGTGGGCACTATCAACGAACGCGCACATGCACCAGCCCTGCCCCTGTCAATGGAGGGGATATCTGCATCGGCTTGCACACAGAGGAGGCTCTTTGCAACACGCACACCTGTGATGGTAAGATCAGTTCCATTGCAGAACCACAAATGGGATAAAAAAAGCTTTAAATCAAACATGCTACAAAAAAAATCAAGGCTCTCCAAATTGAGCTCTACCTCTGTCTGTAAGCACAAGATACATTTAGTTTTCAATGTGTCATCTGTCCATCAACACCCATTATTATCACCATTTAAAAAATACAGTTTCTATGGAGGCTTATTTCCACCATGGAAAAAAAATATAAATTTTTTTTTTCACAATTGCAAGTCTATGTCTCACAATTCTGACTTTTTTTCTCACAGTTGAGTTTATATGTTATATCTAAAATATATCAAATTTTCTCAGAATTCTTTTTAATTATGTTTTCCTGTTTAATTTATTTTTTGTTTAATTAAAAGGTAGCTTCAGTTAGCATGGTTGATCAGCATTGGAATTGTATTCACCAGCAAAACTTAACTGATGAGGATGGTCAACCGAGGAAATTGTGCTGGTTGAGCTGTTTAAATGGATAATTCACTCAACAAATGACAATTCTGGCATCATTTACTCCCTCACATCATGCTAAACCTGTATAACTGCATGGAACTCAAAAAAGAAGAATATATTTTGTCTCCGCATTTGTCTCCATACAGTGAAATATTTTCTTTTGTGTTCTGTTGAAAGTCAGTGATAGTGGGTTCATGAATGACCGAATTAAATTTTTTCAGGTGAACTATCCCTTTAAGAAGCCATGTGAGCAAACCAGCATCCACAGCACAACATATGCTGGTCTTTTAAATGGGATAGTTTATGACCAACTGATTGTCATTTCATTGAAGGAATGATTTCAGACCTTTCAATCACCAGTAACACATTCTTCAGACTCTGAGAGGGGCTTCTGGGGTCCTCCAGGCTACAGATGGTGCCAAATGTGAGCTGCATGCATATAGAAGTGTGCTGTGTGCAAGCAGATTGTGGCAGTGCAAAGCTCTGTTGTCACATTCTGCTGCCATCACTTTAAAAATGCCCCCTTTTTTCAAAATGTCCAGCTGTTTCTTTAAGACAAAACTAAAATATTTATGAAGATTGAATGATGTCAAGTCCTGTAGCTTTAACAAATACTGCCTTTGTATTGCCTTTGATTCTCTGATTAACACCTCGAATCCATGCTTTTTGATGAAGTTTGGACAGTTTAATTATACATTTTGATAAGTTTAATTATCAATCAGACATTGGTCACTTATGAGGTTTCATTACAGTTAGGAATCTGCTTTGAAAATTCTTCATGATATATTGTTCGCTTAAGGAAAATAAATGAAGATTGATGTAGCAGTTATAGGGGCTGCCTTTTATCATTGTTAACTGTGGATCTGCATTTTCTGAGATGCTAACAATATTCACTGGGACTAGTTGCTACTGATCTTAAAGTCTTTTGGATCCTTGATTTAAACATTTGGCCCCTGTTGGCCCCCTTCATGAATGACAAATTTGTTAGGCTCTGGGAGAGTTATAAGACTGCGTATGGTCTAGACAAGCATCTTAAAAGCTGAAACATGAAAGGAATGTGTCTATTTACAGATTGGATTTTCCCAGCAAACAAATACATTTTAAATCAAAGTTTCGTCTAAGTAAAGTTCTTGGTACACTTGCTGTGAAAGTGTTGCTTTAGACTGATTATTTTGCCTCCTCGTGTGACTCTGGCGGTGTTTGTTTCATGTGCGTGGGTGGGCCGTTGAGTCGGCAGCGCTCTGGTTAGAGTGTCTCTGAACTGTGAGGATGGCCAAAATTGGGACGCTCCATTTAAAGGAAGAGTTCATTCGAAAAATGTTCTCATCATTTACTCACTGTTAAGTTGTTCCAAACCTATGATTTTCATTCTTATTTGCAACAACAAAAGGTGCAATTTTAAATAATTTACTGATTTATCTTTTCTATGCAATTTACTATAAATGGGGACTTAAGTTAATATATTTAAGTTAATATTTCAATAATTTAACAAAACATTTGTATATTCATATGCAAACGTACGTAAACATAACATTTAAAATCCTTAAGCTTTAATTTGGTGGAATACTGTGAAATGCAGTACACTTCTGTCCATAAATATTTAGTAAATTATGCAAATGTACACGAAGAGAACCTAGCACACACTGATTTCCCACATGCACATTTAACTTACATCACATGCAATGACTGAATTAGTGAGAAACACCATTTACTAATAATATTATTATATCATATTATATAATGATTTAAATTATAGTTTATATCGCAATTGCTATTTAATTTTTGATTAACTGTGCAGCACCATTTATCTATTTTAATTTTACAATCATTTAATTTTTTTTACCCCCGTTTGGGAAATCCTGACTGCAAGTCATCTGGACCACTTTATTAAACATTTATGCATACTATATATATATATATATACATACATACATACATACAATTTTGGTACTTGACAGAGGAAAGTCACAGAGGTTTTGGAATTACACAAGGGTGAGTAAATGATGACAGAATGTTCATTTTTAGGTGAACTGTTTCTTTAAATCCTGTGTTTATGCCCGTATCTTTGTACAGGTGGGTGGATGGCCTGGTCGGTGTGGTCTGAGTGCGATGACTCGGGCCTGCAGCTGCGCAGTCGAGTGTGCGGGGCTCAATCCACACCATGTGTGGGAAACAGCTCCCAGCACCGAGACTGCAATGAGATCCCAGGTGAGAGAGAGCTATATATAAACACACACACACACACACACACACACATAAATTCACACGGCGTCCGACTATCCCATTATGAAGCAAAGCTTTTCCCAATTGCAGTGTTATGCTTATTAAATAAACATACACTTTTAAACCCTGTCAAACTCGCTGTTGTTTTTAATAGATTAGATGTAATATGTTTGCTTGCGCTTATTCATTACTCTGGCTGGTGGAGTGGAAGTGTTCAAAGTGAAGAACTGAATGCACCCAGCCTGCGAGAACACGGGTTATCAGAGCGGAATACCAAGTGAATCAGGCACTCTAATTAATATTAATGTTATGCCACAAGGCAGCCTCGCATCCAATTTCTCTCCAATTTTGGAAAACGGGTTCCAAATCCTGAGGTGTCTTAGACGGTGAAGAGATCAAGGAGAATTGTGCATCTCAATCAAAACATCCCCCCCCCCCATACCCATTTCTGGTCTTTGTGGAGATTTCAGATAGAGCTTGAAAAGCATGACTCTGGGTGGTAATAAAGTATCTCAGACTCTATCGCAGCAGTGAAAAAAATCCGTTTCCATCGAAGTGCACCTCATTACTTCAAGCAAAATGTAATATTTACTCTAAATGAGCGTTTAAAGTTTTATTCAGCAAAATAGCTTGCAACTGTTTTTACTGACATTGGCTGTTCATTCTCAAATACATGCGATATTTGAGTAATGTAATGTGTAATGGAAGCATAATAATTTCATCACTTTTATGCAACCCGACTGACAGGCTTTGATGTGATTTCCTGTACTTCATCACTGCAGACCTGCTCATCCCTCAGGTATAAAACAGGAGACTTCCTCACCACTCAGATCTATAGCTCTTTGAATCGCCTCACTTCCAGGAAGGTTGCTTTTGAAAGGAGAAAGTGGAGTGGGATAAGATGGGGAATGATTGACGTGTTGGCTGTAATTCAGCAAAGGGAGGCAAAACAAGAGAGCGTGTAATGACCTGCTCACAGGACTTTTTCTTGCACCAGCCTGCTTCATTTTTAAATTGTTGGTTTATGGTTAGATTGTTGGTCGCAAGCCAAAAGTGTTGGTCACAACCCAAAATGGAGCTTCAGAACAGACCAAAAAAAGTGCACAAAATGCATTAATACAATAACATGTGACTAACCATGCATAGTTACAATAGCAAAATAAGCTTATTAGCTTTTAAAAGGATGTTTCATGTCTTTTGATGTTGACATCAAGGCTGCACATCCATTTAATAAAGATATGAATAATTTTGCATATTGTTGGGTCTATGCATTTCATGGAATATTGACAGTTTTCAATATTTGACCATTTTTCTTTTCTTTTATAATATATATTTTTTTAATCTGGTATTATTTTTAGTCAGCACTTGTCCAAAGTAAAATTTATATTTACAAGCATCTGACATTTCAACAGTTTTGAACATTTTATCCGAAGAGACTTGCATTGCATTCTGGGTATACGTTCATGCGGTCCCAGGAAAGCAAACCCATGACACTGGTGTTGCTGCCGACATGCTCTACTGGTTGAGCTACACGAATTTCGATTTTGAAGCAAAACTACTTGACAGCTACTCCTCTAGATGGATGTCTGTGACTGTTCTGATGCATCTTGAACCACAATCGTTGTGTTTTTAAGATGACTTGTCAATTTGAAAGATATTTGGCATCAGTTCAAGATGTTCAGAAAGAGCTCAAGACCCTTGCAAGAGCTCACCCTGTGTGAACAACCACTAACTATACATCTCTTTCTCTACACAGCTATTCTCCCGGCATCTAGCTTTGAGAAGGACCAGCAGTGTAGGGGTAAGTGCTTTGATTGATATCTTTGTATGGTGTTCACCGCATGTTAGTTTGCGCTTATGCATGCACGCTCTCGTGAATGCTCAAAGACGTAGCAATGTGTTGCTTGTGTGTCATGTTTCACGTCAGCTCCTTTTCACCCCGAACTCAAGCAGAAATGGAATCGCTAAGCAGGTTTAAGTGAGTGAACTTCATAATTCACACTGCTGATTTTCAGTTTTCCATGTGTCATATTCCACGGATCTTGTGGCTCTCCCATGCAGAGGTGCTGCCTTTCCAGTGCATGCACCAGATGAAAAATACATGAGGGGGCACAGCGGTGCTTTTTAGGTTGCGGATCCAGGCCACATCAGGCAATGGCTGCCCTCAGAGTTGGCACAGCAGTGGCGATTTGGTGTTTCTCCAGGTGGCAGCACATATTACCCATCATGCTCCAGCAGTGGTGCTCTCCTGAGTGATCGTTGTCCAATTAGAGCAGTTCATGGCGGGGTATGGCATTCGCTCTCCTCAATCACATTTCGCACTCATTACGGGTCAGACCGGCAGGATGCCCGGTCCGTCACATCGACCGGCTAATCACAGCACTGTCCCTCGGTACGGCATCATTCAGCCAGATGCTTTGAAGCACCTGCCTACCGCTGGTTGATGGCTACGGACATGTAGTGTTAATGATGAGGGATGCAATGGTGCCATATCACTCCGAATCTACTGACAAGGATGACTATATTGTCTCATTATTTGAAAAAGCATAGTTAGTCAAAGGTCTGGATGAAAATGCCAACATATTACAGTTATTTGCAGACAAATGGTTACCTTAATATTGCCTTCTCTTGTTTTCCCAGGGTTCACTCTGCTTCACCTGATAGCTACAGGTGTGTCGTGCTTCCTGGGTGCCGGTCTGCTGTCCTTCCTGGTGTATGTGTACTGTCAGCATTCCCACAAGCCCTCGCAGGAGTCTGCCGTCATCCATCCCACCACTCCCAACCACCTCAACTACAAGGGCAACACCACACCAAAGAATGAGAAATACACACCCATGGAGTTCAAGGTCAGTGTTGACACCATAGTCAGAAGAAAATAATTATCATAATGCTTTAAAAAGGGTTGTAAAATGGGTTTGGCATGTTGTTGTTGCTCATGCTGCTGCACTTAATCTAACTCATGTCAGTCGTATGCATAGTTCTTAGCTCTTCGCAAGTAATGACCTCTGATTTTGTTGACTTGAAGTTTAAAAAAAAACGAAGACTCTCTTGAATGTATGTCTACATTGTGTGAAATGCTGTACATCAGGGGTAACCAACGTGGTGCCCGCGGGCACCTGGTAGCCCGCATGGAGTTTCTGAGTCGCCCACCAAGCACATTCTATACATAGCCTAAATTAGCGCCGGGCGGTAAATTATATTATATCGATATTATTAGAAAATGTATGTTAATAATGATAATAATTAACATAATTGACAATTTTACTCAATATGGATTAATCTAACATCCTATCACACAACAGAAATAAATGTTACAGCAGCCAGTCAGTGCATGACGCTAATAATAAGTCTGTGTGTCTCTGTGTGAATGCGTGGAGTGGTTTCATCTGATACACAAACTCAAACACACTTGACTCGCGCTGTGTCTCAATATATGAGGACAAGAACACATGAACTTCATCTACAGAGCTGCTCTGAGAATCAATTCACTAGCTTTATGCAGTTTCATTTGAGAAAATTATCGTCAAATACACGCTGAAACTAAAACTGAAAGACCTTTGCGACAAGCCGTCAAAATAAAAGTCCAGTTTAACTTGAAATTATGACAGAATATATTACTACTGTATACTAAAATGCAATTCTCAATAATAATAATAATATTCTTGTTTTTAAGTAATACCATACAACCACGTTTTTTTATTATTATCATTAATTGATACAGTTTTGTTGTGCAGCATCTTATCTCATCAATGTTTCCATAGCGACACAGAGTTTACCGTTTTCATGGGAATGCGCCCACAAATGCCTTTTAATTACTCTCTGCATATTAAGATATATTTCACTTTTACATTTCCCCACAGATGAGCTATCAGGAAAAGTTGCGAGCAGCCATGTAACTGAACTCATAGAGCATGCTCGTTTGTTTTTTCCGAAATGAGCATCACTAGATAACTGATAGTTTGGAGATTACCGCTGGTTTCACTCTCCCCACGGCCGCTTGTTTAGCTGCCTCTTCTGGCTGCACGCGGTTCCTGGCACACACTCCGTCTTTATTAATAGGCTCCATTAGGCTGTTTAAGCAGCAGCCGCTCAGTGGACTCCCACAGCTGGTTGTGACTGATCGTTGAGCTCATCCAATTAGTTTGGCTCGGCTCGCTCTCCCTCCACCTCGTGTCCTTGCTGTGACACCTGCGCCTGCCTTTTGCCACTTTTTCCATCGATCTTCTGCATGACCACTTCTCACTCGAAACTCATTATGAGACTTGGCCAATACGAGTGGATCGAGAAAGAAGCGGCTATTGCAAAAGCCCATCGCTCGGGCCTCTGTCCACGCATTCCCAGGGCACGTCGGTGCACAGATGGCTGTGTGATATTAACCGTGTGACACGGAGGCTCTCTGATTGATGGGTGTTTGAATAAGCATCCGTTGAGAGCCGCGATGTAAATCAGGATGAATATTCCGATTTTGCACAGATAAGGGTTTGTCGAAAGCCTGCTAAAGATACCACAGTCAGGAAGATGTAATTTTGTATCGTAATAGCAGCAAACATTCCCTTCGCTTGTCACTCATTGACTCTTGGATAAAAAAGCAATTTCATCTGTCTTGTTCAGACTGAAAATGGAGATCTCAGCCTCTTTGTACATCTATTGTTTGCCAGGTATTGAAAACTGTAATTGTTGCACAGCAGTTCTCGGCTACAGTGAGTCACTCAAATCAATCTTGTATGTCTCATAGCTTCACTTCCCCAGTAACCGAGCTGCAGCTTTTTTAGAGCTAGACAAAAGATATTTCTCGAGAGCTCTACATTTCATACACACACTTTACTTTCATCCATGACCCCCGAGTTCACCACTTTTCAATTATCCAGCGTATCGGCTGTAGACTTCATTCACAAGTGCCTTAAATATTTAAAGGTGCAGTGTATCATTTCTGCTCCACTAGTACTACCAAACAGAATCGCAAAAAATATCCTGATTTCTCGAGCTCATCCTATTATTGTGATAGGGTTCCTGTACGGTTGCTAGGGTGCTCTGAAAGGTGTTTAAAATATTGCTGTGGAGTTCTAAGTGGTTTTAACATGTTGATATGCATTTACTAGTGTTCTGAGAAAATATTAGCATTTTGCTAGGTGTTCTGCACGTATTTTAACATGTTGCTATAAGTTCGCTAGGGTGGTCAGAATGTTTTTTTTAACGGGGACCTATTATGCCCTTTTTTACAAGATTTATAATAAGTCTCAGATGTCCCCAGAGCGTATATGGGAAATTTTAGCTCAAAATACCCCACAGATACATTTTATAGCTTGTTAAAATTGCATATATATATATATATATATACACCCTTACAGAGTGCCAAGAAGCTCTTTCAGAAGGGCAATTTAGAAAACAACGCGTGATACTTATATATATATATATATATACAGTATCTCACAGAAGTGAGTACACCCCTTACATTTTTGTAAATATTTTATATCTTTTCATGTGAAACACTGAAGAAATTACACTTTGCTACAATGTAAAGTAGTGAGTGTACAGCTTGTATAACAGTGTAAATTTGCTGTCCCCTCAAAATAACTCAACACACAGGCATTAATGTCTAAACCGCTGGCCACAAAAGTGAGTACACCCCTAAGTGAAAATGTCCAAATTGGGCCCGATTAGCCATTTTCTCTCCCCGGTGTCATGTGAATTGTTAGTGTTACAAGGTCTCATGTGTGAATGGGGAGAAGGTGTGTTAAATTTGGTGTTATCGCCTCACTCTCTCATACTAGTCACTGGAAGTTCAACATGGCACCTCATGGCAAAGAACTCTCTGAGGATCTGAAAAAGATTTGTTGCTCTACATAAAGATGGCGTAGGCTATAAGAAGATTGCCAAGACCCTGAAACTGAGCTGCAGCACGGTGGCCAAGACCATACAATGGTTTAACAGGACAGGTTCCACTCAGAACAGGCCTCGCCATGGTCGACCAAAGAAGTTGAGTGCACGTGCTCAGCGTCATATCCAGAGGTTATGTTTGGGAAATAGACATATGAGTGCTGCCAGCATTGCTGCAGAGGTTGAAGGGGGGGGGTCAGCCTGTCAGTGCTCAGACCATACGCCGCACACTGCATCAAATTGGTCTGCATGGCTGTCGTCCCAGAAGGAAGCCTCTTCTTAAGATGATGCACAAGAAAGACCACAAACAGTTTTCTGAAGACAAGCAGACTAAGGACATGGATTACTGGAACCATGTCCTGTGGTCTGATGAGACCATGATAAACTTATTTGGTTCAGATGGTGTCAAGCGTGTGTGGCGGCAACCGGGTGAGGAGTACAAAGACAAGTATGTCTTGCCTACAGTCAAGCATGGTGGTGGGAGTGTCATGGTCTGGGGCTGCATTAGTGCTGCCGGCACCGGGGAGCTACAGTTCATTGAGGGAATCATGAATGCCAACATGTACTGTGACATACTGAAGCAAAGCATGATCCCCTCCCTTCGGAGACTGGGCCACAGGGCAGTATTCCAACATGATAACATCCACTGCCTTGCTAAAGAATCTGAGGGTAAAGGTGATGGACTGGCCAAGCATCTCTCCAGACCTAAACCCCATTGAGCATCTGTGGGGCATCCTCAAACAGAAGGTGGTATGTTCTGGGTTGTTTGGAACACACTTGCATGAAGTTGCTAAGGTGCTCTGGGTGTTTTTTTTAAACATGTTGCTATCCAATTACTGGGGAGTTGTTTTTCCTATTGTTTTAACATACAGTTTCTGGAGTGTTCTGAGTGATAGGATGTTCTTCAGTGGTTTTAGCATGTAGCAAGGCTAGGGTGCGCTAAATGGTTAAAATGTTGCTGTGTGGTTGCTGTCATTGTTGTGTTCTTTAGCATGTTGCCATATGCTTGGATGATTTGCATGGTTTTTACCATTGTTGCAGTTGCTGGAAAGTTCTAAGTGGTTTTAACATGTCACTATGGTTTTTACAGAGTTACAGCATGCGGTTAGTGTGTTCTTCAGTGATTTTTAGCAACTTGCTATGTGGTTGCTAAAGTGTTCTGTTTTTTTTAATGTTGCTATGAAGTTGCTGGGGACTTTTAAGTGGTTTTAACATGTTGCTGTGTAGTTTCTACAGTATTCTGAGTGATTTTTAGCACATTATGTAATTCTTCAGTTGTTTTAAGAATGTTGTTGTGTGGTTGCTAGAGTATTCTGAGTGGTTTTGCAGTCGCTATATCAGGGCTGTCCAAACTCGGTCCTGGAGGGCCAGTGTCCTGCAGAGTTTAGCTTCAACCCTAATCAAACACACCTGAAGCAGCTAATCAAGCTCTTATTAGGTATACTAGAAACTTCCATGCAGGTGTGTTGAGGCAAGTTGGATCTAAACTCTGCAGGACACCGGCCCTCCAGGACTGAGTTTGGATAGCCCTGCGCTATATTGTTCAAGTCAAAAGACCCCATTCAAAGGTCTATGTTATTCTGGTCCTTAGATGTGGCAAGGAGCAAATATTGTCTCGACTCTCGACCAATGGCATGAGTTTATAAGACTCTGGGATCTACAAACTCATGCCATTGGTCGAGAGTCGAGACAATATTTGCTCAAACATGCTAGTGGTGCAGAACTGCTCAAACATGCTAGTGGTGCAGATATTACACCCTGTACCTTCAAGGAACTAGCCAGATAATGGTTTACATGTGTTAAGCTGAAGTGTTTCCTGAAGGTGTGAGATCTTGCTGTGTGCTTTCAGAATTCTCATATTTTGTTCTTTTTGTTTCTCAAGGTCACAAGAGGTTTGCAGAATGTGAGATCAGTGGTGTTTCATCTAAGAGAATGATGGATAGTTGCTTGCCTCTCAGCTCATCTAACACTCCTTTATTTGTTTTTCTCAGACTCTGAATAAGAACAATTTGCTGCCGGATGAGAGGACCAACTACTTTCCATCACCGCTTCAGCAGACGAACGTGTACACCACCACATACTACCCCACAGCGCTAGGCAAATATGATTACCGACCAGACTCCTCGCCGTCTCCTTGCAGAACCTATAACCACAGCTGAGACACGTGTCCCATCCGTCGCTTTATCGCCATCTCCTAAAAGCCTCCACTTTCCCCACCCACACACTCTGCACCCGATGAGGTGCTTATTCCAACATTCCAGACGATTTCCCCCCTAAGATCTCTCCCCTGAGGACCGCGTCACCTAAGTCATGCCTTACGGTGTCCGACGGGGGAAAAGTCCAGTGATTCAAACAGCACTTTTTAAAGATTGTGTAGCTACACTGACTTTGATAAACTGTTGTCTTGATTGATCGCTGCAGAACTCCTGTTACTGGAAAGAGGTTTTGCTGAAGCTCAAGTGGGAAGACAAAATTGCGCTGGCATCCCGTTCCACTCCAACAATATCCATCACGGGAAATGCAATCTGCTGCACTGTGGCAGTTCTTTTGAAACTACAGAAGAAGAATAGACGGACACCAGACAAAAGAGAGCAATCAATGGTGACATTATTAGGTTTGGTTAGAATGGCGGAATTGTGTTACCTTTGGATGCAAATGTAAGGACGTCCCACTGACTTCTGACCTTTGAGGGGCAAATCTCTGACAAAAGAGGATGGGTTGCAGGATCAATGCATCACCTGGGTGAACTCTTCAGATATGAGTTCGGAGCCAAGCTGCAGAAAAAAGAACAGCTTAAAATAGGATGCTATTCAGAACGGACTCTTATCAGAACCGAAATATAGATTTTCAGCACGTTTAAAAGGCCAGAAGAATGCGTCATTATTTCCCTGAAAAGTCGAAACGACTTTCTTACTTGCGAATGCATGGGAATCAAGGAATATTGCACCAACATGGAATATGCTTAGATCTGAAGCAAACATGTTCTACTCTCTTACTGTAAGTCCCGGTGGTCATATTAAATATGACTGGGTTCAAACTGAGACGGACTATATTTTATTATGAAAAAAATGTAGGAAATATTGATAGCTTGGCACTTGTTTTATACGGTTATTTTAAAGAGGGAATTATTCAGCAGTTGTAGGATAGATGGACAATAGAGTTTATTTAAGATATGAGTTCAAACATTGATGGAGCTATACTGAACATTTCATATATTATTTTTTATTATTGTTTCCAGATGGTATATTCCTAACCATCATCACATTCATCAGCGATACGAGCGAAGCGTACACCGTTATATAAGCATCATATATTCATGAAATTGCCTAGAGAGTCAACTTACACAGAAATGATCAATAGATCACTGTCTTTGTCACATGGAACAATATCTAAAAAATGAATCTTTGTGCAGCACTATGTGCTCAACTCAGATTTTATTTTGCCCATGTGTTGACATTCTTCCCAGCAGCATCACGCCCACATTACAGATGCAACTCAACAGTTATCGATAAAAGCGATTCAGGAACGGAAACTCTCATCGGGATATAGTATTTATGGTATTGCTTGGTTTCTAAAGGGTATTGAAAACTAAACTAAGCTATTTTATCATGCTCGTTTAATGAATGCTAAGCCAGCCATGCTTTCAGCTAAGCATGAGTACATGGGTTGTAAATAAGTGATGTCCCACCACGAAAAAAAGTAATGCCACGCAAAGGTTAGTATAATGTACATGTATATTGTAAAGCTAACACTGTTTTTTAAACGCCTTATAGTTGTAAAATAATATGTGCAGCAGCTGTGTAAATATACCAACCATAGGGATTGTGTGGGGATGGAGCCTGTCAGTGTTCAGAGATTGATTGCAAGAGAGAGACCATCTTGTGGACCGACCCTGATCAAGTCCCTACAAAACTATTAGAGAGCGCTTGTACTTTTATTCATCTGTTCATAATTCATATAAATTGATTTTTGCCATTCACATGACAAGGTGTACAAAATTAACATGAATTAAGTTGCTTCAATATCATAGTCAAATACAGTATTTAATTGTTTTGATGCTGTTGGATCCTGTTCAAATTATTTAATGGGGATTTTTATTTCTTTGCATCTTCAAGATGCTTGCATACTGAGACTTTTCATTGAAAAAAAATCTGAAAATGTTGAAAATGTTCCTATTTTGCATTTTTAATAATTACATTTTTATTGCAAATTAAATTAAATATATGCTCACACACAAAGCCCTTATCACGGAATACATTTTAAAGTCCAAACATTTTTTATAAAATGTTTTTTTTAAATGGCAGATTATATTATCAACATATTTTGAGTGAAATGTTTAATTGAATTGTATTTCAATATATTTACTTTTTTTAAATCAGAAAACATTTCCAATTTTACCTGAAATACCAGATTTGAAATGTCTTTCAAAGGCTTTTGGACTCCACTGTATGGATGAAAAGAAATCCAAGAATAGGCAAAAGCTCTAAGCTCATATTCAAAATTAAAGGTCAAACTAAAATCCCCACATTCGCTCCTGTGTGACTGCCCAGATTATATATGTTGGTCAAGTGCGGCTGCTCTGTGTAAGTCTGGTTTTGAAAGGAGTATCTCTGCTATTGAACACGCATAAAGCCGGACGACGCAATGAGGCGCTCCATCCCTGCAAGGCTTGGTGCCCTTCTATGCAACTGACCTGGTGGTTAGATATGCGATGTAGACTGTAATCACTGCCTTTTAGACACTGTGAATTTTTGGTACTCTATATTTTTGTATATTGTACATGGTAAAAGATAATAAACCTCGATGCCAACCCGGTCTAGCTTGAGCGGTTTCGTCCTTTCCCAACTACTCCCACACTACATCAATCTAGGTCACCCCGCTGTCTCCCGCAGATTGAAAGGTAAGCGTTTTCAAATTGTCATGTTTTTCAATCCAATGTCAGGTTGGCTATCATACACTCCCATTTGTATGTGGAGGGATTTGTTTGGCAGGCTGAGGGAAATTGGACCTAAATGCTGACAACACGCACTCACCGTTTCCCTTCACACAATCCCTCCTCAGAGAGAAAAATTTGACATGATACACTGTTTGCCCTTCTCACTCAAGACCTGATGGCATAAATATTGAAGTTGGCATCGCTATACAAGATTTACCCAGTGAGCGTGGGGAGTTTATTCACTGCAAGTCTCGGACTGCAAGTCTCTCTCATTTTTAAAGACAGTCTAGAGTTTTAAAGAGAGTCAATAGGAACCGGGTGTTTTTTAGAAATGGGTGTTTAGATGATCAATAATTGTAGTTTTAACGTTATTGCTGTTGCTCCATTCAGTCAAAGGAATAGTTCACTCAAAAACGAAAATTCTGTCATTATCTATTCACCCTCATGTCGTTTCAAACCGGTCTTATTTACTTTCCTCTCTGGAACACAAAAGGAGAAAAAGCATTTTAATTACACTACAGGCCGCTCTTGTCCATGCAGTTGCAATGAATGGGAACCGAAGCTTTCAAGCTTCAAATATTGAACAAATTCATAAGAAAGTAGTCCATTCAACTCATGTGCTATATTCCTAGGCTTTTTTGCAAGAAAGAATAAACTTTAAACTGTAATTCAGTGAAAAAATTCACCTCCAGTTCCACTGTCAATATCATTGAGTTGAACGCAATCAATAATTTTTACGTTTTGAGAACTGGATCAAACTAGTCATTGATAAGATCTGACGTTTCATTCAAGACGTTTCATTCACGTTTCATTCCCTAATTAAACATTGATTTTTTTTTTGTGCCCAGGAATGTCAAAGATTTTCAGTTGACTTTTGGTCAATACAGAGCTATTATGCGGCTCCAGATGTAGTTTGAAGCATTTTTATGATGCTTTTGCATTCTTTTTGAAGTTTGAAAGCTCCATTCCCCATTTGGTTGAATACGTCCATTAACTATCCATTAAAAAGTTTTGAATTTGTGTTTGTAATGACTTTAGGGTGAGTAAATGATGACTGTTCATTTTCGGGTGAACTATGAGATGTTTTTCCAAGCTCAGAGTGAATGATGTCATCTTCCCGTCGTAAACAATACATAACCCTACTGTTCCTCAGCATAAAAGCCAAACTTATCTCAATCTAGGGTGAAGGCCAGACCCCGCTGCGCTTCAGCGGGAGGGCCTAGTCTCTGCACAGCACTGCAATCATTTCAAAGTGGGTTGTATTGACGAGCACAAGGCTCCATCCATCACCCGCTATCTGCTGACAGACTGGCACTGACAGATGACCACCGCTGTCCTCCCCTGAGTGGCCAGCTGGCGTCATGCCAGGAGAGCACCGTATGCTGAAGGTAGGGGCCGAATCTACGGCCCATCAGGGAAGAGCGGTGGCGAGGAGCGAGACAGATGCTTTTGTGGCTGGTTCTGCAAACCTTGTGGAATCTATTTGTGCTGCTGTCAGCACAGAGGCTGGGAATGCAGAGTAATGTGTCTTCACCAGGACTAGACTGTAGCTTCCTTAACACGCCTGGTATGAAGGGTAATCTTCTCCTAGTCTCACATGGAGTCTGAACGGGACGAAAAAGCTAATAAAAAAATCCATTCTCATTGTCTTGGAAATGTAAGCTTTGGAGTCATGTCTGTTTAATATGTTACTGGGAAGAAAAAAAAATTGTCAAACATTTTAAAACAAGTAAATGTCAAATGTTAAGTAAACCGTATTGTTGTGATGGTCTACTGGGCATTCTCTGTGATAATTTCATTAAATAACTTTTAAATATTAATAGTTTAAAACACAACTATTGTATATAATAAGGTTATATAAAATTGTATATAAATATGATATCCTAATATGATATCCTAAATATGATAATGAGTTAATGCATTAACAATGTGCAATACATTTGTTACAGTATTAATATCTGTCAAAGTTAATGAATGTAAAAATACGTTTCATTGTTAGTTAAATTTAATTCACATTTATTTGCATTGTGCTTTTCACAAGACGATATATACAGCCTAACTGAAACCCTGCAGAATGCAGTTCAACAGATTCATTGGGTCTATTTCATAATGCATTTATTGGACTAGAAAAGGTCTGAATTAATCAGTCAGGTGAAATCAGTAATCAGATTAGGCTACTTAATCCAGAAATTAGTTTACATCTAGACTCAATGCATCTATGCCCTGCCGTTATCGTCACTATAAAACCAATGCTCTCTAAGAGGAACACATCAGATAAACATCATTCTTTCATCATGTTTGTGAACAAGGCTGAAATTGTTTTGGTGTTTGGGCTCCACAGGGAGACCGAGAGAGACCATTTGCATGCTTACAAGATCAACAAACCAGACAGTTTGAGAGGGTCTCAGAACCATAAACAGCTCCTTTACGCACAGAATATCGCCTTTATTCTCTGAGGAAAAGAGTCGCTCTGCGCTGTAAAATAACAGATGCTTTGAAAGGATTGATATTCTGCAACCAGATGTCATTGATCGGATCTCTTCCGTATACAAGGAACCTACACTAGAATGATTTCACAAAACCTGTCATATTTCACGCTGACATCAAAGGAATAAAGGGCCTGAAAATGCTCATTTTTGAAAACGTGTTACAAAGTTCAGGTTTTTGAGATTGTGTTAAAAAAAAAAAAAACGTGAATTTGTGAAAACAGTGACGTCTTGTGCAAGTGTATTACGTATTTGCATAGAATTTTCTTCATTCCATTTCTTTGTGCTTTATTACTCTAAACACTGGAATTAACATATCTTTCCCCCCAAATAGCGAGCAAAGATGAGTCATGCATAAAGAAAATGTGCTAAACTCTTTTCCAAAGTCAAACACGAGGAACACATCCAGTGTTCACAGCTCTCTGCTTCTACTGCCTTCTCTCAAAGTCATTTATGACCGAGCAGTGTTCACCATTTTGTTTATGTGACATTAAAGAATGGGTGGGTGGCCATAATTGGTCAGTGATAAAGGGTCCTTTTGCCTCCAGAGTATTCACATTAATGAAAGCAGGAGCAGGCTAAATGATGTTAAATTACCTCACTAAGCCAATACGGTTTGGAGCTAAATGGAGCTTCTAATATATATTCTGCACAGACAAAATGAACTGAACAAAAATCAGACAGAGATTTCCAAAAAAAAAAAAAACAATCTTCATTTGACCGTCGTCAGGATAGTGGGGCATGTATTTAACAAAACTGTTTTATTCAATCTACTGCCTGATTTTATAAAAGCTAAACCATGCACCGATCCAAACAAAGGAACTACAACATTGTCCTTGACTGGAATATATCTCTGGCACACATTTTGCAAGAAAAAAGTTTTCCACATAAAGTTTCTTCTAACATGTCATTTTAAAGCAAAACTGAATTCAGTCATTTGTTAATAATATTGTTTGAGAAAGTTCTTTTTGCACATACTAACACTGCAGTGCAAAAGAGGAACAAGTGACAGAACTGAATTTTTTATAGCGCTACAACTTTCCATCAGGAAACATACTGCAAGCTTTTCTTTTTGCCCCGTGAAACAGAAATTGCTCAGAACCTTTTGTATAGAACAAGCAGAAACTTCAAAACAAAGGGGAAAAGAACAAGTTTTAAAGAGAGAACACTGCCAGTCACTTTTTAAAGTATCTTCACTAAATAAAGCAATATCTTTGTCCAAGTACCTTCAGAAAAACTGCCGCGACTTTCACTCATATTAGATGTTGTGCTATAGCTTAGTCATTTATGAAGGTGTTGCACATCAATCTCTAACCATGTCATTTAAACAGGGATTTAAAGTAAGAATATAAAACATTATGTATAATAAAAAATAAACCGTTTTTAATTTCTTTATTACATCCATGATACTAAAACCAGCCATTCTTTCTCACCTCCTGTTAAAGCGGTGTGGTGATCTGGCCTGGTAACTGAAAGCTTGCAGGGTTGCGATTCATGTACAGTAAGTCATTTTGAATAATGAGCTACATGATTAGTTATTAATTAGCAGCTCAGAGGGGCTTCAACATGACAGGTGAGCACCTGCAGCAGCTGTTGTGGCAGCACCACTTATGCAATTCAGCCCCAACTTGCTGCAAGGACAGGTTAATAGAGCTACTGACCTCTGACACCGGCCATTTCCATTCAGCACTCTTATGATTGAACAGATCAAAGTCATAACTCCTGACCTGTCTGGCTCCATCGAGCCCATGTTAACAGCACAAGTCGCCTTTCTGCTAGCTGCTCTCTCACGTTTATGAGGGAACAAAACAATAATCCAGATGTCCATTAGCCACCCATGACATATACAGACATAGAAGATTAGTTTGTACATTTCATCAGCATGAGCTCAATGGGAATTGAACCTCTTTGCTTTGTGCTACCAGTTGAACTGGAACATAATATACAGGGGTTGAATAAAATAATGCGGACATGGGGCTAATATCATTTGTGTAGGCATTGTCTATATTTGCTGGTGTGTATAATAAGCTAGTATAAAGTATAGTGTATAGTGCTAGTATAAAGATAGTATATAGTATAGTGTATATTAGTTCAGTATAAATTGTATTCAGCGGTGTTTAGTACAAGTGGTCTGTGAAATGGGTGACTTGTCAGATGTCCAAAAAAGACAAATCATGGAAACCCATTTAGCAGAAGCATCTGTAATCTTAACAGCCCAATTGTTTGGTGTTATAAGAACAACAGTCTTTACGATTATGACTGTGTACACAAAGCATGGCAAGACTTCATCAGAGAAGAAGAATAGTGGGAAAAAATGGAAAGTGATTGAAAGGAACCACCAAACACAGACAGATTTGGTCAGAACAACCGAAGTAAAGTGAAAGCAAATCTCAATATTCACCCTGTTTCCTCAAAAACCAAACACGTGGAACTTTACAAACCCAACATCACATGGAAAGACCCACCCCTTTCGCTACGGTTGCTTCGTCCGACATCCCATGCCGCTCTCACGCCACACATCATATTCTCACGCAGTGAAATATACATCGCGAAGCAATGAGGAAACTGACAACGCTCCGACAGACAAGACAGAGCAGGGTACTTCTGGTATGAAACAAAGTCATTTTGAAAGAAATTCAAACAGTTATTACCATTCTGTGGGTCTTTAACGTGTTGTGACAGATCACTGTAGTGCCTCGAAATACCACGAAATAAACATGAACGAACATCAGAAGGTGTCTCGTTTCAAACGTGGAAAGATGTCACCACTTTTCACCACCACTACGCACCATTTTTCAAGTTCAAGTCCATCGATGTTAATCGATTCTTCTGTCTGGTTTGTTTGTCAGACAGAATGGCAGATTCTGTGTTGTGATTGGTCAGATCGCCTGTCAATCAAACTCCCTGCAAAGAGTCAATTGCTGAAACTTTAAATCACAGAAATGCAAGAAAGATGGAGTCATGATCATAAAACCTGGAGAGTTGGCGCATCAAGATGACCTTCAACATCTGCCCTGACCAGACAAATCTGACATTAATCTCTGATAGCACACGTACATCACGGAGACGTCTATTTGACATATTTTTAAGTGTTTACTGGATTTGCAATACTTAGGACGTTTCCTATGTCAAATTGATGTTTATTAGATGTCTTTAAGACGTTTAAGATTTAGAATGTAAAACTGACATCTTACAGACGTCTGTCAGATGTTTGTACACCGCCGATGCTTTCCAGATCAAGCGATCTTTAACAGACATCTTGCAGACGTACGTGTGGCCGGTTTTGGAAAGAAGAGAGAGAAACCCTCCTCCAACATCTCTGAAGCAAATGGCAGATGTTCTGATAGATGACATTCTACTGGAGACTTATCACTAGTTGCATGTATCTATTCTAAGAAGGTGGGAAGCTGTATTAAATCCAAATGGTGGTGAAATACCTTATTAAAGAAATATTGGTGTTCACATTATTTTGTCCAACCCCTATGGTATTAAAACAATACAGATTTAGTTTGGTTTATGCCATTGTAGCCAGCTTCCTTCATTAGCAGAGCATGGCTGTGTGAGCAGAGGTGTTGTGGGATTAAAAGGAGATGAGTGGCTGATCAAAGTGTCCATCACTCCTGACCGCTGTGTTTCCGCTTGTCTAGATCTCTTAATTAAAGTCTCGAGACATGCTGCTTTGGTTTAGCCACGTCTCCGCACATTAGAGCCGCACAACTGAATCCAAACATGCCGTCTGCTCGTTCCATCTTCCGTCTGTTCTTGGAATGAAAGTGACTCACCTTGATGAGATTCAGCCAAGTAGAGTCCTCATCCAAACATGCTCCCTGATTATCATCAAGCTCCATTATGTTTTGTTGGACTTTGCTATTGATTTGCTCAAAGTGTGGGATCCATGCCTACCTTCTTATTCAGCAGGCTATCACAGTCAGGGCAGGAGCGAGATGCCTGCTAATGCCTCTGTGACCATGTTGCGCACATCCCTGCCAGCCATCTGGTGCTTACTGCAATCACGTATCCTTAAAGAAACTGCAATGCACAGAGAAATCTCGACAGCTTATCAAAAATAGGCACTTGTAAACCAGATTATTACATTTTTGGTTAAGAGCACTGTAAAAATGAGCACAAAAAATCTAAATCTATATATATATATATTATAAGTAAATTTACTCAGCATGAACATGAATCTTACCTTTATATTATTATAAATTGTTAAATCAAACAAACAAAACATATAATGCAGACAAATTATAGACAATTGATGCAAGATTATCACAGTAATATTAAAACCAATGCCCCCTCAGGTTATTTTCACCACAAACAAAGACTAAAACCATTAAAATATTTTTTTAATTAAAACAAAGCAATAAAAAATAAGTAAAAAATATTTGATGAAAAACAATTCAATATTTAAAATTTTAAGTTAAACTAAGTAAACAAATAAAATGTCACTTAACTTACAATTACTAAAAACAAAAATGAACACAGAATATATAAAAATAAAAGCCAATTCAAATGATGAATTAATACTCATAGTATATAAAAAATACTAAAATAACCGCTTAAGATGGCACCAGTGGCATTTCTTACGAAACATTGCCATTACTGTAAACAATTTAGTCCCACATAAATGGGTCTGCCGTAGGGGATATTAGATTTTATATAAAATATGATAATTATAATATAATACATAGATGAAAAAGTTTTTTATTTCACATTTTATTATTGGCATGTTGTTAACAAAATTATATTAGATTTAATAAGCTAGCAAGCTAACAGGCAAGTGGTATGCTAAGATAGTATGCTGAGCAGTAAACGAATAGAAATATTAAGAAATATAACCATGATCTGATTTGGTTTTTTATACAGCTTTGTCATGCACAAATAGCATCAACATTTATTTTGGCAGGAAAAAAATATTAGTAGGTACCACTTGTCTTTTGAATTTGTGTAAATTCATTATTTTATGCTAAACATACTAAATATAAGAATCTTAAGTTTCTGCGAGGGGTGTGTAAACTTAAGAGCACACAACTGTAACTGGTGAAACCATCCTATATATATTTATTTTGTTCTATGTATTTGTATTTTTTATAAGACAGGTTCTGTTCATCTGTCGCAGAAGTCCGCTGGGAAACATCTTGCCGGAAACATGAAAGGGCATGCAGAGCATGTGAGGACTGAAAGCTGCAACAGAAAACAAATCAATGGCTATAAAAGTGTCACCTAGATTGACAGTGAGCTCGGTTTACTACAGAGCGTGCGTCATGTGCTCACGAACAGGAACATGGCAGAACAGAGCCCATGGATGGGGAAAAAAGCCAAAATGGATTTTACGAAATTGCTTGTCACTGAATAAAAACACCTGTTTAAGACAATCTTCTCCCAGGAAGCCTGTTGCTGCTGTTGTCAACACTGAGATGTAACACTTGAATCTGAGGTTTTTTATGTGCTGAAAAGTTGACGCGACAAGTTTAAATGCTGCTTTTTGTTATTCAGCTATTGTGGGATGAAGAAAGGGATCGATGTTCTTTCAATGCTCTGACAGCAGTACTGTGAAAAAAAAAAAAAAACTTCGGAAACTTCAATACTGCATTCTTTGAGGAAAAGTAAGACTTTTTTTTTAAAGTAAAGGAAATAAAAAAACCTTGAAAATATGTTACGGTCTCTGTGCCCCTGCTAATGCACTTAAAAACCATTAGATTGATTTTTAATGCAAAAGGATGAATGCAAAGCAATTCTATTTAACATTCACAAAACTGCAAATTGATGTTAGTTTTAATAAAACCTAATAATACATTGACAGATAAGGAGATGAACAGCAGAATAAAGACCATACACAGAAATTTCACTGCTAAGTGAAGTCTGATATTCAATAAATGTATTAAACAAATTACACTTATATTAACCTATATTATTTGCAACAGTCTGAATGGAAAATATACAAAGAATGAAATGACAAAAACATTTTAAGATATAAAATACTAATTAAATATTGAATACCTCTTCTTTATATTATGATAGCGGTCATTTTTGGTTTTGTAATATACTTAAAATATTGTTAGTTAAGCCTAAATAGAACTCATATGGAACTATTCAAAGTAAACATGACTAAATAAAATCTCAAACTAAAATTGACATGAACAGCAGACAATTCAATTCTGACAATCACTGCCATTGACAACAAAAAAACAGGCAAAATTCACAGAGAAGAGAGGCAATCTATGAGAGCAGTAATCTATAGGCTTGCATGTAAACCACAGGTTTTTTGGCTGGTGTACCACACAATATGTTAACTCCTGAGTACACATACTGTCGGTGGACGCCCACTCTCAATCCTGATGTCATCTATGATCTCATGCTTTGAAGGGTGTGGGGCATCATGGAGTGTGTGCAAACTCCAAAAACATGAGCTCATCTTATAGACACCCATGATAACATATATACTGGAAACGAAATGTTGTTTCGTCGAAGGTCAGGCACATGTTCTCTAAAGGCGTTTTACATTATATCAACATTTCAATAAATCAATGTAACATTTTAAGATGGCTTTGTCCATGGCATATTTCAGAGTCAGAACTATCTGCTATTTTCTTGGTCTCTCATTACACACTTCAAGCTGGATTAACGGCTTAATGACAGAGAGGAGAATAAAACATGATTCCTTTTTAAAAAATCTTTTTAATAAGGTGCTAAAAATCTTTGACATGTATCTGCACATGGACAGGGGCACGTACGCCTCTCCAGTGCCACTTACAATTAACATTACAGTGACAGAACAGAGCACAAAAACCGACTGTAGCACGGCACGCACATCACAGTGGAGAGGAGGACAGAACAAAGGTCACTGTTAATTAAGGCAACGTTAACGACAGGTAAAATAGAGAACCGTTCCGTACAAAGACACGAAAAGTGATTCACATGCAGGCTTTTCCCAGAGAAACACAGAACCGTGTGTTTGTCCAAAGTTCCAAAGAAATCTGTGGAAACATGGGATTCGGCGTGTCCATAAAATGCTTTTCCTTCCCCGGTCAATCAGTTCCACTGAAGTCAACACTAAATCCAACAGCAGACAGATTCGTTTAAGTCTCAAGCCGCCAGATTTCACCTTTCACAGCAAAGTGAAAGCGGCAAACCAGACCAGATTCAAATGGGCTCCATTTTGATGGTGTTGCTCAAAAATGCAGGAGAGAATCGTGTTATTTTAAACTCGAGATGGAGTATTGCACTCGTTTTTGCATTAGGTTATGCCACAAATCATGAAAGGCTACCAAACACGGCTATTATTGCTGGTGAATAGTGTTTTATTGATCCAGCACTCCATAATGCCATGTTTAAACGCTCTTCTGCAACAGTACTCAGACATAAAAACCATTAACAATCCCTTGTTGTCCATATTAGTGTATTAATCCCTAAAATGAGTTAATAAATTACAGTTAAATGCATGATCAATTGCATAAAATTCTAAAAAGGCTTGTGCAACAGACACCCACTGTGTGCATGCTACAGCTATAAACCAAGCCCTCACATGAGAATGGGATGAACACAAATGGCTACCTAAACATGAATACTATAGATCCCTCATCACATAAACTATAACCTCAGATGCCTTGAGGTAACATGACCCAGAATCAGACTAATGGCAGCAAGGTGATTAGCAAAACCCCACAGCGGAGGGAATTATCCATTGCATAATATGGGTTGATAAGGAAAACAAGACCACCGCAGTGTATGCCACTTATTGACAGTCCTATCACAGGTCAATTAAAGCTCAGATCCCACAGGCTATTCACAAGTGACACTACAGCTCTAAGAGGTCCCCGGTCCACAGACGGCCGTAGCTCTCGCCAGGCGGCTAATTGAGCTGGTCTATAATTATCCATTACACTCCCATTAGATGTGGTGAGAGCACTAGAGGAGTCATCACCATGGGGCACTGCCAAATCCGTAAGTAGATCCGCTTGTGACTCTCTATGCAATACAAATCTCTTATATCGTGCCAGTATGTAAGCACAATTTCCATTAATCATGTAAGAAAAAAAAGTACAATAAAATATACAAAAGGGATGCATCAGGAGGCAAAATGTCAAGTAGAAAGGTCAATGTCTACACTTCTTTCCTCCTTAGTCGGGTCTCAGTTCCCGCTGTTAGTTATGATGCCAACACAATGCACTGCCACCAATGCTGGTCATATATTACACAATTACAACATTTTTCAAAAAAACACAGATCCATAAAAGTGAGCAACATGCTGTGTGCCCTTTCTCTGCACTCTGCTGGAATATAGTGCCCATAAAAAGACAAGTCTTCAGCTGAAAAAATCTCATGTGGTGTGCTCAGACAGAGACAAAGACGTCCAAATAGAGACGGTCGTACGATTCCCTGAAGAAGAGGAGGAGCAGGAGACTGAAGATGCAGGAGCCTGTCAGACACCAGTTTAACCAGGACAGCTCTGAAAAACAAGAGCGAGGTTGACTGAGGTTAGCGATAACCAGATGCCATGTACCTTAATGCATGATAGAACAGAAATGGGTTAATCATATTCTTATAAATAACTCCAAGCAAACAGAAAATAACAAAGGCATGGACTAAAGATTCTTGCTTTTTTTGTTAGCTTAAATTAGTGTGTGTGTGTGTGTGTGTGTGTGGGGGGGGGGGTTATCACATCTCAGCATCCATTAAAAACTTGCACCATAACTGCTAACATTGTAGGCATGCATGAAATACATTTTTGCACCCTCAAATTTGGTGTTTGTTTGTTAAACCAAATTCTGTTTTCCATTTTAATTTTAAGAATTCAATATTAATGGTTTAATTCAATTTTAATAATCAAAAGCATCTGTAATTAGTTGATTTGATAAAATCAAAAACCATTTTTTTTATCAATATTTTACATACTGTGTGTATTATAAATGGTAAATAAATTAAGGGATAAATCAATAATTTATCTTTTAAATCAAATAAAAATTACAATCCTTCCATTTTTTTAACAAACAAATATTGTAGTAGCACTGTTATTGCATTATATATTTCTGTCACAGTTTCTTCAAGTTAAACCAAACTTTTATTTTGATGGGTTGTAGTGAAGACCTTTCTGTTTGTATATGATAAGACGATGGTTTTCTCAAATGAAATGGTAAACTGCATGAAGTGACTCTCAGAGCAGCTATGGAGATCATGTTCTTGTGTTCATGTACTCCTACATTATGGCGGCAGAGGCTGAAAATGCACACTTCAGTATGTGTGTAGTAAACGAAACCGGGTGTCTGCACCATTCATTCACACAAAGACATGCAGAACATGCAGGATTCAAAGTAAAATAGACGTTTTGCAGCTAAATACAAATACAATTTAATTTTTTTTAAATAGAAAGATTGGCAAGACAAAACAAAATTAATAAATGAATGAATAACTACAAAAAATTATATTGTTCTGTTTAGCAGTTGATTTTGCCATGTAAATTAATTTTTCACAATCCAATTAATTCATGATAGAAAAAATTAATATTTTATGCAATAATAGAAATAATGGCCCACGTGTATTTTTTCATTTCGCTACATTACAGAACTAAAGGTGGCTACAAACAGCAATTCCCTGACTAAACGCAGCTGGCAATTCTGACCATATACATGTTCATGCTCCAATAACCAAAGGACAGACCAGAGAAACAATATAACTGTCTGAAATACTTTAGGAGTATACAAGAAAAAAAACACACTGTTTCCCACAGCCGCTGTATTCCTTTCATCGTGCGGTTAAAGATACGTGAGGTTTTATATTAAGGTTGAAGGTTAAACCAGCAATAGAATCATTTCACACACTCTGCACATGAATACTAAGATTCCCTTTAAAAGACGAGTCTAAAAACAGCATGCACGAGCTGTGCAAGCACATTCAGAGTTGACATGTACAACAGCGATTCAATGGATGAAAGCCTCACACCAGCTGCCGTGGCTCCGATAGAGCGCCGGGTTGAATATAACAAACCAGGTCAAACACACAGACCCTCGAGGACAAAGGATAGAGCGTAACTTAATTTAATAGAGAAGCGGATTTCAATTTCGAGGCGTCCCGTATCCAGATAAGAGGTTGATCAATTGCCCCTGAAGTGAGAGCTGCAATCGATGGCAGAAGGTGAAATGCATGCTGGGTCAGCTGCTGAGCCCATTTGGGCTAAATTATATGATTTAGCCATGCAGCACAGTCAACACACGCAGGTACGGTGGACGATAGATCTGTGTCAACTTGAAGAAACAGGAAGCGGGGATTCTTTCCAAAAGCCCCCTCATTAATCAGGCCTTACTCTCCCTTCAGCAGCACCTGGTATAGAGGCAGGTTAATGGAGTTGTGTTTATCTGGCTATTATGTCTGTGCCGCATGCCCACCTCAGCCTCATCAATTTAAAAGAGAGAGGTAGCATCACCAGGAGGGACGTCTGCGCCGAATGTTAATGAAGAGAGCGGCTCGGCTCAGGTAATCCAATCAGATGCCCCCCAAAAATCTGTGAGTCGTCAACAGTCACCTTTCCAGCACTAATGGAAGACAGAACTCTGGACACAGCGCCCATCCACAGCGCTGCTATGGAGAATACAAACGAAGCTGGGTTAAAGGATTCGATTTCTCCCATCTTCTCTCGCAATAATGGGAGCACAGCAATTATATCCTGTCTGTCAGTTTATGCAGCAGTCAAACTGTTATGTCGTGTTTCCTGCCTCTTAATACCTGACGGCAGAATGCAGAGATGTTGTTATTAAGGGTGCAATTTAGCCTGTCTCTTTTCTGCCATCTTCTCAGGGGCTGTAATGTGCTGAAAAGGCCATGGCGGAATGACAGCGTAAACAGGCCACTCACCGTGACACTCGCAATCTCTTACACGAGGAGCGCTGGGACAAAAGTGAGGACAAGGGAGGATGGATGCAAGGAAACATCCAACAGCCACTGTCTCATGTCGTGACCAAGCGGCCCAATGTCTTCGCAGTCACCCACAGGGCTCCTCACTTCCTGTCAGGCGAGCTAAGGCGTCGGAGATGGTCCTCTTACTGCTGTAATTATTCTCAATCGGTACCCATTCAGCTGGCAGACTGATGGCATATTTCAGTTCGGTTTAATGTCTCGCTCTGGCCCCAAGCCGCATTGTGAGAGGATGACTGACAGTTTGTAGGCTCTGTTTTCTCCTCGAGATTAAAATCACACCTATATTTTGCACCTCTGAGTTTGATTTGTTTACCTGGTTTGGCTTGACAAAAAAAGGGGGGGGGGATTAGTCATTTATTAAAATATATTCTGATAAATTATAATTTATAAGAAACATTTTTATTACATTTCAATTTTTTTTATAAAATTTTTAAAGCTACATTTGATATAGTATATACAAATTCTGGTCGATACAATAGTCTATTATTTTCATGTTATGGTGATAAGAAATAAATGGCTGATAATAATAAAAAAGCTATTTTGAGTAAAAAAATAAATACAAAAAACAATAACATCTAAAATTATTATTTAAATATTACATGCAAATTTATGCATCCAAATATTTAAATGCACAGCTGAAACATTTAAATTAATTTAAAAATGTAAAGATTACAATAATTTTTTTTTTAATTATTTAAAGAATATCCTTATGTGAGCATTTGATGACAACAAGGTCTAAATTAGTGCTGTCAAACAATTAATCGCGATTAATCACATCCAAAATAAAAGATTTTGTTTACAAAATTTGTGTGTACTGTGCATATTTATTATGTATATACAAATACACACACATGCATGTTTACATTTAGGAAACATGTTTATATTAAATATATTTATATACAATATAAATTATGTGAATAAATATATACACATCTAAATATTTTCAAAATATATACTGTATGTGTGTATTTACACACCCCATACATTAAACACATTTTTTTATTTTGGATGCAATTAATCGTGATAAATCATTTGACATCACTAGTCTAAATCTAAAATAAAGGAAATGGGTATATATGTATTGTAGTGATATCATATTTGACACGCTTAACAAAAGAGTTAAAAGTGATAGTGCGGCAAAATTATGTATAACTTATACAATACACACTTATGTGGTATGGTCACAACATTTTATTTTCAACACACTGTGATTTTCACACACATATTACATTTTCTTGGATGCAATTAATCGTGGACATGTCTAAATCTAAAATAAAGGAAATGGGCATATATATATGTATGGTGTATTTATATATAAAACAATATCCAATATGGTAACAATATATTTCATGACCTCTATTATAAAGTACTTTATTGAAAAAAATTACACACGTCAGCGTTAAGCATGGTGTGAAAAGCTAGGAAACTTGATTTTGCTGAAGTTGAACATTTGTAAATCGAATGCTGGTAAAAGAGTTTAAAGCAGGAAGTACACACTCTGGGTCTCTACAAAAGGTTACTGGACCCTTCATTTTATTATTGGCATTTGACATAAGGGCCACCCTCAGACACTAGGTGACATGGCTTTTACTAAGCCACACAATCAAAAAGGCTGAATGTTCAACTTTTACCAGCTATTCACATGCTTTCAGATTAAGGGTGAATGAACCAACCTTGCCAATTTAAATGGCCAGCTGGGAAGGACAGCAACGGTAACTCAGTGAAGCACATCCCTTTCACTTCATTTTAAAGTGAATACAAAGAAAGTGCAAGACATTTGTGAATGTATCATTGGTCACGGGTAGGAGCGATTCCTGAAAGCACATCAATTCAACCTTGGAAGGCTGTAAAAAGAGCATCTGGAAAATAAAAGAACATCTCTGAGGCAGGCTCAATATAGGAGGAAACAGGCGATTTTCAATGCACACTGAAAACCCAATCTACACCGTAGATCAGTTTTATATTAGCAACCAAATGGAAAGAAACAGGGTCATTACAAGAGGGTAAACAACAGAACTCAGTCTCAATAAGGATTCAAGGGTCTTCTAACAAAGAGAGAGAAGGACAACGCAATGCGATATGAACCACACAAAAGTTAATGGCCGGTAAGATTTTTTAAATGATTTTGAAAGATGTCTCTAATGCTCACCAAGGCTGAATTTATTCGATACAAATACAGCTAAACAGTGGTGATATAAAATATCACTACAATTGAAAATAGCTTTTTTAAATTTTTTTAAATATATTTTTACATGCAAGTTATTCATGTGATGGCTGAAAGCTGAATTTTCAGCAGATATTACTCCAGTCCTTCAGAAATCACTTGAATATTCTGATATGCTGCTCAAGAAACATTTCAATCAATGACGAAAACCCTTGTGCTGCTTAATATGTTTTGTGGAAACCATGAGACATTTATTTTCAGGATTATTTGATGAACAAAGTTCAAAAGAACAGCAATTGTTGTTTTTTTGTAAAATAATAAATTACTATATTGTCACTTTAGTGCATCTTTGCGGAATAAAAGCGTTAATTTCGCCAGCAGCCATATCACCCTGCAGCCCAAGACTGGTAGCCCACTGAAGCTAAGCAGGGTTGAGCCTGGTCAGTACCTGGATGGGAGACCTCCTGGGAAAAACTAGGTTGCTGCTGGAAGAGGTGTTAGTGAGGCCAGCAGGGGGTGCTCACCCTACGGTCTGTGTGGGTCCTAACGCCCCAGTATAGTGATGGGGACACGATTCTGTCAAAAAAGCACCGTCTTTCGGATGAGACGTTAAACCGAGGTCCTGACTCTCTGTGGTCATTAAAAATCCCAGGATGTCCTTCGAAAAAGAGTAGGGGTGTAACCCGGCATCCTGGCCAAATTTCGCCCATTGGCCTCTGACCATCATGGCTCTCCTAATCATCCCCATACACTGATTGGCTTCATCACTCTGTCTCCTCTCCACCAATAAGTTGGTGTGTGGTGGGCGTTCTGGCGCAATATGGCTGCCGTCGCATCATCCAAGTGGATGCTGCACATTGGTGGTGGACGAGGAGATTCCCCCCCTTCTATGTAAAGCGCTTTGAGTACCCAGAAAAGCGCTATATAAATGTATCATGATTAGAACGATGAGTCAGAGCTTTCCCTAATGTGTAAGTGCCCTTGATAAAACAGTATGCTTCAGTTTTACGTCTTGTGCATTTGCATCATCTGTACCTTTGCCTAGAATTGACTGCACTAACTTTTGGGTCCACTAGATAGAAACTCACAGTTTCAGGTCGTTCCTTTCAAGAACATGTAAAATCTCAATGAAAACAGCAGAATAGGATAGAAAAAATAACATCAATGGCTGTGCAAAGGGTTATAGTACTTACAGTATATTATGCGAGAAAATGGTATATATCTACATAGTGTTATTTGTTTCCCTAGGTGTCGAATTTTAAGTGGAACTACACCTTTAAGAGGTGGATTTTGTGCAGTTTAGTTAACAGAGAGCTTATTATGTCGAGAAGGGCTTTCTGCCAGTGGAAACAGCGAGAGGTTGCAGGATGGTTCTGATGAAACAAACAGAAATCCATCCATCATCTCTTCAGCGCCTACTCACCGGTTGGCCTAAACAGAAACAAAGTGTTCAAAACTCAATAGCAATGCCAACGCAATAACCTTCTATTTATAGAGACCTCATTGTTTCTACATTATTTTCAGCTGTGGCATGGTGTTGGCGGGTCACTGCTGCTCTGACAGCCACACAAAGGCAGAACGAATCTCATGGCTTCATTTGGGACCGATAACCCAATCAGATTTGAAAGGATGAGCCAGTTAAGCTCACTCATCTCAATTTAATCTTCTCCAGGGATCAGCAGGAAGACGGAGGAGTTTTCGCAGCCTGGGAGCCGTCCAGCAACCTGCCTGCTCATAAAACAGACACCCGTCAGCCAGTCAGTCAAGGCCAATGACAGAATGGGGACATGAGTGCATCACAGCGGGGATCTGGACTTGACAGCGGTCAGTGTGAACAGAGGTTGACAGCTCCATAATTTATAACATATGCTAATTTCTGAAGTAAATGTGAATGGTGCTTGCCTGCACCCACAAGTGTCGTGGGTGGTTTGCCAGGCATAGCTATGAAGTTTTAGAGATGCTGTAGGTTGTTTCTATGATGTTCTTAGTGTTGGTTAGGTGGTTGCTAAAAGTTTCAAGTAAAAACTTTGCACTGCATTCTGGTTCCTATATTTGGTTCAGGTTTAATGCGCGTCTATAAAGCATAAAGCAAAGAAAGTCTGCTATAAGGACTCTAAATAGGTTTATGTTTTATTAAACTCCTTGTCAAAATATGTGTTTAATTAAGACAATATAATAAGTAGAATAAGACATTTTAAATTTACAGGAAGGTGTTTACAATGTGTTTTTCTACCTTAATTTACAGGTATTTGTTTTTCTATTTAATGAGGCAAAAATTTTTTAATATATTTTAAATAGATTCAATTTTTTTTTTTAAATAATTTTAAATACGATTTTTACAGTAAAACTATTAACGTTATAAATAAAAAATGTTGAATATAAAGCGGTTCTCCCATTTAGAAAATGATTTAACACTGTATTGTACTTTAAAAATGAAACTAAAACCGCAGCACTGAATCACTGATTGATCACTGATTGATTCATTCAATTGATTCATTCAACGGCTGAGTGATTCAGGTGTGAATGGGGAATCACTGTCTTTATGAATGGGGAATAGATAAACATCATGACTCACTCATTGAAACACGCTGTGTTTGCTTTTAAACACACAGTTCATTCATGAATGAAGCACCGCTGTGTTTGCTTTTAGAGATTTAGAGATGGCTAGCGGTTACTTTATTCAGAACTATTTCCTTGATGAAATGGCACAAATCAGACTTAGTGTTATATCAGACAACGTAGTCACTTCTTTTTAACTTCTTGTTTATTGAGCTGTTTTATTAAATCAATATCACATTTGCAAACTCCCGTAATAATCTTTAAAAGCGGTCACGATCTGTGGGCTCACAAAAAACGGTCAATAAAAGAGCGCGCAAGTGAGTTCTCTTTCACTTTAAATAAGCAAGACTCAAAAGAACATGCAAATGATAAATTCAGTCATCGCAATATAAGCACAGAACCTGCGGGAATTAGTAGAATTATTATTAATAGCCGCAAACCTGCGCCGAAATTCAAGTCCTGCTCTGTGTTCTCTGCTAATAATAACCCAACTGTGAATGATGCGAGCGGCGTTACTATGATGTTACTGAGAAGCTGCAGCCGTGGCGGGAAGGACTTTTGGTGTGGCGGCCCGCCACGGCTGAATGAATGTAGCGGAAACACTGCCAGGCCTATTTAGAAGAACTGTGGGATAAATGTGCTTAATTATCCAGAAAATAAAATCACAACCTAAATAGATTACATTTTCTTTAAGCATTTTTTTTTCTTTTGGGGTGAAATGTGACTTTTTCTGGGCAGGTTTTGTGAGATTTCACCCATTCGCAACATAGAATATTATTAATTATTAAAATCACGTGTGTTATTTATGTGTATATATATGTTATGTAGGCACATCAAAACAATGCCGTGTGATAGGCTGTTTTTGAAAAGAAAAACAGTGTTGTCCTCCAAAAGCAAGAGGTAGATTTAAAACCATCACGGACCACCTGTCAGAAGTGACTAATGAATGCTACTATTTACATAGAGCAGACGAGTCAATCTCCCTGCACATCTTTTCATGCGAACATCCCTACACCGAAAGTTAATAATCATTCAGGAGAAGGACAATGACATTGACTAAGTGAAAGTCCATATCTGTTCCATGTGTTCCTGTTTGTTTAGGCTGAGGGAAAGCTTAGTTTGATTTGCTATAAATCCTTCCATGCCTGTCAAGAGTTAAATATCAAGGTACCTGTTAAGTAAAATGTGAGGCAAAACAGCAAGAGTCCAGTGAAGAGGTTGCTGAGGAAGGTGACCACTCCGCAGGTGATGCCCTCAGGAACAGGGTAAACCGTCTCAATGAACAGCTCCAAGAAGATGGGCACACTGCTGTTGATGAAGATACCCACCAGGATGCAGGAGGTGTAGAGAGTGGCTAAAGGAGCAGAGAGAGAGAGAGTGGGCTATATCTCAAATACATTTCTAGAACACCTTCTTTACACAGAAAAGTAAGACAACCGTGCAAATGAGTATTTGAGGGGGGAAAGCTTTCCAACTCAATTTTCCTGTGCTGGCAAATCCTATTTCAGCGGATATTACTCTAATCGACTAGGAAAACACTGTTACACCTTATTCTTAAGTAATGATTATTATGTGCCAAGTTGGTACTACAAAAACCTTTATTTTTATCTTAGCACAGCTAAGTTTAATGAAGTGTGGAAATTGCGTTTTTATTTTTGCAAATGTTGGAAAGATCATGTTTTTTTTCAGTGTTAAATACACATTCATTTCCAAGATTCAATAGTATTAAAAAAATTGCCAAAAAGAAACACCCTGCTTTAGAGTCTGTTGTCATTTTAAAGGATGAAAAGCTGTTCCATGTGTGAATGTGCAGTTAAGTTTTAAAAGAACATCGCAAACTGGTTCTAACCAGGGCAGAGAGATAAATGGACAGCCCAATGCACAAGAAGAGCACAAGCACATCAGAGTCTCCAGTTTGAGAAACAGATCCCTCAACGGTGTCATTGAAAATACAGGGCAAACACTAGTTTCAAAAATGGGCTAAAAAAGACTGTACAGTAAATGATAAGAAAACAGTATTATAGATGAATTACTCAACACTTGAGGTGTTGGGTTCCTATGTGAACAAGACTTATGGGAACCTAAGGGACCTATGGGAAATGTTGCATTAAAACGTCACCTTAAATACTGCAATTAATTAAAATAGTAATTTGAAACATTATAAATTGCTTCAATGCACAGTAGGTTCGGTAACATCTTTTAATATTTTTGAAAGATGTCTCTTATGCTAACCAAGGCTGCATTTCTTTGATCAAAAATACTATTAAGTATTAGTTCCCCTATTTAAACAATTTTGTAATTTTTTACCAATTTAATGCAACCATGGTGAAGAACAGCATCAAAAGCTTTCACAAACATAAAAAGTTCATAATGATGCCCAACTTTTTAAATGTAATTTAGTTCTAAACACAAATCCAGAAAAATGTCTTGCATATATGTGGTAATCATGGTATAAGTGAAAGAACGAATAAAGGCACCATATTATGTTATATAATGAATATTATTATTTGAATAATATTTACAGCATTCAGAAACGAGACAAATATTGCTCTGCTCTGCAACCTACTGAAATGAAGCAATAAAGCATGAAGACTCTTTACGTGTGTTCAAGGAACACTTGCACTGTGGTTACATTTACAATCAAATGGGTTTATTCAAGCATGCATTGTTGCTTCTAAGAAACAGCATGTCTTGTTGAAAGTCATTCAGAGAAATCTTACAGGCTGCAGTGACTGGAAGAGAAGCAAAATTACCCACATTTGGCTTGTGACGGGAGTTAATTTGATACATTAATTTGATGTAAGGAAGCACTGGTATCCATAGTATAAGTGAAGGAAATGACAATGGCACTGTTAAATTACATGGACATGGTACGCAAAGGTCCATAGTCAATTATTCCTTGCATAACGATTCCAGCTAGAATAGATTCTGATGAATTGATGTTGCCACAACATAGCCTTGTGTTCATTAGCATGAAAGATGAATTGCGAGAGGCATGGAAAGCCACGGATGGCAATAGGACACGTGTGTGTGATAAAATCTTGCCAGATGGAGTGATGGCCCATGAGTCTATAAGCTCTGTCTGCCAGGAATTCTGGGAGACAGCAGATAAAAAAAGTCAGGTGCCAACCATAAAATGATAATTGATGGTAATATTTGAGCTGGCTGATCTATAGGGCATATGTTTGTTTCAGGCCAGCTTCTCTAGAGCCCCACTCCCTTTTCCCTTCACTGATCTGGACTTAATGAGCTCCTCTGGCTCCCTCTCACCGACGCAATTGCAGCTTGCCTATGCCAGCGTTCGCCTACCAGACTCCCTGCGGGGCGACAGTTTTCTGGATGTGCACAAGGCAGAACATACTGCTGTTTTCAGCACAGTATACCTTTAGTGGAGGGCAGGTGAGTAAGCCTGGTCAGGCAGGTGAGAGTGAACCAGGTGGCCGCCAAGGATGCTCCGGCAAACATCAGCACCAAAATTAGCTTCAGCATTCCTCGAATATAGTCAGAAAACCTGAGGGCAAAAACAGAAAACAAAACAGAGGAGGAGAGAGAAACATGAATCTCGAGTCATAGCTCGAAGGTGACAGAACAAAAAAAGTACAGAGGAAGCAAATTACAGGCAGGCGCAGGTGAAACTTTTTCACAGATGTTATTTTTGGCACCAACGTCAGAGACGCATGCGGAAAATCTTGTCCCTCAAAGACTTGCCTTGTGGAGATGACTCAAAACAAATCCTCACATAGTCTTGTATATTTGATCCACACTAACTTTATCATTTCTGACAAAGTTCTCCACACTGTTTCCTCTCATCAGACACAGTTTAGCACCTCTAATATGATGGAGATACAAAGCAATATCTCTAGGGCATGTTCTTCATCACCTTTCTTCACAACAGAGATGAAAGCCATCATAAAAAACACTTTATGGAGGAGTTAGCTGTTATTTGTTGTGTCGAGGTCGCAAGACTCATTAATGATGGCTTATGGGCTTTTAATACATTATAAAGTAATTATTCACCTCAAAATGAAAGTTCTGTCATCATTTACTCATCCCCATGTTTGTGAGTTTCTATAGTTGGTGAACACTAATGGAGAATGTTATTAGGTTATGAACAGTGCTGGGTAGTAACTGATTACATGTAATTGTAATTAGATTATATTACATTTTAAAATATTCGTAATTTTTTTATTGACTACATACTATTCATATGGTCAGATGACATGCTGGTAAAAAGGTTCTATTAATTTTTTTAAGCTTTTCTCAATTTTTTTTTACTAAATGTACATTTTGTAGTGCTGTCAAATGATTAATCCCATTCAAAATAAAAGTGTATGTAATATGTGGGTGTACCGTGTATATTTATTATGTATATATAAATACACAAACATTCAGTATATATTTTGAAACCATTTACATGTATATATATATTATAGAAAAATATATTTAATATACAAATATATATTTTTTCTTATATACATGCACGTGTGTGTATTTATATATATCCATAATAAATATAAACAGTACAGACACATATTATGTAAACAAAAACTTTTATTTTGTATTCTATTAATCGTTTGACAGCACTACATTTTTTTTATTTAATTAATTAGCTTTTCATTAATAAACCCCCTTAGTTCTTTCACAAACCCCAGTTTGGGAAACTTCGACGTAATATAATGTTTAATGCTCTTTATGTTAAAACAACAAATGTAATATATTTTCTTTCTCTTTGTATTTTTATTTCAATATGGTACAAAATTAACCAATGTGATAAACAAGTTGGGTCAACAGTAATCTAAAAGTTGTCTGATTATTACCTAAAAAGTGCAATGTAATGGATTACATTACTAACTACAATTTTTGTCATGTAATTAGGAATTGGTAATGGACTACATTTTGCACGTTATTTACCCAGCACTGGTCGTGAACATGAACCAGAGGAAGTCAGATTTCAAAAATGACAAAAAGCTCCATAAAAGTATAATAAAAATTACCCATATGACTTAAGTTACATTGTAAGTGTTCTAAAGCCATTCATTAATTTTGTGTGTGTCAAAGACAGAAATGTATATAAATATTTACAGGTTATATACACATAAGATGTGCAGACCAAGTTTTTTGGTCATTTTTGGAGTTTGACAGCACAGACTTCCATTCATATTTATTATACAGCATATAATATGTATATATTATACATTAAAACAGCGGTTAGGACATTCTTCAAAATTTCCCCTTTTGTGTTCCATGAAAGAAGTCACATGGTTTTGAAATACAAATGCTGGGACAACATATAAATAAGGAACAGAATTTTAAATTTTTGGGTGAACTATCCCTTTAAATTTCAAGCATTAAATTTAATCTACTGTCGATCACTTTCTTGACCCCCCAATGCCGGTGCCTTCTGCATTAAAACAAGCAATGTCACCCCTACCTCCTGACTGCTGTCTGACAATTAAATTCTGGTGGTTTGTCAGGCATCCCAGTGTTTGCCCAACTGCTCAGCATACCTCACACCACAAACCGTTAATTGACCTGCGGAGACAGCCTCGTATGATTCACCCGTCTTGTATAACTCCACCGTAATGGATGAACGAGGACGAATCTTTGACGAGGACTTGCGGCTATTATATCCGCCTCTGGAATCACATCAATTAGAATGTGCAGCTATCACCCCTGCAGCTCAATTTTAATGCATCCATTTTTCTAAAGCATGGACTTGACCCAAAGGGCTGAGCTCTGCGGCGGAGAGCTTGTGGCGTATAATAACTCATGTTAACGCATTTGCTGCACGATTCGTGGCACAGGGAGGGAGCTGGACCCCGTAACTCACAGTTTCACAGGGGCCCATTAACCAGAGATCACTCGCCAAACGACCACTAATAGGACCAGGCTGCCGTGGAGACTTAGTGGGGCATCTGTTGCTGCTCTCTGCAACCAATGAACAGCCAAAGTGAGAAAAAAGCAAATACGTAAAAGTGCCAAAGCAACCGGCGGGGTGTGCAGTCTTTAATCAGCTTTATGAATCCCCATTCGGCTTGTAGCTCACAACTCATTTGAATAACACACAACTAAGGCAGATCACAGGTTTTCATTGATGTTTTAACCCCCTATCTTAACGGCATTTCTAGTACCAACCCAAAATCCAGCAATGTGACAATTGATTGAATGCAGAGTTTGCCTAATTAAAAGGTTTTCAAAATGCAGAACCTGGCTGGATGTGCTGATTGGGGACCTTATGCACACATTTAGTCATCAGGGACAGACACATCTCTTGTTTTTTGCAGACAACAGTTTGCTCTTTCTCTCTTCTCTACGCCAGTGTCTTAATCAGTCTGTGCGACGTGACCATTTCATTAGCATTTTCACCCACTGTTCATAACAAAAGCTGATTTTAATAAATTAGCAGGAAGAGAATAAATTAGCTTTGGGATCTGAGAGGATCCAAAACAGCCTGGATAAAAAGCCTAACAGAGACAAAATAAACGTCTTTCCAGAGCGTAGGAACAACCTGAAAAGTATGACAAGTTTGACACTAGTTTATATGCCTAGCTGCCACGGATACACTCATATGAGACCATTTAAAAAAAAAAAAACACCTTAGAAAGTTTCTAATACCGTCAGCATTCCAGCATTTTTGTCATGAAACTTTAATAATTAGGCCTAAAACACTGTTGTGACAAGTATAAATATATAAAATGCAGATTTTCTTCTGTAGTTCGTATCTTCTCTCCTCAGGAAGTTTTTCTTTCTGTCTGGCTCAGCACACAAACTGTGCCTGGCGTGGGTTATATCATGAATATGCATTATTTTATGTGATGTTTGCCCTAATTGATTTACTGTAAAGGTGGAAGATGGTAGCCACTGTAGGATGACCACCTGCCATTCAGCCCACTCCTATAGTGATCCAGTGCTGGTCGCAAAAAAGTAATAACTTTACCAGCTGTCTACAGTTTTTCCTTCGCAAGACTGTCAAACAAACCAAAAATAATATAATGACTATCTCCCAAAAAAGTGTGGGAGACTAATTTGATTATTTATAACAGTAGGGCGACAGTTCAGGCATGTGCAAAACTACATATTTTTTAAATTGAGTAGTCAGTGTGCTGCCTGAATGACTAGTTAGTCTTTAGTTAGCCTTGCACTTTTATCCATTGCACTGGATTGGGGTTGTCTTCCAGTCACCGATCAGACAATTTTCTTATGGCTTTTTTCTTTCTTTCTTTCTTTTTATTTGACAAAAAAGTAGTGAATACACTCAATTCGTCAAGGATAACACAAAGTTTAAAATAAAACTTATTTCCATTGTGGTGCTTGATGTGAAGCACAAACTCCACTCCCAGTAACAGATACATTGACACTGCATTATAAATACAAAAATTAGCTTTTAAACTAAAACGGACCATACTTGAAATACCTTTAATATTCAGAGGTAATTTATTCCACAAAAGTGTCCCAGAATATCTAAAAGACCTACGACCATATATAGTTTTAAACCAACATAATGTAATATCCATAAGACTTTGCCTAGTTCTATAACAATGCTGCTCATTTACCCTAGAAAAAAGTACATTAAAAACCTTATTTTTGACCTTATTAGTATAGGACGATGTAGAGGAGACCGGAAGTGACGTGGGAGAGAGAAGGGGGTGGGGTCGCTAAAGGTCCTCGAGCTGGGATTCGAACTTGGGATGCCCGTAGCACATCGTGAGAGTGACCACTCTGATTGGCTGTTCAGCTTATGCCAAGTTCACACTGCACGATTTTAGCCCGATTTTTCACTCGCCGACAGGTTTTGATAAATCGCTGACAAATGCCCGACATCGGAGGCAAATCGGTGCTCGTTCACGTGAGTGAAAATCACGCAGTGCGAATTATCAAAGACGCAATGTGAGGTCATCGCCGATGCGTCTCCGACACCCGCAAAATATTTGGCATGCTAAATATCTGGAGCTGTCGGCGATTCACAATCCTGCTGTGTGAATGAGTTCTGGCTGAAAAATACATCAGTGATGACCTACAGCCAATAAGAGAGCAAGATACAGAGCACTGGGAAACTCGGGGAGGAGGTACAATTTTTTTTTACAATACGCCATTTACAAACAACGTGCATACATTTTGGCATTAGAAAATACAGATCAGGTAGGCTACATGAAGATGAAGAAGGGGCTAGGGTTTTTCCTGTAAATAATATTCTTCTATAAAAGGACAAAAGATTTATTGCATTTTTATTTTTCACCACTTTGAGGGCTTTTATAGGCTATAAGCAATAAACTCATAAAATGTACAGCACGTTGGTTTCACAAGTAGGCTACTTAGATTTGTGTATATGAAAATTTCATAGCAGAACTATGTTTGTTAATGAGTCATCTTTGTTAATTACTGTGTGTTCAGGGAGGACTTATAGACCATAATATCAGCGTGATCTTGCGTTATTTGCATTGCGTTTGGCTGTATTTTGTAGACCAGAGAGTTGTCTGCGATTCTTCCTATTGTAAAGTCATGCAGTGTGAAACCTCCTGTCGCCAATCCATCGTGCAATGTGAAAACAGCAGCGACTGAATGCTACCCCAGATAGTCGTGCAGTGTGAAAACAGCAGTGATCCGATGACTTTGAAAATCGTGCAGTGTGAACTCGGCATTAATGAACGAGTGCACTACTGGAAAAACAGAAGTGACGAAAGCAAGCAAACATTTGATCGGCAAAAAGTCAAGAGGACACACACATTATCTGCATCTCATCAGGGATGATTCTGGAGTAATGGAGAGTTAATTCTTCTCACGTATGCGCAAAATGTACATGCTTATTGGTTGCTGGTTTGAGTCTTTTCAGTTTGTTCAAGTGCAACTTTTTGGCCCAGATGCAGGTAACATGAGGCGACACCAGTCTGCTTTCGTTGCCGTTAATTCTTTGATGACGCTTAGACCTGTAAGGTGCGTTCATGCAGGATTTCTGCTTGTGTTGTAAAACAGAATGCAGAACAGAACACAGTGATCTTGAGATACTTAAAAAAAAATGTAAACTATTTTTAACACATATTGAACCCACTTAGACACATTGAAATGGCTTTTGATACCAAGCGTGAATGCAGATCAACAATTAAAATATAGAGTTAAACGATATTTGTTTAGAAATGTTTTGTTAAAAGGTAGTCAATTTGTAACAAAAGCGATGCTTTGATGGCTGTAACTGCTTTAAAGAGGATGAATTTAGAGAGATTTAGCATGCTGACAGTCCCAACACGCTGTCACAGCATGCTAAACTCCTCTCTAAGAAGTTTTTAAAAACCTCTAAATCCAGCCCCTTAAAAGCACCACTGCTAAAAAAAAAACCTCACAATTCGACCTTACTAAACTAAGCCAATAAAACTGAGCCATGGTTTCTTTGAGAAGGAAGGCATCCTGATATGTGACTAATATTTTAGGGTCTGCTACTTTTGGTTTTCATGTCACTGGACAGTATATGTAAAGTGAAGTAAAACAAAAGCTAATGTGTGACAACACCACCATCATTTCTCATGCATGGGGTCATTACTCACCTCGCCATGGCCACACCAACCACACAGCCTCCAACTATGGACCAGAACCCGATCCAGCCCGCATCCACCTGTGAGAGCAGAGAAAGATGCGATCAGCTGAGATTATTCGCTGCTTGTAATGCTGGACATCACTCATGGAGCAGCTAGATGGACAGTGAGTCAGGGGTGTCTGCAGTGCCGATCAGAGAGAAGAATAAACTGCCAGACATCATGCGGTCCACAAACATGTCTTTGATGAACAGTCTGGTTCAACAGCAGACTTCATAAAGCAGATGGTCTATATCAGGCATGGCTGAGGTCAACACAGTATTGCTGAAAGCAGGAAGACCAAAAGTTTCTCTATGAGGACTAAATTAAATGTTGTTTAAACTTAGTATCTGTTTTTTTTTAAACACCCACTACTGTTCAAAAGTTTTGGGTTGGTAATTTTGTTAATGTTTGTGAAAGAAGTATCTTATGCTAACCAAGACTGCATTTATTTGATAAAAATACAGTTAGAAAATAATATTGAAAATGGAAAATAATATATGAAATATTTTTTCAAGTTAAAAATAGATGAAGTTCATTGAGACCAACTTTGAAGCTGGCTTGAGAAAGCCCGGCCAGAATTTTTAAAAGTCTACAAAAGTTTGACAGTTTTCAGTTTGAAATAGTTTAGATTAAAATATTAAATTCAGAATGTTTTAAAGGCAATACAGTTTATTAGAAAAACAGCCAAGTCGGTGTGATCCGCGAGCCAGGACTCGAACTCGGGACACCCGAAGCACAACAGCACTACAGTACATATTGGCGCACTGCCCACAAGGACACCATATTTTTATATATTTTAAAAAGTAATTTATTCCTTGTTTAAAGGTGCGTTCATGCCATATCATAATTACAAGATATCAACTTGTAAAAAGCGTTCACGTCCTCATAGAACTCGTAATTTCAACTTGTGACCTGAGAGCTTTCTGAAAGCTTCGGCTTGTACCCTTGCTTGTACCACGTGACCGCTGCACCTCATTCAGAACCAGAAAAAAATGCAGACGCTTTCAAAGAAAGCTATATTACTGCTCTTAAAAAAAAATAAGGAAAATAGATGCATATTTATAGATACTATAATAAAAAAACATTATGTAAGTGTTCAACCGGTTATCATTTTGTTGTTGTTCTCAACATTCTTTCACGGTTCACGGTCATTTTGTTGACCGTCCCTATAGAAATGGATAATCCCCAGTCCGAGGATGTGATCAGCACCGAAACATCACGTGTTGTTATCTCGGAATTATGGTAATTACGATATGGCGTGAACGCAGCATAATTCTCAGTCTTCAGCATCACATGATCCTTTAGAAATCATTCTAATTTGCGGACTTGGTGATCAAAAAAACATTTCTTCATCTATCATATCACTGTTGAAAACAATTGTAAAGCTTTATATTTTCTACACAAACTGTGATACTTTATGTATTCTTTGATAAAATAGAAAGTTCAAACAGAACAGCATTTATTCTAAATATAAATCTTTTGTAACAAACTATTTTATACTGTCACTTTTGATCAATTGAATGAATCCTTGCTGAAAAATAAATAAGTCTTATACTAACTTAATTATTTTACGGACGGAGACAGACAGACACAATGTTAAAAGTATTTAGAAAAACAGCTTGACTGAGTGCGACAATGGCTTTATAACCCATTATTCTCAGCCAGCAAAAAAACGTTCTAAAACACATTGGGCAAGCAAACACACATCCCTCTTGTCCACTCAGATTAGATAAATTGAATAAACTGCTCTATAACATACCACATAAGTAGAATAATAATTCTGGTTGGAAAAAGTAACTGCATCAGTCTTTGATTTGGCTGATTTGATAGCTAGCTAGCGAGGATAACAGAGTGATTAGAAAAGCTGGCTCTGTCTGGGCATCAGCTTCCATTCCCTGGGGGTGGGGGTGGGGCTGGATAGAAGAATGCTGGCTAAGCTCTCCAGCACCAGGGACATCTCTCACCCACTGCACAGGAAAGCACCTTCAGCAAAACACTGATTCCACAACAGAACATTTCCTAAAGGTCCTTCCAACCTGCGGCTATCAGGATGTACAACTGTTCTCTGAACTGAATCTCATTATGTCTTTGGGTGGATTGTAATGTCACTATTTAAAGAACCTTGATCTCATGAATATCACTTTACTCATTGTTATATAATCTTCCTAGGCCAGAGTGTCACATTACCTCATTAATATTCATGAATCATGCTAATTAATATACAAATTCCATGTTATTTTTTTATGTGTAGTAGAGCTTACCTCTGAGATTAAATTAAATATTAATTTAACATCAAGGCATGATCATTTTAAATTAATTCCATCGCTTTAAAATTGTCAATAACACTATGTTCAGTCTTGTAAAGTGTGATTTGTGTGGTGCTCAATTTGTGTACAATAGAACATGACATTTATTTGACAGTTTAATTCTACTAGAATACACAAACCTCAATATAATGTTTATTTTACTTTGTGGAGATTCAGTACTTTACATTTTCAGATTTCACCATCTACTTAACACTGCCAATGTTTCTCTCTGAACAAGCACAATATTTAGTCTCAATAACTGGCAGTAAGGCACTGCTGCTCTAAGAATTTATGCGGTCTGAGGATACATGTGCTGATGGGAATGTCCTACTGCGGGGGTAAAACACATCTTTATCTATTTGAAATAAACATCAAGTGCTAAAATATACAGTAACTCATAGCACATAATCAGAATATAATATATCATGTTCTTTTAATGCAAGTCAACAGAGGTAGACTACATAATTTAATATCAGCCGATGGAGATGTATGCTAAAAGTTTGGGGGAGTGGGGGGTGGCAGAGATGTTTGCCCCCCTGGTTCCAGTGCCCCTGGATGTATTAATTGCCATTTCCAGCCTGTGATTCATGTCTACTGCTGTAACATTGCTTTTTTCCCCCAAGAAATGACAGAAGTATCATACACTATGCTATTTCCTGTGGCAAAAGTGTAACTCATGTATGTCCAAATCATTATTTCAAATTCAAAATTTTCTGTCATGCAGCAATGTGCACTGGAATTGTTAGGACTCAGGACAAGGAGAATGATACAGTGGATACCCCTATTAAAATGATGTTACATGTCTATGCAGTTTAGGAAATGCTGTAGTCATCACTTGGGATCCAGTAGACTAATAATAACACTGAATCAATATAAAACAACTAAACTATAAATGGATTCAAATAGAAAATGTAGGGTTGGCAAGGCCCAACTAGGCACCGTGCTAAATCCATCCCAAACAAACGAAAACATCATACATTATTTGGTGTCAGTATAAACTAATATCACACAAATCACATTCTTCTGGGAATGCTAACACTTTTTCAAGGTATTCTAAACCTCCTTGCTCACTAACGTGTTTACACTAGAAACCTCACCGGCAAAAAACATGGCATTACTCACTGAAATGGGTTTTAAATCAGAAAACCACACGGCTATACCTATAGTTTTAATCAGGGCCAAAGAGTCCTGCACACACACCACAAAATCAAGCCCTAGTTTTGAGCAGTTTGAGGCAGTCATTTTTAATGTTGCTCAAACCCAGCAATGCACATTCTGTTTAATGATGACTTTCCAAACTTTCCAAGGGCAAAAGGTGTCGGTCTAATCAGTGCACAGCCATTGTGCGCAGGCTTAATGGCCATTCACCATTAATGAAGCAATTAGACAAGGCTGATTAAATGTAGCGGAGGAGCATGCACTTAAATGATGCTAATTATTGTTGTACAACTCTACATGCTTACTGCCTCAGGGTTCTACCATTCCATTTGCAAATTACCATGTTCGAATGTGAAAACGTATTTGTTGTTGACTTCCGACACTGATCAAAACATAACTTAAATAAAAGCCTCATAATATAAACAAAGGCTTCTAACCTCATTTGCAAATTACATTTCATTCAACAACTGGATGCTTTTCATTGCTTTCCATTAAAGACAACAGAGAAATCATTCAGAGTAAAGTAAATGATTAACACGTTACAAAAAAAAGTCCCAATCCGTATAAGAAAAAGCAACTGTTATACAGAATGCACGTTAACAAAGTTAACTCGTGTAACAAAGCTTCTGCAGTAATTCTAAAATGAGTTTTTCAATGTCAGGTTTCCGAAGTGGTCCAGGCTGAATTAATTGTTGAAGTTTAATACTTAGAGGTTGGGGTTTGGAACAAATCTCTAACCAGAATGTCTGAGGGCTGTCTAGTACTGACTGACACTATGGAACAGTGCCCAGGTGATGTCACTCACCTGTGAATAAGGCGGCGGGGTGTGGGGCTCTTAAAAAAACCTGGAATAGAAGAGCCACGAGGGTTCACGTTATGGACAATTGTTCTCTCCTTCAGATTTTGTTTTGCTGCTTACGAAAATTACAGAAAACTTGAATGAAGCTACAAGTGCATCTCAATAAATTAGAATGTGGTGGAAAAGTTCATTTATTTCAGTAATTCAACTCAAATTGTGAAACTCGTGTATTAAATAAATTCAATCAGTTTAAGTCTTTGGTTCTTTTAATTGTGATGATTTTGGAGTCAACAAATTAGTAAAGTGATCTGGAAAATGTTAATTTACTGTATATGTACTCAATAACTTTAATTACTGCCTCAAATGGAATCAGTGGCACTGCTGAATGGAAGCCCAGGTTTCTTTGACAGTGCCTTCAGCTCATCTGCATTTTTTGGTCTCTTGTTTCTCATTTTCCTCTTGACAATACCCCATAGATTCTGTGTGCATTGAATTTATTTAATACACAAGTTTCACAATTTGAGTTGAATTACTGAAATAAATGAACTTTTCCACGACATTCTAATTTATTGAGATGCACCTGTATATCCACGCACGCTTGTGTCGAACCGAGTACTCGGATACCCAGAAGGAACGCAACCGGGCCAGAGTGAAGACGAACGGTTTATAGGTGAGTGGCTTCTCTCTGGGAATTTAGTAGCTGACACACACATCTCCATCCACACATTTTGGAAAGGACTGACTCCCACGTTATTAACATCACATAGGGAAAGTTGTTTGCATTGCGACAAAAAAATTTTAATAATAAAACCCTTAGATTGGCCGTATTAGCTGTTTGTTTATTAGGAGTATCCGTTGTCGTAACACGTGTGAGCACTTTTTTACACAATGGGCTACTAGAAATCTATATATAATTTCAGTTTGTCTGATAACATTTATTTCTCTTCAACCAAATTTAAATTACTAGAAAAAAGACACTCTCAACAATAGTGAAATATTAAAAATGGGAGAAGGAAATGCTTGCGGCATACGCTTTCAATTGTTGTTAAAAAAAGAACTCTGACTTGAATGAGAAGACTGAAAATTCTAATTAGTCTCACAATGGCTTTGGTAGCAGATACATATTGGGGGAAAGACCTTCTATCTTCAACTTTCATGGTTTTCTTTCCAATGCCAGTTCAAAGACCACCTAGTTTACCTGAAAAAGAAACTACAAGACATCATCTTTGTCTCCGCAAGCTCGTAATTCAGCTGGGCCTAGAATGTTACAAGATTGCTTTGGCCCATAACTCTCCCATTTCAGATGCAAATGAGAGGAGGCTGGGGAGAATCAGAAACTCTGAGGTGGAGAGCTCATCTCATTAAGCTGTGGTTGGCCCATCAAAGATGGAGTACTTTTGTAAGTATGCAAATAAAAGCGTCTTGAGCATGTATGTTTGATTAGATTCTGATGAGCTCTGTCTGGAGAGGGAAAGAGTGGAGAGGGCTATCTTCATATGGATAGCTTTGGATTTTCAAAACCATAATTAGATGTTTTTAACAGCTTGTTTTGAAGTTCAAAGTCCACCCATTCAGGCCTGCCAGCTTTTTAATGAGAAAGTATAGAAAGGCAAACAGTTTTTCAGTCAGAGTTCCCAGTCAATACTTCAGTGTGTGTTTGTACTCCCAGGTTTAACTATGAGTCAATAACCATTTAATCCAGGGAAATTACATTTCATTTTAATCATAATTAAACTCATAGAAGGTGCAAATGATTTGTACATCTGATAAATGCAACTTACTTCAGACACAAAGCATACTGAAACACACGGGTGAAAGTAATCAGGTCTTTCAATATTTGGATTAATTTATAACATCCAATTGTTTTATTAATCATTTAACCATCGAAGCATAAACTAGACATCATTCTTTTCCTGAGAACCTAATAATTACCAATAATGTATCATGTAAATGGGCCCAGCATGGAACATGGAAAATGTCTTACCTGGCTGACTTCAGCAGGTGTTAAAATCATGTCCAACACGCCGGCCCAGCCGGCAACAACCCCTGTGGGCACGGAGTAGGCGAGTGCTATCATCAGGAAACGCATGTTGCTGAAAAAGCAAAAGCAAAGAAGAGGACTGATGAAAACGTTTCGTAATAGAACAGAATGAATGCACTTTAAGGCACTAGGCTGCATTTTGACTGTGTATGACGCACATTTCTGAAAGAGTAACAGATCTTTCAGAGCTGTCATGAAGCTGAACATGAAAGCTTGTGCATCTCACAAAGAGTCAAAGACTGTAGAGTTTCTTTCCTATACCTTACAGACTGTCACCAAACATTTATCCTACCTTGCAGCCCAGTGACAGACAGATAAAAGTCTCCTGGATACAAAAAAAACAACCTAAAACTGATAGCAGAAGCAGATATCAGGGAAGCATAATGCTAGATTAAATACATGCCCAGAAGCGGAGCTTTGTCTTACATGGATTTAGCTTCTTCAACAAAATATGATTCTTAATAGGACACTGCACATTATAAAGCAAAGGGTCAATGTAAAATTACAACTTTATTAATATTACAACAAAATGACGCAAATGCACCAGTGAACTTGAAATTTACATTCTAATCCATTTGCCATTTTAGTAGGAGTCAAACTGACTAAATTAATGAATATGACATGATACAATATTGACTAAATAAAAAATTAAGCTATGATGAAAAGAATGATTGGGGGTTATTTTTAATTATTTAGGTCCTGCAGCAAATGAAAAATTGACTTTGAGAATAAGCAAAGCTAACAGACAGCTTTCTTCAGGTAATATTGACCTTGATATCAGAACGTTTAGCCAAGCAGGAATTGTTTTGAACATCTAATTAAATCTAACTGACACATCGGCCAAGCTATGCATAATATCAGTATCTGCATGTTTTTAATAAATCATATATCTGTAGGGCACAGCCAAAATACTTTTACTCTATAATAACATTATCTTCGAGACTCTCTAACAAGCATTATTTGCCAACAAATCCTTCTTAAAGCAAAGCAACAACAAAGTTGCTATGTAGATACACCCATTAATACAAGCACAGTGCACGGTTATAGTGTACTGTCAATTTTGTGGTAATCCTGCCCTGATACAAAAATCCCTTGCTATGAGGGATGTTTTTTCTACATGTATTAGCATTTTTATGAGCATCTATCCAGTCGCAGGATTGCTGTAGTCAAGACTGAAACCAGTCGAGAATCCCTTCATGGAATCAGTCTTTATGTGTGGCTTCTGGCAGGCCTCCAATTAATCCCAACCCAATTACAATCACCCACCCTTCTCACTCCCTTCTCTACCTATTTTCCCTCAAGTGTCCCAAACAGTGTCTCCCCAACTTACCCAAGAGGAAACATTCCCCCAAAAAACAACAAAGCATCTGAAAATAATCACGAGGGCTCTCCAAAGACGCTTTGTTTATCTTTTGAAGCGGTGTGCTGTATGGAATTTACTTGTTGCAGTTTGGTTCTAGCTATTTGAGTCTCTCACACTTGATTCGATTGAAAGGACGAAGTTGTTTGATTGTACCACCCTCCTCCAGCCCCAGATTTTTTGGAGCCATTAAGCCAGAAGTATCATCATCTAAGTGCCATTTGTCCTTTGCAGGCTGTGATGGAATCTAATGCCCCAAGATGAAGATTTTGCAAGATACTGCAATTTTTAGTACCAAGTTCATCGATACTAATACTATTGTATCATCACTTTTACCACAGTAATCAAACCCTACACCTGGTTCTCGTAAAGGCATGATGAAGCAACTGCACAGATTAGACTTTTCCAGGTTTCCACAAAATTAAGATTTAAGGAATCGGTTCCTTTTAAATTAATGAAATTTGAATTGAATATGTAACACTCAACAGGAGGCTGAGCTGGAACTTGATTTGGAACTGCAGAAAGTAGAAAGTACATTTTGTGCAGTTCGATTCGGTTTAAATTGTACTTCCTTTCAAAATTGCAATTCTGGACCTCATTTGTGATTTCGTTTCAAAATCGGAATTGCTTCAATGTTTTAATAATGTTTTGGATTTGGAAACTTCACACGAAAACAGTCCTTGCACTGTCGATTGTGGCTCTATTGAGATTCTAAGAACACAAGCTGCTTTAAAAAGGCAATTATTCTCAAGAAAAGCAGTTATAATAATGTGACCAGGTGGCCAGGCAAAGATGCTAATTATAAGTTCACAAATGAATCGGATATCAAATTAATGCACCCATAGTTACTTGTAGAAAATTCGACATTTCATGTCACACTACCCATAATGACCTCCAGATAATGAAGCACTGGGTGTGAAAGAACTTCTACCATCTACATCTGTCTATTAACAGGAAAGTGTGAAAGCCAAGCATGGTTTCAGTGAATTTTACAGTAGCCTTGAAGAAGGTAATCACAAAAAAGGTGTTGACGGAGGACCCTTTCTCCCAACTGTACCCGTTTCATTAACCTCACAGCTGGGGAGATCGATATCTATGCACTTTTTTTCCCCCACCAAGAGCTTATTTAGATTATGGGATATAAGAAAGCATTTTTTCCTTTCTTTTGACAAATTTGGGGCAACCATCAAGCCAGAAGGATCATCAGCTAAGTGCCATTTGTTCTTGGCCGGCCCTGTTGGGATCTAATACCTCAAGATGAAGATTTTTGCAAGCCATGGCCATTTTTAATATCAATACTAATACTATTCTGTCATCACTGTTAGTGCAATAATTAAATGCTGGATAATGGTTCCCATAAAGGAACAATGAAATAATGATAATCGCTGCAACAAACAAGCCAGGCTAAAAAAAAAAAAACCAAGTTTCACCAAGTCAAGTGAGCCAAGGACTTGAGAGTTCAGAGACTGGAGGTGAAACGCAATCATGATCGCACGACCCCAGTCCGTATCCAATTAAGTGTCCCTGTAGACTAGCCGTTTTACAAAGCTCTACCAATCCACTCCTCCATTCAGATACAAATGTGAGACGGCTACTGGAACTCAGCCTATCTGTGGGACTCCAGACAGCATTACGGTCTCAATGGGGTGACTTCGTCCATTCATGTTTGTTCTTCTTTTTGCTTTCAGCTCTTCTGTGAGTGGGAAAGTTCTGGCGTTCCTCGGAGGGGGTCGAACTGCCGATTCTCTACAACAGTGGAAGCTCAACAGTCTTTTCCAGTTCACAGATTTCAGCCAACTCCTCTAGTGTTGATGTGAGAATGCATTCAAAGCAGGGCTGGCTTCCTCTGATCTGTGAATATCGCAACTACCCCAAGCGTTGCGGGTGCGACTACATCAAGAGAGTTCTGACTAGCTGTAAAAATGTGCCGCTGTGGTCACACTGGCATTAGGGGACTTCAGTGGGTTACTCAATGTACAGATCAAGATGTTCTATTTATTAAGGATGGTCAGCATGTGCCATCATAAGGCTTGGTAATTAATCTGTAGGGAGATGATCTTGTCTTTGATGTGTATTAAATGACAACCACAGCATATGGTGAGTGGCGGAATGACAAGACCCTGTTCATTAAGATTCTCTTTTGCAAAAGCAATGATACAACTTCAGAGACCGTGCTGGGATCAGGGAGACAGAATGTGGAAGTTACAAAAGGCCTGAAATAACAGATGCCCATTGTTGTGTCCATGTTCACATGTACCCAATGCGAAATATCTCATGAATGCCAATGAAGAACACAGATATTCACATTATATATTTATTTTTAACTAGAATAAGTATTGTGCTCAGTTTTTTTCAAGGTTTTAAAACCTTGCACATGGATTTCACAGGGACAGAAGATTTTTATCATCATCCTATGCTGTTCCAAATCAGAATTATCAGATGGATAATTTGTCCTCAGAAGAACACAAATATTTAGCAGAATTGCTCGTTCATTCAACAGTAAGTGATTCAAGCACCAAAAAGGAAATGTACCATTAAAATATTCAATATGATTTATGCTATATACACTACATTCAAAAATGTGGGATTAATAGGATTTTTTTATTCTATTATTCAGTATCACATTTCCACATTGATAATAATAAGAAATGTTTTTGAGCACCAAATCAGCATATTAGAATGATTTTTGAAGGATTGTGTGACACTAAAGCAAAAGAGAATTTTCTAAAATATTTATCATAAATCTTACTGGTCCCAAACTTTTTTTCATAATGTACAGACGTGCAGAGTGTGCTGACAGTCGGCTGTAAGTGATGGCTCCTTTCGTTTCACTTCAGAAGACTTCAGATTCATCAACTGGGGTTATATGGATTACTTGTGTGTTTGTTTTGTATAGTTTTTGAAGTGTCAACTTTGACACTCACATTATAGAAGACTGAACATTTTCCTAAAAATCTGTCTTCTACACATAATAAGAAAGACATTTACATCTGGGATGACATGAAGGTCAGTAAATGATAAGATAATATTATTTTTGGGTGGAGTTTCCCTTTTACAGAAATACACAACTTCTATGGTTCTACCATCCTTTTTGCGGCTTGACAACTGCGATCACCATCCACTTTTGTTGTATGGAAAATAAATGTTAGATATCTCTCTTTTTCTTTCATTTACATTAAAGAGAACTTTTACTTTCAATTGAACTATTCCTACTTCCTAACCTCCGTTCTTTCATTCTCTGTTCAAAACAGTTAGAGCAGTCTGGAAAGAGAGGACTGTGGTTATACCTCAGCAGTCTGCAGATGCTGCTCCTGTAGCTGAGACGTTGGCTAGCCGCTGCCACGCTGGGAGGGATGGGCGGTCTGGAGGGGAAGTAGAACAGCACAGCCACGAAAAGTGCTGCAATCATCCCAGCCTCTGCAAGTTCACAAAAATACACAACATTTGTCATGCAGCCTTGGTGTCAACATCAAATCTCAAAAAGATTTTACGGATTCAGACTTAATCTATCTCTGTTAATTAGAAAAAGAGCTTAACGCGCCTGGCATTGCACTGCAATTTTCAGATACTAAATTCAAATTAATGAGAGAGAGAGAGAGTGGTATCCAAACCAACATCATTAACGTTCATTAGATGGCTCACATTAATCTAGAGTTAACCATGAATCTAGCAGATTTATTACAATCCTGTAGAGGGAGGAAATGCACAATGAAACAACTGATCAGCTCATTAACCCTAGCCCACAAAAAGCTCCTGCTTTCAAATGTGCTCATCCAGTGCTGGAATTTGTGACCGTCCAAGCACTAAAAACCCTGTTGGCACACAGTATCTCAAAACTGGATGCACTGACACTGCCAGCACAGTCTTCAGGTTGAGTTCCTAAATTTTGCGTCCCTCCTGGGTGCTGTCCACATGATAAAATAAGTGCAGTTTCCTTGGACAGATCCCATATTTATTCAGCTAATTAACTTTTACAATATCGTTTCTATAAATCTGCCTTTTCTGTCATAAAATACAGACTTATAACACAGGCTTGGGTACAGGTGGGCGATATGATAAAAATCCTATATCACAAATGAATAATTTTATAAATCGCAATAATAGTACATATCAAGATATACAATACTGCTCAAAGGTTTGGGGTCAGTAAGATTTCATGGAAAATGTATACGTTTAGCAAGGATACATTCATTTCTTTTAAAAGTGACATTTTGAGTAATTTATAATATTACAAATATTTCTATTTCAAATAAATGCTGTTCTTTCTAACTTTATATTCACTTAAGAATTTAAGAAAAAATGCATCACTGTTTCAACAAAAACAATGAGCATCACAATTGTTTTAATAATCAATATTGCTAATAATAAGAAATGTTTCTTGAGCACCAAATCAGCATATTAAATTAATTTCTTAATATTTAAAGGGATAGTTCACACAAAAATGAAAGTTCTGTCATTAATTACTCACCCTCATGTCGTTCCAAACCATCGGAACACAAATTAAGATATTTTTTATGAAATCTGAGAGCTCTCTGACCCTCGATAGACAGCAAGGATATTACCATGATCAACGCACAGAAACATAGCAAGGATATCGGTAAAATAGTCCATGTGACATCAGGGGTTCAACCGCTATTTTACAAAGCTACGAGAATATTTTTGTGCGTTGGTTACGTTCAGCATGCGCACTCTTTTGCTGAACGAAATCAGCGTTGTTTACATTCAGTAGACAGCGCACGCATGCTGAACGTAAACACTGATTACGTTGATAATGTTCTGGGGTACTCTCCAAAATGGCGGTAACTCAGGGAGAAGAATTGTTGAATAAATTATGTTATTATTGTTTTTTTTGTGCACAAACAGTATTCTCGTAGCTTCATAAAATTGCGGTTGAACCCTTGATGTCACATGGACTATTTACCGATGTTCTTGCTACGTTTCGGTGCGTTGATCGTGGTAATATCCTTGCTGTCTATGGAGAGTCAGAGAGCTCAATGAAAAAAATGTAATGTTTTTTAAATCTTACTGACCCTAAACCTTGGAATGGTTGTGTAATTGCTGGAAATTCATTTAAAATAATTTTTTATATGAATTAATCATGTGGCATGCTTATTTAAAAAAAATCTCAGTGCAGTGGCATCAGTAGGAACATAGATGGGAACTATTTCAATATGGTTTAAAATCATATGCCCAATGTTGTTGATGCCCAATGTTGCAGTAAGTGTCACAATGACCTCTAAACTACTAGCAAATCGATTTCTTTCCGGTGCACGAAAGTAAAGGCAACATCCTTCACCACCTTAAACTGGGGCAGAGTATCAATCTATTATGGCAAGATTTATCCCTCCCTCTCAAAATGTTTTAATTTTCTGAATCAGTTAAGCAGAACAATGTGAGGCAATCTTTATAGTGAGGTAAACGCAAACACGTTAAGATGCTTGATTGTGGTATTTGGAGAACCACCATGGATTGCTTTCTTGTGATTGCTTTTCTGTATGGCAAATGCTTAAAATAATTTAATATTGATCCAGAATGAATGCGGTTGCTGGATTGTCAGCAGACAATACCGTACCTGCGTAAAGAACAAACTGTATCCTGTCTCCGATGTGGTTTTGGTTCCAGTAAACCGTGCTTCCCACAGTGCCATTGGGTGCAGGGACAGCCAACGGACCAATCAGAAAGGCACAGGCTGACCCCAGGTAGCCGATAAGTGATGCAATAGCGGTGGCTGTAGCTCTCTGATCAGGAGCAAACCAAGTAGTAGAGAGCAGAGGACCGGCACTCATAATGGTAGGGCCAGCTAAACCATTCAGAAGTTGACCTCCATGAATCATCCTGCAGATTTGACAAAAGGGGAAAAAACTATAATGAAAGACAAAATATATATATTTTTTCAACATTTTAAAGTAAATAAAAAACGAGTGAGCTTTTTCCTGTAAAAACCACCATCACAATGCAATGTTGCTAGCTTTCCAGGGCATTGTTATATGGCTGATAAAGTAATGTGAATCTTTTCATCATGTTGCTATGCAGTTGCTAGGGTGTTTTGGGTGGTCAAAAAAGGCTGCTCAAGTATCTATGATATTTTTATTCCTATATACACGCAGACAAGTCAGACATGCAATAATTAACTATTCATATTAAAAACTGGTCTAAATGCAATCACCTTTTTTTGGTTTCTAAACACCAATCGATGCTCTCCTGCAAATCTATCAGAGGTGATGTTTGATAGCAGGGGAAACAAAAGAGCTTTATCTGTGAGACAGGATGACGGAGTTCCAGCAGGGAGACTTGTGATGGCCTAACTGCCTGAATAAACACTGCAGTGCTTGTCCCCAGAATAGCATTGGCGAAGATCGAGACTGACTGAAACCCTTCTCCATTTTCTACAGTCCAGACGCAAACCGAACCCGAAATGGTCTTTTATCCTTCCCGGTAATCACTGTCATAAAGATCAAGAGGCTTTTTGTTTCAAGCTTTTTCTAGTTTCTTCCTTGCAATTGTCACAAACTAAAAAAATATGTTTTAAGGACTATTCCTGCGTTCATGAAGATGTGAAGTTCTTTACTGTGGCTTGTCAAAGGGTGTCTGAGGGACAGCAAAAAAACTTTGAAGATGTACTTAGTGGAGGATTGATAGTATACTTGCCCTGGATTTAATACCAGCTCATAAGTGCATTTGGTTTGGTCAGTACACACCATACACAACATTCAACCAGCCCTTTATAGGTTCTTGAAAAAGACTTTGGTTCAGTCATCGATCATGCATTGCTCTCCTCAATTCCTAATCTAATACAGCATGAAAGCTCTCTCGCGACTATTCCTTTAGCTTTTGCTCCAGCATGTTGACATCTGATTCTGCTGAAAGGTGCTTATGCATTCCTACAGCATGTTTCACGACTGGACATCAGTCCCTGTGACACTATATTCATGCTAAAGCCTGTGTGATTTTGCTTCTAATGAAATGGGCTAGAATGCACTGTGGGATTTTTGTCTCTAAATAAGAAGCAGCAGCCTGCATTTGCATTGATTGCAATCATTGTGATACCCCTCACGTAGCTCATAATTGGATCGTAGATGATTCTAAATCCTACACCTTGAGCTGATCATTATGACTTCACGTTTGTCAATTATGGTTGGAAACAATGCAAAATTGGCAATTCTGGTACAAAGAATGACTACAGATATTGCCTACTATATCAAAGCCAATGAATTCCAGTCTGAATTGATTCTGTTAGCCTATTTTAATTGAGCAATAAAGTGTAAGAGGCTGTGTGATTATAATCAAATACAGGTCAGTGTTACGCACAATGCTCAGCAGAGTGCCTTTAACCCTTTCAGCCATGACTATATGGAAAATAAAGCACAGCCTTGAGAGAGTCAGATTATTTCAAACAGCTACTACATAAAAATGATGCACACGTTTTATTAGGCAAATTCATTAAGTACCATCTTTCCACTAGATCAGGGGTGGGGAACGTTGATCCTGGAGGGTCACTCTCCTGCAGAGTTTAGCTCCAACCCTGAAAAACCCTGGGAAAAAAATACCTAACTGCATCCTGAAGACCTTGAAACCTTCAAAGTTTTTTTGCTGTCCCTCAGACATCCTTTGACAAGCCACAGTAAAGAACTTCACATCTTTATGAACGCAGGAATAGACCTTAAAACATTTTTTTTAACCCCACCCTTCTGCTGGGGTACCTAGCACAGCAAAGGGTACCAAAGGAGTGTAGAAACTCACTGCAGAAGTTGATTGGCTGAAGGGGATAAAGCTTCTCCTTCACTTGTTCCGGCAAAAAATATAACGGTGTATTTTATCATTTTATATTTTCACACAGACAATAGCCTTTTCTCAATATGCGTTCTTGTCTGTTCTTGTGGACTTGTGAAACATCATTACCCAAAACCCGCGTAATTTGCAAAATATTACTGTTATTGTGTCATGAAATGTAGTTTTAAGTTTTAACTGAAGTTTTTCGGGCGAGAATGTAGTTGTTTAAAACTCAAATCTGCGGTTTATTTAGAAAGATAGCGCCTATTTGGTCAATTTTCTATGCCGATTTCAGAGCTCCAGGTGATCAAGTGCTCGTGTATCCACCTTTAAGCGACAACACATGAGATACACTTCGCGGTAATTAAACCTAAAGCTCCACTCCTCCTACATCTCTGTAGTAAATATTCACTACAATTTTTTGATATATAACTCAGATGTTCCAGTCATACCTTTATTGTATTTTAACAGCAGTATTGTGTTTGCTTGGAAATTCGTTAGCCGTATTTAACCCGCGAACATTCATCAAATATATACTCATACATTACCTGTTAAGTTTCGTTGTTGCTTAGTTTGTCAGGCGAGAATGTATTGTTTTAAAACTCAAATCTGCTGGTTGAAAGATAGCACCCGTAAATTTTTATGCTATTCGTGAGCTCCTGAAGTGATCACGGGCACTGTGCTCACATCCCATGCTTTCTTGAGCGTCCTTCTCACACAGTCACACGCCTCCTCCATGTGGATTCGGAGATACTATGGGTTTGGGGTATATTTAACAGGCATTCGTGGTCTCATGAATCTATTATTTGTTCCTGGTCATATTGTTTTAGCTGAGCAAAAAAGTTAATGTTTAACTTTATATATTTATTTTGAACTTTACCATAGTATAGCGCTGACTTTGTAACATACGTTTGACTGAATTGTTTGCTTGTCTTTATTTCATATTATATAAGCCTCTTATGCTTTGTACATATACTTTTATAATGGCTATTACTGTTCATTAAAACTGACATTTAACAAAAAGAGGCAGAGTTGTGCTTATTGTCATGCTTTATTATCGATCGCTACTTTCCGGCATACACCACGCCTATCAAGTAAGGGTACTGTTGGCAGTGGAAACGCATCAGGGTGTTCCGTCCCGAATCGTACCATACCGTACTGTACTGAGCCGTACCGCTCAGTGGAAACGAGCCATATAAGTAGCAATAAACAGCCAGTATGTTAATAATAGGCATTTTAATAAGCAACTAGTTAATAGTGAGAACTGCTTCCTATACTAAAGTGCTACCATATATTGTAATTAATCATATAGTCATGCATAGTTAGGATAGCAACATAACTAAGCTTCAGCCTGTAGAGGAGAAATAATTTCACATTTTTATTTTTGATGTATCCAATCAAACACAGGTTCACAACCCTACTCAAAGTATTCAGATGCCAGCAAAACAAAATGACCAAAACTATATCAAGGAAAACATTGTTTGTACCAAACACTTTTTGCTTTTCTGCTGTGAATTACTGGCTGCAATGAGTATTAAAATAATCATAAAAAAAAAATTGAAAAATGTACTACTAGGAACCAAAATTTCAGCTCTCCTACTCAACCCATGTTGAAGTAATATTATTCAGCCAAAAGACAGCCGGACTTCTGTTTAGTTTGGCTTGCAAGGAACATTGTGTCACTCCTCACCACCAAGAAAAAAAAAAAAGTGTGACAAAGGCACGATCTGCTGTGACAACAATTGATGTTGATTTGAGACTAAACATTGGCATTTGTAATCAAAAGGCATTGTAAAAAATGGATTGTATTGCTGCTACTATCTGACATGATTGAACCGCAGTCATTCTGACACCACACCAAGCTTCTAAGTAAAGATTTACATTAATAAAAGAGAAATCCATGAATAGGGCTGCTTGCAGAAACAGTTCACCCAAAAAAATTAGCTTACACTATTATTTACTATTCATGTTAGTATTATGTTGGATTCACTACTTGATGTCTTGAAGCAACATTTATTGAGAATCACTTTCGTATGATCTTTCTTCAGGTGACAATCCTCTAAACTTTGAATTTGAATCAAAGAAAGAGATAAAAAGGGAGAAATGAGTCTCACGCATGGAGAAATGTGAGGGGTGGTAATTTAGCCTTAGATGATTCTGATCCGGCACGAACAATGTCAGGGAGGATTTTCTGCTTTCTAATGAAACTGCTGGGCTAACAGGATTTGAATGCAAATTTTATAACCCGAGTAACATATGTTATAAATGGACTGCTTTATACTGACCAAAACAATAATGGTACTGCAAAATATTCAAACTAATCATCAAAGCCAGAATAAAACAGAGACCTGGGAGAATCTAAAACACAGTGCCGGCCTTAAAATCACAGCCAATGAAGACATGATATATTTGTGTCCTTATGTTAAGCTACAGATGCAAAAAGTAATAGTACTCTATCAAAAGAATGCCTGAAACTTCTGTTCAGTTTGGCTTGCAAGGAACACTGGTTTTAACTAAGTGACTCCTCATCGCCAACAAAATCAAGCATTTACAAACGCACAACGGCACAATCTGCTGCGACCACAATCACTGTTGATTTGAGACTAAACATTGGCATTTGTAATCAAGAGGCATTGTAAAACTAAATATTTTTATTGCTGCTGCATTCTGCCATGATTGAATCTCAGTCATTTTGACACCAAACCAAAGCTTTTAAATAAAGATTTAGGTTAATAAAAATAACTGAATATCTGAAGGGAAAAAAAGAATAGGGGTGATTACAGGAACAGTTCACCCAAAAATTGAAATTATGTCATTATTTGCCATTCTTTACATTGTTCCGAACACATACCCCCCCCCCCCCACAATACACAGCCCTTTTTCATACAACCACTATTCATATAGTGATTACATCAAAGTTTGCCCCCTCCCAAAAAAACATCATAAAACAATATATTGGACATGTATTATATTTATATTCTTCCAGGACAAGCCATCTAAACTGAGCTAACTGACATCTGATGTTGTCCAGTTTAGCCTTACACTGTGAACTCTTAAACAAAACGGCATATTCAGATCAGAATGACTCTTTCTAGTGTGGCATGTCAACAATTACCATCAGTCACATGCTAGATCACTTGATATGCAAGATGGTCATTACCTTTTCAATGAACAGCTTTTTACACTTTATTAATGCAAGTGCTGACACCTAGTGGTAGCTAAATTCACAGCTGAAGTCACCAGGTCATGATGCATGACGGGTATGTCTCCTACTTCCTCCAGTTTTATAGTTGCAACACATGTATCTCATGACATAGGCAGTGTTAAACTCTGTGTGAGTCATGGGGTCTGTTAATAAGTCCTAAGCAATCCACCAGTAACTAATGTACTTTCTAGCCCCTGCTAATTTCAATAAAGCTGAGAGATCTATACATAGAGAGAAAACAGTCCGTTGAATAATGTCTGCTGCTGGTGTAAATGTACTTAAACAATACATCAAAACCTGTACCGGGCTTCTAAAATATAAAACGCACAACATAGAGTTGAGTCACTTTATATGAATCAATAGACTCGACACATTAAGTGCCCCCGTGTTGAAATCAGCAATTACATTAACAGTCGCTGCAGGCAATAGCTGCTTGCAACGCATCTTTGTGTTTAAATGTGCTTGTGGTGTAATATATAAATATATAAAACCAATCAACATAACCTCTGCTGTCTCTCAACAGTCCTAAAAAGCTTTTCCTGTTTTATATCAAGCAGATGTACAATTTTAGATTATATAACTGGGAAGGTCCGCATGAGTTCTAGGATTGTGGGAGCTGTGAAACTAAGCTATGTAGCCTTATTTAATTCAAGCAAACTAATAATAATTAATAAATAAATAAAAATCCCTAAAACATAGTAAAATGTATGTTTATATTAATGTCCTATATCTTAATGCTGAGTGAAGAAAGCTATAAAATTGTGTTAATGGTGGTCATGTACTTGTGTGGAACTGGTCCTTAAACACGCTTGTACAATAATATTTTAATACAGACGGAAATAACATCATACAGATACAAATAAGTATGCCAATCTGCATGAATTATGGTACTCTCAGCAGTTCACAACCAGACCCATGTTCTCTAAATTTAATGAACCAACAATTTTCTTCATGCCTTAATAATAAAATATGATTTATGCTTACTGATGTTCTATTTTAGTTTTCTATTGTCAACTGACTTCACCAATAAAGCTACATGCTTCTAATGTAATTTAGATAACCTTGTTTAAAATGTTCATCGGTGGCGTAGTTAGCTCTTTGTCAAAAAAGTAATAATAGAAAAGGTTTGTTTCCTTTTCTCACAACTGCAATGAGACATCTGCTTTAGTTATTTCTTTATGTGCTGGTGTTAACCATGTGTGAATGAGAAAGCTTAACGAGATAAGAAGGAGCGAGAGAAAATGGAAAGAGGACACAAAGCACAGAAGAGGACAGGAAGGAACATTCAATTTTACAGGTAAAAGAATCCTAATCTAAAGCAAACAGAACGCAGTCGTCCTGTTAAAGTGTATTTAAGCAAATGAAAAAGGTCACATCTTTACCTTGCAACAGTACCATGTAACTTTGCCAATAACACACTTTCTCTTATCATATTTTGCAGTGAATTTTAAGTCGGCATAGATATTCAAAAAATAAGTGTTCGATGTCATTTATCATAAAATTGGATTATGAATATACGGTCCAACCTGCTCTCTATAGCAGCCAAAAACTACATCTAATCACACAAACAGAGCTAGATCACGAAAGCCATAACCAAACAATTAAATATTTGCCATTCAAGTCATCAACAATATTTCTTTGGATATGCAAATTTAGACCTCAAACAGTATAAAATATTCAAATGACCAAATAAATGTGCTACCAAGCTAAAGAACATGTATCAGGAAAAGACTGATGGCAACACTTTCTGCACAGCATAAAGTACTAGAGCAGAATATTTTCTGAAGTACCATTAACACCAAAAAGAAACAGAAGTTATTTTTCTGTATTGTGACTTATATCCTAGGTTCTATCCATCGGTTGTTGATTGTTTGGATGCAGAAACGACTGGAGAAATCCTGCATATGTTACTAGAAAGATGTCAGCAGTTTCACCGGAAGATCAAGTTATTTAATATGCTATAATATTTTTAATCATTCCAAAGCAACATTTCATACACAGAGTGACGTTTGGAGGGCAATCTCTGATCTCCTCATGAATTATCATATTGGGAAATTGAGGAATTGCATAATTATGCAAGTGAAATGGAGCCAGCATTTAGTGAAAGCTAGTTTGGCTAAGTGAAGTTTGTGTTGAATAAATGATGCATAACATTGTGTCTTACCAGCGTCTGTAGTATAGGTCTTTGAGGGGAACACTTCGTAACGCTGCGCCCAACACCATGAAGAACGCTGACAGCAGCAGAGAAGCTCGCAAACCTTTGGCACAAGACAGAGAAGAAGGAAAGAATATATATCAGAGAGATGTAATATCTTGTAAGCTTTGATTAACTGATGAAATTAGTCGTTGATGTATATCTATCCGCAAGATACCAGCAAATTATGCACAACTATCAGGAAGATATTAGGACTAGGAAATCAGATGGGAGTGGTTCATTTTTTTAACCATCAAAAATAATTAAACATGATTTATTTGTGACAAAACAAGTGTTTATGTCCAGATGCCGTAATGAAGAGTATTTTTCTGGATTTATGCAGAGGAGCAGAAACTTGAACTTTAAAAACATTTTTGAGTTTAATACAGAAACTCTGGCCTGTGGTTTTTGGCAGACGTGGTTTTCACAGCCTGTGGCAATCGCTTTCGTGCTGAGAACAAAAGGGAAGGTGCAATGCTCTCATTCAAGATAAAGAGCAAAAACATGGTTGGAAGCTTTTTGCTTAAACATTTACAAAAGAGCGTGGCCTTTCTTAGCAAAGATATCAAATCAACTGCACTAATGTGATAATAAACAGAACTGGAGTGTCGACTAGCTACATAAACAAATAGAATAAGGAGTACAAATGTGGAAACTGAAGACATTTGTTTGACATTATCAAGTCTAAAAGATAGCCTTATTTTCAGGCAAGATAATGTGAAAAGTAGTGGGGAAAATGTTAAAAACAAAGCATTCTGTCCAAATGCTCTTTTACAAATACAAACCATGTGAGTGAAAATGTCATTTTCGAGGCTCAAAACAGATTCCTCACAAGATAATCTTATCTAGAGACAGTTCACTTAATCACTATTCTCTTTCTTGTCCTCACAAACTGAAAAGCTGTTATTTTACCATTTTAGAACAATTCATATGGACCATGTATTAAACACTAAAAAAGGTGTATATAATCTGAAGACATATGATAGCTTTGTGTTAGGAAAAGACTGAAATCAAAGTCTTTAAGAGCCAAAAACATTGACCGAATGGTTAGTGCTTCTCCAGTGAAGCGTTTCAATGGCTGTGTCTGTGCACACAGCGTGGTAAGTTAAAACAACATGTAGGGCCCTATGATTTCTGCGATGCAGAAAACGCGGACGGAATCCAGTCATAAAAACGGAATTTACAGTTTAATGCGGAATGTCACAGAATTTGTCAAAGTTTGGATGAATTAATCAAAAGTAGGTTATTACACTTAAATCAAATCGCGATATGGACTAGTATCTGTAAATATTAAGCCGCAAAAGTTGATTTAAATATGAATCCTGCATGTTCTGTACGTCTCTGAATGAATGGAGCAGACACACGGTTTTGTTAACGTACACAGTGCGCGTGACGCTCGCGGTGATTTCAGGGTCTGCCGTCTCAATGAGGACATAAATACATGAACAATATATCCACAACTGATCTGAGAGTCACTTCATGAGCATTTTACCATACACACAGAACTTTAAAAGGTATTCACGGTAACCCGTCAAATAAAAGTTCGGTCAAATCATATACACACATAACTTTAAAAGGTATTCACGGCAACCCGTCAAAATAAAAGTTCGGTTTAACTTACAAGGTACATCTAAAAAAATTGAATATGGTGAGAAAGTTCGTGCAACTTATTTCAAAAAGTGAAACTTTCAAAAAGTGAAATTTTAGACTCATATACTTTAAAGACTCATTACTAAAAAAAATTAAAGTAAAACACTTAAAAAAATTTTTTTTTAATTTTGATGATTAGAGCTTACAGCTAATGGAAGTAAAAAATCAGTATCTCCAAATATTAGAATATTTACATATGAGTTTCAATAAATGACCATCCATACAGTATATATTGTGTGCATCTCTTGTTCTTTGAAACCACAATAATGGGGAACACTGCTGACTTGGCAATGGTCCAGAAGACGATCATTGACACCCTCCACAAAGAGGATAAGTCACAGAGGGTCATTACTGAAAGAGGTGGCTGTTCAAGGAGTGCTGTATCAAAGCATATTAAATGCAAAGTTGACTGGAAGGAAAAAATTGGGTAGGAAAATGTGTACAAGCAACAGGGATGACCGCGAGCTTGTGAATATTGTCAAGCAAAGCCGATTCAATCACTTGGGAGAGCTTCTCAATGAGTAAACTGAAGCTGGAGTCAGTGCATCAAGAGTCACCGTGCTCAGACATCTTCAGAAAAAGGGCTACCAAGCCACTTCTGAAACAGAAACATCATCAGAAGTATCTTACCTGGGATACGGAGAAAAAGAACTGGACTGTTGCTCAGTGGTCCAAAGTCCTCTTTTCAGATGAAAGTAAATTTGGAAATCAAGGTCCCAGAGTCTGGAGGAAGAGTGGAGATGCACAGAATCCATGTTGCTTGAAGTCCAGTGTGAAGTTTCCACAGTCAGTGATGATTTGGGCTGCCATGTCATCTGCTGGTGTTGGTCCACTGTGTTGTCTGAAGTCTACAGTCAACGCAGCCATCTACCAGGAGATTTAAGAGCTCTTCATGCTTCATTCTGCTGACAAGCTTTATGGAGATGCTGATTTCATTTTCCAGCAGGACTTGGCACCTGCCCACACTGCCAAAGGTACCAACAGCTGGTTCAATGACCATGGTGTTACTGTGCTTGATTGCCCAGCAAACTCGCGTGACCTGAACCCCATAGAGAATCTATGGGGCATTGTCAAGAAGATGAGAGACACCAGAGTGACCAGACCCAACAACGCAGATGCCACGAAGGCCGCTATCAAAGCAATCTGGGCTTCCATTACACCTGAGCAGTGCCACAGGCTGATTGCCTCTATGCCACGCCGCATTGATGCAGTAATTCATGCAAAAGGTGGCCCAACCAAGTATATAGAAATGAAATGAACATAGAAATGAACATACTTTTCAGAAGCCTTACATTTCTGTTTATTACGTTGATCTTACGTAATATTCCAATTTTCTGAGACACTGAATTTTGAGTTTTCATTATCTGTAAGCCATAATCATAAAAATTTCAAGAAATAAAGGCTTGAAATATTTCACTCTATGTGTAATGAATCTATATAATATATGGGTTTCACTTTCTGAAATGAGTGACAAAAAATATTGACCTTTTTCATGATATTCTAATCTTTTTAAATGTACCTGTATTAAAGACATTGTGCCAGAAATAGGCTATATTACTATTATTTAGTAGAATGTACGTAATACTTCAACTACTACTACTACTGGTACATTAAAAAAAAAAATAGAATATCATGAAAAAGCAGAACCCATTGAAGCAGGCAGACTGTGGCGGGTCAGCAACTTACTGACTGGGAGCTGCCCAGCTTAAGGCAGGCGTTAGCTGACCAGTGGGACACGATGATCCCTCCCACCGTCGGAGACAACCCGTAGCGCCCGTATTGAAATCAGCTAAGTGACAGCATATGTTGCACAAATTGAAAGTTCTTTGTCTCCGGCCAGGGGATAATAAAATTACAATTAATTTCAATTTTACCATAAGATATCCATTTTACATTACATTCAAGGTCTCCAAGGCTGTACGTTCCTCAACATAGAAATTCATTAAATTGTTATGACAAGTATGAATACAAAAATGGCATCCTCTGATGCCAGGCTTACATCAATATGTGTCATATGATGTTAGGGAACTGGTTTTGTGGCCTGACATGTGATGAGCTACCTTTTTAATGCTTACTTTTTTTATTTCACCTGACATAAGGAGTCCTTCTGTGCAGTTTGTGGTTTATCTAATCTCCATAAAGCATTGTATCAAACATAATTATTCCCAAATTTTCTATTTTTTCCAAAACTATGTACTTTGAGAGAGTCACACATCTGGCCACATGAATGTAATCTGTAAGTAGATATTCAGATATTCAAAAAGGTACTTGGTACATGAACACTTTTGTCAGAAATATAACCTATGTTTTTTATTTAAAAAAAAACAATGATATTTAAATAGGACTGTTGTATAGAATTATGCTTAATTTTAGAATTGGATGTGCCCTTAAAAATGGTTTGAAAGCCCTCTGTTGTAGTGAACAACATGTATAAACGAGACACGATCACCTAACTAATGATACAGTGCTAAATTTTGTTAATAAATTATTTTGTACACACATTACACATTGAAATTATCAAACGGACTCTGACTATTATGTGTAACTAGTGATATCACACAATCAACAAATATGTCTGAATATTTGCAGATATATCGATTACAACTCACCTTTCTTATCCATCAACCATATAAACAACAGCCAGGGCAGGTAACCCACTGGACCCCACATAACCAGCACAGCGATATCTGTCGAGGAGAACTCGAACACATGTTTGGCGGAGTTCTGAATCGGGCCCCATGTGTTCCACACAACTCCTTGCATAAAACCCAACAATGAAAACATGGTGAGGACACACCATCTTCTCCCGTACACCCTGCTCGACACGGGCTGTGTGTTTATCGCCGGCTGGGATGGAACCAGCAAAGGGTCCCTTTCTCCTTCGGTGCTTTCCACGGCACCCATTGAACAGACGTGGGATCACGTTTTAAAATGCCTCTATGCTATCCGGCAACGTCTATAACATGCTACATTAAAAACTAGGGCAGTCGTTCAATTGTCAGCTGCCTATCGAAACAAAAACAACCGATGACACGCTCAGCTACGCTCCAAACTTTAATGCGCATGCGTCACGTCGAGACGGAATTGACGTAACGTGTGAAACCGAAAATCCTCGTTCTCCATGTTGGATCCCTTATGTCATTAACTTAAAGGAGACTACAGCTCTTTTGTTGAGCCAACATGGCCGTTGTTTCGTTTCCCGTGTCGTGTTGAGAGAGAAAAAACAGCGGCAAGTCTCACGTGAGTTTTGTTTACTAGCTGGAAAATGGCTTTTAGGTGTGCTTACATTGTGTGTAGATTCAAAAATGTAAATATTTGCAGTAAATTAGAATATTATGTTTATGTAGAGAGGCTGCACATGCACGAACTTTGTGTTTTTAAATTTTAATATGAAGTTGTCATTTCTATCGATAGTTGTCACTTAATAACGTTAGCTGATTTGATCTAGATATGTTTTTGACTTTGTGATTCACTTGAGTGATTGTGATGTGTTTATCTGAGTGCTTTAAAGTGAAGCTCCTACTGTTTATCTGAAAGATAAGGTTTGTGTTGTACAAGACAAAATCCACCCATCTTAATCATCCTTATCTCATATTTTTTTTATGTAGAATGGCTTCAAAACCCTTCACCCCAGAAGAGGCGAGGAGAATTGTCCAGTTTCTACAGAAACCTGCTGTGTTCCTGAACATGACCACAGACTGGCCAGCATTACACTGGACTGTGGAGCATCTGTCAACTTGCCTTACAAAGAGGCTTCGGTTTCGTATTGGGAAAAGGACTGAGGATATGGGTAAGCCACAAACATCACACAGCCTCTCATAGGTATTAACAAGATCGTCAGAGTAGAAGAACTCCATTTGCCTGGACATAATAACATAATCAGGACATTTATTTTTAAATTGAATTGACAGGTAGTTATGGGTGTGAATACTTTCTCAAGGTGGTGTACTGAAAGGCAGAATATTTACATAGAATGCTTTGAGTAACTTTTCCCCTACAGTGTCAACAGTAAACACAGTTATTTCTGTTATTAGATGTCCTCTATCACAATGTGCAAATGAAGCAGTCTGACAAATAATTGCCACAAGTGTGAAGCCTTGCAGAAACCCTTTGCTACCAGTGGAGGCTTTGCCACTTCAGGTTCTTTGGCACTTCTGGCTAATAGTTATGGCAAACCACTGGAAACATCTAACAGTCCATCACAACTGTTAGACATTTTTACTGAAGTGAAATGTAAATATGAGAAGTGAGCTTGAAATGTAAAGCGTGTGACAGAACTGTGACAAAACCGTACTTCTAAATTTTAAACAACAATTTTCAGTAATAATTAAAAACTCTAGTTTTTATGACTTCAAATCAAGCCAACTGATATGGTGATTTAGTATATGAAAAATAAATGAAAATGTTCAATATTTAAGTAGCCTCTTACAAAATAAAATTGATTAGCGGAAAATTATTTGAAATTATTCAAGGATTTTTCCAGTGTGCCCATTTTGAATAAACCCTCTTGGAATAATCTATTAATTAATTACTTTTCTCTTTTGTTTCACTTTGTTTGCACCAGCTCCTCTTTTTGAAACCGAGTGTTTCTACATTGAAGCAACCATTAAAGAGTTTCTGTCCTGGACTGCCGATGAAGATGAATCACTTGTTGGGCCATTTTCTGACTATCACTGCAAAGAATTCTGGGCTTATGCTGATTACAAGTACATTGCCCAGCTTTTTCAGGATAAACCTGCTATGTTTCAGGTAAACCGTGCCAATTCCCATCCATTACTTTAAATAAATATTTCATATTTTATTTTTCAAATATTGTATTAATATTATTGTTAAGCAATATGTTGTAGTCAAATATATATTCCTATATTTGATTAAATTCTATATTTTGCCATTGCACTATTTAGAGCAGTGCTTCTCAAAGTCCGGATCCGGGGGGGAATTCAATCCCGACCCGCCTCCATTTCTTATTTCAAGAGCACTAATTATATTTCCTACTTTTATAAATGCATGCTAAAGTTGTAAATCATTTGTTTAGTTGTTATTGTCTTTTTGGAGATGGTCTGAAATGAAAGCAAATGCGAGATATTGAAACTTTTCCTTCATGACATTTGTTGTCATGACATCCAATGAGCGTATGATGTTTGACATAATCGGGTGACATTTCACCGCTAATATGAGTATTATTTAATTTTTGTTATCACTTAGATTATGGCCATTTGACAGTGCCCAGTGTTTCCCATACATTGAGTTATTTGTTGCGGCCCGTCACAATATCAAAACTGACCGCCACAAATAGATTTTCCAAAAGGCTTGTACTTGGTTGAATAAACTGAGCACTGCATGTTTCAAAATTGAAATGCAGCGCGGGTGTTTTATATGAATGCATCTTCAGAAAAGCGTTGATGTAATTTTCATTTGGTCTTTCCTGTAATGCCTGATTAAGTAGCGCTTGTGAGCACAGCGCTTATTTGATTACAGCCGTTACCGGGGAAACCGCTATATCTCCCGCTACAGCAGCGCCTCCCGCTGGCAGAGAATGACGTTGCATTTGCAAGTCTGTGCGGAAACACTGGTGCCAGGAAATATAAACAAGAAGCATGCTTCAGGGGGCTTGTTCATTAAACACGTTTACCTAACAAGCCAGGCTTATTTCAGTTAATCTGACATATTTTGAACCAACTCAATTGACAATAAATCAGACTAACTGAAATAAACCTGGTTTATTTGGTAAATATGTTTAATGAAACAGGCCCCAGAACTGTTTTGAGAAGATGCATAAGTTTTGAGCCATGATACTATGAATTAGCAATAAGTGTCCATTTGTTTCTTTGTTGCAACGATGAATATACCCCTGCTCTAGAGTATTTATGACTGCTAAAATAAAAATAAATGGATAAGACGCTACTCTTTTCATTTTCTCCCGCCATCAATCATACTCTCAGACCTCATCAAGCACCACATTAACCCATTTGCCTTTTTCCGCATGCCAGTTATGATTGAGAGCGACCGATTTTTCATGAAGTGGCGCTCTACAGCACACAGGGCACGTCAATGACATCAGCTTTGATCAATAAACACAGTCGAAAATTCATTAGAATGTATTGCCTTGTCTCCCGAGGATGCTTACCTTTATTTTATAAGCACTCTGAAACTGTTTATTAGCCTACTATGGTTACAACATCTCCAGAAAATGTATCACAGCACTAGGAATAACAGATATGAAGAGCAATTAATCAATTCTTGCTGTTTTATTATTTCAGTAAAACATATCCTATGGCACATCATTGTCATTCTGTGGACATTTAATGATATTTTGTGCCAATTTATTTTGTTTTGTTTTTCCCAGCCAAGGGAACAATAACCTAATGTTCATTTCTAGCTTTCAGTTTTTGCAAATCATAATAAATGCTTATGAGGTGCCGATATTCTCCCTGCCAGCCAGGGCATCGAGAGCAGACAAGGGCCTCTCTTAAATGATGAATAGGGTAGTTTGAACATTGCTGAGGGCTTGATTACATACCATCTCATTTACAGTTTACCCCTGGACATGGTAATGGTTTCATTATCTACGTTCAAGGGCAGCATCTTTGAGTGGTTCTCGTTTGTTGTATTGAAAAGAATTGACATCATTGACGATCAAATAGTTTTCTGTTCTTTGTAACCACAAACATTATTACTGCAGGATGTGGTGTGGTCCGACTTTGGCTTTTCCGGCCGAGATGGACGAGACAGCACACTTTGGATTGGGACACAGGGTGCTAACACTCCTTGTCACCTTGACTCTTATGGTTGCAATCTTGTCTTCCAGATCCAAGGCAGGTAAGAACCAGGTTTAGACAAGGTTTACACAAGTTTTGGGGCAAAAACTCCACCAAAAGTGACAAACAGGCCAGAGCTATTAGCAGTTATTCCATTTTCAATTATTCAGTTTGCTAACATTATTCCATTTCAGTGTTACTTTAGGACCATTTATGCATTTTTATTGTATTTATTAATATTTTGAATTAGCATTTAATTTTATATATGTTTTCAGTTTAATTTTAGTTTAGGTTTTATTAGTTTATGTGCTTTTGTCATGTTTTTACTTTTTTATATTTCTATTTAGCTTTTTTATTTTTATTTTATTACTTAGTAATTTACTTCAACTTTAACATGCAATATTTTAAAGGTTTTTCGTGTAAAATTATTTGTACATTTATTTTTAGTTAAAGCTGTAGTCTTTTTTATGTGCCTTTGTAATTTTATTATTTTTTATGTTTATCTGTTTAGCTTTCATTTATTTTTTTTTCTTTTTTTAGTTTTAGCAATTTTATAACTAACTTAAACAAGGTAACATTTCTAAGGTTTTCATGTAAAACATTTTAATTTATTTACATAAAGTTTTATTTTTATTTCAGCTTTTTTAATTAACAAAAGCAGTTTTTAATGGTTTTAGTTTGTTTATTTTAGTTAAGACATCTCACCAATCCAGCGAGAGAATGTTAGATTTAGGCTTTTTTTCAATTTACAGATCCTAGACCTGTCACAGAGACAGTTGTGATTTCTCAAGATGCCTGTTTCAGTGAAATCTGTCATGTAGTAGATTCAATTGAAGTATTTGACATATGTTAGAAACAATATGCCCTCATAAATGCCCCTGAAAATCAATTTTAGGGGTGAATGTCAGCATTTAATAAACAGGAACCCATAACACTGCTATTTTATTGTATTTCTGTGCACCAGTATGAACTCTTGACTAGATGAAACTAGTTTTTGAGGACCGACTGTCAATAGACTCCTGAACAAGATAAGCCCCAGGCAAAACTGTCAATTTGGCTTATTCTATGGACATGGTTTAGAGCCGGTGTCCTGCAGAGTTTAAGAGTTTAGCTCCAACCCTAATTAAACACACCTGAAGCAGCTAATCAAGGTCTTACTAGGTATACTTGAGACTTCCAGGCAGTTGTGTTGAGGCAAGTTGGAGCTAAACTCTACAGGACACCGGCCCTCCAGGACTGAGTTTGGACAGCCCTGGTTTAGAGCAACATCATGTGATTCCTTCAAATATTGACAAGAGCTCTATCTCGTCTTATGTTAGGGTTCCTGATCCAATCCTGAGCTGTTGAAAGAAAGCTATTTTTCCTCTGCATTCAAAAGAGCGAATGAGAGACGGAAAGTGTAGTGATGTGAACAGCTATTGAGATATGTTATTTGCTCCATTGAGGGAAACAGAACCTGACAATGAAGAACCTTCTCCTCCATCTTATCTCTCTCTGGAGCTTGTCTTGTCTCTGTAATTGCTTATTGGGACTCCTCGTGTCAAGATAGCCTGCCACAGAAATCGTGTTATTGTATTATATCTCCTGCGAGTAGGTCCATGATACTTTGAGAAATCTATAAGCATTCCCATTCATCTCAATGGCAGTTGCTTGGTTGGCACCTTAAAGGTGCCATAGAATGAAAAACTGTCTTTACCTTGGCATAGTTAAATAATAACAGTTCTGTACATGGAAATGGCATACAGTGAGCCTCAGACACCATAGTTTCCTCCTTATGTAAATCTCGTGATTAAAAAAGACCACTGAAAAACAGGCGAATCAGAACATAACACCCACTGTGACGCAACAGTTGGGATCACTACGCCCCATCATTCAATAAACCCGCCCTTGTTCTAGGCAAGCGCCAGATGAACCATCAGAAGTTCTGCAGGTGTTGTAAATAAACAAGCGCAGACAACAGCGAAAATGGCAGATCATGGAAATAAATGTAATGTTCCAGGCTGTGCAGGGGATGTGAAGTGCAGGGATGGGTTGGTGTCTTTATTCAGAAAGGCACGGAAAGCAAATAACGCGTTCTAATAAAATAACGCGAGCCACTAAAGGGACATGCTTAGCTCCTTTGCTAGCTGTAGCCTGTTACAGTACATAAGATTTCACTTACCACATAAACAGAGTAAGGAGAGATGAGGATGATGGCGAATGATTTACAGATCCTGAGCACCACTGACAAGCGTCTGATCTTGTGAAATGTGTGGTAAGTACTGTTGCTCCATAATATAAACAGAGTTTGTGCTTCGCGTCTCCTGAAAGTGAAACTGTAACGCGATCGACTGATCGTTCAAAAGCAGTTTCAATGCCTCGCGTATTAATACAGTATATTTACCCAAAGATATAACTGCGAGAGAAAGTATTTAAATATATATTTTCCTCCCTGTGTTTCCTTTTTGCTGATGAGCGGCACTGTGAAACAGCCAATCAGAGCAGAGCTTAACATTAAGCAGCACTGTGAAACAGCCAATCAGAGCAGAGCTCATTATTATTCATGACCCTGCCAAATAAGCCAATAACAGACCGTTTCATTCTAGGGAGAAATCCTAGGGTTGTAAATGGACATGTAAAATCAGTTCTGGAGAATTTTTTGCCCTTACCTAAGCCACATACCTTCTATGTAGATATCAGAACAATTTAAAATACTGTATCAATGCATTCTATGGCACCTTTACGTAAATGCATAACCTGCATGCTAAAAATGTTTCAAGCAACATTTTTCTTTACTAATTTAAATTAATGCCAATTCGTCTAGAAACCGACGTTCTGGCAGTTAGCGCAGCAGACAGGGAAAAATATAAATCCATTTCATGCTTTTTACAAGCCAGCCAAAAACTTTGGTACTGATAAACGTTCTTATGACATATTTGTGACTGATATATTTATTTGGGCACAAAATCCAATGATATTCCAATAAAATAATTATTTCTCCAGAAAACGATGGCATCTCTTTCCTCCCGATGACACACACTGCCTCTACCCAACACGTATACCATACGAGGAGTCCAGCGTGTTCAGCCAGGTCAGCGTCGTCCAGCCAGACCTGAAGAAGTTCCCCGCGTTCAGAAGAGCTCGAGTTCACACCGTCACTCTGCAGCCTGGTCAGGTAGGCCAGTGTGACATTTTCTGAAACACTTCCTGTCAAGCATTTGGACACTTACTAATTCGTTGCATCCTAGGATGATATCTTAAAAATTACAAAACATTTTAATTAATTATCTAAAACTTAATCTAAAATGAAAACCAAATGGAAAATTCTAAAATAACAGTGGGATTACTTAAAGTTACAGTATATTTATAATTCTATGACAATATAATCCAACATGACTACGAAAATGTTGCACTAAGCACTTCTGGAATATTTAAAGTTATCGTATGGCACCGTGTATGCAACTCTCAATTATTATTTTTGTACAGTCAAAAATAGTATCTTTGGTGATTTAATCATTCATGCATCTGATTTAGAAAATCTCTCTGCAATTTTCTCTTTTGAATAAAGTACTACATTCACTGTGCGCCCACTTTAAAATTTTGCCTCCATGTCAATCTTTTCACTTTGCCCTATTTTAGAATAGTATAAAATAACACAAATGGGAAGTATTTTTATCCTAGGATGCTTTTTAAACGGTTTTAAAGAAGTTTCCTTTACTATCCCTCCAATTCACCCATATTAAAATGAATAATCTTCTACTTTATTAATAAATAATTATTATAATTATCATGATTGTAATTACTTTTTAAAAGTAATTATTAAATTAAAATCATCATTAAATTATTTAATTAAAATTATCTAATTTATCACAATTGTCCACAAAGCTCATTTCAAATGTGTAGTCACAAGTTGTTTGCAAAGTAACAAGGGCTTGTTTGAATCATAACAAATACAAAATCAGTCAATATTTGTCCATAAATTACTGTAGAGTGAAGTCAATGATGGTACGTTTCCAAACCATTCAATATAGCATTCCCTGAGTGTGTTAGGATCCTGGATCACAACAATCGGTCTCCTATGTGTGAATTTTAGTGGCTCGTAGATGAATCAGACAGCAGCAGAATAAAGCTGTGTGTTTTGTAGCACAACCCCCTCCTTCAGATTCCAGCAGCGTGTGTGAAACCTCTCTGATCAAGCTCTTTGAGAGGCGAGACGGTGGCAAGGCAATTAGCGGCAGTCCAACACAGCGAGCGTACTCTCCGGGAGCACTCACACTTTTCACAGCATACTAATGAAGACGAGAGACACAAACTTCCATTCTCTGTGAGAGTTAGCACTGCTCCACTGCCTCTCGCTGCAAATACAGGGGAAAAAAAACAACAGAAGAACTTTTGTATTTGCAATGTACCTTGAGTTCTGGAATGTTAGAGGTAAAAATGGTTTTAATCCTCTGATGCATGTGTGGAAAAAGCTGTTTTGAATCATTCAGGATGTGATTTACATTCAGTGCCCCAAGCATATTTACCGTTTTCTAATATTCTATACTTTCTAAATAATAAACCCTCTCTAATTTTCTTATGTGAATAAAGTAATACATTCACTGAGTGCCCACTTTAAATTATGTTTCCATGTCAATCTGTTTCATGAGCAATTAACTCTGTCTGCATTGTCTTTTTCTGACATTTGGCTACGGTTGCTTACTCCTTTGTTGTTATTATAGAGACTTTACTTGGATTAAAAACCACTGTAAGTGAAAATCGATTGACCCCATCTAGTCTCATAAATATTGCTAGTATATAGATTTTTTTATGACTCAAACGATGTGATGTTATACAGAGCACAGCTGCCACCTGGTGGTACATACTATTACAATATGCACATCTGTGGGTCATGCTGGACAAGTGATCATCTGGTTTTACAGTTTTTGTAGTTCATGCAGCTTGAGTGCTGCTGTCAAAACAAAAGAGGAACAAAGTACTAAGAGCATTTGAAATTCAAGTTAATCATTTAACTTTTCACAGATAAACCAAACATTCATTTTCAACAGCGGTCACTATAGTGCACCCCTACTGTACATTCATTTAATATAAGTATGCACAGCAGGCCATTGTTTGACGTGCTGTTAATATCTTCAGAGTTTGGCTGACTGCTGTTGTCTTTCATCAGGTTCTGTTTGTCCCCAGACATTGGTGGCACTATGTGGAGTCAGTGGATCCAGTGACTGTCAGTGTGAACTCCTGGATTGCGATGGTAAAACACTGTCTCTGCTGGATTATTTCTTATGAAATATCATTGCTTTTTCATCAAAATGAGATGCTGAAATCACGAGGCTGTATTTCTTGTTGTGCCGCAGGACATGGATGATGAGGCCAGAGTAGGAGAAGCTCTCACTAAGACTATTGTGTGTGCCCTGAAAAGAGCCCCCAGCTTAGACAACAACGACCACTGGCTCAATCCTACTGAGGTATTCACTCCAGCACATACAGACACAGATACATAAGATTTCTATTTGAAATAAATACTGTTCATTTTTAATTCCTGAAAGAAACCGTAAAAAAGTATCAGTTTCCACAAACATTTTAAGCACTAGGAAATGTTTCTTCAGCAGCAAATCAGCATATTAAAATGATTTCTGAAGGAACATGTGACACTGAAGACTGGAGTAATGACTGCTGAAAATCCAGCTTTGCTATTACAGAATAACTTGCATTTTAAACTATAATAAAATTATATTTTAAAGTGTAACAATATTTCACAATAATACTTGTCTTGGTGAGCATAAGAGACTTTCAAAATAATAAAAAAAATCTTACAGACCCCAAATTTTTTATGGTAGTGACCTGGTACCAATTTAATTTAGAGTTTTACTTTTCAGGTTTTTGTAGCTTATGCGCAGACAAATCCATTTTTAAAAAGTATACATATTCCATATTGGTCTGAACTCACAAAAAGTGAATCTAAAATATTACAAGTGATGAAAGATAAATGACATTATCTTTAGTCTAGTATATACACACTTTTATACTGATGAATAATACAATTTTAGGACAATATATGAGGAGCCAATTTGCGAAAACAGCAACAATTTTAACAAATCAATTAACAATTTTCAAAAATTTTTTTTTTATTGTGCATTCCAATTCATTTCAATCAAACTGCAGTTGGGTTATTTGACTAGGTAAAAAAAAAACAGCTAACTAACACAATAAAAAACAAAAAAACATGATTTTTGAAAAAAAAAAAAAAAAAACTTTTTTTGCAAATAAACTCTTCATAAAGTGGGGCAAATAAGTATTTGATACACTGCCGATTTTTCAAGGTTTCCCTCTTACAAAGAAAGGAGATATCTGTAATTTTCATCGGTTCATTGAGGTACACCTCAACTGTGAGAGACAGAATCTAAAAAAAATCCAGAAAATCACATTGTATGATTTTTTTAATAATTAACTTCCATTTTATTGCATGAAATAAGTATTTGATTACCTATAACCCAGCAAGAATTCTGGCTCTCACAGACCTGTTAGTTTGTCTTTAAGAAGCCCTCCTATCCTCCACTCATTACCTGTATTAATTGCACCTGTTTGAACTCGTTACCTATATAAAAGACATCTGTTCACACACTCGATCAATCAGACTCCAACCTCTCCACTATGGGCAAGACCAAAGAGCTGTCTAAGGACACTAGGGACAAAATTGTAGACCTGCACAAGGCTGGGATGGGCTACAGGACAATACGCAAACAGCAAGGCAGAGAAGGCAACAACTGTTGGCGCAATTATTAGAAAATGGAAGAAATTCAAGATGACTGTCAATCTCCCTTGGACTGGGGCTCCATGCAAGATCTCGCTTCGTGGAGTCTCAATGATCCTGAGAAAGGTGAGGGATCAGCCTAGAACTACACGGGAGGACCTGGTCAATGACCTGAAGAGAGCTGGGACCACAGTCTCAACGGTTACCATTAGTAACACACTACACCGTCATGGATTAAAATCCTGCAGCGCGCGCAAGGTCCCCCTGCTCAAGCCAGCACATGTCCAGGCCCGTCTGAAGTTTGCCAAAGACCATCTGGATGATCCAGAGGAGGCATGGGAGAAGGTCATGTAGTCAGATGAGACCAAAATATAACTTTTTGGTATAAACTCCACTCACCGTGTTTGGAGGATGAAGACGGATGAGTACAATCCCAAGAACACCATCCCAACCGTGAAGCATGGGGGTGGAAACATCATGCTTTGGGGATGCTTTTCTGCAAAGGGGACAGGACGACTGCACCGTATAGAGGGGAGGATGGATGGGGCCATGTATCGCAAGATTTTGGCCAACAACCTCCTTCCCTCAGTAAGAGCATTGAAGATGGGTCGTGGCTGGGTCTTCCAGCATGACAATGACCCCAAACACACAGCAAGGGCAACTAAGGAGTGGCTCCGTAAGAAGCATTTCAAGGTCCTGGAGTGGCCTAGCCAGTCTCCAGACCTGAACCCAATAGAAAATCTATGGAGGGAACTGAAACTCAGTGTTGCCCAACGACAGCCCCAAAACCTGAAAGATCTGGAGAAGACCTGTATGGAGGAGTGGGCCAAAATCCCTGCTGCAGTGTGTGCAAACCTGGTCAAGAACTACAGGAAACGTCTGACCTCTGTAATTGTAAATAAAGGTTTCTGTACCAAATATTAAGTTCTATTTTTCTATTGTATCAAATACTTATTTCATGCAATAAAATGGAAATTAATTATGTAAAAATCATACAATGTTATTTTCTGGATTTTTTTTATTCTTTCTCTCACAGTTGAGGTGTACCTACGATGAAAATTACAGATATCTCCTTTCTTTGTAAGAGGGAAACCGTGAAAAATCGGCAGTGTATCAAATACTTATTTGCCCCACTGTATGTTGTGGTATGACTCCGGTCAGTGCCATGTTTCCTAATAAATAATTAGCTTATTTTTATCTATAATTAGTTTTTTACATTAATAGCATATGGGAATATTAATGTAATGAATGAACTGTCATATTTGCTTACCACCGTGTAATTTTAAACCCATGTGCTGTCACATGACAAAAAGGATACATTTTGAAGTATCTGCAAATGGTGATACGGTCTTCTGAAGCCATATGATGAGAGATTATTGGTACGAGAAGCATGTTGAAATGGGTTTGGAATGCCAAAGATGACAGAACTGAAATGTTTGTGCGACACTGCTTAACTGTACAGTACTTCTTGATTGTGTAGTGTATCATCTTGATTGTGGTTTCTTAGGATGGAGTTTCTTCACAAGATGAAAACATGCAGTATTTGAACCTAGCAGTAAAGGCTTGTATGGACAAGAGGAGAGATGATACTGAAAGCACGGCCTCACTTGCAGACCAGCCCAGAGCAGAGCTGGGAAAACGTGACTCCAGCGGACTGTTAAAGACTCCAAAGTCTCTCTCCTTCGTGATTCCCTTCGGACCTCATCTCATTCCTGTTAATTTGGCTCACAAACCCAAATGCACCTGCTCAAAGGACACATCTTGTTACAGGTACAATGAGCCGTCACGGTGCCAAAGTACATCCCAAGATAAAGATGAACCGAGAAGTGACGATGAACTTCATCAAAGATCAGGTCAGCATGCACATCAGGATGCAGAAAGTCCAGGAGCCTCAGGAGGAGATGCTGCTTTGCACATATCAACCAATGACATGCTCCAGTTCCTGGTCCACCCTGATGTCATCGCTCTAGTTACAAGGCTAATCATGTGTCGCCAAAGAGAACTTCACTCTTAATTTGTACTAGATGAACATTATTTTTATGAACAAATAAAAAATCCCATGATAATTTATTTCTTGAATCCATCACTCCTTTTGTACACATTAGTTGTCAACAATGTTTAATACTCATTTGTTTTCCAGACCCAAAATAATTGATGTAAAACAAAGACTAGATACGGTCACATTTTGCATGCATTACATTTGCATGTATCACCTGAATGGTCATTATAACAAAGGCCTTATTCAGACAGACAGTTATTCCCTAATCCTAATGAGGTTGGGTAAATTTATGTGTTATAAATATGAACTACTAGACACACAACTTCTGTAAAAAGTACACGCTGAATGAAAATGATTTTTCAGCCTAATCAGGTGTAGAAATCTAATCCTGTTGGAGGTGAATGTCTGACTAATATATATATATATATTATAATTATTGATTTTTTTGGGGTCCAAATTTCAGTGTAAAATAGCTGTTGGTGGTTCAAATCATGATGAAATCCTATCTAGTGTAATCTTATGCATAATATTATAATTAAATCACATGACTCACACATACACATGACAACAGAGTTCCCAATCCTGTTTATATTAGTACATGAAATTACAAGTCCTGTGTTGATAACTAATTTCATCGGAAAAGTGCAAGAATGACAAACATTATATACAAATGTGAGCTGAAATGTGCAAATGGCATTAGACACTGATATTATTGAAGTTTATTCACTAACATTTTGGGGTCAGTAAGACTTTTTCGACTTACAACTACACATGATATTTTATTTTTAAAGAAATTCATATTTTTGTTCAGCAAAGACTGATTACATTTTAACTGTTTTTGTTAAATGTTAAGCGCTGTTCTTTTGAACTTTTTATCCATCAAAGAATCACCCAAAAATGTATGTTTCCACAGAAATATTGAGCAATTGTTTTCAGCATTGATAATAATAAGAAAAGTTTCTAGAGCACCAAATTAGCATATTATATTTTTGAAGGATCATGTGACACTGAAGACTGGAGTAATGCCTGCTAAATCTTCAGCTTTGCCATGGCAGGCATAATAAATTATATTTTAAAATATAAAACAGTTATTTAAATCGTAATATTTCACAGTTTTTCCTGTATTTGTGATCAAATAAATACAGCCTTAGTTGAGCATTAGAGATTTCAAAAACTAAAATATTACAGACCTTAAACTTTTGAAAGGTAGTGTTCATCACATTCTTAGCGATTACATTCTGTAACTCAAAAAACAACTATTTTATTTTTGTAAGGAGGTGCTATGTAAAGTAATAGCATAATAATAATTAATTCAGCGTAGTAAATTTCTCTTAATTCAGCTGAAATATGATCTCTGAGCAGTAGAGATCAGCATAATGCCACATAAAGGCTCTGGAACAAAATCATCTAAGTGTGTTAACACAGCTACAACAGTCCGATGTGAAATAAGTTCATTAGCTTATTGCCAATTAATGGATTTGAATTGTTCATAACAAAGCCCAGTCTTTTTGCTACATCTTGGTTTGCTTCGGCATGTCAGTCAAGGAAACGGCCTCATTTTTCTTACTATCAGAACTTTCCACTTTTTCATCGTCTGTGTCCTCTCTGAAAATCTTGTCCAGCTGGTCTGGATCCACATAAGTATAGAAATAGGCCATGATGGAGAAGATGATGCTGACAGCCACCAAAAGGCCAGCAAAAAGGAGGAACTCTGTCCACTGTAGATTCAAAAGTCGTAGATTCAAAAGATTTGTCAGTGCAAATTTATGCATTAAAACCATAAAGGTGTTTATAAGAAAGCCCGCTGCCTACCTGTTCCATCTCGGCCCCCTCTGCCACAATCAGTACAATGACATTTCCAAATGCCACAGTCATGAGCCATCCAGCCTGGAGAACAGACTTCATGCTTGCCGGTGCCTGTACACAAAAGCATAAGAATATGACATTTATAGACACAAGCTTAAAGTACAAGACATTTGATGGACTTACCTGCGAGTAGGAGAACTCCAACCCAGTGATGGAGAACATGACTTCTCCAGCAGTGATGAAGAAATACTGTGGAACCTGCCAAGCGATGTGAATATCGTTGGCTTGGATATCCTCCATCTTTTTGAATGTTAGACCATTCATTTCCTGTGGAAATGAACCATATGCATGTCAAGATATTGATGCATAAAGGCAGTTACATTTTTTTTTACAAGATTCTTTTATGAATGGAATAGATCAAAAGAACAACATGTATTTATTTATTTGTATTAGTATGAAGTCTTTACTATCACTTTTGATCAATTTAATGCGTCATTTATGATTAAAAGAATCTTCTTAAATTAAATTCATTAAAATAAAAACTGGTAGTGAACATGTGAACAGATGGGGGATCGTTCAGGAAAGATCATTAAAGGTCATTATTCTCTATTTGGTGATGCATGTGGCACAAAAACATTTAATAACTTGAGGCTGCAGAACTGAAAGTTGCATGAAGTAAATATTTTGTAGGTGAAAATCTCATAGATCAGTAAAAATAGCCCATAAAAACTTCAGCCAAGTTCTCATTGACTTCAGCCCTTATAAAGTACACGGTAACCTTAAACTTTGCAGTAAAGTAAAAGCTACAGAAAAACATTAACTAGAAACTGAACTCTATCACCCACCTTTGAGAGTATGACGGTATAGAAGGCACCAAAATCAAGAAGTCCCAGGTCAATGTGATATTGGTCAGAGTTTGTTTTGCAAACAACTTCATTGTACCTGAAAAGAGAGTAAAGGAACTGTGGTCAATTGGTGGGGTTACTTGACTATATGGATAACACAATAGATGTAGACTTAAAATACTCACTCTCCCCTAGGTACACTAATATTTTGAGAAATCCCATAATTAGCAGCCGCATAAAATTCATCAGTGCCAACACTTATGTTGATATTCTCTGTGTGGGTGTTGATAAACCTGCAAAAGTCAAATATTCTAAGACAACAGAGTACTGAAAATGATTTCAGATAATGCCAGTTGTTTTGTCAATGGTTAGCTTGAAGGTATTGATAATTGCAGCAAACACTAACGTTTAACAAAGCTGTTAAACAGTAACTTGAAACAATATAAAACAATGTTCTGCTAGTATTAATTTACCTTAGATACGCAGCCCCGGTGTCAGATTTGGTGATGTAATCTTTCACCTGTATTTAGTTTAATAATGATTCAAATGATGTATGTATATGCTGGTACAATCTTTGCTGATGAAATCTGAAATAAAATTTCACAACCAGGTGCTCACCAGTTTGCATACAGTGTCACCAGGTTGTGCAGTGTGCAGGAAGAGACTGTAGGCAGTCCGTTCTGTGAATGTGAGTCCGCACTGGTATTCGGCCCCTTTGTGAGTGACAGTAACTGTGAAGAGCTGGGATTCACCGGTAAGCGGGAGATTTGTGTATCCCGAAGGATCCTGCATGACAAGAATGTCTTCAATCATGGCTCTGCAGCAGAATTAAGAGCTGGAACTGATATTCACTCGTATGTCAAGTAATATTGATGTATACACTATTGTTTACAAGTTTGGGGTTTGTAAGATTTTTTAAGTCTCTGAATAAAGTGTATTCTTTATAAAACAGTGATGCTTATTGTTTCAGGATTCTTTGATGAATTTGAAAGTCCAGAACTGTTTTTGTTTTTAATTAAAAAATTAGTGCTGTCAAACGATTTATTGTGATTAATTGCATCGAAAATAAAAGATTTGTTTACATAATATATGTACGTCTACTGTGTTTATTTATTATGTGTATCTAAATACACAAACATTTAGTATATATATTTTGAAAATATTTACATGCATTTACATTATTATATATAAATATATTTAATATATAAAAAAATCTTAAATATATACATGGATGTGTTTGTATTTATATTTACATAAATATACACAGAACACACTCATATTGTGTAAACAAAAACTTTATTTTGGACGCGATTAATTGTTTTACACTTTTCTGTCACTTTTAATCAATTTAAAGCATCCTTGACAGGTTTAACCAAACTTTTTAAAAAGTAGTGTATTATGGTAATATATACACAGAGAAGAAATAAGTATGTTAAGTACAGACATCATATAACGCAATCAGTGTTTGTCTGTAGTGACGTTACCTCATGTGATTGAAGTGGATCTGAGAGGACAGTGTGTCCTGGAAACTGCACGGTGACCTCTGAATCCATAAGATTGTAAACCTGAACAAGGCTTTCTTTGGCAGGAGGTGGCTCCACAACAGTTTTCTGGCCAAAGAGATGAATTGTAACTTTCAGTTAATGTTGACAAGCTTTAAATGACTGCTTTTAGTGGTTCCACAGAAGCTCTTTAGATCTAATATTTGAAAATGTACATACAATGACGTTGATTTCTACGACAGTTGCAGCACAGAATGCAAGTGCAGCAAGGATCATGCCTGCAGCCATCTTTCTTAATGGACTGAAAATGAACAAGAAAAATTGGATCGAACTTAACACAGACAAGGTGTCATGTTAACACAAATAATGTTTATATCTTATGCTAGGTTATACTATAACATTTTTCCCTGGTCTAATGATTTCCATCAAAAAAGCATTACTGTAAACAACATTTTGTGAATTATTGTTTATTTATTTTATTATTGTGTGTACAATCTCACTAAACATGCCTTTAAGGAGGTACTTCAGAATGTGTGTATATATGTAGATTGGTATTGGTAGATAGATAGGTATTGAAATATGTCTTTTTTTGTGTGATTGTGCATTTATACAGCACTCACGTGAGTTTGATCCGACACAGCCCTATCAGCGGGTAAATGCCCATGTCGAAGATCGGAATAAACACCAGAATCAGCAAAGCATTCAGCATCTTAACAACACAGAAACACACACCCACTAAATGACACCATAACCATTACATGCAGAAAAGACATTGATCATAAAGGTGATAACAATGAAGATTTTGTTGCTTAGGTTTTTACAACCCGTCATAAACTGACTGGTCATTTTTGTATGACAGTACAACAGAGCAGGAAGCAGTACATGTTTAGAATTTAGAGCTTCAATAAACCCTTTTTGTAAAACAAACCTGTATAACATTTCTATTACTATAATCACTAATAAATGTAATGATTTATTTTTGTATATACAACGCTAAGTGTTCAGAGGGGGCCAAAAGTCTGACACCAAAATTTAAATCTGGGAACATTTTTATAAAATATGAAATTATCAAAATTCTGAATTTTTTTTTACTTTGTTTTATGAAAAAATATTAAAAGTTAAGATGAAAAATAAAAAAGATTTAAATTATCGATAATGTATAGATTTTTTGATGTATTGTTTGATTTAATTAAAATAAATGTACTCTTTATGCCAGTCTTTAAGCAAAAATAATAGAATAAAAATCCAAATAATGCAATATAATATGTATGCGGTGATATGGTGATCTATATGGTGATCTTTTTATATGGTTATATGGCTTGTCTCACCTGCATTTGATCAGGCTTTAATATGAAGCCTCCACCCTGTAAAATAAATTAGGAACCCATTATTCTGATTTTGAAGAGGAAATGTGACCATTTCGTTATCATTCAGGAGTAAATTATATTACGATCTTCTTCAAAACTGATATGCATTGGCTAAAAGCAAAAATAAAAATCTGCATTTGAATTTCTACAACAAGAACTACAATAAAACGTTAGACATTTATAAACTTTGGATTCTATAGTGACGATGTCAAAGGCTGCATATTGTTATCAAAAAAAATAATCAGATCACATCAAGGGCATCATGTTATATCTTACTTGCCATATTGCTCAATTACATACAATAACTAAATACTATTATGAAATGGGGTGTGATAACCTGATTCCAATAAAGCATTAATGTCTTTCTACTGGAGGTCATACAAGAAAGGACTTACAAAATCCATGTTCATTCGAGTGGCTTGCAGAGTCCAACGTGAACCCTGGCATAGAACAAAAAGAGCTATTCTTAATTAACTTATTACTATAATTCTCATTTAATTATTCTCTGATCCTTATAAAGTGCTGTGATCAGAGGAGCAATTTCCACTGGTTTCTTACATCATTATGTCCAGCAGACATTTTCCGATATTTCACAAAGAACACAAGGAATCAAAACATTTTCCTTAATCCTTAAATGACAATTTGAATTTGTGTGCTGTCCCTTTAAATGAAATACTGTGAATACAAGTTGAGTGTTAGAAAATACAAAGGATATCAACCGAATATAAGCTTTTACCTGCTGGTCAAAGAGAGCCCAAAACATGGGCAATGGAATATAGAGAACCAGCACCCTGAACACCATTTTAATTTCCTGAATCAGCCGCTTCTGTAAAAACATCAAAATCGTGACGTAATTTAGTAGATGGAGCAACACATGATTTCAACTTGCTAGATTTGGCTTGCAAAGCAACTGAAACATACCGGGTACTTCTCTTCTGCCCAATCAAGCCAGTGACTCCTTTTTGGGTTCTTCTTGGAATTCGTCCATCGATTGCGTATAGCAAACTGGTAAAAACAGAGTAAAAGATGACCGTTAGCCTTCTTTTTAAGCTCCAGATCCTTCAGTAACACGTTAAAGAAAGCTGTTGAGCTGTTGACAACATTTACTTACCCCAATACATTTGCAGACACACACCAAGACATTTCCTTCCGGAGGACCTTTCTTATATAGCCCACTTCCAGCAATAAATACCACTACGTGAATAGATGCAAAGTTAATTACATGCCTAATGAGGTAGATAAAGGGACCCTAGCAGGACCCTGCTTTTCTCTAGAGTGCAGTAATAATCAAATATTAGTTCATACAGGCATATACGCCGAAATGCATTGCCAAAAATTATATTTCTCTGTTTTAAAATATATTCTACTGCTAAATGAATAAAGAGATGGTAAATAGATTTACATTTATGCATTTAGAAGACACTTTTCTCCAAAGCAACTATACAAATAGCAACCAGCACAAAGCAAGAACCAACATACAGAGGCCCCAAAATGTATTTGGCACTTCATCCACACTAAAATACATTTTATATATAAATATCCACTGTATGTGTATATGGTCCATACAGTTTCCAGAGAAGGCTTTATCCCTTCTCTTTCTATACAGGATTCATGGCACAGTGAATGGGGTTTGCTAATGTGCTATCATAACATACTGGGATTTCCAAATAAATGGCCCGGAGTTAAATATACATGCCTACGGTGAAGAGTTGGTTTCACAAATACAATCCACTGGGATTACCCATTTTTCCCACATTCCATCCATTCTTCCACCCCAAACTCTCTGGAAATTGAGAGGACACTCACCTAAGGCAATGACCATTAAACCCGCAGGAACTCCAAAGGCCAGGGCGTAGCAATCTCCTCCAAAGCACTTCACATCGCCTGTGGAGTTTGAGTGTAAAGATGATCTAAGGTTTCTCTAATTGGCATGATAATCTTTATGACTGCCGTATACTTCTTTAAAAGATTAATTGTAGCCTTATCAGTGAATCTTATCTTAAGACTGACCTCTTAGTATTGGTGTGACAACGGTGGACAGGACACTTCCAGCATTGATTGACATGTAAAAGATGGAGAAGAATTTTCTCCTCTCATCTGTCTGAATACAAACGGTTAAAAGAAATATTAAAGACACAATCAAATCAAAAGGTGTGTATTTTAGCCCATGTCAATTAGATAAAAAAAGACTATTCCTCAAAACTTGTACTCCTTAAAAAAAAATAAAAAAATCACTTTTAGATTTTTACATATTGTAATTATAATATTAAAAACAAAATATTTTTGAATGTCTAAACAGTGTATTATTTGTTCTTTTATATTAGATTATGTAATTTTTTTCCTGTAATTTTCCTGTATAACACTTTGGCTCAAACTCAGTTTTGACTGAGCTTTATTTAAAAAATATTTATTTTTAAGTATTAAACGAGCAAGTTTTTACATTTATGGAATTTGACAGGTGTAAACGGGGCCACGGTAACTGAAATAATTTTAGATTGTGACTTACGTGATCTTCATCAAACTGGTCACCACCAAATGCTGCAACACATGGTTTGATCCCTCCTGTCCCAAAAGCTATGAGGGCCAGACCAAGCATTGACAAAACTCTACAAGCAAAGAACAAAATGGTATTTCCTCTTCCATAAAATAAATATTTACTTCACATGAAACAGATTTACTGTATGGCAGCACACTACACCCTGCATCAAAAGAAACGTACACATGAATAGTGCTGTCCCCCACATCAGGAATGGCACCGACAGCCTTGACCACATGACCAATCACATAGACTATAGACAGATAGATGATGGTTCTGTGAACAGAAAAAAATATCCTATAATTCATCTATTAAGTATTAAGTACAATACTATAGGCTGTATTTCAGAAACTTAAGAAAGATAACTTTTTCAAATCTTATATAAAATTAAAATGCAATGAGCATTACGAAGCAGATAGGATAAGACTAAGTTAGGATGTTTCTCAACACAGTATGACTTACTTGAACTTCCCCAGCCATGAGTCGGCTATCACGGCCCCCAGAAGCGGAGTGAAGTAACACAGGCTTGAGAAAGCGTGGTACACAGCTGTAGAGAGATTCTTGTCCCAGTGTAGGTAGTGGATGAAGTAAAGCGTGAGCACCGCTTTATAAATAAGATGCATAATAATTAATAAATCATTAGAAAATACATTAATATATTAGAAAAGTGATATCATATCAAATTTTCTTTAAATGTGCAACATTTTACAATTTAATTACCTTTCATTCCATAGTAAGAGAATCTTTCACAGAACTCATTGACCACAATAAAGGCAATGCTAACTGGGTAGTTAGTGCCACATAATTTCTGAACGCAAAACAAAGAAGCATTTTATTACAAACAGGCTTGTGACATTTACACTGAAATACATAAAAGCTAGTTAACAAAATCCTAACCATAAATTCTATTTCATTTATCAGAATAAAATGATAGTACGGGTGAAAAAATAACCAGGGATTAAGGCTAAAATGACACAGAATGAGACAAAAATCCCCCATGTTGAATTCCTTTGTTTGATTTATGTCATCTAACATTTGGAATATTTCACAATATAGTACTCTGTTCAGATACCTGTATTTCCTGTCTGAGAGGCAAGTTTTGAGTTGTTAACTAAAACTACATTTTCCAAACTGTAAAAAAAAAAAAAAGTGAAATAACTCTCACCGATGAGCGCTGTACTTTTCCATGGTCCTCTGCATCAACAGCTTTGTCTAGAGCAGAAAAGATAAGACAAACATCAGGTAGTATAAGTGTGACATTTTAAATCTGATACCACTCAATAATGTTTATCAGTTTTTAAAACTGTGCTTCCAGTTTTTACCCTAGCCAACAGATAAAAAGGCCAGATCCTGCAGTGCACTTTTTATTTGTTTGGGTAGAATGTCTTTGATAAAGCCACATAAGTCGTGCACAGTTCCACTGCTTGCAAGTCTTTACTACTAACAGTGTTTTTTCCCACAGGCGCCACTGTTGCATTCAACATTCCTGTCATCGATTACTTGGCAGTGTATCTTATTTTCGCATTGGCATTCTCAAATACGGGATATATGCATGTCGAAAAGTTGGTTTATAAGGAAATATTAAACTTTACAACTACTTTTAACTCTTAAAAGTTGCAAAAATGTTCAATCCACGCCAATTTGCAAAACAACAACAACAAAAACAAGGACGTCTCGCAGAGATGACTCCAAAAATGTTAAACTGTCACATCGAAGACATTTATTAAAAGCATCTGAAAGAGTACAAACATAAAACAGCCATAGTTACCCTTCTTTTCCCCCATGTCTTCAATGAATCCAAGTGTGTATTTGGACACTCAACATCAAGTGGATTCCTGAGCACGCCTTCAAGTCCGTCCCTTCAGAGAGTGAAAACTCATCCGCCTCACGCTGCTGTTAAAGCTGTTTAACCTTCTTGGGTTAATGTTCCACTTCATGACAAAGTCTCCCTTAGTTACTCCGAACCGGGCGGGTCGATGATCCACACGAGACCCAACACATGCATCAGATTATGTGGTTTATAATGTGGGAGCTACATACTCCTAAACGTTAATATAGGCCTATAAACGAACGCTGCAATTTTAACGAACTAAGCAAAGCAATTGGCTGAGGTAAAGTATAGTTACAATACAGTGTCTTCCCTCGAGTTATATTTCAGGCTGTTGTGTTGGTTAGGCTGTGGTACTTTGCATGTGCCCTAATTAGTAAACGTGTGCGGTGTGCCCCCTTCAGTGCAGCTCCCACTTCTTTCTGGTACATGCGGAGCCATTTCAGCATCTATCGGACTACTAGCGGTCAGTCAGACACAGTGAACAAGAACTTTTTAAATGGTTCTTTAGTTCAAATGTTCTCCAAACAAATAACGCATAATAGTAGGTAAGTGAGAGTTATATTGAAGAGATTTTGAGTAAATATAAGTTGGAAAGTAATTTTGAGTAAATATAATTGGGACAATTATAAAAAAAAATTTTTTTTTTTTTATTCAGCAAGGATGCATTAAACTGACCAAAAGTGACAGTAAAGACTTTTACAAACAAAGTAACCATTAAAATCGTAACATTATTAAAAAAATAAGTTCTTGTGTCTTTTCTATTCAACAATGAATCAAAAAAACTATCAAAGTTTCCACAAAAATATAAAAAACTCTTCTTCTGGAGGATCATGTGACACTAAAGACTGAAAATTCAGCTTTGCCAACACATATATACTGTTTAAAATTTTAACAGAATTTTTTTTTTTATTATTATTGTAATAATATTTCTGTTTAGGCTGTAAGCCTATAAGACAAAATTTCAAAATGACCCCCCCCCCCAAAAAAAAGTCACTGAGCAATATAAAAATAAATTATATATTTAATGCCTATACGGAGTTATTTTTTTTTTTTTTTTTTACTATTGTATCATAAAAGCAATCAGTGAGGATTTTGGGTAGATCTGATTAAAGCCATATAAAGATAACTGTAAAGATATTTGAAAAGCTGGTTGCTATGAACAAGGTTGTAAAGTTTAAAGGTCCTCTGGTTATTTTCTACGGAGATTTAATGTGTCTGAGAGAGAGAGATGAGAGAGAGAGAGAGAGAGAGAGAGAGAGAGAGAGAGAGAGAGAGAGAGAGGCAATATGCAAATGGTTTGTAATAAATACCTTTTTAAGCTAAAAGGCAATTTCTTCCTATGGATAAATAAATAATAGGCTATATCTTAGAAAAAACTGTGCGGTGATTGGTGAATGACCACATTCAAATGTGTACATGCGTGTCCTCTGTAGGAAACACACTGTAACTCTTCTAAAACAAATATTTTGGTCTGTTGAACATGGTTGGGAGTTTCTGCGATTGTCTCAGCAAGCAAGCACCATTAATTAATAAATAAACCATCCATAAAAAAATTATAATTCAGAACAGCAAAAACGATTAAATGACATGAGCAAAAGGACGGTTTTCGCGGTATTTTAAACTAATCTGATGTCCAATATCCAGTGGCAGAGTCAGGATGTTTTCATAGGGGTGGCCAGGGAGGGGCCAGCAACCAGCCTGGGGTGGCACAGAAATCTACATTATTTCTATATAAAAATGTGGTTGACTATACTGTACCAGACTATTTTAGTGCCTAAAACACAGCTGGGTACAATTAATTTCTACTTAATTGTAATTGAGATATTTGTGAATTATTATATCAAGTAATATGACAATTTTTGTATTATTCCTCACCTCCAGGTATTTTAACAAAAGGGCTCACTATAGCTTAATTGCTCTGTCGGTTTGGTTCTGGCTCTCAAAACCCCCCAAACTTGTTCTCTAACATTACATACTCATGGATGAGACATGCAGTTAGTGATAAGAATGTGAAAAAGGCCGGAAGACAACAGCACATAAATGCCAGACTGTAAAATTAGTTGTTTTATGCATTTAAATGGTTTCATTTTTGTTTGTACTTTTAAAATAAATGAAAAATAGCGCATATTTTCTAGTATAAGTGCACTGTGCTCACATTTACTTGTGCATTGAGCATCAGTTCTGTTGTAAGCAACAGAAACAAGTCTTTTTTATCACAACCTTTGTGATCTAGAGGTCCCTGTTGATTAAATGTCCGTGCGAGAACGCGCCTGACTCTCGTGCACTGCATATATCTGCGAGAAAGAGCTTTGTCTGGCGCGTGAACGGTGCTGTAAAGCAAGTTCATTTAGGCCTACTTCAAGGTTTGTGCTGTAAAGCAAGCATTTAGGCCAACTTCAATGTTTAGAGTTAGAGTTCTGCTCTATCTACTGTTTATCCTGTTTGTGTTAATCTTTTCTGATTGTTATTTATGTATCAGTTGTTTTATTCATAAAAAACATTCATCCATCTGAATGCTACTGTATGAAGACTGGCCAGCAGATGGAGACAGTGGCATGTCAAAGATGTCCTGATAATAGAGAATGGAAGAAATGTTGACTCGTGGGGTTTAACACTACAATGAATATTCAAATCTTTGATACAAATGTTCTTCTGATGGTGTCTGGAGAATGGATATGTATAGGTTCCTGGCGGGGTCGTCTGGAGCACCGGGAGTAAGTTATAGTAAGTGTACGTAAGCTATATTCCTCCATCGGTCCAGACGAATCAATCAGCGCGGCCCATTTGAGTAAAACATTATTATAAATTTAGCGCATTCTGACTCAGTGCAGCACCTCAAAATCCCTCGTCAATGTCAAAATGTTTGAACTAGCCACTAGCCAATCAAATCGAAGGAGGCGGGGTTTACTGTTCACGGAGCTCAGCGCGCGCGAATGAAGCGAGCTGACTCTGACTTGTAAGTAAAAGTAATTATTTTCATATTAGTTGAAAGTACATTAGAAATTAGTCTTAGTATTAATAGTAAAAGTAATTAAAATATTTACTTGAGTACGAGAAAGTAGCTATGGAAGTATTAAAGGTAAAACCCCCCCCCCCAACAATTTATGAAATGTAGTGCAGTAAAAAGTATTATATTATGCTTTGGAATGTAGTGAATTAAAACTTTTCCAAAGAAAAATTATACACTACAGCAGGGGGCATCAAACTTGATCCTGGAGGACCTGTAGAGTTTAGCTCCAACTTGCCTCAACTCACCTGCCTGGAAGTTTGAAGTATACCTAGTAAGACCTTGATTAGCTGCTTCAGGTGTGTTTAATTAGGGTTGGAGCTAAACTGCAGGACACAGGCCCTCCAGGAGCGAACTTGGTGACCCCTGCACTACAGCTTTAAATAAACATCTAGTTGTCATCGGTATTTCCTCCACTAGAGGGCGTTCTGGGATTTGTGTTTGGCTGCGTTATCTGTCAAATCGCCAATACCGGACAGAGCACTAGTAAATGTATTTCAACAATTGAATTGTTTTGTTTTCCTTTATTAACCAATATTACATATCCGCCTATGAGTGAACAGCAATATTATTTAGATGTTGTTGAAATGTTTTATTCTGCTCAGAATAGGCCTAAATCAGTAAATAAATAAAATAATTCAAGATCAGGGCAAAATTAGAGTGGCTAGAATGCTTAAAAAAGCTATTTTAGGTATACAATATTTAAAATAAATATTTATTGTCTTGTGGATGTTTACTCTTTCAGATGCTGGCATGTATTTAGCTGCCACACAACAGATATGAGTATGTCCTCCACGTGAGTGTTAAGAGAGAGAGGATAAAGGATGTAGTGTATCTGGTCATAAAACATAAATGAGTGCTTCTTTGCCTTCTCTTCCTTTTCTCCAACATGCTCTTGAATTAAACCCTTATAGCTGGAACGGCTGTGGTAGAGAATGCGAGTATTGTGATCAGTTTTAATTCAGATTGAAACAAAAGATGAGTTCTCCGAGCAGAGCAGATTTATTGGGCTTGTTCTGGCTGCTTGCCCCATGCTCACTCTGATCAGTTATTACATCTTCTCAGCCCGTGACCTCCTGGGTCATTAAAGACCTCAAAATGGCCACACTGGCCCGCGGCCCATCGCATGCTGTTTATTTGTCCACGAAATTACTATATTTAACAAAAGAAGAAACTGCCAAATTCAACAAACATATTTCAGAATCTGTCTGAAAGGGCCATTTTCTGATGGTTGGATCTTTCTATGATTATGTGAAATGCTTATTGTTTTAATGAAAGTGATCAGGCTCAGTAAAGTGTTAAGAGCTTTGTTAGAGACAACTGTGATCTGAAAGACATTCGAGACTACTAACTGGGGATTTCCTTAATAACACGGATACTTTGAAACAGCTGTGGCCAAATACTATATAAAAAATTGTCTTTTAAAAATGTCTTATTTTTTCCATTCTTTCTTTTTTTAAAGTGGCTTTAAGCCAGTAAAAACCTTTTTCAAAGTTGTCATTTTTTATTTTAACACTATAAAATATATATGGCACCAAAGACAGAAGCATTTTTTTTCTGTGATCTATGCATTCCTCAGATTTTTAAACTTCTTTGGATCACGTTTAAATAAAAAGCCTAATTTCTTCTGACTCCCTCCCTTGTTTTTCAAAGATCTTTTCCTCTTTACTGGCTCTACACAAGATAATATTTTGCCCCCCTGAGATCCTGTTCAAATACCACACTTACAAAAAAAAAAGTAAACGGTTTCCAAGATCTCAGCACACTAATGAACATACTTTCCCTTGTCAGGCTGTGGATTAAGTCCAGGGTGAACCGTGAGGAAAGAGTTGGCTGTGTAATGATGGATATCAGATGGACTAGGTTAATAGCCATCTGGAACTTTGAAAGCGCGATATGATGATCAGAAATTGAAATGATCTCGTTTGATAATTGACAAGAACAATGACATGAATATTAACATCGACATGTGACCCCTGGATGAGGTAGAGATATCCAGTGTTGGGGGAAATTACTTTTAAAAGTAATGCATTACAATATTGTAACTAATTTCTTACTTTTTATGTAATGCATTGAAATACTTTTTCTGCGTTACTTGCAATTGAGATACATAAATGCATGTTCACATTTAGCCTAGAACTACAGTAACTATCATGTTTACAAGCAGTGCAATTTTTACACAGGAATCAATCTTTAATTAGACTTCATCTCTGCACTAGTACAATAAACACTGTGTCTACCGGTGGCCATTGCAGTGCTAGTGAACTGTGTATTTTGGGAAACAGGGGTTGTTTTGTTCTTTATTCCATTTGTTTGACTTCCTTTTTCTTGTCTCGGAGGAATATATGATACCTGTGAGACCACTCAGGCATATACATTTTTATTTATTTATTAAATAGGCAACACTATTTTATTTTTTAAATGAAATACTTTAAATGCAATATCTTATCAAATTAACAACAATATGTTGCACTAACATTTTGGAATTAGAAATACATATTTAATATTGTGATCACACAGTTTTCATGTAGGCCTAATTACTTACATTTAGCCTGACTTCTGGTAGCATAAAGTCTTAAAAATAAAGGTTACAAAAGGGGCGATGCTATAGAAGAACCATTTGATTAATCTAAAGAAACTTTTACTACTTTAAAAACATTTTTGTGCACTGTGCGGTTGATTGTTTCCATGGATGTTAAAAAATCATGGAACCACAGATGCCAATAAAGAACTGTTATTTTAGGAGTGTAAAGTAATTTAAGTATTCCTAATTGTGAAAATAGTCTTTTTGCCTTGTTATTCAGCAGCAGACCCACCATGTATAATTCCCAGTTAGTTGAGTTAGCAGTCAAGGGATCGTTTTGTGGTTGAATTTGAGCTGTTTTCTCCAACAACACGACCACTCAAATCACAGGTCTGCCATTTTGTCTCTGAAACAAACAAAATATTGACTCAACTCAATTGAATTCTATTTGTACAGGTGCAAGCAAATGTGATACTTACCTATACAGCATACTCAACGCTTTACTACATTTGTTTTTCAGTGGTGGAATGTTGGAGATTTATCCATATTTCAGGCCTTTTTCTTTCTATCTTAAATGTATCTTATTTCATTGAAGAGAAGCTTTGCTGACTCTGACAAGAGCTGAATTCTGAATTAAAAATACTTTAACAGAATTGTTTTATTAGCTTGCCTAAAATGGACAACCGATTCACTTGCCTGGTGCAGTGCTCTGTGCTTATATTCACAGATCAAAGTGAGGGCTCTCATTGTTCAGCTCACACTACAGCCACAATGTCACCATTCATGCATGCATGTCTTTTAAGCAAAAAGCCTCTCATAACCCAAAGCATTGCTGGGTAAGGAGAGGAGGGTGCATTTGCGCCCCAAACCTTGACCCGGTCAGATCTTTTTGAGCCTGTGTTCCTCGCAAGCATCCTTTGATGGAAAGTCTTAACTGACTCAAACAAAGTACAGAGGAGAGGCTGTAGCAAAGTGATGTAATTTAATGTGATGATCTGCTTCTGAGGGTCAGAGGTCAAATTGAGGCACACTTTTTTAATACCCTGAAAAACCAGAAGCCTTTGGTGGAAAAGATGATGCAGAGATATATGCATATACTGTATGATAATACATGATATAATTTGAAATCATAAGCTGGTTACAGGTGCTGTATAACATAAAAGCTAGAGGCTAAGAAATTCCTAAAGTAAAAGTTTGGCCCTTAAATATTTTTGGGGCTTGGCCTAAAAATGAAGCCCCTTGACCGGACAACTGATCTTTTCTCAGCTGTTTGATGTCTTCCTAAGATGGGACTGTTGCACAATGTCCTTGGGACCTCCAAAGATGTCCAGAGTTCACCCTTATTTGGTAACTGCCCTTCTTTTGGAAGAGTGTATCCTTCTATTGCATGTTTTAGTGCACAAACATTACCATTCAAAAGTTTGGGGTCACCAAGGTTTTTTCTCCTTTTCTTGTAAGCATTTAATAGACTATATTAAAAGACTAATACATTGTTACAAAAGATTTCAGTTTCAATTAATACTGTTCTTTTTAGGTATTTTTTATGCATTCTGAAAAAAAATCATTTTCCATAAAAATATTAAGCAGTATAACTGTTTTCAATATTGATAATAGTAAGAAATGTTTCTTTAGCAACAAATAAAATGATTTCCGATGCATTATATGATCGAAAATGTTATGGTACTTGGAAAAACGTATATTCTAGAATCCAATGGTTTAGGATCTAATTCCGAGCAACATTTCTGGAATTGTCATTGGGGCCTTATCCGTTGCTAGTCTACTCCACTTTCATGCTATCCTCCTGTTCTTTGCACTTCTGAGATTTACCCTGGGGCTATTTTTCCTCCATCATTTCTCTGAGAGAATAAAGAATTACAAGGCAAGAGAAATAATTTGGATGTGGATCAAATAAATCCTCAGCAAATTTTTTTGTAAGACTGGAATCAAATCATTTGCTCCCTATACGCATCGGTCAATCCCCTGATTCGCTCCCATTCAGCAACAGTCAAACTAACTATGGGAAGTGCTCAGTATGAAGTTTTCTTTTGTTCAGGCAGTTAACTGAGTGTACTGACCTCTTATAATACACATGACTTGTTGAAATTAATTAACAACAATCTAGCTATTATGATGCCAACCCCTCAGAGGACCTCAGAAGTAGCCAACCCTCAGACAATATACAGAATAAACCAAAATTTACTTTGCAACGATTGTATTGAAAAAAGCGCTATACAAATAATCTTGAATTGAATAAGCTCATGCTGATATTTAATACTTTTTGCTACTGCATTTTAATGAATATGCACACTTTTCCCACTCTTATTTCTTAAATTCAACTACAGAGCTTTTGTTACAATATCTAGCAGATGAAAAAGAGACAAAACAAACCTAGTGTTAAAACAGAAATGAAGATGCTGTATTGAAAATGTACAAAAGCTATACATAAGGTTGAGATCTGCAAATGTCATCACAAACCCCCCCCCCAAAAAAAAACAAGAACTCCGAGAGTTCAGACCTTCAAAATCGCTCTGTCCTTGGTGGAAATTTCTTGTAACAGTACTAAATCAAAGGCAGAAGTCATTTTGGTATGCGCCTGTGGTTCATCACAAGCTCAAGAGGATAATGAACCTGTTAATTGGGATGCGATCTCCGCTGAGAGCACACAGAGTACTTGCATATTCCTTTTAAGACATCTCAAAGGACGCACGGGTTGACAGGCCTCCGCAGAGTAAAGCTCAGAGACGTAATGCTGTCCTTCACTATCACACAGCCGGATCAGATGCAACTACAGAGATCTGTAACTCCTGGAGCATGCTTCAAGGGAATCCGTCAATATAGATGAAATTGTCCATCTTTGAGGAATTGAGCAGAAATTCATTTTCCACCAGTTTTTCATAATACTCCACAGACGTGACAAGGGGGTACATCAGAGCACTGTGCACACTGAACCAGCTTGTGCAGTTAATATGCATTACACATAATTTAAAGCATGAAGGATATGGAATAACTATAAACAAAACAGAGCAAAATGCAATAAAAATACCCATAAATCTATTAGTATAGCTACATACCAGATTACATAGCATTATATGAGTTTAAAAACATACTTATGTTCTTTTAAGTGAGGCACTTAGTGAATTTCAGTGCACTGTTGAGAAAAGGAAATCAGACTTATACAAGCCCAATAACCATTACCCTGATGCACACTAATATGCATTAACAAACATACTTACATCGAACATATGGCTTGCGAAACATGTAATCTTGAGGTTTTTGCCAGCCTAGTTGCATACAACAGTTGTGTTAGCAAATGCCTGATAATGTAATTGACTGTTCACCTGAAATTCTGTAAGTTTAACTTGTCAGAAATTGTATTTCAGTGCCTTTGCTCATGAAAAAAAATGCATAAACATGTTTTTCCTCCCCTTAGAGCACAAATTAGTGAATAACAGTGAAAAACAGTAAATAAAAGTTCATTGTATTCTCTTTCATTTAATTGTTCAATGTCTTTACATTAAAAAGCAACCCCTGATTAACTTCTTTAATTCTCAAGCCATCATGTTTAAGAATTTGCTTTCCTCTGCAAGGGCTGTTAACATTGAGCTCATGTCACCAATGGCCATGTTGCCAATACCTGCCGGTATCGAGGCTAGCGTAACAGAGTTACGCGGGGTGGTGAGCCGTGAGGAATTCTGCGAAAGACTCTGCAGAAGGCCCGGACTTAATGTGCCAGACATTAGGCTTGAATGGTCTCCGTCATCCAAAATGGTATCGAAGTCTATTTGAGTGTGCTCGAGAGTTTGAGTGGAGTCCACTGTGCTGGTGACCTGGTTAACCCCAGGAGACGCCATTGTAGACACTGAAGCAACAGGGGCTTGGTTTGCACATGGAGACATGGGAGAACCATAATTCACACTGCTGTCCAACATATGGATCTCTCCTGAATAGTACATAGTGCCATTCCCATTGCTGTGTTGACCGAAGTCACCTGGTCTCTTTGGGATAGCTTCTGAGGAGTTGACGTTGGACAGGGAGCAACCATTTTGCTGAATCATTGCTGAACCTGAGTGTTGTCTATTTAAATGTTTGGGCTCGGACGGAGGTCTGGGCTGTATCAGTCCTCTGGCTGCATTTTGAACGGCTGACTGAGTAAGGGGTACATAATTTTGCTGGTTGATGTTATTCATATGTGAAAAGTTTGATCGGTAATTCTGCATCTCTTGGTTTTTCACCGCTCTACCATTGGGTGGACCCATGCCATTGCATGCTAGACGGTGACTGGAGTTGTAATTGAGGTCCTGCCGATATCCCGGTTGAGGGTTTACTTGCTCACCGAGATTCTGACATGCATTGGTAACAGATTGCCGATACTGCTGGACAGAGTTCATCGTTTGGGTGGCCCTCTGTAGATAACCCTGTTGCAGGCTAGCCAGATTATGGCTCATTGGTACAATTTGCTGATTAGTGCCAAAGCCTTGGTCAGAGCCAAAGTTCTGCTTCTGCTGAACCACTGTCAAGTTCCCTCGGAGTTGCTGCTGCTTTGGCAGCCTTGCAGTTGTATCCACAGAACCAGAACTGACCTCGTTCCATTGCACTGGCATGTTGTTCTTGTTCATGCCTTGCGGATCAGCCATTTGCTCTTGACCTGAGCAAACAGGCACTACCTGGCTTCCGTTGTTGCTTGCCATGCCCATTCGCCGCTGTCCATAGAACTGTTGTTGGGAGATCATATTACCATGGAGGTCTAGAGCATGACCACCGTTGACAGAAATCCCTGGGTCCTGATTTGAGCTACCATTCTGACAGTTGAGGTACTGTACCATGTCATCTGGTAGCACCATATCATCTTCATGCTGATTACCTCCATCAGTGGCCATATTCTCCATTAAAATGTTTTCTGAAATACTAGGTGGCCTCTGGCTGAAGGAATGACGATGCAAGCTGCCATCAGACCAGGTGTTGCTCTGCAAGTTGAAAGTACGTCGATCTATTGCAGGCAGACGTGACAGGGTCATGTTGCTGATGCTGTTGAATCGCTGAACCCTCGGCAAGGAGAGTGGGTCAATAGCTGTATGACGAACAGGATCGCTTGCTCGTCGTGGAAGATTGGCCGGAGCTTCATGAGGCATCATGCCAGGGGCGCCACAGCCAGTGTCACTGCAGCGTCTTGAGTTGACTACACCTTGGGAATGGTGCAAATATGCCGAACTTTCCTGTGAGTCATTGTACAGGGCCATTCTAGTTCTAAGACTCATGCGATCCATGTTGGGCAGAGGTGTTGGTGGCGCACCCCCTGTGGCTGCAGCGTATTTCGCTTTGAGACGGTAGTGTTGAGCCGGCGTGAGACTTAGTAAACTTGTGAGTCCATCTGCGCCACCACTTTGGCTAGCTTCACTAGAACGGCGCGATAGATCTGTGGAGATGGGGTCATAGGAGTCTGCTGAGCTGACGTTGTTGTTGCGGACACCAAAGTGCGAAGCTTCGCTAGAGCGACGACTGGAGTAGCAGGGTGAAATACCGGAGGACCGACGGCTTTGCGTGTATGCTGAGCTCATTGTGCTGGTGGAGCTGTCTCTGCGCTCTTGCAGCTGATTTAGCACTGTCATCTCATATGAAGACAAGTCTCCTAAACGTTGGGTTAAAGGTCCAAGCAGCGGACTACCCATATTTGGAGTCTCCAGCAGTGAGTCTAAAGAACAGAGTTATGAGAGTAACGTTACTTTCTCAAAATGCACAAAGTGGGAACAAAGTAATAAATAAACCCATTTTTTGGCTGCAGTACTCACCAATAGAGGGTATTGGAGGCAGCTTGGTATTTCGGACTTGATGTGATGCATTCGCCCAGGAGCAGGGGTCTCTTACAGTTTTTAGTTTTTCCTTCTTGATGTTCTCAAGATGTAGTAGTCCTCCCCTGTTTTTACGCAGCTGGAGACCCACTCCGGCAGAAGTACCTGGAGAACCGGTAGAATCTACTACAGGCACGTCATCTAAAACACTCAGGTCCCCCAAACTGCCTCCACTGTGCATGGCCATCTCTACTCCACTGTCATTGTTGGTGGCACTGCCAAGTGGCGATGGCTCACTGCTACATGATGACTGACCACCAGGGCTGGACTGATACATCTACAATGAAACAGTAATGAGCAAAGATCAGTTCCACTGATATTTTTTTCACAGAATCTCGGTAAAGTTTGTGGAATTAAATAGGCTGTTCTAAATTGGAATCGTTCTAGTGATAGTCTGCAGTAAATTGAATAGATTTTGTTTTATTAAAGATTTGGACAGCCACAACTATATCAAACATAATTGAAGTTGGGTTTGGAAAAAGTATTGATATTTCCATGCATAAAAAGACATTGCTGCAGTGCTCACCTCAGTACAGTCTGTCCATTATTTTCAAAGAGAAGCAAGTTAGTTAAGAGGAAAGGAAAGGGTTAGTATATTAGATGAGGCAATGGTTAGTACATTAGTTTGATTTCTGCATTAAAATAATTTCACACAGTACATGGTAAACAGCAAGATCTGAACATGCTATATCTCTACATGAAGTGATTACTGTAAATAGTGCATATTTTTCATGCAAAACGATAAATGAACAAAAGTAACTAGTTATGCCATTTATTCCTTCATAAAATAGGTTAGACACCATCTTGAACAGGACCAGGAACAACAGCCATTTTTCTCCATGTTTGTTTTGACCACATAAATTCAATGACACACCACAGTAACAAAAACGTTTTTATTGTGCTGCTTCTCTCCCAATGAAAAAATAACTGGGAACTTGTGGTTACTGTACACTGTAAAACTGCTTTCAGTCAAAAACATTGACAGAACATCTCATCAGCGATGCAATCATTTATTAAGAACAAAACAGACTATTCTTACCACTGTGTTTTCTGTCTTGATAGATTTGACATGCTGGCAATCCTCCACTCCTCGGGTGGTGCTGTTGGCTTCCTCTGGCCCGTCTGTTTTTCCCCTTGCATGCTTTGTGTGTGCCTCATTTTCTCCATTCCCTTTAGGAGGGTGAGGTTTAGGTGGTACATCACCACGCTGCTTCTTAGTGACATGTGCTTCTGGACCATGAACGGTCTTCACATGTTTCCTGAGAGAACTGGGGTCTGTATAGCGTTTTGTGCAACCTGGGATCTTACACACATATGGTTTCTGTAAAGGAGTGACAGATAGCTTTCAGAGTGCAATCAAATCTGACTTAAATCAAATCTCTTGGTCTTAGTCGAGAGATGGGAAACAAAATGCACAAAATGAAATGGATGTTGAAAGCTCGAACCTCATTCGAGTGCGTGCGGTTCTGGTGCTTGGCTCGGTCTGAAGCGTTGGAAAATGCCTTGTTACAACCCTCATGATCACATACATAAGGTTTCTCCCCTGTGTGAGACCTCAAGTGAGTTTTGAGGTTTTCCAGTCGAGAGTAAGCCTTCGAGCAACCTTCAAACTTGACAGAGAGAGTGAGAGAAAGAGAAAAGCAAGCCATTACATCAGCCATCATCAATCAGAACCTAAAATCAAACAACTTTATGAGTGAATCTCATAAAACCGGTCAAGAACACTTCTGGCCTGGGTTACATTTCATCCCTGCTTTAAAGGTGAGATATACAATTATATTTTACTTTAAACACAATGGAGCCTTTTTTCAGACAATTAAAATATTTGGCAATATTTTCATGACAATAAAGCATATTTGATACACAATCCTCATTACATAATGAATAAAAAAATACTTATGCTTAAAGGGCAAATTTTTTCCTGGACATATTTTACAGAGAAAATACTTGTATTTTTATTGTGATAGCTTTGAAAATGTTGCTTGTTCAGACCATGTCATTATCAATTATTATGATACACCTTCTGTGTTATGGAATCCTTTGCTTTCTTATTCATAAAAGTTAAGTCTCTGCATTAATAATAAACCACTGGTGTAAAAAGAGATCACATTAGATTAGTAAAAGAGTGCTTATTAAAGTCATAGGGGCCTTTTCTTGTATCTTATAGGTCTTGTATATATTTAAACTGAAGGTGTGTGGAAACTTCACTAAAATTTAATAAAGACCCATGGCGCCTTCCTCTACTCAGACTTTAATTATGTCTTCATCCTGTCAATCATCACGCTCAGAGGTTCACTTTTTAATAGGATCTCAAGCAACTAAAATTGACGTTGAGGCTGAAAACGCAAGACAGCAGATCAGTGTGCCTTCATCATTTACTAAGGAGAGTAAAAGTAGCCAAGATGAAAAATTTGAAAATGTGTCCCGTTTAAAATCAGGTGTTCTGTTGAAATAATAAATAATAAGGCTATTTCTGTACAGCAATTGCTTGCTCTACTTGTGGGTACAGAAATAGATGTGTTTATTCTTGCAATTAAAGGTACAGTAGGTATAAGTTTCAAACCAGGAGGGGTGAGGTAATACATGCATTTTAGAATGAAATGAAGGCCTGATGAGCAGTGTTGCATCACTTACTGAGCACTTATGGGGCTTCTCCCCAGTGTGTCGGCGCATGTGGACCACTAGCATGTACTGGGCCTTGAAAGGCTTCTGTTCTCGTGAGCACTCCTCCCATCGACACACAAACTCCTTCTTCTCCCCATGGATGTGGTCATTATTGATATGCTGTAGGTAGAGAAAAGTGATAATATGAAATTAACAACTGTCATAATTCCTCAATTTTTCACCCATCATGCGTTTTTGTAATAAAAAAAGTTTTGGTAATATTTGTACTTTTTTTGTGTGTGTGAAATGCTCACCAAGGCTGCATTTATTTGATCAATAATAAAGTAAAAACAAATATTGTGAAATGTAATAGCAATTTAAAATGACTCTTTTCTATTTTAGTATATGTTCAAATTGTATTTATTTCTGTAATTGCAAAGCTGAATTTTCAGCAGGCATTACTCCAGTCTTCAGTGTCACATGATCCTTTAGAAATCATTCTAATATGCTGATTTGATGATCAAGAAAAGATTTCTCAATTATCAGAGTACTTGCTTTGTACTCCTTTAAAGCACCTAAAATAACCCTGAATGAAGTTCTTCAGGAAAGAACTCATGAAATAAAATGAAATACCATGCCATTATTTTCTTTCTTGGGGTATATAATTTAGACTGCAAGCAGAGAGCACAGACTATAGCCTGAGGACTAAGAAGGGAGTGTAGGGAGGAAGTCCGGGCCCTCAGTGTTGGTCTGGTTTTTAAACATCCCTTTGTTTCCAATACTGATTCTTCTTTCTTGTCTTCTCTGGCTGTAATTATACCTTACAATCGCTTTCCAAAACCATTTTATCAGGTTTCTCAGAAATCTGACTAATGACGGAAAGCAATCTTGTAAACCCCAACAACAATTAACTTGCAAATACTTAAGACCATATGTTTGTTTGTGCTTTCAATTTTAGTCTAGAGTGGGTTTTAAAACATAAAACACATGCTAGAGTCAGCTACGACTGGTTTGGGCTTGTTCTGGAATTGGAGAATGGCAGGAGCCCAATTCCACTGATCCATAACCCCAAAGGATTCCTGAGCTCCAGGTCCAGGTCTCATGAGGAGCCAGACTGGCTCGGCGTGTTCCTGTCAGGGCAGTGAGTCTGACTCTGGGCCCAAGTGTATCTGTCACATTGTGGCTCGCAGATTGTTAATAATGCCCAGCAGAGCGGCTGAGGTGTCAGAGGTGGAGAGGGCCACTCCAGAGCCGCTGGCACGACGACAGATTTACTGCATGGCCTCAGGGAAGGTAAAAGGTCAGAGGGTGCATAGAGACGGGAGCCATACATATGAGAGTATATGTGCTCAAGTGAACACATTCGGCACCTCTGCGGGTATCAACATGCTCATTAACCCTACACGTGTCAGTGACAGGAAAGGATCAGTTACAAGTCTGGCTAAAGCTGATGATGAGAAACTTGTCCAACACGTGCAGTGTTTCTAATTATTTACACTTGTTTCTGCTTTAAAAAGGCAGGGAAACTGTTTGCAATTGGTGTTTGTTTCAGTTTAGTCACAATGACTATTTCAAGAAAGACGATAGCTGTTCCAAAACCTAGTGAGCTGCCTAGCTAGATAGCATTTAAGGCTGTCACATGCACACCCCCAACACAAAGGCTCTTTCCCAAGGAAATAATTAATTAAGATGCTTTCTAAGATTATTCTAAAATAGATGCACTATTTAGTCCAAAATTTTAAAAGTACAACAACAACAAAAAACCTCAATAGCAAAGCTGTAAAAATACCAATTTCTGATTCAATATTAATATTTTTGTTAAAACATCTAAATCTAATTTATAAAAAAATACTTTACTACTATATTTATGTGTGGCATGTATTTTTATGCTTTTTAGATTTTAAACTGTTGGTTTGGCAACATGCTAATCCAAAGCTCTGTTGGTTTTATTATTCAAAAGTGTGGTGTAAGTACGATTGTTTTAAAGCAATTAATTATTGAATTAAGCAAGAATGCATTTAAAAGTGACAGTGAAGACAGTAAAGGATCATGTGACACTGAAGTTTGAAACATTCAGTTTGCCATAACATGAATAAATTACATTTTTAAATATAATAAAACTGAAAACAGTTATTTTAAATGGTAAAACTGCTTCACAATGTCACTGTTTTTACTGTATTTTTGATCCAATAAATGCAGCCGTGGTGAGCAAAGGAGACTTTCAAAAACAAAAATCTTACTGACACCAAACTTTTGAATGATAGTGCATTTAGAGACACCACTGAGGTTCCATATCAATTATAAATGCTACATACATTGGGGGAGAGACAGCAATGTCAGCTCACACGGTTTGAAAAAGAGCCCTTGCGTCATAGAAATGATCATTGCTTAAAGTTAGGAGACATTTTATAACAAAGGAGAAACAAATAGTGACTAACATGAACTATCTGGTCCTGGGTGTCGAACTCTTTGGAACATCCTTCCCAGTGGCAGTTGGTCTCATACACGGCCTCAGGCTCTTGCTTGCATTCATCCTTGTCAAGTTCCTCTCGCAACTCCATGTGATCCTGTAAAGAAAACAGTATTGGTCAATTTTATTTGCACATCTTATGTCATACATATCAGTCAAGAAAAAAACGGTGTTGCTTTTTAGCTTGTGAGACTGAATGGAGTTAAATATAACTGATATATAGTAAGAGTCATATTGAGATCTCTGACTTCTGATTACAGACTTTGTTATCTTGGCAAGTCTGAGATATAGTTGTTTGACACTCTAGAAGAGACACACTAATCTCACTGTGGTTTAGTGAAAAAAATTAGCTATTAAAAAAGAGCTCTCATTAGTGTTTTTTATTTCTTATGAGAGCTGATCCTAGTCTTGAGTTATGGAGAATCATATGGGAACTATTGTTGGCGGTCAGGTCGATTTCCAGCACAATATTGCAACCCTCGTTTCTCTTAAGGTCTGGGAATGTTAAGAATGCTTTTGAGCTTTAATGAACTTTAATTTAAACGGTTCAAAACCTCTCTAATGTGGCAAGAGAACGGAATGCTTCGCGGCCACATCTAATATCACCTCCCACAGGCTAATTTGTGTGATATCCAGTCAAAGTCAAGGGTGTGTTTACCAGCGAGTGCTGTGTTGTTAAGAGCACTAAAGCAACAACTGATAATAGTTTCTTTGAAAACATTCAGAGTTTGGTTTCTATCATTCCAAATCAACCTCAAATATGAAGGGTGTCGCAAGAGGTCCATGCTGACTACAGCATGATTATATCCGTCCCACTACTACTTAAATCAGGAAATAAGAGATTAATTTATATATGTCACTCGCGTCAAAGGCTAAGCATTAATGATAACCTGGGGGGTGTTCCAGAAAGCAGGGTTAACTTACCATCTGCTAAACCTAGACCTCTCTGTTGATCAACCCAAACCTTGCTTACTCGAGGTATGTTGGTTCCAAAAACGAGTCCAGGAGTAAGTTCATCAACCCAGAGTATGTTCTTGGTTAACACGCAAAACATTCTCAATAGAGCGATCAATCGAGTCACTATGGAAACTGACGCTAACAAAAAGTGCGCCATACTGCTTATTTCTTCTTCTTCTGTTCAAAAGCCATTTGCACACTTAGTGCATATCGCCACCTAATGGGTGGTTGTGCAATCATTATTCTTTTTTTACGTTTAATCCTTGAAAATAAGAATTGTATTGTTTGTTTGATGCTAGTTATATAATAAGTCATATCAGATATGTATTCAGTTTTTCAGTTAGGATCATTTTTTGATGATCATCGTTTTCAACTGTCATGATAAACACATGATAGTACTATTGATAACAGAACCATGAATATTATATTGGCCTTTGTGCAGTGCATGCTATAAACTTTAGTAGACTACAGCTCGTCTGTGTTTAATGTGCTCTGCTGCTTCAGTTCAGTATGTTACATGACTGCCCCTACTGATCATGTCTTTCCTGTGTTAGAGCATTCCCTGTGGTCCTGCATGCCACACCGTGGTCAAACCTGATCCTTTCCCTCCGAGCGCACATTTTCAATGGCCACATCTGTATATACAGCCACCTGGGGCGGATGCCCACCTCATAACTCTGACATCTGTTATTTTAGTATTATTTATATACTATTTCAGCATTTATTAATATTTTAACTAAAAATTTTATTTTTATATTTTTTTTTTTATATTTCAATTTAGCTTTAATTTATTTAAAATTAAATTTGAGTAATTTTAGTACTAATTTATCATGTTAGTTGCAAATTAACTTAAATCTGATTTAATTGTTTAGCTTTATTTTAATTAACACATCTTACAATATATTGAACAATAACAACACTGGTCAGAAATGCAATGTTATATCAGTGATTCATTGAAAAAAAAAAAGCTGACTCAAATAACAATTTGTTAATGGGACACATTGCTACTTTTCTGATGAATGTGCCATAGAGATTTTCAGTGAACAACAACTTAAATTTAGGTGTGTTCTCACACATAGCTATCTTATAGGTTCAAATGACTTGAGGTATAGAGTAAAAATCATATAGACCATTTCTACGACACTTTAATGGTTCTTTTGAGTCCATTTTGAAGCTTAAAAACCTTAATGTGACCTAAAGTGACAGTAGATAAGATTCCACAAACCTGAGAACCAGGTGAGATGGGGTGGGGTCCATCTGCTTCAGTCTTCACCTTTGACCTCTTGAAGATCACAGGGTTCACCGTGCTGCTGACAGCCGGGTCTCCACCAGCATACTGCAAGAGAACAAGGGAAGAGACATTGGAGCCACCATGTCGACGGTTTGGCTGCTGGCATGAGCGGTGATTTCACGCCTACAAAGGGACCATGCTCCAGATGCCATATTTCACAAAGCAACTCGCCGCAGAGACTAAACAGTTTAGACTGCACTATGAGCATCTGTCAGATGGAAATATGAAAAGGAAGAAATTATTACGCCCAGAGAGCAGCTACAGACTTTGATCCTCAGATGGATTCATAATTCAACAGACAGTCTCTCTGAACACGCAGGCTCTGCGTTGAAGTGGTGCCTTTCCTCCCAACCACTACAGTATGGCAGAAGCCCATGTTTTCTATAACTCAATAACCCTGACATGGTTTGCTCAAAAGTGTGGGAAATGTGTTTCTCATAACTATAGTACGTGTATGTGTTTTGGAGATCAGCAATAAAGCCGGAATGAAAACTGATTTGTGAGTGTCTGGACCGACTGAGAGTAGGTCAGAGGAAGTTTATATTCTGGATGGCCACACTGTTTACATGGGAGTGATAGCAGCTTTTGGTCGATGAGCATTACACAGACGTCTATAAAAGCGGAGTTGGGGAAAAATGGGGATGAAAAGATCAGTTCAGATTTTTTAGGTTTGTTTATGTTGGTTAGTGCTGCTTGACCACTATAGACAAGCTATTCATCTTTGCCACCATTTAACACTTATTCTAAAAACAAAAACAATTCAATCTTTATAAAATCTCAACATGAATACAGAATTATTTTTTTTTTTTTATTTTGAAAAACTAGTATCAAATTACAATTTTGGCAATTATTGGTTATTGCCATAGCTTAAAAATAATCAGTCTATCTGTATCAGAAATAATAATGATTTATTTACGCATCCTAAAACATTATACAATACTGTTCAAATGTATGGGGATGGTATGTTTTTTAAATGTTTTTAAAAGTTGTTTTTTTATGTTCACCAAGGTTGCATTTATTTGATCGAAAATACAGTCAAAACAGTAATACTGTGAAATTATTATTTTTTTTTCGATGTTAATATATTTTAAAATGTAATTTATTCATGTGACGGCAAAGTTTAATTTTACTCCAGTTTTAAAGGTCACATGATCCTTCAGAAATCATTATAATATGCTGATTTGGTGCTCAAGAAACGATAACCTATTTTCAATATTGAAAACAGTTGTGCTGCTTAATATTGTTGTGAAACAATATGCATGTTCAATTTCTTTGCATGATTACTGCATCCTTGATATGCTGATTTGGTTCTAAAGAAACGTATTAATTATAATGATTACTATTATTGATTAGATTATCAATGTCGAAAACAGTTGTGCTGCTTAATATTGTTGTGAAACAACATGCATGTTCAATTCCTTTGTATGATTACTGCCTCTTTTAATTAATTTAATGCATCCTTGCTAAATAAAAAATATGAATTTCCTTAAAACAAACTTATACATTAAACTTAAATACTAAACTATTTTATACAATCTCCAGGTTTCTCAATACCGTAGGAACCTTGAGTCTAGATGTATATGTATAGAAGCATGTATAGAAAGCATAAATCTCAGTAAAATCACCTGGCTGGACTCTGTGTTTGTGTCGGCGCTATTGTTGTTGGTCGGAGCAGCTGCTGTCACCAGTGTCTGCCTGGTGCTGAGGGATGGAGAAGGCTGTAGCAGAGGGGGAGTGTGTCCAAACGCATTTAGACCTCTCTGTTGGGACAGCAGCTGGTGGTATGCAACCGGTGTGATAGGATGTGGGAACGTAAAGGAGGGACTGAGACGTGAAGAAGGAAAAAAGTCACATTTTGTGTTAGTTCAAACAATGGGCAACCTGCAATAACATTTACAAGAAAAATCAACACAGATGGGAGATTCCTGTACCTGATGGCCCCGACGGAGAGGTGGCCGTAAGAGCTGCTGGCAGCCGAGCTGGAGCGGGAGTTATTGATGTAGGCCACCAGAGAGTTGGGCGAGGTGCGGATCATGGTCTGCAGGTCGATGCTGGCATCCGAGACTGGAGAGATGGACAGCGCTCGCTTCCTGCTCACCCTCGGCGTCAGTCTGGGACTGGGGAAACGGGACACTGCAGAGAAAAGACACTTTTTGTCACACTCACCTTAAAAAAAATCTGTGTGGGACATTAAATTATCTTATCTCCAGCATCACTACTATGCTGGCTTGCATACAACTCGCTATGAATAATTTATCAGTTAATCAAACCAATCTCACCCAATGGGTTGTTCAGCAGAATGCTAAACAGATACTGTTTAACAACATTGATCTGAAAGTAAAATAAGGCAAATAAGCAAGCAAATAAAGTGTAGAATGAGGAAAAGTCTACATTTTACTTAGAGATTTGAGTAACATGCTTTAGGAATGTCTTTCCTCGGGTAATTATATATATATAACCTAACTTTAATGTTAGGTTGGATTAATCGCGATTCATTTCAGAAAAACGTGTGATTAATTAGTTTTTTTTTTAATCGATTGACATCACTAATATATATATATATATATATATATATACATATATATATATAAATATATACAGTTTATTAAAGACCCAATAATAATAATAATGCTTTTGTTCTGCATTCTGCAAATACCGGAAAATCTGTAATATATAGAAAATGTATTCACAACCACTTGAAATAAAAGCGAAGAGTTTAATGTTCTATGCATACATTTATATAGATTTATTGAAACTAAGTTACAAATGATCACAACCATATCTGCATTCACACCTGGTCATTTTAGGGCTTAAAAAGGGTAAAAATTACAAACTTACCTCCCACAAAATACCACATTATGACATTTTGGAGGTAGAAATCTTGACTAATTAAACTTCCAAAAAATGTATAAACTGTAGAACTGAACTTATGCATTTCAATTGTCTATTCAAAGGCCATGTTTCCATGTACATGTGCCATGCGCTGTAGTAAACAGGTGCTGTGCATTAGGCCTGTGTAAGAGGACACAGAACAGCAGTCGGGCAAGGAGGCTTTTTGCCCTCCAGGGGGGCATCAGCAAAGGTGCTACAACAGGAAACATGTAATGGGTTCATTAAACTACACACAAACACAAGCACCTCACAAAAAACCCTTCACTGACATTTCAAACAGACGCCTGTCAAACTCTCACAAATCTACAAGCTCCACTCAGTTAATTACTCCCCTGCCATTCTTTAAGCAATCGTTTAGATGCACCCTGCAAACAGCAACTATTATAGGTTGTTACGCTAAATATAAATAAAAAAGTCAGATTTTGAAATTTGATTAAAATGCACGTATGCACATTCAGTGCTTCATTTAAAAATAACTCAACATGTAATAAACAACACAACATATCGGAATCATTTTCAGAGCATTAAATGTGTAATTTCTGCACCTCTACATCAAAAAAATATGACTGGCTATGTTCAAAATAGCATGTTACCATAATACTCGTATTTAAGTATACAGTATATATACTACATTGTACATACTACTACTTTTTAAGTATATAGTAAGTTTACTATACAGTATGCAAATTTCCAGTATGAGTGGGATATTCATAACACCAGCTACATTTGTCAAAATGAGCATGAAAAATATACAGCACAGCTTATATATACTGTATCCCCTAATGCAACGCCATTAACTTGTATTGATGATTGATGCATGAACAAGAAGTATGAGATGTGATCTCTTACACTATCCTAAAAAAAACTACATTTGAATACCGTAGCTTGCTTATAGGATGTCTCTGCATATTAATCTGGGAGGAGAAAGTATTTTAAAAACCCAAAAATTACACACATCAGCTTTGTATTGAAGCAGTTTCTTCCACAGAATAAAAAAAGCAAAGGTAACGGCAACATTTTATCTCACAAATATGACTTTTCCTCATTTAGATCTCATAATTCTGAGACAAAAATGTCACAATAATTGGAAAATATTAACTAGCAATTATTAGGATAAAAGTAAAAACTGTAAAATATAAACTCTTTTTTTTAAACCCCGAGTTTAAATCTTGCAATTTTGAGTTTATATCTCACAATTTCTTTTTTTTGTTTCAGCCACATAATAAAAAAAAATCATTTAATTTAGTGTTTTTAAGAACAGGAGGTAGGCTTTTGTTGGAGAGGAGCAGCAATAGTTTGTGTGCCTGGGGTCAGACAGCAAACCACAGGGTGACAGAAGACAAGTAACTTGAATTTTGGTTTTCATTTAGTATTAAACACACAATGCATCTCAATAGAGCTATACCTAAAAACCTAAACTAAAACCCTAACAGATTTCATCAAAGAACAAGCAGAGTTTGCTGAGTGACTGCCACGTTGATGGGATGGCGTGTGGCAGCACTGAGCAGGCCACTGCCCACAGAGTGAAGAGAACAGCAGGGGGTAGCAGTGTCTGGCCTGCCCTCAGCTGCCGAGTCCCACACACTCTGCAGTGGTTTGTTTTTATAGGCAGTGCCTCTAATTTAGGGGTGCACAGGTTCCTGGGAGAGCGCTAAACCAGATGTGCAGTGCTGTGAGGTGGTGGTGGCAGAGGCTGGCTCAGGCAGTCCTGTCAACCCTGTGGGATGGGGAATGGTGGGTAGAAGGAGGTGCTTCTAATTGAGGATCTGGCCTGATATATGGCTTTATAATTACAGGCGCTTACAAAAGGGGCAATTATATTAGGCATCTGCTCTGATGTTTTTATTGGGATGCTAGAAAAATGTATTTGGAAGGTGTTATTCTTATGTTCCTTCTCTTCTTTAATAAAATAAAAAAGTATATAGTGCAAATAATCATAATAAATAAATACCTAAATAAAAGTATTGAAAAAAATATTATGCAATAAATAATTCAATTATGCAATATACTACAGTTCAACAGTTTGGGGTTGGTAAGATTTTTTATGTTTTTGAAAGTAGTCTCTCTTATGCTCATCAGGGATTAGTGAACTAGTAATATTATGAAATATGATTACAGTTTAAAACGACTGTTTTCTATTTAAATATATTTTGAAATGTCATTTATTGCTGTGATGGCAAAGCTAAATTTTCTGCAGCCATAACAGCAGAATCAGTGACACATGATCCTTCAGAAATCATTCTAATATGCTGATTTAGTGCTCAAGAAACATTTATTATTATTATTAATGTTGAAAACAGCTGTGCTGCTTAATATTTTTGGGGAAAACATGATAAACAAATTCAGGATTCTTTGATGGATAGAAAGTTCAAAATAACAGCATTTATTTGAAATAGAATCTAAATTAAATAAAATACAAATTTCTTAAAAACAACATTTTAATAGCAGTGTGTACAAAAATATATAATTTATAACAAATAATATTTTTTGCTTATTAAAAATGTAAAGTATTAATTTCTTTAAAACACACACACACGCACGCACACACAAAAAGTAGTAATTTATTTAATAAAATAATAAGTTTGTTTTGATTTAATTGTCAGAACAATTCAGAATTCATTGTTCCATCAATGATGGCAGGCTGTCCTGGCCAAGATGCAGCAAGGCAGGCCCAAGCCATGATACTTCCACCACCATGTTTCACAGATGGGAGAAGATTCTTAAGCTGGAATGCAGTGTGTTCTTTTCTCAGAACGTAATAGCTTCTCATTTAAACTAGGGATGCACGATATTGGATTTTTGCCGATATCCGATATGCCGATATTTTTAAACAAATTTTGGCCGATACCGATGTATTATCTTTTGTTTGGGAACAATACCGAGTCTCTCCTGTGCAGAAATTATATTATATCATATTTATGCAGAAATATAGAAAATTCTAAAGGGTTCACAAACTTTCAAGCAGCACTATATATATATCACAATGAGAGAGGAACAGCAGCGCCTGTGTTTGTGTCTCTTGTGTATGAGTGTGAGTATGTTGGCCTGAGCTGCAGTGGTGACAAGACTCCCTTGCTTTACACCAGAAAAACCTCTGCTCCCAAACAGTCCTGCCTGTATTCGGACAGCAGACGTTTGCTTTGGCAGCAGCTATTATCATGGGAACTTGAACAGTTCCCCGCTGGCTATGCCACACAAATGAGTTCAGCATTTGTTTTCCTCCTCTTTCCATTCATAATCTTAAAGCATTCCTGTGTAAGCAACTCAATTAGAAGCTGCAGACCTCTTCACTTCAACACAGAGAGCAGCAGAAGAGCTGAATTGAAACAGAGGTCTGTTCAACCTATTATCCTGCTGTTTTGGGTATCAGGCAGAGTCTGGCTGTGAGTCGAAGGCTGTGGTGATTTATTTATTCACATGTTCATCCACACAGATGGGCGTAAGGCCAGAATTTCCCATCTCACCCATTGAGAAGCATTCAGTGAGACTTCTCATAACATTGCATGTGCAATAGATTCACTTTAAGTACACAAAGAGGGCCTAAGGTACGTGCCCATTGAATAGAATCCCGTCTGGGTGTGATGAGGAAATGCGGCTGTGTTATTTTTAGTGGCGACTGTGTTTTCAATCGGCGTGTCGCCCTGTCAGGCAGAGACCATAATTAACATGTTAAGTGCACGGAATTGGCATGCACATGCACTTGGCACAGCAATGGAGCGTTTAAGCAAGACATGCACTAATAGTCAACGCCGACTCCTTTCATTGTTTGCTGCCATTTGTTATTTTGGGGCCTGTTCGGGCAAATATGCTTGGTGTTCACATCGCTGGCAGGAGGAACAGTGATCCGCAGGAGTGAGCTACATGTATTCAAAGCTTTTGGGGTTTAAATTCAAGACAGGGTGATGATCCATCATTCTTATGTCTTAAGAGTTTACTCTTACTTTTATAGTCATGGATGACTGATGTGGGGTTATGCGCTTAGTATATTTAATGACGAGAGATTTGTTTTAATTACTGCTATCAGCACCAGCATGTGAGCTGCTTCAAGAATGAAAAAATATCAAACATTCACTTATTTTGAATATATAAATAAATACATTAAAAAAATATATAAAATCAAAATTATTTTTTGATTATTAATGTAATGGATATTAAAACAGAAAATATCAGAATTTGGTAAAGATAAAACTATCTATCTAATCTATCTATCTATCTATCTTATTTTACCATTCATGTATCTATCTATTAAATATCTTATCGAATTTCATCAATATGTCTAAAATATTATTTTAGAAAATTATAATATTTTAACTATACATTAATATAAAATACAAACAATAAAATAATAAGAACAGATAGCGTAACAAATGCCGAGATTTGATCAATTAAAAAAAATCACTCATGTAGTTACAATTCATATGTGTGTGATTTTGCATACACACACATATATATATTTAATTTACATGTAGTCATTAATCTTTTATTTGGCCAGCAGAAATGCTAAGCCATTAATCTAAAAAAGGCAAACAGACAGAGGAAGTGCCCTGTGTTTGTGTAGATTTATGAACCTGACAATCTGATGAAATGGCGCACGTTGTTCCCAGATGAACAAATAAACCAAATCACAAAACATGCAAGGAAGAGAACACTCCACACCCCACACACGTTGATATTCCATATTCACACACACACACACAACACAAACACACACACACAAGGAGACACACACACACACACACACACACTAATGACCACAAACACATTTTATTCAACACACACACACACAACACACACACACACACACACAACACACACACACCCACACATGCCACACAAACACCACAAACACAACTAACAACAATGACACATTTACACACACATCAACACACACACACACACACACACAACACACACACACACAGTACACATTCACACACACACACACACACACACACACACACACAACACACAACACACTTGCCACTAACGGACTATTTTTATTTTTATTATTCTAACACACAAATCAACACACACAGAGTGAGAACACACACACACAACACACACACACACATCATTAACTAACGACTATTTTTATTAGTTATTTCTAACGACTAATTTATCGATTCCTAAACAAATTTCCGTGCAAAAAAAATTTTACTTAATATTTTATTATGAAATCAAAATACTTTTATAAAGCAAATAAGCATGCAACAGCGCAACAGACTGCACAGCAAGTGTATCATAGTTCATCCCTGAAATCAAAAGTTCAGTACCAGCTACAACAACAATCCACAGTTCTAGTCTACTACCTACTAATACACTTATAATAAAACTTAATACACTTCACTTAAATATTTTCTCTTTTTCGGACCATTTCTCTGTAAAACCCTAGAGATGGTTTGTGCGTGAAAATCCCAGAAGATCAGCAGTTTTTTAATACTCAGACCAGTCCGTCTGGCACCAACAACCATTCAACAAACGTCTTCAAGTCTCTTAATATCCCCTTTCTTCCCCATTCTGATGCTCGGTTTGAACTTCAGCAAGTCATCTTCACCACATCTAGATGCCTAAATGCATTGAGTTGCTTCCATGTGATTGGCTGATTATCAATTTGTGTTACCAAGTAATTGAACAGGTGTACCTAATAAAGTGGCCGGTGACTGTATATTGCAAAGTGGAGTTTGTAGTTCTCTTGACCTTTACAGCTATATGAAATGTCAGAATGCTTATTTTGTCATACATTGAAGTCTGTAACAACCTATTCAATGTCGCATGACTCCAGTTAACGTCTCGGTTTGACCCAGTGGTGCGTGTAAAACTGCCGAATGTCCAAATAAATTTACAGTACTGCACATGCTGGCTCTAATGACAAGCCGGACAGATTTTCCATGTGCACATTTCTCAGTTTTTTAAAACAACAATGATCACCATTTACAGGAAAACCTGAACCTTCTCTCTCCAAGTCAGCTAATGGGCAAATGGGAACCATGAAGGGAAAAACAAGAGGGCCACTTTGTGCATGCTGAACACTGACTCTTGTGGTGGGTCTGCTGAATTTATTAGAACATAAATTGATTTTTAAATACGCATACGAATTTTATCGCCACACCATTCCAAGACAAACGCTAAGCTCTGCAATGCATATTTATCAGGGCTTCGCTCTACTGAAGGGCTTGCTTTATGCCACCACACCATGAGCTGACACCGGCCATCAATGAAAGCCCTGTGTCTGTGGGTTGGTGTGGAGAGCTGTGAACACCTGAGTGCCCAGAGTAAGACCACATCAAGCTAGGCAGAGGAGAAGGCCAAAGACTCGAGCCGGTTAAGGAGAAAGCCCTGCGCTGTTGAGCGAACAAGCCTCACTACACAAACTGTGGGCAGTCAGCTCCGCGGCGGCCAGCGTTAGCGGTCAGAGATGCAGGAACTCTCATGACCAACTCATTACGGTGATAAAAACGCAGAGGTTCGTGTTTGATTAGTGATTGGAAGTAATTGGGACATGTGATTTGAGAGGGTGCGTGGATTTGTGGCACTAAAAGTTACTGTGGGTGGCTGGACTGGATCAAAGCAAGAGTGCGTGCCAGCTTGATTATTTACAATCGCAAGTTTCCTGAGCAGACATCCTACACTGACTTTCCCTTCATCCTCTCTCACAGTGTTACCCATTCACAACACTGTATTTCTCTTCGAAACTCTGGATGAGAGCCGAAAACCTGCTTGGCACCGCAAGACCTGCAACCTGCTCGCCCTGGTTTACCCCTATAGATTACGCAACGACATGCAATAGCGATCCTCTGGGCATCTTTTAACAAAGCCACATTATTAAGCCAGGCGTAATCGGGACCTTACAAGATCAAGAGCATACACCCGTCCATTACATGACTAATTGGATCACATTACAAAGAAGCAAGAGGGGGTACATAGCTGCCATAGCCCATCGTTGAAAACAAAAAGCAGAGATGAAAGACCTGGCATTACAGCAGAGGCAAAAAAAAATATGTCTCCCTCTAAACATTGTATTTCCCTTTTAAGGTGAGGTTTGAGGGAAGTCGAATGTTACTTATAATAACGCATCACACCTGCAGCCCAATCTGAATTAGAGGCCATAACAGAAACGCCTCATAAATTGTTGAGATGGCTCATGTTTACAGCCGCTTTCCATGCGAGTCATGTTTTATACGCATGTGAAGATTGAAAGACTTGTTCTTTGATGTGAAAAGCTTGCATCTATTGATTTTAAACATGTTTTGTAGAGCATAGGAAATTAGTTAGCTATTTGTACTGCCCAGTTATTTTCGTTAATTAAAAGTACATTTAAAATCATTACTTTACAAACAAAATGACTAAAATGAATGTGAAAACTGAAAATATATTGAAAATCATTGAAAATATTAACACAAAATATAATTGTAAATCAACTCTACTAAAATAAAACAGGTACTACAAACTGACACAAAGTTCTCCCCTCAGTGGCTAATATTGATTATATTTGACATCATTGTCGCTAATTTATATTTTGTCACATTTGTGACTATTTTAGTTGCAACCTGGGACCTCGTGGCTTACTTATAGCTGTCTCTTCACATATGGATCAGGAGAAAGCATTTCAGCACAAAAACAAAACATCTCACACATTGGACCTTTTACAGTATGGATGTAGTATATGGGTCAGTGCAGTACTCAGGGTGTGTAACTCACTGTCCACTGGGCTCATGTAGTCAGGGAGATGAGCAGCTGCGGCCGTCGTCGGCATGAACAGGTCTCCATAAGGGCTGCGGTGACTGGCGATGAAGTGATAGTACTCTGAAGGGTTGGCCCCTGGCGGGAGATGGGGCAGGCCAAAGAAGCTCCGCTCCTTCAGGTGTTCGTGGGTCACTGCTCAGACAGAGAAGAGAAGAGTGTAGTATTTTAGGATTCATACACACAGATGGGTAGCGTAGGGTGAAGTTAGACGTACCGTCCCCTGCAATGTTTTGTCACATGGCCATATACAGTATTAAGATATGTTATACAGCTGCTTATGACTGAGAGATGTACAGTGCAGTACATGAGAAAATTGATAGACATTTTTTTATTCTGTTTTTAGCATAAAAAATTGTAAATACCTTAAAAAGTCAAATTAATACAACTATTTAAATGTCTGGCTAATGATTAGCCATTAATTATTAAATTAAGCTTTTTGTAAATAAAGTTGTGCATATATTATTATCAAGTTGTATATTATTATAAATGTGTAATCTTGAAAATTGTTTTATAACATTGAAAGAACTAAATATTAAATATTTACTAAAATATTAACATTAATATGACTTCCTTTTCATTTATTTTATAGATTATTTACATAATATAATAAGCAAAGTCTGTACACATACATTAAACGATAGAAACAAAATTATGAAATGTTATTACAATTTAAAATAACTTTATCCTTTTTGAATATATAATTAAAAAGTTATTTATTCCTGTGATAGCAAAGTTGAATTTGCAGCAGGCACGAGCCTTCAGATATTATTCTAAAATGCTTATCTGGTGCTATTATAATTTTTTCAGGATTCTTCGATGAATAGAATGTTTAAATAAGTGCATTTATATAAAATAGAAATCATTAGTACCAATTCAAAAATGTAATACACTTTTTTGACTTTGCTGAACAAAGTTCGTTTTTTCGATTTATAGTATGTTTACAAGTAAAAAAGTGGTGCTCTCTCCTTGCCTACACTTGGGTAAATTTGTTAACACCAGCACCTAGTAAACTCCAGACTAAAGGTGTCAAAAGCAATACATGCAAAGCATATATTTATTTTTCTTTCAGCCTAGGTCAGATAACCATTAGTGCCTCCTATGTCATTTCCGTAACACTCGCCTACGATGAAAAAATAACAGCAGTTCATGTCCTTGTTGGTTAAGTTATGGGACACTCAGGATCGGGGGGGGGGGGGGGGTCCACCTCATTCTTTCTGCTTGGCCATTCATACCATAACAGCTCTATCAGGAACAATTAGGCCCTAGCGAGGTTAAAAAAGAACAGGCGTGTGTTTGTGCTGGATTCATGGCAGAACAAGGCCGTTTATTTTTTCCACGCTCGCCGGATCGTATAACTGCGTCCCTAGAGGGGCTCAGAATCGAAGTGAGGAGGGGTGCGGCTGAGGCCAGAGCTGAAAAAGCCCTGAGGCGGTGGACCGATGAAGGCAGATCAGCACTCAGAACACTGCTCTGTGGCAGGGGGCATGTCCACCGATCTTCATCAGTTTTCTTTATGGACCGTCTGTTAAACATGAGAACATGATTGGCTTCTGTACGACTGAAGCTCTGTCATTAAATTAGCTGACTGTATAATGCAGGAGGGAAAAAAATTACTCTGATTTGTGAGGAATTTTATGCAAATCATTAAATTAATCACTTGTATGCCTTTTAAGCAAGATATTTGAAGATGTTGGTCAGCTGCTGGGACAAGGTGCATATGAAATGGTGGGAAATAGGCTTTTTAGTCGTTATTTAGACTCACTCAAGCTCAACTCCTTCCTTTATCTCTACCGCCATTTAATCACCAACACAATCTATTCCACATTGATTATTTAAGTGTGAACGTAGAGCCAAGACTTTGTGCTTGGTGACTTATCTCTCGTCTCAACCTGTTATAGTAACAAGGCTGAAAGGACCAGGCTTTTGGCAGGTAGATAATGTTCAGCAAACTGTTTTCTTTCTGACCATCACCTATTTACATATTCAGGCCTACATAAATAAGAACCGGTCTACAGTAATGTTTTTTTAGCATGCTTAATGTCCAAATCGTTGACACATTAAAGGAGATACACAATGGTAAAGAGCTTCTGTTGTGTTTCAGTTTGTGGAGGAGTGGAACCATTAGCTTTCTTTCTTCACTGATCAATGTTTTTATTCCTTCTCCCAGACATACCCCCACAAACATAAAACCCACTTTCAGCCGGTATAATGGGTGATTCAGAAGTGCTCTTGGATTTCTACTGACATCTAATAGCATGGAGGTAGCATCACAAAAAAGCATGTTTTTAGTAAGCCATTGTACAAATACCTTGGCTGTCCCGGATGTTATAATTCACTCACCCTCATGACATTCTAAACCTGTGACTTTCATTTTTCTTTCAAGCATAAAACAAGATGCTAGATAGGATGTTCACTCCATAAAACGAAACCGAATGGTTTCTAGGGGCTTTCAAGAACCCAAAACATCAAACTATTGTAAAAGTGCTTCATTTCTGTCTTTCCCCACACTTAGATTACAGCACATAAACCATGATAGATTACTTTTATGGTGCTTTTCGTCATTTTTGAAACCTTTGCTTTTGTGTTTCACAAAAGAAAATCAAATGGGTTTAGAATTTTACATTTTTGGCTGAACATACACACCTGTTCAAATGTTTGGCGTTGGTAAGATGTTAAAATGTTTTCGAAATAAGTCTTATGTGGAACGAGGCTATATTTACTTGATTAAAAATACAATAAAACAGTCATATTATGAAATATTATAAAAAAATTGATACAAAGCTGTATTTCTACCAGCCATTAATCCAGTCTTCATTGTCACATGATCCTTCAGAAATCATTCTGATCTGCTGATTTGGTGCTCAAAAAACATTTCTTATTATCAATGTTAAACTTGTGGAAATTATGATATATTTCTTCAGGATTCTTTAAAAATAGCAGCACAAGATTATTTGAAATCAAAATATTTTGTAACTGTACATCTGCACTGTCAGTTTTGACCAATTTAATGTGACATTGCTGAATAAATATAGTCATCTCTTTAAAAAAAATATTGAAAGTTAGTGTATTTGTCAATGACAAGAGCACATGGGGAACAATACGAGACTCACCGTCAGCAGGGCTCAGTCCACGTGCTGCAGAGATCATGGAGAGCGTGGGGCTGCTGTGGACTGATCGCAGGTAGTGCTCCATGTGTGGGTTCACATACGGGTGAGGTATGTTGAAGGGTGATTCTCCGGTAGTTGCAGCGTGAGGCGATAGTCGGATAAGAGAGATATCAGAGATAACTGGACTGCCAGCTAATCTATGCGATCTGGCAAAAGACAAAGAGGAAGAAGACCTCAATCAGTTTCTTACACAAAGACAAGCTGCCACATAGTTTAAGTGCTTACGTGTAGCATAATTAGGGCCCTCTGTGTAAATCCATGTCTTGAGGCCACATACAAATACTTAATGTCCTTTTCAAAGACAGACTTTAATTATTTAACTTAAAACAAGCTCAGAACTTATTATTATAGTGATCAGGAAATAAAAAATGATCTTTTACTTCATCAATGCATAGTCCTGATTTTATGATGCATGATTCATTGAATTTGTTTTTTAAATGACGCCACAAATCCCTCTTAATTTTTCATCCCATGTCTCCTGCAGTCGTCTGGCTCCCTTCTGGTATGTAATGCCCACTTTCCAAAATTAATTCAATTTGTGATTAATAAAATACAATTTTCACCCTCTATTTTCCCCCCAGTTTATGAAGTTTCATTTAGAAATAGAATAGAATAGGTTGCATATTAAAGTAAAAAAATATATAAAATGTATCAAAAACTGAGAAGGTAAACCAGACACTTCAACACTTAGTATTTTTGTCTTGATTTCCATACAAAATGTCTAAATATAAAATCAAAAGTATATCTGAGAAGCAAATTTATAGATAAACTAAAATAATATTTTTTTTAAGTTCTACATTCTTGACAGAACAAGTTGCAGGCAAACAATTTTAGGTTCAGGTCAGGTCCAGTTGACCGTATCAACTGGGTCAAGGGACTTTACAGACTGGGTTTGGGCTTCAATGTGAACTGTGAAAGTGATCCATGTTTTTTTCATGACTCCCAAATGTAGACAAGCTACTCCTCCCTTTACGCCTGAGGTCTTGAACAAGTCGAGACTGAGAACGCTGTAGTACATGGTCGTTGTAATGTCTGCATGGGATGGACACCTCTGAAGACACACAAGCCTGAAGTGTTATGATGAGACTGCTTAATACTTCCCCTCCATTTTTCAGACGGTGTTTGAAGAAACTGATGTGTAAAACAAGATAGTGGGGCAGAAGTTCACAGATAGCCCACAGGTCGTTGGTGAGGATATAAATGTGTCACGTCTTGGCAGGTATCTACGCCGCCCGCACGCCAGTCCAAAAAACACCAGCCAGCAGGCAGCTGTAACTCTAACATTTCCTGAAAGTAGAGCACACAGTCTGATCTTCTGAATCAGAGAGATGTTTGAAGAGATGTTTGCGTGTGGTTCCCTCAACTATATGTTAATGTATAGTGGTTGAACACCTGGACGAGAGTAAGATCAGAATCTGATGTTCTTCTAGTACATGCACGCATTTGGCAGACGCTTTTATCCAATGAGACTTGCATTACATTCAAGCTATACCATTCTTATAATTCATGAACTCCTTGGGAATCGAACCCATGACCTTCATGTTAGTGTACAGTGGTTGAACACCTGAATGAGAGAAAGAACAAGAATCTGATGACCCACATTTACATTTATGGATTCGGCAGATCAGATGCTTTTAACCAAAGCAACTTACATTGCATTCAAGTTGTCATTTTTTTCAATTAATGAATTCCTTGGGAATCGAACCTATGACCTTCATGTTCGAGTACAGTGGTTTAACACCTGGATGAGAGCAAGATCAGAATCTGATGTCCTTCTTTTACATTTAAGCATTTGGCAGATGCTTTTAGCCAAAACAACTTATATTGCATTCAAGCTGTAAAGTTTTTCAATTCATTCATTCCATGGGAATCGAACTCATGACCTTGACATTGCTATCACCATAATCTCAGAGGTACACAAAGGTCCTGAAAGAAAAAGTAATTATTGTAAAATGAACCCAAAAATTTGATCTGGACCATGACGTCAAACTGATTCTGATTGGCTAATGCTGTGACTGACCAATCATAACCCAGCATCCCAGAGAGCTCTTTTGTTACAGTTTAGTCCCTAAATGGAGCACTCTTGAACACAGAGGGGATATGTCAGACAGTGTTAAATAAAGCAGACCCGCCTATGTCCTCATACTACTTTACTTTCCACTGGGAGAGGAAATGACCATGCGTATGAATCAGAGCCTGCGTTCCACAAGGGTGTTCTGCGCGCGGGCTGTAAATTGCGGGGGGATGGTAGGTTCTTCTGGGGATTTGATGACAAGCAGGCTACAACTATAGCTACACATTCATTTTGTTTCAAGGAAAATTAGATCGTACTCAATGGGAAAGAAAAAAAAGCTTTCGCCTCAATAAAAGGGGAATGTTTTTTATGAAAGTGTATGTTATTTAGATTTGTTTGACATGTTAATGAAGAGGATTACAGATTGCCTCCATCAAATATATATTTAGTTATGTGCCAAATACTTAAGGTAACAGTTCTGTCATCATCCACTCACCGTCATGTTTTTTCCAGACCAAGATGTTTAACAGAAAGTTGAATCTTGCTGTTTGGCGTGCAATGAAAGTAAATGGTGACCAGCTGCAAAAACGGACTAAAACACCATTCAATTATGATAAACGTAGTTAGAATGACCTTATTCTAAATATTTGTGAGCTGTGCAATAGCTTTGTGTGAGGAACAGAATTTTCAAATATACCAGGTTGACGGTGATGATGCCTAACGTCATTGATTATTTTGTGGATTTTTTTTAGTAAATAACTTACATTTGTGTCTGTTTATCACACAAAGCAATTCTGAAGAGAAGTCATTGCCTTGGTGTTTTTGTCATGTTTGTAGTTTTACAGCCCTGATTACCATTCACTTTCTGCTTAACATCTCCTTTTGCAATTGCACAGAAGAAGAATACAGGTTTAAAATGACATGAGGCTGAGTCAATGATGACAGAATTTGAAACCATTGCATTAATACATGCATTTTCAAAAATGGATAAACTATATTTTTGTATCTTTAATGAGATGTGAGCAAAGCCTACAGTGACGATCTGAACGGCAGGTATCAAATGCATTATGCTTGGCACAGTCTGGCTTCATCTCAGTCTCTCATTTATACCATCTCTGTTCGGAGGCCAACCTGCACCCAGCCTGAGTCGTGCTCAGTTTCCAGTAAACGCCTGCAGACTACCAGGCTTGTCCTGTTGCCAACTTTCTGCCATCAGCCTCCTTGAAAGGATAGCCATAAAGACGTCTCTGTTCTTGAGGAGCTGAAAGAAAACAGACTCGCCATACACAAACCACCAAATCCCCCCCCCCCCATTTTTGGAAAGGGGTGGGGGTGTGTGGGGGGGCTGGAGCAAGTGCTCAAAATTAATATTTGCCTGCAATAGTGCTATGATTTTGCAAACTGCCAGCAAAGATGTGTTATCTGCGGCCATGCAAGCATGTGCTTTTGGTTGCCATCTTGACCATTGACAAGAGTATCGCAACAGATGGCATCGCCACAGAAAATGTCAACACGGTTGTAATTATAGTGACCACTGTGTCCCAATCTGAAGATAAACAGATTTCAATTAAAAAAAAACATACATTTATAATGCAGTCATATTTAAAATGGCTTTGAAGCATTTCCCTCCATAATTGTACTTATATGGGAAAGTATGTCAACAACAGCAAGATACAACTCCTAAATATACAAAAACATAATTAACCCAGTACATTTTTGGGTACATTCCCACATTTCTCAGTGATTGCCAGACAGTCAAAATTGACAAGACAACATGTCAACGTATAAATAAATCAGGAATACTGCTCAGGGTGTTTCAACCCTCAATAACAAGCCATTATTTACAACTTTACCTGTCAAGGGATAAGAAAAAGAGGGCCTCTACTGACAAGAATGATAACTAACGTCTTGTTGTTACGCCCTCTTTCTGACAAGATGGTACTTGAATGGTTAAAGAGACCTTAGTCATAGACAGGGTATGTCATGGTGCATTTAGAGAGCTTCTTCTTAATAAGCGACCTGTCATTTTAGCAGTCTTCCATCGTTACACCATGGGTGGTACCTGCCCATAGTAACACAACACACTAACGCCATTTGAAAATCTTTTAATAATTTAATTCTGTGGAAATATCTACGCATATTCCCTGCTGACTCCAGAGAGAATATCAGTATAACACATCTTAACAGTGTTCCTGGTCAGGTGTTTTGATTTAGTTTAATCACATCATGTCCCACAGAGACTGCTGTTAACTGGCACTGGGAGTCGTGGGAACCTTTTCTGAACTTGAGGCATGCTCTCCAGTCTGTATGTACAAACTGTATGTGAACCAAGCTTGAGAGTAAAATCTCAATTACCAACACATAAACCAAAAGATATGTGCAAAAATTCCCCTCACAACAGAAACACTAATTAAGTTGGACAACTTCTGTTGGGTGGTTCTCGATACCACTGCAATCTGAAAATGTTTTCTAAAAAGAAAAATGCTAGCGAGTGAATAAGGGAGGATGTGTTTTTCTCATTCACTCTTCTGTCATTGAGGTTCTGGGAAAGGAAAGCTAAATTCTAAATGCTAATTGCTCTGTTTACATGCTGAAATACTCTACAAACATTTAGACATTCATCTTCAAGATTTGTTAACTCTTTCCTATTTATGCTTGTGGAGAGAGGTTTGATTGCTATGGATACAGAAACCGCTATTTTAATCTGCAGGTCACAAGTCAAACAATTGCCACTGTTATACAACAATTCAATAAATTATAAAGTACATTTTTAACAAATAAATCCTGGTATTGTATTTATGTTCCACCTACGTCTCCAAGCAACACATGGCAATGATCCTCTAACGGTGAATCAGTGTGTTTGAAGATATCAGTTCAGAGACTAATTCAATGAATCACTTTTTTAAGAGATTCACTTGTTTTGTCCTGAATGAGTCAGTGTGTTTGAACGAAAGGGCTGAATGTATGACTTTCTTCTAAAGTGAGTCGCTACCTACTGGCATAGTGATGTAACATACTGAATAAATGCTGAAAAAACAGATACAGTTATTTTTGCAAACATTTACCTTTGAAAACCTCTTACAACTCCTTTTAAATGTAGCAAAGATGTCTATCCTAAGTGGTAACATGAAACCTATGTGTCATGAATCATTCTATAGGGTCCGATCCCTAAATCAGACCCTTTCCATACAACTCCAAAACATAACACTGTGCTTAATTTGCTGTGCAATATACATGTAATTAGGTGAATTGGACACAGGCAGTGAAAAGGACAGCTAAATCAAGGTCTTGATGAATTAGCGGGTCTCTGTCAAGGCCAAGTCACATTAATCAAAAGAGCCAGAGTACACATAAAGAGACAGCAGGAATTCTCTTTTTCGTACTGTTTCGGCTCGTGTGATAAATTGTTCTAGTGTCGCTGGGCTCGCAGTATGTATCACAATCCAATCTGTGATTTTAAATGCAAATGCACAGTTGCACTGATGTTAGTCTTTGTATATATTAAAATCATCATATTTTCTATTTCAAATATAATATTAAAATAATATTTATATTTTTTCCCTTTTACAAACATAATCAAAAATACCTTTGATTTCAGAAAATCGTATTATTTGGCTTGTCTCTTTCACTTTATGTAGTTTTTTTTTTTTTTACCTAGAGCTTTCTTATTATTTCCAGGTTTAAAAGACAAAGCCTGCCAAAGCCGCAGTAAATGTTAGACTTACAGATGTTGTCCAAAACTATAAAATACTACAAGGATGAGATGCTTACATGCCATCAGCTTTGTACTAAACACTCATTTTGTCCGATATGAAACTGACTGAATCATTGGCATTTGTTTCTCACTACTTAGACATTTGCTCTCCATGTGCTGCACATCTACAGCTAGAGCTGAACACATTTTTCTGTCAGAAGACAAACAGATGTACTGGACAAGACCTGACAACGACATGCTCTCTGTGTGCTTTATATCGAAGATGACTCAATGGGTTGTTTCTTGATTAATGATGATTCCATCAGTGCAAAGAGAGAAAAATGAATGTTGAAGAGGCTAATAAACTTACCCATGCATGGGGTGCAGAGGATGGGGCTCGTAATGGTATCTCCCCTCATGGTGGCGCATGTCTATCGGTATCGGCGTGTGGAAGGTTGAGAATAAGTGAGGAGCTATGGAGTCAAAGACAGAAGAGAAGAAAGACAAACCGGTCAACAGAGGCTATAATACAACATAAGAAGGCTGTTTTGTGCAAAGGTGCTATTCCCCAAAAAACAAAAAAAAAATTATTTAATAAAGAATTGAGTTTTATGTATGCATTTTTATATTTTAAAGTTTTACTAAATTTGTTTTGTCATTTTTTAGTTGTGGTTCTTTTAATGTCTATATAGTTTTTATTAATTTAATTTCAGTTTCAGTTTATTTTAGTAAAACAAGCTACATTAAATGTGAAATATTTTTGCCAACTAGCTGAAATAAAATAAATTGTAATTTTTTAAACATCTTATTTTATTTCAGTTAACACATTAAGGTATTTTTTATGGTTTTAATTTTAGATATAATAAATCATGATTCAAGCCACAATCATTGTACACAATAATACCATAGAAAGAGAAAAAGGACAAAAATAAATGCATACAATTAGTGTTCTGGAATTAACTCTTCTTCAAAATGTACAATCTTGAAGCATATTAGAGTACAGAGTTGTTAGCTTAGCAACAGGCTAATGCTAAACTCCATGTATGACACACAGAAGACAACAAGGCAGATTTATACTAGATTTTATAACTGAGCCACAGCCCTCTCATCTCCAAGATAATTGAAAACTTACCAACAGTTCCTCAATACTAGTGGTCTTACATGTGCAATGAGTGAATTACAGTTTCTCATGATGAGCTTTTATTTGTCTGGGCAAAAAAAGAGGGCCAAAACATGCTCTTCCTGTTATAAAAAGGTTGATTGCTTTAAGGGGGTCTTGTAAAAAAACAACATGCTTTCATTAATGAGTGGAACTTACTTAAGGTGGTGGTTATAGATCTTTGAGTAAGCACTAAATAGCGTATTCTGTCTGTGTCTTTAATTTATTATTATTATTTGCTCTTAATGAACTCCTAAGGGTATTTTTGGATGGACTCATCTCATCTCCTGTGCGTGTCTGTCTGTGCCCATTCCTTGCCTGTATTAAAATTCTTGGGCATCACGTGCACCAGTGAGTTAGACTTGACCTGAGAACAGAGACTATGGGGGTAAAGTCCTCAGATCATTATCTCTACCTGTGAGGAGATGAGGGTAGATGAGGGTGGGGAAGGGCCGCAGGGGCCTCTCAGGGGCCCGTCAGGAGGAGACCTGTATGAGTCAGCATTCCAGAGCTGCCACTCTCACTCCAATCATCACCGTAGCTCTCAAGCATGCATTATTCGGATTCAAGACTAAGGAATATGTCAAACAATATGGGTTGAATTCACTAGGGAGTTGTTGCGCTTGTGCACAAAACCTGCACTTCATTCACCTACAAATAGCAGGTAAACTTGTTTCTATGTAAATTCTGCTTATTATTTATTATAGGCAGGTAACAAAGAACAAGGGCAGTAATGGTAAAAAAATTGCCTACTTGTCATGGTTTTTTGGATCATAAGAAATGTTTTTTCTATGATGTAGGAAAGTTGTCTGTAAAATTAGGAAATACATTTTTTTATGAAGATAGAAAAAAAACCCCAGTAAATATATGACTCTTATTAAACAGATTTAACTTCTTATATATATATATATATTTATTTTTTTTAGCTGCAAATATAAGAACATTTCTGAAACCGAAGCTTTACAAAAAAACAGTGCATGTTATTGTACTTTGTGAGCTTGCATCCAATTTGAATGTCGGTATTTCCAGTGGAATTTGTCCTGGAGAAATGATCAACTCTTCAACCTTTTCATCACTCACTGCAGAAACTACAACTGACAGGTAAGCAGGCTATTTCACAACGGCAAATGCAGGGAGGGATTGGTTGTGTGATGGCTTAAAATCCATCTCAACAGCTCAAAGTGACTACATACTTTCAGGCTGTAGTAGTGCGTTTTTCCTTGCCAATTAGGTGAACTCCCTTTCCTTGGCGAGTTGGATATGGAGAGGCATTTCTCAAATCCGTGTAGAGGCCAACGTAATGAGGGTTTGCGTGTAGGAGGATAAGCATGCATATACATAACATATTCATTGATGCTTTGGCCAAGTGCACAGCATGTCAGCGCTTGAGTAAGCATTTGGAAACTCATGGGATTCCTGTGCGTTTAAGAATGATGGGAACTGGTGCTGTAAAGTCTGGAGAATCATATATGAGCTAAAACGCTTAGTAAGTTACTAAAAGCAGTTTTTCATTTTTCTCGCACTGAGCTAATGCAATGATTCATATTAAACATCATAAAAATATACTGTAAAAGACCAATCGTCATATGGCAACCTCTCCAAACACAACAACTGAGCAGACATTAATTGAAAGACTTAATCTGGGATACAGTAACTCTGACCCGAGGGTGGACAAGGCCTCATGAGGATGTAGAGGCAGGGACGGCCTGAGAGGGGCTTATTCCATCACCCAGACAGCTCCATTGTTCTTGGGCCAAAAAAGGGCCAAGTTCCAGCACTCAGGAGGGTACACACTACTACACAGGTGTGATTGTATGATTTGACCCACTCTGTTTCCTATAAAGAACAACATTGTGTAGTATGCTGCTCCTACCAGTATCGAGCAAGCGGTCAAAAAGTCAATTTTTTTTGCATAAATGTTCATCCCAAAACAGACTGGAGCCATATTCAAGAAAATCTTTAGATTTAAGAAAGTTTTAATAGAAACTTAAAAAAAATCTTTAGAGGTTTCATTCTTTAAAAAAAGTACATACTTTGATGTTTCCTATTCATGATGTCTTGTCTAATACAACAAATTCAATACTTTAATACACAGGTAAATCTGAAACAAAATACAGACCAAATCAAGTCGAACCAAACCAAACAAATACAAAACATATACATATATATATATATATCACAACATGTGGGGTCATAATGGGCCCCATTATGCATTCTACAGTTAATATCATTACATTAAAATGTGCCAAATTACTAGTAAATTCATAAATGTAGATGTTTGGGACACACTTTATTTTAAGGTCCAATTCTTGCTATAAACAAACCATTAACTATTACTTTTGCATCAATAAACTAATTTGCTGCTTATTAATAGTTAGTAAGGTAGTTGTTAAGTTTAGGTATTAATTTGTGTAGGGTTATGGATGTAGAATATGGTCATGCAGAATATGTGCATTATAAGCACTAATAAACAGCCAATATGAGAATCACAGGCTAATAAACAACTGGTTCATAGTGGAATTGGTCCCTATACTAGAGTGTTAAAGGAAAACGCCACCGTTTTTCCATATTCCAATATGTTCTTCCCTCAACTTAGACGAGTTGATACGTACCTCTCCCGTCTCAGTGCGTGCACTCAATCACTCTAGCGCGCGGTGTAACTACTCATGTAACCGTCTTTAAATAGGGAAAACATAGAAGTGTTTGGTGGCTTCTAAATTCATCCCTGTTTGGATCCTAAGGAATGAATGGTGCTAAGCTAAACGTTAGCATAGTGGCGCCGCGCGCTAGAGTGATTGAGTGCACGCACTGAGACGGGAGAGGTACGTATCAACTCGTCTAAGTTGAGGGAAAATATGTATATTTCTTAAACAAAAAATTGTGTATAAAAGCTTTGTCTATAAAAACAAGTGCAAAATGCAATAATAATAAAATAATATTAAACTCTTAAATAAAACTTGTTTAATTTATTTTATTATATAAATACCCTCCCTCCCCCTCATAAATAATACAAAATAACATTGCAATACAATAAAAACACATATCCATCTATTAATCCTTTTAAGTAGTAAGCACCAAGTTTTGGTTATTAAAGTATTATTGTTTCAGTGCCCCGTTATAATTCCTAAAATTGTACAAAACATCCTGTCAGGACCTGGTGAGAACCAGGCATCCACGTTCTGTTACAGGTCAGGATTAGCTTGTGGTTTGATGTCCTTTTAAAGACAATAGCAGGTGGTAGACATTATCAACGGGTACTCAAAGTAGAGAAAAAACATTCACTTTTCATGTCCGAACGGAGCCGAGAGACAGGCGGCTTTGTACTGAGAGTGGCTCATCTTTAGAGGAAGCACTCAAGAACAATAATAATATCCTGAGAGGCCAGGCAGCAGCAGTGTAATTAAAAAGGCTTTTCTGTCTCGCTCCAGGAACAAGAGGGGAGCGAGCAGGAGGGAGTCGATTCAGACAGGAAATTCCAGCAGAATGGCCTGGCAAGGTGCCTAACTACACAGCACCATGCAAACCGCTCTACTGCCTTGAACCCTGGGAAGCCGCAGGCCGAGCGGGAGCCACCAGTGGAGTCAGCCGACTCTGGTAGCATGCAATTTGTTCCCATTTTTGAACAACCTAGTGAGGCCTTTCTTGACTTAATGTCACACATCAGTGTGTGCAGCAGTACGCAACAGTTAAATGCTCTGGGGGAAAAGAGGCTTGTCTTCTCTATCCATCCTGCACCTGGGAAATGTCACACTGTATAACATCCCTATTTAGTCTGTGTTGATGTTTTTTTCCCAAGGCGTTAGTTGTGGCGGCAGAAGGATTAGGGGTTTAGGGGAGAGCACGAAAACTGCTTCTAGCATTGAAAGGAAGTATTAAGTGAATGACTTTTCTTTTAACACCCCAGGGGCTTTGTAAAATGATACATTTCTTATTAATAGGGGATTTCAGGCAAAGACCAAGTAGATTAAGTTATGGCATCCATACCACAATTATAACTGGTATACCTCTTGTTAATTGTAGATCCTGTGCCAATTTAGAATATTTCAGAGTAGCCACATGGTTTCTGTTAAACAGAAAAAGTAAATGTGTCCAACTGAGTATTTTTAGTGCTTTGTGGTTTTTTACCAGCCTAAACCAAAAGTGCCCAACCCCAAGTTTCTATGCTATTCTGGTCTCTAGACATGGCTTCAGTGTAAATCAATAGGAATTTATTATCAATCTGACAAATTAAATATATTAAGCGTTACATCAGTAGTTTAGAGATAGTTTACATAATGTTACAATTATTTTACAGCATTATTTGCCCATCTTAATGTTAACCCTATACATTTTTAACACTGGAAGCTGTATATAAACTAAGAATAAATACTACTGTATTCACTTTTTATACAAAAAAAATAATGAAATAACCAATGCTGTAAAAAGTTTTTGTTGACTGTTCATAATATCTAATGCATTAATGTTAACATATGTGACACTGGAGCACAAAACCAGTCTTAAGTCGCTGGGGTATATTTGTAGCAATAGCCACAAATACATTGTATGGGTCAAAATGATCCATTTTTATTTTATGCCAAAAATCATTAGGATATTAAGTAAAGGTCATGTTCCATGAAGATATTTAGTGAATTTCCTACCGTAAATATTTCAAAACTTAATTTTTGATCGGTAATATGCATTGCTAAGAACTTCATTTGGACAATTTTAAAGGCGATTTTCTTAATATTTAGATTTTTTTGCACCCTCAGATTCCAGATTTTCAAATAGTTGTACCTCAGCCAAATATTGTCCGATCCTAACAAACCATACATCAAAAGAAATATTATTTATTTAGCTTTCAGATTATGTATAAATCTCAATTTCGAAAAATTGACACTTAAGACTGGTTTTGTGGTCCAGGGTCACATATATAATCCCGTGTTCATATTGATATTGATGTTTGCCTTTGTAATCCCCTGTGATACATTGAATTAATAATATTAATAAAACATTTATTTGATCAAAATACAGTAAAAACAGCAATATTGTGAAATATTATAAAAATAATTCCTGGATTTTCAGTAGCCATAACTCCAGTCTTCAGTGTCACAAGATCCTTGAAAAATCATTCTAATACATTGACTAATTTACATCAATAAACCTTATTAATGCCTTTACAGTCAATTTTGAACAATTGAATTTGCCCTTGAATAAAAGTATTAACTTTTAAAAAAACTAAAAAATATATCTTACCGATCCGAAACCTTAAAATGGTAACATATACCAGTGAATGATCTGTCATGCATTATATAATCTTTTTGACTTATTTATAAAAGCTATTAAAAATGGTTAGCAAGATACAAGATCAATTATTAATGTTTGGGAGTTATCCTAATGTGATTAATGAAATATCGGTTAAGTTCATATACCTTTGTATACAAAACCCTGTCATAAATACAGTAGCCCCAGATCCTCAGCAGACTCTTATGTGCCTTTCCTGTTACTGTTTATAAAGCAGGGTCTCGCTGGCTTCTCTCTGGTAGTCTAAGGCCATGTCAAACAACTGGCCAAATCCATCCAATCACTCACATCATTTCCAGCAAGCTGCTGGCCCTTATAAGCCCTGAGAGCTGAATGTGATTTATTAAGCCTCTCTGAGGTACTGGACTAGTTACCTTAATTGTCTCGATACTTCCACTGTGCCTCAGTCCTGGGACAAAAGCTATCAGGGCAGGGGGCACCAGAAAATAACCCCAATGCATCACAGTACAAGGTATAGAGCTAGCCGTATGTTTGAGTGTGTGCTTTGCTACACATTAGCATGCTTTTGGTGTAACAGTGCCAGTTAGACAATGATAAAAATCTCAGTAAGACTAATTACACATAAAGCTAATCACTAACCTGATTTATCATGAGAGTCGCTAGTCTTATCAACAAAATTACTGATGAAACAACCCAAGTGAAAAATAAATATACTAAAATGTATTTGAAATACATTTATTTCATTCTAAGTATACAACAAATACATTTACATATGTATGTGTACTGCAAAATACCCAGCAGTTGTACTTTTACTATACTAATCTGGTATACTCAGGGTCTGTTAAACTGGAACAACTTATGTTGTGCTTAATGCACTTTAATTGTGCGGAAGTAGTGCTGAAGTCCAACTAAAGATATACTGAAGTATATTTGATTGTGCTAAAGTGGATCTATTGCAAGTATACTTCAGGTACACTTTAAATATATTGCATTTAAAGACCGATAGTATTCAAACATCATACAGTCCTCATCAATAGTGACATTAAAATAAATGTTATGCTTCATATTACGAAATGTGCATTGTGCACAAGTAGTACTCATTTTTATCAATATTGAAAACAGTTGTGCTGCTTAATATTTTTGAGAAAACCATAAAAAAAATTTTCAGGATTGTTTGATGAATAGAAAACTAAAAAAAAAAATAAATAATTTATTGTCTATTAAAAAAAAACGAGTCGACTTGCTATCGCCTAAACGAGTCGTCAGGATTTCGAATCTTATTCTGTTATGGCTGTGTGTCACAAATTAACACATTTGCATAATGTCCGCCCATGGCTGTCATTCGCGCTGTACGCAGTAGACCAATCACAAAGGACTGCGCCATCTGACCAATCACAGCAGTGAGGGCTCACGGAAAGGAGGGGTTTAGAGAGACTGATTCTTTGGACTGCTTCGCATGGGTCGTTTAGGAATTCTTTAGAAATTAGGTAAAATTAAAGCTATTTTTTGAGAAAAATAAAGTGTTTTTTTTTTACCTTGGATGCACGTAAACCTGTTTCAGGACGCTCATAAAAATGTATTAGCAACCTTAAAAATGGCATAATAGGGGCACTTTAATATTTTTTTTCCAAAGTGCAATATTGCTATGCAATGGCAAAATATTGAGTGTACATTTAAAAGATATTTGCATCATAAGAAAAAAAAAAACATTTGTCTTGTCAAGATTAAGTAAATACTTTTGGTCTATTATCTGCAGGGCTGTATACATTATGAGGTTGCAGAGTGCCAAAGCCCTCAAAACCAAAGTTAGTCATTTAAATTGGGTGGATTAAAACAATCATACTGAAGATCTGACATCCATATAGCATGCCTCAAGATCTCATTGGATGAGGGGTTGCTGGGTCACAGCACTGATATTTGTGGTTTTCAAAATGGCACTTAGACATCCTCTTAAGAGCTACTTTGTGCCTTTGGTGCTTGCTGGAATTAGTGATTTACTGCTCCTTAGAGTACACACAATCGTTCCTTACCCAAGAAAACCCAGAAAACATCAGCTTAGTGTGATTGAGGGTTTCCAATACAGGCTCATGGTTATGCTCTCCCTTAAGCTCTACAAATCTAAAAACGGAAAAGGGAGTTCATTTGAACATCATCTCTTGGGAATGTTGGTCTCTGTGGTGTTTCAGGAGGCCCTTTGGCCTCTGAACTGCGCGTGATACAAAGGATGTCCATTAACATAATGGATATGCTAACAGTGGTCAGTGCTGCTTCAGCACTACTGGTCCACCAAAAGGTATTTTACAACAGGAACGATGGATGTGGAGGAAGTATTCTCACATCAAGACAAAGCAGGGGCTCAAGAGCCACAGTGATTCAGAAGAGGGAATCCCTGCTTGGGTTCACACCGAGGTGAGACCTTGTTATCTGAGATGTTTGGGGGGGGGACAACAGTGGAGAAGAAAAAGTCAACACTTAAAATTGAGATGATGTTTTCCCCGGTGTTGCATGAAGCAGTGATTTCTAAACAAGACCCACTGTGACCCATTACAAAACCCACTAAAACGTTAGGCACTACCAGGAAAATTGGTCATAATCTGGTCAATTTGAGATTTTGCTTCCATAACATGTCTTCTTACAGTCTAGTGGAAATAAAATATCAAAAACACACACATATAAGTGTTTATTACACTTATTACTCTTTTTATAATAACAAATATGCTTCAGGAGACTTCACTTACAATACATATTTAAAAAAAAAAAAAAAAAATTCTCAGCCTGAAATCTCCACTTCAATACTTTTTCCATACATTAATTTTCTACCTTTATTCATATCCATATTCTTAACGTTTTTACAAAGTTTGTTCATGTATAATTTGCCCGATTATATAATAAGTTCTTAAAAAAAAATCTATATATTTTTTATTTTCTTTTTTTTGTATTTCAGGATTTATGGCGTGATAGAAAGAGATATCCAAAATATGAGAAAAAAATCCTTTATGACTTTCTTTCTATGAAACTTATTTATTTTGAATAATGTCTCAAGTTTTTTTTTCTTCATATAATGACAGTCATTGGGATCCAGTGTTGTTTGGGATCCCTTTGACTTTCACAGTATAAACAAAAGCCAACATATCTTATTTTTGTGTTGTGTAGAAAAAAGAAAGTCATACAGGTTTGGAATGAGTAAATCATTTTTAGTTCAACAAGACTTTTAAGCTCTGAGAGGTTTCCATGTGTGATAAGACCCAGTTAAGGTAATAGCCCATTTACACAAAACAGAGCCCTGACTCTCTAGCCAAACCCCGGCTCTGACTTCAACATGCTCTGGGGGAATTATGTGAAAGAATTTGTAGTAAACCCTTAAACTGAAAACATCTGTGAAGGCACACTGTTATTGGTCTTGCGGATGCCTCAGCTGGGGGTCAGACAGGCTGGTTGCGGTACCTCTCCTTTGCCCTCTCTAGGGGGCCCTCCATTTTCTGCTTGTACGCCTCGGGCCACAAACACTAAGCAATTTTGTCCTTTTCATAAACCAAAGAAGCTTTGGTCCATTCTCCATTTCGGTCTTTTTGTTATTCTTCTACACCCAGGCAGTGGTCTTCCTGGCAGGCTAGAATGAAGTAAGCAATCGTAGCAAAACACTCATTCCTGTTACTCAGCATTTAATATCCTTTTTGTGCAGTTCCAGGTCACAATTGCTTTGCCTCAATGCCATTGACAATAAGACCCCTCATTAAAATTACTTTTCCATTGTGAATGCATCACTTCCCGTGGATGAAACTTCCCCTCTTGCTGCCATATCCCCATGGCTCATGGCTTTCAGTGCTGTCCATTGCTTTTTACTCAGCCGTTTGGACCCTACATGCTTCAAAGAAGCCCATCATTACCACCAGCGCCGAAATTGGCAGCGTTCTTTACTTTAACCAGAAGCGTCTTGGCTCGCGATAACCGTCTCATGCCGTCACGCTGCGCAAGTGAGATGATTTATGGACGGCTGCGATTTTTTACAACGTTTACGACCAGGACCAGCATCAGCGCCATTGGACACATAGATAATGAACTGCAAGGAAACGTTTCTCTTCAGCCCTCCTCTTTTCTACGGATGAGAGGATTAGGCTCTTAATTAGTGCCTCCAAAGGGAAAGCTCAATTTACGGGATAGCAACGGAGTGCTGGGGGGAGGAGGCTGCAGGAAAATGTCTAACAGGCTGGAATGGAGGCCTCCCATTAGAGAAAGGAAAGGGGGATGGGAGGATGAGAGCTTCTTTCACCCAGACAAAAGGGGTGCATTCCTCCTGCACCATGATTCACAAAGTTTTTCAACGAAGGAGGGGGTAAAACAGCCCCAAATTCTGGATGATCCTTGAATATAAGGGGTCATGGAGGTAATGTTACACCTTCTAATTTAAAAACATAGCAAATGTTTTATCATAATATGCTCATAGTTGTCACAATGATACAAAGATTAATCCGGTAATTGAAAGAATGCCATCTTCTCCTGTTCCATTATTGTCTCCTTTTTGTAGTTTTAAATAATGATTTAATGATTTGATATTTATTTTCAGCCGTCACGGCAATGATGCTTCTCCAACGAGCCGCTTCTTCTTCGGCTTTTGCCGTGGAACTGTGGGTTACACAAGCAACATGCCCGTGGACACTGCAGACTAGCGGTTTGCATACTGTACGTCGACGCGGACAATGACGCAGAAGTATAAATTCAAACTGACGCATAGTGTAGGTCCGACGCAGAAGTATAAATCAGCCTTAAGACAACATACTGCCCAGCTGTACTGCACAAAAATGTTGGCTCTATAAAGGATGAGACCTGTTGCTGTAAAAACTGGGCTGAAGGGGGAAGCAGACCTGTTGTTTTTAGGTTCTTTCCAGTGATGAGTAAGACTTCAAGAACTTACGTGTTTCTTTGTGCCATGCCGCCTGGTGCCCATAAATCATTGCGGTAGTCCTGTGCTATCCAGTGAGTATCCTTTCTTGTGGGAAACCTTTCAGTCAAGTCATGCTTTTCCCACCATTGTTCCCAATTTGAGGGCCCACCTGTTTACTACTTTTAGTGTTCTAAATGTTTACACAGGACCTTATCCTGCAAGCGTATTTTTTCAGTTGGCTTCTCACCTGACCAAGATGTTTTGGATGCTGAACATGTAATTTAAGTGGTTGGTATGAGCTTTACATTAATACCCATGTACAGAATGAATACAGTTCCAGACGAAATTTTAATGAATGTTTAAATGTGTCAGCTTTAAATCCTGTTCGTTTTCAGTCCAAAAATCTCACTGTAAATAAACTAATCCTATGTTTTGGTGGTTGCTGAGGTGAACCCAGGTAAAGAGGCTCTAGAGAGCAGCTCTAATGTAAGGGTCTCATGAATACAGCACACAGAGCAATCTGCTAGCCTCCCCCATACCTCTGAAACCACAGTTTGCTAAAGTGACTTTCTAACAGACTGCAACTGAAATGTTTACTTGGCAGCAATGAAAGCATAAAACTAAATAAACAAGAACCCATGAGTAACACATGTAGCTTTTTTCCTACCCACACTGGTAGGAAGGTCAGAGAAGGGAGATGTAGGGAAATGTTAGTCTATATGTCTCTTCTCATTCAAGTCTAAATGAAAGAACACAAACAAGACTAATTAATGAGAGTGCTTCGTCATTGTGAATGACTAATAATATTTGGCTGGACTGACTGAGGCTACAAGTTGCTACTGTGTGGGGCACTGTTTCTTTAAAGCATTCTCAATGCTTTAGCAATAATTCCAATTAATTCATTTACATCACAGGGTCTGTTCCAAAACATAGTGGACTACCCACATAGGCAACTATTCTAACCGATGGAACCTAATAAGTGACTGAATTGAAACTCTATATAGCAAAGCACACCAATAAAAACACTCAAATCCCAGGTGAATAGATTTTGGTGTAAGCAAATATTTTATAAAATTGTCACTATTCGACTATTATTTTTATCAAAAGTTTGTGATATATGATATGTGATACATTTCTATAATTTATAATGAATTATAATTTACATAACAAGGAACATTAAGCATTAGGGATGGCTCGATACCATAATTTTGGCTTCGGTACGATACCAGAATGTAATGCCTCGGTATCAATACTAAATCGATATGATAGGTGACAAATAACCAGCCTCAAAAGATAAGTGAATTTAAAACAATTTTATTAATAATAATAAGAAAAACAGATTAATATCTTAATACCTTTTTATCAAACTGTAACAAATAACCTACAGGGAACATAGGTTACATTGTGATGTAAAAAAATATAGGCTAAGTGAAGTAATACGATGAAAATATATTCAAATCTTCTTAATCTTTTCAGTGCAAACTAAATGTCTCAAAATGTAACAAAAAACCTACCAGGAACATTTACATTTTGACTGAGTTTGAAGAATAAAAAAATACAACTGAAGTTGCGCAACAAATGTTGCTTTATTGTAAAGTGTTATTCTAACAATCAAAGTAATATTCAAAATCACGTTATTATTTCTCTCGCTCTCAGATTGTTTTCAGATTTCAGACTCATTAAATATAAATCTCACTCTCTCGCTTGCCTCATACTAGCGGTCGACAGCACGTCAGAAACATTACCGTCATATCATTGATACTAAAATGAATATAGCAAAACTCTTGCTCAATTAATATTCGATTGTATGAGATGCAAGTGCATATATTACGTGACCAAACTTCACTGATTCTAGCGTGTCTCACATGCACGTTTGAGCTTACTGTATCACATCTGAATGTGCATTGATCAGTTGTAAATAAAAGTTGAATTTATGAATGATGCACTCACCTGTCCATCTCTTAATTCTCTGAAAAGATCAGGATGAGCAAGCGACAAATGCTTAAAAAGATTTGATGTGTTGCCTCCTGTGGCAACATGATTTAGGCCTATAACAATGCTTGCATACAGGTGCAGTACGGTCAGTTCATTCACCTTTGTCATCCGTTTTGTATCAGAAGTAATGCCATATTTCACTTCTACTGTTCCCTTTATTTATTCAGTTTGGGTGCTCTGATAGTTTAATCCATTGTGATGTTCTTTTGTCACATTTACCGGTTGCGTGGCAAATTGGGAAGCACTGCTTCCTACAGGTGCATTTGGCAACTGCAGTGTATGAAATACCAAATTGAGCAAAATTATGATATCGTACCGTTTGAAATTTGATATATAGCGGTACTTTTCAAGTATACCGCGCATCCTTATTATGCATTATAAATAAATAAATACATTTGACTGCAGAATGCTCAAATGCAGAAAATAAAATAAATTACATTAAATAAATATAATTTATAAATTGCATAACTTTTGGAACTGCTTTCTCATCTGGAGTGTGCCTATTATGCCTTAAAAAGCAGTGGCAGTTCACTGTATTTCGAAGCAAACTTGGCCTAATTTTTTGTGCACACCCCTGAGACATTTTATTGGTGTCTTGTATCAAAGCTAAAAGTTCAAAACATCCCCGTGTTTAACGTCGGGACAAAAGTAAACTCTGAGTCTACTACGTTTTGTTCACACACTCGTTTAACTCCTCTTAGAGCTCTTGTAAATATTGTCAGACGAGCAGAAGCTTGCCTCTGTCTGCCTCTCAGAGAGCTCTCTACACAGGGCAATATTTATCTTAGAGCAGGCCGCAGTGAGGGCTACAGCACAAAAAAGGGTCCTAGGTAAACACTTCAGAGGGGTCTGAGACGGCCCTCCAACACTTTACTGAAAAGTGCCAGTGACTGACCTCACAGCTCAATGGCACGGTGCTAACTAGGACGGAGACAAAGCGGGCAAACAGCCAATCGTTTGAAGATAGAGCCTGCAGTGCTAAATAGGGGACGGGAGGATGGGGGCAGGGGGAAATGCCAAAACTCTACTGAAGCTGTAATTTACAGCATTAGAGCGAAGCATTAAGACAACTCGTGCTTCTCCTAATGTAGTGGTTACAGTCTTAACTAGTCCAGGTCATATATCACCCCACAAATCTACTACATGGATCTCTGAAATACTTCATTCTGATTGGTCAATCGTGGCAGTCAATGACTGTACAAACCAATAATTGATCCAACAAGATCTCATCCTTCTCACATAAACATAAACTGACAAAAAAATGACACCTATTTATGTACTTATTTGTTTTGTAGCCATATAATAAGCGGGTTAATGATCACACCATATCAACTAACCACATCATCAACCCAATTCTCATTACCACAATGCACAAAAATCACATAAATACAACCCAATTACATCCTATTTAAAACAACAAAATGTGTATATGTACTAGTAGCAGTAAAACTATCAAGAAAAAATGTGTTAATTGAAAGAAAGCTAAAATATAATAAAATATACATAGATGAAAAATATAAATGAAACAATTAGATAAAAATTGAAATGTTGCTTTTGCAAGTTACAACTAGTTGAAATGTTTAAGTTCTAAAACTGAAATCAATTTAAATGGAAGCCTAATAGAAATATAAAAAAAACAAATACAAATAAAAAACAATAATAAAAATGTAAAATTATAATTTATAAATTGTTATTTTATGTTATTTTGTACTATATGTATTATACATTATAATACATATATAATTTACATATAATTAGATATATGAATTAGTTAAATATAATTTAACTAATATTTGTTTTGTACCGGCTTTCATTTTTGTATATTTAAAAAACAAGTGAAATACTGTACCTGTATGCATTACGTAATGCGAATGAATTGTGTTAAACAGTCAAAAAATCACAATGTAAAAAATAACACAACAGCCCTAAAACTTGGATGATTGGATTAATGCACAAAATTCATGTAAGAAAATTTTTTTTTTTGGTAAATTTCATAATGATTTGTTGCAGGTCTGCATGAGGTTCTGTACACAGTCAAATATAAGCCTATAAAGATAAGAAAGCCTTTTCATGTCTTTTCATTCTACATGGCCAAACCGTACACCTACAGATAAAACTGACAATCACAACTATCAGAACATCTTTGTGCTAAAGGTTCTTTTAACTGTTAAAATCTGCACCCACTCAAGAGCACCGACCTGTCTGAATTACTCAGTTATCATTACCTGTGGTCATAGAAGCGGTGATGGAGTAAAATTAGGATTGATAATTGTCAGCAATTAGCTCAAGGCAAAGAAAGAGAAGGCAAGATTCAAGATATGTGTTGTGAATACTTAAAACAAGTGGAGACTAAAAACCACTGGTCACAGCCTGACAGTCAGGAAGAGCAATACAATACACTCTGTCTGAGCTAAGAGGCAGGTCATTAACACATAATAGAGAGGTGTGTCACTTTAGACACCTTAATTTGATAATTAGTGACAGGTAAAATTGCACTATTGAAGGATGACAGAATAAGGGATAGAAAAGTTTGCTGTGCCCTCAGCCAGTAAGTCACAATGAAACGGTTCGGCGTACCTGTTCCATAGTATATAAAGTAACAAAATTCAACACCAGGTGATTTACCAGAATAAAACTACTCATATGGAGACTGGCTCCCGACTGAGGATTTTTCCTGCAGGGCAGCACATGAGCCTCATTTTTTTAAATGCATCTTAAAACATGGAACCCAAATTTAGCATTCATCGCTCATGAACCTTTTGTTCTTCATCAGCTTTTGTCAGTAGGCCAAAAATCTAAATGACTACCAGAAGTTTTCTCTTACAAATATATTTAGACAGTAATCAAAGTGCCTCAAAATGTTCCTGTTTTCCATTTAGAGTTTGCTAAGGAGGGTGTGTCAACTCGTCTTTGTATTTTAAAAATCATAATTTACTCCCCATCATGTCATTCCAAACCTATAGGACTGTTTTTGTGGAACATACACTGAAAGTCAATGAGGTACAATTGTTTTGGATCCCACTGATTTTCATGGTTTGAACGAAAACATACCTCAAAATATATTTTTTCATGTCCCACAGAAGAATGTGTTTACAAATGTAAACAGAGACGGCAATTAGAGTAGCACATCTACACACACAAAATAAACATCTGGCTTTCTAACTTCTGTCGTGATAGAAACAGTGGCGTAAAACACAACCATGCTTTACTGAGAAATTTGATTAAAAAGCTGTTCACCTCTCTCACAAAGTAATCTCAAAGAGCATTGAAGTTTAACAGTTGCCGCCGCCTTGATGAAGATACACATGTGCCACAGATGTATTCACATCCACGAGCTGATCCTTCAATGACTCTCAGATGGTGCTCCTGCATCAGTGTTTGTTTCTGGACTGTTAAAAGTCTCAGTTACAGTGAGCGGACATGACATGGGTACACGGTACAGGGTATGAAGTTTGGAGAAAGAACGACAGAATGAACGATAGACATCGGATGAAAAACGACAGAATGAATGAATGACAGATGAATGAGATGGATGGACTGCTGGAGAAATAGATGGATAAAACAAATGAATGATAGACAGAACGATAATGACAGAATAATAGATAGAGCGATAGAACAATAGAGCAACAGATAGATGGATAGATAGATACATAGATAGACAGATAGAAAAATATACAGACAGCTAGACAGATACACAGAGATGGAGGAATGTGAAGGACAGATAGAATGGACAATGGATGGGAAGAAGCATTAATTAGAATTAGATAGATAGATGGACAGAATGAATGATGATGGATGGATAGATAGAACGTTGGATGAATGGCTAGATGGATAAGCAGGTAGAGCAATAGATGAATAGAATGAATGAACATCATGTGGGATGTGGCTAATTCGTTTCATGATGATAGATAGAAAGATAGAAGGATATAGACAGAATGATACACAGAACGATAAATAGAAAACAGATAGAACGATAGATTGAACAATAGAATGAAAGATAAAACAATAGAAGAAAGATATAGATAGATAGATAGTCAGACAGACAGACATATAGAACGTTAGATCAAATGATAGAACGACAGACAGACAGACAGACAGACAGAGTGGACTGAACATGGGAATGTGTCACACTGAATATTCTTCTGTCTGAGCACATTATCATTAGCAGTTATAGCCAATTACAGCGTCTCAGAGAATTTGACAACCTTCCAGCTATAAGCCTCTTGAGGTGTCAGAACTGGGCTACACAAACAGACGAGAACACAAGGTCTATTTAGGGGGATATGCAGGCTCCATTTCAACAGTTAGCATGAACACACCTGCAATAACATATTTCCAGACATGCCTTATTCCGATTCATTTTACATGCGCTACCAAATATAGCCTCTGATAACAGTACGCTCAAATTGTACTGCTTTAAATTGAACCCTTTCAGGCCAGACAAATATAAAGGTTGCATAGGTATCTGTTGCTAGATATAAAGAATGTATTGCTCATAGTCAGAAAAAATTATATAAAATATTGAATAAATATAAATGCCCATTATTACAATTCTATATTTTATATTGATAAAGCAAAACTACAACCTTCAATTGTAAATGCTACAAATTAATTTAGCCATTACACCATCATAATGTTATTTATTTATTTTCTTTTTTTTAAGAAAATATATCTCATATCAACTTATAGCAAGCAAGCAAGCAATAAATAAATAAATAAACAAAAACAAATAAATATATGCAGATATGATAACATTCCTTTGGAGTGTGAAGTTCAAATGAAGTCTCAGGAACTTGCTTTGCTTTGTTAAATAATTTCCCATAGAAATCCATCATCAGCCCTGAAGGCAAATCAAAACACTTCTGGATCATATCAATGCGATGACACAATGGAGGCCTGGTCTGTATTACTGCGGTATTCACTGACTGCTTAAATTAGATAAGAAAGAGCATATTTACACTCTGGCCCAACGCTTCAATTCAGTCTCTCAGTGACAATGTCTCAGTCAACACTGCTCTCAATCCATTTAGCTATTCTGTGGCTGCGCAAACAATGGTATTGCAAAGGCAATGATGTTTATGCTGTGAAGTGGTGGGTTGTGTGGGAGAAACTATGTTCCTTTTTCGCCTCCTGCTCTTGGCAGAGCCGGCGCAGCTCCCTCTGGCTCCAGACGCCTCTATGTCGCTGCCAGCAGGGCGAGACTTGCTTGACAGAAGAAAACGTTACCTGGAGCAGACTGCTAATTGGCTATGTCCCAAACACCAGTGTAGAGCTAATGAATACACATAATGAGTTAACTGAACGTTACAGAAACATGAGGGGGGAACAAAACAGGGAAAAAGTAATCTTCTTTGTTCTCTCATCTACAATACAAATGTATTCAACAAAAAAAATTGTACACATTTATTTAAGTGATAAGAATTTACAAAATGTACACTGTGGGAATAACTAATCAATAAAACTGATAATAAAAAAATTAAACATTAATGTATCACCATTCAAAAGTAGATATTTTATTGTTTTTAAAGTCTCATATGCTCATTAAGACTTCATTTATTTGATCAAATATACAGTAAAAATTAATAGTAATATTGGAAAATATTACAACTTAAAATAAACGTTTTCTATTTTCATATATTTGAAAATGTAACTTATTCCTGTGATGCAAAGCTGAATTTTCCGCAGACACCCCTCCTGTTTAAATTATTATTTTTGTTTTTAGAAGTGCTTAATATTCTATTGATAAATTTTTTTCATGATTCTTTGATGATAAAAAAAAAAAATCAAAAAAATGAATGAATTAATAAATTCAGTCATTAATAAATAGACAAAAAAGGGCAGTCTAAATACTGTCAAGTTTGATCGCTCCATAAAGATACTTTCTCTTCTACAAACCTTTAAATTCAATAATTCACTGTACAATATCTGATCATTCCATGCTGAAATGTTTGAGAATTACTCTGCTTCCTGTTACTTTTGGATCTTTCATACTTGTGTTGATACCTACATGGCTCCAAGCCACGACATGTCAAGTGCAGGTCTTGTTTATTCCATCATGCCGTCTGAGTCAAAGATAAGATACTATGCTACTGGATTCACGTTAAACCACTCGGCTCCAGGAGGAGGAGGGTTAGAGGGAACACTGGGGCCAGGAACAAGTCCGTATCTGCTGGTGCCTTGCGATGACCTTTTTTCTCTTTGAAGCACAAACCAAGAATGCATAGTTTACATTGTGGGAAATTACCTAAGAGTTCAAGAGTTCAAATTCACACCGATTTATACCTCGAGAATAAGATGGACCTTGAACTTGGACTTTACATGACCAAAAACCTGCTTTCTCAACCATTTGGGTGTGTAGGCGGTGGTTCCAGCTGAATAAGTATTCCGATGGCATGGATTTCATTTTGAAATAGCGTCCATTTTCCCCCCCCCCACACTTCTTCTCTTAACATCAGCCAGACTTATTTTGGGAAAATTGTTTTAAGAATGATTGAGACTGTACGCCGCTGCCAGCAGTGCGAGCTGGCTTTTATAAGAAGCAAATGAGTAAGGAAACATTTTGATTCCATTTCCCATGTACAAGCTTTCAAAATTCCAGAAGATTTTGGTCTCTGGCAGCTTTTCCTTGCTGCCCACAGGCCACACAGAAGGAGAGGAGTGAGCGGTATATATGATACTGTACATCCTGTGACTTCCTCCAGAGACCAATGCTTCAGCAAATCTGAGCAAATAGCCATCCATGTATTATTTTCATTTTGACCAGCAGGTTTACGGGCACTTGTTCTGCGAATCAAACAGATCTGCAAGACGGAAATTCAATGAGACAGCTAGCTAACATGGCAAGCCCCACGTAAGGCTTCAAATTTCTTCTTACAAATGAAGAAAAGTGCACAGCAGACATTTCAGATTTTCCACTTCGCTTTTAAACAGTCTTCTCTTTGAAAAACTTTCGTTTCTTTGGAGTTTTAGTCTAAAAGGAATGTTTCTGTCATCATTTATTCCCTCTCATATGACTTATTTTCTTCTGTAGAACCCAAGATATTTTCAAGACTTACCTGGTCACTTTTTTCTGTACAGTTATGATGAACTATTCTTAAAAAGGATACAAAAGCACATTAGAAATATCATAAATGTGGTAAAAAACGCTATACTGTATGTCTTCTAAAACCGGCACTCATATTTAAGTTTAATTTTGTTATTCACAATTTATTCTCATCCATCCTAGATCTCATTGAGAGCTGAAAGTTCAAGAGAGAAATAGCGGTCTGGTTTGTGAACCAACCTTTCTTGTGAGTCATATCTTTTCAGTGAATTAGTTGATCTGGTTAACAAGATTAGTATGAGTGATTTATTTATGAATCAGACTGATATGGTTTTCAAGTTCAAATCACTGGCTCAATGATTCAAATGGTTGCAGTGGGGGGAGGGCACGACTATTGTAGAATAAAACCAAAAATGAAAATTCTGTCATAAAATTACACAACCTCACTCATTCCAAACCAGTAAGAGCTTTGTTCATCTTTGGGACACAAATGAAGATATTTCTGATGAAATCCGAGAGCTTTCTGACCCTGCACTGACAGCAACGCAACTCAAGTGTTTCTCATGAACGTGCATCGAAGACTGACATTATTTTTGTTTTCTTTGTGCACAAAATGTATTCTCGTAGCTTCATAAAATTAAGGTTGAACCACTGAGGCCACATTGAATATTTAAACTATGTCCTTAATACCTTTCTGGGCCTTGTCGCAATGTGTCAGTTGCGTTGCTATGGAGGCTCAGAAAGATGAACGAAGGTCTTATAGGTTTGGAACGACCTGAATTAACAACAGTATTTTCATTTTTTTAACTCAGTTGGTCCTTCAGAACAAACTGAACCTTATCACTTTTTAGATAATTGTATGGTCCTTTGCATCTTAAGGCTTGAAAGCTTCAGTCACCATTTCTTGTGATTGCATGGAAAAGAGCAACCAAGATCCAGTTATATGAACATCATACATTAATAGCCCAGCTCCATCAGTAGGTAACCGTCATCCTTAACAAAGGCACACAGAAGACAGCATAGAATTGTGTTGATACAGTACTGGCTTGAATCAGCTTGCCAAACTATCCAAGTAAGAGTAAGACAGGGCTATAACTGTCCACTGATATTCAGTACTTCGTTGAATGGTGAAAGGAGCTGCATCATGCTTCTGTGCGACTGTCTGTCCACCAGCGGTCGGAGGATTCCTCTGTTTGTTATCACTTGACCGACTGCATTTACACAGTCAACCCCCGCTGCTTATTTTGCTGGTCGCACAGTTTACTATAGCGCGTCTAGGCCCTGTCCTTGGAGCGTGTCCAGTAATGACTACTACTGTTGCCCCCCCTCTCCGTCTGTCTTCAACGCAGGACAACCTGCTGACACACCAACCGCCAATCTGTGGGAATTTTTCCTGGAAAGCAGCATATTACAGAGGCTCTGCAGCTGTGCATTTAACTCTAGTAATAAATATGCTTCTAGATATTATATTTAACATACATTTCTGTGCAGACCTCCTAGAACGCTGAACATTCTGAAAAATTATTTGAATGCTTCTTGATCTGCTTGATAAAGGCTTGAAGAGGGCTAACTGACACTTTGCTAAGCTCCGCCCCTCTTGGTTACAGTTGCTAAAGCTTCTCACAGTCAACTGAATGGAAAGAAGCCTCACCTGGCAGCAATTACAAGTTATAACATTAGTGTAAGAGGAATTTTGCCTTTTTCTTTTTTAAAGAGCATACTCACTATAGTACTGTTCCTGTAGGGAAATGTTTGTTTTTATGTTATGGGAAATAACTGATAAATGCCTGATATTGACATTCTCTACTTTTTTATATAAATGATATAACCTAAAATCAATATTAATAACATTTAAATGCTACAAGTACATTTATTTATTACAACATACAATATAGAAAAAAAGTATATTGAATAATTGAATAACACTATTCAATGTTTTTTTAGGAACTGTATGATCTAATATTGTACATTGTAATATTGTAATGTAAAAAAAGAAAAAAGGGTAATTAACCGATAAACATCTGATATTAAAATATGCTATTTTTTATATAATAAAAAAAAGAAAAACTAAAAACCAAATATCCACTTTGAAAATAAATGTAAAATACTCCAAATGCATTCAGACATCACACAATTATGAAAACTAATTTTACAAAGATTACAGTTAACAATTTTATTAAATTATTATTTGTTAAACAATAAATTTAAATGAGGCATTTTAATGTAAAAATAGAGAAAATAACTATGCGCAATTAAATATCAAACGAATATGATACAGAATAATTTGTACATCTCTAAATGCCTGTACTATGAGCTGCATCTAAACCTAAATACAGGGATGCAAACACATCATGGGTGAAAAAGGTGACAAAGACACGAGCACCCCCCCCAAACAATTATTATTATTTTTGACTTTGACTCAATTGTGCAGTCAAATTCACTTTAAAAATTAACTTCTCATTAATGGAGATGATGAAAAAATCTGCCAAAAAACCGTGGAAAACAAAGCTTATACTATTTGTTGAGAGCAATTACAGAAATTACCAGTTTTGTAGATGCAAAGTGATCACTCAATAGCTTGTTTTAATTTTCTTTTTTTTTTTTAAAAAGGACACATTAGAAAAAAGAGCATTGTTTAACTTAGAATTGCTAAATATATTCAGCCAACACAGACTTGTTGCTGTTGTAGTTTTAAAGTAGCATATCACGAGCCCAGACTGTTGCCAGCTGATCATAGCCTGTTTGACCTCCTGGGAAAACTAGGTTGCTTTGAGACCACATGCTCAACCTGTGGTCTGTGTGGGTCCTAAATATATTTATAGAAAGCTTTCGGATGATATGTACTTAACCGAGGTCCTGACTCTCTGTGGTCTTAAAAACATGGCACTTCTGTAAAGAGTAGGGTTAACCCCGGTGTCCTGGCCAAATTCCCACCACTGGCCCTTGTCAATCATGGCCTTCTAATAATCCCCATCCAACTTGCATTTCTTAAAGGACTCTCTCTACTCTCCACCTGTAGCTGGTGTGTGGTGAGCGCACTGGCGCCGCTTGTCCTGTGGCAGCCGTCTGCAATCATCCAAGTGGATGCTGACACCACTGGTGGTGGTTCAGGAGAAGACTCCCCCACATGATTGTAAAGTGCTTTGGGTGTACTGCAATACACAGTAAAGCTCTATATAAATGCATCATTCATTCACTCTGAATTTACTCTGCATCACTTAATGCACAGGTCTATTTTTGACATCGGTTTGTCAGATAGATTGTTCCACCCAGGGCAGTTATCACTGTCAATCATAGCAAGGACTGACGGAACAATTTAGCGGATTCACTCATGTAATCTTTTACACTCGCGTTTGTCACTCACACACTACTAACGTGGAGGTCCTCTTACACTTTTATTATAGGCCTCAAACATAGCTCTTATAGAGCAACGATAATCATGCCCACAAATATCAATGACAGACAAAACTCTTCCAAAATGCAGCTTTTCTCAGGTGAACAATTCAGTACCCAAGCATGTCCAAACTCTAAAATTAGTTCAAAGGGGATTCTTCTGACTTACAGAAAACACCTCTGACTGGCCAATTCAGAGATGCCTGTATGCTACAATATCAACGCGATGCGTGAAACCAGAGCGTGCACGCGATCTACATATGCCTATTGCATAAGAGTATGACCATAAATCTAAATTATAACAATATTTCATACAAGTACATTGTGGTCTATGTTAAATAGAATAAAACACTAAATCAGTTAGCACACTTCATTGCATGACTCCAAACGGTTCTTCCTCGGTCAAACCCCTCCCCTCTCACAGTGCGCACTCGCCTTTGAACCAGCGCATGTCCTCCTAACTTTTAGCCCAGAAGAACCTTATTCCAAGCGAACAGAGGTGGGAGGACTTAAATAACATGGTAACAGTCTGCACGTATTTGGCACAATAAAAGGATGAAGTCAATACGGTTACCATGAAATTGTATTAAAAAAAAAAACGTGAACCCAAAAGTGGCTTGTTAGGCAATGGAGCTCAGAGGTGGCATGAGTGCAATTACATTCTCGGGGCTTTTAGAGATGCACACCGGCAATTTTGAAACGTTGATGATATAGACAAAACATGCAATTGATGAATCAATATATCACAGCAAACTCCCTTATATTATTAAAAGCTTCAATCGCGATCTGTTTAAAGCCTTGTGAGCTCAAGAACAAAAGCACCATTCTACATGAGTAAATTTTATATCCAGCACCCGAGAATGCGAGTTACATGTTGTTTGCCGAGGATCACTTGCCTCATGCTCAGTAATTAACGTTTAAAAACAGTTTTTCCCTAAAAAGGACACATCAAAAGAGTGTTTAACTGTAGAAGCTGCTAAATATATTCAGCCAAATAGACAGACTATTTGCTGTGTAGTATTTGTCTTACTCTGCCAGAGCCATATCACCCTGCATCCGTCCCAAGACTGGTTGCCCACTGAAGCTAAGCAGGGTTGGATTTGTGGCGGTCGATGTGGATGGGAGACCTCCTGGAAAACTAGGTGCTGCTGGAACACAAGCTGTATCCTCGTTAGTGAGACCTCTCTCTAACAGCAGGGGGTCGCCGAACGTTATTTAAATCCTGGTATTTGGTCGGTATTCGGTATAGTGAACGGGGACACTCATATACTGTCAAAAAAAGCATAGGTGACCGTCTTTCACCAAAAGTTGAGGAGTTTGAATCTATGTAAATAAAAAAGAATGCATCATTACAAATCCGTAAAAAGGATTTTTGTATCATTAAGCAACTAAAAAATCAACTTGCACATTCTTTTTGTACAGTAAATGATAAAGGAGTGTTATGAAGTGAATATTGTCTTTGTTTATCCTGCGTAGATGTCTGGAAGACTTCAGACATTCTCTTCTTGTCATGCTTCACTGAGCTGCGGGTCTGGCTCACGATTGTGTGTGGGTAGAGGTTCACACCCTGTTTTCATTAAGGACAGTCCAGATGTGTCTGTTCACAGGACACTACATTTCACGGCATGCTGCCTGAGCCCAAGCCAGATACTCCATATATATATATATATATATATATAGATAGAGAGAGAGATACCCTGATCTTTCATTCACAGTAAAGGGGCCACCAAAACACCTGTGTGAGAGCGAGTCTCTACAGCCTTTGAATCCACACAAGGAAACATAGAAAGGACGGAATTATCTCAGAGTTTGAAGTTAGGACTAAACGTTGCATGCTGGGAATGGCACGCTGTAAAAAAAATAGAAAAAAGGAGGCAGTGATGAATAGGGAACAAGCAGGGGAGTGGGCTAATCCCCCGAAGCATCCATATATTGCTCCTTACTCGTCTCCCACTGCTTGTAAACGTCCTGGAATGTAACATGTTGTCTTTGGACCCCGTGTGTGTAGATGTCTCCAGTATGGAGAGATTTATGTGTGCAGACGTTGCCTAAAGCACCCTCTTTTTGACTTTTAACAAGGGGCTTTGAAGCAAGGGTAGAGCCTTCCAGCATTAAAATAATATCAGAGGCACATTCTTTCGTTTCTTAGTCAGTTATGCACTGTATCTTTGTGTGGCGGCTGTATCTTTGTCAACGCGTTATGTCTGGCATATACAACATCTGAGAAATGGGTCAAAATGAGTTTGTCTTTGCCCTTGTAATAGTCAATCTTCTCTCGCGCAAAGTTTGTGATGCATAAGAGCGCATTTTAAAAGAAGTAGTACTTTCAGAGCACTTTAAATATTCCTCAGAACTCAGATGTTAACAGTATACATATATTATTCTTTATTTTCAAGCACACTAATGTTTGAAATACACCAGACATTTTTAACATCAAACTGTCGAAAAGTAAAAAGACTAAAACCCATGTGACCGAATTCAAGCAAACTAAAAAAGGGAAAAGTGCACTGGACTTCCTCTTTCCAGTCTAGTTACGTATGTAGGGCACAACTTCTCTGACTTTTACTTCCTTTAATGAGTGTGGAAGGGAACGGAGCAACTTCTTCAACTTCTTGATCGGAATCTCATGTTTTTCAAGTAGACTATGCCATAATCAAATGCCTGTGGACTCTCCGAAAAAACAAAATCAAGACATCCCCCTGCTTTCACTTACCATATCTAATCTTTAAATCCCCCTTTGGGGCTGGTCAGTCCCCCATGTGAAATTTAAGATGAAGAGAGAAGGGGGATCTTGGAAAGCCATTTACTTAACTGTTTATAAAAGCCACATGAAGGAAACTTTGCACAAATCCCCTTAACCGCTGGTGAAAGAGCTTGTTTCCACACGGACCGAACAAGAGCACGACTGGAAGCGAACAAAATGGAAAGAAATATGAAGCAAACTATGCACCGACTGCAAAAAAATGATCTCCTTTTTCTTGCCAAGGTAGGATTGAGGCTAGGTGCTTTTACACCGTTTTGGGCACCTTTTGGGAAGCCGAAATGAAAGTATTTCCCACTCTAAAATGATATCAATCTTCTGCAAAGACTGCAGTCTGTTCCAGATAGTGGGCGGCAATACATCTAACAGAAAGAAAAAATTAGACTCAGTCAATAGGCCTTCCTGTAAGCTGCCTGCATGACTTCTCGGGTGTCGGGCAATGGTGGGGTCAGTATTGACTGAGGTAGTTTCAAAACCAATACAAAAAAAAACTATTTGTTTCATACACTAAATTTGTAGGGTTTGCATGGCAGCATTATGACATTGTCAATAGTTGTGACGCCAATTGGTTTTAGCATATATAAAGACCGAACATCACTGAGTAAAGCCGGCTGCACACTGGATGAAAAGCACCACAACTCTGTACAACTTTGTTCTCAAGTTCAAGGCGGCAGTCCAAAAAAGGGAATCTAATCACCATACAGGCCAAAGTTCACTTCAGGAATGAGCAAAGTAGCATCGGTGAGAGGCACACTGTAATGACTTGAATTTCACCACACAAAGTTGTCGTAAAGCTAAAAACAATTGAATATAAGTCATATAAGCTACTTTTTACAATATTTTTAAGTTGTTTTTTCATAATTTTGGAGAATTTTACAGAAAAAAAACATCACATTGTGTGTTCCACAGAACAAAGAACGGTCACAAAACTGTTCTTCTAAAACATTACAAATCAGTAAATGTAAGAACAAAAAACTACAACACCAATATAAATGTGCCCTGCTCATGCTATCCTGTCAGAGATCCGCTTTCTCTGGACCAGAAAACCCACTGCAGCGGAAGGGCCTCATTTAGAGCAACAGAAAGGCAAGGCGGAGAAAAAAAGAGAGAGAATAAATCCCTTTCTCAGGAAGATTAGTGGCTGTCCCTTTAGAGTGGGCTGTGGATGGAGCAGCCACATTTTTCTCTGCCAGTGGCTTGACCCCCGGTGCATTGCCTCTCTCCCCTGGGCTGCCTGCTGTACTGCTCTCTGCTCCTCCCACCCAGCCTCCCTACCCATTCTTCACAGTCTCTACGGAGACCTACTCAGGAGGGATAAAGAAATACCTCTTTTTCTCTGACATGGTGCTGGAGACCAATCTAGAACCACTCTGTGTGATTTCACTAATGTAAAAAAGGTGATTCTGGGCTGGAAAAATCAACTCCGCCTGCTTATATCGAACCAGGAACTAGTAATGTCACAGGGCAGGGGGCGGGATAACATCTTGAAAAAAAAATTGTATCACTGTTTGCACAAAAATATTAAACGGTTAATAAAAAAAGTTACTTGAGCACCAAATCAGCATATTAAAAATTATTTCTGAAGGATCATGTGACACTGAAGACTGGAGTAACGGCTGCTGACAATTCAGATTTGCCAGTCACAGGAATAAATTACATGTTAAAATACATTAAAATAGAAAATGATTATTTAAATTTTTCACGATATTAAAGTTTTTTTTGTATTGTGATCAAATAAATGCAGCCAAGCAAACTGACTTGCGTCGGGATCATGTCAGGATAAATTAAATTTGAGAAAACTGGTTTAAAATTTGGCCTGAACTGGTGAGAAAGAATGCGTTGTGGTTGAAGGAATTCTTTACAGATTTTCCTTTGAAACACCGACACCTTTCCTCATTCCTGCTCTGTATCGTGCACCTACACCGAGCACACGTTTCGAGGTACTGAACAAAAGTTGGACCGTGCAGCTAATAAATCCTGCAGATCCCCTGTGACCACTAAACTGACCTCAATAAAACAGATTCTGCACCATAAAAGTCTGAACAAAAGCTGTAAATAGACATAAAAGTGATATGAAACAAAAGGTATTGAATAGCCCAGAAATGCTTTAAAATAAGCTGAGCCCTGCTCCTGGGGATCTATCACCCTGCAGGGTTCAGATCTTCGAACTCTAGTCAAACACTCTAGCATCAGAGAATCCAAGTCTTCAGATTCATTGGCAATCACAGGCAGGGTTTGAAAATAAACCATGCAGAGAGGCAGATCTCCAGAGACAGGACTGAGTGCATGTGGGTAACTGGTCTAATGTTTTTACAGAAGAACTAAGAATTTCTTCAGAAATTGCATTTGTTGAATTAATTAATTGCTTTTCAGAGTTTGAGAGTTAGTTTCCGTCATTTTGTTCCTTATATTGTTTCAAACCTGTATGACTGACTTTCTTCTGTTGAACACAAATGCAGACTTTTTAATGAATGTACTGGTCATTTTTTCAGTGAAATTATAATAAAATGGGAACGGGAGCACCATTCAAGTTGTTCATACAATATTGTGCACTATATTTCATGCCTTCTGCTTTCAAAATTAGATTTATGTTCTTAAAATGGCCTGTTAAATGCTCAAAGATATACAGGATGTACACGAGTAAGTCAATTGGAGAAACTCAAGAAATGGTGAAGTATGATTTGAATCAGTTTTGCACTGGATCATGATTCATTGAAAAATCAGACTAATAAGAATCATTTGTTCAAAAATTGGGCATCGATACTTATCTCATGAACAAGTTAAGGAGAGCTAGGTCGTATCACAATTTCCGGTAAACAACAAACTCAATTTTGATTTGAATGGACCATCTAAATTATAATATTCGAAGCCTGAAAGCTTCAGTAACCATCCATTGTAAATTAATGTAAAGAAAACAACCAGGACATTTTTTGGTGAATCTTTCCTTTAATACTTTGTTTTATCTTTAATGAAAAATCATATTAACTAATACTAAATAAAAAAAAAAACACAAAGAACCTAGAGAAAAAACAACAACTATATTGAGGTAATAATTTATCCAACTTATAGGCGTTATCAGACAATACATACATAAAATGATGTATGCATAATTAATGCACATATTTGTTTATTTATTCATGTTATATGGGTCTGACGCAACACTGAATTGCAGTGTCAACAATAACCACAATGTATTATGAAAAAGACGATCATAATATCAAAGAAGGCCAAAAAAAAATCATTATCTTTATTTCTCTGGCAGGCCAACAAACTCTACTGGTGTCACCCAACACTATTAAAATATATTATAGAATGAAAAACTACATTACCATCTCAGCACAGATCCCGGCGGTCAAAAACCATGATGCTAACAAGCTCAGACAGCCATGATTAGTAATACATAACTTCTGGTCTCTAGTGGTGCGAATAAGATCCTTCACTATCATTGAGGTTTGTATTCAAAAGCCTTAGCTGAAAACTAATAAACAACAAAACACAAAATAAATTACTATTCCTTGAGTATTTGCTTTCATTATACTTTTCAAGTTTCTAAATATGCAAATTAACTTTCATTATATTCCACAACATCATACACTGAGACAAAATATAACACCCTTACAAAGACTGGGCACACTGATGCCCTATTTCGCCTTTTGTCTTAAACAATTTATGACCATTGCTTTCTTATGGCAGGCCACCAAACCCCTCATTAAACAGTAAGATGCCATAATATGAGCAGGTCATTAGCATTTCAAAGGTCTTTCACCATCTTCATGTTTGTCAGATGGACAGCGCAGTCCACTGCTCTCCCTGAAGCTTTAATACATTTATAACATTTATCCTCTGGAGGTAAGAACAAGGTCTTTCAACCTAGTTAGAGAAGGGTTTTCATCACACATTCACTGACATCTTTTAAACATGTACAGCCTCTCGTCCATTCTCTTCACTCTTTCGTTCACATCTTTGAGTCAACAAATTATACATACATGAGCAAACCGGTCCAATACATTTACATATATGCATCTCAGACAATATTAACATGTCTTTTATAATACAGCGTAATCTAAAAATGAAAATTCTGTCATTAATTACTCTCCTTCATGTCATTCCAAATCCATAAGCCTTCGTTTATCTTCAGAACTGAAATTAAGGTATTTTTGATGAAATCCAAGTGGTCTCTGACCCTGCATAGTCAGCAAAGGAACTATCACATTCAAGGCCCAGAAACGTAGTAAGGACATCATTAAAATAGTCCATGTGACATCAGTGGTTCAACCTTCATTCTATGAATATGAAAACTTTTCAGAACGCCGGCTCCTGTATCAGCAGCACCACGCCAATGTGTCATGGTATTCTTGTAAATGCTCATCGAAGACAGACAAGAAATTGTTAAATAAAGTTGTTATTTTTGTTTTCTTTGCTCACAAAGAGTATTCTCGTAGCTTCATAAAATGAAGGTTGAACCACTGATGTCACATGGACTATTTTAACAATGTCCTAACTACGTTTCTGGGCCTTGAACATGTCAGTTGCATTGCGGTCTATGCAAGGTCAGAAGGCTTTCGGATTTCATCAAAAATATCTTAATTTGTGCTCTGAAGACGAACGAAGATCTTATGGGTTTGGAATGACATGAGGGTGAGTAATTAATGACATCATTTTTGGGTGAACTAACCATTTATAATTGAAAATTAACTTATTTTTTTATTGAAAAATGAAAAAACTTATTTTTACAAAATGTCAAAATTACTTTTAATTATAATTTTTATATTTGTAATATCTACAACAATTTAAACTACTAGGCATCTCAAATTGAATAATAATAACAGTTTCTAAAACAGTATAGTTATTGTTAACTAAAACTAAATATAAATATTAAATAAAAATTACAAAATGCTGTCAAGTGTAGGTTGAAGTAAAATTAAAACAAAATAAAGGCAATCTAAAATATATTGAACCTAAACAGAATAAATATATAATGATAAATGCACAAAACTAAAATTTAAATTAAAAAAGAAAATATCAAAATAAAAGTTAATTAAAAATATGAATTATATTGTAATAGCATTGAATAGTACTAAAATAACACTGTTCTAAACAGGTTCTCAAACACTTCTGTCAATGGAGCTCGCAGCCCTATGCTGTAGTTTCGGCATCTACCACCAGGGGCTTAATGAGTTGTGCTAACAAGCTAAACTTGGTCGGACAACTTAAACAAACAGAAAAAAAGTGCCACAAAAACTTCGTAAGTCAAACTATAAATGGTCCTTACGCAATAAACCCGGGGAGGAAAGAAAGTCATTTAAAGGTGCATTGCCTTGTTTTTTTAACTAATGTAGTGGGCAATTTTCCATTTGAGATTACCGTACCTCGGGATGCTGTGGTCGGTGAGGGCTTTTTGGGAAGATCTGAGAAACTACTGCCATCCAGGCCTGACCCCTTGCATTCCTTCTTTTCTGTGTGGTGGTGGGACTCGTGGTCTCCATGATGATCCTGAAAGACAAAAACAACTACTGATTTTTATTGTTATTTGAGCTTTAATCGTGCCAGTCACACAAACAGATGAAACATGCAACAATAGGTAGCAGACAAAAAGAGGCGTCACAACTGGACATTGACAATATTATTACTTCACTCCAAAGTACTAAAAATGCATTAAATCTTCTAAATGGCAATCGTGCCATTTGTGACAGAAATGTTTCCATTATATAAACTACAATTCTAAAGAAAAATCCTTCACTTCCCTCTGCCCTGTCTCATGACTTGTCTGTTTATTTTGCGAGCTTAGAGGAGCCGTTGTAGAAATGCCATGTTACCAGAAGAGACAAAGCAGAGAGCGTGCGGAGAACCTCCTCCGTGGCAGCTCTGTCAGAGCGCTCAAGTGCCTGTGTGCTGAAGGCAGATGACTTGGCAGCACGCCGCTTGTTTAACTTTGTGTAACCTACAAGATTATCCTTGGTTCAGAGCAAACAGCGAGCGGTTTAGGATTGAAAAGAGGTCCAAACTGAGGCCATTCAGTCTCTGATTGTGGCTGACCATGTTGTTTGTACTTCAGCAAATTAACAAGTATGTTTAATACGCTTTGCGATGCATGATGCACTCAGAATTAGTTTTAAAAACTAGGCAACAATCATTTTCACATCAACATATTATGTAACATAGTTAAACAACTAAACGTTGAATAGATTGAAGAGCTGGGTGATTAATCAAATTTTGATTTAAACTTACATTACGAAGATTATGAAAACAAAATAATCAAGATAAAAGATTATTGTGCAACATTCTGTTTTGCATTGATCAGAACCTCTATAACTGTTTAATAGATTTTAGTAGCTTGTGGAAGTACACTACTGTTGATCTTATCCAAATTCAATCTCATTCAAATTTATATAGTATTTATTATTTTATGTATTTGTTATTTTTTATTCATTTTACTCAATTTGTAATTTTACTTTTTAGTTGAATGGTCTGAGAAAGGTTTTTTTTTTTTAAAGTCAATGAGTAATCGTGATAAATAATCCTGATCTCAATATTGACCAAAATTATCACATTTTTGCCATAATCAACAAGCAATTTGGAAGCCCCATTCCACATCAAATTAAAAATCAAAATGGGGAAATTGTAAGATAAAAAATTTTAATAAAAACAACTGAGATAAGAACTCACACTGTCATACACTTTATATTTTCCTTCTCAAAAAAATTAAAATAACACCTGCATTTTTCATACCACAAGCAGCGATTAGGGAAAATAACTAGCATATTAGTGTGCTGCAAAAGGAAAATTATGCATGAAAACTAAATGATGCATTACTTTTAACCTTTTGAATGTTGTTTCTGTACGCAAATCCAAAATGTAATTTTCTTATGTTCAGCATCCTGCAAGAGTACCTGTGGCCACATTCATCAGCCTTTTCTTGTGCCAGTCAAACATCCCTTTGCCAAGGTAAGCCGATTAGAGGTGGACTGTTGGAGTTGGCCAGCATCTGTCTCAGTGCTTGTTAGCCAAGAGAGTACATTTGCCATCCTGTCTCACTGACACCTCTTCATACTTTCCTTTGGAGATGTAACTAAACATTGTAGATGTCAAAGGATTCATTTATACATTAATAATGAGGCCTCCTCGTGTTGCTTGTGAAGTCAGTGTTGTCATCAAATGTACACAGGCCAATTATAACAACTGGGACATTTCTATATGTCTCTTATGGAAACCACCTTCCAGGACTTAAGGTTTTTCTTGTTCCATATCATTAGCACGATTGTTAAGAGAATGTTAAATGAAGTGAATCACTTTTGATGACATTAGTCAAACACAAACATGCTATTACTGGCACTGGTCATCTTCATTTGCCAGTAACACCTATTACTGCAGCCAAATCTGCCTTGGAATCGACACACAGTAACAATGACTCATAAATACCTGTCAAACATGAGAATTAATTATGTCAATAACATGCATCAGAAATGTATTGTTACCGCTATCTAGAGAGCAAAGCCGATATAATATATAACTGATTAACAAACCATCAATGCCATTCAATAATTTGGGGTCAGTACAATTTTTTTTATGTTTTTGAAAGAAGTCTCTTATGCTCACCCAGGCTGCATTTATTAAAGTTATTTATTAAAAATACAGTAAAACTGTAGTATTTTTACAAATTGCACAAATTACAAACTGTTTTCTATTTTAAAATGCATTTCTTATGTAACATTTCTTACTATTATCAATGTTAAAAAAACTTTTTAAATGCTTAATCATTTTCTGTAAATCATAATAATTTTTCAGGATTCTTCAATAAATAGAAAGTTTAAAAGAACAACATTTACTTAAAATAGAAATCTTTTTTAACATTATAAATGTCTTTACGGTCACTTTTGATCACTTTAATGAATCCTTGCTGAATAAAAGTATTAATTTCTTTAAAAATAAAATACCCAAAACTTTTGAATGGTATATTTGCAATTTAACTTAAAATAAATACAATCTATAAACTTTTAACAAAAATTTGAAAATTGTGCATTATTCAATGGCAGGAATGTTGGGGTTCTAAAGCTAAGGCTAACCATCCCAAAATGGGCAAAATTCTACCAACTGATTTGCACAGCCAATATTTAAGTCCCTCATACTACTCTTTTCTTGTCGAGGTTTATCTAAGCCAAACTCTGACCCTTTGACGAGAAGATCTGACAGTACAGGTGTGCGTAACCGAGTGGACAGGTGGCGGCGAGGGTGAAAAACGACAAGAAAGCTACTCTGTTCTTCTGCATGACTGCTTTGACAAATGCAGCGTGTGAAAAGGATCAGAATCTCAGGTCCGCATGACAGAGGGGTGTGAGACCATGCAGGCTTGTGGGCTAATCCTCCATAGCCGCCCCCTACCGCGTTACCCCACCTACTGCTGGGCCAGAAAGTTCAGTCGGGACCGTTCACAAAATCCCCCCTTTGAACACTCCTGCCTCACGGCTTGACCGTGCAGACCCCCTTAACAAATTCTCCGTCACAGATAATGCTTAGAACTGAACAATTCCACAAAAGTATGCTGTAAGGGAAGAGCCGAAGGAGGACATTTGATTCACTTTATACTTGTTGTAAATTTGATTTCCTTCCAGCCAATAGTTTGACAAAGGCAGGTGAAGTCAAGCAATAAAGCTGGACACAATCCACTTTATCTTCACACAACTTTCCCTCCATTTTGAGGAATGCAATTACACCGACTACTTAACACCAGCAATTATGTGGACTCCCAAAGTGTCAAAAGTGTTTTTCATCCAGGAAGCTCCATGAACTTTTCTTCATTTTTTCCCCTGAATACATGACAGGCAGCTTTGACTGCTTCTTTCAGTGCCTGTAATCAGTCTGAAAGGAAGCAACAGGTGTGAAAAAAAGACCATCCACTCCACAGGACAGGGAGGGTGAAAAAAAGGACAGGTCGACAAAAACCAGAGATAATGAGAGAGAAAACCCCGTGGCTCTTCGGAACAATCAAATGGAGGCTGAAGAAACACCATGTACCGTCTTATACAGCTGAACATTTTCTATCAATAAGTGATGAGTGCAATTCTAGAAGCATCATAAGCTCTTAGCAGAAAAACAAACCACAGGATAGATGCACAAATAAACAGCTAAATGAACAAATAAACACTTTCTGTATGCTAATGACATGAGCATGTTTGGTTTGGAGGCTCATTCCTTTTCAACTGTGTTACGGCTTGCCTCACACAACACAATGGAATGCAAACTTCCTCTTATTTGAAGATCTCTCTAGTCTTCTTTGGCACCTTATCTTTTGCATTAAACCATGCTGAGGACATAATGACCTCTGTGCGGTCATAAATGCAAGTGTGAATTGTATTCTCATTTCTAAGTGATTAGACAAGATTGTTTCCTTCATACTTAATCTTAATTGTGTGTTCAGTGTCTGTTTGTGGAAAGTGTATCTAATGTCATGAGGTCAACAGGGTCAGGCAAGAGACTTTAAAATGGTTATCAATAATAAATTACAAATTGCTTTCTCTATATTATAATGGGATCACTTTGCTAATTACTCCCACTGAGCTATAATTACATCACTCATTACATCACTTTAATACTGTCTACAACTCCTTTCCATTATCATGTCATCTTTAAAAAAAATTTTTTAAAGAAATTAATCATTTTATTTAGCAAGGGTGCATTAAATTGATCAAATGTGATAGTAACAGACATTTATAATGTTACAAATTAATTCCATTTCAAATAATGCTCTGAAAATATATCAGTTTCCACAAACCTCTTAAGCAGCACAACTGTTTTTAACATTGATATGAAATGTTTCTTGAGCAATCAGCTCTGCGTTTTCATGACAAGAATAAATAACATTTTGAAAATATATTAAAATACAAAACAGCTATTTTAAATTGTAATAATATTTCACAGTATTACTGTTTTTACTGTGTTTTTTTATCAAATGAATGCAGTTTTGATGAGCATAAAAGACGTTCCAAAAATTTTTACACTTTTTAAAAAATATGACCGACCACAAACTTTTGAACGGTATATGTATGAAATAATATTTTATATTAGAACAATAACTGATTTTATGACTGATATAGACAGTAATATCTTATAGTAAAAAAAAATTAAGTTGTTAAATTATTATGATCACAGTAACACTTGTTTTAATTGTAAAAAGTGATCTCATAATGCAACATTTAAAAAAATCTGGAAAAAAAATATTTGGAATACTGTTAAATAATTTTTTATTTTTTACCTAGAGTAGATCTTGGTCAATTAAAGTTAGAATGCTTTTTACAAACAATATGTTATGCCATTCTAAAAACACACAAAGAAGCCGTACCATTGAAGTATGACTCTAAATTCACTACTTTCTAAACTAAATGTGCTTGATTCAAACAAACCATTTTCACATATACCTTCTTCATTTTTCTCTGATGTTTACTGTTCATAAGTATGTATGAATGAACTTGTTTTAACAATGCTGCACATACTCAATGACGCAATCAGAATCTCTCACTACTGACCTTCATAACAACCATGAATATGAACGAGCACAGAGGTCAGATGTTTCAGAGCAAAGCAGCAGAACTACAACATCCTGACAGACCTGATGAGTTGGGCATGCAGATATACCCCGCTGACCAGCAAGGAAAACGTCTAAAAGACCAAAGGATGACCTTACCCATCCCCCCCCAACCCCTAAACCCCTGCATATATGCAATATCCTGTGGTTGATCTCTTTGTCCTCCTAAAAATCTGAAACAGATGTTGACTTTACAACCAAGTCTATCGTTTAAGAAAGCGTCTCAGCGAGGGTCAAAGCGAAGCTCTGTTGAGTGTGCTGAGAATGTAGTTGTATATGTTTGTGCACCTAATTAAATCGTTATGAGAGCTGTGTTTATACTACAAGTGTTTATAAATAAGGTGAGGCTTACTGAGAGGATACTTTAACAGAATGTGGTGCAGCTGTTGCGTGTCACATCACAGATCTCAGGAAAGAATTTGCTCTCTCTGCACACCATTTGCTCGGGTCACTAAACCAAATGGGTAGTTAGTGCTCTCTCGCTACAGGTCCAGCTGTCATCCCTCCGTCTGTCCTCCCAGAAAGAAACAGACACAAATGTTAATTACACGCTTGTGAAGGCAATTATAGTTGTGGTGTAATGTAGTTTCAATGTAATTAGCAGCTAACTTAGTGAATGGGACGTATTTTATTGTATAGTTTGGCTCGGCAGCTTGAGGGTGTTCTGTATCATTATGGGTAAATATAAATTAGGCTAAGGAAGCATTCTGAATGCCAACCGCATGACCAGCACATGGCTGTTTTTGTGATTATGCGTGTTTTTAAACATCCAATGTATTTTAACAATTGTTAGTTCTTTTTGTAATAAGTCATTAACTATGGAGGCCTAAAGGTCATTGCACAGAGTCCGGAAATTTTCGTGTGTGTTTTTCAGTTTTTTCATTTTCCTCATCCTTTCCTATTAAATTTACTGACAAAAATATGTATAGCCTGAATGCACTGTAAGTCGCTTTGGATAAAAGCGTCTGCTAAAGGCATAAATGTAAATGTAAAATGCATGCTACGATGCAGATGCAATTTTTTTTTTTGATGGACGAAAGTTTCGGAGGCAGTGTGCAAGCATGATTGACACAACATGAGGTCATATTTATTTTTTAACGTGCGAAAATTTCATACGAAAACCTGCATAATTTACAGTAAGTAAAGAAATAGTAACTTCATAAAACAAATACAATCCTAAGCCCTAATTTCATTTTTGTATTACTTTTTCCTATATTAATAATCGTCTGTGTTTATTTTTTAACACTTCTTTAAATTTTTATTCTATCTTTTACTCTTATTTATATATTTAGCCTATAATTTTTTTTTACAAGTTTGAACCTCCATAAATATTCAGTCTAAATAAATAAATAAAATCACTGTGGTGCATGTCCTCAAGTGTGTTTTGCTTTTCTAAAATTGCAAAAAAGCAATATGATAAAATACAGAAATGTTCCATTTATTATTCATTAATTAATTTTATTTGAATTCAATTTATTGATTCATTTTAATAAATTATTTGAACAAACAATTCTTAAGTAATAGTAATCAGAATAAAAAAGCAAGTAATATAGTTATTTAGCTTAACTATAGGCTGTTTATGGTTGCAGTGATATATTTATCAGCATTTAATTTATCAGCGATTAGCACAGCTCGTCTGATTAGAATTTAGAGCTAGAAATATCCAATTTATTATTTCACTGTTTGGTTTATGAGCTACAACAGTCCTATCCTGAAAATATCAGTCCATTATTCTTCTATATAAAGTCATCCCTGAACCCTGAGGTCCACGCATCTCCTCAGTTCAAAGTGTGAGGCTTCTCTGTTATCTTGGTCTTTCTGATGATTTCTTCATGGTGTCGGCATGTGTGAGTCTATTTTACAGCTCTTTTTTGTTGTCTGTTTTGCAAGTCAGTTGTCTGTCAGCTGTGCAGGGGTCCGGAGGGTGAAAACACACGGGTATCTGTAACGTGTGATGGTGTTTGTGTGGATTCCTAACTTTACCAGCTGCTTTACACCCTGACACTTCATCCATCTGTGAGTTGGCTGTGATAACCTGCTGGCCAATTAGAGACCCTCAGTTTATTGTCAGCACTATTATAAATATCAATTTGAAATATCAGGCAAAATATAGATTTTGAATCATTTACTCACCCTCATGTTTCTACAAACCTTTTTTCTCATAAGCTATTATGCTTATAACAAAAAGAGTTTAGGCTGTCAGATGGCCAGCTCCAAAACTACAAAAAGGATGATAAAAGAGGTCCAAACAAAGGTTTTCTCAAGCCATACAATAGAGTGCTTGAAGGATGACAAAACTGTGTAGGCCATTCCGTAAGTTTGCATCACTCTGGTTCCCTTCACAAAAAGCCAATAGGACTTTTCTATTGGCTTACTGCAGAAAATAAGCTCTGTGACCAACAAAAGTTTATGATTCTTCCACGTTTTGATCAATGTAATCTTCACAAATGAACACAAATCTTATGAATTTAAGCCTAAAAAAAATAAAAAAAAAAATTGCCAGACGTAAAAAAGCTAAAGCTATCATTACACCATGTCGAAGGATTTCAATGTTACAACCACTAAGCAAATATTATAATCCTTATTTAAAATCTACAAGCTGGAAAGTTTGAGTTGGAATAGTTTGAAAGAGAGCAAGCACAAACAATATCCCAGACAACCTCTGTAGTCCCATTTAGACACTTGTTAGCTATGGTCATTTTCAAGACACAAAAATGGTTAGTAAAAATCATGAGTGGCATTACTGATGTATTTTATGTTGCTGTGAAAATATTGTGGGCTTATATTAACCACAGACCTTATTTTAGCCATTTAACCAATAACCCATAATTGATGCTCATTCGTTTCCAGCTTTTCAGATTAACTGCTTCAGCACTCTATTGTTTTGAGTATAGAATAGACCAAAATTTAACATTGCTATGCTCAAAATAATTACAGAAATTTCCCTTTTCCCATCCCTTTTCATGAATGTTTCTAATCTTCGAGACGCTCATTGTTCTAAAGATCCCAATGTGGAGAGTCATATATTTAAGCTACACCGGGAATTGCGAGATGATGACAGGGACACACATGATCCTTATCCAGCACACCGTAGTAAGAGAATTCCACAGCGAGCGCGGCGCAGCCTGGCCGAGGGCCAGCACGGCGTTCAGGCAGAGGCCACGAGCGGGAGTGGACATGTGTGTCGGGGGAACAGAGCGGGCTGATTGCTAAAGATTACCACATGGCTTCTCCTTGCTCAACACATCTAGCTCGTCTTCCAGTCTGTTGGAAAGGAGTCTGTGGCCTGGCAGGGATTCAGCGCTCCTCTTTGGATCTCCCTGCTCATCCTATGGAACGCAATGAGACTGATCTATCTGCCCACTCCATTCCTGGCAAGTCTGGTCAGGAGCTGGGAGGCCGCCTGATAAATCACAACTCCCTTGCATCGACTTCTCCGTTTCCAATAACTCCGGAAACAGAAGACTACCTCGGCGAACCGCCGGTGGCCTCTGTGCAATTCAGACTCGGGTTCTGCATCCGATTAGCTCTGACAACAAACACTTGGAACAGTGTGCTATTGTTTGAGCCCGTGACAGTTAGAGGGTATACTGCGACTGTGAAGATGATACAATAACTGTAATAACGATACAGGCAGCCGCTGTGAAGAGGTTCCCATAATGGAGAACTGGATAGCCCGTCAGCAGCCCTTCAGGAATTAATTAACTAGCACATCAAAGCTAACCCTCAGAGGCCACAGTGTCACACGGTACTTTGATTTAGAGCTGGCTGTTGACTTGATAGTAAGCTGCACATAAGGCCTATCCTGACACACATAGGTTTGTATTCTGTCCTCCCTTGTTGAGAAGGATATCAAGTAAAGCTTCTACAAACTCAGTGGTTCACAAACTTTTCAGGATAAGTACCACTTTTGCTCAAATAAAAATAAAATAAAAAATAAAGACAGTGATGGGATTTGTAAAGAATTCATCGATTCCTGTTCTGGGTTTTTTATTCATATTAATAGTTCCGGTTCCTTAACAGCTTCATCAATTATTCTTTTAGTAGCCTCAAGAAGTATTCAGAAAAAAGAAATGTAATTCCACTGATAATTTCAGTACTTCAAAAACACACTTTAATTGAGTTGTCTTGGAATTTTTAGAGACAGCACAAATATAATTTAATAACAACACTAAACAAATACAAAAACATTTAAATTAACTGACAAAATGTGTATCTTAAATGACACTTTAGTCATTTGAATAACCAATCAGCAACTACTGATTAGTAAGCACTAAGCAGTGTGTGTTTGATTCACTAAAAATAATTGATTCAGAGTTATTAATTTCTGGGAATCAGTCTACACTAACTGCACTTTATGGCTGCGTTCGAAAGCCTAGGCAGCTGACTTCACTTGATACCTCGCTGCCTCATCAGGCAATGACTTTGCAGGCAACATTTTTGCGCGAAGGTACTTCATGAAAGTAATTTCGGACAGGCTTCTGAGGCAGCGTAACGGTTTAATGTTCTACAACAAAATAGAACAAGTTTTGGTGATAACTAAATTAATATTTAATTACTATAATACTGATTTCTCGCTAGAAATGACATCAAAAGTGCAACAAGTTAGTCAGAAATCTACATTTACACACAAGCTGATCACCAAACGCAACTTTCAGGCGCCCTCTTTATTTCTTTGCTCAACCATCATGGTATGGAACGCACAGGATTATGGGATATCAAAGGCAGACAATGATACATCTATGCTGCCTTCAGGATTCGATCAGAAGAAGGTACCTCCGGAGACAGTAAGTGAAGCAGAATTTAGATTCGGACGTGCATTGATACCTTCATGCCTTGGAATACTCCCTCCGAAGGCAGCATTTTGGAGCTTTTGGACGCAACTTATGTTTCTAATTCACTAACAAGAACAGACTCAGAGTTATTTGATTGGGAATCAATCTACACTGTTTACACAATTTCCTAAAGAAGAATTGATTCAGAATCGCTTGCTTGAGAATTGGGCTACACTATAGTTGCACTACATGTTTTTGATTCACTAACAAGAACCAAATCATTAGAGCCACTCTTTCGAGAATTGAACTACAATGTTCACAATCTATATAACAGATATAATGTATATTTGTATTCTTTGGACTTTTTTAGTGCAATATGTGGTGTAGGGCTGGGCGATATGGCCTAAGAAAAAAATCCCTGATTTTTTCACAAAAAATCAGATTTACGATTTAAATCGATTTTTCCCCCTACTTAAAATCAATCTGCAGATGACAGAGAAATTGTTCCAAATTAAAGGGAAAATATGTAAGTTTTCGCCACTAGAGGTCGCATTTTCAAAACAATAACAAAGGCAAAGCTTGATGACGCTATGAAGGAGGTTCACGGAATCATCAGAACATGGTATTGGCCCGCGACGGATTGCGGGGGATGGGGGTGGGGGGATCACGATGCCGGCTCACCCGTATAGGCTCAACATCGTGATGTCTATCAGCCATCGGTGATGGACGATGGCATCAGGTGTGTTCGACTTGAAGCAGCGCTGTGCAGAATGATCACTGTGTGACATCAAAGTACCGCGAGAGCGATACGAAAACATTAGGATCCGTCAGCTCTTTTATCGCTCTTACGGTACTTTGATGTCACACAGTGATAATTCTGCGCAGCGCTGCTTCAAGCCGAACACACCTATCATCTATCGGCCAACATATGGCAAATGCGCGGGGGGAGGGCTGAGCCCATTCAGAACTACGGGAGCCCAGAGGGGAGCGTCGGCGGATGTTAAAGAGAAAACCGATTTTCATTCAAACAAGTCGACGTAAACTACACATTCGAGTTAATCGATAAAATCGATTTATCGCCCAGCCCTAATGTGATGCATGGACTTGAATTGCTCATATAACATTTTATACAGATCATACATTAGAAAAAAAAAAACTTAAATAAGACAAAGTGAAAAAGTACTATATTGAGTCATGGGAAACTCCTATGCAGTTTGAGAACCACTGATCTCATTCTGACCGTTCTCTACATATAATTCCCAGTACCACAGCTTGTTTTCATGTTCTATGGATATCCCAACCTACTCAGCTGTCACTACACCTCATCTAAAATTCAAATACAGACTTGCAATTTTGGTTGAGCATGATGTTTATTCATGGTCAGCTAATAAAATAAATGTAGGTCTGTCCTCCGCATACAGTGTCTGGAGGTTTGCATGAATCACAGGTGGACGTGCGGTTTGGGAAATGTTAGCCGTTCACTGTGTACAGAGTCACGGCTATGGCAAGTCAGATATAACTTAATGTAAACCGTATACATTTCAACGGTTAATTTTCCAGCTGTTCTTTAAACGGTTGCCCGCCAGCCCACAGCACAAAGGAAATGAAAGAGTGCACATATGAGAGCGAAAAAATGCAAAGGAGAACATAGTAGAAGGTTTACAGCTTAACAGTCCTCAGAGGAAGATGAATGGCATTCTTGTCCATGTACTCTCTTTACCCACAAAAAGGAGCATGCATTACACCAACAACTTTTTCCAAATCTATTGGGATCTGGAATTCATATAAAATGCATTGATGCATTATTAAAAATAACACATGGTGAGTCTCCAGCATTTGTAAAAGGTCAAGTAGTCCCTCAAAATGAAAACTTGCTATTTCTTCTAAGGCACTAGGACTCTTTGTAATGGGCCTTATTTCCTTTAAGCTTGGCAAAAGTTGCCAATTACTAATGAGGTCAATCAATCAAACTCTGGCCTTTCGCTGATTTGCCATATGCTATTTAATGGCTTAGTAAAGTCTTATATATATATATATATATACACACACAAGTTTGTGTGTGGTTTCATGGGTATCTTTTATTAAAAACGGTACAGACTTAACAATGCTCTGATAGTTGCATGAGAGAACGAGGGAGAAAAAAAAACACGAAGGACCCAATCCACACTCATAAACCGGATATGATGTGATCCTAATTAACCCCAGACACTTGTGAGAGAATGAGGCGGATGTCTGGAGGGGTGTCCGACACCAGCAACTAAAATGCAGGGATTGTCCCATGTCCTACGGGCCAAAGCCAAGGAGATGGGTTTCAAAGAACAGCCTTTGAGAGGGCAAATGAATGTAAGCAGCTACCACTTCTCACATCTCTGTTTTCTCACCACACTGCCCTCATCTTCAATTCAGAACGACACTAGAAACACGGCACACAAACTTGAGACACAGCTGTCTTTCACAGCACTTTTAACGGCCATTAAAGTCTCATCAATTCACTCTGAGGCACAAGTGTACTTCAGGCACTATTGCTTGGCGATAAAGAGATTCAAGGTCTTGCCTGAGACACAGTGTTGACCAAGATATAAAGTCTAGGTCTAGTTCAGCTCTTTGAGATTCGAGATGGTTTGAGTTGCGCCTGTTTCACTTGAGAATTAATTCATTTAGTTTGCTGAGGATGTACAATAAAATAACTGCATTTGTATTATCAAGAAAATGACAGTGATTAAAAATCCAATAAAAAAAGCAAATGTAAAATTTTTTTATAAATAAATATTTACGGAAATTTCCTTGATGATTTTCATCCTAACAGTAGAGGTATTTCTAAAACTTTTTTCCTTCAATGTCATCACATTGTCTTGTCTCGTCCTTGGCCGGTGCATGTGCAATGTCATTCAAGGACCCCCTTTATGAGCATTTGTTAAAATCTCCCGCGGAATTCCAAGGCTGAACAGCCCCCTGATTTAGGCAGCAGGACAAGAGGGAAATGTGTGAAAATGTGCAGAGCTGCAAGGAAGGGAAGATGAAAGTGACACGGTCGACCCATGTTTCAGAAGCTGATGACCGTAGCCCAAACCAGGCTGAATAATCTGAAAGCACCATCATTTTTTTTCTCTTTTTGAATCCTTTCACTCGCTTTGCCTCTGACTGCTGGTGCTTCTCATTCTACACAATGGGAAATTCACTAAGACCTTTTATTCTTATGCTAATGCTCTCAACTGGGCATCACATTAAATTTAACACATGCACACACGTTTCTGTTTTTCAAGAAAACAAGGCACACTCTTGCCGCACTTTTTTGCCAATCTTTTAAACACAAAAAGTGAAATTTACATAACACCTAAATTCTTTGCAATATTTTTTTGTAGAAAGTTAGTGGCAACTAGACTGTGTGTCAACAGAAAAAAACAAAGAAATATCGTGCTTGGTAAATTATAAACATACATAATATATTTGAAAAATCTTCTTTGGGAACTTACTTAGATACTTACAGCCTACTGTAGTCTGATTGCCAACAACTCTTTTGAACCGGTTCTTTTGAAGTGAATCAAAATCATAGTCTGATCCTGAACGAATAATTCATGATTTAAAAACAAACAACGCGACATGAGGTTTGATTTACGAACAAATTACTGTTATAAGCTTATAAATCAGTCGGTTCGGCTACTTAATCAATCTGATTCACTTTCTAAACCACATTTTGTCGTGTTTTGACTCGAAATAAATCAGCTGTTAGGCTATGTTGTATTTAAGGCTAAGAAGAAACTTCAATCTAAGCGCCAACGTGAAGTTATAGACATTGAATTTAGTTTTACGTTAGGGCTATTTAGATTGCATAAGAATGTCTGTGGTGTTTTATATCCAGATCTCAAATCATCTAGTCATTTGGCGGCAGATTGTTGAGAATGGTGAAATGTAGTAACGTTAGCCAAAGTTTCCATTTCTTCATTGAAAAACTAAACGAATCTTCTAGAACCGAAACCGTTCAGAATCTGAATCAGAATCGCCAAATTCTTTCCGATTCCCATCCCTACCTGGGACACTTGATACAAGTTTGAGATTACTCAAGTCACTAAATACACAAACGTTATGAAAAGTAAACTACCAAATCCTTTTCTAGTCAGAATGGTTATATAGCAGCGGATGACACATTCCAATACAGCGTTGATGTCGCGACATTTAAAACAAATGAGAGATAAAACGAAATGTAAACTCTGTTGCCATGAAAGCTGCATGCACACTGTGTTTGCTAACTTGAGAGTAAATCATAATTAAATACCTGTTTTGATGCTGTAAAGTTCGTCAGTTGCTCAGTTATTGTCCAGCGTGCATCCGAAAAACATCGAAACGTTAATTGTAGTTAAAACAGAAATGCTAAAAGTGCCTTGGATTCTGTCACGAAACTCCATCAGCGAATTATTTTGTTTTCCAAAAGCAAACGTTTAAGGAAAAACTACATCATTCGCGGACGACGAAGCGCTACAGTTGCATCTCGCAAACTTTGACGATCCATCATACACCCGACTTCAAAAGACTGTAGTTACTCGAACATTAAAAAGTAATTTAGCCGTCAACACGGCAGAAATTCACCCCAAGCAAGTTTGTTGACTCGTCAGATGTGATGTGCGGTGGGAGATCTGTTGGCGTGATTTGTTTTCAATCCGATCTGCCCTCCTCTATCTCCACGTCTCCCCCCAGTTCTTTGAGTTTTGGGCCACTCTCTTCACCAGATGGGCCGGGTTACATCAAACCAAAGCTAGTGGAAGCTTAAGAGGAGTTTGCTTTCAAGTTTCACTGGAGATTTGCAAAACCTTTGCATAAGAATATTTATATGGTTCTGATGTGACTCTTTGAACAGTTTAAGGTTTGTTGAAATAACATTTGTCTCTTTTTTTCTTTTCTTTTCTTTCTTTCTTTCTTTCTTTCTTTCTTTCTTTTTTTTTTTTTGTTTCTTTCTTTCTTTTTTGTTTTAAATAGGCAACTTCATAGGCTATTCATATAGCCTACCTCGTGTGTTATTAACTCATAATTTACACTGTTAAAATATTATCCCATAATTTTTTTCCCTGCCTATTTCACTTTTCCACTCTTTTTCCACTTAAAATTTCCTAATAATTTTTTAAAAGTAAAAATAGTTTAAAAGTACAATGAACTGTACGTTGTTTTTTATTTAAATAAATAAATGAATACATTTTCAAACTCTGTTTGTGTGTTGTGTTTATTGCAATTAATTTATGTTAATTCATATGGATAAATTATAAGCATATATCTTCGCTCACGTAATTAAAAAATAAACTAAAATCTTAATGTTTTCTTGTTTGTGGTTGATGCCCTCCATCACACTGCAGATCACAAAATGCATATCACACTACCAGAGATTCCAGCTGAAAAACTAACCAAAAAAACTGCTTAAACCAACCTAAGCTAGTTTGTTGGTCTTATCTGGTTCAAGATGGTCTCCCAACTAAGCCATACTGACCTCAGGTGGTTTATCTGGTAGGTCAGCTGGTTTCCAACCACTATAAAACCCTCAGTCTGGTTTAAGTTTTGTTCAGTAATAATGTATTTTGCCAAACGATTAACACAATACAACGACACCTAGTGGAGAAGTTGAGAAAGTTTGTATGTTGGATTGGTTCAGTTGCTGTTATGAGTTTTTCCTGGCAGGATTGCAAAATATTTACAAATGTATAAAATTAATAAATAATGATAAACCAAAAAATGTACCTCTTGCCAATTAGGTTAAACTCTCACTGAGTAGATAACGCTCAAAACACATTGCATAGAAAGTAAAGGAATAAAAAAAATAAAAGAGCTAAATCAAACGATTACTTTTACACTTACAAAATACATATTGTCGGCAAATTATGAAGTTTTTATGAAGTACATTACATAAAATACATTAAATAAGACATTTGGTTGGAGGCTATGCTGAGTAAACGGATGGAAGTGCAGCTTTGACAAAAAAATATATATTTAAAAGTTGTTCCTTAACTAACGTAAAAGGAACCCTTTTACATCAAACAAGTTTCTTGAATTATATCTAAAGCTTCCATGACAGGCCTTGTAAAACTTATAAAGACTTATCGAAATGCCTTCTGAAATGCATGCAGGCTGTGTTTTGCAAAGTTTCATCTCTAAAGGGGATCCCTACCCTCTTAAAAATAAAGATACCTCACAATTCCATAGAAGAAGAACCTTTGAAGAACCACATCTGAAGAAACTTTCTGTTTCACAAAAGGTTCTCTGTGACGAAAGAAGGTTCTTTAGATAATAAAAAGGTACGAAAGAGATAGTTATATAGAACCTTTGACTGAATGGTTCTTTGTGAAACCAAAAATTATTATTCTATGGCATCGCTGTGAAGAACCTTGTAAGCACCTTGACATTAGTTTCCTGACTCACATAGCCCCAAACCAAACATTTGCTTTCTAAACATGACTGTTGTCATTCAGGCATGCATCAAATATTGTGTTAAGCAGAAGGCAAAGACTGTGCATGTTGTTGTTTGTGCATGTTGCACATTTATTTCTGAAGTTTTTAATAAATGTTAATATAAAATATAAGGTAGAGAGACTCCATCTGGATGCTTGCAATTGATTTACATCTGTGAGTACATTCACCTTTTCTCAGACAACTACAGTGTATCAGTGTAGCTTTTACCACTAGATGTGTCTGTGGTAAAAGCAACAAAAGACCAATGGAGATAACGCCATCTAGTGGTACACACTCTGGCTCAAATTCAGTCCCGATGTTTTTACATTAACAAACTATTATGACATCTCCTTTTGAATTTATATTTATTTATTTATGGTTAATTGGTTTATTTTTAACTCCATATTTAACTAATTGTAATGTTAGTATGGAAGTTCTGTCAACTTTACTATTAGGCTACACGTTTTACAAGATTATTGCGTCAGTTCATCTCCTTGTCGCTAGGAGGCGTCAAATATGAACAACAGTCTACTTACCTCAAGGTTTACATTCATAACTAAAGTCTTAAAATACTGCAAAACGAATATATAAATGCCTTTTCAGGCTATTTTCATTGTGTTCTTTTATGTTAAAGCATGGTGTTGTCAACCGTTTTTGGAAGAATCCGTTTTTAAACGCCACATGAAAAGGTAAAGTTAGGCCTATGTGTGCTACTACTTTTTACAAAAGTTTCGATTTATATTTGTTTTAAATAAGTGGAAACATTTGAGTCAAACTGGGATGATTGAAAATAAATGTCTGTGTTCTCATTCCGTGTTTTAGCTGAATTTTGATTGTTGACGACTGTTTGTATTTGAAAGCTCTTGGTTAAAACGAACAATTATTGTCAAACCAAGAACACTGATCAGAACTCATGTTTACCATTTTGGTTGGGCCTAACCAAGAACTATTTACTTTCCCTTGTCTTTTCAAAGACCATCATGTAAATATATATATAAAAAAACGTAGACTCTGATTCATGTAACCTCTTTTCGAACTATATACATTTGCCTTTTAAGTCGTATTTTTAACTATTCATTTTAGGAGTGCTTTTGTTTGTATAAATTGAAATTTATTTTAGAAATTGGCATTGTTTTCTTTTTAATGTGAATAAATAAATGGTTGAATGCAAGTTGAGGTTGGTCATGCTGGTGGATTATTGAGATGGAAGCCCATCATGTCTAGACTTTCTTTGAACCTCAAAGTAATATCCATCGTTTTACAGCCCTATCGATGTTATCACAAAGCAAGTCTAACATTTTCATGCTAAAGTTTCCAGGAAACTAACGGAAAGGCCATTCAGGAGGTGGTGATTGGGCTGGTTTGTCGTGGGAAGGTTTTTTTTTTTTACCAGTGTTGCCACTTCAAAGAACAGGAAAATTGGGTGGGTTACGGTGCCCTCCACTGACTCATGCCCATGGTTTAGATTGTTGCTTCCCCATTTATTTTAGGCAAACACTGCCATATACATGTAAAATAGGGTTCAATAGTTCTTTTTAAAGGGATAGCTCACCCAAAAATGTAATGATATCATCATTCACTCACTCTCATGTCATTACAAACACAAAACAAAAACACAAATATTTTAACAAACGTCTCAGTGGTTTGTTTTTGCCCATACAATGAAAGTCCTTTTTGTTGTTGTTATTTAATTTATAAATATGTCAATTTTTTTAAAGTTACTTCTATGGAGGAATGTTGTTTTGTTTTATTGTGTACTGTAACAGTTTTATATGTCTGAAATGACAATAAAAGCCACCTTGACTTTAATATTTAGACAAAGATAGTATAAGGGTGAGTAAATGGTGAAAGTTTTCATTTTTTAGTGAGCTATGCCTTCAAAGCTAATTTCTGCTGACACTAATTGTGATCCCGACCTACAGTAGTTAGAGACAAAAACAAACATTATCTAGCAGTTGCAAATTCTGTTTCTTTTTATGGTAATCCTTTACAATGAGGTGTTATTTGTTAACATTAATGTATTAACTAACATGAACAAATAATGATCAATACATTTTGTTATACTATTTATTCCTCTTTGTTAACGTTAGTTTATAAAAATAGAGTTGTTCATTGTTAGTTCATGTTATTTCATAGTGCATTAACTAATGTCAACAAACACAACTTGTGATTTTAATAATGCACTAGTAAATGCTGAAAATAATAAATGCTGTTAAAGTATTGTTCAGTCTTAGTTCATGTTAACTTAATGTTGTTAACTAATGAACCTTATTGTAAAGTGTTACCCTTTTTATTTGTTCATTTTTATAAAGTCTGTTCTGACTTCTTGTATTTTATTTCTTAAGTTATTCTTAATTTAATGTGTGGAGAGTTAAAAAATAATTTCACTGCACATTGTACTATGTATGGCTGTGTGTGTGACAAATATAATTTAAATGATAATTTTTTCACATAAATAGTGACAGATAATTTATCTGTATTGTGACTTCCATATATGGAAGTTAATGGCTACCAGCAACTGCGTGGTTACCCACATTCTTTAAAATGTCTTCTTTTGTGTTCAGCAGAAGAAAGAAATGCATACATGTTTGGAGCAATGTGAGTAAATTAATACAGAAATTTCATTTTGGGGTGAAGTATCCCTTAATTTTTCTGTAGTGCACAAAAGAAGATATTTTGAAAAATGTCTTAGTGGTTCTAAGAAAGTCAGTGGTGTCCAGTGTTGTTTTGTTGTAATTTTGATGTTGCTTCTACGGAGGAACGTTTTTCCATTTCATTAAATGGCAAGGCTTGGTTTATTGATTGTTGTTTCCATTTTGATATTTGGGAGGAAAATTAACATGAGGTTGTTGGGATGAAGTTTAAGCAAGTCTAAAGGATTGGAGAATTCTGACTTATGTGTCCAGAGAATCTTTCCCTGTACGATCCAGTTATGATATTTTGATTAAAACAAATTGAAAAAAGAAAAGAAACATATTATTCATAGATTAAAGGGATAGTTCACCCAAAAATTCTGTCATTAATTACCCACCCTCATGTCGTTCCATCCAAACCCGTAAGACTTTTGTTTGTCTTCGGGAAACAAATTAAGATATTTTTTATGACCCTCTATATACAGAAAGTGTCCTACCACGATTAAGGCCCAGAAAGGTACCAAGAAAATCGACAAAATAGTCCATGTGACATCAGGGGTTCAACCTGATTTTATGAAGCTACGAGAATACTTTTTGTTGGACAGTATTTGGGTGAACTACCCCTTTAATTGATTACAGTTAATATCTTGCTGATTTTAAGCACAATGTCTATACGTTGTTTCTCTGACAGGGCACTGATTCTGATCTTGTCTGAGGGCCAAAATGAGTGTGGGGCCGTACATGGCTGTTGTCTGACCCTAGATGCTATCTAGTGCTAAATATGTTTGTGCCAGGCAGCCGACACTCATCTGTGACTCATAAACGACTCTTTCCTCCATGTCGTGCTAGCAGTGCCTGTGCCAGAGCACGCGACCCGACTATAATATCCTCTCTGCTAATGACAAACTTACGCTTCCAGAGAGAAAAAAATTAAAGGCCTCTGAAGTGGGACGGTGACCTGGAAAAATGCCTCCGGTTTTCCCGTAATGTGTGGTTCTGTGCGGTTTGGCCTGCTTTTTAGTTTAATGATAGAGATGTTTTATCACTACTTTGAGAACCTGGATGAAGCGAGTGCCACAGTTTGGGAAGATGAAAATGAAAAGCTTTTGATTCGGCCACTAGAGGGCAGCAGTGAGCTTTTGATCGCAGTTTTTTTCATGTTCTGCTTGCCACATATTTAACTTGTTGTAATTTCTTTAAACTTAACTACTTGATTTCTGGCTGGTTATTTTTGTATGTACAAAAATAACCAGATCCAATTAAAAAAAAATCTAATTTTTGCATACGTACTGTATACTAGGTCAGATGAGGTGCTGTTCTGCTATATTAGATTTCAAAATTGTTACAAATTGCCTATAATCTCTTAATGCATTATGTTAAAAGGTTTTGAATCATAATTAAATGCTTAAGGGTAGTGTAACTGTGTCAGTGCTTACTCTTTATATATTTTTTTTATTTAATTTTTTTGTTTTTTACCTTTATTTGATGGGACATTAAAGTGAGGACATGGAAGTAGAGGCAGATAGAGGAGTAATGGGACTGGAATATGAAGCAGACTAGCTTCAAACCCACGTCTCACAATTCTTATATAATTCTTATGCATCATAGGCATGTGCTCAATTTTATTCTGATTTCTTATGGAAAGATCTGAAACACCATAAGAGGGCGTTCACACCGGAATCATCCTTGAGTTCAAAAGCAGTTTCACAGAATCGAACACAGGAGTCATAAATGTAAGTCAAAATTTAAAATCATAAATGTGAAGCTTTATTCAGAAAAAAGCCCACTTTTTTCGCATCAATTTTATAGTCATTTTAGATGTTATGTTGCAATGGAAACAGTAAAATTGAATATAACTTTACTCAAGAAGTGTAAAAATTGTGTCTCATTGCGTGAGATGTTAAAAACAAGTGAAATCTTTCACAGCGGTCAAAGATCTCAAAGCCAGTAAATCGCAAGACTGCATACCTGTGAAAATTGCCATTGAGTGTGCGCTTTGCAAATTATGCCAAGACTGCGATTAGTTTACCGCATGTTATCTTATATATTTCCCAGGAGGCACTTGGATATTTATGGGTGTATGTTTCTGCGTACACGCATTCACACACATTGAACGTAGCGTGTGACCTTGTTTAAGCGCTGACACCGAGAAGAATCACCCGGCAACTTCACTACAGTATTTTTAGAAAATCCAATGAGCAAACAAATTGCATGGTGACCCTCTTTCACCTCTCCATGTTCAAGCCTGACAGGTGTGTAACTTATAGCGTGGTCTCCTCCACCCTTCTGATTACATGCCCTGCACCCCCTCAACCCCCATCTTCTAGTATGTGAGAATCTTTTGTGAGAATTCTTTGGTTTTTCCAATGTGATGGATGATTAAGGGATTTGGTCTTTGTGTTACTCATATTTATAATGGAAGATCTGGACAATTTCAGTTCACCTCTGACCCTAGGGGCCATTTGGCCAACATCATTCAGTTATTTCTCATGAACTCCACACTTTTTGTGTGTTAAAATGTGCCATGTCCCTTGTGCTGGTGTATCCTACTCCATTTTACAAGGAGAGGAAGACCAAGCCCTTACTTTTTAGCACAAACAGCTTTTTCCTGTGACATTCCAGTGATACTGTGGTTGTTAACAGGTGGTTTGAGCAGCTGTGTATCCTAAAAGATACCACGGAAATAGCCTTTGGTATGATCTGTTCAAGGAAATATCCTGTTGTTTTATCACTGAAATCTGGTTATAATCAAGTTCTTTAAGCAGGTTCACTAATTAATAATGGACTCTAGGGGTACTGCTTTTAAAAAAACTTTCCAGAACATTTTTACACTTTTGACTTTACAAAAAATAGATTTGGAGAATCATGTCGGAAATTCATACACACATAATGATTTTAATAATTATGGCCAGTACTGATAAGTTCATAATTTTCACATAATGGCCAATATAAAACAAATGTAGTATTGACAAAATAAACTAGAATAAATAAATAAATATATATTTTTATCTCATGTTATTAGATTATTTTCATTAATGGACATAAAGATAACATTTCTTTTAAAATTATATATTAAAATGTATTATTAAAAGAAATGTCCTTGTAATGAATATCCCATATTGTGATTTATATAAATCTGATAGTTTCTGAAATAAAAGATTTATTGATATAATGACTAATTATATATGAAAAAAACATAGTTTTTAATTTTGTTATCTCATATATAGTACCTATATATCACGTATCCCCTAATCTGGAAAAAATACAAATAAATACAGGGTTTTCCAGAGGGTGTCCCTCACAATGCATCTATTCTTAAGTTGTGCTTGACGTAATGAAGATTTACTTCAGATATGTCTTTCTATGTCTTCAATCATGTCTTGGCATCTGATATCTAGCTACATTGTTTCTGTGGAGCGTTGTCTTAAGTCGGATGAATCGTGATGCTCATGGTTCACTTCTCAGTGTTGGTGGTACTGTAAAACTGTGAACTGACAGGAATGTGTCTGATGTGCTGATAAATGCAGAAGCTTCGTGCGTCACTCTCTGGGCATGGTGCTTTGAATACTATCTTCTCCCTTTCAGCCCCAAACAGCAGGGAGAGTTGTAAGGATCCTCGGGCGAGGCCACATCTAGATATGAGTATGGTTTGAGATATGCATCATGTGCGTATGCAAATAAGAGGAAACCCTCTAGCTGGCCGGTCGCTTAGGTGAGGTTTCTCTGCAAACCCTTCGTTCCTGCTTCTGCATAATGCCACACAGGAAATGATACGCCTGATAATGATTGAGAGTGTAGATGTGTTGTTAAGTCAATACATTCAGTGCGTTTTTGTACAGTTTTAGTAAAAGCTTCTCTGATGTTCAAGATCTTTGTTTTGCATATGACGAATTGAGATCACTTAACCAAGTCCCCCAAGCTAAGGTTAAACTACAATGGTGTGTGGATCACTTTGGGATCATATAAGCTTCATCAGAGTTACTTGATTCCTCATGGGAGCGCCGCAGGAAGAAGAGGTCAGAGGTTGTTTGGTTGCCCAACTTGCCCTGTTGTGCTTTTGTAACCCTTCCATTGCTTCACTGTTAGATGAATGAATTAACTCTTCTCTACTTGCCTTTGCACACATGCTTTGTGGCTTCTTTGATGTCCTTTTGCCGCAGGGTAAGGGCGATTGTTCTTTCGGCAGGTAGGCTTGATGAAATTTCAGAGCTCTTGAAATCAAGACTGATTTTGGGCATTTGTCTAAAGTACTCCTCTCAAGTTAACTCTGTGGTTTTGTGGCCATTTGATGAAAAAAAAATAAGGATTGCTTACTGGGTAAAAAAAGATTATTTACTCAGAAAAGCTTTTGCATTTCTTTGAAGTCAATGTGCATGATGTGAAATCAACCAGTTGATAACATCTTGGTTCTGACTGTTTGCTTTTGACATTATCTTTGTATTTTCATGCCGATCTGCCCACTCACTGAGATTCTGAAGGATGTAGCTTAGCTGCATTTTTTCACAATCTGTGTGCAGCATCCCACCTACTTTTTTCCCCTTAATTTTAGAAAACCTTATTTTCTTTTAAGATCTTTTCTCATCTCATACCTGTTTTCCATAATCAACATTCCTTTTCCCGCCATGTCTTCAAAGCAGCTTAGTGTGTGACTTTTCTAACTGAACTGGCATTTCTCCAGTAGATATCACACTCCTTTTGCATTTATGTTAATGTGGAGGGAATTTGTCTCTACAGATTGTTAGAAATGATACGGTATTAATATATTGTGGTTTCCTAATACTTTCACACCAATGAGTTACAGTACACTAAGAAATATTGCCAATTAACCCTTCTTCTCTGCCAGAAGTGAAGTGCTGAATTTGCTTTTTATAAGCGATGAACATAAGTTCTGTACTACCTGTGGAATGCATCAGGAATGCAGGATCCTTAGCTGCTTGGATCAGACAGAAGAACGTGTCTCTGGCTTACATTGTTGCTCGTGGCTCAGACTCGGTCTACCAACAAGCCATGATCCTCTGCTATCTGAATAACTTACACTGCACGGTACAGTGCTCACAGGGCTAGATCACTGAGCAACTTGATCTCTGGATGCTTTGTGGTGAACTCAACCTGCATTGCACATTTACCGTAGCTTTTTTGTAGAGATCAGCTAGATTTCAAACTCTGATTCAGATCAATCAAGCAAGGCAAGTGTGAAAACAACCTAAAAATAAACATTAATGCAGTTTAGAATCTGAATGTACCTTTTTAAGAAAATGTCATGCTACTCATAATGATCATATTCATAAGTCTCTGATACAATCTGAAGACTGTCTGTAGGCTTGTTCCTACAATCCACTATAGGTTAGAGCCAGGAATTCTGGGTATTTCAGCATACCTGTCATAAACATGGGCTGTAAACTGGACAGTCCATCCGAGAATGTCCTGGGGCCTCTTGCTTGTCTTAAAGCCTCCCACCAGCTGCAGTCATTCCTCTCATTGCTGCATGTCACTTAACACCTTAAACCATTGCCGTCCAACTGGGCCTGTAGCAATAGCTGGCGGAAGCCTTGAATTACCTCCGTACTTTCAAATGTGGTGAAAGTTATGATGCCTTCATTTTCAAATGGCAGTGTGCATATTGTGTAGCTTTTATTTGTCTGCATACTTGTATAACTGTATGTTTAAAAAAGCGATTAAAGTTGTTTTGACTGTACGGTTGGTCAATTTGCTGACTGTATTATGAGCACTATACCTTAATCACATCAAATCTCATTAAAACGCTACCAGAGTCTAGACTGTCTCTATGAGCACAGCAGCCTTGGCAACACAAACTAACATCACTGGGACAGGACACTTACTCCATCCGCCCACGTTTCAGATGCACAGGCTTAATCCAGGAAACAAAAACCCCCACTGAGGTCACGTAACATCAGCCAGACAATGACCTGTGATCTGCTAGGGGAAAAATGTGGAGCCTAGAAACTTTAATCCAGGGAGAAAGCGGTTTTTCCTATTTATGCTTGTTTGTTCACTTAACTTTTTTAATTCTATTTTATTTTTAAGACATGAGCTTTGGTCGGTTGGACAGTAAGTCAGATTTGTTGGGAAGGAAATGTTCCAGACAGTCAAAAGGATTAAATAAAAACTCAGTGAACACCATGTTTTCCTATCTGAACACACAAGCAGATTACATCTATAGAACAATAAGTCCAATGGGCATGGCAGAGTTATCCCTATTATTGCAGTTTTTGTTTCAGGATCCCCAGGATTTTAGAGCAAGCCTGAATTTCTGAACTGTTGGGTGGCACATTCAATTAAAATGTATGTGTATAATATATATTACTGTACATATAACAGAGGCCAAGATTTTTGGTTACTGGTCAAGATTAACCAACAGTCTCTGTTGTGTTTGCTTGTCTGTCTTTTAGTGATTTATTGAATAGCTGCTATTTGAATGGGTGCTATCTACCATATTTGTTTGGAACTGTTTAGGACTGTTTTCACATTTAAACAGTGCTTGATCTGTGCATATTTCTCTCCTGATTCAGACGAGACAGCCTCATTTCCGTGGATAAAGCAATATCATGGATAGAGGACTCATATTTTTGGTTTGAAGTCTTAATAATGAATTTATTTCAATAATGCAGCTTTTCTAATGCTTTTTCAGCATTAATTGATGTACTGGAGTTGTGTGGATTATTATAATGTTTTTAATCCGTTGTTTGAACTCTCATTCTGACGGCACCCATTCACTTCAGAGGATCCACTGGTGAGCAAGTGATGCAATGCTTTATTTAGTCAAATCTGATCTAATTAAGAAACCGTTTTGGATGCCCTCAAGGTGAGTATGTTTTCAGCAATTATGACATTTTTGGGTGAACTATTTTAAGAAAGGAAATGGGATTGATTTTGATTCCATATTGATTTAAAGATCTACAATACTGGATGAGAGCACATCAGCCGATGATGTGTAAAAAAGTACACAAAAAACGAAAAAAGTACTAACTACCTCAACATTGTCTTCTGTAAAATGTCATCGTTAAGTTGCATAATTAGTTATGTGTAAATGAAACATTCATTTGCAGAGTAACTTGCTGGTCCATGGACATTTCAAACTATTGACGCAAGTAAACTTTTATTAGTCAAATGGAGTTTTGGAGATCTGCCAGTGGTTGGTTCTGATTGGGGTGTTGACGGTGTTGTATCTCTTCATCAGCTGCTATTTTTTTAGCCCTGTTGCTGATAGAGAGAAAAAGCTGTGGAATTTATTTACATAGTTGCTGCCTTTGCTGTTGATTTTGCTTTCATTTTTTCAGTATATATTTCTGTTTTTAAAATATACTGTATTGTTGATGATGTTTCTAGTTCTATGTGTTGCTAACAATCATAAAGACTTATGTGAGCTGTAACCAACTGCATTTTTTATGCTTTGTGATTAATTCAGACAGATTAATGCCATATTAGTGTGCATTAGATCCCTTAAGTATTGCTTGCATATACAAATAGTGAATCAATAAGGTGTATTATTGTATCTACATCTCTTGTGTTTATTGACAGAAGGACTTGTAGGCCTAAGTGACTAGAATATTCTTGAGTTTCTTCAGGATTACATGTTTTTGGCTTGTCTTGAAGTAATTTTCCTCCCCCTTCTATAAAAGAAAGGTGCACTTGATGTGAGCCAACAAACACTAAACATATCTACTCCATCAGATCAGCCACCCACGAGGAAAGAGTAATATCCTCGGTATAAACACTTTCAGGATCTTCATGATTATATTATAACCTTGCAAATATGAATGACCACTCTTTATTGTTTATCATTGCTTTTACAATCATTTGATTTAAGGCATACACATTGTTAAATCATTTACCTTCTGTCTTTTGTTTTCTTCCAAAGCCTCTTCCTCTTTCCTGAGCATCCGCATGGTATTTATTTACCAAGAGAAGCAAGAGATACTGGAAAAGGAGGGGTGGTGCTTATATAGAGTTCTGGGAAGTCTGACACAGGAATGCCTGCAGCAAAAGACTAACAATTTCAATAATTTTTGTTTTACAATTTAAAAGACAATTAGCCTGAATGTCAGACTACACCTGCACAAATCAGCTTCATTCAGTCTGCCTGTTTGCCTTAAGTGGATTTTAGGAATCTTAAGGAAATTGTGAATTGATTACGTGTGCCCCACATTATTATGTTGGCTTTTTTCAGATTTTGTTAACCAGATATGTCTTATCTTTTATAGCCAACAATTATTTTGAATGTTAAAACATTTTAAAATACTTTCACCCTTAATTGTGCATTTAGAGTTTATTTTTTCTTAAAATAGTATGTTTTATTTTTTTTTTTTTTTAAATAAATGAAACCAACACTTGTAAATTATTTAGATTTATTTTTAGCCATTTTTGCCTTTATTATGATAGGACAGATCATAATACAGGAAGTACCTGTACCTGAAATACCTGCCAGGAAGTGAAGTGGGAGAGAGAGAGAGAGGGGCAGGATCAGAAACGATCCTTGAGCTGGGATTTGAACTCGGGACACCTGTTGTGCAACAGCGCTGTATGTCGGCGTGCTGCCCACAAGGCTATCGATGCTGACAGATCAAGCATTTCTTTAGATTTGTATAGGTTATGGTATATCATTAATATAATATAACACACTCTGTATATATACAATTTACATAAACAATTCGCCTTTCTTGAGTGCTGTCCTATTTAGCACAAAATCGTTCTTTTGCTTGCACCATAGGTCATAAATCTGATATGTTGTCTCTCTACATCTCAACCTAAAAACTAGTCTCAAAGCTGTAATCAGTCAGTTACATGCTGATGCCCGTATTTAGTGTTTGTCAGGCTTAAATACTCTTCCTATTGGCAAATACTTTGAGGCTAACTCTTCTCCTTTAAGGAGGTGTCTGGTTACTTCTGGTAAACTACGGCTCAGTCTGCTTTGTTTTGGTTCAGCATGTGGGTGACACACTTACGTGGGTGTCACAACCTGCTTTAGGCTGTGTTAAGTCGAGAAAAGTGATTATGCGGTGATGACCTCTGGCAGCAGAGGTGGTGTGAGACAAATATTCAGGCGCATTCTATTTTGACTGAGCTTTTAGCAGTTGTAAATATTTACTTGCTTAAAAGTGTTCGATTTTATGTTTCAATTTCATTTTATGTTTTCCGTAGGGGTGTGAGGGAAGCATAATCTTGAATGATTTTCTACCATAACATCCAAATGCAGTGATATAATCATGTGTTGTGGCCTTACAGTGCCTCTGTACGGTGACTGAAGGATCCAGACCCAAGGATTTGACCTTATGAGCAGACCTGGATGACATCCATGTTATTGTACCAAACGCCATCTGCCCTATTTGTTCTTGGCCCAGACTCCAAAAGTCCTCGGCTCTTGGTACATATCCAGCCCAATCCAGTATGTTATTTGAATCAAATTGCAGTAGAGTCACAGAGAAACAGAGCTGTTTCATAAGATATATGTATGTGTATCTAGCTGTTATTAGGGAATTGAAATTCATCATCATGGATGTTGCACTATGGATGAGGTGTTGGAAATGAAACTGCACTTTTTGATTCACCTTAAAATGATACGGTAAGAGACTGTTACGTCGACTATGCTTCATTTCTGTGTAATTCTACTGTTTACTATACAGTCATCAGGACTAAAGTATTGTTTTATACAACCGTGGCTGAGCTGCTGTAAATAGGCTCCTCGTAACGTGTGCAGCGTTGAAAGGGTTGCGTTCAGGCACGAGAATGAATACTCGCCTAACGTTCGGCAATCAGAAAGTCATGCTCCCAAAATAAAAGAAAACGCTGTGCAAACACGCTGCTTGTCAAGAGCTCATTAAAATCGAGAGGCGTTTATAATGCAGCAGAGACATAGTAAATCACTCTATCCCCTGAAGCCCCGTTAGAAAGCCAGCCTTTTTTAGCCATGTTTGCCCTCTTATGAGTTAATGTGCCACACCTCTAACCCACTGCTGTCAGACCTGCTGCCACATTACCTCTGAAAGCAGCTATTGGAACAGAAGGACACATTCAGCTCTCTTTCCTTTCTCTCTTACAGATGAACAGTCTGCAAACATGCACACAGATTTATATTGTGCCATGAAATTTGATGGCATTATAAGATGACACGTTCCTGAACAAACAGTGGAGACAGGTATGATCGGATCTCCTCAGCTGATCGGAATCAAATAGGATAAACAAGCTTGGAGAATGACTGCTTTCTTGTTTAAATTAAATGCTGCTCTAGGCGCCCCTCGAAGGCCCCGCTGTCTGTTTTTGTGAAAGGTAAATGCCCCCCATTCAGCAGCCTAGTTAATGTTAATAGACGTTATTTAAAGCAACTGTTAAACAGCGGATTAAGTTGGATTTGGCTCAAGCAGGCTTGAGGGAGCGGTGTTTTCCCTCTGTGTATGCTTACACACACACACACACACACACACACACACACACACACACACACACACACACACACACACACACACACACACACACACACACACACACACACACACGTGCAGGGTGACACACCATGCAGGTAGACAAAGAGCTTAGAGTGTCAAAAGTCAGGATGTGCTACATCAGGTTACCCAAACACGTATTGATAAAGCCAAGGTTTTTAGCTTCCACGTGGAGCATTGGATCCAGGGAAAGGTGCCACGCGACATGCTTAGCGTGTTCTGCTGCGTCATCCATACCTGCATCCTGTTTTTTAAACTGTTTGGCTTGAGAGATAAGAGACACTCAATTAATGAGGATGGTCCCCTCATGAAACCTGTACTGAAACCTGTAACAAGCGTATATTGTTCTCAGACAGTTTTCTAATTGTTGTAATCCAATTTTCTTTATAAAATTTTAAGAATATAAAACAAATTTTTATAATTTTCTGATCAGAATTCAGAAAAATTCCAGAATCTTTAGTTTTTGCCTAAAGGAAAAAAAGTTCATTAGAAATAATTGGTATTAGATACAAATATCCAAATGGCACGCAAACAAATTAGAACTTTTCTCAGAAGTGACTTTTTTTCTGAGAGATTTTCTTTTTCTAGCAATTAATTTTTAGGGTATAGATATTTGAAGCCTTCCCCTCAAGTTCACACAAGTGCCCTAGCTAAGTAACCACAGGTGTAGTTCATTTATTAAGTTTGACATCCAGAACATGTCCAAATACTTTTTTATATCTTAATTTTGAACAAAATACCTGGGATCCTGTTCTGTCTGGGACTGGGACTGTTGTTTGTATCGTGTACACACACACATACATGTATACATACAGTATATGTATATATCCATATTTGTGTGTTTATAAAAAAACTGCATTATACACTATTACATAATTTCTTGCTTGTGCTATCTTTATTTTTTTTTTAATGGCATTCAGTCAGTTTAAAGGGATAGTTCACCCAAAAATTTAAATTATGTCATTAATTACTCACCGTCATGTCATTCCAAACTCGTAAGACATTCATAACATTTTTGGAACACAAATTAAGATATTTTTGATGAAATCTGAGAGATTTCTGTCTCTCCATATATGGATAGAAATGCAACTGACACGTTCAAGGCCCAGAAAAGTAGTACGGACATATATTCCATGTGACATCAGTGGTTCAACCTTAATTTTATGAAGCTACGAGAATACATTTTGTGTGCAAAAAAAAAGGAAGTGTGTGCTGACACATTCACCTTATCCCACTTTTAGTGATGGGGTGAATGTGTCAGCGTGTCGATCTGCATCTAGAGAGCTGTGACAGGTTGTGTGCACATTATCTAATCTGTCTGTGCATAATTCACTGTTCTATCCCTCACCGTTTTCTGACCCCATGTGAGAGTTTTTAGGCCAATAGTTTAAAGATTAATGCTTTCACTTTGAAGGCAAATCCAAACCGTAACATTAATTTCCCTTAATTCTAATTTACTAAAATAATCACTTGCTACTTGTATGTATTTAACCGCAGTTAATTTTTGCAAGCTTAAGTATACAAGCTAAGTAATTACCTCACTTCCACTGGCAGGTAGACAGTGCTCTCATTCCCAGTCGGTCTGTTGTGGCTGAGAGTGAGATGGCGTAGACTTATCTATCTGGAAAGTGATTTAGGTGAGACTTTTTAAAGTTGCCTGTCTGGGCCACTTCGTCACGAGACTCTCGGAAATTCAGCCTCTCTTTCTAAGACGACTGCGGCCTCATTCTGAGTTCACCCCCTCCCCCTTCCTCTCGCGATTTCTTTTCCACGGTGTAATTACAAGGCAGACGCCATGCTGTGATGTCATCCCACTCACTATTGATTATGTATGCGTTGCATTTATATATTGTGTGGACATTCTGGGTTCTTTTATATGTTGTGTTGACATTCTGGGTGTTTTAAAACAATCTACATACAGGCAAAGCTAAATCTGTGAATTTGTATTGTTTTATTGTTTTTTGCTCGAGAAACCGCTAGCATTTGTTTACTCATTATGTAACTGCTGCAATAATTTTGTAACAACAGTTGTGCAAGAATTGTTCCTAAATGGATTCTTGCATAATTATTGTTACGCTACCTTTTAATAGAAGGACGAACGGATGCTTGTTAATTGAATTAAAATACCTGTTGTTTTGGGTTGTGTTTTGAATGAACTGAAACGGGGTGGTAATGAGAAGTGAGTGGGGGTGGTGTGGACAGCTGGCCCGTCTGATCCCCTGAGTCTGCTCCTAAATTGGTTTTAGCAGCACTAATAAAGCTGATTATCTCTCTGCTTCCAAGTCCCACTAACCCTGACACCAGGGCAGCTGGGGCCCTCGTACGCCAGCCCGGCCCCAGCTCACCCGCTGCAGTCTCTCCGCTTCCCTCCTTTTCTCTCTCTCTTATCAGTTTTAGCAGCTGCCGTTAAGCTTTCATTGATGCTACTTGCATTGTTTAAGGTGGCACATGAAGCTTTAGTGTATTTTTACTATGACTGTCAATCGATTAAATTTTGATTTATTGTTATGCTAATTAATTAATTTACATATAGAGAGATTAATGTATTGTTTGTTTTCATATAATAGGATATAAGCATATCACTGGCCAACAGCAATCCTTTTTGCAATTGAGTTTGTTAGTCTGTCTGATGTAGCAGCAGTTTATTGCAAATATTTTTGGCTCCTGTGACAAATTGCGTGTGTTGTTCCTCGTTTGTAAGTAAAAAGCATCTGCTAAATTGAATACATTTGAATGCAAATGTGGACATGAGGGCCTTTTGCAAAGAAGGTGTTCTTGTATTCATCTTTTTTTTTGGTCCATGTACAATTGTTGATCGATTTTGGGTTGTCATTTATTTTATTTCATTTTATTTTATTATATACCATACATATACCATATACCAGTGGTTTTCAAACCTGTCCTACAAGCACCCCTGCACATTTTGCATGTCTCCCTTATCAGACACACCTGATTCAACTCATCAGCTCGTTAGTAGAGACTGCAAGACCTGAACTGGGTGTGTCTGACAAGGAAGACATACAAAATGTGTAGGGCAGGGGTGCTTGTAGGACAGGTTTGAAAACCACTGCGTATGGTTGATTACATTAGACAATTTTATTTTATATACAAATATAATGTTATGTCACAGGCCTGATTTCTATGTATATGGCAATTATTTTTTGGTATCACTTTTTTTACAGTGTTAGGGTTAGGAATTTTTCTTATGTTACAAATGGTACAAGTAACCATAATTTTAAGCAGCAGTAACTTTTGGTGCTCTCTTTTAATTATACAATTGACATTCCAGTAATGTTGACCTGTCACTTGTAGCATTTCATTTCACCTGTTTGTGTTTACACTGATCATAGCTTTGCTAATTAACACTCCTGCTGTAGCAGTAACATGTATATATGTATTATTTACATTTTAGTCATTTAGCAGACGCTTTTCTCCAAAGCGACTTACAAATGAGGAAAATAGAAGCAATCAAAACCAACAAAAGAGCAACAACATGCAAGAGCAATGACAAGTCTCGGTTAGCCTAATGCATAATATATATATATTTACGTTTATGCATTTAGCAGACGCTTTTATCCAAAGCTGAATTCAGGTTATACATTTATTGTTAGTATTTGTGCTCCCTGGGAATTGAACCCACAACCTTTTGCGCTGCTAACGCAATGCTCTACCACTGAGCCACAGAAACACAATATATATATATATACACACATATTTTTGAAAATAAATTATACTTTTATTCTGCTGGGATGCATGAATGGATCCAAAACTGACAGTGAAAGGTTTTTTTAGTACAAAAAATATTTATTTCTAATATATACTGCTCTTTTGAACTTCGTATTGATCAAAGAGTCTTGGAAAAATGCATCACAGTTTCTAGCAGAAGCAGCACAACTTAGAAAGTTAATAAGAAATTAATTATTGAATAATACTACAAATAAATTTAATTAATAAGAAAGTTATTAAATCAGAATATTAGAATGATTTCTGAGGCATCGTGTGACACTGAAATTCAGCTTTGTCATCACAGGAATAAATTACATTTTAAAATATATTAAAATATACATTTTTTTTAAATAATAACATAATAATAACGTTTTCACATTACTAGTTTTACTGTGTTTTTTATCAAATAAATATAGCCTTGGTGAGCACAAGAGACTTCTTTTATCTTACCAACCAAAAATTGTCTTATTCTTCATCAACTTCATTATGCAATAAAAAATTATTTATTTTTATTTATTATATAATACTTGTACAATACTTACAGTACTTTACATTTAAGAAGGTAAAGGAGAATCAAATGGAAATAAAAAATCCAGAACGGCCTCTATAGTAGCTGATACTCACCTTAATTCCGTACCTTAATTAATTACTTTTAGTGAGAATAGTTTCATGTTGTTTCATTGGGTTTCGTGACACATGCGTCCAGAGCACATGGCCTTTCGTAATGGCCACATCAAGGTCAACAGCCACTCCCATTTTAATAAAATCCACAGACATCTCAATCCCAACCGAATCAATACATGAAATCACTGATAATAACTGTAACTCAAACTGCACTTAAAAAGCAAAAACTGCACGATAAGTGCTTTATAATCAAGTTCATTAGCTACAAGCCACTAGTTGTTTAATTGAAAGGCTATTTATCTGCCCATTAAATGTGCTTTGATGTTTTAACAGTAATATTGTAATTGTAATAATGACTGTAGGAATGGTATGTGCTGTTCTGTTCTTCCTCTCTTGTTACACCCTGTGACAATGAACTATACGGTTCAAAGTGCTTGTTTTTCAAACCATGAAAGGCAACCACAAACGCTTTACCATGTAATCATGGTCCCTACTTTGTTTTGCATTAATTCCTTTAATCATCATCATCATATTCCGGCACATTCTGTCTCTGTATCGCAGAATTTACATTCCCACATCAGTTATTTTTAATAACGGTTTTGATAACCTCAATTCATAAAATAGTTTTCTACTGCTCAAGAAGTCAGAATTTGCTCCACAGCTGCTCTCAGCTCAAAATCAGCCATCAACCTTTTATTAAACATGTAATCAAACAGAAAATTACCTCGTAAGCATGCCACTTTGCTATGAAATCTTAATGAGTATGTGGCTAGACGCAGGTTTCAGATGTTTATAGAATATAGTCAAATATACCAGATGGTTTACGCTCTGCATTATGCAATTGGGTCAAACATCTTCAAATGCTTTCATGTTGTTTCCTGTAACTGGACTGTGAGGTTGCCGGTGGCTTACAAAAGGCACATTTTTGAAAGCCAATTCCTATAAATATCTACGATTTATCAAATTGGTTCAACGGATGGTGGTTTTGCCCTTGTTTGGGGAGATTGTGGAGTACTTTACAGTAAACTGAGGAGGGAAAAATAAGACATTTGGAAGGAGGAAGGAGAGAAGGGTGGGGGCAAGAACTTGGACCTGTTGGATTGAAACCCAAATTGCCCTTAAGAACGGGAACTGCCTGAGAGCAGGAAACAACTTCAAAGCCTCGGATACGTCCCAACCATTTGTAGACACCACAATTGCGATCTTCCTTTCTCTGCTGCCTGCTTTTTATGCTGGAATGCTGGGAAGTATACTTGGCTGTTTAACTAGCTCAATTGACAATAAACGTATTACGTTTTTTCTCTTTTCCCCCAAAGACTTTCTATACAACTTTTCTTACTCTAACTGGAACATAATCAGAACATAACCAGAACCAGTGCACAGCAGATGTGGAGGCTTACACATGAGCTGATATACAGGATATCTTCTGAGAGGGTCATTTTACTGTCATGTCAGATTTTGTGATTTTGCTGTTGTGTCTACATGCGAAACTTCCATTACTTTTCTCAAATTAGATGGTGATTAAACAGAAATTAGTCAAGAAGCTGTTAATCTTTGACTTTGAACTGTTCAAAGTCAACATTGTCATTTTACTTCCTTCATAAATTCGAAAAGTCTGAAACCGTATATCAGGGTGAATAAATAGGATTTTCATTTACCTTGTGTACTTGTGTTAATCATTTTTAAACATGAGGGAATGTCACGCCACCTGTTTGCATTTCTACCAAGGTTATATTAGTTTGATTGGACACAGATATTGGATTTATATATATATATATATATATATAATATTGTTTGATGATTTTGTAATAATTTGTATTATATATAATGAATAATTATATATATTATATAAATATATAATTACATTTTTTTATAATTCAAATAATTATAATTGAACAATATATATATATATATATTAGGGGTGTAAAGGTACACAAATTTGATGGCTTGGTATGTACCTCTGTTTTAACGTCACAGTTCGGTATGATTTCGGTAATAATTTTATATTTTTTTTAATAAAAAGTGGTTTACTTTACAAGTTGCTCTTTCTTTAAATACATTCAGTTATAGTTTAAATTTTATAGTGATACAAATCTACCTCAGCATGCTTAAAACTATAGGGAGCCCTTTTACATTATAAGGTTACAATTAGGCCTAACAACTTAACACAAGCTTAAATTTAATTACTATTTATTTTTAAACAGATGATCAACACTCAACTTTAAAAAAGATTGTATGCAAACATATAAATTCCTCATGATGCCGTTTTTAAATTAAATGATACATTATTAAATTATACAAATTTCTAGGCTATTTGTTCAAATATATTAAATTACACACTGGCTGTCATGTTTCATAACAGTTTAATTTAAGCATATATTAAATAATTAAGACTAACAGATTTAGTAAAATATGAGTATGTGGTGTAATATTTTCGCGAAATGCTCCTCTTTTGATAGTTTTCAGTCACGTGACCGACTCAAAGACTTGTTGGGCAAAACATCCATTGCTGCACATGCGTGTCAATTTTTCATCTGTTTCCCAGCCGCAAAATATTTTGATCACCAAAAGGTATTTCTGAACAAAATGCAAGTTTTGTCCATTTGCAATCCATGTTAAGCACCCGCGGCAATATTTTAATCATAAACAGTGCGACAAAACGTTGTAAAACGCTTAATGTGCCTTAATATATTTAAAACTGTAATATTAATGTATCAAATTCAGTAATCACCATGTTAATGATGCATAGTTTGCACAGACAAGCAGATGAGGCCGGGAACATGAATGCAATCCGCTTAACGGTTCAGTGTTTTCTTTCTAATGGTTTTCTATGGGAAGCCATTTAATGTGAAACTTTGCACATTGTGTTTATGTTCTGGCTTCATCTTCTTGCCTGTACAACATATACATAATCAATAAGGTGTCCACTGAATCTCGTCTTTTAATATCTGCGTTATTACTGGATGCAATCTGCGTAAAAATAGCTGGCGGTCAGTGGAGCAAAGCTTCGTTTTGCCCGCCAGGTGGGCATTCCTATAAGGGCGTGACGTCATATGAAAACTATCAATAGACTTAATTTCTCTGGTGAACTAGCGAAGTGTGGTCACTGATGACTTGCTGAGGTAAATTAAATGCTACGTGACATTTTATTTTCACGCTGTTTTGTTGATGTCTTTCTGCAGTTGAAACACTGATTGAACAATTACATGAGGCATGAGATGTTCAGTCATGTTTATTCGCGTTAAAACTAGTAGTACAGAGGAAGGAATGATCACGTTTACTCAGGCTCCGCTCTGCACACTTCTGCGGCGCGTTACAGCTCAGAGCCTCACATGAGAACTGGAGCTGATTGTGCCGCTCAAGTCAATGCTTATGTTGGGTTTATACCAGCACGTTTCTGAACCGTCCCAGAAGCGACTCTCCAAGGCATTTATACAGTGATCTGTCATCAGGGGCGTGTTTAGTGTTTTGGGGGCCCTCAGCAAGTGTTCCCGGAGGGGCCCCCCTCGGTGGATGTTGCGATCGATTCTGGGGTAGGGATGGGTATCGTTTACATTTTATCGATACTGATACGATACTTATCAATACAGTTATCCATACTACTCTCTATAATTTGGTGCAAAAATAAATTATGTAAAAAGATGTTGAAAATGTCTAGTTATTTTATTACAGCAGTTTATAAATGCCACCAAGCAAACAGAAAAAGGCACATAAAGCACATTTTTTTAATAAAAAGGCCCTTCAAAGAGAGAGCAAGAGATTTCCTCAGCATACCACAGCACAACATATTTGAACATCGTGTGCATAGGAGCACAACAGAATGTAATAGAGAATTCTGGCATCTTTAGATGTTTTTATTAAAGAAAATTAAATATCGACTTTCTCAGGGAGCGGGCGTGATTTCTCCTAACAGAGAGTGTGTCTCTATGTTTTAGAGGGACTTTTTTATCTCTGTTTTTATCTACATGATAAAAAAGGCTTCTTTTTAACACGTAGACTTATTTATAGTGATTCTCCAATCAGGATTTTTACAGACATTCATTCAGGTCCTGAGTTTCATTTTTAAAAATGGGGTGAATTCCCCTCTTAGGTGACTCTTGTGGGAGGGAGGATTTCTTTTTTTATTTGAGTGGTGGAGGGGGGAATTTTTAGACTCCCCCCAAAAAAATATGAAATTAAATGTTTGATCATGCTGTGTATTTTTGTTTTTACAATGGGACAATTGTTGAGCGTGCACACTGGAGAGCGCATGAGTGCTGAATAGTATAAATATTGGCAAACTTAAAAAAGAAATGCAGATTATAAACTTTAGTGATGATGCATGTAAACTGTGACAATTCCTGTGTCAGTTAATATTAAGTAATATATTAAGTAATATTAACCGAAATACTTTTACACCCCTAATATATATATATATAAACAGTCCTTTCATGGTTTTTCCAATATGTCATTCAGTTTAATGTCAACGTGTTGCTTTAACACATCATTTACAATATTAATGATGTTAGCTTGAAGGAATTGCATTTTTTGGCGTTATGTACTCATGAAAGATTAAATCAACATCAGTCACAATCAGATCAGTCAAACCTTATCATGGCTCGTTAAGTCAGCATAAGAAGTTTGTAATTTATCTCTGAAGACATTTCAAGTCTGTAGCTTGTGAACGTGTGCGGTGTAGGTTACTAAGCAGAACAACAGAACAAATACACCAGAATAAGCACGTTTCAGCACATCTTGTTGGACCCTTAACAATATGTGGAGTTAAGATGATTAATATGCAATTGGCTGGGGGAATTTACCATTTTAATATCACAGTAACTCTGAGCCGTACCTGTTCCCCGGTTGAAGGTGATGTTTATCGTTTTTATGATGGCAAAATACTTTCTCCTGTCCCAGTTTAGTGCGCAGAAACAGTTTTAAGTAAGTCATTTGTTCAGAACTCACAGGGCTCAAGCTAGGGATTTTTCAAAGCAAGGTATTTTGGGGTCAGAAGACCCTGCATTTGTAATTAGTCAACATAATCTTCTCATTCTGCACTCTTAATGCTTATTCCCAAAGGGTCGGGGTGGTGAGTGTCGTGTGGCAGCTGAGGTTGTGGGCAGAACCCTGACTGACTCGCACTGGCTGGAGCTCAGAGTGGCGGTTCACCTCAGTCAGGACATACGACATTGTCAAACATCTAGCACAAATGGCCCAAGAGCTGTTAAATATTTAATGTCTAACACCCCTCTCACATGTCAAAGAAAAAGGTCCCGTTGAGAGCCAAATGCTACCCTGTAAAAAAACTAACAAAAAACAAACAAACATCCGACCTCTCCTTTACCCCACCAGTGGGATACTTATAATATAAAACGTGACGATAATCAGAAAAATCTCACTAGTGAATCAGTCTATATTTTGCTTAACAATGAGACATGCCAGATGATTTATTAAATGAATTGCATATATCAGCAGCGCTTAGAAAAGACACTTAAATGAAGACACTGAAATTGAATAGACCTTAGTCACGACAGGCGCCATAATGAATTGTACATGGATGAAAATTACATTTTGAGGAATAGACTCTGTATAAACTTACTTTACAACTGTATTGAGGTGATACATCACAGAAGTTTTAAAATTCACAACATTCAAAAGAGTTTTATGGGCTGAAAATTCAACAATGGATTCCACAAAAATATTAAACAGCACAGCATTGTTTTAAACATTGATAACAAGAAATGTTTCTTGAGAACCAAATCAGCATTTTAGAATTGCATATTTAAATATATATTGTAATAGAAAAGTTATTTTAAATTCTAATAATATTCCACAATATTTTTGGTTATATAAATACAGCCTTTGAGCGTAATAGACTTATTTAAAAAACATGATCAAAATTAGCCTATTGCACACAATTATAGTATAAAATTATTATATTATCCAGTGAATGCTCTTTTATTTACGTAAGATTTACTTTTTGTTATATAACTGTTTATTTATTCACTTTTTGTAATTGAATTTAACAATAACAATACGTTGACAGGTCTTTTTTTCTTCTTATAATTAGATATGTTGTTGAGATGTTATCATGTGAGCCTGTGTTTTGTCAGTTTTGTGGCTGGTTTAGTTTAGAAATGAATGAGTTCATGGACAATAGCCTCAGGATAAAAAGAATGAGAAAAATAACAAGCCGGCTAAAGCTGATTTCATACATTAGCAATAGTGATGAGCTGTTTATACCAATGCCTTTTATTTAAAGTTACCAAACTAGAACTGATGGCATCATGACTATCCCACACTTGTGCTGTTTGCACTTCAAAGGGATAAGCTGCTTCAGAAAATAATTGCTCAGTTATACATGTAATGTGTTCACTATACAGCAATAAATGGAATCCAGGGGCCTAAAACATTAAGCTTCTTAAAAAGTGGACTTTGTGTTTTTTTTGGGCTTACATACTCCCCCCCCCCCCCAGCTTAATATTGATAACTATAAGTAAGCCATTCGTAGATTGAGTTGTATACATTGTGTCCAATGACATGATTTGGGGACCTGTTTGGCCGACCAATGACATGAAGTTCTAGAAACATTTGAACACAGCTGCATTAAGAAGCGCAAATTATATGGCCCCTTAAAATTATATGTATTCACCCAACAAAAATTATTGACCAAATGCATTAAAGGACTTTCCTTATACAGTACAGTAGCATTCCTTTCTTGCTTTTTTTGGACAAATTTGCTTCACGTGTCTGTTTTGCTGTGTGTTTATGCGTGTGCGCACATGTAGCATGTTTTGTTCGGCAGCATTATTGCTGTTTTTAGAGCTGATAACCTCAGATAACAATTTTTCCTTTGATTTTTTTGCTTCAGAGGACACAGGTGGATATGCTGTCTTTGTGATAGGCAGAAGGTAAAAACGGTATGAACAAAAGCCAAGTGGGGTTGTTTTGATGTGCTTTTACACATGAAAACGTTAGTTGAACTCTTCAAACGCATGTTGACAACTTTGTCTAAAAGTTCAGATTTATAGCCAGTGCCACCATCATGCAAACAATCTCTTTAATGTTCCACTGAAGGAGGAAAATGTTTTTTGAAATAACATGAGGGTGAGTAAATGATAACAGAATCTTTGATTTGACTCATGAGTCTTAGATAAATCTTAAACAAAGAACAATCCACCTCGGATGGCTGATTGTTTGCTAATTGTTAAAAAGCAAATGGAAAAACCCAACATTGTGTAGTGCTGGGTGAATGAGCCGTTGACAGTAATGCTCAGTGCCCACATTTTAGTCCAGTTGGTCCATATCCAGTTTCATGCCTCTCCTCATATAACCTTGATGAAACCAGCGCAGCTCGAGCAGCAAAGTCCGCTGAAAGGTCACCCACCACATCTCAGTGATGTAATTCAATGCTGACACATCTGGAGCATGTCAAAGCATGCGGGCGTACGTGTGTGCGTATGTAAGTGCGAGCATGTGTTCATGACTTTCATACATGTTTGCGCATGTCTTGAAACAGAAAAGTGTCACTCTTCTGGTAACATGAGATACTCTGTCATCATGTGTGTTTGGGATGTAGAGAACGCAGGGGCGTAGCAACCATTATAACCACTTTTAGATATTTCTAAGTTCATCCCTCCCACTTTGAAGGGGATAATCATTATATTTTAAAAGTTTCGTTTTGCTTGGCTGCAGGGTAAAGAAAAATTGTAGCTGGGCTTGTAAAATTGTAGAAGCCTTCATTGGAAGTGTACTTTTATGATTACTTCTTTAGAATTAGTTTGCTAGGTTGGATCCTGAATCTTGATTTGTTTATATTAGATATTAGAGTCTTTATTGTTATATTCTTAAACTTCGTCATCTTTTCGGGTATTGCTAAGATATTATAATGGTTTTGGGAAAAAAAAGTCTCATCAAGGCTGCATTTATTTGATAAAAATACTGAAAAATCAGTAACATATTAAGAAATATTTTTTACAATTTAAAATATCACTTTTTATTTTAATATATTTTAAAATGTAATTTATTTAATGTATATTCAAGTATTTCATGCATAAAGAAATGCATCTATTCAACCTTTTTAGTGTATGAAGATGAGGAAGTTATATCTAGGGACTTTAAGCAAAAGCTGCGAATGGAACGGCTATGTTGACCGGAAGTAATCTGTTACACCACCTTAGCCGAGAACATAAAAATCATTAAGCAACCACAAACAAGACATGGTCAACAAGGTCATTTATTTAAATACAAATTATGGATTATGAGGAGGATGTTTAGGCAATAATTACATTGTTCTCTTCACATATATTTAGTCTCTGTGCTACCTGAGGTGCTGTTACTAACAGCAGACATATCTTTGGTATCTTTGGAGGGGACAGACAATAGACAGGAGAGCACATGGCACCAACAACAAACAACAAGCCAGGGGCTCAACATACAGAGACACCTGGTGGCCGGTCATTGCACACTAGCAGGACCGTGACGCACGTCCTGATTTTGCTGAGTTAGGTGTGTTCCTGGTCAACATGTATTGTTGCCTGGAACAACATTTTAATCCAAAAATGTAATCTAGACTATTCCCTACACTAAACCTAACCTTCATGAGTAATCCCTAAAATCAGAGGAACTGATAGATGAATGACACTGATGTACAGCAACAAACACTGATTATAAGCCTAAATTTCTTCGACAAAAAATGTAAATCTTGTTATATCGTCCGCAAATGATTGGTTAATAACAATGTGTTGTAGCTTTGACCCAGGAACATGTCGTACTAAAATCAGTTCTGTGTGGTAAACGCTGCTCCATCTGAAAGCAGGTGATGGAGATTTTACTACTAATCACAGAACCGGCTTATGTTGAACTGGATCATCAAAGGTCAGCAGCAAAGACATTGGTTAATAAAATGGGATTAGATGCATTTGTGTTGTTTAACATATTTAATTATTGCAAACTTGCGTCATATTTTGAGTTTGCATTTCACTATTTTAATTAATTTTGATGAATACTGAATCTGTTTTTTGTGAGTTGGATGAATTAATGCACATTCACATTTAGTCTCTAGAACTACAGTAAGATCATGTTACTGTCAGTCTGGGGGAAAAAAGAACAGATACTTGTAAATTAAAAAAGTAATGCGTTACTTTACTAGTTACTTGAAAAAGTAATATTATTACGTTCACATGTGTTACCCCAACACATACAGTATCTCACAGAAGTGAGTCACATTTTTGTAAATATTTTATTATATATTTTCATAAACTGGACACTTTGCTACAATGTAAAAAGTGAGTGTACAGCTTGTATAACAGTGTAAATTTGCTGTCTCCTCAAAATAAGCCATTAATGTCTAAACCGCTGGCCACAAAAGTGAGTACACCCCTTAGTGAAAAATATCCAAATTGGCCCAAAGTGTCACAATATTTTGTGTGGCCACCATTATTTTCCACACTGCCTTAACCCTCTTGGGCATGGAGTTCTTCACAGGTTGCCACTGGAGTCCTCTTCCACTCCTGCATGACGACATCCCAGAGCTGGTGGATGTTAGACCATGCGCTCCTCCACCTTCCATTTGAGGATGCCCCACAGATGTTCAAAAGGGTTTTCAGAGACAATGCTTGGCCAGTACCCTCAGCTTCTTTGCAAAGTGGTCGTTACATGTTGGAATATGCCCTGCAGCCCAGTCTCCGAAGGGAGGGGATCATGCTTTGCTTCAGTAACTACACGTTATGTTCCCTTGTGAGCTTCCCGGTCCGGCGCACTAATGCACAGACCACACTCCTCCACATGCTTGACTGTAGGCAAGACACTTGTCTTTGTACTCCTCACCCGGTTGCCGCCACACAGACACCATCTGAACCAAATAAGTTTATCTTGTCTCATCAGACCACAGAACATGGTTCCTCCACTTAGTCTGCTTGTCTTCAGCAACTGTTTGCAGCTTTAATCATCTTTAGAAGAGGCTTCCTTCTGGGACGACAGCCATGCAGACCAATTTGATGCAGTGTGCGGCGTAAGGTCTGATCACTGACAGACTGACCCCTGTCAATGGTGGCAGCACTCATACGTCTATTTCCCAAACACAACCTCTGGATATTATGCTGAGCATGTGCACAACTTCTTTGGTCGACCATGGCGAGGCCTGTTCTGAGTGGAACCTGTCCTGTTAAACCGCTGTATGGCCTTGGCCAGTGGTTTAGACATGAATGGCTGTGTGATGAGTTATTTTGAGGGGACAGCAATTATACAAGCTGTACAATCACTACTTTACATTTTAGCAAAGTTTAATTTCTTTGCTAAAAGAAACATTTTACATTGTACATTTTAATTTACAAAAATGTGAGGGGTGTACTCACTTCTGTAAGATACTGTAATTTTTTTAATTGTACTTGTATTTAACAAAATACCTGCATGTAATTAAATCTGTTGTTACATTTATAATTACACTGTTGACCCATCCCTTACACCTTAACCACCCTTAAACATACCCATACCACCAAACCTGTCCCTAACCTTACCTGTATCCCACCTCAGTAGCAGCAAAAGTGTTTTACAATACAGTATGAGCACAGTAAGTACATTGTAATTATTTTTTAATGTAAGTAAATAGTAGTTAAGGCCACTTAATATTGTATTTATTTATTTAGTCATTTAGCAGATGCTTTTATCCAAAGCTACTTACAAATGAGGACATTATAGAATCAATCAAAACCAACAAAAGAGCAACAACATGCAAGTGCTATTACAAGTCCTGGTTAGCCTAACGCAGTACACGTAGGAAGTTTTTTTTATTATTTTTTTTATTAAAACGAGTATATAGAATATTAGAAAAAAGAAACCTAGTGTTAGTTTTACAAGAAAAGCTAGCAGTTAGAGAATAAATATGCAATTGATAGAGGGTGTGTTTTAAAAAAATAAAAAGACAGATTAGATACAATAAATTTAGAATAGAGAGTGCTAGAGTTAGAGGGTCAAATAAAGATGGAAGAGATGTGTTTTTAGCCGTTTCTTGAAGATGGGTAAGGATTCAGCTGCTCGGATTGAGTTAGGCAGGTCATTCCACCAGATGGGAACAGTTAATGAAAAAGTCTGTGAAAGTGATTTTGTGACTCTTTGGGATGGTACACTTGCAGAATGAAAGCTTCTAGAGGGCATATGAAGTAATGAATTTAGGTAAAGGGGTGCAGAGCCAGTGGTGGTTCTGTAGGCAAACATTAATGCCTTGAAATTAATGCGAGCAGCTATTGGTAGCCAGTGCAAATTGATGAACAGAGGTGTGACGTGCGTAATAACGTGTGTAATATAAAGTGGGACTGATTTTTTTGTAACAATGTAACAAACTGTAAGCATTTTAATCCTTCCTTGTTTAATAAAAGTAGTAATTCCTTTGCTATAAATACTTCTGACTGCAACTTTTGAACGGTAGTGTTAGTGTACATACACACCTTTTGTAACACTAAGTAATTTTCTTAACGGCTTAAAAAAATAGTTCAGAAATTCCCCCTGATAAAAGAACTATTTATTCATTGTATGATACTGTCCTGTCTTCGGTTACTTCATGGCAATGATTCAGTCAGTTTCTCAAGCAAGACTTATGGGCCTTTCCCAAACAATGTGAACATTATCTATTTACCACCGAAAAACAGCTCACACAGAGTCAAAGCCAAGTGAGAGCATGCTTGTGTTTGCTTCCCTTCCCTTTCCCCCTGCATTGCAGTGGCTGGTGCTCTGTTTTTGGATCTTGGACCAGACACTAGGGAAAGGAGTATATTTAGGACATGGATATTTTCTCTCAGAGTGTGCTATTTTAGAAAATTCTTAAAATGGATGAAATGAAAACTAGTTAAAACAGGGTCTCAAATCTCTCTAAATTGGCTCCAACATGTTAACAGCTTTGCAAGTGCAATCCGTTTGGTTATTTGCAAAACATCTGCAGAATGCTTAGTGTTTCTTGTTCACCAGAGCATCCATGTACACCTTTGGGGTTTATTACAAGTCATTGTCAAGTTGAAAAACAAATGGATCACCTAAGATATCTTTGAAGTGCACTAAGTGCGCCAAGAGTATGTGAACACACCCTTCTAATTAACGGGTTTGTTTCAACCCCTTTAACGTAATGCTACACCATACAGTGACATTCTAGAGATCTGTGTGTTTCTAACCTTATGGCAGTGGTTTGAGGAAGGGGCTCTTTCTGCTCCAGCGTGACAATAGCCATGTGCACAAAATTGCTCTATTTAATGCCCATGGTTTGGAAAATGACATGTTCAACAAGCACATGTGAGTGTGGTGTCCAGGTGTCCACATGCTTTTGGCTATATAATTTATAACTGTATCAGTTCTTGCCTTGGAAGGTGACTAACCGTGTTACTATCTATGGACTCACACTGCTTGAGCAGTGTGAAAAACACCTGCAGAACACGTGTTCACCATCTATGCTTCTTACAGATACTTGGCTGTGTTTCTATCCTTCAAATATCCAGGTTTATTTGGACTTCTGCCAAACTATGTGTTGGTGTTCAGTTGAGGATTATAATCAGTCCCATCATGGGCTTTTTTACATTTATTTAATGTTGTATTAATCGAGCTTGCATTTTTATGTGTATATGAATTTGACTAATTTCAAATTTTCATTTTGGGCGAACTGTTCCTTCCTAAATATACCAAAAGTGACAGTAAAGACATTTAAAATGTTACCGTTGTACAATTTCTGCTTAAAATATACATAAATGCTGTTCTTTTGTACAAATGTTAAGCAGAACAACATTAATGTTTTAAACATTAATAACAATAAGAAATGTTTATAAAGGAATTACTTTGCTAGATGTCACATGCTGGTTTGTAGTTTAATCTACAGTACACTGGTTTGCATGGTCCAGTTAGCCTCTACTGGTAAGGGCCGTAACCGTAACTACTTCTACTATCTTTCTCCATTGACATCTATTTAAATTTAGCCATTTATTGTAAATGAAAAATATTTTTTTTGCATGCATATTAATTTAAAATATTTCTTAATAGAAATTATTTTGCCAGTGAATTTTGACATCACATTATTATCAGCATTATTATGTCATTTCGTTATAGCTCAGGTTAGTCTGATGCCACTGACCTCTCAGTTGGCTCATAAAGTTATATTATCCATTGAGCAATGATGGCAGCAACAGGTTTTTTATTTAAGGAAAAATCAGGCCTTTGGACACATATTAATTGATTACATTTGGTCTGATTACTCTATAAACTTCCACAAATCTAATCAGGGGTTAATTTCCCAAAAACAACTATGGTCGCAAGTTCCGTCGTTACCAATATAGTTCAATGGAACTAATGACCATAGTTAGCTAACGATGCTTTTGGGATGCTTTTCGCACCCCTGAGTGGTTTGTCTATTTGAAGATAAATCTGTAAATTTTTAAATACTCAAAAAAAGTTTTGAAAGAGAAAACAACATTAGTATGAATTTCAGTATTTTAGAAAAAAAAAATCCTCATCTCATTTTGATAATGAAAAGCCTAAGTAAGACGGTCCTCATTGGGGGTAAAAAAAAAGTGCTATTTTTGAAAGGATGACCCAGTAAATTGAAAGTAAGCAACTGACTCTTGTGTTTATAGAAAGTGCGTTTAGAAAATTCTGGGTTTGAAAAGAAAAATAGCATCTGTCAAGTTTGGTTATGTAGAGATCTGTGGTTTACTGAAAGGCGGCAGGATATCCGTCAGCTTTATCGAGGACACCGCTAATCAGGAAAACCACAGGAGTCTAGGTTCTGTAAGGCCGCTCCGCATACTCAGACCCTTCACAGATTGATTCCTATCTGATGGAGGCAAAGACTGCTAATTGGGATTTAAGCATGAATAAGTTCCGGGACTTCTCTAAATGATTCATTTGAAGATAAGATTTTAATAGCTTAATGTTTTGGCAATTAATCTTATAAGAGCCTTTTTTTCCCTCCCCTCCTGTTAAGCATCAAGAGCTGCACCATCAGGAAACCAAGCTGAATTAATCCATTACATTTTGTATACAGTTTTTTTGTGAGATTTGCAGTTTGAAGTTAGTTTTTTTCATTTTATATTTTATGCATTGGTTGGGATTGAACAATCTTCATTCAATAATTATTATATTGAGCCAAAGGATGATTCTAGATTTAGATTTAGTTTGTTGTCATCAGAATCTGTTTTGTTATGTTAGTTTTCAAGTGTTGCATAATGTGAAGCAGCTGTTTTTGCACTGATTCCAGACTTCTTTTGTTATGAAAGATTCTATCTTTTGGTTTGTGTCCAAGAGTTCCAAAAAAAAGTATTTCATTGACTAGATTATTATAAAAAAATAGAAATTATAAAATGGCTAATTATTCATTAATTCCCGCTGCTATAATTATATAGTGGTATCTACCACTGTATGAATATGAAATTAATCATTTTGGTCACATAACATTTTGGTCATAACACCCACCCTAGTCAACAGACATGCCTCAATCTGTTCTCTAAAGTTTGGTGTTCCTGGAATCAAATTGCTTATTATGTCTGGTTGAGAAAAAGGGTCATTAAAGGGTTACTCCACCCCAAAATGACAATTTTGTCATTAATCACTTACCCCCATGTCGTTCCAAACCCATAAAAGCTTTGTTCGTCTTTGGAACACTTTTTAAGATTTTGTATGAAAACTGGGAGGTTTGTAACTGTCCCATTGACTGCCAAGTAATTAGCCGCACCACAAGGATATGCTGGTTTTGTTCAAATCAAAGCGTAGAAAACGTATCCTTGTGGCGCGGCTATGTAACAGCATACGCTATGTGCGTCCAGTGGATATTCTTCAAAATGGCGCTACGCTGACAGGAGGAGACAAATTATTGAATATTGTCTTTATTTTTATTTTCTTTGCATACAAAAAGTATTCTCGTCGCTTCATAACAATTAGATTGAACCACTGATGGCAGATGGACTATTTTGGCAATGCTTTTCATACTTTTCTGGACCTTGACAGTGAAAATTACTTGGCAATCAATGGGGCAGTCACAAACATCCCGGTTTTCTATCAAAATATCTTAAATTGTGTTCCAAAGATGAACAAAGCTTTTACGGGTTTGGAACGACATGGGGGGTAAGTGATTAATGATACATTTTTATTTTGGGGTGGAGTAACCCTTTAAATGACGACTTATAGGAAATAGGAGTTTTTCTGACCCAGAATATATTCAGTGTTGTCTCAGTTGTTGTTTGATTGTTTGTAATAATCAAAAAATGTTATATATCAGTCCCTCATTTACTCGATTAGGCCTGCGGATTCCCACCTGTGGATAAAATAATATCTTAAGTCCATATTAGTGTGCTTTTAAAGGGCCTTTGTCCAACAGATGGTTTAACAAATCCCCCATCATTTGCTTAAGAGCGTGGACGTTTGTTTATAAGAGATTTTTCGAAAAACATCATATCCTGACGTGACATCCAAAAGATACATTTTAAATTGGACTTATATCCCAAAAAAAATAACAGATTACAGAGAGTAGCATATTTCAGCCACTCTGTAATGTTCGACAATAAATCGAGTCTAAAAAGAGATAAAGATGCAGGGCAAACATTTGGGATATTCAGTAATCCCCAACATACTTGACAGTCTTTTCTCACTCATGGATAAATAGGACAGGAAGAGTTATGTAAAAGAAATTCAGCATAGAGCTATAAATATACCAAATCTGCATGTTTTGAACAGAAGTCTGCGCTTCTGGGAAAGCACTTAGTCATGGCAATGACATACTTATTTTCTTTAATCCGAAATGCCTAAAACTCCATGTCGCTATGAATGATACAGTACTACATCCTACTATCTAACATTTTAATCCTTAAAGATTTCTTTCTTTAGCATTTCTTTCCTGAATCAGAAATATCTCAGGATTGTGTCCACAAGTTTTGCATGACTGCAGCTCAGAAAATGTGAAAGAGTCTGATTTGCCCTCCGTAGTCAATTATTGCCTCTGTCCAGTTCAGGAAAAATAACTCCACAGGACGCTATTCTATTGCTTTGAGGTTAAATTCGGGCAGAGGTGGCAAGGAGAAAGGGTACAGCATGGCGGATGGCCTAGAACAACAAATGCATTGTGGTTTGTGCAGGGCTTACGAAGCCAAAGCTTATGCTTAGACCCTTTGTCAGATGTACAACAGATCAGATTCCTCATCCCCTTCACCAAAATGCCACTGTATGAACTATATATCCCAACTTTACTGTTTTAGGTTTGATACAATCCTCCCAAACCGACTCTTAAAGGGATAGTTCTCCCGAAAATGAAAACTCTGTCATCATTTACTTAACATCACGCAAACAAACCTGAAAAGCAAAAGAAGAAAAAGAGGGGTGGTTTTGGAGCCTTTTGACTTTCACTGTATGGGCAAAAATAGTTAAAGCATTCAAAATATATATTTTTTCTGTTCTGCAGTTCTGCAAAATGTCTTATTTTGTGTTCTGCAGAAGATAGAAAGTTCTACTAGTTTGAGTGTGAATAAATAATGATTTTTGGGTGAAATTGGGTAATTTAACTAAATATCATCTTTTGTGTTCTGCAGAAGATAAAACATCCTACTGATTTGAGGGGGAGTAAATTATGTTTTTTTGGGTGAACTATCCCTTTAAGTTTAAGCCCAAGCCTTGTAAGTGCTAATTACAGGATATCTAATGATGCTTATGTACCCTTAGCTGTATTATTTGTTAAAAATTGTCTTGAGGAATCCTGCCATGTAGTGTTGATACCATTTCAAATGGTCATTTTTAGGATTCTTCGTGGAATGCGAGGAATGGCGAAGCAAAGCAAACATCGCTGCCGACTCTGCGCCCTAAAACAACGAAATGATTGATGGCGCAGTTTAATGTTCGGGGCATGTGGCAGAGATTAATTCTCATTTGGCTCTTTGTATAAACGCTATCTTGTGCATCTAAGGAGCCTGCTCATTGTCTCGCCGAACAGGCAGGTTTTGAATGATGTGCACTCGCGTCTTTGTCAGCGTATTAGGTGGAATATCTCGGTCCATTCACGGACAATGTGATGAATGAAACAAGACTCTTCCGGGCTCAGAATCTCTCACACCATCATCATCCATATTGGCACGCGATACAATGAGGTTTAGCGCGTAGGCCCTGCAGGTGCTTTCTGCCCTGTGTTTCCCACACCTGGAAGGGCACCAAAGGGCATGGACACCCTACACGCCTATTCAGCGTCGTGTCTCGAAGGCTCCGCCCACTCTATAGGATACACTACTCCGCCACCATGTTAACAATGAGCATCGCTATCACTGTCCATCTATTCAACGCTGGGTGGGACGCACTTATCATAAAGGCTCCTGTCATTTTGATGGCCGTTATCATTGAATACGCCTTCATGAAACCAGTCATAAAAAAGACTGCCACCTTGGGAGGCCCTGTTCCGATCCATCTCCAAAGGAAGAGAAAGAGTCGGGGTCAGAACCTCCACTTTTCAGTTGTCATTTATCACGTCAATAGAGACTGTACATTACACAGGATTAATCGGGCTGAATTGAGGCTCCTAGAGAAAAAGGATATACAGGGACGGCTTGAAGATCAAGAGATAAAAGAAAGCGGTAAAAAAAGAACTATGGGATTTTGAGCCCTTTGAGAAGTGGCCAATCTGGCATGAAGTAGCGGCGCCAGCGCCAGCAATATGTCTTTACTGTATTATGAGCCGCGTACTGGAAAGCTCAGTACTGTCATCAAATGTCACCGGAAGGCTGTAATTGGACTGCATCCTCAGGCTTACGGGTCAGAGTTTGCAGAAGCTAAGCGCGTCGGATTTGCGTCCTCGGATGGCCCCGTTGTAGAAATGAGCGAGCTGATGGCATGCAGTTCATTATTTGCCCGCCACATGCCTGCCAAATTAGTCTTGTGACTACAGTGGGAATCGCAGGCCCTGCTGCGCCCACTGTCCTCTCTCTTCATGGGCACTGGTTTGAACGTCTCTTTCCGAGAAGGTCACATGGCGGTTCATTTACTGCCATTTATGACATAATTTCTTTGTTACTCGATTTGCTGAACAGATCTCTGTGTTGAAATGGGAGCATATAAATGATTGGGGTGATTTGCTGCAGTCTTTATGTTTTTTTGGGGGAAATACCTGTGCTTTTAAAAAGAACTCAGGAAAACATCCCCTGAAAACACAAGAGGTTTCTTTATAGAGCAGTAATGAGTCGTGTTTGTTAATAGTGATGCCTGGGTCTGATGTGTGAGAGATTTAATTTTGCATTTTTGTTTTAACAATAAAATGTACCAAGTAAAAAATATTTTGATATTTGTTACAAGCATTTTGCTCAGGGGAAGGGGAGTTGAGTAGAAAGAAAGTTATTTTGTTTAAAATCAAAGTTACTTTAGGGAATTCCTTTCGAATGATATTACTGTTGTCTCTGGGTTTTTCCCCTCCTTAAAGAATTCAGAGCTTTAGAATATACTTTTTGGTTCTTATCCATCAATGTAATAAAACACAAATGCATTATAAATAATTACACTGTTGGAAAACCATCTAGCATAGATTAATAAAAAAATAATTGTTTTACATGGATACATGCATTTTAAAATTTAATTTATTATTGAATTTTCAGCAGCCAATACGTCAATATACTCATTTGATGCTCAATAAATATTTCTTATTATTATCAATGCTGAATACAGATATGCTGCTTAATATTTTTGTGGAAATTGTGATACCTTTTCAAGATTCTTTGAATAGAAGGTTCAAAAGAAAAGCATTTACTTGAAATAGAAATCTTTTGTAACATTATAGATGTCTTTACTGTCACATTTGATACGTTTAATGCATCCTTGCTGAAAAAAGTATTAGTTTCTTAATACAAAAACAAAAACTCTTGCTGACAAGATGGGGTTCTTTCACAGTACTTCAGACTTGGATGGCTCCGTTGTTGTGCTGTGCTGTGTGTGTGTGTGCGCGCGTGCATGCATGCACATAAAGCTCTTCTTTGTTGACCTTGTAGAGTTATAGTTTCCTTGTGAAATCTTTGAATTAGTCCTCCCTTCCACTGCTTTACACAATGCAGGCTGTTGTATTCTCAATCAGGAGAGGGTTAAGAAAGTGTCAAATGCATACGTGACGTCAAAACATACCTGAAAATATGTCAAGAACAGCCTGTAGTGTTAATTTGAAGCACTTGTTATTTTTTCCCGTCTGTACCATAATGAAGAGTACATTTCATACATAATTTTAAGTTTATTTAGATGAATTGGGATATAATTCAAAGGTTCACTTATGGATTACTTTGCAACCGAAAATAAGTTAGCATTGATTCTGACTGTCTTTTAAATGGACATAGTTAACAGCACTTTAGCTATGGATTTGGGGGGAAATGGTCTGAATTAGAGTGATTCTAGCCTTTAATATTTAATTGTCTTTAACTCTCCAAACCACTCTTTGAATTTAAGCATATTGGATGTTCTTCCTTTTTAGGCAATTTGAAAAACCTATATTTTATTTGATTACATTTTTGATTTAAAGGATAAATAATTGTATTTATTTATAAATACTTTTATTATTAATATTTATTTTGTGTACACTTGTAAGCACACTCATTTCTCGGACTAGGTTACAATCCAGTACAGTATAAGATAAACAGATATGCCCATATTACATTTCTTAGCAACCTAACTGCTCGTATAAAGATCTTAATGCCCTATTTCGGATGAATTTAATGTGCAGCTTTGGTTGCCTGTTGAGATATTAAAGATAATTTAATTTACATATGCTTTAAATAGGCCACACCAATATTTAATGTTATTTATCCCATCTCTACCCTTGTACACCCTTGCCTGCATGTCAAGCAGTGACTCACTGACCTGTGATTAATGTGAAGAAACATTATTCTAATTTTCTTGATGGGTTCCATGTCTTGACAAGACCTTGAGGAGCATTTATCTTGTCATTCTCAGAACTAATACATAGTCTTGCATATTAAAGCTTTACAGAGCAGTGAAAACAACAGGATACAAGGCTGAAAACAATCCACAGCTTTGTGTCTGTAGTTACAGTGTATAATCTAGTTCATGGGAATGCACAGTTTTGGCTCTACTCCCTAGGTCCCTGCGTCATTTTAATATTTAGATAAGACACAAGTGTGATACCTCTTTCTCTGAAAAGAGAATCCAGCATTTTGCAAGTCTTGAGTGTGTTCAACACTGCCTTTAATGAAATGCAGAATGATTGTGTTTCATGTTGTATTGAGATAATGTCTGGCACACCTGTAGAATTGGTTTGGTCTTAAGCCTTTATAAAAGTCCACCTGGCCCAGCTGGGTAAGTGATGTCAAGGTCCTCACAGACGGTTTACTCTTTCTGAGCCTCTCGCCCCTCACTTAAATTTCTCTTGAACTCTTCTCTGTAATTACTCAGACATTTGGGTTTAAACTAGGGCTGTGTTTTAATTACATAATGTGCTGATCAATTAATAAAATGTGTTGACAATGAATCACATATATAAATATTTGCCAAGAAAAGCTGCCAAATGAAGACAAGATTGAAGTCAATATATTGTGTTTTTGTTCTCCATTCATTAAAATGATTTTGAAAGTCTCTTAAGCTCACCAAAGCTGCATTTATTTGATATAAAAATACATAAAAAACGGTAAAGTTGTTAAATATTATTACAATTTTAAATAACTTTTTCCCCTATTTCAATATGTGACCCTGGACCACAAAACCAGTCTTAAGTCGCTGGGGTATATTTGTAGATATAGACAAAAATACATCGCATGGGTCAAAATTTGAAATTTTTCTTTTATGCCAAAAATCATTAGGATATGCCATCCTCGACGTTCTCACATCATCTCCTTATACTGACGAATGCCCCATCTGCTCAGAGCTCGTGGACGCGCTTTCGCGCGCCACTGAAAAGCTCTACATCGATTGGCCTGACGAGCCCCGCGAGTCTAAGTCTTCCAAACTCGATGAGCGGTTGCTTAGCGGCCCAAATTCAAGGCCTGAATGGAAGAAGCTACAGTTTTCAGCAATCTGCGTCATGAGATCTCTAGATCCTGGACATTAAGTAAAGATCATATTCCATGAAGATATTTTTTAAATTTCCTACTGTAAATATATCAAAACTTAATTTTTGATTAGTAATATACATTTCTAAGAACTTAATTTGGGCAATTTTAAAGGCAATTTTCTCAATATTTCTCTTTCATAGGTTCACTCAACGTAAAGCTAAGATGCTTTGGGAACGCCTCTGGGCGTGCCGATTGTCTGAAACCCGTATAGAATCACGCCAATTCATTGGCTGATGGCGCGGATGCCATCCTCAATGTTCTCACGTCGTCTCCTTATACTGGCGAACACGCCATCTGCTCCTCAGATTTCTCTGCCTTCACGAAGCGGCCATATTAGCCCTTCTGTTGCGATGTTTCTGGCCCGATTTCGATTGTTTTCTCAGGATTTTCTTCGTTTGCACTTCGGCGACTGCAGCAGTAGAACTCTGTTCTCCTTGCGGTGAAGTACCATAGACTATCGTCGCTATCAGCCTCCGTTTTCTCGCTTCATCGCGAATGACGACTCTCACAGTAAGTGTGTAAAGTGCCCTGAATAGAAAGTTTTCAGGATTGCTGGTGAGACCCTGAATTTCCTCAGCTGTCGCAGATGGTTCAGTCTTTGCCTGGCTTTCTTAACCTGTGTTTAAATGTGTGCAATCCAAGTCAGGTCCTCGGAGATGTTTACACCAAGATACTTGAAGCTGCTCACCCTCTCCACAGGGGTCCCACTGATCATAAGAGTAGTGTAGGGCTGTTGTCTCTTCCTGAAGTCCACGATCGGCTCTTTATTTTTGCTCACGTTCAGAGAGAGACAGTTGTCCTGGCACCATGATGTAAGTCTCTCTACCTCATCCAAGTATGCGGTCTCATCATTGTTGGAAATGAGGCCCAGAACCACAGTATCATCAGTAAATTTGACAATAGAAGTGGAGCTGTGAGAGGACACGCAGTCGTGTGGGTAGAGAGAGTAGAGCAGGGGACTCAGGACACAGGAGGCGGGGCGAGACCGTTCAAACGTTTCTACCCGCCTCCAACACATTCTCCTCACTCAGATCTGCCACACCCACCCAGCAGGTTTTGGTGTGCAGCAAACGGCAATCTTTCTCAAGGTGGCAGTCGGGAGAGGCATCAGGCTTTCTCTCACTACTACCTGTTCCTCCATCACCTGCGGCCCGCGTGATAGGAGACACGTTCGGTTTTCTCCCACAGCCTACGAGCCCCGTACCGACCACTCTTTAGTCTAGTCCATGAACAAGGACGCCAAGGACTTTCCTTCGTGGTGGACGAAGTCACACCAACCCCCCCCCCCCCCGGACCTTTTCGACACCCCAACACTGGTATTTCTTCCAGAATACAAAACTCTGCTTCCTCTATCGCATTTCTTTCACGAATGGGAGCGTCTACCAGGGGTATCGTCTTGGGCTCTCCGCACAGTTCGGTCCAGCTACACACTTCAGTTTGGCCGCAATCCCCCCCTGCTTCGACAGGGTTCACCAGACAGTAGTAAGCAGCACCTCAAAGGCTTCGGTGCTACAGCAGGAACTGTCCTCCCACCTCAAAGGGGCAAAAGAGGAAGTCCCTCAATCAGACCTGGAACAAGGCTTTTTCAGCCGCTATTTCCTTGTGCCAAAGAGGGATGCGGTTTACGACCCTCTCCATTTACAAAAGGAAGTTCAATATGTTGATGCTGAAGACTATTATGTCTCAGATTCGAGTGGGAGGCTGGTTTGTCACTGTCGACCTGAAAGATACTTATTTCCACATTCAGGTCGTCTGGCAGCACAGGAAGTTGCTTTCGGATTGCCTTTGGAGGGGGAAGGCTTATCAATACAAAGTTCTTGCCTTTGGCCTGGCTTTGGCGACGAGGACGTTCACAAAATGCATGGATGCTGCCCTGCCCCCGTTGAGGCTCCAGGGCATTCGTGTACTCAATTACCTGGAATATTTGCTCATTCTGGCCCACTCCAGGGAGTTAGTGAGCTGTCACAGAGATGTCGTCCTCCGCCACGTTCGTGCTCTTGGCCTCAGAACAAACACCAAGAAGAGTGTTCTCTCCCCCTCTCAGAAAACTGTGTTTTTGGGAGTTCACTTGGATTCCGTTCAGATGCAGACCCATCTGGCTCCTGCCTGGATTTCCAGCCTCAATACATGTTTGGCCAACTTCAAGTTAGACCATCATGTTTCCGTGAGAACTTGTCGCAGGCTCTTAGGCCTCATGGCCGCAGCCTCCCATGTGCACCCTAAACCCTAAACAGGCATGCACACCATCTCCTCCTTTGGACTCAGGACAAGTTCCCCTCCTTGAGAGCAGTTCATGTTCCAGGAGTCTTGAAACTCACAGCCGACTTTCTGTCTCGACAGAAGCTCAGGTCGGGGGAGTGGATGTTGAACCATCAAGCAGTAGCCCAGGACCTGCTCTTTCAGCTTCAGGGCAAGATCTGGCACCCTCAACCTGAGATCTGGAAGCTGTGGGGGTGGCCCATCCAAGGCCACAGGTTTTGATTTCTAGTCTTCCTGCTGAAGTTCAGGAGACTATCGCTAACGCCAGAGCCCCCGCCACTAGGAAGTTGTACTCTTCCAAATGGAAGGTCTTTGAGTCTTGGTGCTTAGCCCATGCAGTAGACCCAGTCAACTGCCCTATTGGTCCAGTGCTGGAGTTACTGCAAGAGAGACTTGAGGCATGGGCGGCTGCTACCATCTTAAGGGTTTATGTCGCGGCCATCGCCGCTCATATGGCGCTTTTCCACTGCGTGGTACGACTCAGTTCGGCACGGCTCATTACGGCACAGCTCGGTTCGGGTCGGTTTGCGTTTCCACTGCAGTTTAGTACCGCTTTAGAGTGTGCGGGATTATTCACATGTCGTTATAGTTGCGCCGCCTCTACTGCGGTGACATCATCGTAAACGCGCCACAAACAAACACACAACAAAGGAGCATATCGATTGAATGGTGTTTTTCATTCTCGGCATGTGGATGTTTTTAACAGCAATGGAGAGGCCTATGAGAATGCTTGGGATTTATCCCCAGCAGCAGAGACTGGTGGCAATGCCACAGGCTGTAGATGAGGAGGGCAGGGATGTAATAATCCCCATCCACTTGATTGGCTCTATGACTCTCTCTCCTCTCCACCTGTAGCTGGTGTGTGGTGAGCGCACTGGCGCCGTTGTCCTGTGGCAGCTGTCGCATCATCCAAGTGGATGCTGCACACTGGTGGTGGTTGAGGAGACCCCACATGATTGAAAAGCGCTTTGGGTGTACAGCAATACACATTAAAGCGCTGTATAAGTGCATCATTCATTCATTCATGTTCGTGCAGGTGTGCTGCGTTACTTGAATAGTTAACAATTCATGTAGAATGTTCTGTGAATTATCAATACACTTTTGAATAATATTTCAAAATGTTCAATGTATCCCTTGTTTTTTTTATTTATGTGTTGGTTTGTATCATCGTGGCATTAATCATTTGTCTTTTTCAAGAGATTACGCGCTCATACAATAATACATTTTTAATATAGTCTGGAGGTACACTTATTCGATCAGATTGTTTTTAATTAAAGCAAAACACACATAAAAAGGTACAAATATAAACAGAAAACGTACTCTAAAAGTATACAAAGTGCAAAAAATATATACACAAGGCTTTTTCATTCCGCGTCGCCCCATCAAGCTCTCGCTGGATCCGCTCCTCGGCTATCAACGAGAGGCACGTCTGTACTTCCTCAACAGACAACGAAACAGACATTTTTTGGTTGATACAAAAAGGTGCGTTTGTTCAAACAAAAGTTGCATCCGATTCTTCGCTGGCTGTGGTGATTTAAATCTAGCGGTTATATGTTGGGTCTCGTGTCACAAGTTCAGTGACGCATAATGACGATTCTCTCCAGCCAATTAGTGATCAGTAGAGTTTACACATCACGTTTTGGTAATGGTACGGATCGCTTGGAACCCCGGCCGAGGTGGTACTAAAAAAGTACCAGGTACCAGGTACTGTACCCAGTGGAAAACCCCCCAAAAGTGAACCGTACTGAACCGTACCGTGCCGTACCATGCAGTGGAAAAGCGCCAATAGAGAGCTGGATGAGATTCCCCTGGGGAGACATCAAATGGTTTCTGCGTTTATGCGTGGTGTCTGAGACCAGTACGTCCCATTGTAGTTCCTTCCTGGGACTTGTCAATAGTCCTTGAGGGTCTAATGGGAGCCCCATTTGAGACCTTAGAGTCAGCTCCAGAACGGATTCTGACTCTTAAGGTTACTCTTTTGTTGGCGCTGACGTCGTTGAAAAGAGTTGGGGACTTGCAGGCTCTCTCTATCAGCGAGAGGTGTATGGACTTCGTCCCGGGTCTGGTCAAGTTGACCTAGGCCTGGCTATGTTCCGAAGGTTTTATCCACATCGTTTCGCTCCCAGGTGGTCACACTTCACTCTTTCCATCCTCCTCCCTTTGCTTCAGTCGAGGATGAAAGGCTTCACGTGCTCTGTCCTGTCCGAGCATTGAAGATCTATGTGGACCGCTCCAGTCTTTGGAGACAATCCCCCCAATTGCTGGTATGTTTTGGTGCTGGCCACCGTGGACTTGCCACATCGAAGCACAGAATTTCTCACTGGGTGAGGGATGCTATTTCGCTAGCTTATGAGGTGCGTGGTCTTTCTTCACCTCTCAGCGTTCGAGCGCATTCTACTAAGAGCGTGGCTTCCTCTCAAGCTCTTTTCAGAGGGGTCCCCCTAGAAGATATTTGTGTAGAGGCAGGATGGTCCTCTCCGCACACTTTTGTCAGGTTCTATAACTTGGATTTCGACACGGCTCCGGGGTCCCAGGTTTTATCTGCTTGAACCGGCCGTGTATGCTGTCTGGTTCGTAGACGGGCCAGATAGGGCAGCGTTTTTAGCTTGGCGTGTTTGGTATATCGTTCCCAAAGCTTCTTAGCTTTACAAAGATTTGAGTGAACCTATGAAAGAGAACGTCTCGGGTTACTCGCGTAAAGTAAACTAGAGAAATCTGAGGAGCAGATGGCGCGTTCGCCAGTATAAGAGACGACGTGAGAACGTCGAGGATGGCATCCGCGCCATCAGCCAATGAATTGGCGTGATTCTATATGAGTTTCAGACAATCGGCATGCCCAGGGGCATTCCCAACGCGTCTTAGCTTTACGCAGCGTCTCGCTCCCTATTCAGAGAACAAGGGTTACGCAAGTAACCAGAGACGTTTTTTTTTGCACCCTCAGATTCCAGATTTTCAAATAGTTGTATCTCAGCCAAATATTGTCCTATCATAACAACCCATACATCAATGGAAATTATTCAGCTTTCAGATGGTGAATAAATCTCAGTTTCAAAAAATTGACCCTTATGACTGGTTTTGTGGTCCAGGGTCACATATTTTTTTAAATGCTATTTATTCCTGTAATGCAAAGCTGACTTTTTAGAAGCCATTACTCAGTGTCACATGATCCTTCAGAAATCATTGTAATATGCTAATATGGTACCCAATATATATATTTCTACTGTCAATGTTGAGAATAGTAGTGATTTTGGTGGAAACGATAATTTTTTTTTACGTTTAAAAGAACAAGAACAATTTATTAAAATACAAATTGTAAGCTTTCCTAAGCTTATAAATATGTTAACTGTCACTTTTGATCTGCTTAATGGATCCTTGCTGAATAAAAGTATTAATTTCTTTGGAGGCAAAAATAAAAGCAAAAAAACAACAACAATGAAAAAACAAACAAACAAAAGAAGCTTTTGACAAGTAGTGTAAGTCTATCTATTTCCCACAGCAATTCATTCTGAAATCTAGTTCTTGTATTTTGTCAACACATTTTTTCTTTAATTGTTGCTCATATACTTATGAGCATTACATTCATGAATTACATTCATGTGAGCAAAGCATTTTTAAGTTACCTCTTAAAATTAATTAGTGATTTTTAATGATAATTCAAAAGTAACATGATAATGAATCACAGGTAATTAAAGAGATAAATCACCCAAAAATAAAAATGGTCATGATTCACCCACCCGCATGTCATTCCAAATGCATCTTTTTACTCAGAAAAAATAGTTTTTTTAATTTATTTTTTATGACAATGAGAAAGTGGTGACAGAATTTTCATCTTTGGGTGGACGGTCCATACATCTATACATCTAATTATCAATTAATTAAGACCTATTAAGTCTATTTTTACTTATTTTGGCTTTGACAATTTTTTCGTCATTATATTCATGCTTTTGATATAGCACCATCTCCATCAATTTAAATAATCACATACTGAATAATTAGTAATTTAAAAATCTCTTCTGTCTAAAAAACAGGAAGCCACGTGTCAGCTCAGCACTCATTGGTCAAACCGGAGGATTGTTTGCTTGTAATGTTAGGGGCGTCTTGGCCTTGATGACCTCTTTTTTCCCCTTTGCCCCTAATAAGTCTTGATTCTGCAGCAGTAACAGAATGGTCAAACATATGTCAAGGGTAATCAAGGTCCAAATGCACCTGACCTGATATAATCCCCTTTGAAAGGGGCTTCCAACTGTTTACTATTGTTAACAATGAGTACACCGCTAAAGGAGCTTCACATTGTGAAAACAGTTTATTGGAGCACTTTACCACCACATAAAATGTCCAACGATCTTCAGAAGATCAAAAAAAAGGATAGTGCACTCAAAAAAAAATCTTATGTCATCATTTACTCACCCTTCTATTGAAAGTCAAAGAGGTCTAATGTTGTTTTGGACCCTTATTATGTAGACAAAAACAGTTCTTCACAATATCTTCTCGTGTTCCATAGAAGAAAGAAACTCATTGGAACAACATAAGGGTGAATAAATGATGACAGAAATTTCATTTTCAGGTGAACTACTCCTTTAAATACTAAGAAATGGAGTACAAAAATTATTAATGTTTGTGCATTGAATTCTCCTTTAAATACTATGGTAGCTCATTTCTGCCACGGAATAAAAAAAGGTAATTGCAACTTTCTTCCAATTTTGACAATTAAAATTTCAGTTCTGAGTTTGTCTCACAATTTGTACTTTATCGTTTCTGAGAACAAAAGTTTGCAGGTCAGAATTCTGTTTCGCAATTGTGAGTTTATCTATAGAACAGAGAGCAAGATATATAACTTGAGCTGACCTTCTTCTAACATCGCACGTGAGTAGATTTCATTTAAATCCAAACACTGTCATTTTTACACATAAAAAATTATAATTCTGTGATACTTATACATTCACAGTCATACATTCTTTTTTTCTGTTTCTGCTACCTTGAACAAAAAAATTCTGTTTTTTGTTTCTGACTTTTTATGAAAAGTCAGAATTGCAATATACAGTATAAACATTTTCTTGCTATTGCAAGTTTGTATCTCACAATTATAATTTTTTCTCTCAGAATTGGAAGTTTATATCTTGCAATTTTAATTTAACGTCTAACAATTGTAATTTTATGTAACAGTTTAGTTTGTTGAGTTGTGAGATTAAAAAGTCACAATTACTGTTTTATTAGTTTATTCCGTGGTGATAACGGACTTTCATGAAATCACCTCAGTGCACTGGAAGTGAATCAGCAAGAAAGGTCCTCGCTTTCACAGGTGGTCAGAAAGCGATACTGAGGCATACAAGTTGCTCAAAACGCACGCCTCCTGAAATGAGCATTATCACAGACTCCCACATCGCTCATCTGCCGTGCTATATTACCCCTCCACACCAACTTACATGGTCCCACCCCCACCGCTAGCCAGGTTTTGAGGGGGTTGGGGTGACAGACCGACCTTGCATGTCCACTAACGGTCACTTTAATGCACTGGGGTCAAGGGATTAGACCGGGAGGGCTCACCTCTCTCACACCGCACTGATAATGTGAATGAGGTCAGTGTCGATGAGGGAACTAGCGGAACCCAAACTCCCTCCCTACATCTCTAGGGGCAGCAGCAGTCATGCAGAACTCACAAATGAACACACAAAGTGTGAGCTCATAGGATTAGGTCACTGAATAAGGTCAGGACACCTCTGTGACAACGCTTGGAATCCCTTAAACTTGTTCTATTGACCAAAAATGGTTTGCGTCACAACTGCGGTTGTTAGGCAAACGGATTTTAAATGAATTTTGTGGTTTAGCTCTTAGGACTTTTAAGTCATTAGCTAAAGAGAGAGAAAAAAAAGTCATGTTCATGTTCAGAACTTGACTGTAATTTAAGCTGAACTAGTTTTCCATATCAAAGGTGTAATACTTCACTTGTTATCCCTGGCATACGCCACAACAAATACTTAGCTCATTGTTCATTCAATGTGGTTTACCAGTCATACAAGACTACACGATCTTGCCCTTTAGCTATCAACATATCTGTAATCCCCTTTGAAATATATGATCTGGGCTTCAAACATGCCTGCTGTCAGAGAGGCAAGTCTCTTTTGATAATATAGAACAAACACAAACAGTCATTTTCAGGGCTGACATAAACAGCAATATCACATCTTGTTTAAACATGCCGGAAAATAACACTGCGAGAACATAGCTCAGCATCGCATAGGACGTGACATAACTGGTAGCCTACTTTATGAAAACTATCAAATGGGTGTATGTATATATATATATATATATAATGTGTGTGTGTGTGTGTGTGTGTGTGTGTATATATATATATATATATATAAATATATATTGCGCACACACACACAGACGCACAAAACATACATTGTAAAATAAAAGAAATCCATATACACACATATACCATTCAAAAGTTTGGGGTCAGTACTTTTTTTTTTAGCAAGGATCCATTACATTGATCAAAAATGACTGTAAAGACAAATTATTCTAATTTAAATAAATGTTATTATTTTAACCTTTCTATTCATCAAAGAATCCTGACCCCAAAAAATTGCCACGGTTTCCAAAAAAAATGTAAGCAGCACACCTGTTGATATAAATAAATAAATAAATAACATTTTGTGTACCAAATCATCATAGAGTTATTTCTGAAATAGCATGTGACACTGAAAATTGGAGTAATAACTGCTAAAAATGTGGCATTGAAAACAAGAATAAATAATATTTTAAAATATATTAAAATAGAAAAAGAGATTTATTGAAGAGTTTAATTTGTTTTAGTTGTAATAATATTTCAAAATATTATTGTTTTTATTGTATGTTTGATCAAATAAATGCAGCTGTGGTGAGCAAAAAAGAAGTAAAAATATACATTCATATCCGTAAAATGTGGACAAGACTATTGGTTTGGCTGACCAATGGAAGACATGAGATAAACTTGAAACCTGTATGAAAACAATCAGTATTTTTTTGTGTGTGTTTCTGTACTCTAGTGGTGCAGAAATTACTTCATCTTTAATAATAGCTTTCTTTTTTGAAATTTGAAAATTGAATGAAATATTCACAAGCAAATGTTTTTGACTGTTTTGCATGCTTTATGGAAGGAACATCCCTTTTTACCCCGGGAAATTCATATGCATCATATGCATTGAAACGAAGAGATGTTGGCGAGGAGGAGAGTCTGATCGGGGATCAGGGAGAGAGAGAGAGGAGAGGGAGTGACTTGAATAGAGCGAGGGGCTGATGGCTTGTCCTTTCAGTCATGTTCTTTGTTCTCTTCCGAGCGGCTTATGTTCTCCGACTCCACTCATGACAATCAACAGGGGACGACCATGTACAAGAGCGTCTTGCTTCTCTCCTGTCCATCTGTTTGACTACTGACTTAAATAACTCTGATCAGGGTTAATACACTGCTCCGTGCCAATTCATTGTATGGGTTGTGCGACAGTCAGGTTTTAATTAACAGTTTCCATTTTTTAAGTATTCCCCAAGGTCGTAATATTCACTAGGTTAACTAAACAGGGGGGCAGTTAAATGCATGTTGAGTTTTTACAACAAGATTTGATAAAACACAATTTATGTAAGCTCCTAGGTAAACTGAGTGGCATTTGTGCAAATACTATGAGCCATGCATTGTGGACTGCAGCTTAGGTTTCTTAATTCAGAGCTGTTTTCAGATAAGTAATCTGCCTTCTACTCTTTGAGTGGAGTTTTGAGAGGGATTCCTAAGAAAGCAATGCAACAGTTACTTTAATGCAACCTGAACATGTACACCTTATAAAACAGTATAATGGCAACATTTCATTCATTAATTATTTTTATCTCATTTGAATAATTTATTCAGGAAACTAAAGCGGATGAACATGTAGAGGCCGACCCCTAATTAGGCCTGCATTCCTTGGCTGTGATTGAGTCTCTTCTTTGAGCTTGTGAAACATGTGAACCTGTGGCATTGAGCTTTATCTGATTAAACAGAGCTGCAAACGCTCACTCAGAGGAACACAATTCTAAGCTATTGTTTGTTTTGCTGTGTGCTTGTTGAGCGTGGGGTGGACAGCATGCATGAAACTAAGCAGTTATTGCCATATACTGCTTGTTATTTTTCTGTCAGATGGTACTTATAGTCACGTCTCTTTTTTCGTTCTTTATAAAGGAGCAGTTGTGTTGAGCCCTTGCTCACTTGCTCCTGTGTGTCCCCATGTTTGTTTTTACTGCAGTTCACTGTGTTTGGCTTATGGATTGTAATTTTATAATAGTTGTTTGGATAGCCTCAGCTTCTTACACACAAGTAACTCTCTGGCTAATAGAGATGTTTAATGTGCCAGCTTGACAAGTTTACTTGGTCATATTTCTCTACATTTAACTGCCTTAAAGGAGTAACAAATACAACAGCAAAAAATTAGCACATTGAGATTTTTTTGGTCTAAAAATGTAAAATGGTATTATAGACCTATATATAATACTGTTCAAATGTTTGGCATTGGTAAGATGGTATATATGTATATGGTGAGCTATATACTGTATGTGTCTATGTATAATGTGTGTGTGTGTGTGTGTACAAAAATACATTTCATAATGTATGAATGCACAATTTTACTGTTGTTATACAGCATTACAATTATAATCAAATAATCCCAGCATTGTTCAGCCATTAAATATACTTTAAAAATATTTAATATTACCCTAAACTTTAGTGTGTATACATATTATTTATTTATCTCCTTTATATATATACACACACATGCACACACACACACACACACACACACACACACACACACACACACACACACACACACACAGAGAGAGAGAGAGCTGGTAGTAATTTATTATATGTAATCTGGATTACGTAATCAGATAAAAAAAATGAAGTACTTGAAATTAGAGTAAGTTATATTTTAAAATACTCTTAATCAGACTACAGTTACTTTTTATGGATTACATGATTACCTATTATTCACACAATAGCAATAAATTAATCAAAAATCATCGATTTTCCCTAATTTCTCTTTTTCATCTTTTACATTTTCCTTTCTAAAATAGCCTAGCGATTATACACATATTAGATATGTATATATAGTCCAGTTTTGTGGACATTCACACAAAGATTAGTCAGGTGCCGACAGCAGTTGACCACTGGATATACAAAAATCATTTCAGGTTTAAGAAGGGCATCTTTTTTAGTAAGTGTTTTATTTAAAACAAAGACTATAGAAATACGAAGACGGTTCACTCATATACTTATGAATGGGAGAAACTGCAACGCGCAATATGGAGGAATAGAATGAAAAGAGCCTTCTAAATGAAAGAGCCAAATTTCCCATAGAAACCTGACTATACCAGTCAATACACATGCGCACTATAAGCACGTTACGACTGGTCTAGCCTGAAAAATAAGCTTTTTAAACGCTATTTGAGCATAAGAAACAACATTCATTGGGCCATTAATTTCAGATTTTTGTTGCTGATTTGACATATGCAATTAAATTGTGAATTCAGCAAGCAGTTTTTGAGATTTAAGGATTCCCCCATTCATTAAGATTAAGAAGGCATTGCAAATATGGCTGTCGAGTGAAGAGATTTTCCTTTAAAGGCAGTTTGTTTTAAAATGATTTATTTTATTTTTTATGATTTAATTAATTGTCAGCTTTTCATTAAAATCACAACCTCCCTGCAGTTCCTTTACAAACCCTGTAGTTTGGGAAACCTTGATGTAATATAATGCTTAATGCACTTCATGTTGTAAATTACAATGAATGGAACAGGTTTTCTTACTCTTTGCATTTTTTACATCATTATGGTACAAGATAATGCTATTTAAATCAATATGAAAAACGAGTTAAAACAAAAGTAATCTAAAAGTAATCTGATTATATTACCTAAAATGTGCAATGTAACGGATTACGTTACTGACTACAATTTTAGTCATATAATCTGGAATCAGTAGCGGATTACAATTTGTAAGTAATCTACCCAGCTCTGTATACATATACATATACAGTATATATATATATATATATATATATTAATATACTAAATATATACTGAATATACTTTATATATATATATATATATATATATACTTAAATATTTATGGAGCCGCCAAATTTGTGTGAAAATAAATGTTAGTACTTTTAGACATGCAATGTGATAAGCTCATGGATTAAGACAATTTTACAGCACACAGCGACAAGCTGGTGTTATAAAGTGCTATGGTGAGAAAAAATGAAATCAAAAGACCTCCACCCCAGGGGGCCTTTAGCCCTGTAGTACCCTATACATATATAAAATAACTTATTCATATTCACTTTGTATCCCCATGTGTCTGTGGTTATGATACTGCAGCAAGGTCATACAAAGTGTTTTGCATGATATCCCTCCCTGTTTCCCTCCTCTCAAACATTCCCCAGTTCCCATCCTCTGTGTTTTTAAATAGTGCCACATTCCCTCTAGAGTTGCAATGGAATGAAAGTGGCCTCTGAACTGTTAGCATTCCTAAGTAAGTCTTCTGATTTTCAGAAAATGCTTGTATCTTGTTCTCCAGTTTGCAAGAGGCATGACTTCAGGAATCCAAGGTTTAAAATGAGGTCAAAATATAATGTGTTATTTTATGAATGGCTATTTCATGGTGTTTGATTAGCACCAGAGAATGGCTTGTTGTTTGTTGATAGCATTAATAGAGCTAAACTAAATAAAGTTAATAACTAAACGATCTAACTAAATAAACTGGATAAACACCTCAGCTGAAAACAGGAAAAAAAGAATGGAGAAATATAATGATAGGCAACAACAAAATGTCCAGACCCTCAATTTAGTGCTAATCCAAAAGTCTGAAAATGCTCATTAACCTTATACGATTAAACCCTGAGAGGATCCAGATGTCAGTGTTTGTGGTGTTTCATCTCTTTTGAACAGACACTTTACTTTTGTGCTTTATGCTTCTCTGTCTATTCAGCTCATATGAGACAATAGCGGTTTTGTTTGACAAAATCAGTGCTGTCTTAGTAAAGAGAGGGAAAGCGGATAAGGTTACATTTATTGAACAAAAAAACAGCTGTTCAAATTCAATGTAGAAAAACAAAAATATAAAGTAACAGAAAAATAATGATCAGCAGCAGTCAAGAAGGGAAAAGATTTCATTATATGAAGAAGTGGAAAGAAAATTAGGTTCAGTAAATTTTTTTAAAGCTGTTGAGAAATCATGCTTAGCATTGCTGAATTTTTTTATTCTGATTGGATGAAGCCGCATTACAGTTGCCACAATGTATCAAACAAACCAATTTATTTGGAGGCTTAAGCGAATAATATTGCCCAGAGGAAAATGTATTGCCTTGCAAACTAGTGAATTCATGTTGAAATCCATTAAATTCAATTGACTTTAGTATATTGGCATATCGGCAACGCGTTGCACACTGTCGGCCTGCGGACCTGAAAACCCGGATGAAATGGAAATTGCTCTTTCTTTGAACATGTGGGCCTTGAAGTAACTCCTGTATTGCTCTGGCCGGTAATTCTGATAAGCTGTCGGACACAGGCCGGGCTAGGGCCTCAGCGTCTCAGGCCAGGGCCGAGCTAGGGCCTAAATTTGAGGCATGTGCAGGGCACATAATCTATAATGTATTACAGTTTGGAAGTAACTTGCAAAACACTGACTGTTAATGAGAAACAATTGTGTTTTTAAGGAACTGTTTAATTTCTCCCTAGAGTCTACAGACTTCTGTTTTGAAAGATTTTGAGGTCGGAACATTTCTTCTTCCAGCAAATACATTTCTCATCTTCCCATCATGGCACGTGTAAAACGTTTGTTCTTGTCAAGACCCATCATGTTCTTCCTCTGAAGATAAACTTCATTTGCTCGCCTGTCAGGCTTTACAATAAAGAGAGACCAACTATTCATAAACAACTAGGAGATCAGTGGTGTTGGGCAGGTTGTAGAGTTCAAAGCTGGGTCACAGCACACATATCCATAGAGGAGAGATGAACCAGGTGTTGGCTACCTCAGAAAGCCGGTTGTATGTGGGCCATGAGGGCTATTTTCTGCATCTATTCAGTCAGTCCCTCTTAATCACACCTGGGTTTGTTAGCACCCCCAGGATCCACATCGTTATGGAAAGATCAAGGGAGAGTTTGTGGTCAAAAGTCTGCATGGTCAAGACAACATGTGCCTTAGAAGTATCTGACATACAATCGTTCTTCAAACAAGTCATCATTGTAAGAGAAGTGGGTTGTTTTAGCAACCTAAAATACAGCGTAATTTCCTCTTCAATCATTAATGAAACATTTCTTCACTGTCTTTGCTATGAAAGACCATAAAGATGACTTAAGGGAGTGTTTTACAGAAGTCCTCCGTGTCATGTCTCTTTCTGCCAAACCTCACCTATTCCTTGTATGTCTCATTTAGATGCTGAAAACCTCAGCAAACACAACACAGAGCTGTAGCATTTGATTAATGCATCTTTTATTGACATGCTCCCTCACATGTGGTTTGGCTATTGTATCACATGTGGTTAACCATGACACAGTAGGCCTTACATAAAGCAGGAAGCAAGGCTCCAGCAGCAGACGGTGGCCTGTTTTAATCCTATTTATGACATTGCCGTCCTCTAATAAAAGGGCATCATATATGAGTCTGTCATTATTATGTTTTCTGCTCCTTACGTCAGAATAAAAGACCATGAAGCTAACCAGGTCCTCGTGGGGAGCTTTCAGGTCCTATTAAGAAGTGTGTCTTGACAAAACCATGACTAAAGAAGTCTTTGTCAGGAAAGACAGTTCAGTTTTGGCTTTTTAAAATATAGATGGTGATATTTTCTCATGCTTTATTGGATATACTGAGATGTATGGATATTCAGTGGATCCATACTCTATCAAACATCGTAACACTGCAACTTGTTATGATTGGCAAAATGATTATAACACTTTAAAATTAAGGGGTAAATACGTTAATGTATTTTGTTGCAGATGGCCAAGGCATTGTGTCCAGTTTGGTGCAAATTCATCACCATTGAGGGAAATATGTGTGTAATAAAATATTATTATTATTTTTTTTAATTTAAAGCCAGGTTTTTACTCCAAAGTTAAAGTTGTATAAACCAAACTGTTAATGTTTCTTAACAAAATAAATATTATAATAGAAAAAATTATGATTGATTTGAAACAATATCACTCACTGGAACATGCAGAAACTAAGAAATTAATTTTTCATAAATTAACAGTCTGGTTGCTACAAATTTCACTTTGAAGCGAAAATCTGGCTTTAAACCTGAAATAAATAAAGATTTGACATTTATCGTTTCGTTATAATTTGTTCTTCTGATTTTTTTCTTTTTAGTTAATCTTCCACACGCAAATAACAAATCTGTGTAGTGGTTGTTCACGCAGTATGACGTGTAATTAAAGATGTTTTGTCAGTAGTATTTTATAAATATGAATGAATGAATTTAATATCATACCACCATTTTTGTTTTGTTAATATATAGTTATCGTTATATAGCAAATTATTAGATTGCATTTATGCCCTTTCTAAAAATAAATTAATTGCGTAAACTGTCTGTGTAAATACATCTTTTGCAAGAAATATGTTTTTTTATGTTTTAAATATATCATTGCATTTTCCCCAAATATGTATTCTGTAAAATTACAAAAAATAATTAGAAGAATTAAAAACCAAACTATACATTTCAGTAGTAAAATTAAGCAATATTATGTAGACATTTGTTGCGGAGTTGCTAATTATTTTAGCATGCAGATTTTATTAGCCCATGGCATTTTAGACCTGTCAAACTTTATGTTCCGACATAGAATTCATTATTTGGTCATAGAGGTCATATTAGTAAATCTACTGTCTAGTGTTGACCTAAGCACAGACTGTGACACTCAGGCCAGAGTTCATCAAATGAGCGGGAGCTTATGTAGATTATTTGATAACAGCTGAATGTGCTGTTTCATGAAATATTTCAGCTCAGGGATATTATGCTAGAATTCTTGGAAATCCTTTCACTCTGCTGTCACATGAGATATGTGTTAAGAAATATTGTTTTAGCTTGGAGCAAATTTTTGATAGTGATCTTATCAAGACCTAACTTACGGAGCACAAACATTTTGTTGACCAGGATTATGTTAAAAAAAATGTATAGATTCTCAAAGAGACGAATTAGAATGATCTCCAAACAACATGGATCATGAACCCTGTCAGGAACTCTCAGGACTAACGCTGATAATGCTCACTTATTGACACTCGCTTTGTGCTTGTCATTGACCTGTGTGGACACAAGCATGTCCAGGGATGTGACCCCTGATATGGTCAAGGCTGTGTCAGAGGGCACTTGGAGGAATGTGCCCTGTTGCTGAAGGCCATGTTCCAGATGCATTAACAAAAAACCTTCTAATAAAAAGCCTTTGACTGCCGGCCTGCAGCACCAGGGTGATTAATTTGAAGGATTTGCTGTTGTTTCCAGCTGAGGCTTTGCTATTAAGGCAAATGGTGCAAAATGGCATAAAATGAGCTTGTAAAGCTCACCACATTAGAACAGTGGAAAGTGTTGACACAGTCCCTGTTGATCTTTACAGGCGAATGCAGAAATAAGCACAGAGAGAATCGTTCGTTTAAAGAGGCTCGTTCTTGAGTTTCTCGGCTACCTGCTGTGTCAATGAAAATGAGCAATGTGTGTGAATTCAATTTGCACAGGCCTTCACTGTTAAAAACAGTACAGAAAATACAGACAACAGAACGGTTATTGAGCTATTTTGAATTCTAAAACAAAAAATTGAATCCCAAATTGTTTTATTTATTATTTGTCATGCAAAATGTCTAAGCTGCTCTCTATACAATGAAAGTGAATGGTGACCACAGTTGTGACTGAACGCTTTTCAGTAAATACATGTCAGTCATCTTTAAAGCAGATGACTTTTCAATTATCAAAAAATCTTTTGATCATTTAAATAAAGCTGAAATAACAATTGATCCAAATATCCAAATGAAAAACATGAAAAAAAGAATTTACTGAACAACTAACTGAAATATGTTTGAAGAACTAAAAGTTCTAAAATTAAACTGCAATAAAAATGTAAGCTACATGGAAATATTGAAAAACATCAGAAACTAATAAACTACTAAAACGTGTGTAAAAATAAAATTGAATATATTAATAAATACTATAATAATATATAAATAATACTAAAATAAGAGTAAAGGTCTGACATTGAGTCTGAAATTTTCACACGTTAAAAAATAAATATGACTTCATGTTGTGTCAATCACATTTAAACACTGGCTCTGAAACATTCATCTGTAATAAAAATGAAATTAATGAACATTATGCTCAAGCTTTATATACTTGTTATTTTAGTTTGAGAGCCTCTAGTCCCCATGCGCTTTCATTGTATGAAAAAGAAGAGCTTTTGATACACTTCTTTAGTATTCAACAATAAAAAATACAAGTCATACAGGTTTGGCTCAACATAGGTATGAGCAAATTATTACATGATGATAGTTGTGTAAGTCTATAACTGATCCATTTTGATTTGAAGTAATGGTCCTTTGTTTTGTATTGATTGATGTCTTGATTACCACGGTCGGGCTGCGTGTAACCAGGTACCTGCTGTGTGCTATGCAGCCCCAGTGTCTTGTGAGGCCCTCGCTCTGTTTTTACCAGCCCTGAGCATTGAGCCGTTGTTTGACTTGGCAGAAATTGGGCCCTCCCAGGAGCCATACCACAAAGGAGGTTCTGTTATTCACAGGAGAGCTTATTGTTCAAAAATTACCCTGAGGGTAGAAAAGAGCATGACAGAATACTGCATGAATTATTTTTTGCCAATGGTATCTCCTTGGCCTGGCCAAACACAGATTGGTCTCTGGTGGGCACTTGGAAATGGAAATGAATCAACTGGCATTGTTGGAGAAAAATAGTGGACTATTCCTCCTATAATGTTTTGGGTTCATTTGATTGGTCCAGTTTATCCTTGATTGTCTTATACATTATGTGAAGTGATTTCCAGGATTTAAAGTATAGTTTTTGTGTATACACAGACTATTAAAGAGGAAATTGCGAAACTCATATTTAAGATATCACAAATTCTCTGCATCTTTGTTTTGCTCTCATTTTGTGCCATGGTGTTTTTTTGTTGTTGTTTTGTTTTCTTGCACAATAAGGAATGATGGTCGATATAATTTTTTTTTTTTCCAAACTCAGATAACATGTTACATTTAATTAATATATACATGGTGTCATTTCAAAAGTCATTTTTACTGTTGATTGAACAAACCTTCATCCACCTCATATGCCGTCTAATCGAAGTTGCAGATATTTGTTGCAGAAGTGGAATTTAGGTATATTAAACTCATTTCATATTCAATTTCATAAAGATATACAGCATCTTAAAAGGCCTATAAAAGGTCTAAAAGGTCTTCGTCCATGGAACTTTTCCATTGCACAAAGCGTTCTGTATAGTGGAAAAGGGTTCTTCAGATTATTAAAATGTCAAAGGTTAGTCTCAGTGAAATATTCTTAAAGGATTAGTTCACTTTCAAATTAATATTTCCTTATAATTTACTCACCCCCATCTCATCTTTCTTTCTTCAGTCAAAAAGAAATTAAGGTTTTTGATGAAAAAAATATAGTTAGTTTCAATGGACTCCAAACGGTTGAAGGTTCAAATTAGTTTCAGTGCATCTTCAAAGGGCTATAAACGATACCAGACGATGAATAAGGGTCTTATCTAGCGAAACGAATAAAAAAAAAAAAAACGATATGCTTTATAAACACAAATGCTCGCCTTGCTCTGTTCTGCGATGCGCACTTCACGTAATTAAGTTGAAAATGGCACGCTGGACATAGACTCCATCTCATCTTCTCCAAGTTCAAAATCGCCCGACATCGTTGTTTTACCTTGTAAACTCGTTGAGTTGTAACTCCTTTTTTTGTAAACGGCGTTTGACTTCGTATTTGCATGTTCAACTTGTAAACAATGACTCGGTACTTCCGCCTACGTCAAGCGTGACCTTTTCAACATAATTACGTATTACCTGAAGCACGCATCACAGAACAGAGCAAGGCGAGCATTTGTGTTTATAAAGCATATACTTATTTTTTTTATTCGTTTCGCTAGATTAGACCCTTATTCATCGTCTGGTATCGTTTATAGCCCTTTGAAGCTGCACTGAAACTGTAATTTGAAAGTGATGTAATACTTTAAATTAAAAAAAGGTTATTTTAAGAATCTCTTACTGAAAGGTTTGTTGGGAAATGGTTATTCTAAGGCATTGCTGTGAAAACTCCCTTTTGGAGCCTTTATTTTATTATTACTCATGGTTTGGATTCACACTGCGTGTGAAGTTTTCCATATAATGTGAGGCACTGCCGTTATTAAAAGATAAATCAAGGATCAAATGTAATTCTGTTTGTTTCTTCAGCACCTAATTATTTTGGCATCCATCATCTAAACCTCATCCAAACAGGAAGGGAAACTTACACAGAAAACCCACAGTGATGCACTCAAGTCCTCTCATTCTGGTTTGCTGTCATTCCAGAGAGGCCTTATAGTGACTCTTTTGTCAACATTAGAAAGGTTCTGGTTTTTTAAAGTGTCAAGATCAAAAGGTACTTCTAACGATACATGTTTGTCTTATTGCTGAAGAGACCATAAGATTTTAATGTTGCAAAGCAATTACTGTAATTAAGAACAAGCTTTACAACTCTTGTATATATGCAGAGGCTTTGAGGAGAAACCGCAAGCTTAAAAAAAAGGAAGAAAGGAAGAAAAAAAGATTGATGATAAAGGGGCCTGCATATAAATACAAAGTTCTTTTTGCGGAAGAGTAAATATAAAGCTAGGCTCAAGGGTCTCTCATCCGTTCAAAGAGTTTGGGGCTGAACAAATTAAAGGGAGCGTCGCTCAAGCATGTGTTTACAGTGAGAGAAGAGGAAAAGAGAGAGAGAGCAGGACAGGGTTGGGGGAAAGAAGGAACATTTCTATTAAGTTGTTACAAACATCCCTTGCAGACAGTGTGCTGAATAAACTGATCAATTCAAAAGGAGGCATACTGTCACACTATATGGGGGAAGCTGTCACAAAAGTACATGCATATTACTATAGTCTTTTCAGCAAACAATTCATAAAACATCAAACAAACATGAAACATAAGACCATTATTTTGGACAACAAATCTTTCTGTTTAAATATAAAAAAATATAAAATAAAATACAAATATGCAATTAAATTGTATCATTGTCATATATTAACATGGTTTAAAATAAAGTGTTATTACTAGCTACAGTCTTACTTGTATATATTTATACACACTAATAAAATGTGAGAAAAGTTTTCTCATCAAATAGATATTCATTTGAACTATTAATATACATTTTGCTACACTAAAATATAACACTGTGTAGAAAAAATATGTAATTGTATATATGTACTTGGAAATAGATACGCAGTAGGGAAATAGCATAAACGATTAAAATCAAAACAGCACAATGGATTACAGCATTCCAGTCGACGTGCAACGATACCTGTGAAAAGATGTCTTTGTTTTTTTGTGTTAAGGTTTTGGTTTAACTTCCTGGTCCTCATGTCTTTTTTTTACCCTGCATATTTGGTAGTTCATTCACATGCTATCTGACACAATCCGTTCTCAGAAATAAAGTCTTTCTTTCTATTACTTCATTCAGTCGATGGTAGTTGGGTGGAGTGCTTGAAAAAAACCTGTTTGGTAACAGTCATTATTTTTTTCAATTCTAATGGCCGCACACTTTGTTTTTAGTAGCCTGTATCAAGTATATAATAATGTGAAAAATATGAGAGACAAACAGTCTATATGTATTCTTGATGTTGTTTGTGCAGAACAATAAAGTACATAGATTTCATAATGCAGTAGATGACTGAATGTCATTTCTCTTAGAAGTACTGTCGTTTCAGGTCAGAGCTATTATTCAGTCTGCCTTGGCGGTCTCTGTTCCCCTCTACACAAGTGTGGACCACTCTGAAAGCCTGGCTGAGCTGACCCTGACCTGCAGTCATTGTTCACAGAGCTTGGTATTCCCCTCGCAGCACGCTCCAGCCTCTGAAGGATGGCCTTTTAGGACCGGTGTTCAATTCAACTTCTCTCCCTCCCCCCCACATTCAATTTACCAAAACCTCATAGGCTTTCTCTTAAGTTGCACTTTTCTTTCTACACAAGCTCACATTCAGGTTTGTGTACATGCGGTTTTACCCACGCCATTTTGCGTTGTACCTAAATTGCTCTTTGTTTGGTCCTAACTTTCCCTCCCTTTTCACTCATTTGACAGAAAAGCACTGTTTTACACAGATGGGACACCCTCTTAACCGAGAAAAGCTAAATCTATCAATTATGGCCATGTTTTCTGAGTCAGTGAAGTGTAAGGGATTGTAATGGAAGGCTTCTGGGAATCCTGAGCACTGTGTATTGACATATATTGATTGTCAGTTGCAGTTTGACCAGCCCGATCTCATGGCAATTCGTACATATTTTATTAGGTGGCTAATTCGTACGACCTCACTCGTACAAATTCATAAGATTTTTGCTAAATCGTACGTATTTTACGAGTTGCCAATTTGTAGGAATAACGTACACCTAACCCCGCCCCTAAACCTACCCGTCACTGGGGTTTAGACAAATCGTACTAAATCGTACGAGTGAGGTCGTACGAATTCGCACGAATTAGCCACCTCATAAAATATGTACGAATTGCCGTGAGATAGCGTAAAGATAGCGTAAATAGGTTTGACCTAAAGATAGAGACACAGAACTTTACTAATGCTTTTACATCTATTTTCAGCAAATATTAGTTAAGCAAATATATACAAGTTGTTTTATATTTAAAATGATTTGGAATTTGGAGAGCCAAATTCATTTCTGGCTGTAAAACTGTAAAGTGTGAGTGTTGTAGGTTTGCCCTAAGTTAGATATTATCAGCAGTCCTATGAACGCAGTATGGTTTGTTTTAGCAGAATTTGTATGCTTACTTGTGGTTTAATGTCATGGCAAATCTGACAAAGACTTGCTATCATGTCATTGATTGTTGTTATGGCATTGTTTTATGTTGTGTCACTTGTTTCACTCTTCTAATTGTGTTTTTGAGTTATTGTTTGCTGTGGGTGTAACGGATGTATGCCAGTAAGGGCTGTGTGTAAACCTCACTCTCCTGACCTCAAAAAGAGGCGCTCTAGCGACTGACGCTAGAGGCTGTAGCCTTTGGCGTTCCTTGTTAGAGCGCCCGCCTCCCGCACCGGAATCCTGGGTTCGAGACCCGCTTGGAACACGAACGAGTTGTGGTGGTATGGACCCGGGAGGGGGTGTAACATTGGTGCCGTGACCGGATGGGAGTGAGGTTTAGGGGGTGAGTGTAACGGATGTATGCCTGTGTGTAACTCTAAACCTCACTCTCCTGCTCAAAAAGAGGCGCTCTAGCGACTGACGCTAGAGGCTGTAGCCTTTGGCGTTCCTTGTTAGAGCGCCCGCCTCCCGCACTGGAATCCCGGGTTCGAGACCCGCTTGGAACACAAACGAGTTGTGGTGGTATGGACCCGGGAGGGGGTGTAACACGGGGAGACAGTAACAGAAAGTGAGGAGGGATGAAATGGAGAGACATTTACAGAGGAAGTACTCTGTATGACATCAGCTGTGGAGAGTCTGCTCTGTGTTTGTTTATTTGTCTGAGATATCTAAACCCTGACCCTGGAAAGTGTCAACTCATTCAGCCACTGGAGCTGATTCAACTTGAAAGATAACTGTTTTCAATATGGATAATAAGAAAAAATATTATATTAAGAAACTGTTTTCAGAATTTATAATTATAATGAATGATTCTTGAGCACCAAATCAGATTATTAAAATTATTTCTGGAGACTGGAGTAATGTATGCTGAAAATGCAGCTTTGTCATCACAGGAATAAATGTAATTTTACAATTAATTTTAAAATGTATCTCTATAAAATAATTGGTTACTTTTCAAAAACATGAAAAGTGATGTCATCATCTTGTGTAGATTGTCTCAGTATTGTTGGATTTGAATAAAAATAAAAATAAACGTTCTCAAACTGCACGTTTTATAAAATGGGACAATCTAAATCTGTGAAACTATGTTGAGGATCTGAGAGCTGTTGATGTGGTTTACAAAATTGTTCAAAAATGTCAAATAGTTCTTGAAGTATCGATTACTTTGGGGTGCAGAATACCACAGTAGGTAATATTTACACCGTTCATTGGAAATAAAAAAAGATCTACAGCTTCTGGTTTAATCTTTTCATTCATGCCATTGTTTAGTGCCAGAAAATGGCATCCTTTCACAGCCAACATTCTCAGCTACGAAATGGACTTACTGAAGAATTTCAAACGCATGTGACCTCGGAGAAATCAAACAAATGTATTTAAGGTAGCAAGGAAAATCTTCATAAGCGGGTGAAAGCATTCGACATTCCCACCACAAGCTTGTATAAGCCCTTTAATGAAATGCACCGTGCAGTGGGCTCGGACGGCTGCCTTCTTGACTGATGGAATCACTCATACCAAGAGATTAGACAAAAGCATACAGAGGCCTTGACCCCGAGAAGTGCCGTACGCTCTGCCCTTCACCATACCTGAAGTGAACATGCAACAGCAGGCACAGGGTCCTGTCTGATTCTTTTTTTTTACGGATCAGGACAGGATGGCTGCACCATTCCAGCATCAGCCCCAGTCAGGAATGCTGAGCTAATCTTCAGGTGCTGGAGCAAATTCCAGCCTTCACTTTCTTCTTTACAGGCCCTAACCATATAAGTAAACAAGCTAGACATTTTTGTAAGTGCTAGGGTTTGATGAGCACTGTGTATCAAGATGACTGGAGATATAATGTGCAGTTGTGCTTGAATATGGTCATCAAAATCAATACGTCAATGAGTCAAAAATATTATGAAACTAAGATAACCAGACTGTATCCAAGCACGAGTTTTAGGTAGGACAATGTTTTCACAAGGAAACTGATTATCCAACCAAGGAAGACAGTTGTGAAGTTTGTTAGGTATCCTCTTTGAGAGCAAGTTTTGTATTTCATATGTCATTCACCAGCCCAATTGTCCAGTTAAGACTGTGATAATTTTGCAATGTCATGAAAACCAACATCACTGCACCCTCATTTTGGGCACTTAAACAGCTTTTCATTTGGAGTGTTGGTTAAATGAGACTGGCCAGCAAACTCACCAGACTCATAGAGAATCTGATCTGCCACACTGTGCCACGCCCAGTAATTACCAAGTATTGAGTACAATTAAATGAACATACTTTCCAGAAGGTATTGTTGTATTATAATTGGTGGGTTTTTGTTAAATGTGAGCCAAAATCATCACAATTAAAAGAACCAAAGACTTAAACTACTTCAGTCTGTGTGAATTGAATGTATTTAATACATGAGTTTCACAATTTGAGCTGAATTACTGAAATAAATGAACTTTTCCTCGACATTCTAATTTATTGAGATGCACCTGTATATATATAATATATTGGCAATAACTATTCAAATTTAATCCAAAATCATCTCAGATTCCATGCCAGTGTTGTTGTTGTTTTTCATGCAACTACGAACATTGTGTTCTTTGATTTGCGAACAAATTACTCTTACGAATCGGTTCTTTTAATGAGATGGTAGAAAGATTAATGAACAAAATTAAACATGCAAATTAGTTTACAATTTGAATCAGAAACTCAGTCATATATCATCCCTTGTGAAATTTTGTCCGTTTTTTTCTACTCAAAAAAAATTAAAAAAATGTTGCTCCTTAATGTTTTATTTTAGGAGCCAGTGCATTTTTCTTTATTATTTTTGTCTGGAATCTTGTTTTTAAATGAAGGTATACATCCAATGTGGAAGTCTTGGTCTCTCTGGTCAGTGGTTAGAGTTCTTCACAGGCACTGTCTATGGTCTGCTGGCGCAGGCATGAGTAAATCCTGTTGGTGAGTCATGGGACTTTGCGGAAAGCTCCATTCCTTCCCTTATATCCGTTGTTGTTGCCAGAGTCTTTATGTTTACAACTGAACATCTGTTGTGACGAGTCCTCCACCCTTCTCTGTGAGACTGACTCACTCCCTTCAGAGGTTTCCTATCACGGTCTGAGTAGATGTGTTTTGTATTTTATTTTATTTTTTGATTGATTTTGTTGATGATATGATGATTTGGCTAGAAGCTAAAGCATTGATTTTGGAAGTTTATATTTTTTTAGGGAATTGCTCTGGATTAGGGTGACCAGATTTTTATAATCAGTCAATAACATTATTTAGGCCTATGTCATATTATAATACACAAGTTTGTGCAAAATTCCACTTTGAAGAACTTGCTCTTTTACAATCCATGAGTTTTGAATTATTTTTCTTTCTTTCTTTCTTTCCTCCATATTTTCATCCATCCATCCCATCCATCCATCCATCCATCCATCCATCCTCCATCCATCCATCCATCCATCCATCCGTCCATCCATCCATCCATCCATAAGAACGGCAAAGCTTTTTAAAATGTTAAACTTTGCTTTGTTAAACCAAAATTCAAAATATGTCTTCAGTTTTGCATTTCTAGTTTCAAATTGCAATAAAATATGAATTTCTTTGCATTTGAATTGATTTTAATTGCCTTTTCCCCTTACTTTTAAATTCGAATGAAATAATGCATTCATTGTACTACCATAATTTAAATTTAGGAATTCCGGACCTGAATTATAATTTAAAAGACATTCTTAATTCAGTTCTGATTCAGTCCTGGGACATCTGCTCGCTGTACTCTGTACAAGAAAATAAATGTTGATCATCGCTAATTAACACGCAAAAGCATGAGTGTACGGAGTTATTACAGTTGCTATTTTTAAAAGGAGACATGCCTGTACTATTCTAGAGGTTTCCCTACCTGCAATCCACATATCCCAAAGGCTCACTCCACCCTTAACATAACATTGCATCAGATAGATACCATGTATGTCTCCTCTCACACTCATACACATTACAGCAGCACGAACTTAGCTTAAGTGTCAGCACCGAAAAGGCCTGCTGCTCTCGAAGCACACACTGCATATCTTTCTCACTGGCTCTCAGGATGCAAACAGCTGTCCAACTTCCCAATCTAATCTTGACTCTGGCCTGGTACTCGGCCGGCTGACCGCTGGCCCTCACATCAGCTGATAACTGTGGTCAACATGAGGAAGTGGCTGAGATAACTGAGGGATTATTCAGTGCTTAAGTGCATTAGGTAAGATGTGTGGAATCCATGGTCATTACCTCAGTCAGGCACACTTGAGCAATCCACACCCAATGCCACCTTTTTTGGGCAAATGGATCATGTCATCATTGTGGAATTGAAAAAAAAACAGCATTAAACATCGACGTGTGCTTTGTAAGGTCATGTTGAACTCTGGCAGTTGTTGAGCTTTGGTTGCTGTAGAGTGAGAATGCTGTGTTATTATGCCTCACCTTATTAATGAATAAACTGGGACAGGCCACACAACGAACAAGAATGTAACATTCAAAGGTAAACATTTCCTAAACAGAAACTGTTCTCTTGTTTTGTTGCACGTATGCCCTCTTCACAACATTCCTGTTTCTGTTTTCTCCCATTAAATGGTTACCTGTGGTGTGGTTCTGGCACGGGCCTCTGGAATGTTCAGTATGCACCTGAAAATGTCATGAATCAAAGTATTTACATTAAATCACACATAGGATCCATATTAAAACAGAGGCTTTTGTTGGGTTGACTTGCCTGGTGGTAGATTACGGGCAAGCTTCCAATCTCACATAGAGCAGCCTTTGAGAGTGGAAAAACTTAAGATGGTATCTCGAGCCAAGGCATCATCATCAGAGGCATCAGGGGACCACACACTGTGTGTGGTTCTCATTCTCTCTTTGACTCAGCACTCTGTGAAATTTATTTGAATCGGGTGATAACCGTAGCCTTTGACTTACCCGAGGGACAGCCCAAAGTCTGACGGATATCTAGTCCCGCAGAGGTCTAGCTCTCCGTTCTTTGATGCTGTACTGTCCTTGGGTCACTCGCTCCTGTCCAATAAACATCTTTTTGTTTTTTATCGTTTTGTGTGTTGAATCCGATAATGGCAGAAAATAAACATTCTTTTAACATTGTTCCTATCTCCAACTGGCAGTAAATGTTCCTTGTGCTTCCTACGTGTCATGATACGGCTTTGCCAATGCCTTGCTTTAGGGATGCAACTAATGATTATTGTTGATTCTTTAAAGCAACAACCAAGGAAAAGCCTGTTATTTCATATCCTGTTGTCATTACATTGAAAATGTAGAGTCTAACAGCTAATACCTTAGCTAAATCAATATTACAGTCAGAATTATTGCGTACCGAAGATGTGTATTCGTATTCACCCTCACGCTCGTGCAGTGAAGTTTGTTGTTTTTTCATTTGTCGGTTGTTGCCTGAACAACAGACGCAAAAAGTAAATACGCATGTGGATTTCAAACATTTACAGATATAGTCACAGAATGTAAGTTGGTTGCTGTGGAAAACATGTTTCAAATGCATTAAAACAGCAAATCTATCAAAGTTCAAGGAAAGTTGCGTTTAACTACAAGTTTGTTAGACGCGCTTAGCATAGCAAAGCATATTTATGTTTGACTACTTGAGACTTGTACTTTTCTGCTATTGTCAGATGTGTTTTGTTCATCGATGCAATTTGCAATGCATCATCTATTAGCAAGGTTTAAAATGTAGGTCTGTTACCATCTTATATGTCCTAAGAGGTAATGAAATATCAAATGAATTATACTTTTTACAAAGAAAAGCAGCCTGAAAACCTGTTGCAATTTCACTTCAAAGAAAGATATTTAAAAAAATAATCTAAACTGATTTAAAATATTAAACAAATTATTTAAATTAACTGAGTTAAGTGTTGTCGAGACATACAATTAAAAAGTGGATTTGAAGTCATTATTGTCTTAGATATGAATGCTCTGCATTCTGTTGTATTTTATTCTGTAATTTTTTAACTATTATATGTATTTAGATTTTTGTTGCATTTATTTTGTGACACATAGGCCTACATCAGTTTTAATATTTATTTATTTTTGTCTGTGATATAGATGCTGCAGACACATTGTATGCCCATTAGGGTTGTACATTAGGTTCCACATGCTTCACAGGGATTCATTTATATTTGTCATATGCATATGAACAGACAATCATTTATATGTGTTTAGTAAAGTGCTGAAAACTAATACTCTGCCATGGGAAAGAAAAATTAGCCAAATTGTTCAAATAGTTATTACATTTTACTTGTAGGAATGAATGTGTAATTATGTCAGCCAAGGTTAATTATCTCCTTAGTTGCTAACTCTATAGGATTGTGTTTTATAGTGGTGCACAGACCTGCCAAATTAATAATTAAATTCATGCAGTCCTGTGTACAATGCAACATACTGAAGGATAATATTGGAGGCACTATAACCTGTCCTATGTGAGAGGTTCAGCCAAAGATTCAGGGATTCATCAGTTTAGGTCAGTCAACGCTTCATTTATTATTCACAGCTCAGGGCTTTATTAATGAGGCTTCATCCATGGGAAAGAAAGTGCGTATAGTTGACCTGTGAAATATGCAGGCTTATATATGTCTCGGGACACATTTTGATGACACAATGCCTAATATTCCCTTCCATATGGAACATTCCTTCAGTATGTATCTTGTATATTGACTCGGTCCACATCCATTTGCATAGAAGAGTATGTCAAGCCTGCATGTGTATCTTTTCATCTGATCAGGTTGCCCTCTCTCTTTGTGTCTTTGTTTCTAACTTCCTTTTAACCAATAGGCGTGTCACCCAAGAGCGACATTCCGCTACTCTTTCCACTGCCCTTCTCTTTTACACGTCAGTTTCTCCTCACAAAGGTCTTCTTTCTTCAATAAGTGATGGAAACGGTAGCATCTTGAGACGCCCACACTCAGCATCGCTGTTTTGGTCAATCATAAAATTCCCCCAAAGCCGAACAATGGAAAACAATGAGGCACCTGCTAAATAATGAGCCATCAGTCAGCCGTGATGAGCCACGCAGGCATGATGGCTGGCTTTAAAGTGGCCTGCGATGAATGTACAATACAACCACACCTGAAATCCCCTCCAATGGAATTACCCCTCTCACAAACACACAGTGTACTCAGCGATCCAAATATGCCCTTATTTTTCCCCATATTTTCCTTGTGTTGTGAGATCAGAGAGTCGCAGGCCTTTGTCTGTGAACTTGAAGGCAGAGCCGTGCTGCAGTTTCACTTGTGCTCATCATTGTCACTATCACCGTCAGTGGTTTCAGTCCTTGCATGCACCACGTCACATGAATGCGAGGAGAAACTCTGCCTGGCTGAACAAAAGGCCAGCTGTTTGCTCTTGGCTCCGCTTTTAACTGCAGCGTACAAGCGGGGAATTACGCCCCAAGTACAAGTCGTCTTTCTGTCTTCCGTTCTCCAAAGGTTAAAATAATCCCATCCTTCAGAATGCTGCCACAAAGCAGCCTCGTTTAGCTCAGCCAATGGCCAGAGCAAAGCCAACGTCAACATCGTGTTCGGCTGTGATGGATATGAAATGAGTTTTGGTTGCCAGACAGAGGGTGAGGGGTGATTGACTGTGTGCCCTTTTCATGCCTTACACTGTAATATCAGCTCTTTCACAGTGGCTACTCTCTCCTATGTTCCCTATAGCGGTGACCCTCGTTGATCCCTGATCCCCCAGTCGGTACTAGGTAGAACTACGGCACAAATGGAAGCTTTGTGGGCTTGAATGTACGCTAGTGCTCAAGGAGTCAAAGGGTCAATGTGGAGGGGAGGTGGAGAGTGACAAACCTTAGGTTGTTTCCCTGGGGAGTAAAATGTGTTTCCTTCGACCGTGACGGTTGGGATTATCTTTTTGTTTAATTATCCATTTTAGATTCAGGTTTGAGCTTAAAAGGCCAAATCAAAATCTATTTAGTTTTTTTTTAAGTCTGTAATAGCATAGGTGTGCAGACGTTGGAGGATTGCCAGGTTAATGAACTTTCTGCTCATTGGGCCACTCAAGCATGCTTTTATGTTCCCAAGTCTTTTTACCGGGGCCTGTAATCCCCCTCTGAGAGTTCACAGGCCTCGTGCAGGTCAATTCTAGGGTCAAAATTTCAACCAGCATTTACACTTGATGTAAAAGAGGGAAGAAAAATCAGTTTTAGTTTTGTTTAGATTCTCTCAAGCCTGCATACTTTTTGTCTCACATGCATTCAAAGTCTGAATGCTGCTCCTCTGTAAGTGCAGTTTCTGTGATATTAAATTGCATGTTTTTCACGTTTTTAGAATAATAAAAAGTATTTTTAAAATATACACTAGCATTTAAGGTTTGGGGGTGATACAGTTTTTATTATTTTTAATAGACATCTCTTAAAGGGGATAGGATTATGCTTTTTCACTTTTTGAATTTTAGTCAGTGTGTAGTGTGTATGTTTGGGCAAAAAACTATCTACAAAGTTACAAATCTCAAAGTCCACTCCAAAGGGAGATATTTAGTTTTTTTTTAAATCCCTTTTCAAGAACTACTGCGAACGGCTCGTTTGGACTACAAAGTTGTTTTCCTGTATTTGTGACATCACAAATTGTAAATCCCGCCTACTGAAATACGAATGGTTGGCAGGTGGGGAGAACACTTGGTTGAGCACTACACGTTTCAAAATCGAAACCCAGTGCGGGTGTTTTTATATCACTGCATTTCTGATGGAAACCAACTGTTTTCAGAAAATTTTGGATGCCATTTTCATTTCATCTTGCATATAATGTCTGATAAAGCAGCGTTTGTGAGTGAAGCTCTGTTTTGTGTATAGCGTTACCGGGGAAACCTCGATCTCTCCCGCTACAACAGCGCCTCCCGCTGGCAGAGAATTAATATGCATATATATGAGGCCACAAATAGTGTAAGTCTGTGGGACTATGATATAAATAAATTAAACTGTATAACAGTTTCAGTGCAATTCATGTTATAATGTTAGAATTAAAGAACAATAAACATAATACATATTACCGTTGCACTTATCTGAACATTGTCAATGCAGTTATTTTTACGCATGTTGTTGACATCCTATCTAAAACGTGATTTAGCCAAAAACAATAACATTACCACTTTAATATGTCTTGCAATATCCGTGCGTGCAAAGGTTCTGCACGATCCTCTTGTTCAATATTCTCGTAGTCTGAATTTATATGGCAATATTGACAAACTTGCTGTTTTGGTAAGGGGCGGGGCAATACTGAAACGCTGTCTAATTTTAGCTGTCCAAGTAGGTATCGCCAATCACAACGCACTGGGACAGCTAACCAATCACAACACATTTAATTTTTCGGAAGGCGGGCCTTCATCAAACCCTGAACTAATCGAGTCGTTTGTGTCATGCTGGGGAGAGAGCGAGGTATTGTTATTAGGGGTATAAATCGGATGGTTCGTCACGATTCGATTTCGATATCGATTCTCATACCCAGCGATACGATATTGCCGATATCAGTCTAAAATACATTTTCAGGTATGCTACAGAAATGTAATAAACAAATGTAAAATAACTGCATAGTCTTTACTGTATAAATTAAACAGCCTGTAAATGAATACTTTTTGATGTTATTTAGTCAGGAAGCAGTGAGCACTTGTATTTTTCTTTGACAGCATTAGATTTATTATTCGTTTTCTTTCACTTTAAGAATGAAAACACATATTTAATATACTGATACACATGCCTTTTTTCTCCACTCTTTACATTAAGACTTATGCTATGCTTAACGACTGTTTACAAGGATATTAGCCAAAACATACATTTTGATGTAGTTTTGTCTGAATTTATTCATCCATGCTCAAAAAAGTGGAGGAGAGCTCAATTTAGTATTCGCGCAGAGTTGACGCGGCTGTGTGTGTGCATGCGCTTCAGATGTATCGATATATCGATCCATATCGATGAATGGTTACACCCCTAATTGTAATAATGTAAATTATGTGAAAAAGAATATGATTTTCGAACCACCGAGCACGAGAGCATGTTCTAGTACACCCCCAAAACAAAATCAAGACTTTGTAAAAGAGCATAATAGGACCCCTTTAAGGTCTCTGCACACTGTCAGAAATTTTCGTCCGAAATTTTTGCACGTTAAAAAATAAATACGACCTCACGTTGTGTCAATCACGTTTGCACACTGCCTCCGAAACTTTCATCCGTCAAAAAAAAATCAGATCAGGTTCGATTTTCTGCGTTTTCGCATCCGTTGCATGCATTTTGATAGGAAGGGATGGGGAATACGAAAAAATGGAAAACCACAAGCGAAAATTTCGGACTCAGTGTGCAATGACCTTTATGCTTACCAAGACTGCATTTATTTGATCAAAAACATAAACAAAAACGTAAAGGCAGCAATATTGTGAAATATTTTTACAGTTTAAAACAACAATATTGTGAAATATTATTACTATTTAAAATAACTGTTTTCTGTTTGAACATATTTTAAAATATAATTTATTCCTGTGATAGCAAAGATGAATTTTCAGCAGCTATTACTCCAGTCTTCAGTGTCACAGGTGACATGATCCTTCGGAATCAGAAATAATTCTAAAACTGTATGCAGATTTCATGCTCAAGAAACATTTGCTAATTTCAACCCAAATTCCGGAAATGTTGGGACGTTTTTTAAATTTGAATAAAAGGAAAACTAAAAGACTTTCAAATCACATGAGCCAATATTTTATTCACAATAAAACATAGTTAACGTAACAAATGTTTGAACTGAGAAATGTTACACTTTTATCCACTAAATGAGCTAATTTCAAATTGTATGCCTGCTACAGGTCTCAAAAAATTTGACACAGGGGCAACAAAATGCTGAAAAAGCAAGACATTTGAAAAGATTCAGCTGGGAGAACATCTAGCAACTAATTAAGTTAATTGACATCAGGTCTTTAACATAACATGTATGTTTTAGAGAGGCAGAGTCGCTCAGAAGTAAAGAAGGCAGAGGCTCTTCAATCTGTGTAATGGTGTGTAAAATTGTGGAATACTTTTAAAACAACATTCCTCAAAGTCAAATTGCAAAGGCTTTGCAAATCTCATCATCTACAGCGCATAACATCATCACAAGTTTCAGAGAAATTGAGAAATATCTGTGCCTTTGTTGGATGCCCGTGACCTTCGGGCCCTCAAACGACAATGCATCACTCATCGGCATGATTCTGTCATTAGGGACTTTAAGCAACAATAGCTGATGGAACGGCAAATAAAGTGCGATTGCGCACGCGCAACTTTCAGTGCTACTTCGTGACGTGTACATTGTAACGGTCTACTACGGGAGTACAGCTAATTTGCCGTAGTCGCTACTACGTGACAGATTAGGTAAGTAAATGGTATAGCCTGGTCTACTATAGCTGAAACACTGAATTTTTTCCAAGAACTAAAATTTAAGGTAACGCAGAGGTCTGTGAGGGAGAGATTCACCTTAATGCAGATGAAATTCAAGATCAAAGGTTGATTCAGGTTGTTGCTGTTGCTTAGTGAATATTTTTGCGCTCGCCGTTGCCGTTCCATCACCTGTTGTTGCTTAATGACATTACTAATTGGGCCCAGGAATACTTCCAGAAACCACTAACGGTAAACACAATCCGCTGTGCCATCTGCAGAAGCCAACTAAAGCTCTATCATGCAAAAAGGAAGCCATATGTGAACACGGTCAAGAAGCGCCCCGTGTCCTGTTTAAAATGAACTGTTTCAAAGTGGAAAAGTGTTCTATGGTCAGACGAGTCCAAATTTGACATTCTTGTTGGAAATCACGGATGCCGTGTCCTCTGGGCTAAAGAGGAGGGAGACCTTCCAGCGTGTTATCAGCATTCAGTTCAAAAACCAGCATCTCTGATGGTATGGGTGAGCATAAGTGCATATGGTATGGGCAGCTTGCATGTTTTGGAAGGCACTATGAATGCTGAAATGTATATAAAGGTTTTAGAACAACATATGCTCCCCTCCAGATGATGTGTATTTCAGCAGGACAATGCAAAACCACATACTGCAGCTATTACAACAGCATGCCTTCGTGAGACCAGGTGCTGAATTGGCCTGCCTGCCGTCCATATCTTTCACCTATAGAGAATATTTGATGAATCATTAAATGAAAAATACGTCAAAGACAACTACAAACTCCTCAGCAGCTGGAAACCTATATCAGGCAAGACTGAAATCAAAATTTTGTTTTCATTTTATTAAAATTTTTAAAACATCCCAACAGTTCCGGAATTCGGGTTGTATTTTCAATGCTGAAAAACAATTGTGGAAACTGTGATATATATTTTTTTAGGATTTTCTAAAATATTTTTTATTTGATGTTCAAAATATTTTTTTGTTACAATGTAAAAGCCTTTAATGTAATTTGATCATTTTAATGTACCATTGCTTAATAAAAGTATTAATTTCTTTAAAAAAATATTGAGTTATATATACATTTTTGTTTTAAAAAATCATGCTATATATTAGCAGCGAAACTGTGTGTTATGTTGTACTTGCTAAGAAACAGCATGTAGGCCTAAAATTCAAGTGCATGTGATCCAAATAGAACCATATGTGGGCTTATGAAATTATAAGTAATTCTTGCCTATACTAATGGCCGTTTTAATGAAGAATTATACCAGGTATGGGTCTATAAGTTGTTTTACATTTGATTTAGTCACCATAAATCTTTTGACACCTGTTAACCTCAGATGGTGTGTACAGATTGTATTGTATGTTTTGTCATGTGAGATGGTTTGAGGTGTTTTCTTAACTTGTGTGTGGCTTCACGAGTTTGCCTGCAGCGCATCTATGGTGTCATTAACATTCCAGCAGTCATGGCGGCACCGTTAAAACGCCGCTACATGACGAGACAGCTCTGCCTGTACCTCTCTTTCCGAACGTCTCTCGTTCTCACACCCAAACACATACCTACACAAACAAATACATATATACACATACCAAACTCAATAACTAAGAAACTAAAACCGAAATATTTATTTTTGTTACATGTGGGGGTGTCACTTCTGACTCATATCATTCTTGTGCTGTCATTTAAAGACTACAAATATGTAATTTGTCACACCACTTTATCTGCCTTTCTTGACAGATGCAAGACAGAAACACTTCAGGTAATTATCTGTGTTATGTATGTTTTTGAAATAACTTGTTTTGCAGTGTTGTACTAGGATTCGGCTTGAAACGCCCTGACCATTGGTAGGTGTGCTGACCTGGCTCTCTCTGTTTGTATATAAATGTGTGACCATAAATTGTATATTATTTTAAATGTATGCAAGAGTGGGACTGTCAGTGAACATTCTGTTATAGTTTTGACACTTTTAAAAGCAACTTGTTCACAGGAATGCAAAGTAAGAATTTATTTTAAAGTTACAAAATATTTAAGAAAGAATATTTTTATTTTACATAATCTGTACAGAGATGACATCTGTTTAACTAAATGACTTTGTAACAAGCTAAAAAATAACTCTTATTAAATAGAAGACTGTAAAATTAAAGACAAGAAGAGATTGTGTTTCATCGGTTTGCTGTACATAGTATAAAAAAATTAGACAGAGCTACAAATGGAATCCATGATTATTAGGCCTCTTGAAAAGTATCAATAATTATTTGACAAATATTGGAATGGCCTTGCCAACTTATTATAATAGCTAAAATATTGGCCTCTTTGGTACAATTAATTAGGTACAATAAATGTTTTCACAAAATTCAGTTTTACTGCAAAAATAACATTTTCAATGGCAGTTTTTTTTTGTCTTTTAACTAATCCTGCAACTTTTCAGTGCAAACATCGTAACAATCATCCGCTTTGGAAAGCAAACGAAAGATCACATTTCAAGTATTGATAAAGAGTTAAAGACAAGCAGAAAGAATTCAGTTTGTTTGACATAGTTCAGGATTATTATACAATGCATAGTTTGTGCGGCACTTTACATTAAAAGGACTATGGGCAAGGGTAGGTCCACCTCTATGTACCCTTTTGAAGGCTTTGCAATATGCAAGTGCTTTAAATTGTGCATTTCGAGAGTTTTCGCAAGTGCGGTACTCCCTGTAAACCAGCTGGACAGAATAGAAGCGGCTCCGCGGCACACACACCGCTGCGAGCGTTTGTCAGCCACTGAAGTGTGCAGATGAAGGAAGCGGTGAAGTTTGCGCTTTACCGGTTAGACCTCAAGATCTAGTTATGTGCACAAGACGTGCACAAATTAGTAGAACAGCAGAAGTGGTTTTAGTTTCAAGATGTTCTTGTCCAGAGGTTCTTACAGTTTGAGTAGAAGCCTCACAACGGATTTAACAATGCCGCAGACAACTGGAGTCATTGCTGTGGGAATGCCTCTGGGAACGACTGGGAAGATGACACACACTGATTAAGGAAATCTCCACATCAGCTGGAATGATTTGTCATATTGTCTTAAACAAGCTGTTGAAGTGCTGGTGTTCTGAAGTAGGAGAAATGTCAGTGCTTGTACAACAGTCTCTAAGTACTTATGTCAAAGGGTGACACCAGTTTGTCTCCTTTTTGCTGTTGGAGAGGAAAGTATTGGGCCATTTTTTTTAAGTCTAGAAATAGCAAACTAGAGATAAACCATTTGATGTTCCCTTTCCCTTATCATCCCAAAGCCTTTTTATTCATTAGAAGGACCCATCTGTCATACATCTGATGATCTACTGCTTGATGCAAATACACACACAAACATGTGTGATTGTACTTTGTGAGTGCACAAATATTAACACAATCTATATGCATGTGGTTCAGAAAGACCATAAATATGACTGTCACTGCTTTTGTATTCTGTCCTAACGTGGACTATTCTCAGGCACAGCCACACTCCTCCACGATCATGTTAGGCACGTCACGCTTGACGATGTTGTACTCGTCATCGAAATAGAGCATGGACATGGTGCTGAGTTTGGTGGGTATGCAGCAGGAGTTGACCGAACCAGGACTCATGCCTCTCATGCGGTACTGGTTAACTACTGCCGTGTGAAATGATGAGGCAGAGCCCGGAACACCTGCCATGTAAGCTGGGCAGCTGCCTTCACAGTAGTTCCCGTAGTACCCTGCTGGCGCAATGATCCAGTCGTTCCAGCCTATGAGCCGGAAGTCAATGTAAAACTGCTGTCGGCAGCACAAACCGCCATTGGTGCCGTCGCACTCCAGGCCTCGCTTTCGGATGCGGTGCTTGCCATCTGCTTGCTGGGCACGGACCACCAGGAATGGACGGTGTGAGGGATCGCTTGGGTCCACCAGGATGGGCAGAACGTTGGTGGCCTCGCAGCCCTCGCAGTGAATGTCGAGGTCTTGTCGGCGACTCCCTTTTCCAAGCATTTCTCGCACTGCTTCGGACACGGGGAAGGTGTGCCAGCCACTGCGTTTCAACTCCACACGCTTTTCCATCATGGGCCAATGCACGTTCTGCCCACTGGGCTCATAGGAGTGCACCCTCACCGTTACCTTCCGCCGCAGTCCTTTCTCCTGAGTACCTGGCAACAGCTTGAAGTACAGCCACAGGTTTGCTTGCAACACGTAGAGGTTCTGATTCCCCTCATTGGAAATCAGGAAGTAGAGTCTGGACTTTGACGGAGTCACATCGTCTGTAAGAGACCAAACAAGTGTGTTAATTCTCAAGTAGTGACTCTTTCTTACAAAAAATTAGCTTGTTTATGTCTTTTCTCAGCACAAACAGGTCGAGATTCTGCTGACGGCTACCCCTTCTTGGCCACATTCGTTGACATAAACCACTTAACTTTTCCAAATAGACTAGATGCTACAGTTCTGGGCCCAAGTCCAGTTGGACTCGTGGTTTGGGCTGAAGATGCTGGGCCGGGTGGAAGGGTGGGGGGTTGGATGTGGGCCTTGCCCCAGGGGGTTCATTGAGTTCACAGGGAGAACTGTGAAAAGCCAGAACTTCTGGAGCCGAAAGACTGACAACACAATGCATTGCAAGAGGTATTAGGAGACTGCTGTGGCACAGCCTAGCATTAAGCGTGTGCCCTTCAAATGAAATGCATGATGAGGCATTTACATCACACTGGCCACTTTCTAAATACAACTGTGTAGCGAATTGTATTTAGAAAGTCCAAGATACAGAGCTTTTTTTGCTGTTGTAATTTGATTGTAAAGATTTTTTGACCACCCAGAAAATGAGAGAAATTGACTTGTGATGATAAAAGTTGCACATGAGTCATATTCACCGTAATCCTAATTGGAATGCCAGAGCTGTTTAATAGTGGCAGGTTTTGAAATAGTAAAACCATGTTTGCCAACAGATTAGTTTGGTTTAATGTCAACAACTTGGCACAAAGGGTGGCTTCTTCAGTTGACAGCCTGACCTCACATACAGTAGTAGTCACATGTGCACTCTCTCTAGACTTGAAAGCATGTTCAAAGCTACAAACCAATCAGTAAAAATCTGCATCATACAGTATGCTGTCAACTTTTAAAATGTTGTTATAGTTATTCTAGCTGTATAATATTGTTAGCTAGTGAGTCCATCTACATGACTTTTCTGGTGAAGGTGTTAAACAAAAAAATCTGGTTATGCTTAGGTTATGGTTATACCTAGTTGAGACCAGCATTCACACACATATGCTGGTGACAAGCAGTGCAGGATTTTTGTAAACAAGGCTGTCAAGACTCGTTTTGCTGGGAACCCAGCCCTTTATATCCCACAGTGCAGACACACACAGTCAAAGTTCATCAGTGACAGAGAATCAAGCCCTGGAGACGTGTCAGGTGTGAACAAGTATGTCCTATGATGATAGGGAACACGTTCACTGAACTGATTACTCCACCATTTTACCTCATTGCCTGCCTTTATATGCCCCCTGGATACAAATATACTTGTATGGCCATGTGCTTAAGTGTTTCAGAACCTGTCTCAACAGCCCCTGCTTAAAGTGAATCAAGTAAAACAAGTCTTTGTCCACTCTGCATATTCCAAGACTGTGCGAAGAGGTAGAGGAGATGTTGTCAGTGCGGTGGCATACTTTATCCCCATAAATATCAACACTTACCTACATCAGAATTCTTTCAACATATTTGCATAATAATAAATTATTTGTGGAAGACTTTAAAATCTTATCAAATTTTATATCTGACTAATTTGAGTTTGTTTAGCTTGCTTGCTTCTCCTGCACCCTGTGGTTCCCTGTGGCTGTTTTACTTTTATCTTCTTCGCTGTGCAAAGTTATGCAACCTGACAAATATTCATTTCAGCCATGCATACAGTCTAGGTATTTTTAGTTTGCTGAAATTTTTATTTTGTGATCCTGTCAAACAGAGCATGGGCAAATGCACTTGACAAAATGGGCGTTAGTTTTGTTTCTGTAGATTGCTCTCATGCTTTAAATACTTAATGTGAACTGCTTGTTGATGATCAATAAGATCAAGACCATGGCATGCTGCCTGATTAGATTTTGACGGGTCTGCCAATCAGTTAGCACTACAGGCTCTAATTTCCTTGCTTGGATCGAATATCAAAAAACAAAGATTTTCTAAAGAGATCAGTTTGGCTCTTTGACCTTTTGGACACTGTGCCACGCTGAATAATGTCTAATAATGAAGTCTTAATACCCTGTGCTGAACTGGTCCTGAAGAGTTCAGCGAGTCCGAATGGTTATGCTGACAAATGAGAAGCGAGCATCTACCGCTCCGCTCCTGTGGCTACGGGACACCAAATACTTCTGAAATGGCCCATAGGACAGTGTCAATAGAGACCTGAAATTGGCAACCGTCCTCTCCTGTACCTTGGCAGCCCTCTTCTCATTGCTCTCCTAACGCATGGAGCGAGATAGGAGCCACCTTCTGGCTTATGGTCATAATGCATGACAGTAGGGATGAGCATGCAACACGTGAGGCAACCCAATTGCCTGCAGCTGCAGTGATTTGCACATTGCATACCTCACAAATTCCTCTTTTTGTACCTCGGGTTGGATCTAGGGTTGTCCTAATGCTATGCCCTGGCTGGCAGCCTTCACTTGAGGGGTTAGCGCCAGCTGGCCTTTAGGCAGATGGGGGTTCGGAGAGCCAGTTTCATGATGCATTGCTGCTCACTGGTTCAAAGGTGTCATGAATAATAGGGGACACTGCAAAGAGGCCTGATCGAGCTCTGATATTTGAAATGCATTTTCAGAGTAAGATATAAGAAGGCCATCCACCCACCCCAGCCATTCTGTCACCCACAACGACTCAAATGTCTCATGCATTATTCTGAGTGATTTCTTTTGTTTTCTATTGCTGTTTTTGTTCCCAATGTTGACATATTGGGTTTAGCAAGAACACACAGTACTCTCTCAATAATTGCCTTCTTTTGTTGCTCTGTCATGAGTGCGTTCAGATCATTCTTATTGGAGCAAGAAGCTTGGATAATGTTCAAGCTAATTGTGCTGCACAGTGTGTGAAACTAGAAGATAAAGAAGTCAGTTTTACAAGCTTAAATGTGTGTCAAACTGAGATATTGGAAAATTCCATAAAAAAAGCAATTAAAATGTTTGCATAAATGCATATCAACTATCCTTCCTTATAGATTATGATTGTCTATATCAAAATCTGGATTAAGGAAGTCTATTCACTGATAACTAGTTACTTATTATCACATATTAATATCTTATTCTGCATGACCATATTCTAGATCCATATTCTAGATGTATTTCTTCTATTAATGTCATTTTGCTCATTCAAACTAACATTGATTGCTTAATGACATGATTAAAAATGTGCAAAATGTTATCCATGTTTATTTCCATACGTTCTCCTGCAAATTGAACTGTACCATAGATTTATAATTGATGAACTGGTTAATAAAATGAAACCCAGAGCTTCATCACTTCCCACCCTTTTTGACCAATGTATTTTCATGACTTACTCCAGCGCTCGGGGTTGCTGCATAAGAATTGTAAAAAAAAAATGTTATATTAATATTATATTTCATTACATTTATATTACTTTTTTCAGACCTCATATTTCCAGGTTGTTCGTGACTATGGGAAACACTGTATTCACTTCAAAGAAATGTATACTTCAATAAAAGGCATTTGTTTTTATTGGTTTTAACAAAAAGTTGTATGGCTGTATTGTCTGTTAAAAGGCGTGATAATGTTCTTGCCTCCTATTAACGAATTATCTGTAATACTTTGATTGCCATGTTTTTGATGTTCGCTTGGCGTTCCCGGGGAAGTTCTGGGATTTTAATTGCCTCAACACCGACCTAGCAAAGGTCATAATTTGACAAATGACTTATTATTTTCTGTCAGCATATCTAATTATATGTTATGTGAGGGTCATGTCTTCTAATTGCTCCAGTTACATAATACAAATATCAGATAAAGGATGTATGTCTCATTAACCTTCAAAGACCCACTGTAGCAAAACTGCAACACTTGTTGAAAGCAATTCAGTAATATTCTGTACTGTAATTAACTGTCACATCATAAATAGTGCAAAACGTGGAACTGGATAATATGTAAAGCTTTTCAAACCAGTCATTTATGAAGTCCCCTTTCTGTTCGGATGGTGCCTATGAAGTCAGTAGGCAGCGAAGCATCTCAATAGGTTTTGGAACAGACCCCCTGTATGTCACAACTTACTAAAGTCACACAAGGTAGTGGTCGTTTACAAAGTATTTGACATGTAAATTAAATATTTGACTTGCAATATTTGTACATTCTGTAAATTACAAACATGTTTTGTGATAAATACACGCCCCAAAAATAAATCGTACTTCCTAAATTTAAGTTAAAGCCAAGAAATGAAAATAATCTGTACTTGCACACTTAAAACTGTAGAGACATTATGCAGGTTTGAGATGTTCCAAAATATAAAATATGTGCTTAGATAAATATCATTATTTTTAACTAATAAAATACATAATGGAATCATTTCTGGAATATTCTAGATCTTGCACACACCTGACTCGGCGAAACTGATTATTTCCGACGTTTCTTCTTGCACCTCGTTGTGGGCAGCATGTCCATCCAAGTTGGGAATTTCAAACCTCCCGTCCTCCCGAACTTTACCCGCGTGAAGTTTGCGCAGCGCCGTTACCATAGCAGCTTTGGGAATGGGATGAGTGATATTTGGTCTCTCTCTCATCTGCAGTCGGTTCAATATGTGCCTTTTAACCGCCTCCAGAAAGTCTGTGTCCATTCGCCCCGAATCATCCGGATGCCCGAGTCCACAAGAGGCACACTGAGACTCCTGAGACACAGTCTCAGCTCCCAGACTACACTGAACTGAGAGTATGCAAGCCATTAAACAGGTTACAGAGCGGATGGAAATACTCATTTTCTTAAATATCGTGTCCATAGTACAACAAACAAATCAGTTCATGAATTCCTACCGTAAAACAATTTGACCTATAAACAGGACAGAGTTGTACTTCCAACAACCTCCTTTGACAGATGTCCATTCATCATCATGCTCGCGGTCACTTTTGTGAGACGTTCACAGAAAGTGTGTGTTTTATCGCCTGGTAAACACATTGAGTAATAATGAGGGCTAACGTTAGTCGCGGAAAAGTCCGTCTTAATTGACGCTAGTTAAAAGCGCGAAAATGTCTCCTCATCTCCTCAGGGAACTGACAAACTGACTTGCGTGAAGAATCAAAACAAACCGGTTACTATTCGTGTATTCCTTTAAAGGTCAGTTTAGTTAAAAAAAGCATTTCTTGTTTGAAGACAAAATATCACTCTTTGTCTTTCCACCGGATATCAATAGCTCGTGCTCCTCTTCTCTCATTAATAGTGTTCAGCCTCGGGAGAGATGTTGTCCTTGTGTCTTTTCTCTCGTGTAACTCACGACACTAAAGCACCTCGCGCTGAAACTTTTTTATACTTCAAACCACGTGGGACGCTCGACCAACTGCGATGCGAGCAAGAGAGATTATCAGTCAGTCCAAAAAGAGCGAGCAATGATTCACATCAACTTTTCATTGTGAAAATACTAGACTGCAGGGCTTTCATAACGCAACAGAAATCTGTTTCTGTCCAGAAGCATTATAAAACACGGAAGCATAATATAAATTGCCAGTTGGCTACTTGTTTTCACGTCAGTTTACACATTTATTTATTATTATTATTATTTAACAAACAAAGCAAAACCTTTATGGTTTCGTGAGAATTATATAATCACTCATTCATATCAATTTCTGACTTTCTGTAATAATTGATTAAATAATGCAGGTGCTTTTGCAACACTTAAGTCATGTTTTAAGAAATTCCTCTCAAGTGTCGCTTTGTTTGCCAGTTTATTTCAGTCGAGCTTTTGTGCGCGGTTTTTGAAGGATTGCATTTCCAACTTTTTCTGAAGTGATATGGCGCCCTCTATCACTTCAACAAAATAAATACACGTTACATTTTCTAGGCATCTTCTATGGACACATCTGTCTCGAGGGGCACATTTTACTTTACGTTTTAATTTTGCGATTCTTTCTTTCTCATGGTAAATATTTAATAATTTTGTCTTATAATATCTGGAGTATTCATTGATATCGTCATGGATATGATCTGAGACTATATTTAATTACAATATACAAATATTTAAATGGTTTGGTTTCTGTATTCATCAATGAAAATATTTAAAACGCTAATTTAATAATATATTTTTTGCAATTGTAGTTATTGTGTATTTATGCCACCTCTCTTCAGCATTAAACAGACTGGGTAAGAAAGCATCTTTTGTGGAGAATACTGTATGTGCCACTTTTCTGAAGATACCAGCTTTGCAGTCTAAAGTGAACAAACCGCGGCATAATATCAGTACATATATAAACACTTTTTTAGCTATATATGTGTGGTTTGTCCTAATGTAGCAATTAATTAGCTACAGAATGCAGTTCAATGCAATTTAAAAGGACACTTTGTATTATGACCCCAGTTCTTCTGTCACTTCTGCGACTTGGATGTCACTTGCCATGGGAACATCCCTTGGATCTATGTCACATTTTTCACAATGGAACCTTTTAATTGGTATATTATCCATTAATATTGAGGATAAAGGATACTGGTGATGGTATGTATCTGTTTAGCCTACAGATGTGAATTGTGTTTTACTGTGTTTTGTTTCAATATATAAATAAATAAGGTGTAGAATAGCCCAAATGTGTCGAGGAGATTGTTGGATTATGCTATGTATCTATGATCTGTGCGTTGTTGAGCGTGACTTGCGAAGTCTGTCGCCCTCTAGTGGTAATAAACACTACATGCATGTAGAAATGTAAGTATAGGTCAGTGTTTAACAATTAGTGACTGAAAGCAGTTAATTATTTTTTTAATTACTTATATACTGCAGCATTTTCTAGCTATATTTATATTTAGTACAACGTTTATTTATTTATTTAACATTTATTAAAAAACTTTAACACCCTTTAACACTTGCACTCTCTCTTCTATTCTATTTAACTACTTGTTTTATGTTTATTTATTATTAAAAATGACCCTCTAACGCTAGCGTTCTCTATTATTTTATATTTATTAAAAAACATGACCCTTTAGCACTAGCGTTCTCTGTTTTTTTCTATTCTATCTACTTGTTTTCTTTGTATATATATATATATATATATATATATATATAACCTTGCTACGTTTACTGCATTAGGCTAACCAAGACTTATCACAGCAATTACATATTAGGTTGATTTTTATTGCTTCTTTTGTCCTTATTTGTTAGCTAGTTTGGATAAAAGTGTCTGCTAAATGATTAAATGTCATTTAAATTTAATACAAATATGCTCCAAATGTAGTTTTCAAGCAATATCTGTTTTTAAACTCCGTTAGATGACTTTTTTTTAGCAATCCAAAAATAAATACAGACTAGTGTTGGTTTTAACATTAGCGCTGCAACACATTTTTGATTGTTGCAAATGGATTACACATTACTCGTAATGCATTACTTATTAAATAATTTGAGTGCAGTTATCCTGAAACAATGTGCAGGAAAAGTAATGTGTTCTGACAGCAAAATACACGGATCTAAAAAAACACACACAAAGCAAATTACAAAATGTGACAATGTTTGGACGATTCCTAGCATGTAATAAAATTCCAATTTTGATTTTTTTACATTTTGACCATTATTTCACATTTAGTGGAGATTCTTTAATTAAAAAAATTGATACATAGTAAAATAATATGACATTCTGTGGGAGATAAAAGCCCTAGTTGGTGCTTTTCAGAGTAATCGTGGTTTCTCCGAGGTAATAATTACAGACTCTGTAAAAAGTTTGTACAATTCAACTGTTCTCCCACAGTATATAGGTATTATTGCTAAGGCCCATTAATTTCTCACAGAGAAAGTAGAATGAACTAAAAACTGCCATTGGCATTACGCCATTGTCATATGCCACACTGAAATCACATGCTGTCCTTGTAGAGGTTTACCACCCAGGACTAACAGCAAGTCAGGCATATGGAAAAACATGGCGTCCTCGGTTTCTTCTGCCAGGTCACCACTATTCCGCTTCTCGCTAATAGCCTCCTGGTTTTCAAAGGTGAGACAGCTTCCTTTCAGCTTAGTGTCTTTCACTGCAATACTTAAATCTGGTAAATACTTCTTTTTGTCCATGTGGAAAGTCTGGAGCTCAATACAGGGCTCTTGCAAAGTGGGGCGGGATGGTTGGCACTTGTTCTTAAATGGTCTTAGCTTGTTATTGATGTTGTGAGAGTTGGGCATTTTCCTCAAATAAATGTTGTTTGGTGAAGTTGGCTGGAAACTCTGGCCTATGCCAATACTGCAGTGATGGATCCGGCACAGAGAGGGGGATCCAGGCAACAATGCTAGCTTCTTCCAGGTTTTTGTTGTCAGGCTGAACCTCCACAAGCTGCTCTGAGGAGAGCTCTGGGTTTCCCCACCACCAAAGATGAGCATGCTGTCCTTAAACAATACAGCAGAGTGACCAACCAGCCTGGAAGGACCTGAACTGCAGAGTAAGAGATCATAGAAGTGTTAGTGTCTGAAGTTCATGTCTGAAGGATGAAAAAAATATATATCAAAATTAAACGAACAATTCTCTCAAAAATGTACATTTGCTGAAAATGTTCCCACCCTCAGCCCATATATAATGCAGATGAGTTTGTTTGTTAATCGGAACAGATTTGGATAAATTAAGCATTATATCACTTGCTAACCAATGAATGGGTGCTGTCAGAATGAGCGTTCAGCTCATAAAATCATCACAATAATCCACAAATATTGTATGTAATCCACAAAATGTGTATTTGTAAGAAACAAATCTATCATTAAGATGCTTTTAACTTCAAACCGTTGCTTCTGATAAAATTACGAGTCCTCTAACCATAATATTTATCCAGTGAAAAGTCATCTTATCTGAATCAGCAGAGAAATATGCACAAATCAAGCACCATTTACAGTCTAAAACAGTTCTAAACAAATATACTGGTGGATTTTGATGTGAGAGGACAACAGGGAGTGGATGTTTTCACTGGAGGAAGTGCCATTATGGATTATGATATTTTGTCCAGAAGCGCATTGAAAGATTTGTTTCTTACAAACATGAAGCTTTTCGCTTCACAAAACATTAAAGTATAGACTGGAGTGGTGTGCTTTACTTGTGGATTATTGTGATGTTTTTATCAGCAGTTTGCACTCTCATTCTGACGGCACCCATTCACTGCAGAGGATCCACGGGTGAGCAAGTGATGTAATGCTACATTTCTCAAAATCTTTTCAGATCAAGAACAAATCCTGCTAAACCAGAAGACACTGCATATTGCTGTAAAGCGACCAACCACAGTTTTTTGTTTTATGTGCAATCCAGGGATGAGTTAATCAGAAACATATGATACTACAATAATAGATTGGCACAGGAAACAGCAGTGTGAATATTCTGTTCTGCTTGGGAACATGTAGATTGCTTCCTACTAATTATGTCAAACAAAACTCTGAATTTCTTTCAAAGGTTTGTGTAGCTATAAACTTTCTAAAGTTGCGCCAAACCTATTGATTACTTGTATGGCTATTGGGGTTTATGGGATGGATAGATAGATGTTAATAAAGAAGCTCACTGGAAATTGATGCAGCTCCAGGTTTGGCTGGCAGGACTCCAATTCCACAGGTCCTTCTGTTCCCTCAGGCCCTGCAGGCCACCGTACAGGTACATGGAGTCCTGGTATGTCATAGCTGAGTGACCATGTCTGGGACCAGGCCCACCTTGTACACTGCTTAAGAGCGACCACAGCCTGGAATCTAACATGTAGAAAATATCATTATTTGGTAAGGTCATTTAGCAATTTGTAAATCATACAAAAATCATACCTGAGGTGGATAACAGTCACACTTTTCAAATAAATATTCAGTCTTAGAAGATGCTTTATAAAAAACATAAATCTAATGCTATGTGATAACACTCACCAAAATCAAATTTCCAGAATTCCTTTGTTGATCCTCTTATATCAATGTATCCACCATAGACATACATAGATGACCCAAAAATGACAGCACTGTGCCCTTTTCTGTTTGCTAGTGTTACTCCCTACAAAAACAGTTCAATATAATAAAACAATCACATGTTTCAGCTGTAGTTCTTATTAAAAAAGATGTTTACCTGTAAAGTTTCACTCTCTGTTTTCCAGTTAATCCAGCATTCTTTTACTGCAAAGAATATAAAATTGAAAACGTCAAAGTTGCATATTACCATGTGGTAAAACAATCTGCGTTCATGCAGCACAAGTGCTAGTGTCATTAATGCAAGACAAAACAAATAATAACAACAATTCTGAAAGCTATAATCCTTTTTCCCATTCAAGTTTTTAACTTAAATTACAATAACAATTAAAATACCGGTACTTTTTTCATACAAAACACAGACACACATATACACACACATTTGTTTTTGTGAATTGAGGGGACATTCTATAGACGTAATGGTTTTTATACTGTACAAACCGTATTTTCTATCGCCCTACACCAACCATACACCTAAACCCCTTACAGGAAACTCTGTGCATTTCTACTTTATAAAAAAAAAAATCATAAGCCTTTTGAAAATTCATACCCCTGTCACACTACATGCCCCATGTCCTATGTCACAAACACACACACACACACACACACACACACACACACACACACACACACACACACACACACACACACACACACACACACACACACACACACACACACACACACACACACACACACACACACACACACACACACACACACACACACACACACACACACACACACACACACACACACACACACACACACACACACACAAACAACAACAATTTTCTAATTGAATCAGACATTTTGGAGCCCCACTGATCATGCACTGAATAAAAAGTACCTGTATCAAACACCCAAAGAGGCATTTTTGAGTTAGTATATGATGAATCTTGCATTCCTCCGAAGACATACAGAAATCCCTAAGAAAAAAAGGTAAATTAATTTACTCTTTTTGGTGCAAATATTTTTACTAAAGTAATATGTGGAAATAATCAAGTAAACTGCATGATATGACCCTTTTAATGAGTATAATAGGAATTTTTATACAGAATACAGTGCATGATTTACATGATTAAAAAGTGAAAATTTGATAAATTGACGGTTTGCGATGTCATATTGTTTCTCATAACTTGTGAACCCCTTATGCTCAATTCTGAGTTTTTCATTAATTTACTGAATGAGTGAATTTTGAGTTTATTGCAATTACCTGATATGCTACCATTGTGTGCTCCTCCAGTTCTTCAGGTGCTTCTTCACTATCACAGGGAAGCTCGACCCACTTGTCACAGACTAAAAATATATACATTTTCCATAAATGATCATCAGTGCAGCAGGAACCATACATTATGCAATAATGAGCACAAGTGTACAAAGAAGCAGGCAGCCACAGATAAATAACAATTGACTTACCCACATTATATTTCCAGAAATCTCTCAGTAAGCGTCTTTCTCTGCCACCTAGTACGTAAACATGGCCTCTGTGGGAACAAGACGCATGCTTGTAACGATCACATGGTGCGGGGCAGTGCTGAGGCACTGAGGTCCACAAACAAGCTCCGCTCCCCTGGTTCATGCTCGGGCTCTGAGAGTCTCATGGGTTCATCTCTGTGAAGAAACGCAAGCATGAAATACACAGGGACAGCTAATGAAGTCATGTTAACACTACTTCCTAGAATAGTACAGAAACAGCAGAACAAGAATATTGCAGTGAAAGGAATTTTTATTATGGAGTTATACAGTAACTCCATAACTCTTATACAGTATAAGTAATACATTAGATAAGAGTATGTGCAAATATTTGACTAGAAAGCAAGTATTTCTAGTAAACAACACTGCAGATTTTGCAACATATAATTAAAATTAGCTTTTATACAGTTCAATACACAAGTTATTACAGAAAATCCTACATTTAGACAGAGTATTGCTATTTTGTCTATTTCCCCAAAATTCAAAACAAACAAAAACAAATTCAGCAATTGAATGTTCGCAGGGAGCTTGATTGACAGGCGATCTGACCAATCAGAATGTGGATATTATGTGCTGCCGTTGAATATTGCAAAAGTGACACAGAAATTCAAAAACAATGGACTTGCGACAAGGCCCCTGAAATATTTAGGCCTTCGCTTTAAGCTTTCATTTAGTGATGAGTGATTTTTTTCTAGAGAAAGAGCAGAAGAAATACCAAATGAGTGTTTCAGAGCTGGCAAAAGCTATGAAAGGAGTGACTGTTTATCTCACAGAGTAAGATGCAGCCTGCATAAGTGGAAATTCACACACCCCTGTGTGATGTAATACAAAAACTTGAAACAGAAGATGCTACCCTCTCCTCATTCCCTGAGTTGCTGGGTATTTGTTTCATCATAATAATAATAACATAATAATAATAATTCAAATACATTAAGAAATGTATTAAGAAAATACATATTTTGTATTTATTCAAAGGTGGTGTACTCAATTGTGCTGTGCACTATACACACAGACACACACAAAGAATAAGAACAAGTCATATATATGTTTGTTACCAACTGACTGGGACACAAATGTTATTCCCTGTTGTTTACAGATACCAAAGAAGTTTGTGGTATACATGTAATACAGCATGTTACTGTTGAAATCTGAATGTGCTTGGTTATGCTTTGATAGCCTACCTGTATAGGACATTTCTTTTTCAGCATTACACGAAATATATATATATATATATATATATTATATTTTAACACATTTTGAACGGTTTTGAAAAAATAAATCCCTTCCAACACGTCACACCTCACATACATACACAACCAAAATGGGACATATTTGGTGACATTTAATGAGGGATTCAGCATATGTAGTCAACATTTAATAATTTAGTAAACGTTATTTTACATAGAGTATGAAATAGGCTAATGCAAGAATAGAATACGTTACCTTTTTTTTTTACTTTTAGTTTTATGTTGCTCACCACAATATGATTTTTACGTAAACGCCCAGAGAGCTGATCTTCTCGTAACCCGTTATAGCCTAGTCATTCACATTTGTAATGGTTATATTAATGTAACTAAGAAACATTGTTACCTAAACTCTTTACGGCGGTCGATGAGTAGGCTATTTACTTGCATCACAAGAAGTTTATATGTGACATTTCATGTTGAAGAAAGTCCCGAAAGTGTCACATGACCGCGAGGAAGAAGAACTGGCTTCAAATCTTGAAAGTAACGAGCGGTGGATAGAGGTCCTCAAAACAGAAGCTTGTTATGTTTGCTGACTGTAATGTAACCGTTTAGATTGCGTCGTTAGTAAATGTAGTGTTAAAACTCCTTACCGCTCAAAATCGTCGTTAAACGTCTGCCCTCCAATCTTCGTTGAAAAAGGGTAAGCGATTATGAGAAGTATAGCTGCCAATGCCAGTACACGAAGAGGATGTGGCTTTGCTTCTCTCTCAAGAAGGGTGGCTTTGCTTCTCTCTCAAGAGGGTCTCTAATAACTGAACACAACACAACGATACACGACACAACTACAATCTGATTTTTAAAACACTAGGCATCATACACTTACCGAATACACTACACAACTTTTAAATCTGACAAAGGATTTTTAAAACACTAGGCATCATACACTACCGACGTGTGACAAAGGAAAACTGGGTATCATACACTACGTGTCTGAAGATCATACACTACCAGACTTTAAAGTTGTTCCGATCACAATGAACTCACGCAGAAATGTGCGCCTTGTTGCTAGGAGACGCGTGACAAATGAAAACATGTGTTCTAAAATCGGCTGAAAATAGTCTGTGACCATAATACACTGCGTGATTTTCTGTGGAATCTGTCAGCTGTATTCTGCAGACTGGCTCTGACTTTCCTCAACTAGCGTCAACTTGTTCAGACTGTAAAATCGTGGGAAATCAGGGCAAAAATCGCGTAGTGTATTCCAGGCTTTAGCACGTTTAAATCATTCAACGCTGGGTAGATTACTTACAAATTTCAGTCCGTTACTGATTCCAAAATTACATGATACAAATTGTAGTTAGTAGCCTAATCTATTACATAACACATTTTCAGTAATATAATCAGACTACTTTTTGATTACTTTTAGTTTACTTTTAATCTAACTTATTTATCACATTGATTTAAATAGGATAATATTGTATCATATTGGTATTAAAATGCAAAGAAAATAGTTTTCAACATTAAGTGAATAAAGCATTTCACTAGGCTAATTCAAGGTTTCCCAAACTTGGATTTGTGAAAGACCTGCTGGCGTTTGTGTGTTTAATGAAAAGCTAATTTATTTTTAAATAACATTAATAAAAACATCAATCAAAATAATATATTTACAAAAAATATTATATTTTGTTTACCTGCATGTCATGTAGGCATTTTAGAAAGGTAAAAGGGCATTTTAAAAAGGATAAAAAAAATAATTAACAAGAATCATTGAATTATTATGAATAATTAATTGCTATTGTGTGAATATGTGTATTCAAAAAAGTAGGCTAACTGAAGTCTGATTTTTAGTATTTTAAAATGTAATTTAATCTAATTACAAGTACTTAATTACAAGTACTTTTGGAATCTGATTACATGTAATAAGTTACTACCCAGCTCTGGTGATATAGGCCTATTATTATGTTATTTATGTTTCGCATATCATTTATTCATTTAGCAGGAGCTTTTATCTGAAGCTGCATAAAATGAGAACTTGTAAAATTGCTGAAAACATTAAATATATGGTAAGTTATCAGCACTTACTCTATATTGAAGGTATTTAATACTGCCACAGTACATCAAAAGACTCTGAGTGTACAACAGCATGACTATTAAATAGCCTAGGCTACGTTAATGAGAGAATTCACTGATGTTTGTAAGTGTTGACTAAAAGTAATAAGTCTGACATTACAGTCAGTGAACTTCATTATGTCCGTTTTCAGCCTGACGGATTTTTCGAAATTACTTTAAAAAGTTACTTTAACCACCAGAAAGTACTACTAAACTTCTATCACATGTCTTTGGCCCAACGAGAGGAAACAATGTTTTAGGTTATGTCTACACCAAAGCAGAATACATTGAGTCTTTCTACTCAGTTTACGTTTCCTTGCATAGCAGTTACTCCATGGGGTAGAGTCTGGAGCAACTTTACCACTCCCAAGGTGCATTAAAACAACCAAATACAGAAATGTGAGGACAAATTCCAGCACTATTTGTGATAAGGAGATATTTTATTATAACAATACCAACGCGTTTCGGCCTAAGAGCCTTCCTCAGGGAGTTACTCCAGAAACGAGAGAACATGCTGAAAAGGGAATACAAACATGTTGAAACCTGCCATGTGTGAGGAACTATGATATGAGTACTTTATGTTTCATCTGTCACATGCTATTTTAGTAAGAAGACAATTACTCAACAACCAACAGGCCTTGGCTAAAATGCAGATGTTTTCTTGCTTAAGCATGATGCCTACAGAGCCACTCCAATGTGGATGATTAAGAAGGTCATCCGCCTGGCCCTCTCACTCTTGCATAATAAAGACACTTATGTCATAATGCTGTTCACTGATTTTAGTTCTTCATTCAACACCATCATACTTCAGACACTCACTGGAAAATGCTCCATACTTAGACTTAATACCACACTTTGTTACTGGATCCATGACTCCCTGACTAACGGACTCCAAGCAGTTAGTCTCCATGAGCAAACCTCATTCTCACAACACTAGATCTCTACAAAACTGTTTTCAGCCTTTAATTACATGTGTAAACATGTGAGAGGTTGTGAGAGACCTTAGGCCATGCTGCAGAGCCAACAATTTCATAATGTAAAAAAAAAAAGACATGATTGTTGACTTTAGGAAGTTGTCTGTAACCCACTCCCTCCGGTTCAGTTTACTCAGAATACTTTTCCTGTAACCAGAACACCTCCTTACAAGACAAGCCCGACAAGTACTTCATTTCCGGCGGAGCTGAAAAAGATAGCCATGTGCTGCTTATCTTTAAGCTTACTCATATATAGGCTAAAGTGTATAAATTTGGTGTCATTAATTGGTATTACTAAAAGACAATATCTGCCTTTTGTTTTCAGAAGGGGGACCCTCATATCTGGGAGTCTTTGGTGTAAAGGTTTAAAAATATAGCCTATTATTAAATTATAATTATAATAAAATGGCACTTAAGATCTCATCATACAGTAGTAGGCTACAGTTGTTTTTGTTGTATCTTAAATGTTAACACTGATATTAATCATGTATGAAGATTGCAAACATGTGGGATTAGCATTTTCTCTTATGAATAGAGTATTTTTTTCTTTAGAGTCATAATAAACATATTACATCATAAAATATTTATGGCCGTTATCTTCAGCAGCATACCGAATTATCTATTCGTGACATCATATCCGCTCACCCAGAGGCGGGGTCTACGGGTGGCGGCGTCATTTCTGGTTCATTTGCATGTCCTAAGGGTGGAGTATATGGCAGCAACGACAGCTTCAGAGAAACTACAGGGTGTATGAGTCGGAACAGCCGATTAATGCGTTCCACAAGATAGCATAAGAGACTGTGGAGGACAAAGTCACCGAGAGGTAACGTGTCCCTGTTTATTCATTCTTTTGTTTGTTTATGAATTTTAAAAACGATCCCTTCCAGCTCGAGCTTTTGTTACTGGTCGACAGGCAATTATAAGTCCCTGTGGGCGTATTTTACTCTGTGAAAAATGTCAAGTGAATGAGACTTAATACCGTTATAATTATTTCGCTGTATGGGTTAGTTTGACCCAGCGGACGGCTGATCACGAGAGACGGGCGTTTCTGCGGATGTTCCGCGTTTGGTTGATGAGGAGATTTATTTTCAGAGCCCCAACGTGGATGTGCTACTTATACGTGTATGAATCAGAAATGTTAGGCACTTTTAATGAATAGACTTACTTGCAGCATGTTTCTCTTACATTGTTTCGCCTTTTCATCAAATAAGGTGAAATGTATCGTTAGGTGTTAATACTTCAGGAAACATGGCTCATTAACCTCACCGGGTCAATTAAATATCAGCCTGTGTGACCTTATTTTCTGTTCAGTTTCTGTAGAGACCCTGTTACAAGAATTGGGATATGCCTATGCCATTTAAACACTAAATACACCACAATGAAAATAAAACCGTGAAAACATCATTTATTCTAAAGAAATTAAAAAAGTATGATAAACGTAGCTGTCATTCAGTTGGGGCTTGATGTTTGGATCGAATATTAGTTTGTAATTATTGATAAACGTGTATTTAATATAAAATAAAGAACTATATGTAGCATGCTTGCTTAGTTGAACTTGGTAAATGTTGATTTGTGAGTTTTTACTTCCTGTTGGATGTGGGACAATATATTTTTTCTTGGATAATATAATATTTTTGGGACGCCATAGTGTACTGTATTCCTGATATGTGTCACTTTTCTTCCATTTGTGTGGGAAGAGTTGTTCATTTTACTTTTATACTCCTCCTTCAGGAACTTCTGAGCCTTACTTCCTATATTCACCTAATAGCATGTAATTGTAAATTACATATGGGTAAATATGAAGCACATTTAGGCACTATTGTACGCTTCTCCTTTTTTACCATTCAGCTCAACTGTTTCCCATTATATTTACACAGTACAATCCAGCTGTGAAATGTCTTTACTTTTACAACCCGTTTATATTTAGTAATCATCTTGTTTTTGACCAAGTGTGTAAAGATGTACTTTTCTATCTCTGTATTAGTTTGAAATATGGATTCAGATGTCCTTGTATCCAGCATACATATTAACCTTGAAAGCAGGCGTGTATGTAGGCTATCTTGAGCAGAATCTGGTATGTCAGTACTTTGGTTTGTTTTTATTTCATATTCTGAGTGGTCACTTTTTCCCCTCTTTGTCTCTAGGGTGTTTGGGTGTAACCTCACTGCCGGTAGTGGCTGTGCCCTTATCACCTTCAGAATGGGAGTTGTGAAGTAAAGGCACAGTTATCTCTCTCTCTTTTTTATAGTATTGTAGAAATATGCATATTTCATAAACTCCTTATGGTATCTGGTCAAAATAGTTTTTTTGTTTTTACGTTTTAATACCTTGATTAATAGTACCTTGGTTTTTAGCTGGAAAGCTACAATGTACATATTATATACAGTACCATATTTTCAAAATATTATGTAAAAATCCGTGTGCAGTGCAATAAATTGAAATAACAGTTTCCATGTGCAACAGGTTTTTGTTTATCTTTTAGATGGCTTGCACTTGAATTGTCTAGTTTATCGTGGAAACAAGCAGGCCTCTGGGTTCAACATACTAATGACCTGTCCAAAGCGTGTACCATTTAATTTGTTTGCTGTACTCGTTTTCAGACAAGTGTGACTTGGACGTTTGAACCGATGTTGGTTCAAATTAGCTAGGATTAGGGTTAGGTTAGTCAAAAAAGGTTGGGAGATTAGAGTTTGAGAATGGCTGTAGAATAAGCATACATGCTGAATATTCATTGTTTTGTCAGTAATCTGCTGGTCAGATGCTTTTATATAAGATGCTCTTATATGCTTTTAAGAAAATATCCAGCTATAACAGTGAAGTCTTGTCTCCACTCAGTTTATTATAGGATTAAGTTTAAAAAACGTAATAGGATTAAACCTAATTCTAGAACATTGAGCAAAAATTCCCAATATCTTAGTGATAAAATACTCCAGATGTAACTATGCTGACGCTGTTGGTGTAGAGTTTCAACAAATTATTGGGAAAATATGGGCAGAAATGTTGAATCATTCATTCATTGAACCACTGATGGCAGATGGACTACTTTTGGAAACGGAGATACTTTTTCAGGATAAAAAAAAAAACGCATTTATTTTAAAAAGAGAAATTAATAGAAAGGCAAAAAAAAACACGTACTGACTCCAAACTTTTGATTAGTGTATTTGTGTATATTTGTCACTAGCACTATTAATTTCTGCATGATTCATGCAAAGCTTACACTTTAATGTTTTAGAGCTGTGCTTTTCCCCTGAAAAATCTCATCTGTGCTTGTCATTGCACTCTTAAGTGAATAAGGGTACTTTTTGAAGAAACACGCATATCAACCTAGACAAGTTTATGACTGTCAACGGTTTCCCTTATATTGGTTTCTCTTTTGCCAGGCCTTGTGATCTGACTGAAAAAAACAACCCTTGAATAAAGGGCAAGTTCTGCTTTTTATTAAAGGCCATTATACAGTGTCATTAGGCTACGTATGTTCTACAAGCCCCAACACGATAGCAAATTCAGATCAGCAAAATTTGAATTTTTTGAACATTTGTGCATTTCAACACTTTTTTTTTTCTTAATGAAACTCGTTTTATTCTGGCATAATGCTCTGATATTCTTAATGTTTCTGTCATCACTTTATAATTCATTATTTTTATGTAATCTGGATTACAGAGGGTCATGAACTAGTCATACCAGTGGGGAATGTGGAGTCAGAAGTTAGTTCAATAATTCGTTTCTTGGTTTTGACTTTGTGCTCCTAAACGCTCCCACATGGGATGTTTCTCTTGCCTGTATACCCCTTGAGAGCCCAGTGGAGTCTGTGTCTCTGGGTATGTGATTAAAAGGGTTTGAGATGAACAGTGAGGTTAAATCCATCTTTTATGGGATGTGTGATAGGGGTAGAATATTTTGTAAATCAGCTCTATATGAAGGTATTTGCCAGTGGTTTCTTTTAAAACTTTTAAAACTAAAGTGCTGCTTTCTTCTTTAAACTTGATATATTATTGCGTTTAAGAGGTCGACCAGTAATGTATTTTGCCCATAATTAGAAAAAAAGCTTAATCTCAATTACCACTGAATGCCTTTCAGTGCTTGCTCATTAATGCCTAGTATTTTCGCAGATGGGATCGGATGCATATAGTTTTGTAATGTATTTGAATGGAAAATTCTTTATGTCTGCCTAACACAGAGATTATTTTCCCTCCTTGTAAATGAAATGAAGAGATACTTGAGACGATTTATTTCACTTGCTCTGGAGAATGTTTTTGCAGTGCTGTTGAAATCAATTCCACCTTTCCCACTGAGCAGGGAGTAGCTTGCAGCTTGTTGAAAATTATTTGATATGCGGGAAAATATATTAATACGATATAAAATGTTAACATTTTTGCTGCTTTTCAGATGGAGAATATCATGGTTACTTTCACTTGTTTATTCAAAATACTCTTCAGTAGCTGTGTGTAAAGAGATTGTCCACTGGAAGAGCTTAACGTCTCTCCATGCCCGGTTTGGATAACAGCATGGCTAGGGTCCCTGTTCATCACCACTGCCTTTATATATCTGAATGAAGCCTCTGTGTCCCAGCTCTAGATGGTTAGTATTCAGCAGAGATGCTCACCTTGAGTATGAGGGAGAAACAAGCTCCTCAGATGACAGATCCTTTGCTTTCTTGTACAGACTAAGCACATTTATGTTTATTCATAACTGATCAAATCTGGCATTTCATATCACCAATCTTGTATGAGAAATTTCTTTATGTCTGTGCCTCTGAAAAGAAACATTATTTTAGACCTGATGAATGCTTGAAGAAGACTGTCCACATCAACTTTTGGAGCCCCCGTAGTTCCTAAAATGCTGTCTTATTCAGCTTTTTCTTGCCAAGCTCTTTCTTGTTTTTCTATAATTTAGTTTTTAGAATCAAAGAAGGAACTATAAAAGAAGACCTTAAATTCCAGGTATTGATAGAAGCTGAGGCTTGTAAAAATATTCTCTTTTCTGGCTTGCTTTTATCGGTTACTGGTTAAAAAAGAGATCAAGCTTTTCCCTAAATATGCTTGCATGTGTTTCTCATTCAGGAGATGTAGGTTCGATTCTAAAAACATAAAATATGAAAGGCAAGAGTGGAAGCTGTCAATGCAATGTGTCAATACAGCTTTCAACACATGGTTCTTAGGCGTTGAGGAGTCACTTTTGTTTTTTTGTTTTTTCATCCTTAGTGTGCAGGTCTTTTCACATCTGTAATATACAGATCTGGGCAGGCATGTTTAGCGCAATGGTGTTATGAAGTTAAAACTTTTTATAACACACCGTCCATATACCAACCTGGGATCATTGGAAAAGGATCATATTTCAAAATGATTGCTTTTTGCAAATTTCACAGCACTTTCAAATTGAAATGTCCAGTGAGTGGTGCTAAAAGTGCATTCAGTTTTATCTGAAAAATCTAAATGATGACATTGTCGCCTCTGGCTTGCTTACTGGTTTGCTGTTGTCGCCTCTGGCTTGCTTGACACTTAATTTGAATGCCTTTAACTTGATTGGATGACATCACTGATTTGTGCATTCTTTGCTGGACGATGACATTGTGAAATGCCTTTAACTGAAAAATGGGCAGTTGCTTTGACACAATTTGTATTGATACACTATATATTGTGCAGTGACACAAAGGTGACTTGACTTGACTAAAAGGTTAATGCTCTGTCACAATTGTACCATCTACATTAAATTCTATCCTAAAACTTAACTCCTAGTTTAAAACAAAAACAAGCAGAGCTTAGATAAAAATGCATTTCCTGAAATGCAGGCCTGTTTGTTTAAAAGGTGGCGATACATGTGTTGATTTATCAAAGTAATTTTTAAAATAAAATCATCATATATATTTTGATAGTTATATATCAAAGTTAGCCTCCTATCTCATGGCTCATATCAGTAAACAACAGTTATGTCAGAGGTTTTTTTCTGACCGGTTTGTCATTGCTCTGTTACTAGTGTATTATCTTTTTTCAAACATCTTATTGGCAGTTTACTGCTATTGCACTTCCTGAAATGTATCATACCTTTACCTATCATAGCTGTTTTATTTTGAGGTATGCTTCTACTCACACTCATCAGAAGAATCGGAAGAGAGCGCTTTCTGCCTCTCTCATGTGTATATAGAATAAATAAAATGCATTGTTTACCCATTCTTCACCAGTGTATTCCTGCAGAATCAATGCTTATAACCTGTCAGTACTGGCTCATGTAATTTATTTGTACTGTATTTGTTCCCCCGCTGTACATTCCTTTTGCAGTACTCTAGGCTTAGATCTCTGTTGCAGATGAGAGCTTATCTCTGCTGTCTGTTCCCAGCTGGCACTGGTCTCAAGGGTATGAGAGCGTACAAGGAAAGTATGCAGGGAAGTAAGAGTATGATTTGGAAGGGGAGAGAGGGGATGTTTGTAGCTGTATCAGGCTTTGGCCCAGTTTTTCCCGCTGTTTTTCCCATCAATCTGGCAGGAAGTTCCAAATAAGCCTAGCTTAGCGAAAAGTCATCTGGTTTCCTGTAGGTCAGGTTTTTCCTCTCGCACAGCGTGTCAAACGATGTAAATGGATTTGTGTGTGCGTTTTTGTTTGTAGAATACATTTCAGATTTACAGCTTCATCCTAAACTCATGTATAGCTTATTTTCCAACATTTCTGCTGCAAGACAGTTTGGCTTTAGTTTAGTACTACAAAATTTACACTGAAGTTTGAGATGAGTTTGTTAGTTTTGAGCATGATAAATAGGATAATTTTTTTTAAACATTGTACACCTTTCAAAATGTTTTTGGTCAATACGTGTTTTTTTGGGAAATAAATAACATTTCATTCAGCAAGGATGCATTGAATTAAACTTTTACATTGTTACAAAAATCTATTTAAAATAAATTCAGTTGTTTTGAATTTTCTATTAATAAAATAAATAATCCTGAAATCGATTACATTTATTTGTACTGTATTTGTTCCTCCGCTGTACATTCGTTTTGCAGTACTCTAGGCTTAGATCTCTGTTGAGATCTTTGAGAAATTGATAATTAAGCAGCACAACTGTTTTTAAATTTATACTTGAGCACCAAATAAACATAATTCTAAAGGATCATGTGACAATAGAGATTGGAGTAATGGCTGTGGAAAATTCATCTTTATAACAGGATTCAATTATATTTTACAGTGTTAATAACATAGAAACCTTTATTTTGAATTCTCAATATTTACTCTGTTTTACTGTGTTTTTGGTCAAATAAATGCCGTTACGATGAGCATAATGATGCCCTCTTTCAAAAACATTTAGACATTTAATTTTGGCATACATTTGGACAGCCCTAATATTTATATAAACCTCAGGTTCTGGTAAATGCTTACTTGCAAGTTCAATCTAAGTTAAGTTAATATTTAATGCAACAACGCGGTGCATTTATCAGTAAGTGTGTTACCTGGGTAATTAACCAAAGATATTGGCATTGCCATCACTAACAACAGTTGAGTTACGGAACCACTGTCAAAGTGGCAAACACAATTAAGTGGAACAATCACTTCTTTTAGAGAAGATTGTGCAATCTAAAAAAAAAAGGAACTACACAGAAGGGAATAAATGTGAGATTAAATCATTAGTATTTCTGTATGCCCATGTATGGACTATTAGTGCAGTAGGTATTACACACTACTTTTTAGTTTTATTCTTGTGCAACTCATACCAGATCATTTTAATAGTTAAAGCCCGATAATGGTGATCATTTAGCTTGTACATTCTGTCTTAAAGCTTTCAGAGAATAACCATAACATTATCAGTGGATGAAGTGTGCCATATGAACTAATACTGGCACTGTCACCTACTCTGCTTTTCTGTGGCCTCTTCTTTATCAATGCCTGAGCTCCTGACGTGTGCCATGATTGTCCCCAGCAGGCCTGCAATCAGAGAGGGTGAGGCCGAATAGGTCAGCTCGCCACTCCACTCAAGCAGAGGGCATCACCCACTCCTGTGCATGAAATCAGGGACCCTTTTCTAAACTGGCATCCATTTAAACAGCTAAAAATGAGAGAATCTGTGCTGCATGGGAAAGAGTCATCACTGATCTCTGCACTTCTCTCTCAGGTGTAGAGAGGCTCACCGGTGACTGCTGAAGAGCGCTCATTGCTTTTAGTAGCACGGCAGCTCCACAGACCCTGCTCACAGGGGTTTGGTGATGAACGAGTGTAGCAGAATGTGGACAGTACTGAGGGAATCCTAATGAATTCCACCAGCCGGGGGAAGAGGAGGGCCGTCGTTAATATTTCAGAAGCTGATCGCCATCCGGTCGTACTTGAGAAGTGTGCATATGTAGGTCATATCTGCCATCATTTTAGCATGCCCAGCCCCTGTTTAACCCTGTTTAACTGGCATTTTCTGTAACGGCGACGACATGTGCATGTATTCCACTGTGTTGCACTGCCTTGTCATTTGGATTTTATGCTGGGTACACTCTAAAAGATCTTCAAAATGTGAGACCACAAACATGAGGGGAAGAAAGTCCTAGATTTAACCGTTTTGCTCCTATAGTGTGTAGTGTCCTCTGGGTTCAACCTACACATCATTATTTTTGATCGTAAATATTCAACGTGTTGGCGTCTCCAACATTCTTCCGAGCAAATTCAGTCACTCTTAACACACCTCACACCACAGAAAAATCTGATTAGATAATCTTCAGAACCACCAACATAATCGGGACAGGATTGTCGGAAGGGGAGAAATCGTCCCAATATCAGCCCGATTATCTTGTGGTGTACTGTGTACCCAGCATTACTAGTTAAATCTTTTGCCACTTGGGCCATTTTCCCATATATTCTTTATAAAATGCTGGTATCTACAACCAATATATATTTTAAGAGAGTTTCTTTAAACTCCCCGGGAAAAATGGTCTCCACAAAAATATTAATCACCAGACCTGTTTTTACCATTAATAATAATACGAAATGTTACTTCAACATTAAATCACCATATTAGAATGATTTCCGAAGGATGACGTGACACTTAAAAGCTAAAGTAGTGCCTTCTGAAAATTCACTTTTGCTATCAGAGAAATTATTTACATTGTAAAATATATTCAAAACAGTTATTTTAAATTGTAATAATATTTGTGATCAAATAAGTTCAGGAGCGGTTATAAGTTTGAGTGATATCTTTCAAAAATAATCATAATAATTATCATACTCTGTTTTTTTAGCATGGTAAAATAAATTAGGCTTCTTTTATTATTAATTTATACATACTGTCTACCCCCAACATGACTTATAGTTAAGAGACACCAAGCATCTTAAATTGACATCTTTAAATGAGCCTTCGTTAGCAGATTCTTGCACCTTCCTGCACAGTGCCCCAGTTTCCTATTTAGGCATTTTTTTGAGGGACCACCAGGAACAATAGCTGGAAGCAGTGGGTCATGTTCTCCTTTCCTCTGCTTAAGAAGGCTGGTATAAACATTCTTCAGTGGTCTTCTCTTTATTCTCATATGGATGGTCTTATGAATCATAGTATTATCCTCATTAATCAGCTATGGTTCACCAAAGAAGATGGTACAATCATATTTATTTGAAACATGTAAATTCGGGCATAATTAGCAAGCTTCATTAGTACACATTTTTTATCACTATAAAATGCTATCTTAGTGTACTGTTCACCCACATTGGATGTGCAACCATCACATTGGGTGCAACCATCACATTGGGTGCAACCATATTGTATTATGGTTAGGGATGTAACGGTATACAAATTTCTTATCACGTTTATAGTGACCAAAATTATCACGGTTATCAGTATTATCACGGTATTGTACAAAATGGAAATAAGGAGATGATGCATAATCATTAAAACAATAAATATGTGCTTTAATAGCATGTTCAACGTATTTTAATTTTGGGTGTGCGTGTAAATGTGGTTAATGAGTGACTAGAGGAAGCCTCCTAAATAATTAGTTTCCTCTTAGTGCTAAGCAATAAACCATTTTTATCTAACAGGTTCTTTGTGTTCTCTTTTTGCATCTATTTATGGTGACTTAGGGTGAATTTATTAAAGGGGTCCTATTATGCTCTTTTACAAATTCTTATTTTTGTTTTGGGGGTGTACTAGAACATGCTCTCATGCTTGGTGGTTTTAAAATCTCATTATTTTTCACATAATTTACATTACAATACCTCTCTCCCCAGCCTGACACAAACGGCTTGATTAGTTCCGGGTTTGATGAAGGCCCGCCCTCCGAAAAACGAAATGTGTTGTGATTGGTTAGCTGTCCCAGTGCGTTGTGATTGGCGAACAGCTTAGACGGCGTTTCAGTATTGACCCACCCCTTACCAAAACAGCAAGTTCGTCAATATTGCCATATAAATGCAGACTACGAGAATATTGAAAAAGAGGATCGTGCAGAACCTTTGCACGCACGGATATTGCAAGACATATTAAAGTGGTAATGTTATTGTTTTTGGCTAAATCAGGTTTTAGATAGGATGTCAACAACATGCGTAAAAATAACTGCATTGACAATGTACAGATAAGTGCAACGGTAATATGTATTATGTTTATTGTTCTTTAATTCTAACATTATAACATGAATTGCACTGAAACTGTTATACAGTTTAATTTATTTATATCATAGTCCCACAGACTTACACTATTTGTGGCCTCATATATATGCATATTAATTCTCTGCCAGCGGGAGGCGCTGTTGTAGCGGGAGAGATCGAGGTTTCCCCGGTAACGCTATACACAAAACAGAGCTTCACTCACAAACGCTGCTTTATCAGACATTATATGCAAGATGAAATGAAAATGACATCCAAAATTTTCTGAAAACAGTTGGTTTCCATCAGAAATGCAGTGATATAAAAACACCCGCACTGGGTTTCGATCTTGAAACGTGCAGTGCTCAACCAAGTGTTCTCCCCACCTGCCAACCATTCGTATTTCAGTAGGCGGGATTTACAATTTGTGATGTCACAAATACAGGAAAACAACTTTGTAGTCCACACGAGCCGTTCGTTGTAGTCCTTGAAAAGGGATTTAAAAAAAACGAAATATCTCCCTTTGGAGTGGACTTTGAGATTTGTAACTTTGTAGATCGTTTTATGCCCAAACATACTCACTACACACTGACTAAAATTCAAAAAGTGAAAAAGCATAATCCTATCCCCTTTAAGAAACCACCATATGGATTACCAATACCATTACAAATGAATGTTTTTGTTAAAATGTATAAATTGTTAATTCTTAAAGTAAAATATTTAGATCCAGCACGATAATTTATTTTACTGTACAATTTAAGAACCATGAATCCAAAGGAAAGTTCAACTGCACGCCTGAGCTTCTGTTGAAGGTTCAGCCTCTCCATAATGGTTTTGTTTCTCCACAGGTGGTGCCAGATTGTCTGTGGGCGTCTTGTGGTGTACCTGAGGAAGGTAATTAGATATGGCAGCCAATAAGAGTAAGGGTCAAAGCTCCCTTACCCTGCACAAGGTCATTATGGTGGGCAGTGGAGGCGTAGGAAAGTCTGCTCTTACCCTTCAGTTTATGTATGATGAGGTAAGTCAACAGACAAAATCTGGCAGATACAAAAAGTTTTTTTTTGTAGAAGCTTCACTTATTCCATAAGTGTCAAAAAAGTATTCAAGATGCATTGCCTTGGTTTATTTAACAGTTGTGGTTATTGCTATTTTCTGTCCCTCAGTTTGTTGAAGATTATGAGCCCACAAAGGCCGACAGCTACAGGAAGAAAGTGGTGTTGGATGGAGAAGAGGTGCAGATTGATATTTTGGACACGGCTGGGCAGGAAGACTATGCGGCTATCCGAGACAACTATTTCCGTAGCGGAGAGGGTTTCCTGTTGGTGTTCTCCATAACAGAGCAGGAGTCTTTCACGGCCACAGTAGAATTCAGGTCAGTGGTATTGCACCATTTTAGCTACTTGAAGCATAAGCCAGTATAATTGGAAAATTGGATCTCCCATCGTGACCTAGTATAGTCGGAAAATTGGATCACTCAACATTAAACGTATCCGTGTGTGTTACAGGGAGCAGATCCTACGGGTTAAAGCTGAGGAGGATAAGATTCCACTGCTTTTGGTTGGAAATAAGTCGGACCTTGAGGATCGGAGGCAGGTTTCAGTGGACGAGGCCAGAGGAAAAGCAGAAGAGTGGGGTGTGCAGTATGTAGAGACATCTGCCAAGACACGGGCCAATGTTGACAAGGTAATATTTGTGCCTTTTTTTGACCGAGTCAGTCTATCTGTCTCAGGTTAGTTTTTTAAATTAATGTATAAAGTAGTTTTTTCAATTATCCTTTTAAAATGACTTCAGTATTACCATTTAGTTTTGTTTCCCGTTTATTTACCACATAGTACCACAAATTGTTCCATTGTTGTGCATAACCATACACTTGCTTTTATAAATGCATCTCGTCTGTATTGTGGAATTCTGGATGCCTTGATAACAGCATGATGGTAGTGGCTACAGTTTATTAAATGTAGCAGAATCCAGTTTTGGAATATTTTCTGTGTAATGCAGTATCTGATGGAAGCATTTTATCATTATCAATATGTAGATACTCTAGTGCCACAAAATTACAGGAGTAGAGAAGCTGGTTCAGCAAACAATAGAAAAATGTGCATGGTTTTTATATCACAGTGGAGTTATGCTTTCCTGCTTTGTTCAATTGCAAACTGTTAGTATTCATTTTTGCCGCTAGTATTCATTTAATTTATTTATTTATATTAAGGGAATTTTAACTGGGAAGGGAAACAATAAAACGAAAGTGTTTCTCTTTAACTTTGCTTATTTTATTATTATTATAATTATATATATTTTTTTATGAAATATTTTTTTTTGCACTGCTCATTTGTTTTTATTCATTAATTAACAAACTTGTCATATTGCGCAATAACGAACCCTTTGTGTTTCCAAAGGTATTTTTTGATCTAATGAGGGAAGTCCGTGCTAAAAAGATGTCAGAAAATAAGGACAAAAACGGGAAGGGAAAAAATAAGAAGAATAAGAAGAGCTTCAAAGAGCGATGCTGTTTACTTTGAACTACACTCGGACTTTTCCCCACCAAATCTATTTGCAACTCTGTGGGAAACTCCATCAGAGCCCTTTTTCTTTATTACAATCAAAACTTGATTAGTAAGGTGTTGTACTAGTCAAGGTAAGCCTTTACCACAATCGTTCATTTCAGATAACTAGACTAGGCCAAGACTGAATGGTATGCATAATTTTTAACAGAAGATGACCACTGTATGGCTACTGGTTGATGACTCTGGCACTTTAGGACTTGTAAATGTAGTTGGCCAACATGCGCCCAACACTAACTTTATTGCTCTGTAATTTATCTCTCCCTGGCAGTTTTAAGTAGAAATTTATTTGTATCTTTATTCCAGTAGGCATCTCTTCATTTGTTTTATTGCACGCCTTTTGAGTATTTTTGTGTTAGTTTTTTTTTAAATCTAACCATTTTATTTAAACAACTGTTGACACCATCAATGCATAGAGAGCAAGAAATGTTTTTGCAATCAAGATGTCATGTGGTAGTATTGTGGTTTTTAGACTGTCTATGGATGACGCCATTAAAAAGCACACGTGATATTGAGGACAGAGTGCCGAAGCATGGACTAATAGTGCCACCTGGTGGTTCATAAATATATCTGTTCAGGAAGTCCTCACGCCTAACTGCAAGTTACTAACCTCTGTGAACTGATCTGCCTTTATGCTTTCGTGTTTTATTGAAATATTTTTGTAGGACGTGTTACATTTCCACCACTGTGTTATGAAAAGAATGTATTCTGTGTGAAAATGTGCCAACAAGCACCGTGACTAAAAGCGCTTCGATCCATTTTCAGACTGAACCTAATACACATTTGTTTAGCACTCTGAGCTCGGAGCTGCGGTTTCACCAGTAATGCAAAACTGCTCTTTTAAACAAATATTACATAACATAGTCTGCAATTTGTATTGTATTCCACTGGCTTTTAGAAAAAAAGTATGTTGCCAAATAAACTTTTTTTTCTCCTTTGTATCACTTGCTTTTCACTTCTAGGATTCATTGAATTTGAACAATTGGTACCTAACATGGAAATTAATTTCTAGAATGATAGCAATTTCTTTCAAATGTTTTTCATAAGATCCTTATGAAGCAAAAAGGAAAGATTATAAGAATTTGCCGTACCCTGTATTAGGTTAGTAACCATAGTGTTTTCTTAGGGTAATAGACTGTGGTACTGCTATTATAACTTTACAGTTATTTACAGTTAACTTTAACAATGTTATTATTAACAATAACAATGTATACATTGTTGTATAAATATATTAAATTGTAATTATGTAATTTTAATAATAGTTATTTATTTTTATTATCAAGTTTTTTTGTTTAACATTTTCAGCATAGTTGAATATAAAATTATTAACAATCTTTTTATTTATTTTTTTATAAATGATACTTTAAAAAATATATGTAATTTTGTTATCAATATTTTTATTGTTGTATTATTATCATTATTAATAAGCAATTGTACTATTAATTTTTTGTATTACAAATTATTTAAAACTTGTAATTTATTTGTTTTTATTATCATTATTGCTATTATTATTATTAGGCTATAGTTTTATAGTAAATCTAAATATACTATAGCATATCGTTTTATTATTATTGCTTTATTTTATTATTCTTATTAACAATCAAAATTTGTATTATTATTATAACACTCTTAGTGTGGGCCATACAGATTTACATTTAGATGTAAAACTAAAATAATATTTCATTTTAATAAGTAAATGTACTAGTCTTGATTTGTTTCTATTTGTGTTGGGTCTCAAATTCATCAGTAGGTAGTTTCTGTCTTCCTTGCAAATGTATATACAAATCAGAGAGGGAGAGAATATAAACATTTCACCACAAATTAATGATCAAGTTAGTACGGTTCATTTTTTGTCTCTGCTGCATCATGAATATTCTGTTCTACTGACAGCAGCAGATGAACAAAGACCCCTCTGTTAAAGCAGTAGTGCTGGTAAACCTCAGTGTACCACTGGATGGCAGTCATGGTGTTTCCACATACACAGATTCAGATTGTGCTGCTTGCTGCAACATGGAGCCGGTTCTGGGTGTATTGATCAGGATCAGTGGTTTCTAATGCATGCCATTTGTTACAAGTACATGGCATTTATTTACACTGGCCAATAAGTACCTTAATGGTGACTACAATTAAGCAAGGTTTTGCATGATTATACACTATGTTCGAGTTTTCTTCTGTAATTAAGAAACATTAAGTTTTGAGACCCAAGTGTTTTGCACTGAAATCAACCTCTTGTCATTAGCAGTAAGAAACCTTCCATGCTTTTCCATGAGTTGAATTTGTTTATACATCCTCTAAAGCATTAGAGTGGCATCGGCGACACAAATATTTGTTATTAACATTATCCATTAACAAATAATCTTATATTGATTTCAAAGTGGTTTTTCATTTGTTTCTCTCTTTATATTTACGAGTAAAGCTAAAACATTTATTTATTTATTTAGTCATTTAGCAGAGTAAAGCTAACTAAAACATTTACAAAGATGAGGCATAATAAGTTGCAAAATAATAACAGGGTTATGACTGTCATCTGCAAAATTCACATTGTAAAGGAGAATTTTATTGGTTTGTATTTATTTAACTATTTATCTATCTGTCAGTGTGATGAAAGATCATTTATTATGCTTTAGACAAGGTCTCTGCTTCCTATTATTTGTGCTGTGGAATTATTAATAAGTACAAACCTGTACAGAACTACGAAATATGTGAGAAAGTTATAAATAATGAAGACGTTATTAGTAGTGGGTGAGTTTGAAAATATTTCATATTGATTTGTTAAAAAGGTTTCTTTCAGATGTCCTTTGCATTCACCGTTTGCACTGAGTATTCATAAACCTTGCAGTGGTACACGATTGAGATCACCAAACTTCCTTAATCAACAGATGTCGTCTTCATTTCAAGATCTTTCTTAAAGCAACCATAACGAAAGTAAGATCTGAAAACTGCACTGATAGTAGTTTCATTTTAAGACAATCTTGGGGAACATTTGTGTTTGTGGTTACAGTTCAGAGGCAGAATAATTTAGTTTTTCCAGACCTCCCATTTCAACCAAATGTCTCAAGAAGTCTCCCTCTGGGCATTCTTTATAGTTTCCTGAGTTTATGCACTCATATCATTATTATGACTCCCAAAGCCAGTGAACCTTTAAAAATAAGATAATAGAGGATATTTTCCTCCTCGTCGTTATATTCAGCACAAAAGCATCCTCCCCCCCTTGCTTCTGTCTTCTGAAAGTATATTTCTGTGATTGATCATGCCTTTTTCTCTAATGATTTCTGACTAAATTTGAGCTGCAGGAAAGCAAAGAGGTCAGCCGCCGATTCTCATCTATCTCCAGGTAGACATTAATAAGGCACATGACATTTTCCCTGATACTATCACACACGATCACACCATCGCTGTGCGGATCTGTAGCGCTGCTCGTAATATTCACTCACTTGAGTGTTTGTATTAGACTCTTATTAAAAAAAAACTTCAGCTGTTTGTGTTGAGCATTATTGCAGCCATATTTTTGTGTAAAAGAAAGCAATATCCTTCTCTAATATCCTAATATCTCTAGACTGAATATTCCATCTCTGGTTTCTTCGCCGAACGATACTTCGAATAAATCTTATAGCCATTATTTCACAAGCTGCAAATTGCTCATCTTAAAACAGAACTGATAAATGCTATACTCTGAGGTCTGGGGGGGGAAATCACTAAGAAGGAATTGCACTCGCTGATTGTGTCGTTTGTTTGCACATGATGCCTGCATTGTTTGAAATAAATTATGCAAATTAGGCAAAGCAGTCATTGGCGAAGCCCCCTAAAAATATGATGAAATATTCTGTCTGTCGTTCTATCGTTCTGTCACTTTTATATCCATCCATCTGTCCGTCCGTCCATACGTTTTTATATCTATCATATCTGTCTGTCTGTCATTCTATCTATTCTATACTTTTTTATCGATCTATTGTTCTATCATTCTGTCACTTTTGTGTCTATCATACTGTCAGTCTATCTATCTGCCTATCATTCTGTCTGTCTATCTATCGTTTTGTCAGTCTGTCTATCTATCTGTCTGTCTATCTATCTATCCATCCACCTATCTGTCTATCTATCGTTCCATCTATCTATTGTTCTATGTATCGTTCTATCTATCATTCTATACATTTTGTATCATTCTATCTTTCGCTCTATCTAGACATTTTTATATCTGTCGTTCTATCTATCATTCTTACATCTGTCTTCTAGCTATCATTCTATCCTGTTTTTATCGTTCTATCTATCATTCTATACATTTTGTAACTCGTTCTATCTATCGTTCTATCCGTGTACATTTTTATCTGTCGTTCTATCTATCATTCTATACATTTTGTAACTGTCTGTCTATCTAGCTATCTATGTCATTGTTCTATTTATCGATCTTCGATCTATCACTCTATATTGGTGTATCTATGTAATAATGTATAGTTTGTCTTCATTTGATTAAATGATGCCATGATTGCAAAATACCCACGTTTAAAAATGAAAAATGTTTACTGCCACTAAAAAGTAATGTAATTTGACTAGCATATGCTTTTATACATTATAATAGTTGTATTAATGTTGCCTGTGTAAAATGGCATTTTAATATTTAAACGAGTTGGTTATTTAGCAAAATGCTCCTTTGAGCTCCTCAGACAGGACAGATGAGGCTCTAGGCTGATGATTGAATCTCTGTCCATGGTGCTGAAGATCTCTTTGTAGTCCAGCAGTCCTCCAGATTGATTCTGCAGTTCTCCGTAGGTGCAGAACCACAGTCCGAGCCTCATTAACTGATAGCCGCTGAGATGGAAATATCAGCAGGGTAAAAGTGAATCAGCGCTCCGCCTGGAGACTGTCACACAGAGCCTTAAGCCCTGCCGATGTTAGATGTGGAGGCCTGCATGGTCTTGCTGGGATATAGTGTAAGTTGTTACTGCCACTGACCACTTCTTCTTTCCGGAGGATGAAATGGCAAAGTAGGACAGTAAAGCCGATAAGACTTTGACACTTTAAAGGTTTCACAGAAATACAATGAAACACCTCAAGAGTTTCTGCTAGATGAGATTTCTGGTATTAGGTCAGCTGCAGAGCTAACTCAAGGCACTGCATGTTTTTCATTACTAGTCTAATAAAAGTACCTTCTTGAGCTCATTGTTTCTTTTTATAGCACATCTGGGCCCGTATTCATGAAAAATCTTATTGCTAAGAGTTTCTCCTAGTAACAAAATTCTAAAAAAATTCTTAGAAATGTGGGTGTTTCCTCTTAAAATTAAAGAAAACATCCTAGTAAAGAATAAACGTAATTCTGAATCATCTTAACCCCTGAAAGAGGTCTTTCAGAGTACGGACGAGGACTTTTAAGGGGCTTACGAGTTTCTTTAGCAGTGGAGAAAATGGACGAAACATGAAGAGGGAGAAGAAATGTGTTGCACACAATGCATGACAGTCAGTTAATAAGACGCTACACATAAGATCGTGCAAGGATCATGTTTGTGACCGATCTTATTAAAGACATGCTAAAATCTCAGACACCGCGCAGAAATGCCATAGCGCCAGAAATTTACGTAATCACTACATTAACATGTTTGGCAAGTGGAAAAATGCAACTATGCAGCAGTGATGCTTTGGGTCAGTTACAGCACTTTCAGAACCTTATGTCGCTGTTCATTTCCTATAAAAAAATAAGAATATATATATACATATATAGCCTTAATGTGTGTTTGTTTGTGTGTGTGTGTGTGTGTGTATGAGAGAGACAGAGAGTACGGTAAAGCATGAAAAATTACCTGTAATTTTAAAGTGAAGGCATATTATAAACCCTACTCTTAAAAGCGCTCTTTTATTTCCTCCTTGGACAACCAACCAATCAGAGTCTTCAAAAGACTGTCATATACCTAGCAATGGGGTAAGCCCTGCCTCCTCACTAAGATCAAAGTTTTTGTCTTTTCCTCGCTCAGAGTTGCTTTTAGGATTGGTCCTGAATCACTTTTAAGCTAAGAATCCTTGTTAGAATTGTTTAGGCTAAATTACGAGCCCTCTTAGAATCTTTAGGAATATGGGCCCTGTAGTCCAAAGAAAGCAACGGCAACACCAAGGAACAACGAAGATCAGAATTGTCTGGGTGAATTTATCCTTTCAATAAATCACATTTTGGGTTTTGTTGTAAACAATGCTTTTATTTGTAATGTGTTAATATCTAATTACTTGTTGAACTATGAACACAGTAAAGTTTTTAATGTAATTTATTTTATATGCTATCAAGGGTCAATTAGAGTTATTAGTAATTGATCTTCATTCATTGCAGTATTTCCAGACAGAAGCTATTGTTTTAATTGTTGTTCTATTGTTCTTAATATACTGCATATAATATCAATGACTTAATTTATAAATGACTGGTCTGCTATCATTTACGTAAATTCATGTCATTCCAAACCTTTATGACATTTAGTTTTTTTGGTGGAACACAAAATTTAATATTTTTTAGGCCTTTAGAGACAAATATTTCATTGTATGCAATGTACCCTGAGATAATTACACACATAATAATTTAGTTTTTCACGAAATAGAAAATCATACAGGTTTGGAATAACATGAGGTTGAATAAATGCTGACAGACTTGTCATTTTTGGGTAAATTATTTTTTAAATCGATCACATTTCTGATCTTTTTATTAATCAATTCATCATTAAAAAGGCTGTTTTAATCTTTAATTGAAATGCAATAACCCTTTCTTTAAAATGGTGTTCCTTTTCCACCAATGTCACATGGGTTACTGGTTAACCCATAGCCAAACAGCTATTTAGGAGTTGTTTTAGCAAACTCATTTGATCAACTCCCACTATGAATATCCTGTTTCACTTTTATCCCATATAAACTTGGTTTGTGAATCAGTAATTGGAATTGACTTTAAACAGCAGATTGGACAAACACTAAATGGATGGCCTTAAACGATGATGCATCAGCAAACATGCACAGCGCTATTTGGAGTGTCTCTAGATAATTCTGTCTGAGCATTATCTCAATATTAAAATGATACAAATATTGTCCTTCAGTTCAAATTGACTATTTCATCTATTCATTTAATTGTTGTTCTTAAGACTCAGATCATGCATCCACTGACTCCCCCACAATAGGGAGGAGGAAATCTAATCATAGGAGCTCACTGCTTCCGTTTATTAGGCCTGGAGGGGACCCGCTCCTTTGCATATTCATAACGCTGTTCAGTATTGTTGTGAGGACTTAAGAGATGAGCTACAGCATACAGCACTGGGAGTACAGCCCTGTTCAACAACCCCATAAACAGCGTTCAGAGAAACTGCTAATTACCCACAGAATCAGGTCAAGCACAAGTCGTCCATGCTGAAAACCTCTTACGATAAGATATAATTAAAGCGTGAACTATTAACATCGAGTAAAGTTTATATTTTCGTAAAATAAAAAAACGCAAATGTGATGTGTACTTCAGTGAGGGTCAGTGTAGACGCATTAGTTGAGCCTAATGGATCTTTATACATTTTAGTATTTGAAAACAGAAACTTTTAAAGTATATCTGACAGCAACTTTCAAAAGAGCCTTGAGACTAATGATGCTTTTTACTTTGTTGGATTTGTCTTTAATCAGCCGAGATGTGCTTGACCATCATGTCAAAGTTTTAGTCATTAGTGTTTGCAATGACTGATATATATATAAGACAGTGACAGTGGACTAAATTATTTGGAAGTCTTCCATGAAAGCTTTCAATAGATGTGATGTTTTCTGTTCAGATAAATGAATACGGCATCTGTTCATGTTTTCCATGAATAACAAAAATGCAACCATGTTTTCAAGTGTTTATACTATTTTCCCCCCACTGTCTAAATTTACATCCACCTTCCAATTTGCAAACACTGTCCTCTTATTCACGTTCTGAAAGAGAGCCTCTGATGGAGCAAGATTGCATTAAATGACATCTCTTCATCTGAATCCCGTAGACCAATCATAAGCTATGAAGAAGAGGTGGACTGCACATTATAGGGTGTCATAGCTGTTAGTGTTAACACACAGAATGACAAACTCCTATTAGAGCAAACAGCCAGGCATTACGGACAGATGCCCTGCTCCCAGAGGAGGTCATTACGCGCTGGCTGAGATAGGACTTACCGCGTGGAGGAAGTTTCATGTACGGCACTCCTCCAAAGGCAGACGAGTGGCTGACGAAAAACTGGAGTGATGTAGATTGAGCACAAAAATAATGGATTACCATGATGTTACATTTCCTGGAGGAATGCCGGATGATATATCTAGATGGGTTTGAAATGTCATAAATCCAGCTGACAGAGTAGTCCTGACCTTAAGGCGTTTGAATATGATGGCAACTAATGGTGAAATTTGACAGACCACAGTGGAATATTGTGGGACTTGAAACACCTGCAGTATAATTCACCTCTTTCCCAGTCTAAGCACATCGCTTTCCAGAACATTTCAATGAATGAAATTGTGCTAATAGTTTAACTATTAAGTGCTAATAGGAGTGCTAATAGTTTAACTTACTAAAGATGAAGACATCCTTTGGATACTCTGCAGTGATTGGGTGCTGCCAGAATGAGAGTCCACTGTCTATCAATTGAAAAAAAAACCTGTGTTTTTAATAAACAAATTCATCATTAAGATGCTTTAACTTCAAACCATAATGTCCTGCTAAAATACAAAATCCATATTATAATTTTTCCAGTCTTGTCTGAATCATTTTGATAAATATGCATAGATTAAGCAGCGTTTACATGGATGAAGTTAAAACATCTTAATGATAGATTTCTTATAAACATGCAACATTTTGACTATCATGAACAGCACTGTGACTGCAGTGGAGTCATTCAGGTTCCTGGGAACCACCATCTCTCAGGACCTGAAGTGGGACACTCACATCGACTCCATCATGAAAAAGGCTCAGCAGAGGTTCTTCCTTCGTCAACTGAAAAAGTTCAACCTACCACCGGCGCATATGACACAGTTTTACTCTGCTGTTATTGAGTTGGTTCTGTGCTCCTCTATAACTGTCTGGTTTGGGTCAGCCAGCAAATCAGATATAAGAAGACTGCAGCGGACGGTTAGGACAGCAGAAAGGATCATTGGTGTCCACCTGCCCAGCCTTCAGGACTTGTACAACTCCAGAGTGAAGAAACGGGCAGGTAACATCATCACAGACCCCTCTCACCCTGGACACGACCTGTTTGCACTTCTCCCCTCAGGCAGACGCTACAGATCTCTGTGCACTAGAACATCTAGGCATAAAAACAGTTTTTCCCCATTGTCATCTCCAGCCTAAACAGCTAACACAGGAATTATTACCTGTGCCTGTAATTCATTAACATATTGCCTCTCTCTCTCAAGTACCATGTAAATACATATGCATATTTTCTATACAGCTGTATATTTAGAGTAAATTATGCACAAATCTGTACATAAATCTTCTGTTCCAGTTTCATACACATTATTATTATTATTATTATTATTATTTATTGTTAAGCCTCTTTAAATGTTTCTGTTTTCATGTCATATAGGTATGTATGCGTGTATGTACCAAGAGCTTCTTAAAAACCACAACAAATGCCTTGTGTGTTTGCGCACACTTGGCGAATAAAAGATTTGATTCTGATTTCACTTTAGAAGTAGTTATTTGATGGGCTGGAGTTGTGTGGGCGACTTGTGGATTATTGCAATTTTTTAATCAGCTGTTTGAACTCATTCTGATGGCACCCATTCACAGGATCCATTAGATGTAATGCTGAAGTTCTTCAAATCTGTTACAACGAAGAAACAAGCTCTCGACTTTGCCTAATTTATTTGTCATGTTATATATTACATTTTTCAAAGCATTTTAAATCACTTACAGCACCTGTAACTAATTAATGACATCACTTTTTTGGATTCAGATACACATGGCTTGAAATTAAATGACTGGATCAGCTTGCAGAATTTACCTGTCTAAAATTATATTTAAAGTCAAGTAAAAAAAAAAAGAATTCTTTAAACTGCATGTAAACATTCCCTTTTGATCCTTAAATTGGCCTTAAAGAAAGAGGTAATACGGTGTCTAAACAAGAATCCAAATTTGTCTTTATTCTCCCTTGTCCCCTGCGGTAAAGTGGTAGTTTGTGAGTCTGGGAGAAATATCATGTCCCATGATACAGAAGTTCACTACAGAACCAACCAATTATGTAGCTTAAACTTTGGCTGAAGACAAATGCAGTCTGTTCTTTGCTGTCACTTCACTGACTGCTGAAGCCCTTTGGACACTGACAGCCTGTCAATTTTTTGCTGTCTTAAAACAAACATACAGCTACAAATCCCTCCATAGTTGCTTCCATGCTTATCCTCTCAATTCTGAGTTGTTAAACATAAATATATTTTACAATTTACATCACTTTTTTTCTTGTATCCTGATTTATATTTTACCTGTTGTAAGCTAGTTTTGTCAAATATAATTTTTTTGATTAGGCCTACTCCTCAAAATCAAACTGACTTCAGTCGTTTCATTGTGTGTATTAAAATATAGGTTTATGGTGTGTAGTTTTGAGTGCATGACAGTCGGAGAATGCTGTTGGGGTCTTAATTGCATCTTGCAGTCATACAGTGGTTGTGCATGACAGCGGTGTATTCCTCATGGAGAGGTAATCACCTCACTGATAGAACAGCTCTGCATGCATCTGTCTTCCCCTTGTTGTAACGTGATGATAAAGAATTAGGCATTATTTCATGCAGACTTTGATGTCTCCAGCATCTTAATCTGCTCTCGCCTTGTGTGCTTGCATCTCAAATATTTATTTAGTTTGTAATGCCAGTGTCATACCTTTAGATATGAGGACATTCAGATGTCAATGTTTTGGTTATTATAATATTTGATTTGAAGTGAAAATAACTAGTGGATCTAATTGAAATTAGGGATGTACTATATATTGGTGTCATCCTTTACAAAGCGAAAATATATGGGAATATATTGGAAACGTATAATGCAAAATATATTTATTAAAAAACATTTTGCATATATTTCTTAATTTATGCTAATAGAAACACTAATTTCTCTTTTATAAGTTAACACATGGGTTGACAAAGCTGAACACATATTCATAAATCTCACTTTATTGTTTGCATAGTTACACATTTCATGTAAGACAATATGTGTGATGGTACATAATAATAAAGTGTTTACTGAATACATATTACAATATTTTGATTTTTTGTCTTGTTGAAGTCATGGCAACAGGCAAGTGAGATTTCACATTTATAACTTATAACTAGTTTGGGTGTTATTAAGAGTTATTGAATATAAAGTTACATAAATTACAATATTAGTTGATTTTCAATATGTGGAAAGTGCCTATTGCTTATGAATTATTCAATATTTTGTAATATATCAACAATGTATTATTTTGTATATTTTTAATATACATTATGTAATTTAATATATTTTCATTGCATAATGGATATTGTTTATTGGCGATTATTAGAGATTTTATTTATGTATTTATTGGTATCTGTTGGCATTTGTATTGGTTTTGGATATGAGATATTTGATTGTGTAGGGTCATTTCCCCTATTTTTATCTTTAGATTCGCTTTGCTGTCCATCTAACATTCACTTAAATTCTTTGTAAGGTCAAATATTACCACTAGTTTAATATTTAGCTAAATTAATATCCATTTTCATACTGTACATTTTAATGTTGTGATGCCCAAAATCAGTTGTAGCGTTTACAATGACTGATTTTAGTTTAAAATGTCTCATTTTTATTCATTCGTTATTCTTTATTCGAATAAAATTGCAGTGTTGATGATTTATCAGTTATTGGCCATATAATGATAATTAAAGAATAAATAATTATTAGCCCATCAGCATTGGCTAGAATGTTAACATTGGTGCATCATTAATTAAAATGAATTTTTGTTGGTCTGAGGGTATTTTATTGGCTTATTGATGCAACGTAGTGCATTTATTCCTGATATTTTTCTTGGTATAACACTGATGCTTTTGAAAATAAACTGAAAAACAATTATTTTGCACTTATGGATTGCACTTATACCATGTGTCATGTTTACATGGAAAATTCAGCAATGCGCCCAAGGTCAACATTGCAATGATTACTTAGAGCTCTGTCTATGCATTGACAAAGCACATTAATACATGCTTGAAACACTAATTTCTTCTTAAAACGAGAAGAAGTTTGAGGAGGAATTCGAATAGATATGGAATCAAGACCCTGTTCCTCTGAACCACGTTCCATTGAAGGTCACTGCTAACCAACCATGCACAATGCCTCTTTTGACTTTAAGTGATTGTGGGTTATTCGTTGGACGTGAGAAATGGCCTGGACTGAAAATGGGTCCCAGCAACACATAATGGGGGGCTACGGTGGCGCAGAGGAATGAACAGAGGTGCCTTTGACTGTTGACCCTGACAGGACAGGGTAATAGAGGTGGCAGTTGTGCCGAGGGAAGATAGCCTAGACTACACCCATGACGACATGAAATAAAAAAAAAAAAAAAATCACAAACATGCTATATTTTCTCTGTACTCTCAGATTACAGACGACTTCATTCATCGGCGCCAGCTGCACATAGAGGCACACTAGATGTCAGTCATGGAAAATTAGTAATTGATTTAGTATTAAAATCAATATTACACACATAAACATGTAATTGAATGTCCTAGGGGTGTTGGCTTCATAATCGTCAGCATAAACCACAACATCAATCAATCGTGATGAAACGCAGGGATGTTTTCGCCAACAAATCAGCCCCCTGTGTCGATAAGTCACACGGTTTGTATATTTTCGCGCAGCAGGTTCAAGAAACAGCAGTGAATGTTATAGATAATTTGATGTTTTTCATGAATTTCTTGCTTGGGAAAGACAAAAGTTCGGCCGAGGTCACGTGGCAAACTAAGTCAATTTAAAAGCAGATCACTAGAGGGGCGCAAACAACGGCAAGCAATCTCAAATCGACGGTCTCGGGGATGAGGGAGTTATCACACAGAAATTATGACCAGTAATAACATACACAGACAGACAGATACACACACACATCGCTGTGTTAGCTTTCCATTACGCTGCTTACTAATAGTGTTTGTTTGGAAGTGATTGATATTTTACCGCCAGCTTTGACTTAATCGGAAAGGGTAGAGCTCCAGGTAATGTGCTGTATACTGATAATAATTCATACACTAGAGCTGTCAATCAGTAAGTTAACTTAAATAAAGAGGTCTGTTTGGGTATTTGCTTGGTCTGCTTTTGCTTTGCCCTTCATTATTTGTCATACAATGGGTGCATTTCTATTTAATGTATTGCGTACACACATCCTGCTTTTAATTTCTTGGACAAAATTCAAAAATTGATTCCTCAATTATAATCCCTGGGTTGTAATTTCAGTGTTATTGACCCTGTACCACGGAAAGTTGAATTTAAATTAGGCTAACACTTTATTTCGATGGTCCTCTTTAGATATTCTGTTAACTATAACATTTACATTTATGCATTTAGCAGACGTTTTTATCCAAAGCAACTTACAATTGCATTCAGGTATAACATACATTTACATTAATCAGTATAATGATTTGTGTTCCTGTTCCCTGGGAATCGAACCCACAACCTTTTGCGCTGCTAACGCAATGCTCTACCACTGAGCCACACAGAAAAGTATAATTAATAAGTAACTAACTACATATCAACTATCAGTAATTAGAGTATTAGAAGCTTTGTAAGTACGTCACCTCATTAGTACTTACAATATATATTGTACTTGGTATATATTCTCAATATAATCGTGTATGTGACAAATAAAAATCTTGAATTCTATGGACCCTAACCTACCAGTCTACTAATACTCTACAATGATAGTTAGTTGACATGTAGTCGCAAAGTTACTTAAAGTTAGCAGAATTTTTAAAGGGGACAATTAAAACTAAAATTTGATTAGGAATTGCAGGAAGTGGTATTTACAGAATTATAATTTAACTGGTAATGGAATTATGTGATCATACATTTTCTGAATATGCTATATACATATTATAAACTTTTGCTAATGAATCTAAATATTATAAAAGTAAGTCTGCATAAATCAAGTCCATATTTTGATTGTATCTGGAATTTTACAAATCTGTCCAAGGACTATAAGACATTTCAACCTTTTTTAAAACTTGCCGAGCCTTCCTGACTCTCCGAGTAGACTGTTAGGTTTAGGGTTAGTAGAATAAGATGACATATACTTGCAAAGTTTCACTAGTCAGTATGTTGTATGTTGTGGATCCATCAAAATAAAGTGTTATTAAGCAGACAGCCTACTCATACTCTAATGACTGCTAGTTGACATGTAGTTGCAAAGTTACTTACTTTTAGTAGAATGTCTGAAGTGGATTATCAAAATAAAGTGTTACCAATTATTTTCTTAAATTCGAATTACAAATCTACATCCTGTATGTTATCTGTTAAAATTAAAATATGTTCCGAGTTGACAAACCTGTTTCCAATAGAGGCAGCCAGTCCATGAACACTTTTCTTCAAACTCTCATCAGGCGTTTTTCATATTTGAGTGTATAAAGCCAAGAATCCATAATGGACTCATCAGTTGTCACGTGCTCTGCTTGAATTATTCTCTTTGGTGCTAATTAGACATTCCTAGCATCTGCGTGTGGTTGACACTGATACGGTTCTTCTGACTGTGCGCTATAAGGAAAAACTAGCCGTTGTTTTATTTGCTGCATGGGTGAATTCACACAAAGGCTTTGTGAGTCTTCTAATGCACGGCTCTGAGTTGGCCCTTGTCTCACACATGACTTGCATTTGCGTAAAGGTCACTCAGTACTGGGATAAAGAAATCCTCTGGGGTGCTAGGAAACAATTATTCTCTGAGAGAGAGCGATACTAATTATCTCGGCACGTAGTGTGAGTGGTTTCTGCTTTAGGTCTGAATTAACAAACTAATTGGCAAACTCACCAGTGATTCCTTGGACATGCTCTTTGGTTTCCTGTCTTGAAAAACACACAATGAATGGCCGGTTCTTCTTCTGTCTTTGTGATCTGCAAGGGAGTATCTTAGAATAAATCATGGATGTCCCTTGGTAGGAATTGTTTGTCAGTAAATCATTGAGAGGAGATCCATTAGAGGACAAAGAGGAAATTTGAACACCTGCAGTAGCCAAGGCTGTGGTAATAAACATGTCCCTGAAATAAATAAATGCGGTCTGCTCATAGAGCCACTTCAGGATGCTTTTTGTCATTTGCCGGCGATGAGCATCCAGGAAAGCATCAGTAAGATGAAAAGTCTCTGGAGACTAACTCACCTGGGGAAGGATGCAGATCTTAATCATGAGGGACCCAGTTCTCTGACATTTCTCTCGGTGTCGCCATGCCCTTCACAATTTCATAAAAGACAGAGTCATTTGCATATTTGCAAATCGTGATTTCCATACCAATGGCTAACACCAAAGTGAACAGTTGTGAGATTTTACCCTGGCGGGAATATTTCTCTCCGACATAATCTTTTCCCTGTAGAATTTAAAAAATGTATCACTACACCAAGGGCTTCAACGTCCACCCTTGTCCCCTCTTTTTTTGAAATCCAATAATATGATTTCTTGATATCTGAAAGTGGGTTCATGAATGCGTCTTGGGAGCTATTTGTACATGCGTTCAAATGTAATTAGGGACTTCAAACTGGCTTTACTGACACATTCAGAGCACTTTGAATTTGTGCTGGAAGTGTTTGCATGAAGAATAACTGCCTGATTTTCTCACTTGCTACATGGTACATCTCTCTCTCTCTCTCTCGCTCTCTGTTTTATTCCTGAGAATTCCAATAGGGTGCGCCCGTGTACTTCAAACAATGGAGACAGCTCAGTTCAAGATGTGCAGTCAACACAGTAGGAAAACTAGACAAACTGTATTTTTGTAGTATGAAATATGTGGGATTATGTACAGTCGGGTAATCATTATCGCTAAATAAATAGGAAGTGTCAGTTATACAAATGAGTGGTCAGTTATATAGCTTTGTCCTGGGCAATGGTCGTTATTCAGAAATATTTGGCTGCTGCATGCTACCATTGACCAATAGGAATCTGTGCCAGAAAGCCACTGCAATAAATCAGCTTGACAATACATAAATCATAAAGTAGCTCTGGTAAAATTAGTAGTAGTTTACTTTTGTTTTGTTGAAATAAGCAGGTCCCAGAACATTAAATAAATAATTGTATTTATGTCACTAGTGTTGAAGTAATTAATAATGAAAAAATTGTGATAATAATAATAATGAGTTTCATATATATTCTTAAAATACCCGAATCTCCTTATGCTAACTTATGTTTTTTAAAAAAAATTTTTTTATTAAACTATTTTATTCTAATCAAAAACTGCTAGTATGAAAACCCAAGGGAACTCATTAGCTTTCGGGGTAATCTGCATTCTGATTAGATAAATTATTGTAAAAAGGCAGACAAATACTAATTTTTAAAATACTTATTCTATGCCAGTGTTGCTACATTGCCTGTCAACCATGAACAGTTTACAATCAGGCTGCTGTATCACTTGGTAATATAGTTCTTAAATTATAATGAATAAATTCAACTGTTTTATATAATAAATCAGACTATACCTATCATTAAATTGTAATTGTAATGCACAGCCTGTTGTAGCTATTGCTTTATTAATATTATTTTGTGCAGTAGAGTGTTTAGTATTGGCTCACATACTTGTTGACTGATTTTGCTGCACACTAGTGTTGTTATAGATGTGTAAAATGCTAAAGGATAAGTTCAAGGTTTAATGGGTCACATGCAGAAATGCAACAGCAGTGAAGCTTTACTGAGGCGCCTAAAGGTTATTGTGAAGAATAGTAGAAATAGTAATAAACAGCAAAAGAAAGAAAGTGTAGCCTGTGTTTCTCTGCTGAGGGCAGTGAGCAGTATGCATCATTATTTAAGATCCGGATGGCTTGAGGCTAATAATTCCTCCTGAGCCTCTCCAAGCTGGCCCTCAAGCTGTGGTGTAGTGTTTTCCCTGCTATGGTAGCAATAAGAGACCATTGTCTGGGCAGCTTTAATAATTCTCTTAGTTTTTGTCCTAGCCCCCATGGCAGATGTCTTCCAAGTTAGGAAGAGCACTCCTTGTGAAACATTCAGCCAGTTGTGTTAATTAAACAACACTGATTTCAAACAAGGTTAATCTTTATCTCATACTGCTAAAAGTAGTGGTAAAATCAGAAGGTAATGCAAGTTATTTTGGGCATTTTTGCCTAGATGACACAGTGGGAGAGGAGAGGAGGATGGGAATGCACAGTTTGATTTGTTCAAAGGATTAGGTCACACAAAAATAATATTCTCATCATTTACTCCCCCTTATGTTGTCCCAAACTGGTGTGACTTGACAAAAAGCACTTGTAAAGAAAAATATGGGGTTTTCTGTTTAATACAGTTACAATGAATGGGTAATAAGGCTTTCAAGTTTAAAAACACTCAAAAGTACCATAAAACATCATAAAATGGTCCTTATGACTTGTGTGTTATATTACAAAGACTTCCGTAGCCATACTATAGTTTTCTGTGGGCGAGACTGATAGAGCAGGGGTGCATCGGGCACAAAATAACACGGGGTTAGTTGTAAAGCACCTTGTTTAAACATTTCCACACATGCTAGCATAACAAACCTTACAGTATTTACTAGTTTCCATATCAACACTATATAGAGAAAAAATTGAGCCAAAATGTACAAATCTTTTGAAGATATCGCTGAACATTTATTTTACCATAGCAAAAGTACATTTCTGGCTGAAGTAAAAAAAAAAACAAACAATCTTAGTTTTTAGTGTTTATTTAAAATGAGACAAGTCTGATAATATTTTAATCTCCAATCTGTTCTTTAATGGTTTAGATAGTTCTCTAATGCTTCGCTAACTAGCAGAAGATGCTAACTAGTTTTAAATTCCAATTGCACAGATGGGGAATGTTGTAACACTGTTACATTGTGCCCTGCTATTATTAAACCATACTATTCTATGACATTAGTGATGTCATTTACACTATTTACTTTCATTCATTTGAATGAGAAACCATGCGAAACAGGTGAATAAAGACTGAGAGTCAATGTTTATAAATAATTTTTTTTAAGAAATGTAAAGCAGTTTGGCTTGTCTGTCTTGTGTTCATTGTTCATTAATTCTTAAAAAACAACATTATTTTATTTACAAAATATTTTAGCTTGTCTTGTATTCAATTTTTTGTCAATTGGTCATGTTAATGTTGTCACATTTCACTTATATTCCTTTGGGGCAAATAAAGAAAAAAGTTTACACTTTAATTATGATACAAAACCATGTATTTGTACTAGACAAGTGTGACATTAATGTGGGAAAAAATTATACTCTGAGTAAAGCTACTTCGTTAGCATACGGTCCGTGTTATGAGTTATGCACATTTTCAACTTGAAGATCACTAGTAGGGATTATTTGTCGTTATGCAAATAAACAGTGTGTTCACATAAAGCAACTTAAAGGCCTTCACAAAACTCATAGCACAGTTTTGTCATTGAAGAACATAACATGTTCAATTACACGCATTTAAATCAATTACAATTTATGCAATATGTTAATCCTTTAAAAACATGGGTAATAAAATCTATCAACGGCAACAGTTTACAAGTAGCCCGATTCCGTGGGAAAACTGAGAACTTGAAGACTGGTACTGGATGGCTTGAATGGTTAACATGGTTTGTAGAGATTGTAATGGTATTTGTAGTAGACATTTGAACTTCTGTGTTGGTTTCTGTTCTAAACCTTTTTTTTGTCTGTTCTAATTTTTACATTTGTGAAATCAGACACAATGTCGGAAATCAAATAACGGCATAAAATTTTTACAAAGTATAACTTACTAAAGGATTCAATCACCGATTACCGTGGGAAGTGACAATATTGAAACGTGAGGTATGAGGTACCAGCGTCGTCAAAGTACAACGACTGCCCACCCATGTCCACGATCTGAGATCTGCTTGTCAGCAAGTTAAGGATCCGCAGACAGAGTGAGGAATTCAGACCCATGTTCCTGAGCTTGATGACAAGCCTGAGGCAAACTATGGTATTGAATGCTGAGCTTAAGTCAATCAACATAACGCTCAGACTTCTCCTTCCTGTGGGAAAGGCTTGTGTGCCGTGCACAGAAAATGGCATCAGCCGTGAAGTTGCACAGTTTCTGTGAAGGTCTGCATGTTCAAGTCCTGAGGTCTGTCACTTAAACAGTGTGAAAAAATGACACAGTTGCCATGACAACACCAGGAAACCGTCTTGAATCATTATGTGTGCGAGTATGCATGTTTGTGTGTGTGTGTGTGTGTGTGTGTGTGTGTGTGTGTGTGTGTGTGTGTGTGTGTGTGTGTGTGTGTGTGTGTGTGTGTGTTGTGTGTGTGTGTGTTTCTGTGTGTCTAGGAGCGATAGAAAGAGTGCAAGGAAGACAAAGAAACAAACAAATTACCTAATTAGCTAATTAATGAGAAACTGTGTATGTTTGTCATCTGTGAAGAATATGAAGACATTTCAATGATGCAAGATTTAGCTAAATCAAACAGTTGTACTAAACAATTTCAAGCTACATTAGACACAAGAACGTAACCATAGAATGATTGAAATGAACAAATTTAAGAATCAACCATTGAAAAGCGCTTCCTGAATGTTGGAGGGGGTGTGTTCTTCTAATGTCGGTGCTAGTTATGGCTCGGGTCAGATATTGTATAATGAGCTGTGGCGAGAGTTGATGTGCCTCATCTTAGATGGAATTCAGGCTTTCTTGATTGATGTCTTTGCTCTAAGTAATAATTCATTGCCATTCTCGTTAAAACTATATACTATGACACACATTCAGACCTGGGATAGTGTAATTATGTCTTTTATTGAACTCTTACAAAGTAGTGGCACGATATGATGGCATCAGATGCATGTGAAGTTTGGTGTTTACACCTGGTCACTGCATGTGTATTCTCTGATCGGACAGCTATCCGATTCGTTAAAACGATTCCATATACACTTTACAACATAAATGTGTGTCTGCAAAATGGATATAAATCTGATCTTTAATTTCTGTGCTATACACACATTTAAAGGAGTTCAGTTTCATCTGTAATGCATCCCAGGTAACCTCCTGCAGTGGTTTTAGCGCATTTAAATCCTTCTTGAAAGCATTTCGGAGTGCATTTACACATGGCCTTTTCACAATCGGATAGCTATTCGATCAGAGAGAATGCATGAAGTGACCAGGTGTAAACAGGCCCTTTGTTAACATTAGTGCATTAGGTATTATATACTTTTATAGCGACCATGCTAATTTAGGTTATACATTTTATTTATGTTTTCCCTGGGAATTATTTGACGCAATGCTTTACACATGATAATAATTGCATTTTAAATTAATGTACTGTGCATTAACAAAAGCCGAATGCATTAACTAATGTTAACAAATTAAAACTTATTGCAAAGTGTTACCATTTAGATAAAACCTATGCCAAACAGAGCCTTCTGCGTATAGGGGTTTGTTACCAGACAAACTAAATTATAATAGGAACACAACTACTGTCTCATTACTTAAAAATGTAGCGATGATACTTAATTTGTGAGCACTGTGGTTCATCAAATATTTTTAACACACAACATACCATGGAGGTAATTTATTGGTACTTTTCTGTAATTTTCATGACTTAATAATTGACAATATTACCAGGATGTTGGATGCTTGTAATTTCATTACCATCAATTAGCAAGCTCACAATGTCATCAGTATGAACTTACAGAACTGCCTCCTAAGTTATGAGAGAACCAGGCAAGTTCTAGTTACATACTATATTCGTAATAATACAAAAAAGTAACTTCAGCCTCATTGGTCTGAATTTCATTATGGTCAAACGACAATTTACAAGTTATTTTAGATATGGTCTGATGGCCAGAATAATAAAATGTGTAATTAAATGCCAGTCACAACATTTTAAATTCCCTTAAGATAAAATGTTTCTTTTCACAAAGTCTGAAGATATAGACTATAGTTTGGTTATGCTAAAAACCCGCAATGGAACATCTTTTAATTAGTGAACAGAGGCTCTGCAAGTGTTTTTTATGCCCTTGATTGCCATTTTCAGCCAAATCAACAGTGCAATTACTACATCTTAGTTATGTCAGATAAATGAACAGCTAGTGTAGCATTTAGTAGGCATCTGCGCTCATCAGTGATGTGAAAGGATAGACACCCAGAGTGAAGCTATTTGATGTAGGCGGTCCTCTATTGTGGAATCAAAGGATCAGCAGGTTCCTGATGAGAGAGGAGCAAGTAGTTTGTCACACAAATTGATGTCAACTGGGTGCTTGGTGAACAATTATACTGAACCCTGGGATGTTTCATAAGCCTGGCTATTTACATAGAATGCTAAAGACAATTTCCATTGCTTGTTGTGATGAGGCGTTGCTGCTGTTATGCAAAATATCCCCAAGTTCACCAAACATCATTGTGCCATAGATAATAGAAAAACCATGTTACTCATAATTAAGTGAGCAACCACACTGACTTAAGTGACATTTTGTAATGTTGTTAATAAACAGGCAATGTTCTTTTTGCTAAATGAGACTATAAAGTGTAACATCATTTTAGAAAAAAATTGAGCATCAGCATAAATTCAGGCCAATTTTGCAGCTTGCAACAAGAAGAAAACTTCTGACAGACATGTAAAGCAACAAGCCTTTTTGGGGGGTAACACTACAATAAGGCCTCATTAGTTAACGTATTAGTTAACATTAGTTAACACATTAACTATGAGCAATACATTTGTTGTAGTATTTATTACTCTCATCAAAAAACCTTGCAGCTTCCAAACCTGAAACTTGCACTCCTTGAAATTGTATACCAGCCAGGCAAGCTGATTGCCACTTGCAAAGTGCTCTATTGTTGAATGTGCAATGAGATGGTCAGTGAATAGACTATCTGCAGAGGCTTTTTATCCAATGATACTTACAGTATATCAGTCATGACAGCATATAGGTGAAATGTTGAAATGCCTGGGGCATCTGATTTATAGCATGCAGAGACCGTGTTGACCTCTTCTGTATAGTGGATGGTGGTCCCAGTTATATGCAGTTGTTTACGGGTTTTTGGTTTTACAAAGAACATAAATCATCATCCAAGTCAAATTTTGTTCACAGTCCTCTGTTTTATTAAGGATTTATGTAGCCCGCCATGTATGTGAACTATTTAGGCTGCTGCAGTGGCTCTGTAGTGAGAGCACTTTAAAAGATCTGCTTGAAAACATGTCTTTTTTTAATGGGCCTGGACAGTTCTTTGTGTCCCAATTGGGCTGCTGAGCTTTTCACCGGCTGCTCTTTAGCAAATTCATGTCTCTCCCCTTTTACTGTACATCAGCCAAGTGTTCGGTGCATAAACCAGAGTGTGACAGCCTAAAGATCTGCTCATTGTCTGACACAGGTACCGTAGGCGACTCGTTTCATGAAAGGAGTACCATTATATATAATGCACTGAGCACAAAAGTCTGTTGTTGAATTTTTTTGTTGAGCTTTTTATTATATCAAATAGATGAATTCAAAATAATTATTTAAAAAGATATTGTTTCACGTGATATAAATATTTTAAATAAATGTTTTACATGTTTTATACACTTAATATTCACTAATTTATCTGTGTCAGAAGTGACTTTACTTGAGTTTCCATAGGAGCCAGTTTCAAGTTGGCAAGTTACACTCTTATTTAACATTCAAAAATTGGTATTATAAGATTCATCAAACACAACATATTCACACATTACTTAAAATAGACTTTCTCTGAAGTATTTTGCCTCCATCATATTTGTTCTTTTAGTTACAGTGGTTTCAGGCACACAAAAAACACATAAATGGCAATGTGCTAATAGTCCATTAGCAAGATGTCCCTTGTTCAAAGTCTTAAACGTCTATTTTTTTATCCAACATTCAGTTTAATTGAATTCCAAGAGGGGTGAGCTGTGCCAGAAGAAGACAATGGCTTGATAGTTTTACACATAGAAATAACAAATGGCTCAAGGCAGATTTGCTCTGAAGCCAAAAGTGAAAATTTATGGCTAAACAATACTGATCCATCACCAGAACTAATTATAGTCTCATGTGACTGAAAAATATGTGTGGCATGAAAAGCTCAGTAGCTTTGAGATACTTTGGCAATAACTGCTGTCAGGTCATCTATGGCTACAGATTATATATTTTTTTGACTGAATGGTTACTGTTTGTGATTGAATGTCATGGCATAAGACAAGGAAATACAATACAATACAAAATGCAGTTAATAAAACGGATCGAGTTTTGGTGTGAACTTCCCTTTTCTCACATAGTTAGAATGATTATTAAAACGTTATAATGTGTCGCTAGAGTTACTTGGTGTGAACGGGCCTTTTAAGTAAATCTCATTTTTACTGTTTTTTTATGCATGGTAATAACTTTGCATATGTGTATTGACGTGCCTAATATTAATCGTTTTAGAATTTGTTTTCAAAGATGTTTTTGTTTATGTAGTGTGATTTTGGAACTGATGTTGTTTCCAAGTGGGTCCTGAAATGAAGCCAGTTGGAACACCATTGGGAAGCAATGGAAAATGTGAAACTGCTATATTTAGATCCAGTGGAACTTCTTATTTTGGCATTAGTCTCCACTAAACCCTTTCATTAGCCTCTGTAGACTTGTGCGCTGACCTGTATCACTAGGATTGATAGATACTTGCTTGAAGTCCCCTGTTCTCATAAGTTAAATGACAAGTCCAACCAAGCAAATCACTTAAACAGTGACAATTGTCAGTCTACTACAGTTTAGGTGTTTTATTGCTATAAATGAGGAACCAATAATATCTGTGTGTGTGTGTGTGTGTGTGTCTGTGTGTGTGTGTGTGTGTGTGTGTGTGTGTGTGTGTGTGTGTGTGTGTGTGTCTGTGTGTGTGTGTGTGTGTGTGTGTATACATGTAAATACATGTAAATATTTTCCAAATATACACCATATATATACTAGATACTGTTAACATAAAAGCCAAGTTTTGTGGCTTTAGACCAGGGATAGGCAACATCGGTCCTGGAGTGCTGATGTCCTGCTGAGTTTAGCTCCAACCCTGAAAAGAACCTCACCTTTCTGTAGCCCTAGTAATTCTGAAGACCTTGATTAGCTTGTTCAGGTGTGTTTGATTAGGCTTGGAGCTAAACTCTGCAGGACAGCGGCACTCCAGGACCGATGTTGCCTACCCCTGCTTTAGACAACCTAATCTAATATTTAGAAATGCTATTATTCATAATATTCTCTAACAGGATGTATAATCTGCTTAATAATCAATATGGCTGAAGCATAGTCAGGATGATGGATAGTTTGAATGCAAATATCAATTATGCCAAGCACAGAAGAAACAATGCCTCTTTGATCTGGGCATCATGCCAGACAGTGTAAAATGACTAAAACTGAGTCATCAGCAAATCATTTATGGAAGAGGGATACTGTATTCCTATTAAAGTCTGTTGTAAAATTTAGTTGGAAACTTGCAACTTATCATCATAAAACACCAGCCTGTGTAAGCTGCCAACATCCTATTACAGGAATGACACTGATTCACCCCAGTGAAGAATGATGGACGTTTACTGTAGTGACCCAAATCCATGTCATTGATTAAATCCTGAGAGGTTTTATCTGAGGAATTTTTACGGGACTGGTGATGGACGGGAAGCAAATATTACTATCTGGTCACATGATACTGAAGCCACTGTTCTAATAAGCTTGAATTGCTTAGGCAGGTTTATTTATATTGCTCATCTGACCTCTTGATGTTATTGACTTTCCGCCTTGGTCAGTCAAAATGACATTTATTTGAATAGTGAATGCACAATACTGCTTATAACACTTTATTTAATCAGCGCTGACCTATTTATTTAATAAACCTTTTAGGATATTTGTTAGCGATACAAGCATATGTTCCATTTAAAAGAGCAGAAAATGACTACTTCCTGTCTGACTGGGAACATGGGTTTTGGCCTGTTGCCCTGTCTCTCAGCTCTGCATGTAAAATCAATATAAACCGTATAAAACCAATATAAAAGTGTGGATAACATTGATCAGATGTAAATATCCCAATATCCCTTTCATGTCTAAGATCTTGAGATTTTATTGCAGCGTATAGAGTGACATGACATTCAACTCCGCTCAAACTCATCCTGTTTATAAATATACTTAGAAGAGAATTCTTGTAAATAATATATTTCCAGGGACAAAGAGAACCCAAAGGACTTATGTATGCCTCAAGTAATTCACTGTCTTAACTTGTGTTCTTAGTAAGTTTACATCTGGGTTTTCTTTTGCTTTGCAGACCTGTTATCATTTACCCGTGACGTTAGCAAATCTGCTTGACTTTCTTCTATTTTCAATATAGCCTAATCAAAGTGAACGAGGCTGTCAAGTTACAAAATGACAAAAAAATTACAATAAAAAATAAATAAAGTGGTTCATATGACTCATGCACCATATTTCAAGTTTTCTGAAGTCATATGAGTCAGTGACAATCTTACTCTCTTTGCATATTCAAGAGAGTTCATTAGTAAGAAAGAAACATTCATTTGAATTGGATCTTTTAACTGTTTGATGTTGTTCACAAATCTGGTCTGAATAATGTGGTTCTTGGGTTCAACTGACTGGTTGCAATGCAGTTTTTGGGTGAAATAATCCTTTTAAACAAATAATGAACAAATCTCCTGTTTTGTAATCAGGAGTTTAGTTCTCTCGCACTGTCTGAGCCACTTGAGCTTTTACTGACATCCATTAGAGAATATCTTATTTCTCTTTTCATATATTACTGACCTTTTCTCACTTTGACTGTAAATATGTTATCAGGCTTTTATACAGATTTTGACATTTAGCAGATGCTTTTTATGCAAAGAGCCTCACAGTTCACTTAGTAAAGGGCTGGTCCTCCAGGAGCAGCCTGAGGTTAAGTAGCTTGCTCAAGGGAACAGCGGTGACAGTTCATGAATCAGCCTTTCTGGGACCCGGAGCTTTAATCACTAGGCAACTATCACCATCGTATGCTCATAGAAGGCATTTGGCTCTCTTTTTTTCTCAAATTCAATGTCAAAGTGACACTGTCCATTGGCTGTATGGCTAGGACAGAGCTAATACACTTTGAACGTACAAGGTTTTGAAGATAAGTGAAATATAAAAAGCAGTGATGAATTACACTACGTGGCTGTGCAGATGTCTAAGAACTTTGACACATAATATCTGACAAAATTGTTACAATAGTAATTTGAGTCAATTATAAAAAATCCTTTCATTTTAAATTGAACAATTTATTTTTTAAATTAGTAATCATTTTAATTTAATTGATTTTTAATTGCAGTATGCAGAATTGCTTATGTACGATATAAAAGTTAATAAACAACATTTACAACACTTAATTAACTTTTTTTCTAATTGCACACTTCTTCTGTCACTGCTATTTTATAAATTAGATTAATAAGTAAATAGCAAAACAGACACTATGAAGTCTCATTTCACCTAATTATGAACTTTTTGTAATTTAAATTCTTTAAGAATACAGATTTTTTAGAATGGTGACTGAAGCAGAGAATAAGGGGTTAATTAGCTTTTTTCAGCTTCTAATTGCACACTTCTACTGTCTTTGATATTTTAATAAATTGGGTTTAAGTAAATAGCACAAGGGATACTATGAAGTGTCATTTCATTTCACCTAAATGTGAAATGTGAGACTTAAATTTATATTCTTTAAAATAATAAATTCAGGGATAAAGAATTGCAGAATGATGACTGAAGCAGAGAATGTGGGTTGGACACGGTTTCTCTGATTTAAACCATTGGCAGTTCAGGATGGTTTAACAAAGCCAAGCCTTCTGTGGAATGGACCTGCTTTGTGAAAGCTGCTGGCAGGAAGACAGATATTTAACATTTCAATCTCTAGGATCAAGGACAAACTAGAAAAATTCAGTTTAAATGTGCTTGTAGGCCATCAGAAAGTCTAACATTATTCAGGAAAGTCTAACATTATTAATTCGGTCATCTAGATACGGTTATAAAAATACTTTTAAAATCTGAAATGTACAAATAAACTTTGCTTTTAAAAATGTCAGTGTATCAGGAGAACGATGGGTTGTCAGTTTGGTCACAGGTTCTTGAGAACTCTTCAAGTGAGGGCAGCGCTATGTTTACTCTCATCCTAAAAGGTCATGTTTGAATCTCACATGGTTCTGTGACCCGATGGAGGACAGACTTCAGGAAAGATAGAATGTAACGAAGCATAGTTTGCAGTTATATTTCATTGGATGTCTCATGAGAATCCAGTTTTCTTCCAGGTGATTTCTTGCTGAGTGAGGTTCAGTGAGGTTCCTAAAACAGTTAACAGTATTATTGTGAAATATCATTATAATTTAAAACTATTTTCTATGTTAAATATTCTAAAATGTAATTTATTCCTGTGATGGCTGAATTTTCAGCATCCATTACTCCAGTCTTCAGTGTCACATGAACATTTAGAAAATATTCTAAAACACTGATTTTATGTTCAAGAAACATTCCTTATTATTATCAATGTTAAAAACAATGTTTATCTTTGTGGAAACAGTGATGCATATGCAAATATGTAACGTCAACTAATAGATCGCTTTGAATCGACCAGTGTTTCATTGCTTGATTGCACAACAAATATAACTGACTTTGTGAAGTTTTCACCCTAAAATAACTGCTCAAATCAATCCTGAAGTTATGAAGTCCAAGGAGCTGTGAAGCTGTCAAGTTGAAGTTGTTGAGGGGAGAAAGGCTACGAGGGTTATAAGGGTTAAAAGCTATGAGCATTCCTAGCAACATGAAGTCCATTGAAACAAAACAGAAAATTTGTGGCACAACCCAATCACTGTTAAGATCAGACCTTCCAGCCAAATTGAGCAACAGGACAAGGAGGGCAATTGTCAGAAAAGGGTCCAAGAGGCCAGCTATACAACACTGAAATGGAAACTATCCAGACGTCAAAAAATCTCTTTGGCACTTTACAGATTGAGCCTCTTTGGGAGAGTGGCTTGAGAAAGGGTCGTGCCTAGAGTTTTCTAGAAAACATCTGAAAAAACGTTAAGCCCTCTGAAAGAAAATTTCGTTATATATCAAGAATCAAAATCCAGGGCGAGTATATATTTTCAGAGGGTATTTTTGGGACAATGCAAAATGTTGTAACACAGGATAGTCATCAACAAAGACTTTTAACAAGTCTCCTTACATGCCATCTGCCTCATTAACCTTGCTATGCTCCTCGATTGCAAAATTGGCCAGCCTTAAAAAATCTATATGTTGGACTGAAGGGGAAAGAAAGTGGAATTTTTGAGAGCTTTGCAGCCGAACTGACAGCTACCATTTAGGAAATAGAGTAACTGCTCGACCCTTTGTCCTGAACTTCTTAATTACAGTAATCATGTGTAATTAGACAATGGTGTCTTAAATATTCATGCAGCGTTTAACTTTGACATCATCCCGATATCTTAATGCTTTTAATCACTGGTGTACATTCAAAGGATGCGGAGTAATTTGTTATATTTTGATTCGAGAGCAGTGTACAAACTCCTTGAGCCTTGATTTCAAGATGCAGAAATTGTTAGCAGAACAGATGTTTCTGCATTTGGAAGCTCTGAAGGCACTGAAAATGTATTTTTTGGACCTGGAACCTGGACGTTTAATTTGCAGTTCAAATTTCTAGAATAGTGTTTTTAGAATAGAGGTTTTTAATTTATACAGTACACATATGCGGTAGACACTACTATGCTGTTGTATTCATCAAAGAATGGTAAAAAAAACCTGTTCCCACAAAAATATTAGGATAAGCATCACAGTTTTCAGATGATAATGATGCAAACCAGATTAGATAAGATAATTTTTGATTGTCTGAATTGAGTGGCTACTTAGAATTCAGCTTTAAGCACAGCATTTTAATATAAATAGATTATAGTTTTTACTTTATTTTAAATAATAAATGCAGCCATGAGCAAAGAGATTTTTGAAGGATCATGTGAAACAGAATACTGAACTAGTGGCTACAGTGTGTATTTGGCCTGTTTGCTTTACAAGGCTTTTTCCCCACATTTTAAATATTTTAACATAGAAAACATTTCAAATTATAATAAATTATCTGAACTAGTGGCTACTTAGAATTCAGCTTTACCAGCACAGGAATAAATTACATTTTAAAATATTTTAACATAGAAAACATTTCAAATTATAATAATATTACTGTTTTTACTTTAATTTTAAATAATGTCATTTTTAAGACAACAAGCTGAAAAACAGATGCTCATTACTAACCACAACAGGATTGGGGTCATAAAAAAATCTGGAGACAAACAATTCCTACCTCATCTAAAAAAGATGAAATTCCATTGAGCACAGAATCCTGCTCTGCTTGCAAGAAAAGTCCATCTCTTGTGAAAAATTGGGGTCTACTAAGATGTTGAAACAGTATAGTGTTTTATCTCTTCTGAAGCTGTAACTATTCCAGACTTCAGTGGGCGGATGCAGGATTGGGGTCTGTTGTTTTGACATGACTGTCCTGGATTCCTACCATGTAATGTAAGCACAGATTGTTCTTTATCAATCTGTTGGGGCATGCTCGGGTTACTGACCCTTGAGAGATCAAAGATGAGTGTCTCTATCCTGTGTGAAATCATGATTCACAGAGAATATATCATATATGTAACGTTTGACTTTCAGTAATCCGTGTATGCATTAGAAATCAATTCAAAGAATTTTGTTCTTTATAAAATAACTTCAGGCTATGCCTTAACGAAATCAATTCAAGATTTGCTGATATTATAGAGTTATCTAGAAATCATTTTCCTGCATTTTGTCCAGTAATATTGCAGATGAAAATGAAATCATGAAATCTCTTAGTAATATTGCTTATGCCAACTGGATCAGAAATCTACATAGATTAAGATTTTTTTTGTAAATCTTGTTCACATGGTTTAAATTTGGAACTGAAGGATCCAATGGTTTAAAGTTAAGCACATAGACGTTTATGGATTTGAAATCGCTCATCTACTCATACTGCAGAAGGATCTAGAATAGTGTTTTTAGAATAGAGGTTTTTAATTTATACTTAGTACACAAGTGATCAAATGTAGACGCTCATTGGTAAGCAAATTGGTCATGCTGTCTGTATTCATCAGAAATGGAAATTAATTTAATAAATTATATCATTAACCGCTCTTATCTTGGATGGCCTCTGTTCCCAGTTGCAAATGCTAAATAATGTATTCATCTATTTTATGACTGCATTACGTATATTTGAACTGTAAATAAATTTTTTTGTGTTTTCATTCAGATTTTTTCAATAAAGTAGAATGTCGTGTTTTCTAATACTGCTAGTGAAACTTTCATAGATCTGATTTTAAATTAATTAAAACTGTAAAGTTAGTAACTTTCAAAAATTCTGGAAAAAGAGCTTGCTCATGTAAGTGGGGAGAGTCCAAAATAAGTATCTCATTATATTTCCACATTTGAGCTTACCATCCCAAAATAAGTACAAAATATTAGAATAACGGGTATCTCTTGTTCTTTGTATAAATAATCCGGGACAGTTCTTTGAAACCACAATAATGGCTCCAGAAGACTGACGCCTCCACAAAGAGGGTGGTCCAGAAGACAAACATACTGAAAGAGCTGAGTTTATAGAGTGGTGGCAGAGGGTCATTACATATTAAATGCAAAGTTGAGCTGGAAGGAAGAATTTGGGTAGGAAAATATGTACAAGCAACAGGGATGACCATATGCAGTCAAGCAAAGTTGATTCAAAACACTGGAAGGAAGAGGAGTGAGAGATCACAAGCTGGAGTCAGTGCATCAGTCACCACGCTCAGACATCTTAAGCAGGAAAATGCTACCAAGCCACTTCAGGAAAAGGGCTGGGAGAGTTCGTCAGAAGCCACCTGGGCTCAGAGACTGTTGCTCAGTGGTCCAAAGTCCTCTTTTCTTTTCAGATGAAAGTAATTTTGCATTTCATTTGGAAATCAAGGTCCCAGAGTCTGGAGGAAGAGTGGAGAGGCACAGAATCCATGTTGCTTGAAGTCCAGTGTGAAGTTTCACAGTCAGTCAGATGCTTCCATTTTGCTTCCATCTGCTGGTGTTGTCATCTGCTGGTGTTGGTTCAGTAACTGTGTTTTCTGAAGTCCACGCAGCAACCAGGGTATGATCCATCTACAAACAGTGTAGAGCTCTTCAGTGATGATTCGGGCTGCCTTTATGGAGATGCTGATTTCTGAAGTCCAGTAGGACTTGGCACCTGCCCACACCGCCAAAGGTACCAAAAGCTGGTTCAATCACCATGACCATGTTACTGTGCTGTGCTTGCCAAACTCGCCTGACCTGGCCAGCAACTCTTCTATCGTCTGATGAGAGGCACCAGACCAACAAAAATGCAGATGAGATGAAGTGATCACCTGAAGGCTTCCATACCACCTCAGCAGTGCTTCATACCACCTGCAGATCAGCTGAAGGCCTAATGACTGCAAACCTGGGAAGGCCAGGCATAATTAAAGCAAACAGAGCCCCTACCAAGTATTGAGTACATATAAATACAGTAAAGAACATACTTTGAGAATGCCAACGATTCACTACAAATGTAAATGGTCTTTTGAAGTATTCTAATTTGTTGAGATATTGAATTGGTGGGTTTTTGTTAAATGTGAGCCTAAATCATCACAATTAAAAGAACCAAAGACTTAAACTACTTCAGTCTGTGTGCATTGAATTTATTTAATACACGAGTTTCACAATTTGAGTTGAATTACTGAAATAAATGAACTTTTCCACGACATTCTAATTTATTGAGATGCACCTGTAATGTAAAATGTAAAACTAAAAAAGTTGTAAAAGGCAATTGGCCTGAGCTATTTCTACCTGATCGAACCTTAAATATAGCAAAATACGTTTTTCTGTTAACTAATGTTAAATAATATTTTTGACTTGAATAAATGTGAATGAATGAATAGTCCTATTAGATGTCACAGTGGGGCACATTTTTAGGTATCCTGACAATTTTGTTTTGTTTGTTTGTTTTTACTGGGTACTTTTATATCTCTTTATCACAACGCCATCTGTGAAAATGAATCTGATATCTTGGGAAACACAAGACACCAATAAATGACACACACAGCTGCATGAGAGCAAACTTAAAATAGAGGGAGATGTATCATTGTAGCTAATTATGTGAGCTATATTAGCCCACAGAAAAAAACAACAACTTGGATTGCAGATAAACAGTAATGCAAAAATTACTAATGTAATGTTATTGCAGTATTTCATTCTTATTTGTAGCATTTAAGCTCATTTTTTCAATTCCACATATTATGTTATTTGTTAGGCAGCCATGAAATTAGTATGATAATTTATAGTTAGCAAGTTGTTATCACAAAATAAACCCATTCAGAGTGGTACAATGGCGATAATGACCTGTAATGATATATGATTATGACCGCTCACTGTACATAAACATTAGCCCAGTAAGAAGCAGCTATCATGATCTTTGCATAGCCGCTCTCTTTTCTTGAATCTGTTTCAGTTTTACAGGGGAAATTAGTGAACATATGTTCTTCCTCTCTGCTGACTTAGCAGGGTGACCCATGAGATCTGCAGCTCAGTTTTGTGCGCTTTGTATTATCTTTGCAAAGAGAACATATTTGTTGTCACCCAGCATTTGCCGACCAGAGGTGGCATCTTCACTATTATGACATTTTGGTAACTGTGATTTGTCTGGACAATTCTCAACTTCATGGCTCGCTAGTTTGATAGATATGTGTCTGAGAGTGAAACAGTTTGATATGGTAAACCATATCAAGAGATTGGATGCTAATGTGTCAGACGCCGAGTTTCTTTCTCTGCAAGACTCATTGAGCTGAGGAACATGCGCCATGTCCTGGCATTCCTACATAGCTCTCAACTTATGCCCAGTATGAGAGGAATTTGTTAATAGCGCCACCCCCTAATTGTGAAGCCATCTGTTCTGAAACAAGTTGTCAAGGGGAGAAAGTGAATTTGTGAGGGCTGTAATTTTATATACTTCTTTCAATCTCTTACTTACCAGTCCAAAGTGGCTCTATCAGTTACATTTACATTTATGCATTTAGCAGACGCTTTTATCCAAAGTGACTTACAGAGCATTCAGGCTATACATTTTTTGTCAGTATGTGTGTTCCCTGGGAGTTACATACAGCTCCCAGTATGGTGTGGACTTCATACTGTGCACTTTGGAAAATGTAAGTGAACTTATGATTCACAACAGGATATTTTTATGAGACGTAGATGACCACACAAACCAAAAGACAATCTTGACGACAATGTTGTTTGCCTTTCTCCACTCAGCATCTGTCGTCCCTGGCTTTTATATACCTCGCTTCTCCCTTGATGATAAAATAATGGGGCAATTTTCCACATCAGAGCATGATTTCCGTGCCCAGTTGTCATGTCTCAGGCTGCTACTGTAAGAAGGAAAGATCAGAGATACAGGCAAAGCCACAAAAAGATCTTCTATGCAGTTTCTATGCAGTATTGCAGTTCCTATGCAAGAGAGTCTAACAGAATTGTTGTATTTACGTTTTTTTTAAATTGTACAAGGTGAAACAGGTGAAACTAAAATGACAAATCTATCATTGTTTATTCACTTCTTTAATTTAATTTCAAAGCTGTATGGATTTATTTATTTTGTGGAGCCCACAATAGAAGACATTTTGAATATATCATATATATACATTGGTATGGGTCAAAGTTATACATTTTATTTTATGCTAACAATCATTGGGATATTAAGTAAAGATCATGTTTCATGAAAATATTTAGTAAATTTCCTACTGTAAATATAAAAACTAAATTTTTGATTAGTAAAATGCATTGCTAAGAACTTAATTTGGACAACTTTTTTAGTATCTAGATTTTTTTTTTGCACCCTCAGATTCCAGATTTTCAAATAGTTGTATCTCAGCCAAATATTGTCCCAGCAAACCATACATCAATGGAAAGTTTATTTATTCAGCTTTCAGATGATGTATAAAAACAGATCCATATATGACTGGATTTGCGGTCCAGGGTCACATATATAAGTATATATATATATATATATCTATCTATCTATCTATCTATCTATCTATCTATCTATCTATCTATCTATCTATCTATCTATCTATCTATCTATCTATCTATCTATCTATCTATCTATCTATCTATCTAGCTATATCTACTGCATAATATATCTGTCATTCTTCCTCTTGACAATACCTCATAGATTCTCTATCTATTTCTAGGTCTGATGAGTTTGCTGGCCAGTCAAGCACAACACCATGGTCTATTTAACCAACCTTTGGTGCTTTTCAGTGTGTCGCTAATCAGGTGCCAAATCCTGCTGGAAAAGGAAATCAACATCTTTAATAAAGCTGGTCAGCAGAAGGAAGCATGAAGTGCTCCAAAATTAATCTGTAAATGGGTGCAGTGACGTTGGTTGGTTTTCAAAAAACACAATGGACCAACAAACTGTTGCACCCCAAATCATCAAGACTGAAAACTTAATACTGGACTTCAAGCAACTTGGGCTATGAGCTTCTCCACCCTTCCTCCAGACTCTAGGACCTTGGTTTCAAGCACACCAAATGAAATACAAAACTTGCTCTCATCTGAAAATGAGGACTTTGGACCACTGGGCAACAGGTCCAGTTCTTCTTCTCCTTAGCCCAGGTAAGACGCCTCTGACGACAACTGTAGCCAAATTCCTTGACGTCTGTGTGTGGTGGCTCTTGATGCCTTGACCCCAGCCTCAGTCCATTCCTTGTGAAGTTCACCCAAATTCTTGAATCGATTTTGCTTGACAATCCTCATAAGGCTGCGGTTCTCTCGTTGGTTGTGCATTTTTCCTTCCAGACTTTTTCCTTCCACTCAACTTTCTGTTAACATGCTTGGATACAGCACACTGTGAACAGCCAGCTTCTTTGGCAATGAATGTTTGTGGCTTACCCTCCTTGTGAAGGGTGTCAATGATTGTCTTCTGGACAACTGTCAGATCAGCAGTCTTCCCCATGATTGTGTAGCCTAGTGAACCAAACTGAGAGACCATTTTGAAGGCTCAGGAAACCTTTGCAGGTGTTTTGAGTTGATTAGCTGATTATTCATGTCACCATATTCTATTTGTTGAGATTGAATTGGTGGGTTTTTGTTAAATGTGAGCCAAAATCATCACAATTTAAAAGAACCAAAGACTTAAACTACTTCAGTCTGTGTGCATTGAATTTATTTAATACACGAGTTTCACAATTTGAGTTGAATTACTGAAATAAATGAACTTTTCCAAGACATTCTAATTTATTGAGATGCACTCTCTCTCTCTCTCTCTCTCTCTCTCTATCTCTATCTATATCTATATCTCTATATATCTATCTCTCTCTCTCTCTCTATATATATACTGTTTGTTAGCTTATTGCTTGTTTATTTTTTTCTGAACCGCTTGCAGCTAAAAAAAATACGCTATGCTTAATGTGAGAGTATAATAAATGATTAAGAGCAAAATGTCTTCCCTCTACTTTAAAAGTGCTGGTCTCACAGTATGAGGTCTGTCTCCTGGAGTGCGGTGGGGTTGGAGGCTTCTCTTGGATTTTTCATGGATATATCTGGAATCGTGAAGGCACAGTTCACCAGAGGGCAAGACTTGGCTGTCAATGGATGTTATTCACCATGGCTAAGGTTGCACTTTATGACTACACTGCAGCAGTGTGCACAAAGAACAGATGTTCATCACAGCATCTAAAAGGCATGTGGGAAAACCAATAAAGAATTTCAAAGGATCCACTCTGCAGGGGTCTATGATCAAACAGCCTGGTGTTGGAAAGAACGAAGGAGCGAGGAAAATTGCCAGCCGATCATAGTTATCTAGATTGTTACTGTTATCAACATGCTGCATCAAGATGAGACCAACCTACACCTTACTGCTGTGATTCAAATCATAAAATTGACTTTGCATGACCTCAGGTAGTGGTGGAGCAGTTTTAATGAGATAGATTACAACCAAGTACACTGATTTTATTTGAATTGATTAGTGACAAAAAGCTTTTCTGAGTACAAACCTTTAGCACTTTTCTTTTTTTGTAAAATGTTATGAAGTATATGTTCTTGGAATAAAAATTAAAGCTCATATAAAACAAAGCCTCAGATGGCCCACCCACAGACCACCCAGAGCCTATTCACTGAGCATCTAATGCATATTGATTTTTACATATTTACATTTTAATTACACGACTTTCAAAATTAATAGCAAAAAGGGTTCTGTTTCAGTTCAGTTTAACTGTTTATATAATTTTCTACTATATACAACCCAGCACCATTTTATTAATAATAATGCTCTAGAATTCTTTACATTTTTCCATTACTTTAACTCATCAAAATAATTTAACATGTTTCAACTTCATTTAAGTTATACAAAGTTATACTTTTTTCCAGTTTTGAGCTGGTAACTACTTAACTACACTGTGAAAAAAATCCATAAATAGGCCACAGTGTATTAATATGAAGTAATTTTCTGTATTTATAATTTTTTTACATGTATTTTACTTGTATTTTCAGTGCATTGTGCTTTAGGGTTAATGGGAAATGTCTGAAAAAGTACCAATGTCAGGCTATGTGAGACTGATTCACTAGTCCCTGAACCCTATTAAAACACACTTGAAAATATGCTTCTACTAAAAATAATATTTTGTCATAAATTTGTAAGACTGAGATACTTTTTTTTCTTAGCTTTTAAGACACTTTTACAATTACATACACTGAAATGGTCACCTGTTGGTACTTACATTACACTTTCTTTCTCATTTGCCCCCTTATTTTACAGCATTAACTCAATTATAGGGGCTACTCTCCATGTGAAGCCTCAGGCTCTCTATTGGTTTAAATCTGAGCACAATAGTAAGACCTGGATAATAATTTATTGCAGTCCAATAAGGAATGATTTCTCATAACTCCTCAGCAGAGCAGATGTCATCTGTATTTAGTGGTAATATTTCAGCTCTTCAGTGTTTTTCTATAAATCCTGTGCCTGGGAAGTACACATTTTGTAAATGATCTATGGTCTTTTGGGAATTCAAATATTGCAACATATTGCTAAAGGTATTTTTTTTATAATATCAGGCAGTCTTCTGGAATTATTTTGATTGGTCAATTGTGGCATTATTATCGTTGTACATGGCAATACCTGAGATTGAAAGCTAGTTTTATTTATCTCAAATCACCACAGACTTCACTGCAAATAACAAATGCAATGACACTATGTCAGCTATCGATCTTATTAATTATTACCTCTTTAAGCATTTTAATATTACTGTGTTGTTGCTGTGTTTATCTAGTTGCTGGGATTTGCACATTGTAGTGGAGTGTGTCCTCATATTTATTTATTTGATAAGTGAACTTTCACTTGATAAAATACTAGCCTACAAGACTGCTAATGCATAATGATATCTAATAAAAATGTCTTATTATATTGGTTGTAATTCTCATTAGTTAAATCCAAATAAAAAAATGGGGCTTTATTTATAGCTTTTCCCCCAGCAAACATGAATGGTTTATGAAACTGTCTGACCTGATTTCCTATATGAAATGGAATATGACGACAGGAATAGCACCCCAAATGGCCTTAAACTTCACCATGATAAAGTGTGTCTGCCTTTAAATCCACCCCAGTTGAGCCTCTCTCCATTTGCCCTTTAATAGCACAGGAAAATAAGGAACTGTGGGTACGAGTTAGACCCCATAACCAAGATGAATGAATGAACTGCCATTTACCACTGCCAAGGCTTGAAGTTCTCATATTCCACATCAATTAAGCACAGTGGGGTGAAAAAGCAGGGAAAGAGTGGAAAACATTGCTACAGAGAAGGGCTCACCTGACTATTCATTCATTATTCAATTGAATTAATAAACAAATTGAAGAACATTACAATTGCAATTGTACACAAAAGCAGATTTGAAAGAATTTGTACATACATATATATATATTGCTCTGTGACGGATGGTGTTATGCAAACTTCCTGTAACAGATCCCAATAAGAATAAAAGCTCTTGTACAGTATGTGATCAGTATGGTAGTGGACACTTTGGAGGAGAAAGGGGTAATGAGTGAGATCACAGGTGACCCTAATTCAATAGGGCTGCTGAATAATCAGCTGCTGATGCTCTTCGATAATGGAAACGCATGTTCTTGTGCCCTTGGCGCCAACTAAAGCCCTGAGCAGAATACCACACCAGAAAATGGGCTTGATCCCATTTTTAGCTGAAGCACAGTGTAGGTCTTATGATGGGATGCTCCTTCCATGGCTTTTGTGGTCAGTCCCTTAGGTTAACACTCACTACCTACTGTTTTTCTACACATATTTTACTTGTTTTGTGCAAAAAAAGGCAATTTATTCTTCCTCATAATACTCAGCTATAATGCAGGGCAATGAATACACTGACCAATAATGCACTGGCATTAAGTCAAGTCAAGTTGAGCTTTATTGTCATTCCACTACATGGGGGTACATACAGTGGAACGAAACGTCATGCCTCACAGGACCACGGTGCTACATAAATACAGACATACAACAATGAAGTAAAAAAGAACACTATAAACATACACAACTAACCTGCTGACAGATTTTGACTATAAATATACTGTATATAAATGTTAACCTATTCATAGACTAAAAAATACAAACTGTACGAATGCTTCAAATGAATACTGTACATGTGCAGAGCGAAACATCGTAAGTCAAGCATCTTGCTGGTGAACAGTGTAAGGTGATTTGTAGTGCATGAGCATGTAATCATACATATACACTATTGAGTCTTTTTGTGGGATTATGTACACATAGTAACGTGTGAAAAGTGTCTAGTGCGAATAGACACTTAATGTGGTGGACTTGTGCATTTACTCTGTTGACATAATGTTCCTCGAGCGGTACCATGAGGCGGCATTAACTGGGTTTTATGTATTTGGGTCATGTTTGAGTTCCCCTAATTCCTAATAAATTACTATGACTCTCTCACTAGATAACATGATAAATGTGATCCCTCTGCGGTGTATACCTTCAGGGATAAAGGCATGCTAGAGTTGTATTTGTCCGTTAACAAAATGCTTGGTGTAACAGCTTTTTTGTGGCTTAGTGGTTAAAATTTGGTACTGGCAAGATACAGGTTTAAACCTTAGAGCTTGAATTGCTACCATTGTGCCCTTGGGCTGCTTAAATCCCGAATAGGGGCTCATTGATAATGCAATCAACAATGATATCTGTACTAGTATTCCCCATCGTTTTTTTTTAAATGTGAGTTGCTTTTATTACAAAGTGTCTGATAAATGAAGAAAAGAGAGAGAAAAAAAGGATCATCAACAAACCATGAACCTTATATTGTAGTGCTTTCATGCATAAATAAATGACAAATTCATATCAGACAGGTTTTTAACATCATCCGTGTTGAGAGGGGGTGACATGCTTGACAACTGACCTGTCGAATGTATGTCCTACAAATGCAGAATGAAATGATTACATCCCTAATGGCACTACTTCAAAAAGCATGACTGCGGTAGTGAGAAATCCCAGCAGGAATGTCGTTAAACTTTTAGGAGCAACAACAGAGTTTTTAGGTAGGAGGAGGTGGCAGTAATGACAATGACTGCAGCTCTCAATGGATTCACATCCCCTTGGATTCTAATTTGATTGTATGCAATTACACGTTTAAATGTGTCCCTAATGGAATGATCATGTTTGCCCTTCAGTAGCAACCCTGATGTGGCATATGGCTTTTTTCCTCTTTATTGCTAGAGGGGAGTCTTTAACCTCAATTTTAGTCATTTTCAAAAGCAAAGTCAGACAATCAGTAATCAGCAAATCAATGTTTTTTTTTCAATTTGTATTTTTATAAACTAATGACTTAAATAAAGGAATAGTTCACACCAGAAATGAAAATGTGCTGACCCTTAGGCCATCCAAGATGTAGATGAGTTTGTTTCTTCATCGGAAACAGATTTGGATAAATTTAGCATTGCATCATTTTCTTATCAAAGGATCCTCTGCAGTGAATGGGTTCTGTAAAAATGAGAGGTCAAACAGATGATAAAAAGATCACAAGTAATCCAAACCACTCCAATCAATTAATTAGCATCATGTGAAGTGAAAATCTGCATGTTTGTGATAAACAAATCCATACTTTGTTACTTTGGATTTTGCACTTTTGGCCAGCAGTGATCATTTGAAGTTAAAAACATCTTAATGATAAATTTGATATTTTTATTAGATACAGTTTATTCAAATTGATAGACTTTTTGCTTTACAGGACTTTAATTGGTGGACTGGATTACTTAAAGATTATTGTGATCTTTTCATCAGCTGTTTGGATTCTCATCCTGACAGCACCCATTCACTCATATTTACTTGAGAACTTCATTTTGAGAACTCCAGCTCTTTCTGGACCTGGAGAGGCCTACAGGACACCTATTGTCTTTATGAGATTAATGACAAGGTGCTATTAACTTCATGTGAGCCTTGTCAGTACCAGCAATTATCATTAGGTTTAAAGTGCTCAATGCTTAACTTTGTTCATTACTTTAACAGTGCTGTGCTGTGATAAATTAATGACTGAATAAGCATGTTTATTGTGAAGAATAAAGCATCAGGCTGTTATTTTGGTGAACTAATCAACTTGCTATGCAAAATGCAATTGCGCTGCTGTCATTTATGCATCCGCAAATCACCTTTTAACAGATGAACTGTAATTTCTGTAACTTCATCTACATGTTGAACAGCTATGGGATGTTTGCTACTCTCTTACATCATACACATTAAACATTTTCCACAGAAAAAAGGGAAACATATGGAATAAACTAACATCCACAATAAATTAAGGGTAAGCGGGAGACTAGTGAGAAACAAAAGGTTTTTCTAAAGAGACATGTTGATTTATTGTTGGCTTTAGAATGCAGCCCCTTGAGTTAAACTGTAGCAGAGTGGAGTATAAATCACACCAGACCTGAAATGTAACAGTCCATTTGGTCTTAGAAGTCACAAATGCAAGCCTTGGTCTTCACGCTATACTAAATCACGCTGGTCCTCAGCTGGCCGAGGGTTTGTTGGCACGAGGGTCGAATGAACTTTGCGCTATGTTGAGATGGACTCTAGTTTGATGCAATCCATAAAGCTGTGTATCCTTTTGTTGCAGAATATTCTTCAGCATATACTAGATCACCTCACTTTGTAACTTAAACTGGCTTTTAAACAGATGTTAACATGACTTTGAAGTTCTGGTTCTAATTGGCATTGCATTGGCAATTATTGGATGTTGATAGAACTGAGAAATTAAAATGCTCACCTTATATATTGTATGTGGGGGTATATTTATTCTTCACAGCACCAGTTGTTTATCTAATCACTGCATAACATCTAAAAGGCTCTATTTCAATGTTTATCCATGAAACATTTTGGTTTACCCTCAGATGATAATCATGGCAAAACACCCAGGTGTTTTGATATATTTTCCAATACTGCCTAATTATAACATGTAAATCTTAGTCAAAACATGGCAAAAAAAAAAAAAAACTTTTTATATCTCATGCTGTTGCAGAAACAATTGCTACTAAAGCAATCAACAATTTTCAAACGATATGATGTGGTTAAAATGAGCCGTATTTACTAGCACTAAGGGTTCCAATTAGGAATACACAATATTATTTGAGAGAGGGAGCATTTCATCGTGTTCAATTGATGTTGGTCTTAAATAAACGTTTTTGCAAATTTTCTTGTTTTTACTTCTTTAACAAATATAGTTTTTTTGTGTCTGTGTGGTGTGCGCTCATGCTACTACAGAATATGTATAATAGTTTTCGTAATAGGTTTTATATGTATTATCTCAAACTACTTGTACAACCCAAATTCCTGAAAATGTTGGGACATTTTTTAAAATTTGAATAAAATGAAAACTGAAAGACTTGAGCCAATATTTTATTCGCAATAGAATATAGAGAATATAGAGAACAAGTGTTTAAATGGAGAAATGTTACACTTTTATCCACTAAATAAGCTAATTTCAATTTTGATGCCTGCTACAGGTTGGCATGGGGGCAACAAAGGGCTGAAAAAGCAAGACATTTTGAAAATATTCGGCTGGTAGAACATCTAGCAACTAATTAAGTTAATTGTCATCAGGTCTGTAGCATGATTAGCCACAAAAGGGATGGATTTGAGAGGCAGAGTCTCTCAGAAGTAAAGATGAGCAGAGGCTCTCTAATCTGTGAAAGAGTGCGTAAAACGATTGTGGAATACTTTAAAAACAATGTTCCTCAATGTCAAATTGTAGAAATCTCTGTGCTTAAGGTCTTCGGGCCCTCAGAAGACACTGCATCACTCATTGGCATGATTCTGTCATTGACATTACTAAATGGGCCCAGGAATATGGGTCCATAAATCAAAATGGGTCTAAATGGGTCCATCTAAATGGGTCCAGAAATCACTGTTGGTAAACACAATCCTCCGTGCCATCTGCAGATGCCAACTAAAGCTCTATCATGCAAAAAAGAAGCCATATGTGAACATAGTCCAGAAGCGCCATCGTGTCCTGTGGGCCAAGGCTCATTTAAAATGGACTGTTTCAAAGTTGAAAAATGTTCTATGGTCAGACGAGTCCAAATTTTGATATTCTTGTTGGAAATCATGGATACCGTGTCCTCCGGGCTAAAGAAGAGGGAGACCTTCCAGCGTGTTATTTGCGTTCAGTTCAAAAGCCAGCATATCTGATGGTATGGGGTGCATAAGTGCATACGGTATGGGCAGCTTGCATGTTTTGGAGGGCACTATGAATGCTGAAAGGTATATAAAGGTTTTAGAGCAACATATGCTCCCCTCCAGATGATGTATATTTCAGCAGGACAATGCAAAGCTACATACTGCAGCTTTTACAACAGCATGGCTTCGTAGTAGAAGAGTCCGGGTGCTGCATTGGCCAGCCTGCAGTCCAGATCTTTCACATATAGTGAACATTTGGTGCATCATTAAAAAAAAAATCTCAAAGACGACCACAAACTCTTCAGCAGCTGGAAACCTAATTAGGCAAGAATGGGACCAAATTCAAACATCAAAACTCAAGAAACTCATAACCTTGATGCCCAGATGTCTTCAAACTGTTTTGAAAAGAAGAGGAGATGCTACACCATGGTAAACATGCCCCCGTCCCAACTACTTTGAGACATGTAGCAGGTATCAAATTTGAAATGAGCTCATTTTGTGCATAACATTTTTAAATTTCTCAGTTTAAACATTTGTTATGTTATCTATGTTATATTGTGAATAAAATATTGGCTCATGCGATTTACATTTATGCATTTAGCAGATGCTTTTATCCAAAGCGACTTACAGTGCATTCAGGTTATACATTTATTGTCAGTATGTGTATGTGATTTGAAAGTCTTTTAGTTTTCATTTTATTCTAATTTAAAAAAACTTCCCAACATTTCCGGAATTCGGGTTGTATCAGGGGTTGCAAAATAATGTGACACACCCGGAAATAGGCAATATTTCTTTACCATAGAAAAGATGGTTGGTGTTTTTATCACCATTTGGCTTCAATACAGTTTTCTGCCTTATTAGAGTAGTTTCATACAAATTGTGAATAGTCTCCAGTAGAATGTCATCTGTTAGAACATCTGCCAGTTGCTTCAGAGATGTTGGAGGAGAGAATCTGCTTTTCACGCTTCTCTCTCAAACTGCCCACAGTGGTTTGATAATGTTGAAGTCAGATGATTCGTCTAGCCAGGGCAGATGTTGAAGGTTCATCTTGTTTTTTTTGTTGTTTGTTTTTTTTTCAGGTTTTATGATCATAACTCCATCTTTTTGCATTTTAGTATTGGTGTCTGTGAGTAAAGTTTTAGCAATTGCAGTTATTTCCATGTATGATGGCTTTGTAAAGTTATATGTGGTCAGTTCATGTGGAAACAGGATCTTCAAGGTGTATAGTATATTGAGGTTTGCTGTCATTTTGCTACAGTAGATCTGTGTTGTTTGGACACAATCCTTCTTAGTGTTTGATGGTTCCTATCATTCATGTTTAGTTTTCTCCCACCATTCACTCCTGTAAACCAGGCTCCCGTGATTTGTCCTTTTTGGAAGTCTGACAAGTCACTCATTTCAGAGACCACTTGTAACCACTGTACTACACTAATTTACAACCTAGAGCAGGGGTGTCCAAACTCGGTCCTGGAGGGCCGGTTTCCTGCAGAGTTTGGCTCCAACCCTAATCAAACACCTGAACCAGACAATCAATTCTTACTAGGCATACTATAATATTTCAGGCAGGTGTGTTGAGGCAAGTTGGAGCTAAACTTTGCAGGACACCACCCCTCCAGGACCGAGTTTGGACACCCCTGACCTAGAGAATATAGACAATTAAAAGATTTAAAATAATAATAATAATAATAAATATAAAAAATATTGTTTTTTTTTTACTGTAGCCTATACAACTGATATTAGCCCCTGTATAATTTTTATTTTTTTCCACATTATTTGAATGAATTACAGACATTCTTCTCTATAATTTCCAGCATGCACCAGCAGGGGCTAACCAGCTTAACCCTATACCTTTGGGATCAGCACTAATACACTTTAGATGTGTGCATTTTCATTTAGAAGTCTGGTTGCATTTTCTCTCCAAGTATTCCAGTAGGCTATAAGAAGTAGCAGAACCCAACACCAAATCTAGTTAGTTAGTGAGTTATCAGACAAGGGCAATTGTCTCTGATCCTCCTTGTCTAATTGGCAAGATGAGGTTGGAGCTGCTAGTGTGAGGGAGCACAGGAGGTCTGTCAGCCTGGAGCAATGGAGCAAAAACAAAATAAATTGGGGTGGTTTGTGGTAGTGGCTGTGTTTATTTTACCTTCTAGATCTCTGTAAAATGAGATTAGTGCATTGCTTACTTATTACCAGAAAATTGCATGTATTTATCTAAATCTGTATTTTATATTAAACCATATGCAATTCATTGCAATAGAGATGATGTAATCATGAAGCATTTGTCTAATTACGTATGGAAAGTAAGCTTCTCTAGTTAGGGTGCTCAACATTTAATATGCAGCACCCTTCTCAAAAATGGACCTGTACTATTTTTGACATCTCCAGAATCCCTTGCAGTTTCATTATGAGTGCCAACATAAACAGTATTCTGGTGATGGGGCATCCTATCAGGATTGTCTGAGGGCCAGAGGCTTCTCCTTTGAGGATGATAAATTGAAGCGTGGCAGCTGCGGTCGAGCCCACAGCTACTGAATCTCCTGAGTGGTGGGGTGGCGGGAAGCTGATATGTCACCCCTCCAGTCCTCCCCGATCCTGTGGGAATGAGGAGGAGGCTGAGACCGGGCTTCAGGGAGGGAATTAGTGCCCACCACAGACACTCTGCTGGAAACGCACCTCTCTGTTCAACCGATGGGACTGCATATTAATTTCTAAGTGGTTGGTTTCAAGTGATGGATCATCCAAACATATGGGGAGGCTGTGCACGAGTATCATTTCACTTCAAGGTCCTTTTCAACTTTTTCCATTAATACAAACAACATCTCAGCCAAAATGCATTTCCCTTTTTCTCCCTGTTCATTGTTTATCAAGAGAGAGGGAGGAAAAAAAAATATATTTTTTTAAGCCTGCTGTTAGAGCCAGTGCACACACATGCATACAATTGTCTCATTTCACCCTGGTATTCAGATGGTCGGAACTGTTGTAAATTAAATAATATTATTCTATATTGCTAAGCACAAACATGTTTTGTCTCAGGGCATCTCAAATTAACCTTGTCTGGATAGGAATAACATTCTGCAAAGTGAATCGTGTACATACATACTGAGAGGAAAATCTAACAACATTTTTTATGGGATCGTCTAAGTATGTTTTGTCTTATGTACTGCTTCAAAACTAATTTAAAAAAAATATATATATATTCTAACAACTCACTGACCACGAGATCATGCACTTGCCAGAATGATTCTACAAGATCTAATAAAATAGCACACCTCAAAGCAATTTAACAGTAAACAGTGAAACACCATTGTTACTGTAAAAAAATGCATACATGGGAAATAATGTTAAACATCTTGTCATTCTCGGAAGTCCTTGTTTCTGTGTTCCTTAAGTTCTGTTATTTTAGCTTCTCTTCCTGACTTGCAAACAACTTGAATCGCATTTGAACAAACAACTACAGCTCAGACTATATTTCCATCCTCCTATTTGTATGCACATTTTGGGATATTGCATTAAAAAAAAACGCTGGGTGGAAACACCATTTCAGGTGAAAAGTCAAGCATACATTCTAAAAATATGGATTGCTTATACACTTATGCGCAAGTTTAAGAAAGTGTCAACTAAGTAGTATAGATAAATTTCAAGGAAAGGATATCCTGTAAGAAAACATGATCACAAAACTACGATAGAAATACAATTTTGCACAGAATAAATATCTCTTACATGCATGTGCATCAAAAAAGATATGCGATTGCTTTGCAATGGGGCAGCAATAAATTTTACCGGAATATATACCAACCAAGTGCAGACCAATCTTAAAATTTCATAGACTTAATAAATCATCTGAAATGCTAGTTTATGTCATTCTAAACTGCTGAGTTTGAGTTTTGAGCAAAGTCCTCATCAATAGTATTTAACCAGGGGTGATTTTCATAAGCAGAGCACTGAAATGTGTTCTAAGCTAACTCTCTGCGTCCTACAACTCTCTCTGCAGAGCTTTGACACACCCACCAAACACGTCCGTTGACTGGAGCCGTTTCTGGTCACACCATGTTGTGCTGTTGCTTCACATGAGATATAATATATCATTTAGAATACATATATACATGTTGCTGCTGATTGAAGATCTGACTTAATTGAAAAAAGTTTGACACACCAAATTTCACCAAACAATGAGAAACGTAGGGGTCTGATAAGTCCAGCATTGCACACTGTTTTTGATGTCCTGGGGAAACACAGTTTAGGAATAGGAATGTTGTCGTTACAAGTTGCTCAACTGGAAACCTTTATGATAGTTTTTTCAAAACATTGCTGGGCACTGGCATTGAGGATGTAATCTGAGCTTGAACTACTACGGTTCAAGGCCCATGTTGTTGCTGTTGCTTCACTGCCATTGCATCCACTGGCCTTGTGGGATAGTAAAATGTCTATTACATGCTTCATTTAGAATTTCATCTGAGGTAGTAGGTAATCCGAGTAATTTTCGCCTACTGTTGTTTACTGTAAATACTGTGACATACTATTCTCTTCACATGACATTTTTCATCTACTATACTGTAGGGAAGTACATATTCCAATGTAGCCTAATCGTTTGAGTGAATGAGTCAAATATATTTAATATATTTAATTTTATTGTTACAAAAATAACACATTTCACTAGTAATATCACAATTGTTTTATATCTTGAGGAAACCATTTACTATGTACTACGCAACGTCTGTTAAAGAGCAGGTCGTCTGGAAAACATTATATTCAAATTATTGTAAACAACCATTTAAAAAGTGGTGATTTACATACCACAAACATTGAGAAAACAACTGTTTACTGCAGATGAGCAAATGGTCTAAAATGACATTATGACGCAGATGAACATGCACACATGGATTAGTTCACAATGGTGCTTTGTATCCAAGCAACTTAATCACAAATTACTCACAGATGCTAAGATTCACAGGTATAATTTGTTCCTGGAAATAATTTGGTAAAGTGAACTTGCATAGAACGAGGATGGCATATTTTGCCACCAGAAAAGTGAACGGTGACATTTCTAGAGTACATATTTTGTTTTGTTTGTTGTCTCGACTTTGGTTTAGAAATGCAGTTCGAAAATAAAGAATGCTGCCCAGAAGGTGCCATCTCATGCTGTAATACCATTGGGGGAGGATGATAATGATGAGAATACTAAATTGTTTTGTTATTTAGATATATTAGGGACCTGGAGCTTGTCCAATGACCTTAATTTTTTCTTAATAAATGTTTTGTCATAATGGATAATCAACGACCAAACAAAAACACTGCACAAGTCCATTCAATCACATTCTCTGTCTTTTATTTGATTAAACAGCAATTAAACAGATGTAGTCAGTAGTGACCACTGTGAGCACGCATTAGAAAACCAGGTTTATTTGATTTCCCTTTCATTGTTTTAGTGCAGTGAATGTGTAAAGCAATCTGTAACTCAAAGACAGTCAGTTACGAGAGAGCTGACAGAGAGAGAAACATGCCGAGATTCGATCCAAGCACCCAGCATGTCACAAGGAGTTAGAAGAGCCATCCCTCTGAAGATCATGTCACCAAAGATTAATTGGATCTCTGCTCCTCTGTGTATTAGTGATTGGTTTTCAGAAAACACAGGTTTTTATCGCACTGTCTCAGGCAGAGCTTCAGACGTTTCTAAGACTGAGGCTTTACAATTATTTTCAACTCTGACTTATTATCTCAGTGTGGCCAACAAAAAATGTTGTTATATTATGTGCTATTTACTGTATACATGCTTAGTGAGTAGCTCAGCAACATAGTAAAAATAATTTAATAAATGAAAATGAGGTGATGTCACCAATCCACAGCCTAGATTTAACTCCAGTATTACCTCTAAACCATAGCTATTGTTGTTATTTGTACAGATTGAGGGCTCTCACAATGCTCCCCATGACTGCAATGTCACTGTAATGAGAGCACAATAAATCAAATGCTTTATTGTGCAGGAGCTCTTCAGGAGTGGACGTCACCATCATGTCAAGCAGGGCAACAGGGCAATGCATTTCAGTACCTTGTGCAACATTATTACTTGTTGCAATAGTGTCATGACAGAAGAATTGCATTGTAGATGTCAATACCTTTGTCTCTACAATACCATAGTAATACATTTTGTTACACTTTATTTTAAGGACCAATTCTCACCATTAACTGTTTGCTTATTAGCATGCATATTACTAGCATATAGGCTGTTTATTGATATACTTATAAAGTATAATGTAATGTACACTTATAAAGCACATATTAATGACCTGATCTGCTAACCAAAATTTAGATTCTTTAATCAAATTTTGTAGTTAATAGTTAGTAAGTTGATATTGAAAATTGGCCCCCAAACTAAAGTATCAACTACATTTTTTTCCCCTTAAAGTTTTACCACTATTGAAAAGTACAGGACATTTTGCATTTACATTAAAATTATAATAGAGCAAAAAAAACAAAAACAACAACATACATTTTACCTTTAATATAGCTTCAAATGCATCACCATAATTTATAAAATATGACCATATAATATTCAGACACTTAATATTCAGCAATACTATCAATTTGACAGAACTGACACTATCAGAGGAGGACAAAACTTGAAGTGAATTGATCTGAATAATGAAACCATCGTCTTCAGCTTTATGCTAAATCGAATTTTGCAACATTGACGCTGTTATTGAACTGAATTGAATTCACATTGAACTGACTCGTGCTGAATAACAACACTACTGCCTTCAGCAGACACGCTTATCACTGAACTGAACTTGTTTCATAATGAATAACCTTCACAAAGCTTTTGAACTAAACTGAACAATGACAATATTGCCTTGTTTATTGCCTGCTTCATAGCAGAATTAATGTTTTGCCTTATTTTTGAAGTTTGCATAGTTTATTTGTTTCTTGTTAATACTGTTAAGGTGCTTTGAAACAACTGTTGTTATAAAGCGTTATAACATAAAGGTGGCTTGATTTGATAATATATGTTTATACTTCTTAGTATTTATTTATATTATTTTAGTCAGCATCATTTTATTTAGAAACATGTGAAGGTTAAAGTTAACCACAGAGATGAGAGCCGAGAGCACAGCAATGTGTTTTCTGTGTGTCTTTCTACTCATTATATGATCATTCTTCTGTAGCAGGAATGAAGACAAATTTCTTGAGCGAAAATGCCCTGGAGAGACGTTTTTTTTTTTCAAACTTTGTTTCAGTGAGTACATGTGATGTTTTTCGGATCTCACTGTTGCTGGAGAAAATCCTGCGATGAACCGCTCTGTGTTTTACCTGCTGTGAGTGTGTGTGTGTGTGTGTGTGTGTGTGTGTGTGTGTGTGTGTGTGTGTGTGTGTGTGTGTGTGTGTGTGTGTGTGTGTGTGTGTGTGTGTGTGTGTGTGTGTGTGTGTGTGTGTGTGTGTGTGTGTGTGCATCATTGGCTCTTCAGGGCAAGCATACATTAATTTGATAGATTAACATGATGGAGCTATTTAAAAGAAGCTCATTACTTTAAATACTTATTTCCCTCTGAATGGCTCTGAATGGCTGTTCTCACTGGTGTAATTGTAATTCTCAGTGCGAAGGCAATATGGATTGCCCCTGTACCAGGATCAGGTGTGATACAAGACAATAAATCCTGCAGGAATAGTTATTGATTCAAAGCACAATCTGAGTTAGACGCAGGCTTTACATGTAACACTGTAATGACAGACTATGAGAGACAGTTCTTTTGTTGATGGGCTTCTTTGAAGTGAATTGAATACATTCCTCTATTTGCAGCCTGGTCTCCTGTTTATACATAGGTACGCGTAATAAAACTGTCAATAAGAATTTCAGAACAAAATAATAATAATAATAAACACTGTTCTGTAAAGCCCACTGCCTCAGAGCTTTTTTTAAAACATATTGAAGTACAATCAGACAAAATGTAGACTTTCAGTTCTGAGAAACTGTTTGTGAACCCCGAGAAACTGTTTTTCAAAACTATTTGTTAGCAAAGAAAAATATTATTTATAGACATTCTTAAAAATTACAAAACATACAGACATAAAATAAATTTGGAGAGAGAGAGAGAGAGAGAGAGAAGGAATTGAGCGAGCAAGAAGGATTTAAATATTACAGCTCTTTACAATATGTTTTCCATAATATTAGTTACCTGCATTTGTTAACACATTTATTAATATTAATGTATTTTTTTTAAACATGCTCTAATACATTAATAGAATGAAAAATATGTGTGTTAATATTATTTATTAGATTTGAGGTAACATGAACAATGTATAACTGTACTTTTATTAACTAAAATTAACAAAGATTAATAAATGTACTAACAATTAAAGCTACCGTAACACTTTAGTATAAGGACCAATTATCACTATTAACTACTTGCATATTAACATGCTTATTATTAAAATATTGGCTGTTTATTAAAACTTATAAATCACATATTCTGCATGACCATATTCTACATCCCTAATCCTACCCAATACCTAAAACAACTACCTTTCTAACTATTAAGAATCAGCAAATTAGGAGTTTATTGAGGTAAATGTTGTAGTTAATGGTTTGCTGGTGAGAATTGGACCTTAAAAATAAAGTGTGACCGAAACGGTTAATTGTTCAATAATATTAGCTAATGCATTAACTAATGTTAACTTATTGGACCTTATTGTAAAGTGTTTCCATTTTGAATTAATGTGTGCAACATGTATTTTATTTATATTGTACAGTATTTAAATAACTTCTGACCATTAATTTAATTTGAGCTTTTGGTGCCTCAAGTCTTCTGTTCTTAAACATATTGTTGTATCAATACTACAACAGTGGTTGTGTTTTGTTGCTAAATGAATTAGTGTTTTTTTGAAAATAACGATAGACAAATCAAGTTTCAACCAATTGGGTCAATGATTCAGTGATTGATTAAAAATCATTTTTAATGAGTTTATCAATGTTTTGAATAAATCGATTGAATTTACAAAAAGATGTGAAGAAGTTTATAATGTAATGTAATGACTGAAGGCTATTACAGATACCTCGGGGTACTAGAGCACAGAGCACCTTTCTGAATGCACATACCACTCTCTGTGAGTACATTTAATGACGTTATTACTGCGGCATGTTATAGTACAGTTAGAGCAGAACATGAAAAAAAGCCTTGGGATGAGACCGTGTCCCTGAGGGACGCCAACATTCACAATCCGACACTTGTGCCAAAACGCTCTTGTGCATTTTTATTACACTTTATCCCCACAGAGGAATGATTCATAATTGAAGGACTATGTAAAATAGTATGTGTTATATATATACATTATGCATAAGGAATTTTCTACATTTTTTTTGTTTTTAGTTTTGATGGATTTTTATTATATCCTTTTTCCTGTGTGAAAAGACGGAGGTGTAAATTGGCAGAAGGCATAATTGCAATCCTGACAGTAACGGGGGATATGGAATGCAGTAAGAGGAATGGGAATTTAAGCTTTGAAGAATTCAGGCTCATCTAAAATGTACTATCCAGAGTATATACCTTATTCAGTGCACATCATCAGGCATACATTTCCCAAGACATGATTAATAGTTGCTTTTAAGGAAATCGTACACAGAAATGGTTATTTTAATGCATTTCTTCGCTTTCAATACTTTTATTCTGATGGTGTAGTACTATTAGGTGGCAATCTTAAGTAAAAAATTAATCCATCTCCATTCAGATAGCTTACCTTTCTCTCTTACTCATTTATAAAACACACTCAACCAAGCCAGTCGAGGAAAACAATGCAGACACTAAAAAAAGGGTTTGACTTGCGTTGTTCTTTTTCTTGGTAATCTAATGAGTATTAGACATGAAAAACTAGGTCCTGCCCCTAATGTGGAGGAGACAACCAGAGCTTTGTGCTGATGCACTAATTCTTCAATCTAATTACTTTAATTCACTCAAAAGACACCGCTATTGATTGTGGGATTCAGTTCAATACGTGTAACACTGTTTCACTGCAGTGTTAGAGCTGTTATTTTACTTTTGAAAAAGTGATTTCTTTATCTAAGATAAAAAGGGTATCTTAGTTTAATTTACTGATTTCTTACATATCAGATATGCTGTAAACATCTGAATGCATTATAATCTGTTTCCACTTTGGTCACACTTTATTTTAAGGTCCAATTCTCACTATTAACAAACCATTAACTACAACTTTGCCTCAATAAGCTACTTATTTGCTGCTTGTTAATAGTTAGTAAGGTAGCTGTAATCTTAAGTATTGGATAGGGTTATATAAAACACTTATTTTGCATGACCATATTCTACATAAGTACTAATAAACAGACAATATGCTAATAATGAGCATGCTAATAAGCAACTATTGAGAATTGATCCCAATACTAAAGTGTTACCTAAACTTTGCATCAGTGTATGGTCCTAAAAATCTATATTTGATTGAATTAATGAAGCATTTGCCACATTACATATTTAAATTAAATTTGAACCGTATGTTTATTCATACAGTACATGATGTGGATGCATGCGTTGTATGTCTGCTTCTATTCACTGTACTTTCAGATCAAAAGAAATAACAGGAAAATGTATGCTTGTTATGTGGCTCAATTATGTGTATGATTGTAGACAAAAATACTGCTGCGTTTCAGCATAAAGTATAGAATTATGTATTACTGCAATTATGACCCAGGAAAATGCAGACAATTATACTGTGAGAGCAGCAACTGTAAATAATTGTAGAATACGAGTGCACAACCAACCCTGCTATGTGCTGATAGTTTTACTCTATAAAACGGAGTCAGAATCTCTGTGGTATTTAAAAAAAAAACAAACACCTGTATCGTCAACACATAAACACTTTCCCTGCCATTAACACACTTTAGAACTTTGAATGTATAATTAACAAATTCTCACCTCTGTGTTTTCAAATACAAATACAAGTTTGGTCAGTGCACTGGATTCAGTTCCAAACCTTTTGTTTTTACCAGTCTTGTTGTTCTTGTATATAGGGCCAGAGAAATAGAACTATACAATTATGGAATGCAATAAAAACACCTGTCCTTGATTGGAGGCTGTTATTTACCAGATCCTCATTCCAGAGACTACCAGCTATGAGTCTTTTATGGTCATAAATTGCGACATGTCCAAGTATACAAATCCTCATTTTATATAATTGTATATATTTCATTTGTATGTAATATGTAAGGAAACACAAAATATACAAAACAAAAAAAATTATATTGTTCGACAGCTGGACAAGTTCTAGTTCGAGATGTTTTGTTGTCTATTTGTCTGTTTTATATTTTTCTTTGGCTTGAAGAATGATATTAAGACACTGTAAAAAGACAACACTGATATAAACATAGGTGATATACAATTACATCAAATAGTATATACAATTCCATATACATAACCTTTTTCCCAAAGCAAAGCAGTCTAGGAGAACTACGAGAAATTAATATTAGTGCTTTCTTATAAATCCTCGTAAATTTGCATTTTTACACACACATAAAATTGATTTACAGCATAATTATGTCTGCTGCTTTTCCGATTTAAAGTTTTTGAGTAAAGTAAATTAAAATGATTATTCCATGGCCAACTAGCATATTATATAGGCCTTTGAGAAAGCATAACCCCTTGTGATTGAACACACAAAACTAGAGTACATTTGAGAATATTAGTACTCTGGTGGTTGCTCTCTGTATTTTCCTTCTTTTCTTCCAAAGGTTGTGTATGTTTTCATTTAGTTATCATCAACAAACATATGTTAATATTTCTAAGTGGCATAAACAAACTGTTCCAAGGACAAACGCTCTGATTGTAGGTCATTTGCTCTAATGGGGATTGTTGATTTTGTCTGAAAATATACACTAAAGACCACTAAAATGTCCTATAGATAACAAAGCAAGAGATAACAGCCCACATATCGTTGGAGATAAGAGTGTCTGATTGCCCTGGAAGATAATTACTGTGCTTTCACCCTGCATTTCAAGTCGTACTCTCAGCTATGCATAAATATCAGCTCCTTGATGGCAGTGAACATGAGAGGGTCTAGGATGTAAAACATTGCCTCTAAAACAGACAATGAAGGATAAAAAAGCACATAAGGCTAGCTTTGGAAGGTTAGAAGACCACTTCACTGTTTATAATAGAACCGCGATATGAAAGACATGAATAATGTGCTGACATTGAAACTTAAAACATGGAGGACAAAAGTTTGCATTTGATATTGATTTAAAAGTGCTTTGAAAGCTGGTGGGTAATAGTTTGTATATGGATTTATATTTTTATCCCCAGGACTAACATTAGTGGATATTGCTTAACATGTACACAATCTTAAAGACATTTCTAAGGGTTAGTTCAAGATACAATGAGCAACGTTTTATTAATTTATTTATGGGGTGATCAGGAGACAGTTAATGCTCATGGTTAATTATTTATAATCTTATTATTTTTTAGTTTAGTTTTATTAGCCGGTTTGTTTATATACACTTTAAAGTCTTAAAAGCTTGCCCTGACCTGACATTATGAAACATAATCATGTATTAGTTAGTCTATTTTCATTATACAGTCTGTATTATTGTGTGGAAGCCTGTTTCCACAACTAACTAACTAACTAACCAACTAACCAACTAACTAACTAACTAACCAACTAACCAACCACCAAAAATAAGTATGACTCTCCCATTTATGTTTATATCACAATTATTAATTAATATTTTTTTTTACATTTTGCAATTCTGTTTTTTGTTTCTGCCATGGAATAAAAGTAAAAAAGGCCATTGCAATTCAGATTTTTTTCTCTTACAATTAGGGACTTTTCTTCTCAGAATTGCAAGGACATAAGCTCAGAATTAAGAAATATAAACTCAGATTGAGGAAAAAAAGACTGAGAATAAAAGTCTGAATTGTACGTTAATAATTCTAAATTGCATATTTATAATTCACAAGAAAAGTCTAAGATCTAAACTTGCAATTTCAAGAAAAAAAATCTGAAATTATTAGATAGATAAAAAGTTGCCATTACCATTTTTATTTTATTTTTTTTTTTTTAATTTATTTATTTATTTTATTCCGTGGTGGCTTTCATACACTTGTTTAACAATAGCTATAGCAAAATGGAAATGTTTATTTGACAAAGAGAATTAAAGACCATTTTTACCAACTAAGTGTCTGAAACCAACATACAAAACCCACAGAGAGAACAAGCATTTGTGCAACTGAACTTTTGCCTTACAGTAGTTTCTTAGTCTTTTTGACAACTTCCCTGTGTGACAACTATCCCCGACATCCCCTGTAATACTTCTAAAGCAATATTGAATTTTCCTCACATTTGTCTCACGGGAAAATTCTCATGGGAACGTTCTACTTGCCAACTAAAGTGCTGGCTGTAAAAAACAGCAAACATGGCCTATTAATCCATGTGTGCAATCTTGCTAACACTTACAACCAACACCTTTGGCAGTGACAGTAAATCAAAGCCTGCAACACTTCACCACTGAATAGTACACACACAGTAAGATGGATACAGCGTGTCCAATGGGGAAACCTCAGCATTCAACCAGCTTGTTGTTGCTGATGAGCAGAGTCTGAGCCTGCTGTGTTTTGATTAAAGAAGTTCAATTGTCAACAGCCAAATGGGCAAGGTAATTATGGATGTTAGCTGATTTTCTCGTTCTGGCTCTTGACAGAAGTGTTTCTCCCAGAGCACCAGGCCTGATTGTGACACAGATAATAGGTACATGTGCTGGGAGCTCAGACTCAAATCTCACTGCATGTATAAAATAGATGGATGCACTGAGTACTGCAGCACTCAGATGTGCAGCCTTGGAAACTAGAGTGCTTATTGAAATACTTGCTGTATTTTACTCATGTAGTTGCATTCCTTTATGACTCTGAGCCAAATGTCATATCTTGGTGAAAATGTAATAATCAGAGTAAATACCTCAATTAGAGAACCTGATATACATTAACATGCTGTAGCAATAGCAACTACTTACTGTACATCTTTCCATAATTACATTGAACCAGCTTTTGCTATTTGCAGTAAAACCACAAAACATATATTTGCTCTCTAAAATCTATATTAAATGGAATGGCTTTGATTACTCTATTAGGAAACAGATGAACTGAGGTGTTTCCCTTCCAATGTGAACCATGTCTGATAATTCTGAGTAGTCATGAAAAATATATTGCAGCTAAAGTAAAAAATTGTCCTTAAAAAGATACAATGCTTGATATATTTTTACATTTAGAATGACATAACGTTTTTTGTTTTAAATTGCAATTGCAATTACAATGTGCCGTTCATTTTGCAATATAGCCTATTCAGTCCAAATTTGTGAACTTTTATTATGTTGCCTTAACTATCTATCTATCTATCTATCTATCTATCTATCTATCTATCTATCTATCTATCTATCTATCTATCTATCTATCTATCTATCTATCTATCTATCTATCTATCTATCTATCTATCTATCTATCTATCATTTACTAGCAAAGCAGCAACTAGCCCAGGACATTCTATAACAACATGTTAAAACAAGCTAGCAATGTGCTAAATTATGCTAGCAACATGCTAGCAACTTGCAAAGGTATTAAGTCATTCTAAAAATTATAAATCATATTAGCAACATGTTAAACATCGCAATGAGTTAAATCATGCTATTTACATTCTAACAATGTGTTAAATCATGTTAGCAACATGTTTTAGCATGCTAGCAATATGCGTAATCATGCTAGTAACATGTTAAATCATGCTATAAACATGTTAGCAATATGCTAAAACATATTCATAACATTGTATTGGCTTTCTCTGACACACATCAGTTATTTAAAACTTTCACACATAAACATCAAGGAATTTTTTTGTTGCTATTTTTGACCCCCACTTTAGCTGAAGCCTTTTTTTGTGTATAATAGAGAAAAAAAATCATCCTCCTTAAAAGAACTTGTCATTAAAACATTAATCCTGTTCATTTATCCGTGTTTGTAGGTCTACAGCTGTTATTCTGTGGCTGGTTTGTGCTGAACTGAGTTAAAAATTGTCAAAGGCTGATGAAATTGGACAGTACAGTGTACACCAGACATTTAATGAAACAGGCATGTTTACACACAGCTATCATCACCATTCAAAATATGCGTCGCTGTTTATGGCACCTTCATGAACCTGTGAAAAAAATCCTCTTGGAAACGATGCGATCAGCGACAGATGGTCTGAGTCCATAGCATCTCTCAGATTGTATTATTTGTAACAGGTGAGGAGACAAATGACATCAAGCGCTGATTACACAAGCATGTTGTTGTGAGTCAGGCCGCTGGAGTGTGAAGAGAGGATGCTCCTCCAGCTGCAGTCTGTCAGATGGAAGCGATCTGTTAACTGAGTGTGAATCCCATTCTAGCTGCTGCTGAATAAACATGGTATCACCCCAGACACAACTGGTCACTTGTGTAAACCTGCTTGGCTTTTACATTTATACTGGATATGTAAAGGTTGCCATCCAATATCAGAAACAATACAAAACAAAACAAATAACGCCAACAACATTTTTGGTTGTTGTTGTTGAAAGAAGTCTCTTATGCCCACCAAGGCAATATTGTGAAATATTATTACAATTATAATCTTTCTTTCTTTCTTTTTCTTTCTTTCTTTCTTTCTTTCTTTCTTTTTCTTTCTTTCTTTCTTTCTTTTTCTTTCTTTCTTTCTTTCTTTCTTTCTTTCTTTCTTTCTTTCTTTCTTTCTTTCTTTCTTTCTTTCTTTCTTTCTTTCTTTCTTTCTTTCTTTCTTTCTTTCTTTCTCATTTTACACAACTACCGGTTGATCCTAAGTTGTGTACAATACAGCTAAAATAAAACAAACAAGAAACCGCAAAACACAATATAACAATGCACTTGACATGGCTAGATAAAAGATAGCTATTATACAGGGGGCAGCTATTATTACAATTTTAAATAACTTTTTTCTATTTTAATATTTTTAAAATGCAATTTATTCCTGTGATGATAATATTTGACTCCATTACGCCACTCTTAATTGTCACTTATCCTTCAGAAATCAGTTGTATTTGTTGATTTTCACAGTTATTAATAATGGTTCATCGTATTAACATTGAAACCGTTTTTGATGTTTAGTAATTTTATTTTAAAACCATGATACATTTTTAAGGATTCCATGATGAATAGAAAGTTAGAACAGAGAGTAAATAAATAAATAACAGCATTTATTTTGACAGACAACTTTTGCAAAATTCTAAACATCTTTACTGTCACTATATATATATTTATATATATAAATTGTAATAATATTTTAGAGTATTGCTGATTTTAATGTATTTTGACTATTCAAAAACATTCAAACACACGCACACACACACATAAAAGAAATAAATTTTTAATTATTCCAAATATTTGACCAAACATTTATACAAACTATACTAAAAATGTCATTTTCCTTTGGTGTAATCCAAACACCCAAACACCTCCTTCGGTGTTCACCCTGTTTGTTTGATCATTTTAACAGAGACTAATTGCTCTCCTCTAAACTCACGTTGGCGTCCCATTAGCTTGACGGAGGGATTTTTCGATGATTGTCAGAAGAGAATAGCAGTCTGAGCCCCCTCCAGGCTTTTGCGGTTCTTTCCTTGCTTTCATTTTTTCACCTGCAAACAACCATTTCACCTTGACAAGGATGAGTTGAGTCAGATGAGCAGGGAAAGCTGCTGTTCTACACGGTTAGCATTTTCCCTCAGTGTGCTCAGGTCTCTGCAGATGGGAGCTCAAATCACTCATCCTCAGCTTGAACTTGGAAACCAGCAGGATTCCTTTGAATCTACCTCCCTTTCATGTTTTTCGCCCTCCTTTTCTCTTTTTCTGTTGTCAAACTGCGAGCTGGATTATGACAGTCTTTACTGTTTGTTGGCAGCAGCAAGCATCTGTAATTTGTCATTAGAGAAGGTTTTTGCTTGTAATTCAAGATATTTGTGAATTCCTCCACAATTATTCATATGGCTGTTCGGGTTCATTGTCATCCTTCATGAATAAATGATGACATTTTCTGCATGTTTCCCTGGAAATAATTCATTTGCAGCTCTGTCTTCTGTCCTTTGAGCAAACAGTGATTGTTTGAAACTGTTCTGAAGCTTCAGAGGCAAATTAAGATTTCATATGAATGATATTTGCTAATTGTCATATTGGCAAATAAATCACACATTTGTGAAATATAATTACAGAAATTATAGTGCGCTAGTTTCGACTTCGCAATGCAATGCAAATATAAACACATATTTATTTTAATGAGGTTTCAAGATCATTTTTCGCTCCATTTCCCTCCTTCTCTGGGTATTTCAGTCAAAACGTCCATCACTTCAAGTGTTCAAAGTAAAGCCCTCAGCCTGCTTTTAAAGATCTCTTTGAAAGAAGACTACGGTTGTGTCTAAGGTGATCGTTTCCGCCTCTCCCATCTGGGCCTCGCACGGTGGGCCTCACGCTGACTATTCTGCTCCACCGGACTGCTGGGAAAGAGGAAGATCCATCAAATTCAGTGGGAGGTGAAGCCACAGACAGGGAAAAGACAGATGAGTTTGCTAATCAGTGACACAGGCACATACAGTGTGTCCAGTATTCTCTAAGATTAATGATGTTTCCTCTTAAAGTCACTGCTGTCTGTATATGTGAAAGAACAAAATGGCCAATAAAAGCTCAATTTTGAATCCAATTTGACTCAAAATGTAATTCTGATGTCGGAGCATGCAATGTTATATTGGCTAACTCAAATGGATGCTAGATCAGGTTTGTCAGTATTGTATGCCAATGCCTGTAAACAATCACACCAATACACTGATATTCAGTAAGCATTTAAATGCTATTTAACACAATCCTTCACTGAATGAGTAAAGTTTGATATTAAAGTAAATATTATTACATTAAAATAAGCCAATGGCATAAAGCATTAAAATATTCCTAAATTAAACAAGCCGTGTTTTTCAAGCAATTATTCCAGTATGCTGTCAGCACCGAAAAATATTTTCTTTTCTCAGAATTGTAATTTGATATTAATGCATTGCACAGAGTGGCAGGTCAATTAAGCTTCAGCTATCAAATGCTTATTAATAAGAGTTTATGAATGTATTATCTAAACAATTTGTATGTGTGGCAAGGTAATTAAATCACCATTCTGAGCAGTAATAATCTGTTTTAATTTCTTTTTTTTCCACATTTGCAGTACACCATTCATTACATGATGGCAGCTGCACTACAAAAAAAATAAGGTCAAGATCATTTTGATGTTAGATTCACATTTCCACAATTCACAGTATTCAGACATTAAATAGAAAGAGATGACTATTTTAGAAGGATACAACAAAACCCTAATTCAGTCCTTTTGCTGATCACACTATTGATGGAAAGATGATATCTGTTTGGACGTGTGTATGGAATATAGTCGAAACCTCTTTTGGAAATAAAAAGGAAAATCACTGTCAGTTGTGAAAAGGTCTTGTTATATGTATTGATACAGAGGAAGGTGAAATGTTCCATTCTATTATGTACGCAGGCATAATTGGCGGAGAAAATAGTCTGTGCATCAATTTCCAGGGAGTGTTACAAAGATCTGTTTTTAGAGTGAAGTGTGGTTCAATTTGAGTTTTACAGTATTTGAAATAAATCTCCTAAAGATTCTTGAAGGCAACACCGATTACTGTGAGAAATGCTAGCAAAAGGTAGTTTTTATTTTCACAGTGGCTTCCCAAAACCACACACACACACACACACACACACACACACACACACACACACACACACACACACACACACACACACACACACACACACACACACACACACACACACACACACACACACACACACACACACACACACACACACACACACACACACACACACACACACACACACACACACACACACACACACACACACACACACACACACACAAATTACAAGACATGCCAGTGAACAAAGACATTCATACAAGTTTGGAACTACTTGAGGGTGAGTAAATGATGACAGAGTTTTCATTTTTGGGTGAACTATCTCTTTAACACTCTATCATGTTTGAAAATAACTCCAACAATCAACGTAACCAATTTTACTAACAAAGACAAACTATTTGTTATTTTAGCTTGCTTTTACAATTCTTTGAGTTCCTTTGTGATTGGTGTTTCACGGGACTCGTACCCATAGTCCATAAGTGCAATACTGTACCAGGTTAGCCATCGAGCAAGTTTACTACATTAGTTTACTCAAATAGGATCCATTTGGCGTTGGTTATGTAAAGCCAACATCAAGATGTATAGTCTATTAGTTTAGAAATCAAGGTTAAAGGTCATAATATAGTATTATGCAAGGAGCCGTGCATATTTTCTTCATTACTTGATAATTTGCCACTATAATTTGTGTAAAAAGTAATCAAAGTTGTTGGAATTGCCACTAGAGACATTTGAGCAGGAAACTGCAGTAAATTGTATGGATGTGTGTGTTTTTAACGAGGCACGGTTTTCCTGAGAGCAACGTGCCATTTTATGTGCTTCAAATTAGCAAAAGTATAGCATTAAAACTGTAGTCCATATGGCATGTGTTCGAGAATTAAAGTCTTCTGAAGCGGAATGAAAGCTTTATGTGACAAACAGACTGACTGAGTAGGTGTCAACATTCACACATGTGCATTTTCAAACATGATGCTTCAAGAAGCATTGTGAAGGTTTGATTCGCATGTGTCTCATGGTCATTTGTGACTAACTTTCATTATGTTCACTTTGAGAGCTATGGTGGATTAATGACTTGAATTCAGTCTGTTCCTCACAGAAAGCTATTATATGTCTCAGAAAAATCACATGTTTTGAATGACATAAGGATGAGTAAACGATGACAGAATTCTCACTTTTATGTAAGCAAACGAGTTCACAAGGGTGACATTTTGGCTAAAAAAAGCACACAAAAAGACCCTCTAAAATGTCACCAAAAATATTTGAGGTTTCATGTATAGAAAGCAGGTCCTGAATTTGAAGTCACATCAGTCTTTGAAGTGCTGATCTTCAGAATAGAGACGTTTGACTATGTCTTGCCTATCATCTCCCCTGCTGTTTTATCTTACTGCCTGGAGTGAAGGAGATGACACAGCTCCTTACAGGAAGTCCCTTTCACAGAATCATCACAACACTTCCCACAACTGCCTATAAGCTATGTGTCTGTCATAGCTCTTACACGCTTTGTTGAAAAGAATCATCTGCATACTGCATATTCAAACAAACTACAGAATTGAAAGCTAAATACATTTAAATATGATATGTGGATTAATAGGCAGAGGTTTTTTTTAAATGCTAGAGTGGTTTGGCCAGTATGCTATTTCTATACTTTCCCGTCTCAACCCAGCATGTTTGATTGTAGGGTTGATGCTAGCTTGGTGTTGGGCTACATTTAGCTTACAACATTTGGAAATGGGGTTACTTTATAACCGATCTCCTAAAGAGACTCAGTCTATGAAACACCGAAGAGGTGGTTGTGGTTTGCACAGTTTCTTTCATTTGAGCCAAAGTGTTCTGAAAACATTAAGGTCAGCCCTTTAGTCTCTATGACGGAAGATTTGACCCAATCTTCTGTTTCAGCTGTAAGACATCACAAAGTGACCTTGTTTTGCAATCAAAGGTGGCTTTTGAGCTAAAATAGGTATTGGGACAGTGATTGCTCAAATGTCTGCAAGCTTTGAAGGACTTGTATGGAAGGAATATTTATTTTAATATAATATATACAATGAGCATAAACACCTTTTTAGGAGTCCCCAGTTAAAGTAAAAACTGGCAGTGTTCAACAATTTGGGATCAGTTAGATATTTATGTTTGAAAAAATTATTTAAAATTAAAGTCTTTAGAACTTTTGGAGTAATGGAAAATTCAGCTTTGTATGATGTCAGGTATAAATGACATTTCAAAATATTTTATAATAGGAAACAATTGAAGCCCGTTTCCTCCACTGAATAAAACAATAAAATAAGGCAATTGCGACTTTTTTCTCACAATTCTGATACTAACTCATAATTCTGACTTTTTTCTCTCTCTCAGAATTGTATTATATAAAGTTGCTTGTCAAAATTGAAAGATATAAACATGCAATTCTGAGAAATAAGGTCATAAAGTTATGAATTCAAATTTGTAAGATATAAACTAGCAATTGCAAGAAAATAATGTTTTTTCCTAGATTTTATAACGCATAATTGTGAGTTTATGTCTCGTAACTCTGAAAAAAAATTCAAATTGTGAGACAAAAGTTGGAATTGCAAAATATAAAATTGCAATTGCTAGAAAAATATCAGAATTGGGAGTTTATTTATTTTTATTCAGTGGCAGAAACTTCCATAAGAAACAGTTATTTTAAATTGCAACAATATTTCACAATATTACTGTTTTTACTGTATATTTGAACAAACAAATGCAGCCTTGGTGAGCATGAGTCTTTCAAAAAACGTTCAAAATCTTTACACTTATTCACCCTCACATTCATGACTTTTAATGAAATATTATTTTTGACATAGGTTTCCACTGTCAAAAACTTATGAAAGAGTCATGGAAACCTTAAAACTTTGAAGTAGGCTACATGTCCTGTACTAGCTCTATACAGTGAAATGTATGTAAGGCTTGGAAGTGGAAGTCAACTCTTTCTTCTGAAGTATGTCTCACTGTCTTTAAAGCCCCTGTATCTGTCATTTGTATCTGTATGAAATAAAGAGCAGGAGATGAAACTGAATAATACTGCAGACACTTGCTATTATTATGAATAGTTTCGATTCTTCTCTTCATTTCCCAAGATAACGTTCAGACGTACCTGAATAATGCATGCAAAAGCACGCATGTCACAGAGATATTAACTAGTGCAACTAAACAATAGACATCATATTTCAGTTCATCAGGAGTCTCTAAAGCCGAGCTGCTAAAACATTTTCATCACACAAGCAACGCAAGTCAATCTAGATGTCTCTCGTATTGTTTAACTCAAGAATAACAAACCATGAATTTGTCATGTGATTTACCTTTTTCATTGTCTAGGACAATGAAAACGGAAATATCTATTTCCACTTCGCATCTATCCAGATGAGTTGTCTCGGTTATTTCAGATAAGCACAATTGATGGGTCCACCTGAATATAGCAGATCGAGTTGCTAAATGAGAAACATAAATTTGTGTGCCAGTGTGCAGAATGCTCTTCATTGTTACCATGTCTCTTCCTCCCATTATTGATTGCCATAATGAATAACCTACTTGGATTCCGGCTTACTTTTATTACAGCAATGCCGAATTTTGTCCTATGAATAAAACCAGCCAGCTCCATTAAGAAATCGATGCCAGGCTTCACTTGATATCGTCATTAGCGAGCTTTTATCATAACGGCGAGGAGATAAAGTATGACACCATAGTTCTCATTCATCAAGTTCAATATCACAAGAAACATTTCTTAGAAATTCAAGTATTAATCATTTTATCATGAATCTAACTACCATGAGAAATGTATTATCCTCAGTACAGCCCACGCAAAGATGATAAAGCATACACATCAGAGATGTAATAAAGATGCTTTTTTTCTTCTTTGTTAATTCAGTATTTTTACTTTCATCCAGTATCTTTAACAGTTTGGGGAGGATGTTTTCTGGTGTGGACGAACTTGACTGGCCGGAACACGCAATGTGAGATGATAAAGCCCATGACGGATGACACGTCACCCGATCCGCAGCTTATAAATCCACCCGCCAAGACGCCTTGTCTGATTTTTTTTTCTTCTGTATGGTAGTATTTGTCCTGAATTTCATCCTCTGTATTATCACATTACTTTCAGTCAACTTTAAAAAGAGGGAAATTAGCAAAACATTTATTCAATATAGCTTTCAACAGTCATCTTGGATTCAGCACAGAGTCCTCTCTCTCTTTGATTCAGTCTTCTGGTAGAGTGGACGAGACTTGCTCACTGGCAGTTGACGGAATTTCAACCGGAATTGAGTTGGTCACATTGTATTATTTTCACGTCTTTTTAAGCTATTCGGTACTCGTGCTCTCCTTTTCTGCGCGCTCACAGTCACATCCAAGGCGCGCTCTGCGAGTAGGGGCTTACCAAATCAAACTTTTTTTGAGCCAAATAAGTAGCCAAAAACACACAAAATGACGTCAAAATTGTCGTCCTGGCGAGTATACTCGTAAGCACTGTCGGTTTTGTCTTAAGTTAATGTAAACAGCTACAAAAGAAACGCATGCGTATCAGTATTGGATTCGTGAAATAGGTCTTGTGACAGCAGCCTATAATAAAACTGTGCCGTCTGTCATTAATGTTAATCAAACAACAAAAGACAGAGAAAATCCCTCACTGCTCTTGACTAAATAGCCTGTTTCGTTGAATAACTTTAATATGTTCATTTACACTTTATTCGATTTCTGTAGCCTATTTATAAAATGTAGTTCATATTTGCATCATTAATGATTTATCTTAGCCTATCCACCCACGACCCACCCGTAAATAATCAGAATGTATTTTTTTTATTACCCGAACCACCCGACCCACGATCATCCGCAGCGCCCGCGGATATAACCGCCATCCGCACATCACTAACGCCCGACCTCGCTGATGTGTTTAAATGAGAGAAAATTCCCACAGCTATGTTTTAACATCTCATTGAAAATTTCCCAGAAGAGTGGAAGCTCTTCCTGGAGGACAAACTCACTTTATGTCTTTGATTTTGAAATTAAATATAAAACAAGGGACAATATAAACCTAAAAACTGAAAGCATGGATTTGTTCATTTTGAATGGCTGAAAAACTGTTGCACTGATTTAATTTCAGGTAGGGTAAGTGGGTTTATCTCAGCCAAAAGATGGTACAAAATCTCAGCACATTTGTGACATTTAAGTCAGTTTTGTGATTAATTTATCAAATTTTGTGTCTCTGTAAAATAGCGATCTTTGACATTGTATTATGTTGAATATGGATGGTAATGTTTGTAAAATTGTGGAATAAATTTAAGATTTCATTTAAAGTGAAAATATAAAATGAGACTCTTGGGGTTGGATGAAGTGTCACAGAAGGCCCCAAGCCGCTTATGTTACTAGACTTACGTGACTTACCCACAGACAGGGCTTAGGCCTAATCCCAGACTAAAATGTAAGTCTGAGCTGTTTCAACTGAAAGAAACTTGCACTAACTGATCTTAAAATATAGCAGTGCTTTTGTTTTGTCTCAAGATGCACACAGTATTTTTTAAGCATGTTTATAAAAACTACTTAATTATCCTAATTGAACTATTGCCTAATCCTGGTTTAACCTAAGCCCTGTCTGTGAAACCAGGCCTTATTTATTTTTGTTTTAATTAAACGTTTATTGTAATTCATGGTTTTATTATTCAGTACTTCCATGAATTAGATGTGCATTTTAGACGTCTTGTCATTAAAACCTACAGGCTAATTGAGTGAAATCATTCAATTTGCATTTATAGTGGTGCTATCATGACACATCTTCAATTAAAATCTGGTCAGTTAAATATGTAAATATTCTGCCTCTTTGAATAATTTTACATTTTGTGCTATAACAACTAATATAGCAAATGTTCTATTCATTTCTTGTAATAACACACTGTCTGATGCATAATTCTTAAAGTGGCCAGTTTCCCTTATCTTACCATTTAGTCATTTATGCAATATGCTATACATAGTGTAATCAGTGTTGCCAGTACAAAATGATTAGATGCAAGATCTTTGTATTTGATTTTAAAACATCTTCATATAATATTTCTGTTCTTCTGTTCTGAGTACAAAAACTAACCACCAAAACACACACGCATTTTGCAGATGTGACTGTGTATTCAAGGGAAGTACATTAAATCCATGGAAATGATCAAGAATCATTGCTGATTCAAGAAATGTACCCATGGGAAATAGGAAATGAAGAAGCTTTGCACTCAGCATGGAATCGTACCTTCATTTGGACTGGGCTTTGTTAGCTAATTAAAAGGATTTAAAGGATTTTACCCTGATAATGTCACCCTAGTTTAAGACTCATTGTCTTAAACACAATCCAGTACAAAAAGATTTAGGAATTATGTGCAGCATCAATGCCACAAGCATGTCGGAATAAATTAGACACGGAAAGGTTTTGTAATGGCCACCCCGAACATGAATCATGGAAATGCATTCACTACAGTTTAAAATAGCTTCAAATTATAATTGTTAACACTGATAGCAAGCGTAAATATGATCCTTGCTGACTTCACTGCTGCTAACATTGAGACCTGAACCCCCCCCAACTTCAACTTACTGATTCACATCTCAAACTGTCCAGCTTCTGACACTCCTGTCCGAGTACAAAGCAAGAAATGTCACTCAAACCAAAAGCTAGAGTTTAATGAAGAAGTGAAGTATAGAGAGAAACATGAATCCAGTTTGAAATGGAAATAAAATGTCTTTATTTTATATTGATTTGCTTTTTATATAAAAATTACATTTAATACATTTTTTTCCAAAATACAAGCAGCCAAACGACATATAAATCAAATACAAAATTATAAAATCTGTTGTATCTTAGTAGCGTCCCTTCTGAAAGTAACCTGTAATGTGATTTAATTCATAATCTCTAAAATTCCCATGTAACAGTAAGTTTTATTCTCTCCGGCATCCACGAGCGATCTGTGACCTATCCATGATATCTTGTTCTAGGTCTATTGTCTAACAGTGATGTAAGTAAATTTTGCCAGCTTTAATTTGCTTGATGAAGCCGGTGTAGTTGTATTGCTGTGCTCAAATATAGCTTTAAGCAGGCAAAGTAGCAGAAAAGTAGCTTTCTCTTCCACAGTCTTCTTTCAAACTACCAGACTGTAGTTTAATGACCATCAAACTGACATCAGCTCTGCAAGAATGTCCTCAAGCCGTAGACCAGACTGCACTTGGTCAATATTTCTATTCAGTGCTCAGCTATCCCAGCATGCCACATGGTTGGGGTTCATAAACATGGTTTATAATTGCAGCATTTGTCTGGGTGGTGGAAATGAAAAAATCACACCATGAAGCAAAAGTAAACAACACTGGATATATATAAACTCAGTTCTTCAATGAGAACTGACTGAAGACAAGTGGTTGACTTGTGTAGCCCTATGTTGTGGAAGAAAGCGGCAGGGGGGAAATAAAGAAGACAATGTTACGAATATAACAAAACCCTTATAATGGCACAAATATGGCATCTATAGCATAATTAAATATGATAAATGAGGTTAATACTACAAGGAAATTAAAGCTTTCAGTGTAATGTGAAGTAAACACTAGAAAGAAAAAAGGCAAAACTGCCACAATGCCCCAAGGCAACGGACTTAAAATTTGGGAAGAAATGAACGCACCAATTAAAGAAACAAAGATTTTGCTCTTGTGGTTTAGTTAACTGTCCACAATGTGCAAATGAGCAGTTGTGTATCACATGTGCAGTACAACAAAAACTCTGAAAATAATAAATGGACAAGTGTGTCTCCAAATATCGCAACAGACATGAAGGCGCAATGCTGATGGTGCCAAGAAATTAAATATAAACAAGATATCTGGAACCTGATAGGAAATAGAAAAATTGTTGTTTTCCTTGCGTTTTATACATTTTGTACATAGAAGTAAAAAAGAGTATAAAGTGTAGTCAGGCTATGCGGCGGTTTCTCGAATCGTCCCCTCAAGTTTCTTTGGGAGTAGCTCTCTCCTTTCGTCAATGTTGATGACTGGTTTGCGACAGTTCTGACCATCGAGGTACATCTTCGCATACATTGGATTGGAGTAGTTCATTGGCTGTTCGGAGATAAAATTGTGGAAAATTGACATTCTCATTGACATCCTTTTAAAAAGAATTCAGATTAAAGGAAGACATACATGAATAAAAATAAACTGTTTTATAATGAATTGCAATTAATTAAACAATGCTACAAAAATGAAATAAATTGAAAACAACTTGTGCAGGATTTTAGAAAGTTGGTTCAAAGAGTTGCTTCCACTGCAGCCGGAGTCAAATATGGTTTCTGTAGCATCATTTTGGATTGGTTTTTTGAAAATCGTATTTAATCATGCTTATAGTGACATGCTGATGCCAGCAAAGAATGATACATATTTTATAACTGTCACTCACAACCCCATCAACCTCACCACCTGCATAAATCAACCGCTAAAAACGAGAAACGTAAAAAAACGGCAGACGTTGAGTCATAAAGCCATGCAAATACTATCACAGTGACACATGCAAATTGCACACAGCACATGCATGCAAAAATGTTATTTAGACTGACTGTGTGATACTCAAGTCAAATAATTGGGGCAAAGGAGCCCAAGGTGTTCACCTGTCCAGGTATTACTTCCTTAGGGACAGAGTGAATATTCAGCGTGCAAGGGTCACTGGATTTTACACACCACCCCTGGAACACACACACAGTTGCCCCAGCATGCAGTCGACATTTAGAATGTCATTGTCACTAAACAGCAACTACGTAAACGCTGCTATTAAGACAAATTTAGACACACATGTTCATAGCATGAAACAAACAGTCAGGACAAAGCAGTATTGTTACTGGCAATATAGCATTGCTTTAAAGAGGCATCAGACTTTAGAAACAGATGTCAGAGTTATTTCTGTGCAAGGCTAAAACAATATCATGTTCGCAGCTTTAATGAGGGAAATTCTCAAGGTAAAAGAAATTGCAGGAACAGTGAATATTTTTCATTGGGTGGGAGGATGCAGGCAAAAGATGAAAGCCCTGACGTAAAGCTATAGTTAATATTACATATTTACACTTGTCATTTATTCAACAGATATTTTACAGGAGATAACAGAAACATGTTCTTTCTGGATCTACCACATTGATATTTATGGACCTACATCAACCTCAGAGATTTCTTGTATTAAGGGTGTTAAAAAAATGCCAACCACAAACCTTTTGGGGATCAAGTGTGAAATTTGGTTTGAGAAGGCTTCCGGCATCTGCGTGGTTGTCCTGGTCCACCTCATACATGTTGTAGGATGGATTGCCTATCTCCACATTAATGCCTCCATTAGTTATGGGCTGCCGCTGTACACGTTTCCCTCTGCGACAGAGAAGCACTTGAAATAGCTGCAGATGTCTGTTTGTTTTTATGGGCTGTGCATTTTTGAACATGCATTCAAAATACAAAGTGGATTATTACTAAGGCTGTCAAATGAACATGATTACAACGACACATCAAAGAAAAACAGCAAGGCGCGATGCAACAGAAAAAAATGCATTGTCTGTATGCATGTATAACCAACATTTAATACTTTCATCATCATTTCAAATAAATAATTAAATGTATTGCACAAAAAGTACCTTTGTCGTCTTCTGCAGATGCAGACTCCTGTAACCACCGTAGTAATCAAAATGACCAGCAGGACCATTGGCACAATGATAGCTATACTTCCTGTTTCACACAAGAAAAAGCCAGAAGCATAAGCCACTATTAAGTCTATTTCCCCAGGTGTCTATGCAGGTGGAACAGGAAATTATTAGATACTCCATCAAAGCGAAATTAAATAAACACTACTGCAGCTGAAAAGATATTAAACCAATATTTAACAAGAAGCCCAGATGTATATTCAGATGTGCCGTTTGACTGATGAAATAACGGATCTTTTCATTTTAATAATTCAAGGACTGAATCCTTATTGAATTAGTAGAGGAGAGCTCTTTATAAAGCATGAAAGCTCTCTTCGTTGCTCACCTCCAGCTGTGTTATCGGAGCGGCTGCTCTTGGGGGCCGGCCTCTCGCACTGCGTCCCCAACCAATTAGCCGAGCATCTGATTTAAAACAACAGAGTCAAAACAAACACAAGGCAAGTCAGAAAAGAGAACAAAAACAGCTTTTTCAGTTTACACAGACCTAAATTCTACTTAAAGGAATAGTTCACCCAATAATACAACTCTGTCCTCATTTACTCACACAAAGCCTTAATTATATAATTCTGAAATCATATTAACTATATAATTGTGAAAACTATTTCACAATATTAGTTTTTACTGTATTTTTGAGCACCTAAATGAATGGGATTTATTCTGGGATAATACATTTGTATTAATTTGTACAAAAATATTATTTTTACACATTTATTTGCCAATTTTGGTTGTACTATCACTTTAAGCGTAGGCAAACATGCAAACAAACTGAAAACACATTAGATGGTGAGCAGTAAAGCGGAAAGAAAGTCATGAATCATCTTATTTGTAATTGGAAGCAGTCCAGTGGGGGTCATGTTTATGATTAAACAGATGTTTGTTTATCAGCGGATGATATGAGGGTGAAGACTGGATCATTCACATTAAAACCATACACTATTTTACAAACAGTGCGGACACATTTTTTTAATTGTTTGACTGTATATTAATTTCTCCCTAAGCAGAGACTGTACTGTACTTATTTATAGGAGTACACAGATCCCAAACAAATACAGAACAAATGAGAGAATCCTAAATGTGTGGAGAGTTTGCGCAGTATGGGATGCGTGTTCTCCAGGATGGTGCTGTAGGATCATGGGATGTGGACAGTGGGGAAGTGTAGGGTAAATCAACAGGATGGATGGAGTCTGGTGGAGATGAGGCATCTGAATCAGGTGAACAGCGGGACCTACTTGCATCGAGGTTTGTTAAGGGCAGTTATTGTGCATATTCCTTCATTCTGACAGTAGTAATCGCAGGGATTGGCCAGCTCATCGCAACGCTGGTTCTTGAACCCTGCCGTGCAGCTGCAAGACATCGCAGTCAGGTGAGCACAGTGAGAAATGAAATTAGAGTGAAGAACTGGGAAGAAATGTGCATGATCTGTAGAGTAGCAGCAAGTGTCTGGTTTGTATTTCTTGATTATAGTTTCAGGATCCTTCATGTTTTATGACCATGAAATTAAACGAGCAATACGCATTTAAAAAATATTCACTCCAAGGGTTCTAGAAATTCAGGGTTTCCACACTTTTCACACATGAAGTTCCATGACTTTTCAATAATCTGTTCATGTTTACTGTAAAAGTAATGTTTTAGAAATCATTTTACAAAGATTGCAGGGTGGGTTTCAATTTATTTTGTACCGTATGTCTGTAAGACTTTTAATAGACAGAATGATATTAGCACATTTTTCTCTACATATGAGCATGGTCTAGCAGATTAAATATTTCAGAACATGATCACTAAGAAAAATGACTCAAAACTCCCGGATCCTTCCAGAGTTTTCATAACCCCTAATGATTTTCAAATCATGGGCTGCAGACTAAAATCCTTGTTGTCTCCTGCTTTATTTTTTTTTTTTTTATAAAAAACAATCCAAGCTGTCAGAGTATGTATAACACATCCAGTTGCATTTTATTTTGTGATTTCGCTGGAATGGAGAGTGAGCCAAAGAAGAGCGATAGAGAAGTGAACCCTGCGCCTGAGCTAGTCTCAGGTTTTGATGCTGACAGATGAGTTAATCACAAGATATCTAGCGAGGACAGTGATAAAATTGGAAATGTGTTGGCAGAAACAATACCTTGTAAAAGAAAGGAAAATCAAAAGGGTCTTCAAAATAAAGCTGTTTTGTTCAGTGTAGTGTGTAGACCCCGATAAATCAATAGAGAGAAATGCTGATGTTAATGCTTTCCAATACTATGTGACTCTTGACATAAAATAATATAATTGATATGTAATTCTATAATATTTTTTTAAGAAATCATTGGCAGACAACTGGTGATCTGTTTGCATTCTGGAGAATATTCTGTGTTGAAACATGCTTTGTTGTTTCCTTCGTCTTCTTTAAAGGTGTGCTTTGAAGGAAATAACTCTGCCTTTCCAAGAATTTATGACTCTAGGCTTTAATAAGGAATTCATTTACATTATATTCATTTCAGGTCAACTATCATGACTTCTTTCCAGATACAGATCCATCATTCCATACATTTCCTGTGACTCAGAGCCAGTGAATGAAACACATTATCGGAACCTCACAACAAAAAAAAAAAACCCTGAGAGACAATTTACATAGAAATTGATTCCAGTCTCTCGATTATGCCAGTCATTGCCACAAACGCCATATAAACGGCACTGAACATTTCACGATTTTCAAAACAACCATTTACAACCTGTTTAAGTTTGGAGACTAAATAAAACTAGTGATAATTGAATGCTTGCTAACCACCACACTTTCAGAAAGCATCTGTTATACATGGCTTCTGTCACAATCTGTGTTTGCAGCTAATAAAACCTGATGGGAAGGAAAAGATTGATAACTGTAAATATCTTGCATAGGACAAGATGGTCAGGAGGTGCAAATTGTAAGGGAAATCATTAACAATCATGTCTCTCGAACCGTTTATTTGGGTCTTTACAAATACACATAACACAATAATAGCAAATCAGAGATTTGAAAGCAGGGTTTAACATTATGGGCATTTCACTGGTATTTGCAATTAAAAATTATTGTGCAAAATTATGTGAGTGCACTGGTGTGCATAACCTCCCAAACTCAATTCGCAACTCATTGATTATAATGGGAGTGATTTAGTTTTGCATTAGGCTGCGGCTTATTTAGCGTATATTATATTCTAAAAGCAACACTGCAAATCGCTGCTTTTCAGGCCTTATACTAGATGATTACAATTGATTTTCTGAATTCCAAAGTAATTCAAAATTCAGCATTTATCTTGTATCTGTGTAGTCAAATAAATGAAAAGTCAATAAATAAATAAATAACTTAAAATATGACTTAAGATATTAATTAAAACAGGATAATATATAAAGACAACTTACATTTTTTATAAAAAATGTTAGAACAAATGTAAATGTGGATCCCTGCAATAATAACTGAATATATTGTATTGTGATAAATAAACAAATATATTAATAAATAATTAAAGTATTACTTAAAAAAACATACAATTGAAATGTAAATTTGGAGCCAGTACAAATAGAAAAATCTCTCAAATCAAAGTGTGAGGGACACATAATCATTTTTTCCTACTGGTCATATCTGACAGCTTCGTGGCCTTACTATCTCTAAACACATGGTGCTCTGCAAGCGCCCCTGCCTTCACCTGTTCCTGATCTTGCAATGGAAAAGCGAATTTGTTCTTTACAAAACTATTTGTCAGGGTTTCTAAATGTATCTATTCCTGCCGGCCAAACCAAACAAAGCAGAACTCCAGCTGTTCTCAGAATGGCGTCCCAATATACACAAGTCCACAGGGTGGACATCCTGTCAGCATGTCCTGCACAGCGTGGGCCTAACCTCTTCTTTATCAACGTGGGTAAAAAATAAATAAACTGCTGCACCTGACAACAAAACTTCATGTCCAGAGATGACAGCTCAAAAAACATTCATGATTTTACAGCATTGATCAAACTTCCCACACATAGAGGACCTTTTACGTGATTTCTGATGTGAATCAACAGACTTATGCATTCAGTAATTTCAGCTATATGTTTAGTATTTCATTAGTGATCAGTGATTTAAAAAACAACACACAATTATATAGTGTGAACAGTGTGAACTTAATAAATAATAAATCATTTATTTATTATGTTTTGTATCATTTATATTGTCTTTACTATTTCAAATAAATTCTATTCATCAAAGATAAATAATAAAAGATTTTACTTGAGCATCAACTCAATACCAGAATGATTTGTGAGTGATAATGTGAAGGAATAAATTACATTTTAAGAGATTAAAATAGAGAGTTATTTTAAATTAAAACAATATGTCAATATTACTGTTTCACTGTATTTCTGATCATATAAATGCAGCTTTTGTGAGCATGTAAGATTTATTTCAGAAATATTACAAAAAAATCTGGCTCCAAACTTTTGAATAGTAGTGTATTTAGTAGGTTTGATGATTAAATCCACAAATTAAACCTGCAATATTAACAATAAAAAAGCATACTAAAGAAATAGCTTTGAGGCTTGATGTAATTTGATTTTTAACCAAAATGTAGGCTTTTAGGCACACAAGAGCTTGGCTTAATTATTCCTCTGTGCTTTTTAAGTCTGTCAAACAGTGCCAGTGTAGAGCCCCCCACTGATGTCATTTTGGGCCCCATTGATGGGAAACGTACGAGTCTCTGATATCTGAACTACTTTTCTAAATGAATGATACGGCTTGCAAGGTTATGCGCTGTGTGGGTCTAATAGCTGAGAATTAGAATGTGAACAAAAGGAGGCACTTAGTCATTCTTACTGGCAGAAGGGTAGGCTGGTGTCGGGGTCTAGGTGACAGGTGCCTCCGTTATAGCAGTAGCCGTCACACAACTGGCAGCTGGAGGCGATTCGACCACTGGTACAGCTGGCAGAACAACAACAAATTGGAAAAGCTAAACATGTGATTGCTGTATAAACCGAGGAGTCATTTCAGTGTGAACTTAATAAATTAGGCTTTGTATCATTACAAACTGCTTTAATGTCACAGCAGTTGTTGGAACTTTATTGTCCTGAATAGAGTTATATTTCGCTGAATGTGCAGAAATACTGGCAGAATTGCTGCAGATGTGGAATGATTCCTGTGCCAATACAATGACCAAACCTAACTGTGAAAATAATGACTGAACTCAAACATGTTTGTAATATTAAAAGAATAAACAATTATTTTAAATTGTAATACTATTTTACTGTTTCACTGTATTTTTGATTAAATAATCAATACATTATATAAATTAGGCTTTGTATCATTATGAATAGAATGATGAATCTCCTGAATAGAATACAATTTTACTGAATGCATAGAAATAATGGTAGAACATCAATTCTGTTCTTAATTTACTTTAGATGAGCATATCATTTTTGTATCAATACAACCACCAAACAGTATTTGGAAATTGGAATAATATTTCACATCACTGCTGTTTTTACTGTAGTTTTGATCAAATAAATACAGTACATAAATTAAGCTTTGAATAATTATGAGCTACTTAAATGTTACCAATTATTATCCTGAATAGAATAATACTTTGCTTGGCACAACATCAATCCTGTACTTAATTTGCTTCAGAGGGGAAATGATTTTTAAAGCTGTGTGTGAAATAATACAATAAAATACAACCACAAAACTGAACTGTAAAAATAACGACTGTTTTTAAACATGTTTGCCATCACATACATCATTATTGTAGATATTAAAAAACAACTAACTTGCAAGCCACATCTCCTGTATCTCCATTAATGATACATGGTGCTCCATGGCACCGCAGGCACTTGTCGACATCACACTTGATGCCTTCATAGCGAGACGGGCACACGCACTCAACGTGTCCGGAACTGGACAGTGTGCAAGCCTGGGAATGGACGCAGTGGTGATGACAGATGTCTGTCAGGGAAAAGATATGTCCTTAATTAAGATATGAGGTCACATTTCTTTCATATTATGCTCAAGTTTAATTAGAATTTTAGAAAGCTTTAATGAGACTTAATTATCCGCATCAAATATCTACTGGTACTAAGATGAAAATGTGTCACCCCTTGGGTGCACAGCACTGAAAATGCATTACGGGTTCGCAGATTAAATTGTTTTTGCAACAAATTATAATACCAAAGACTTTATAACCACAAATATTTTATCAGCAAAGCACAGAAACACCTCAAGGTTGTTACAGCAGCATTTAGAAAACCTCTTTGGGCACAGATCGTTCAAATACTAGCAAATGCCCTTTCGAGTCAAATACAATATTTGCTTTCATTAGGCCTTTTATGTTGCTTTTGCCAGCTGTGGAGAGAAAACTCAACAATTCTTCCATTAACCACAAATTAGTGACTGGTCTTCCATGTAAAAACCACAACAAACCCTCTCAGGAGATTGTATTTCCACATTTCTTTTTTCTGTTCCACTCGGTACTTGAAAGATTTGAACAAGCAATATGGATTATGATGATACTGAATTAAAAGGGCGCAGGGGTAGATGTAATTACCTGCCAAGAGAATCACTGACCTATTGAATTAAAATGCAGTTGCTGACCATTTCTGCTGGGTACAAGCAATCTCTTACAATACTTACGATAAAGACAGCGGTCACCCGTGTACTCTGCCAAGCAGCGACACACTGGCTGGTTTCCAGGGCTTATATGACACGTGCCTCCATTCAGACAGTGATTATCACAGACCCGCCTCTCACAGTTAGGGCCAGTGAAGCCTGTCACACAGCGGCATGTAGGTTTGCCTAAGATCGGAGAAGACAGATGCATCCATGTGAGCGTTTTATTAATGTTTTGTTCTTTTGGTTTTAGTATCAAAAGTTGAGAGAATGTGAGCTGTTGGCAAAAGCTGGCAATTTCAGTACAGGCCATGAGAAATGCTATGATTTCACAGGAAACTATTTATACTTTGAGATAAACTGGAGTCTACAAGTACCATAAATTGACACCTGATGTAAAGCTTTCTGAAAATAGATCTAACACCAACCAAATGAACCACGTTCTGCAGTACAAACTTGAAACAAAAGGTTTAGTGTAAAAGTGACCTGAATAAAACAAAACAAAACCAGAAAACACTATGTAAACAAATGGAGTCATATAATTATGACAGGAAGGGACATTATTTTGGACATAACATGAACGTGTGGGAATGTAATTGCATGTTAAGGCCACGTCATATTACTCTTGAAACCATGCTTAGGGAATGACATTTTTTTTCTCAAGACCATGATTCCTTGTTGCAAGAACTACACTTTTTTTTATTGTGGCCACAAGTTTAATGTGTAAACAATCCTGTGTGACCATAGAAATCTGGGAAATGGAAATAATAATTTACAAACACCTTTGAATTAAGAATGACAAATCAAGGTAGGACATGGCTCTATTCTATTCTGTATTAGAATGATATAGTTAAATATAAAATAGTTACAAATAAACAGCTTTAAGATCCTTTAAAAAGATATGCAAAGCCACATAATGCATACATTGTAGTGCATGTGTTTAAATGGAATCAATATACATTAAATATCTGAGGAGAAATTAGTTGTTTTTGTTTAGATTCAATAAATGGTGTTGAGTTTTGAGTTTTTACAATATGCTTCCCTCTTGATATGACCTCAATAAAATACATAGTTCTACTTGTAAGCAAAGCTTTCACTCAGTAACTATACTCTTTTTAATAACACTGCACCCCACTCGACCATTAACAAATCACCAGAGAAAATGATGAAATGTATCAAACTTCAGAGGATTCTGATGTTAAGAAGAATTGCTTTCTTACATGACTCATCAGTCATGATTATGATAGATGAAGCTGTAATATGACACTCCTGACTAATTTTAATTGAGGTGCAGACACAAAACTCAACTGATTTTGTCATCAGCAATCCTTTGTATGTTTCTACATTTGGGACACAAGTGTTCAATTTCAAATGAATTCTTTATTAAAACAGATCAATTGCACATTAGCATACAATCCAAGAGTCCATATGCTGCCTTGAATCATTTTAGATTATAACCGTTATTACTGGCACACACACTGCCACACAGTTTTTTTGACAGATGTCTTTAAAATATTAATTTAGAAGAACTCCTAATCAAACTGCCGGGCACTCAACATTTCACAGTAGTTGCATATTGAATGCATGTAATTTGATCGCAAGTACTGATTATAAGACCATTTTAAACACTTCATTAATCAGACTGAGGCAAAGATTTCAATCATGTATTGAAATCTACACAAAGCTGTTTGAGAGTTTCTTACCAAGAGGTGAGCCCGTGCACGTGCCTCCGTTTAAGCAGTAATCTGTACAGTGGTTGACTTCACAACGTTCCCCAGAGAAATTAGGCCAGCAGTAACAGCGCCAGTCTCCTTTTTCATTGGCCATACAATGTCCTCCATTCTCACAGGCAGGTCGGCACAAATCACCTTTACAATATTGAAACAAATTAACTAAAAATATATATTTTTTTCATTGAATCTTCATGTTCTTTTGCACCCCCAAAACCATGAAAAAAGTGAGCAGCCCTACAGTAAAGTGAGGCTTCAGACCTGATACAATGGGGTCAATACAAGAGCCATTGACCAAGGTCTTCCCCTCTGGACAGGTGCAGCTGGCCCCGGTTGGATTGAGCAAGCACATAAAATCACAGGTCATCCGCACACAGGGATTGGTCACTGAATACAAAACAGAGAAAGCATAAATTCAATTTGGAATGTACAATGACATTTAGATAAACTTAGATAACCATTAGAATTAATAACTAATAATAATATTCACCATAATTAATTATATAAATATTATTTAATATAATACATTTAAATAAAACAATAACAATAATAATATTAAAAATATAATTTAATTATATTAAAACTATTTGAGAAATGTATGCAACATTTATACCCATTCTGGTAGTTTTTTTCATTTCATAAATGTTGTCAATTTAATTGTGAAATTATTTAAGATAAGAAATTATAAAAAAATATACGAAATATAAAAATATATTATTTTTTTGGTTCTAAAATATATTAGCAGAGCTGAAACCCTACCCTACAAAATGAAAAAAAATAAATAAAAAATAAAATATATATATATATATATATTTTTTTTTTTACTTTTAGATTATGCTGACCCTCAACCTCAATATTAATGTTAGAACAGCTTTCATAATTCTCAGAAAAAAACAAAAAACAAACAAAAAACCAAAAACGCAGGTTTCAGGCCCTATTTTGCAGCACATTCATGGAAAGTGCCATCTAAAACGTTTTCAGTTTATTTATTTAATTTCTTAAAACAGCTTGTCGAACTGGCGGCTTAAAAGTTGCAGATTTGAAAGCCGTGGCTCAAAGATGCCAGCAGTATGAGGGAACATCTGTATCAATCTTCAGTGTTTTGCTGAGGACATCAAACCTAAACTTTTAGCTTTTGCTGGCATTGCACAAGTCTCTGGCACCAGGCTAGATCTCTGACTTTAATGAGTCAGTGGGGACTGGCTCAGCTGCCCCTCACTACAAACCCACCAGAAAAGAAAGATCTTTTTGAGGTTGTGAGGTCATTAACACAACCAGATAACAAATAGCAACCAAGACCAACAGCAGAGGAGGCCAGCTTCTAAGAAGACAGTATACTAGAGAGTCGCAAATGCAATGCATGGGGGGGGGGAGGCAAATTAAATTGGTGTAACATTTTTAAAGAGTGTTATTTGTCTTAGTTAGATGCACAGAACACTAAAGAAGAAACCACACGTTCAAATCAGGTAAAAAAAAACAACTAGCTGTAAACACAACTACGCTGGTGATTTACAGTCAATTGAACTTGGATTACTGCTTTCATTTTAGACATAAGAACAGGACACTGTAACGGTCTCAAAATACTGTGTGTGCAACTGCCAAAGGATACCACTCTGACCTTCAAAACACAGCAAAATAATTTTCTTTCAAATACCCGGTAGAAACAGCATGCCTGAATCTAAAAAAAAAAAATCTTAGGATCCACAAAAATAACCCCTAAAAGAACCATTTCTTCATTCTCCGAGTTGCACAAGAAAGGAAAAGGCTCTGAATAGAGAACGTTTAGAGAAAAAGTGTGCTCTTACCATCCTGCTGCTTGAAACGTTGAGAGATCAGGACATTTGTTGTTTTTTCAATACCCAAGTCAAGAGGTTCAATTGGCTTTTTGCCATATTTGTGGATTCTGAAAACTTCATTTTTCAGTCCTGTTCCATAAATGTAATCCTCAAAAATGTCTATTCTGTATGGCTGTGACATTCCTGTGCAGGCATGAAGTGAGGCAAAGACATTAGACAAACTGAATCTTCTAAAACACTTTTCAATGGTTAACGATTTCAGGCATATACGATACAGGAACAGAGCGAAATACTATCAGATTCCCTTTTAAATGCTCTTCTCACCTTGCTTGCCATCGATTACCACCAATGGGTCTGAGCCATCGAAACGGACACTGCCAATGACAGAGAGCTCGGCATCAGCCCAATACACACGCTGGCTGAAGTAATCAATCGCCAACCCTACAGATAAATGACGGGAAGAGAGTTATTTCCATAACAATAAGATCTAGGCACAGAATGTTAAGAAATATCACGTATTTAAACATTGACACATCCATGTCGGCAGGGTTTACATTACTAAGGCATTACACAAAAGCAACAGCTCACAATAAACCAATTCAGCAAAAGAGAATATGTTATTAATAACCATAACTGTAACGTGTTTCTAGACATGTATGAAGAGTTTCATTCATCTAGGTCATGTGAGACTGTAGTAGGACTGGACAATGTTTTTAAACCGCATCAAACTGGTATAAACAGAACCTTGATGTTTAGGTCAATGTGGTGCTAAATTGAACTTTTTATATAATTAAATAACCTTTAAGGAACCAGTGCTTCAATGTGGACATGTTCAGCACAAAAGCTTCAGATCTGTGTCCTTTTGCTCTTCCTGAAATAAACTCAGCAAAAGTTTGTCCCATATTTCTCTGAGTTAGCATTGCTTGACTCATTATATTTCTTCTCTTGATTAAAGACTCGGATGTTGCATTTTTGTTCCTTTTCTAGAGATGATGGATTCCTAAAGCTGCACTGGAGGCGTACTATTGGCCCCTATAAAGGAGGCCATGGTTAAATGTAGCGGTGCTTAGTGTTTCCCCGAGGAACACGCCTGCAGGTTTACCTAAAGGCATTGCATCTAAAACATTCCCTCAAACTCGGAAATGAAAGAACAAAAAAGCTGTGATGTACCGAAACAGGATATAAGAGCAACAAGCTTCTACATAAATGCATTCAGACCTCGACCTCATCCCTTTAGAAAGAACCAAACCAACAACCTCTCATTTATCACACTCATAGAAAAACAGCCGAGGACTCAAAGGAAAGAGCTCATGCCCATCACACTGAAAAACACAAAAACATACCTGTGGGTCTCCTAAGGTTCTTGTCCAATAGCACTCTACGCATGGAGCCATCCATCGCACTCTCCTCTATGTGTGAGTGGTCGCCTATTACTGACCAATACATCATCCTGAAACAGGTCAAATCTTTACTTGATAAATACATACAGATGTGGCCATTCTGAATGCACATTTTTTTTGTACTGTATATACAAATTATTTCAGAAATTCAAAATCCTAAACATCTTTTTTACAGTAAATTAGATTTTCAATTTCATGTTTTCAATGTACATTTAGACTTTTGAAACCCACTATGTGAATTTAAATATAACCCAAAATAGTATTGAAACACGCTCCTACCCTTTGACTGGATTGACAGTAATGGCGTAAGGCTCTCCTGCAATGTCAGTTATCAGACGGGTGCAGTTGGGTCCCTTGAGTTGTCCCACGTTAATAGAGTATCTAAGCTTGGTCCAGTGAGCAGTGTAATAACTGAACCAGTGCATCCTAGAGTGGTCTGTCCAATAGATATTTCCAGTCACCCAGTCAGCGGATACATCTCTGGGTCTGCGAAAGTCTGGACACTGCAAAAGTCACCCAGATAACAAGGTGATTCCCATGTGGGCCAAGACATCACAGAATATTTAAGATTGTACGATAACATGTTTAGGAGAAAATTATTAATAAAAAGTGTGGTCAAAACGTCAGAGACCTTTCTTGGATTTAGGGATAAAATATAGTTAAAGTTTGGAGAAAAATATATTTTTTTATTTAAATATTTAATAAAAACAAACAAATCACAGAGAAGATCAACATATAATATACTTCTTGTCTGAAATCTCTTTGTTCATAAAATAGAAGTAAAATACATAAATTATGGAGTTAGTATTGACTAATTAAAATTAAAGTGTACATACACTTCACATTAAACGTAGATTGAATGTTTTCTGTTTTCTGCTGTCATTAAATGTACTATATACAGCACAGAATTAAAAAAATGATTAGGAGGAAGATTAAATTAATAGCTTTGAAAGGAACAACAACAACAACAAACAAAACAAATCAAGAATATTCCTCAGAAAATATGATGATAGACTCCACACAAGACCCGCAATACTTACTATGATGCCAACATTTGTTTTAGTTTGACTCCTGTTTAGGATATCTTTGTAAAAAAGTCCACCGGGATTAAACTGAGTAGCCCAGATAAACTTTTGTTGGTGATACAGAGCATCCATCCCAATGATGCGGGCATTTTCCTCGATGCGAGCATGTACTTTGTGTCCATGGCTCTGGTTAAATGGATACACAAAACTTCGGATTTCAGTGTCATTAGCTATGTAGAGCACTCGATCTTCTGGTCCTGCCCGTTGAGTTATTAATATGCAAAAAAAATGAAAAGTGGCTAAATTCCATTTAGGGTTTAAGACAACAGTTTGACAATTACAGATGCAGAACAAAATCATTCTAACACAGCAATATGCATTCTAATCAATCAGTAATCTTTAATTCAAAGTCAATCATTTAAATATACTGTATAGTTCTTAAAACATTCAGAAGTATAAATGTACCACAGAATTGCTACTTATGTTTGAAATGGCTTAAAATGTATATTTAGGCCCTGTGTGTTGAGGTCATGTATGAAAAGATCTACTAAGTCATTCATAGTCCAAAATAAAATCTCACACTGAAGCTAAAGGTCAAGTCAATAGGAAATATAGATCCTTACCTTTTGCTATGCAGCTACCATTCATATCCTTATAATTTTTGTCACATGTACATTTGTATGATCCTTTTGTGTTTGTGCAATAGTGAGAGCAAGTGCCAAAATTAAGACACTCATTGATTTCTGCAAAAAAGAGAAGAATAAAAGTCAGATTTCGAGGAATAGCGCTTTCTGGAAACTGTGTGATGCTCACTATGTGGCTTTTTTTTCACATGCTGAGTGCTTGAAAATGAAACGTCTGATGCGGTCTGCTCACTGCATCTCATTGATCTTTATTCCCAGAAATAAAAAACACTATGTGAGCGCACAATCCTTTAACTGGAAATGTTCTTTTACATGCAAGACATTTTCAGTAGTTAAGCATTTTCAGGAGCTTAAGCTCAACGTTGGCCTCTGGTTTGGTCTTACCACACAGAGAGGAAAACACTGATCCTTGACAAATTTTTGATCCTTGAAAAAATCTAGCTATTTCCAGCCAGCTGTATACCAGTACACGCAGATGTGATGAATAGAGCAGGCATTTTGAATCTCAAAAAATGTGTGGAAAACATTGAAATGATAAAATGACTGACACGACAGGATTCAGAGCAAAACCTTGCAACCAAAAAGTGTACAATTTCTGCACCACTAGCAAGACGTACTGTCTAAATAATGACCGATTTCAAACAAGTGTCAAACATTCCCCAATCTACCATGTCTGGACAAACTGGTTGGTTTGGGCCAGTTTCAGAAATATTTGCCCCCTGGATTGATTCTTAGAAGACATATTTACTGTCTGCATAAACATTGATGGATAAACATCCAAACAATAAACAAGAAGAAAAACATTAATTTAATAAATGCATAAAGATATATCCTCAATCCAATGAATTATACTGTTACCAATACATTTAAACATCAACTCATATTTTATGTGCTATAGTGCATTAGATATACATCAAAAACAGAGAAAATCATTACAAAGATTTCTTGTCCCACCATTTGAATTTTCTAGGGCATTTCAAACATATACATTTCTAAACCTTGTTGAGATAACGTTGTTCTGCACAAAGACTGCAGTTCTTTTTGGTACCACAGGTATGGCAGAAATGGCACATTTCACCTTTAAATTGGAAGTCTAAATTCACATTCCTCCTTCAGATAAAGCAGTGAATCATTTTTCTGAACGTTAACAGAATCAGGGAAGATAGTCTGACAGTACCTTCACACTTTCTGCTTCTGAGATTTCTCTGAAAGCCAGGTTTGCAGTGGCAAATTGCATTTGTGTTTGTATGATTGCACACTGCATCCTCCCCACATGGATTCATCCTCTTTCCACATATGTCTCCATTTGAAGCTGGAATGAGAGAGAGAGAGCTTTGAAGTGACATACTTTATACTTGCACCCAACTGTCACAGTGCATGATGGGATTTTTTTTGTCTTTTGATGCTTGGTCATAGCCCAACTATAAAATATGTATAAGAAAAAACTAATCTGAAAGATAAGCCTGAATGATTTTGTTGTAATAATTCCAGATGCACAACACGTTTTCATGTAAACCACCAAGAATGCCTTTAATCTGACAATATTGCTTGTTTTACGACAGATTAATCTGAGAGATTTGGTATTGCATGCAATTTAGGGCACATACAAGCCTTGCAGTCCTGTTCATCTGATCCTCCGTCTCCACAGTCATCAAACAGGTCACACTGCAGTTGTGCGGGTATACATTTATGATTACTACAGGTAAACTCTGCCTTCCCGCAGGGCTTCGGCCTAGTTGACACAGCCTCTGATTTGGGTCCCATAGGAAAGAAGAACATATCCATTTCAATCTTTAGCTGGCATCTTATTTATCACCACCCAAAGAGTCTTCAATCAAATTTACTGTAATCATGCGAGTGATTAATGAGCACTACGTATCTGAACGACCTCAGGAACTGCTAGCAAAACAATAAAATCAATAAAATCTAGACTAGATACTTTATTTGTCAATTAAAAAAATGTATGGCACAAAAGATGGATTTCCCATTGTGCTGGTGAGGATAAAGGTATCATCAGAGACTTGTGAATGAGCCTACCACATTCATCTTCATCTGTGTTGTCCCCACAGTTATCCACATTGTTACAGATTTGATCAAGCCGTAGACACACTCTGTCATTTCTGCAGCGATACGGCCTTGCTGGAGGACAAGGTAGTTTGGCTATAGAAATAAAAAACAAATGTTACAGTAAACAGTATGTGCAGATTTTTCTGCTTTGTGATGCCATTGACTGCTATATATATATATATATATATATATAGTTATGGCCAAAAATATCGGCACCCTTGGTAAATATGATCAAAGGAAGCTGTGAAAATTAATCTGCATTGTTAATCCTTTTCATTAAAAAATTCACAAAAATCAACTTTTCATTGGATAATAAGAATTTAAAATGGGGGGAAATATAATTATGAAATAAATGTTTTTTCTCAAATACACATTGGACACAATTATTGGCACCCCTAGAAATTCTTATGAGTAAAATATCTCTGAAGTATATTCCCATTCATATTCACAATTTTGAGCACTCCAGTGTGATTATGAACATGAAATTATCCAGCCATTGCTTCCTGTTTCACAGAAATATAAATAGGAGGGAAAACAAAGCCAAAATTCCCTTAATTATCCACCACAATGAGAAAAACCAAATAAATATTTCTGATGTGCAGAAAAAGATAATTGAGCTTCACAAATTAGTGAAGTGGGTTTAAGAAAAGAGCTAGAGCAGTGAAAATTCCCATTTCCACCATCAGGGCAATAATTAAGAATTTCCAATCAACATAAAATGTTACGAAACTGCCTGGAAGAGGACGTGTGTCTATATCGTCCTAATGCACGGTGAGAAGGAGAGTTTGAGTGGCTAAAGACTTTCCAAGGAACACAGCTGGAGAATTGAAGAAAATAGTTGAGTCTCGGGGTCAGAAAACCTTAAAAAAAATGGTCAAACAGCACCTACATCACCACATGTTGTTTGGGAGGGTTTCAAGAAAAATTATCCTAGCTCATCCAAAAACAAACTCCAGCATATTCAGTTATCAGACACGACTGGAACTTCAAATGGGACTGGCTTCTATGGTCAGATGAAAAAAAAATTAGCTTTTTAGCAGCAAACACTCAAGATGGGTTTGGTGAACACAGGGATAAAAAGTAGCCCATGTGTACAATTAAATATACTGCTGTATTTTTTATTGTTTTAATATAAAAGATCAAAAGGATTAACAATGCAGATACATTTTCACAGCCTTCTTTGATCATATTTACCAAGGGTGCCAATATTTTTGGCCATGACTGTACATACAGTCAAAAGTTTGGAAAAATGACTTTTAAATGTTTTTAATGAAGTCTCTCACCAACTTTGCATTTATTTGATAAAAACAGTAAAAACATTAATATTGTAAAATATTATTTGAAATAACCATTTTATATCTAAATATATTTTAAAATCTGATTTATTCCTGTTATTCAAAGCTGAATTTATAGCATCATTACACCAGTCTTCAGTGTCACATAATCCTTTGGAAATCATTCTAAAATATACATATTTTAGAACTTTTTTGTTAATTAGTAATTACCCTTATGTTGGAACCTGGAACCACTAGTATAAGTGATGTATTTCATTTGTAATTCAGTCAGTGACCCTTACATACAAACAAAGTTTAACATCAGAAAACTCAAATGAAAGAGTTTTGCCCAGCAACACAAGCCTTTCAATTCTGAATCAGTTCAGCAAGAAGCGCCACCATAGGTCATGCAATTCCACTGGGAGAGATGAATATCATACCGCACATCTCGGAGTCTTCATCAGAGTTGTCTCCGCAGTCGTCCTCACCATCGCACACCCACGCATGCAGCTTACACAGGGTGTTGTTGCAGATGAACTCATCAGGGCGACAGAAGAAAGCATCTGAATAAACAACATCAAACTGGTATTAAACTGCAACACATGGATATTTTGCTGAATTAAACAGAGTTATGACAACCTGAGCGAACACATACATTAGTCAAAACTATGAAAACGGCTTCATAAAAGATATATTAATTCACTAATATAGTATCAATGTCATGTATCAACATGAAAGATTCCTAGTTTTTAAGTACATTTGCTGGTTAGTGGTCAAGTCCTCATACCATGACCACAGTTCTCCTCATCGCTGTGATCCACACAATCGAACACGTCATCGCAGCGCCATCGTTTAGGGATGCAGTGAGCATGGTTTTTGCACAGAAACTCATCTTCTCTGCACTCCTTGACACAGTCCATCTGGTGTGAGAACAACAACGAAAGCCCAAAATACTTTCAAGAGGAAGACTTCGCTGCACTGGTGAAGTAAAGAACATCTCTGTTTCCATGGAGTCAAACATGAGTCCAATATACAAGATGTTCAAAAAATGGAATGTTTCCAATGCAGTGCATGTTTATCTCACAGTTAATTAAAAACAATATGACATCATGTTATTGCTTGTGTGATGTACATATCATCAAATATGAGCTTCTGAACACACAAATTATATCTTATACTAGTGATCTATGTATGTCTTCAGTTTTGCATCTTTTGATTACTGTATCTGATTAAAGTAATTAATTCCAGTGTGGATTGTCACATCAAGGCTGTAACAATTAAATTATCAATCTGTTCTACACTGCTGAAAAATCCATCTGAAAATAGTTTCAGTCGTAGCTAGTTTAGTTGATTAATTAGCTGCGGGGGCTAAAGTCAGTTTGTGAGACCATCACTGGCAACCTAGTTAAAGCTGGTAAGTAGGAAACTGTTACTGGTATTATTGTGCACAATTCATCAGTGCATGTTTTGCAAAATTCTTGAGTGAAATATAATAACTTGCTCTGCTGCGGATCTACTTTCCTTTTAGCCGAACCCCTCTTATTTTGTGTTTCACTCAGTAATATTTCAGAATAGGTTCTTAGTGATTTTCATGTTGATTTTCAGCTTGAACTGACTGACCAGTTTGTCTACTTTTATCTGCTTTGATCTGTTTTTTTTCTCCCAGAGAGGTTTTATAGTGGCTGGTTGTATCTCTCCTAAATCTTTTTCCAATATATCTACTTGTACATGTCTTTGTCTTTGTTTCACGACTGCACTTGTGCACAGTTTCTGAGAGAGGAGCACTTGATGTAAGGTGAGAGGGTCTTGCTAGAGGACTGACCTCATCAGAACTGTCCAGACAGTTGTCATGTCCATCACACCTCAGGCTGGCAGACACACAACCTCCGCTGGCGCACACATACTCATTTAGAGAGCAGGAAGGAAGCACTGCAAAACAGATGACGGGTAAAAAAATCCACCATCACTTACAGATACATACACAACTGATGTGTACAGGAAGAGTGAGATGAGATATGTCAGTGGGTAAGTTGTGTCACCTACTTAATATAATATAACATGCATATTTCTAGCAAGTTGTTTTTATGTCATTGATGTTAAAAATCAGTTTTTCTTTTTTGCACGTCTATCGGGATAGCAGGGATTTTTTTTAAAGTCAAAATAAATGTATCCAGGTCTAAATAAATGTATCAACCATAATAATGAATTGTCAATGTATTAAACATATATAAATTACATAGCTAAAGGTTTGTTATGAATTATCAAATTTTTATAAAACTGTAGCTGTGGGGTTAAAATGTACCAAATTTTGTAGCAACAAATAGTCAACTTTTACTCAAAATAGAAATACTATTATAAAATGTAAAAAATTGTTTTACTAAATTCAGATATTCTGATTAATGTGCAAAAAATATTTTGCAGAATTTCCGATTTGGAATGTGACACGTCTTCATTCAAAAAGCAAAATGCACATAAAATATTTAGGCATCTAAATAAGTTCTTAGGTTAAATTAAACTTTAACTAAGGAGTAAACACACTAGAGAGCTGACTAAGGCACTTTTATTATGTTTATTATGCACAAACTTTTTGAAAGACAAAAAGTGAGCTACAGCATTTGAACTGATCCGACAATGCAATCATAAAACATTTAAAGCTGAAATGTTTATTTTCTCAGTGTTTACACCGTCTCCCATCCCAGGTTAATGTGCAGAGACAACCATAAGTCTTGTATGGGTTTTACTAGACAAAAAGTGCAAACATGTTTGGTTCTCACCAGCTAAGACAAAATGTTTGAGAATCTCAAGCACTGGTGCACTGGCGTGAGTTTGGAGCTGGACTATGAGTTTGAGGGAGAATGTTTAGGGAAATAATTGGAAAGTTGTGTAGTGTTAGTGGTGCAGACATTATACACTTCAGATCTACAGACCCCCAAATCTGATAAAGTTACCTGTTCCGAGGCAATTTCTCTCATCTTCCCCTGTCTTACAGTCTTCCTGGCCATCGCACAGCCATTTTCGGGAGATGCAGAGATTGTTGTGGCATTGAAACTGATCCTCTGCACAGTGAGTCTCGCAATCCTTCTGAAAATGCACAAAGCAAGGGGAACTTACTACAGTGTCGTCTCAAACTTGCTTGTATCATTTTTTATTATTTTCGGGGCTTGTTGCTTTAATACTCTGGGAGGCAGTCAGGACAGAATTGAAAGTTTTGTGAATCCCATTTTAAAAATATCCACTGTCTTCATGACTTGCTGATGAAGCTATACGAGTATGAGGACTAATGTTGTATTAAAACTAAGATGAAACAGATTTGAGATAAATGGCTCGAAGGGAATGTCTGAGAATATAAGACAACTGCTGTGCTGTCCTCGCATGTCATCCAGCATTCACTGACCTCGTCTGAATTATCAGCGCAGTCATAGTCACCATCACAACGGAAGCGTGCTGAGATACAGTCCCCACTGGCGCAGGCAAAATCCTTATGATTACAGGTCACTGGCTCTGCAGAGAGGAGAGCAGAATAAGACAGCTAAAGCGGCACAGCTACCCTGACCATGCCCTGTGAAGCTGTCCGCATTGAAAACACTGAAGTAAACCTTCGCAGAGGACATGAATTGGCATTGTACCATCTGTTACCAAGGTTTTGAAAGTTTGCCAAGAACTTAAAAGGAGCTATTTGCAGACTAATCAGCAATTAGAACGTCTAAAAGGGCTGTTCTCGAAGAGAGTTCACAGGCTGTAATGACTGAAAAACATGTTGGGTGGTTAGAAAAACTGTTAATATAAACGGTTTGAAATTGGTTGTTGATTTAACAACATAATGTACGAAAAAGGGCCATAAAAGCAAAGGCATTTTGGACATTATACATGCTCATTATTTACTCACACAACTGTCATAATTCAAACCCATATGCTTGTATTTTTTTACAATAATTTTAAAAGCATGAAAAAAAATCTGCATATAATTTTATTAAAAAATTTGGATTTTCTGAAAGAAGTTTCTTATGCTCACCAAGACTGTATTTATTTGATCACAAAATACAGTAATAACAACAACATTATTACAATTTAAAATGGTAATTATTACAATTTCAGCAGTCATTACTTCAGTGTCACAAGATCCTTCAGAAATCATTCTAATATGCTGATTTAGTGCTCAAAAAATTATTTCTTATTATTATCAATGTTGAAAATTGCTGTACTGCTTAATAATGTTGCAAATGCAAACTGGAGGAGATCTGCAGGATTTGAATGCTTTTTCAAATTTTTTTGTCTTCCAAAATTAGTTTTTTTTTAATCGGCTAAACGTCATTGTATTATATAGTATTTAATTTATAAAAAAACAAACAATGATACTATTACAATGATGATACTATAATGAAGATAAACGAAAATATTAGTATTAATATAATTAATATTTATAAATAGCTATTAACAACAAATATTATAAAACTAATATATATATATATATATATATATAAAATACTAAAATTCATGTTGATTAAAATAATGAACTAATTACTTAATATTTTATTTAATTAAATAAACTTTTTATGATTTTTTTTTTAAAGATAATTTACATTTCAGAAATTTCCTCCAGTTTCTAGTTACCATGGGCTGTCAAATCGTATAGATTTTCTTTCTCCTGTTCTTGTTTTTTGTCTTTTTAGAAGTATGATAGACCACGATAACTACAAACAGTCATATGGAAAGAACATATGGATTTGGAATACAAGTAAAACTTGACATGGCATAAAATACACATAAATAGTTGATCTTTCTTTGCTGAAATGTGGGCAAGATCAGAAGCGAACAGACAAATGGTAAACAAATAGACACAAATAAATCTTAAAGTTTATTTAAAAAAAGTCATTTATTGTGGCCTCTGAAGAGCCCACACAACGTTTCTTGACAGTTAAAACTATTTAGTACAAACACGAGTGTGGAAAAAGCTTTATTGTGCTCAGAGAGATGAGAGCGACTCACTGCAATGCTCCTCATCGGAGTTGTCTCCACAGTCATTCTGGCTGTCACATCTCCAGTGGTCCGGGATGCAGTTGTTATTCTCACAGCGAAATTCATGAGGTCCACAGGTCTTTTCATCTTTTTCATCAGACACAAACAAACACACAGATGAAAATGGCTTCAAAAGTGCATGAATATTAATGCAGTGCTACCGCATTTCGACACATAATCATCATTTCCTCAGGGTTCCGAGCCCGGATCTGACACTAAGTTCAAAACATGCCCACACTCAAGAGGCTAACGCACCATAAGATGAGATACCTGACTATGCTGCCGATAGCTCCCACCCTCAATAACCTGAACACTAGACACGTAACATCAAACACTTGGGCACAATCGATGAACATTTCTGAAGGAGCTCATTCTACCTTTTTCCAGAGTACGTGTAGTGTTTATGTTATATAACCTAAGACCTTTATGAGGTGTTAGAACCCAGATACATTGTTAATGAACAAGCATGAGGACATTACAACATTTAAGCCGCTGCATAAGATAGTCTTCTGAGATAAAACAATGCATATTCATGTGAAGATGGAATTTATCCATTGATCTTACAACATGTACACAAATTTCCACTTATTTCTGTATGACTAATTCCCAGTATGACCAAAAATGAACTGGTAAGTATCAATAAAGCTCGCCTGCTATGTTAATTCCAACATTTCACATCAATTGGCAAGATATAAATCTATAATTACTTGCAGGCCAATGAAGATAAAGTGCATCACATCTGGAAAAATCAATGGAGACACCAGAGGAGCCCGTCACACCTCAATTACAAAGTGACCCCTCTACTGTTCCACTGATGTGTCACTCATTTGGGGGATTTTTCCCTGAGTTGCAGATAATCCATAACAACATCATATATGTTCAGCCAATGCAATCAAAACTATTTTCTCAATCAAGTTCCGACAATGTGATTTTTCCCTTTGCAACAGCCAAGCTATTGATTTCATTTCTTTTGTCGACCGATATGGGAAAGCTATGCTCATCATCCCTGCTGGGACATGTCACAGTGTTATATATACACCATATATTGAGGATGATTACATTTAAGATATCCACTTAGAGGCTGTGTCCACACTGCAAATAAATAATGATTTTCTACAATGATGTGAGAATAAAAAAGCAACAACATCAGCGTGCAGAATAGATCTTTAATAAGTCTAATGTTTGAGAGTTAGACCTCTTTGTCAAGGGAATCTTCTGATGAATCATTAATGAGGTTCAAAAGACTATGGCTCTGATCCAAAACATTGTGAGCTGCTCACAAACAGTAGGCAGCCTATTTAAGGCATGTTCCAAAAGGCACTTTTATCTTTACCCTTTCATAAAACTTACTGTTAGGCGTTTGAAAGTGTACAGTGCATACTGTGTTTAATGTGATGATTTACATTTAATCATGTAGCATTTTATTTTTATAAGAAATACAAGTAATAAAAAAGAGATAGAATAGATAGAGCTAGTGTTAGAGGGTCAAGTCATTATTAATGTAACAATAAAAAAACAAGTAGAATAGAAAAAGAAATGAGAATCCTAATGTTAGAGGGTTTTTATTATTTAATAAATAAAAATAAAACAAGTAGATAAAATAGACATAGAATAAAGAGTTCTAGTGATAGAGGGTCAAGTGTAGATTAATTGAATTCAATACATTCTAGATGAATAAACACATTCAATAAATTTAATAATACTAATATTTTCTTTACAATTCTGAAGACTGGTCGGATATTATGGGATTACATGCAATTAATTTATTATACTGAGGTAAAATTTGATAGAAAATAGAGAATTTGATATTGAAATGATGTACTGTATGAAAGTTAGGGGTCATTAAGATATCTTGATTAAAAGGGAAATAAAGCAAACTTTCTTTGTTTAAAAAATAAATAGACATATTTCATATAAATGCTGTTATTTTGAACTCTGTATTTATCAAAGAATCATGAAAAATGTATCACTGTTTCTACATAATATAATAATGCACAACATCATTTCTGAAGGATCACTGAAGACTGGAGTATTAGCTGTTGAAAACTCAGCCTTGCCATCACAGGAATACATTACAATTGAAAACATATTCAAATAGAAAATTATTTTAAATGTAAAACATATTATTGTTTTTCTATATTTTTGATCAAATACATGTAGACTTCTTTCAAAATTTCAACAAATCTTAATAACCCCAAACTTCAGAACTTCTGTATTTTTTTAAAAAGTAAGAAAAAACTCATTTCATTTTGTGTTTAGTAGAACATCATGTTTTAAGCTTAGCTACATGCTAAAGGGAAGCTCTGAAATCAACTGTGAGTGAAGTATCCTGCGTGCTTTGTTTGATGAACGTTATTTATATGCAGCTTGGAGTTGCTGCCTAAGCAGAGTGTTCCAGATCTATCATTTACGAGGTTACAATTCAATTAGGATTCCGTCATAGAAGGAAGCTGCTTACATAGACATTTAGGTGCACCTCTACTGTATATTGCAATTTTTCAGTATAGATCAAATGATTGGTACTAATAAAATGAGGTACACAGCTTGTTTGTTCAATATAGAATATAGAAAAACACTTAAAGCAAAATATGCCAAGCGAACTCTCAGAAATTGTTTTGCCAGTGTATCGCCACTTTAAATGTCTGGAACACATAGCCAAGGAAGAATGCAATATGTGAAGCCACCGCTGATGTGCCGCTGTCAAACTAAATCAGGCATTGAGGCAACAAAACAGGCCCAGGGGAATTGTTACAAGCCACAGCTAATAAAAGCCGAGTGGTTCATGATTAAAGCTGGCCTCACTCCATCAGAGAGAGAGAAGACTGTGGGAGCATACAGAATTGACATTAGCCCCAATCAGACTTTCAGACAGGTCTGCGCGTGTGGCTGACCGAGGCTCTGATTTGTGAATAATAACTGTGGCTCACTCACCACAATTGGCCTCGTCAGAGCCGTCAGCACAGTCTGGGTCTTCGTCGCACACCCAGAGCTTTGAGATGCAATGCATGGTGGCCTTGCACTGGAACTGGTCTGAAGAACATGTGCTCTCAGCTGGAACATTAGGGCAGACAGAAAATAGCAGGTTATTTATAAGGCCAGTGAAAAGCTATTGTAAGAGTTAGAGGGGGAAAAAAAACATTCAAAACTTTTGGTACTTGTAAAGGTCATACATGTGATTCAATAAAGGAAGTATATATGTGACATCTTCACTTTCTTTACAATCTGACAAGGTCTTCTGCAATTACTGTCCAAGAATAGAGGAAACGACAGCCTAGCACTGTTAGACAAGGCTGGTCATAAGAAGATCAAATGGGGAGTGATATATGGCATTTCTTCAGCTACATGTAATTTTATGTTGCAGAGGTTATAATTATTTTTTTTGTTACTATGACTGAAATATCTCAATTTATTTTGCTTTATGTTGTATGAAGATCAAATTAAATTGCCTTGCAATAAAAAAAGGCTTAAATCATATACTTTTGCCACTTTTAAAATGTCTTTTATGCATAGATTTTACTGTCTCAGGCCCAGACTTCAGTAGAAATACTCAAACATATTAATATAGTCTCAAATAATAAATGACATTAACCTCACAAAGGCTAAAACACATGTAAACCATTTCAATGTTTATTGTATTAAAATAGTCATGGCTTATGTTGAGTTTTACACAAATTACCCCAGTTCCCTCATTTGTGACCTTGACCAATAATTTTTCAACCATTTAAAATGTGTGCTTTTGGATTCATCAAATAAAATTAACCTCAACATTTCCAAATGAGATGTGGTGAAAATGTCCATGATGGACCAGAAACAAACAAAAAAAAAAATATGAAAAAAATTGTCTGCAACTCACTGTGCGGTAAAATTTAGTGAGTTTGAAAAAAGCTTATAAACATTTCTACTCCAGGTGACTATTTCTCACGGACAAGTATGGCTACCTTTAGCAGGAAAGGGCCTTATCTTTCAGAATACCTATAAAGCACCTGGCTATCCTTTTAGCTCCCAAACCAGCCAACTCGTTTGGTGGGATAAAAGCCACATTTGAGATCTGTCAGTCTGGATCATTAAATTCACAGGGGAAAAGGAAATTTGGCAGAGTTCGAACACTTCTGTCACAACACCCTTTAGTTTACAAGAATGAGGCCCATTATTGCCAGTGGTTAATGGAGGGAGCAGAAAGTGTCATGGCGTAGCTTACGGCAGTCTGTCTCATCCTCGCCATCCCCGCAGTCGTCCTGTCCGTTGCAGCGAAGATTTAATGGTATACACTTCTGCTTTCGGGTGCACTTGAACTGGCCTGACAGACAGATGTATGTATCTGCAATTGGGGAAGACGTTACAGTGAAATAACTGTTAGATACACCATCAAGCTGGATCAATGCAGCACAATCATCCATATTCCAGTTGGATTTGGTTGCTTCTGAAGAGATGGGGTGCAATAAGAATAAAACCGAGATGATTGCAGAAACAATATTATTTGTGTTAAAAGTACTAAACGTCTTTAATCTTAAATCGGTGTTGGTCCAATACATCCCAATTACGATCGTTAAATGACAAAACACCCTGTACTCTATTCTAACACTTCTAAAGTGGATATCGATCGTTTGATAGCGGCAAGAGTCTGTATAATTGAACATTCAGAGACAGCTGTGCTAAAGAAGATTTGTTGTTGATGAAAATTCCAGGTAGATTTTTCTCGCCACGAGCTCGCCACATGCTTCACAGGAACTGAATTCTACAAGGGAGTCCCGATAGCCTCGCACAGAGAGAAAACGCAATGGATCTGTCGATAAGAACATGGCATTTAAGAACAACTTTCGTATGTATTATTCTGCTCACCACAGTTGGCCTCATCTGAGTTGTCCCCACAGTCATTCTCTCCATCGCAGATGAAGGGAGGTAAGGCACAAAGGCCAGTGCCACACTGAAAACGCCCAGGCTGGCATTTGAATTCCGCTGCAAAAATGATGATTAACAGTGAACTCTGGAGGATTCAAAGCTATTTGCACATAGGTATGTGTTTTTAAAGCTGAGCTGTGTGAGGTTGCCTGAAATGGGCGAGTCAACCCACGTTCCATTGTTTCTCTAAAAGCACTTCTACGATATTTAATGCCCCCTGCCCTTTAGCGAACAACAGAGGTTCCACCTATTAACAGCAGCTATTGGCAGCCTGTCATTTTCTGTTTGTACTGCTCAAGTGAATCACCAAGCCACAAAGTGAATCTAAAAACAAGCTCACTGGGAAACAAAAATGAAAGAGCGAAGGCTCCTCCTTTTGCACGACTTAAAGGTCAGTCTACCGTGAAGCTGTGAACTAGTTCATCTTCATACTGTTTGTAACAGCACTGGTATGTGGTAATATCAGGGCCCATTTTAACTGGTGGGAAGGGCAGTTTTAGAAATGACCAAATTTGCCCTTCTCCACTTGTTTGGAATATAACCACTGCATTTTGTTTCGCTACGCTGCATTGTGATACTGTCATTGGCTTTGTAAAACAATGACTTTACAGCTGCAATGTAATTGAAGTACCAACACATTTTTGTCTTCCATACTGTGATGCATATCTAAATAAAACAGATTATTATTTTTTTTTTATAAATCAAGGGTAAGGACTTGGTTTTGTCCATCGGTTGTTGATTGGATGACAGTGCGAGTGCTTCACTCGCATTTGCGATTAGTAAATAGATGTGTGCAAACAGTCACACTTTATTTTAAGGTCCAATTCTCGCTATTAATGCCTTTGCCTCAATAAACTCCCAATTTGCTGCTGATAAATAGTTAGTAAGGTAGTTGCTAGGTTTAGGTATTTGGTAGGATTAGGGATGTAGAATATGGTACTAATAAACAGCCAATATGTTAATAATAGGCATGGTAATAAGCTACTAGTTAATAGTGAGAATTGGTCCCTGGACTAAAGTGTTACCATGCAAACTGTAAGATGTATTTAGGAGCCAATTTGTGAATAAAAGTCCCCATGTGGGAAAAATTCAGTTTTGTGAAATTTAAGTCATAAAAATTCTTAAATATCTTAAATGATCATTTTAAGAGGTCTTACATTTGTGAATGGAAAAACAGATGTAGTGATACAGCGTAATATGATTACAAAACTTCAAGTCTGTGATTTAATTAAATAAATGTAAGTGCCTCACATTCAAAGTAAATATGTGGCACTGTTGCGCATTCTACAGGCTCGCAGTTTCAGAGGAGTTTGCAATCAATAAACAGTTACATTTTTTCCTTGGAAAAAATATGCATCAAATCCAAATGAGTTTGCAGTCAATTGTAAGAAAGAGGCGGGGTTTATGTGGACAAAATTATTGGAGAAGTACTATATATCACTAGTGAAATCTGTTATTTCACCAAAACATTGAGGTATAACATTCTGACTTCAAAGTCAAAACGTAAATGTAAAAAATAAAAAAGTAAATAAATTGATATATATGCATGGTTGACTTGTTCACAATAAGAGCAATAAAAAGCATTTAAAAAACAGAATTTCCATTTCATGCTGACTTTAAGACCAAGCAGAAGCTTCTGCCAAGCAGTTGTTTTGAACGAATGCGCAAACGATAAACTGTAATCCAACATGGCTTGTGCTCATGCTCATCTTCTAGTCTTGCCTTTCAGCAAATCAGAACGTCACATAATGAAATTAATATTCATGACCCAAGTTAGAGTGCTGAGCAGCTTACAGGGAGCCATCTACCGTGAACAACAAAAGAAAAGCAAAGTTGTCTGGCAAAAAACTGAATTTTTATGATCAGAGTTGTGACAAGGCCTTCCTTTTAAACCTGTATGACAAAAACATGATACTGCTGGCTGACGTTTCTTGAAAGATTCACTTTAAAACCGGTCTCATATGCATGTAACCGTAGCAAGTAGGCATAGAAAAACAGAGTCATACTTGTAAAGAGATGCTGATGAGATTTATAATGTGCTCCACGCACTTTTTGAATTGTTCTTAAAACCCCTGGTCATGACACCGCATGTATATTACAAACTGTTCCAAACAAAAACAACAGTGCAGGCAGTGTAGGCTGGGTAACATTGGTAAGCACTCACGACAATCCGCAGGCTCATCAGACCCATCACCGCAGTCATCTACCGTATCGCATTTCCACCAGAATGGGATGCACTCATCCGTTCCACAGCGGAACTGCAAAACAAGTCCACCGCATCGAAAAAGGTCAATCAGTTATGGGTAACACAAACTGGAACAATCATTGCAGTTCCGAATAATGACATGGAATCAACATTTTGGCATACAGACCTGGCTGGCTGTGCAGTTGGACAGGCACGTCTTGTTATCGGCGGCCAAGTAGAAGTTAGTCGGGCAGGCGCACTTGTGACCTCCACTAGGAGAGAGTAAGCACAAGTGGCTACAGCCTCCGTTGGCCACTTGACACTGGTGTTTGGGGACTGGAAAAAGGGGACAGAAATGGCTTGTGATTAGGTAATATTAAAATAATCTTTATGCAGCTCTTGCCATATTGTATAAAATCTAAAAAAGGCCAATAAAACATCATAGAAGTCTTGCAAAAGTGTCCATAGAACATATAATATAATGTAATATAATATAGACTACATTCATACCATTCCAAAAAAAGAGAAACACTTTCATTTAGCAAGGCCACATTGAATTGATCATAAGTGACAGTAAATACATTTATAATGTTATAAATGATTTATTATATATATATATATATTTTTTTTTAATATTTATCACAATAGAATCCTGAAAGAAAATATATCATTGCTACTACAAAATTGCAACACAACTGTTATCAACACAGAATATAAGGAATGTTTTTTTGAGCACCAAATCACCATATTATAATTGTTTCTGAAGGATATATTAAATAGATCCTTAATATAATCAATATTAAAACAGAAAAAAAATATTTTTTTCTGTTAAACAAAACAAAACTTACTGACCCCAAACTTTTTAAATATAATATACTATTATTTATTTTTATTAATTTATATACATTCAATTATATTATAAATTGTTGTATGGAGCACATGCACATCAATCCTTCAATTCAATATTTAAGTCTCTATAAATGGCAAGAGCTGTGAAAGAGTGAGCAAATTACGTGTAAAATGAATACAATATTTATTTGAAACCGTCTCTACCTTCAGGCTGGCGCAGTGGGTGGTAGACAATGACAGACTTAATGGCTTGCCATGAATTCAGGAGCTCGACAGCATTAGCACCGGTGGTCTTATGAGCTCGACGGAGAGATTTGGACTTCCCGTCAGTCCAATAAATGAAGTCCTCAAACAGCGTGAGCCCCATCACACCCTGGATGTGGTCGTGAGGAACTGAGGTAGAGAGTATCATAACATGTACCATCATTAAAGTTGCATTACTGCATTTATAAGTGATTTACTCAGTCATTATCCTACACCTTTCAAATTTACAGTACTCTAGTCTAACTTTTGTGATTGTACTGTAAGTACAATGACAGATCTTTAATGTTATACTTATTTTTTTGTGCATATTCCACACACATGTACACAGGTGATTGTGGCCTTGCATTATTATACTGTTGAAAGGCTTTATTGCGGTTTCTTTTACCCAATTGCTGCCTTGTTATGTTCCACTAATCTAATACATAAAAAAAACAGAACAAAATTACGACTCATTTGGTACCCCGATGTCTCTGGGAACCGTCCATGTTGGCAAAAAAGATGTGATTATCATCAGCCCAGTAGATTCTCTTGTTTGTGTAGTCAGTGGTTAGAGCTGAGGGGCTGTAGATTTCTTTGTTCACAATAACGCTCTGGTCTTGGCCGTCCATGCCAACTCGACCGACGTGAGGGTTTTCACAGCAGTCAATCCAGAACACATACCTGAGGAACAGAGTGTGACCCTCATTCATGAACTCTCATCACAGTTGTTTCAATCTGAGATTAGCTATTCTCATTGTTCTGGAGGTCTATGCATTCGTTCTTTTTCTTGTGGCAAAATAAAGTCTCCCTGGATTTATGGTGCTGAAGTAGAAAGGATACTGTGCAAATTTGAAAAGGAAGCATTTGTACCCGGTTTGAGCATCCAGAGCCAAGTCCGTTGGGTTCTTCAGGCCAGAGCTTACTAAGACAGTGGGGTATAGACCATTAGATTTGGACACTTCCAGCGTCTTTCTCTCCACGTCGCACCAGTACAAGTTCTTCCCAATCCAGTCCACAGCAAGCGCACTTGGCACAGCTGTTCGGTGAACAATCTAATAAACCAAATAAGAGGCATTTAGATCAGTCACTATAATCTTATCACATAATATTACTTTAATGAGCAAGTAGGACAATGGAAAAACAGGTCATTAAAGTAATAGTTCAGCCAAAAATCGAAAATTCTGTCATTATTCACTCAATTTCACGTTGTTCCAAACTAGTATGGTTTTCTTTTGTCGGCAGAACACAAAAGTAGAAATTCTATAATCAAGGACTCTCGTTGCTTTTTAACGCAATTTCATTAAAGAGGACACTGTGCTTTCATGCTTCAGAACAAATCACCATAAAAGTAGTCCACATAATGCACCACGCTATTTTTGCTCTCTGAAGTCAGCTTTGTTTGAGGAACAGGCTGAAATGTAATCATTTAGAGTCTGGACTTGAGAACCAGATCAATTATGAACGCATCATTCTGACCTGTATGAACTTGATTTGCATATTTTCAGTGAATCACTATCCAAAGAATGATTCATTCATAATAGATGACTTCATTTTGCTGAATATGTGAAATGATTAATTCATGGATCAGAATGATCTGGTTCTCAAAAGCTTCAGTCTCCATTCACTGTAATGGCATAGAATGGAGTGACCAGAACATTCTTCAACATCCTCATTTTGTGTTCAACATAGGGTGGCCATACACACCTAAAAAAAAGACACCAAGGTAGGCGCGAGAGCGATTCGAAAGCATAAGGAGCCATCTGCTATGCTCTCTATAGCTCTCATGAATGTCACACAGTGATCTACCTGCACAGTGCAAACAGCCAAAACCTGGATATTTCAGGCAATATAGAAATCCAGGCAAGGACGCGTCCCATAAAAATGGCCCGTATGGTCACCCTAGTTCAACATAAGAAAGCAAGTCATTCAGGTCCAGAAAATCTTTAAATTTGTTATTCTATCTGTTTGGTATAGTGCCTGAAGCTAATATGGCATTGCATTCTGATAAAACACAAACTTTGCTGTCCCAACATAGGCTGTCACTTCAAGACATGATAAGCTTTGAGATCTTCTCTATCATCGTCATCTGACAGGGCGGTTGTAGCTGTGCCAATTGACAAGACCGCCCCTTCAGCAGTAATTTCAGCAATGCTGAGCTTGAAAAATTCTCTGAAATGTCAATGATTGAGGAACATTTCCCCAATCAGGGAAAGTGTCTCCAGATGAGAGGATGAGAGGAAACATTAATATTCCGAGTGGGAAAGAAAGAGCTTCTGGTATTCTAGTGATCTATTCAAGCTCTGATTTGAAAGATTGCCTTGTGTGGAAATGAAGGCTAACTCATCGAAAATGTCAACATTTGAATACATCACAAAATCACATGATGAACGATTCCCAGAACAGCTGGAATTTATATATGTGTAAATTAGATGCAAAATAATATTTGAGATATCATTGAAAGGTTTTAGTTATGGCATGTGTCCTACTACTAACACAGATTTCAGTATTCACATAACACTGAGACAAAATACCTAACTGACAGTTTTATAGAGTGGTTCAGCATGCTAACTAATTAGGCCATGTAGCATATCAACTTTGGCCCATTATATATTAATAGACAAATTCCCTTATTGAACCACACCAAAGGCACTGCCTGAGGCATCATGCCAAACGTGCTCCAGTGCAGGAGTTACTCATTACATTACAGTGATCAAACCCATAGTGCACTGTTCCCAGAATCTAAACATTTGTTGCTAGAGGCTGTTTTATAGCTTGCTCCTCGCTTCTGTTTATCAATTGTGCAAAATGCATCTGAAGTCTGTAAAAAAAAAGCTGATTATGTGGTAATAAATATGCAGGAGGCTACACCTTCAGCATCAAAAAACATCTGTAGCTCTACTCCCTATTCATAAAGATCTTGCCAAGAGTTTGCGATAAATGATTTGCAATAAACGATCCTTATTCAATGCTTTAATGCAGTGCATCTGACTTGGGCAGATTCTCATAGGCCACATGCATACATACTGTACATTAAGTACATACTGTACATACATACATATATACAGTATATGTGCAGCAGTGACTCGCGCACATATCTGAGCGTTCAAAGGCAATAAATAGATTTAAATATAGGCTGTATTGTTCATATATTGGTTGGTTTAGTTCAAAGCAATAGTAAGCAATTCTCAAAATGTATAAATACAAATTAGACTGAATGCTGCAGGTGAAAGGTCTGCCGGTCGTGCTCATAGTGGAGTAATTAAGATAACTGAGGAATTTAGATTTTGTTGTAAGCAAGAGAAAACAATTCACAGAAAGAATCAATAAAGATATGATCGGTTGTCTTAAGTGAAAAGTATCATATGTGAGTTTAACGTCATCCACGTTTAATTAATCATGCAACAACATTAAGAAATATATAGTATGGCTTTAATTTTAATCAGCAGCATCTCTGATTTTAGGGGGAATTACTATAACAGTATGGCATTCCTTACTGTGATTGAAAATTACTTCTATTAAATTATGGAAAAATATTTGGTCATACATCCCACATCTAAGTAATTTAACTAGAGAGCATCTTGAAAGTCAACACATTCAGAACGGAAGAACAGTTGGAAAAAAGTGTTAATAGTAAGTAATCTGAGATGTGATATGACTAATTAAGTAAAATAAGTGTGTAGTGTGAAGAAATCTTAGATTTATCTGTCAGAACTTGAAGTAGCAGTGACATTAAACAGTCTTATGAAATTAGGGTAGAAGCTGTTATTGAATATTGATCAGAATATTTTTTTACAAAAGCTGTTCTCAGAGTGGTACCCTTTCACCACTGTAGCTTATGGCTCATGTTTAATCACTACAGAGACATCAGAGCCAGCGGCAAATATCGGAAGGACTAGCCGAGCTAAGGCTGCTCGAGGTGGATACATGAGCACTGAGAGCCCGGTGATCACCTGGAGATCCGAAATCGGCATAGCAAATTTTCAAATAGGCACTATATCTTTTTAAATAAACTGCAGATTTGAGTATTAAACAACTACATTCTCGCCTGAAAAACTCTTAAAACTACATTTCATGACAGAATAACAGTAATATTTTGAAAAATCTGTGGGTTTTTGGGCAATGACGTTTCACAATTCCACAAAAACAGACAAGAACACATTTTGAGAAACGGCTATTGTCTGTGTGAAAATATACACTTATAAAACACACTTATTTTTTCTGATGTAATAAGCCGAACACAGAAGAGCGGAACGAGTGAAGGAGAAGCTTTATCCCCTTGTATCACATACAAGTGACGATTCTAGTCAACCGATCAACGTTCTGCAGTGAGCTTCTCCACCCTTTTGGTACCCTTTGCTGTGCTAGGTACCCCAACAAAAGGGTACCAAAAAAGTGGTACGGTACGGTTCGCTATTTTGGTACCATTCACAACTTCTGACAGTGGAAACGGAAATAATTGCGTACCGTACCATACTGTACCGAACCGTACCGCTGAGTGGAAACGAGCTATTATTTACCCCTAAAGAGTGTTAAAGTAGATTAAAGGTACATATTAGTAACTAAAGTGTACTTACTGGTGTACTTACTGCCCCAGTGACAACTTTTGTACCTTTTTTCTGAGTGTGTACACCTGATATACCTAATTTGCTTTTCAGAGGAATCATGAAAAAATGATTGTGAAGGGTTCTTCATAAACAGTTTTAAATAGACACTTGTATATTAAGTCAAAGTCAGTTTTTTGTCATATCTCTAGCAAATTAAGAGAAGAAAGTACTGCGTCTCCATGTCAGTAAATAATGAATTTAAATAAAATCATCAATTAAGTTGTTCTTCCGCAATGGAGTTGCATCATTATATCCCCAGCTAATGATGGGTAAAGGTCTCCTACCCAATCTAAACATATTGTACCAGCTTGCATTGTCTCCATTTCCAAAATCCTGAAGATTACACCCACGAATGCTAATGAATTTCAAATGGCTTTAGCTTGTGCTGAGCAGGGGTGATAAATCAGGAGGGGGCAACACTGTGTAATGAAGCCAAATGAGGCTCTTGGCCCCTGCAATGAAGCTAATGAGATGGGGAAAAGTGTTGCTCAGCAGGTACATGGTAGAGATGTGCATCTAAGCGCTAACCATGTGACCTTAATGAGTCCCTGTAATAATGCTAAAAAGAGCATTTATATTTATGGCTGTATGACTACAGATGTCTAACATTCAGATGTTGAATTTAGACCTCTTCATCGCATCCCTGTTGCTAACATAGTGTATAATGGTTGGTTCAGACCTATTACCATTGTAGTTGGTCCTTTGTGACCCATAATAATTATTAAGAGAAATTAAAAATCAGACCCACCTTGAGGTCACTGCCATTAAGGCGAATTCTGTTTATCTTCCGGCCGCTGGGTCTGCTAGAGTCAATCCAGTAAATGAACTCCTTCTTGTAGTCAAAATCCAAGCTGATAATGTTGTTAAGGCCCTACGGAAGTGAGAAGGAAACACAACATAGAGGTAATAGAGGTGAATTAAGTAACTGCACAACAAATGTGACTGTTAGCGCAGTCAGTGTGATGTATTAGCTGGGTAAATGCTGCAGTCAGCACGCATAGATCAAGTATGCAGAAAAAAAAAGAATGAGATCTTACACCTTGTTCTGCTATTCAATTAGCTGGAGGGCTTAATTACCCACTTCCGTGTACGCTTATCTCGACAGGATCTGGCAAGGATGTACTACAGACATGAAACATACAGAGAATACATTTCTTTTGATGTCTCTTCATCGTATTGATTTTGGACGAGGACGCGGTGTGCTATTGGATGCGCGTGGATGCTGGCTTCAGAATCCAGGGAAGCAGTTCAGAGAGCCTTCAGAGGAAAAGCTGAGGGTACATTCGTTACCGCCATGTTCACGTCAGGCTGCTGTCACTCAGTCTACCTCTCACTAGCCCCCCTGCCTTTGCCCACTTCACCACGGCTGCTAAGATCGGGCAACGGGCATGATGACAGATGAAGAAAAGCTCTGATACCACCATCAGATCATCAGCACTGTGAGACCCAGAAAGACCTTTAGCCTTATCTTGTGGCAACAACCTGCAGCCTTATCTTAAGGCCACTAACAAGTTATGTTTCATGTGACATCAGTTAGAACGTACAAGACAGATCTATTAGAGGTCATGAGCATTTATATTAAGGCTGTAAGGCATAGAAGAAACACTATCTATAACTATCGCGTCTTGCCAAAATGGTCCGTTTCTACTTGTAAAAAAATCACCTTAATTAAAATGATAAAAAATATTCACTTATTAGGAGTTACAGTGTTGGTTTTATCATAGTATACTACACTAAACTAAGTTTAAGAACATGTCTTGATGTTTTTGAAAAAAAAATAGTATCTTATGCTGACCAAGGCTGCATTCATCAAAAAATAATAAAACAAGAATGACTAAATGAATGAATGTGAAATAATATTATTGAAATATTTATTCCTGTGATGGAAAAAGTGAATTTACTCCAGTACGCCAGTACTCCAGTCTTCAGATTTCAAAAATCATTTCTTTAAAAAGGGAAACATTTTGGGGAAACAATAATTTTTTTGAAGGCTTCAATTCTGATGAATAGAAAATTCAAGAGAACTGCATTAATCAAAAAAAATTACATAAATAAAATGTACATCTTTGTAACAATGCAAATCTCTTTACATGAACTTCTGATCAATTTAGCACAGTTTAAAAAACAAAACTAACTAACTAACTAACTAACTAAAACATAATTTGGAAGGAAAACGCACAATTGTAAGAGAGGAAAATTATAACTACATTCATTACTTAACTACTACTAGCCAATAAAAAGTTATATGAACTGGACATTTGCAATAGTATAGGCTATACATTAATATAGCAATATCGTTGCAGTTTTATCTTGTTTCTAGTCGGGATGTTGTCTATGATGTAATGCACTATTTTCCCCTAGATGTTAGATGATAAATAATGAGCAGGATAATGTACAGTCAGCCAGTCATTACTGCACAATAAACTCATTCAAGGTGATAAAAGTGGGCTTCTAATGACCAGGTGACTGCACATTTTTCTACTTACTGCACTGGCAATGCTTCAAACTGAAGGGACAGGCAATGCTTTAATTATGGATACTGTATGGCAACTCGATAAATAGCTAACAAGCATTTCATAGAGCGAATGAGATCATGCACTATGCTAGTGTGAGGTCAACAAAGACCTCCAATGTCGAGAAGAGGCTACAAGGGCCACTCATATTTAAGTACAAAAGTTTCCTTCCTTCACTCATATTAAACAAAATGGAATAAATTAAATTGAATGATTGCTGATGAAACTACTCCATAAAGGGGAGAGTTTTCTGAGAGCCCTATAGACATTCCCCTGGATGACAACCTCAATTGGTATGAATAATGTAATGAGCGCTGAATTGAGGAAATTCACATTTCACTAAGAATCATCCTTTCGATGGTAATGACTATAGGCCTCTAATGACACCAGCTGTGGATAATAGCACAGGGAAACTCAACTCGTCACACTAGGCCAATCAAAAACGGCAGTCACATATAAAGTCAAAATGACATTTCATAGAGCCATTCATAATGTGCAACAAACTTGTGTCAGACAAGCTCTTAAACATGCAACAACAAAAAAAGAAACAAAAATACTTTTCATTTTTGCAAACAAAGTACCACCTGTCATGTAGAACCTAAAAATATAGGCCAAAATTTGTAATGGATATTTTAATAGCCAAAGACCAGGATTATGATCAGTGTAATGCTAACATGCTATATAGGAAATACTATTTTTAGTGACAGCAAAATGGATATAATTTGGATATAATATTTAATCTTGGCATATCCTGTAGAATTTGCATTATTGTTCATTTCGGTGTAGAATTATGTCTGTTTTCTTTTTGATTATTTATAACAGGTATTGGAACTCTTTTTTGGTTATTTAGAACTATTTTGGGCTGTTTTCTGTGTAAACTGTGCTTGATCAGTGTGTATTTCTCTCCTGATTCAGATAAAATTACGTTTTCATAAAAAAATATCTTAATGACGATTTTGTTTCTTACAAACACAGCTTTTTGCTTAAAATTTTTTATTGATGTTTACATGTCAAATTTACATAATTTTTAATAAAAAAATCACTAAATTTTTTGAAAGTTTATAATCCATTAACAAATCAGTCAGAATATGTATAATATTTAATGTTAACATGTCAAAAGGTTCATTTTATTAATGATAATTGTTATAAGGCTTTGCTTACATTAATTGGCTTAACTGAATTTAATGTAAAATGTATACAGCAGTCCTCGCTTTCAAGACCAGCAATAGAAGGAGTGTTTTTAATTATTTTATGTGAAGCTCCACCAAGCCGGGACACAAGTTAATGACTTCAATTAGTGTTTTCAAAGGGCATAGGAGACAATAGACAGTGTTGTTATCACAGTTGTGTCACCACAGCTTAATTGGTCCTCTATTAGGCTTTTACAAACACAGCAGTTCTATCTTATGATCTGGTCTCTGAAGTCCTGTAAACATTTCATGAAGCAGTACAACAGTCTCAGCTGTGCAGATTACATGGGCAGCCTTTCAATAAAGTGTGATATGAAAATAAACAATAAATGAGATAACATAATTAGAAAACAGTTGACGTAGAGCTTTACCTGTTTCAGAAGAGTGTAATTGGATCCATCGACACTTAATTTTCTGATTTCATGAAGATCAGCAAGTATAAGAAAGGGTTCTTCACCTTTGAGAAATAAAGAGGTTACTTGATGTGATGAAGATGGACAATTGTCAAGTTAACAAAGCCTGAAACCATCAAGTTTAGTTGAAACACATTCTAGGGGGAATTCATTTAATTATATTTACCTGAAAGAGACTTGCAGCTGTTGGGGTCTTTTCTAGAAGCTTCATAGCCATCTACACAAAAACACTTAAAGGAACCGTAAGTGTTGGTGCAGTTCTGGCTGCAGGGTAGCGTGGTGGAGCATTCGTCAATGTCAACGCATGTTCTCCCATCGTTCTTCAGGTGAAATCCCGGCCAGCACTTACACTAGACACATTGGTGAAAAAATTATAGAGATGTTTTAATTCAAAACCAGTAAATTGCAACTAATACAAAAATAAACCTCTTTGCTGAGACCACTCTGCAAAATTCCACTTCATTTCAGTGCCATTTTACAAAATTATAGCGATAATACTCCAAAAATGAAAATGGTGCCATCATTTGAGGTCATTTGCATGTCATTCCAAATCTGTATCTCTTAAAACACACAAAGAGATGTTAGGCAAAAGCGTTCACAGTGCTCTTTTCCACACAATCAAAGTGAATGGGGTTCACTTATTTCTGAGTAATCTGTTCCTTTGAAAAAAATAATAATTTGGTTTAAAAGTTGCACCAGAACAGAAGTGCTGGCATTTTACTGATAACGATAGATTACAAAAATGTCCAAATCTGTTGCATTGTAGCTCATTGAATTACTTGTGATATGTTCTTTGCTCAGTTGTAACCTGAAGGGCTTTTCTCAACATCCCTTAATTTATACCACAGTGAATGAGGTCAGACTCTCACTCAGCTACAGTGAGAATCTGACTCAACTACAGTACCTACTGTATCTGTGATGTCTTTATCGATTTTTAGGGTGACTGGTTAGAAATCTGTTAGAGAATGACACAGCACCCAAACACCTTTGATGATCACAGGTCGTGTGAACAAGGCACTCCTGACACCTAGTTTGCCCATCAGTAACACTCGAGAGAATTAGCTCAAAAATCTCCCTCCTTAAGGCGCGCCTCTAGACAGCTCCCGAAGGCACAAGCCTTTGTTTAAACTTGATCTGAGCATGCCAATTAAGCACCAATGAAGTGGGACAAATCATTCCTATAGCTTTTTACTTTGTTCTTTATATGTTTGCCAAAGTAATTCAGTAACAAGATGTTGCAGAAACAAAAACACAGTAGCTTCTGCAAAGCAATTCTTCAGTCACATTTGTGCAAAAACTAAAGTCACAAGAAATAAGACATTAATGATTTTATATATTCCCAAGGAAGATTTTCTGTTTTAAAACAGAATATATATATATATATAGCAACTGCATAACAAATAAAAATAGTCTAATATTTTAAAAATCTTTCTTGCCCTTTCCATATAACATATCTGATCACAAGAAACACATTTGTATTTCTGCAGAAGACTTAATAATACTGTATACAATTTATAATTGTCATACTTTAGTATACTTTTAATATAATTAATATAATATAATAATACATTACCTTATTCTACATTCCTAATCCTACCCAATACCTAAACTTAATAACTACCTTACTAACTGTTAAAAGCAGCAAATTATGAATTTATTGAGGGAAAAGCCGTAGTTAATAGTGAATAAGTGTTCCCTATTCTAAAGTGTTACCAGATGTATTTACAATATACAGATTGTTTTAATAATTATTTTCCTTACAATTAATTACACTATAGTAATGATTTCAAATGTCAGCCTAAAATAAAATGTATAAATATATATTCGACCAACCTTGTATCCCACTGGAAAGTCCTGGCAATCTTGCGTACAGCCACTGACACGACGGTTGAGACATTCATTGACATTGCAGTTTTTCTCATCTGAGCCATCTCCACAGTCATCTTTCAGGTCACATAAACTCTTCTCAGATATACAGCGGCCATTTGAGCACATGAAAAAGGAACTGTTGCATAAGCTCTCTAGAAATAAACGAGGAAAGTGAAAACAAAGGAAACAAAATTAAGGAAAAGTCTAAAGCAATACAAACAATACAGACTTGTAATGTTGAAAACCAAGCTGCGAATGTAAAAATGCTTTTGGACAAAGCATGAATGGTTGGATTGCTTTAATTCTACAAAGCTAGAGGGCATAAAGTTGCAATTCAACAAAAGCCAAATGTTATTTCAAGCTTCCTGCAACTGCCAGTGAGTGCAAGGCTTTTTAAAAATAAATGCTTGGTACGCTCAGCTGAAAACATGCCATCCCCGCAGGTCAAAGTTATCCACTTCAGCCCCCTGCTTTTATCCATGATGTTTCTTGGCCACTTGTATTCCCTCAGATGTTCAGTAAGCCCCACATCCATCAGTCAAATATATTTCAGGCACAGCTCTGTTGGGCCATTACCGGCAGCCAGGCATTTGAGGTTGAGGGGCAGCTCATCAGAGTGGTCAGTGCAGTCTGGGTAACCATCACACTCCCACTGGGCGCTGAGAAGACATCGGCCATCAGCACAGCGGAACTCATCCGGCCCACATGAGCGGTACGCTGCATAAAGAGTGAAGACTGTCAGCATAGTGACACACTTCGCTATTAAACAGAGATCTTAAAGGGATAGCTCACACAGAAACGAGTTTCATCTGTGGGACACAAAAGCTGATTTTTAGAGGAATGTCCAAGCTGCTCTTTTTACAATTAAATTGTTCAGCGATTTACAGTCAGGCTCCAAAAAGGACAAAAAAATTATAATCCCCACAAAACTACAATAGAATATTGTCCACCTGACTTGAGAAATCCCCTTTTGATCCACTTTTGTAGACATTCTGATAAATAATGATAAAATACATTTTGATTTCCAAAGAAAGAAAGAAAGAAGACGTGTTTTCCAAAATAATATTAAATGACAAAAGGTGTTAGTAAATTATGACATAACGAATGAACTATGTGAAACTTGAAGATGAATATGAAACAACACAGGTATGTGATATTACTTTTCAATAAAATAATCTGCAGCTGTTTTGGGTTAGACTTTCTAAGAACTAATAAGAACTGTCTTTGAATCTCTTTTGTTATGAATAATTTCCTAGACTTTTTATTTCATATTTTAACTTCAGTTCAGCAAGTTCTAGTGCAGTTCTAGTCTACTCTATGAACAGGGGTGATGTCCTGTGGAGAGGCTGTCCTTTCATGTTGTGAAGACCAGGGCCCAAGTTCTCCATCAAAAAGCCCACAGATATGTCAGCTTTAAGTAAAAAACTGTTCTAAAACATTTTTTTAGAAAACCCCAATAATTAAAGTACTGACTATTCTTAATTAAGAATGTATAGTACAAATAATACGAGCACAGAGCAGCCTAAGGCTCACAGTAGAGCTTTAATTAACTGAGAAATGCCTCGGTTTTTCAATTAAAATACTGCACATTTGTACTATTTCAATGTTGATTTCTGTGGTATCCAGTTTACTTTATAAATAAAATTAGGTTTGGCAAATTCCTTAAGGGAAAAGCAGGTTAAAAAAAAAAAAAAAAAAGTAGTGACGTGTGACCAAGTATGGTGACCCATACTCGACATTTGTGCTCTGCATTTAACCCATCCAAGTGCACACACACCCAGAGCAGTGGGCAGCCAATGCTGTGGCGCCCGGGGAGCAGTTGGGGGTTCGGTGTCTTGCTCAAGGGTCTCACCTCAGTCATGGTATTGAAGGTGGAGAGAGCGCTCGTTATTCACTCCCCCACCGACAATTCCTGCCGGACCCAAGATTTGAACCCACAATCTCAGGTTACAAGTCCGACGCTCTATCCATTAGGCCACGACTGGCCTCTACCAGTGACCAAAATGACCAACTAGTGATCAACTAGTGACCAAAGATAGAAAAAAACGCATTTATCAATGGCTCTGCTTCTCGGTTTGTTGCTTATTCAAAGCCTAAGTCTGAAAATACAGCAAATAAATATGACTTATTCAGGCAGATTTAAAAAAAAGATGCTTACCACATTCAACCGATTCATCCGAGCCATCTCCGCAGTCGTCATCATGGTCACAAACAAAGCGTTTTGGAATGCAGCCTTTGTTAAGGCATCTGAAGGAATTCTCATCACATGTGTTATTTGGAGCTGTGGGGTAAACATCAGTACCTTGAGCTTAATTAATTCTCACTAAGACTTATTTCACCTTGGGGTACTAGTCATATCTGCCAAATCCATCTCTACCACAGCCTGTAGTCTAACATGTTACAAAACCCATCACGAATGAAGTGCATATGGTTAAGAATATCTTATTCTTTGGATGTCATTGAGTTTGTAAATCCTAACCTGAGCACGTACCAAATAGGCAATTATAATGAATGGCCGACATCGCTGCTAGAACAACACCAGAAGGGAGCTTTCATCGATAACACATCGACATGCAGAAGACATTTTAAACAGATCAATGGGAATATTTACCACAGCCAGCCGCCGCCAGCTCATCGCTACCATCGGGACAGTCTCTCTCCCCGTCACACAACCAGCGCTTGGGAACACATGCGTACGAGCCTGGACAACTGAATAACCCTGGGGCGCAGGTCACTGAGCCTAGAGAATATTTTGATAGTAATGCGCCATTAAATGTTGCTCAGGTCTACTGATTATAAATCAAAGCCTACTTGAATATCTAGAGCATACACAGAGTAATTTGTGAAAGCTTTTTAACAAATGCTCTGCATACATTTGGATGTTCATTGTTGCTTATCAAGTTATGAAAACTATTTATTGTGTTTAATTGCATTTGGCGTAATTAGGAACATAGCAATATCATCAATATCTCACTGACATTTCATTAAAATCTAATCAAACATTTGTTTACTACAAATATTTACTAATATACTAAAGCATGATTGCATTTTCATAATTGGCCAATTTATAATAGTTGCATTGTAAACTCAAATCTATCAAAACGCAGCCTTTTAGGCACCAAAAAACAATATTTACAGTTGCACAGAATGGAAAGAGAGGTCACATGCGTACCGCAGAGATCCACGCTCTCATCCACCCCGTCTCCACAGTCGTCTTCGCCATCACAGAGCCACTGCTTCGCTATGCACTTGTTTTTCGAACAAGCAAACTGGTTCCACAGACAGGAGGAGTCTATCAACAAAGGAGTTTGAGAGCTACAAATAACAGTGCTTAGAAAAATGACATCCACAATTTAGGACTCATCTCTAGCCGAATGCTTTTAGAGATGGTTTCTTTATTTCTAATTTCAGCCGACTTGGCTGTAGACCTCTGGATTACACTTATATTACTTGTGCTCTCTAAAAACGGCGGGAACAAAACACTCTACAACCCCTCGCCATAAATATGCCAGTCTTTGTTGGAGTGGTTTTTACATGAAGATGCAATAAAGCAGAATAATTGTGTTTTCTGCATTTTTTTATGTGTAATCACACTTTTATCCTATTATTCATCTCAAATATATAGAACTAGCAGACACATCTATCTCTGTTCTTTGTGTTGAGCAACACCTTTACCCAATGAAAATATTTTGTTATTGATTTCATTCAGTTCTGATACAAAATGTCTACATGCTAGTGCACTTCTAACATTTGACAAAATAATATTTCATCTCATATATGGACTTAAAATGTACAGAATTTATATTGTGGAAAAATCTCAATAAATTAGAATGCCATGGAAAAGTTAATTTATTTCAGTAATTCAACTCAAATTGTGAAATTGTGTATTAAATAAATTAATGCACACAGACTGAAGTTTAAGTCTTTGGTTCTTTTAAGTCTTTGGTTCTTTTAATTGTGTTAATTTATGGTACTCAATACTTTGGCTCACATCGGCGTGGCATAGGTGACCAAAAAACACCAATCTCATTTTTTGGTCTCTATCTCAACAAATTAGAATACTTAATAAGACCAATTGGAAAAAAAAATTGTTTTAGTGAATGGGTGCAATGTTGGCACCCTTCTGGAAACTTAAACTGGACTTCAAGCAACTTGGGCTATGAGCTTCTCCACCCTTCCTCCAGACTCTACTTGGTTTCCAAATGAAATACAAAACTTGTTCTACTGAAAAGAGGACTTTGGAACTAGTTCTTCTTCTCCTTAGCCCAGGTAGCCTCTGACGACAACTGTAGCCAAATTCCTTGACACGTCTGTGTGTGGTGGCTCTTGATGCTGTCAGATGTCAGATCAGCAGTCTTCCCCATGATTGTGTAGCCTAGTGAACCAAACTGAGAGACCATTTTGAAGGCTCAGGAAACCTTTGCAGGTGTTTTGAGTTGATTAGCTGATTGGCATGTCACCATATTCTCATTTGTTGAGATAGTGAATTGGTGGGTTTTTGTTAAATGTGAGCCAAAATCATCACAATTAAAAGAACCAAAGACTTAAACTACTTCAGTCTGTGTGCATTGAATTTATTTAATACACGAGTTTCACAATTTGAGTTGAATTAATGAAATAAATGAACTTTTCCATGACATTCTAATTTATTGAGATGCACCTGTATATGAACATAGCAAACAGTCACTTTAAATTGTAATAATATTTTACAATATTACTGCCTACCCTACACTGTATTTTTGATCATATAAATGCAGCCTTGGTGAGCATAAGGCCTCTTTCAAAATAAATCACCAACTTACAAAAACTTTAACTTTTTCATAGTATTGTATATCTCAACAGACATGCCTAAATATGATTTTTTAATTTATCAAATTCTTTCATGATCAAGATGGAATATAATTATATGTCAACATAATTATATACTAAAACATGCCCATGCATGTGCAAATTGCGATAGCAGGAAAGCAGATGACAGAGACGACAGTTTATATCTAAGCCAATTTTTTTCCCTTTCAGTTCTATTCTAGCCAGACTCTGCCTGCCAAAAGAGTTAGAGTGGTCCACTCCTGAGGTTACAGCATGGAGAATGCAATTAAGGGTCGCAGCAGGAAAGATTGGTCTCAAATTCCCATGTTTCTCCTCGATTGTCTGATGCTCTCTTGCTATATCTTCAGATATCCTATTTCCATTCACAGTGCTGACGGTGAGCAAAGATGTGGTGTCATCTTAAGGAAAAAAACACCCTTTCAATTCCAAAAAAGGAGTATGTCCACATTAGAAGAGGTGTATACTGTAGGTTGCTTACAAAAAATAATTAATTCACTAATTCATTCATTTATTCAAACATAAATAATGCATACAATAAATAACTAAAACTAATTTATAAATGTATAATATATAAACTGTCTATCTATCTGAATTTCATACAACTGTTTTGTGAACTGAAAATGCTTTGAGGGATCCAGTTATATACATAAACGCAAGCCTCCAAGGGCACAGGCACACATGGAGATTGGTTTTTATCGCCTGAAAATGCTTCTCTTGACCTCAGTATTAGCAGCTGAATTGGTTTCTGCATTCAAAGCTCATCTCAAGAGGTGGGCCGTAATCGCTCGCTCCACATGAGAAATCAAGCCGAGTGAAAGCGAAGGGAGGCTAATACCAGTCATGCTTACCACACTGGAACTCATCTGCACCATCTTCACAATCCTTCTGCCCATCACAAAGCCACACGCTGGAGATGCAGTTCCCGCTGGGGCAGGCGAAGTGGCCTTCTGCACATTTCTGCCCGTGGGAGACTGCGGCAGTCAGAGAAAAAAAAGGTGTTTGATTGTGGAGAGCGTAAATAAGTCCAAGATTTGCTTAGTGCAGTGGGAATTTGGTCCAGTGGTTGTTTGGGTCATTATTCCCTCCCTAAAACGCTCCCAGGCAGATGCAATCTTTATGTGATGCAATTCTCTATGGAACTATAAGGGTGTAAAAGTGCACTTGCCTCATTAAAAGTACATCTCCATTCAAACAGGTCTTCTCCGATAAATTCCACATTTGCTTTCTATTTGAAACCACTGACACGCTAATGAGTAATAAGCTGAAACCTGCCAAGACTAATTTTTATGCTACCTTTTCATCAGCGGTTTTGAAGGGATCGCAGTTTGCACGAGTGTTTAAATGTCTGCTCTTCGCGAGTCTGACAATCACCAATAATTATTCATCAGCCTTCCGCACCTTTTGAGGCTCTTCAAGCATGGAGAAATAGACAGGGGCTTGTCTCTGCTTCATTACCTCTTTCATAAACAGTGTTTCAACAAAATTAATTTGATTTTAATGGAATCTGGCTTCCTCAAGCTGCAAAGCTAACAAACGGAGAGCTATAGTGAGTGTTACCCTGACAGTTCCTCTCGTCGGCGTAATCTCCGCAGTCATTGGCTCCATCGCACAGCCAGGAATGGTGAACGCAGAGTGAGGTGCTGTTACAACTGACAAAGACCTTTTCTGCCACTCCCATCCTGTAAAAGTCTGCACAATCTGTGTGATCTGAAAAAAGGGGGGAAGACTTTGTTATCTAAGTCACAAGAGATGACAGAACAGACGACGCAAATGATTCCAAGCTGTATGATCATTCAAAACGAAAACATAGTTCACCCAAAAATAACTTCTGTCCATATGACTCTCAAAAGATGACTTTCTTAATATTGTCCAAGCTACACTTTGTAATGTAATGAAAGTAAATAGAGCTGAGTCTCCAAAATTACAAAAATACACAATTAAAGTAATAAAGTATCAAAAAAATACACCTACACTATTCAGCAAGGGTACATTAAATAGTTTCAAAGTGACAGTAAACACATATAATGTTACAACAAGATTTCTATTTCAAATAAATTATACACTTTTGAACATTTTTATTCATCAATGAATCCTGAAAACGAAATATGTATCACAATTTCCACAACGATATTAAGTAGCACACGTTTTCCACATTGATAATAATAAGAAATGTTTCTTAAGCACCAAATCAATATATAAGGATGATTTCTGAAGAACCATGTGGTACTACAAGACTTTGCATAAATAAATAGTAATTATTTTTTTGGACCAAATAAATTTAGACTTAAAGGCTGCTTTTAAAAAATCATACTGATCCCAAACTTTGAAGGGCAATATATAAGTCATATGAGACCTTTTTGCGAAAAACTGAATTATTTTTGGTTGAAAATATTGTTCTCCTCCAACGGCCCAAAATGGACTTCACAAGTCATGCAGTCTACAAAAACATCAATACCAAATGCCATTGGCTCTAATGTCTTTGATGTCAATGCTGCCATTTGATTTGAAAGTTACAGCAGAGAAGTTTTGACTTAATTTAGACTAAAAATTCACTACACGTGACTACAATAATATATGACATATATCATATGACATCAAAAGACTTGGAATATAGTCCCTCTGTCCCTCAGACTTGCCTTTAAAACAAGTATCCTTATCCTTTTAAGGTGCTTTTTGTCATTTTGCCCCCTTTCATTTTATGGGAAATAGTGGACAGGATATGCTTTAAGAAGGTGCCTTTTTAGTTCCATTGAAGAAAGACAGTCATCTCTTTGTGAACTGTCCCTTTAATGACAGTTTATTGATTTATCCTCAGTTCTATCTAGGAATGCATTACATTTGTAGTCTATACTAGTCTGATACGTCAAGGCAGCGATTATTACAGTAGGATAACGAGAACGTGTGCTGATTTGCAACATGGGCAGCGGTGCCTTACTGCAGTTCTTTTCATCCGAGGCATCGGCGCAGTCGATGACCTGGTTGCACCAGGAGGATATTGGTATGCAAGTTCCATCTTGACAGGAGGACTCAGATGCAGCACACGTGACATCTGGAACAGAGACACTTCATTTACACTGAGAGCTGAGAGACTAAAGCACCTGGACGTACGCTTAAATGAATGAAATATTGTGTGCCGATATTTGTACTGTATGATATGCACCGCAATAGACTGATGATAACAGGGTCTTCCAGACAGCTCCAAAGAAAATAACTTGTGAAATGCTTTCACAGCTTGAAAATTGAGAGCCATTTTTGAGGTCTAACCATGGTCTGAAATAAACCTACTAGCGGCACAACATATTTTTTTTGCTGCCTATTTTCTTTTATAGACAGCAAAAAAATAAACAACCTCCTTAAGTGAAATTTAGATGCAAAATGTCAAAATAATAATATTCGCAGACAAGATACCCACTGTTACAAAATGCCTCATCTGAGTTGTCTCCACAGTCATCCATTCCATCACAAAAGCGATTGTTAGCCACACAACGCCTGTTGTAGCAAGGACGGTGACCCTTTCGGCAGCTCCTGTTGTCTAGCAATACGGAAAGCAATGGCACAGCAAATCTTTCACATCAGGGCAAAAAAAGCTTCATATCCTCTCTCTTATTTACTCTTTCTGCTGCTCTGGGCTTATTCCCATTTGCTCCTCAGGTTGAAAGCAGTAAGGAGAAGCAGCTCATTTTATTAGGTTGAAGCCTCAGGGAATGGAACTGCCACCTTAAACCAATTCTGCGTGCTTACTGCTTTCATGATGCAGGAGTGGGGAGTACATACGGCAAAGCATTGTGATCGGCTACTTACCACAATATTGCATTTTCTCATCTGACTTGTCTTTGCAGTGGGCAATTCCATCACACGTTAGCTGGTAGTCTATACATTCCCCATTTCCACACTCAAACTCAGTGTGGATGTTGCAAGAGGACGTTTTAGCTATAAAAGAGAACACAAAGCGGCGTTAACAACAAAACTAACTTTATCTAAACGATATTCATGTTGAGTGTGTTTTTGTATTGTGTATATGTGAGCCTTTTACCCAAGACAAAATTTATATCACTGGTTGATAGACAAAGTTTTTGAATCTTGAATCAAACTACATAAATACATTTGTATTCATAAATTAAAACTTTATGTTAATCATAGAAAATATGTATTCGACTGTATTTTTTATTGATTTTGAATTAACTTCTGAATAAAATACAAAAATAAGCCAAAATTAGAATCATGTCTTTTATCCAATAGCACACATTTTGTTAAGAAGCTACACTTTTTGAAGTACCATTCATGCCCATAGCAAAAACAGCACAAGTACAATTTAAATCCCAAACTTCTGAGCAACAGCCATAGCAATGACTAGCTAAATAAAAAACAAATGCTGGAATAAATGAAGCAAAGTAATTTCACATCTTTCTGAGATGGAGGGACTCATATTCCCTGAGAGTCTGAGGGAAGCATGGTGAAACTTACACACACATCTGTTGTCATCGAGCAGTATCCGCCCTCCTCGGCAGCTGCAGTTGACTGTGCCATCTGGAGTAAGGAGACACAGGTCACCACAGCCACCATTCTGAACCCTGCATGGAGATAGCTCGCCTGAAACACAGGGACAAGGGAACTTAATGTACCTTCACAACAGTGCTCAACAGAGTATGCAAAAAAGCCTAAATAACAATATTAAGCAACATACAAACAAGAACACAGAGAAAAGTCATTCCAAAGTCTTTGAAGTGAGCAATCCACAAAACTTTGAGCTAAAACAAGTGTGCTTTCTTAAAAAGAGCTGACTACACTGACAAATGCAGTACATCAGAGGCTTATTCACTGAATACCCTGGAGTTCCTACAAAGTGCAGTTCCTAAGAAAAACAAAAAAGTTGTTAAAAATGTAAAACATAAGTGTAATCTCATTTAAACAGAAGGCAACAACTATACTCTTCTGCTCTATTTCTAGGCCACTATAATGAAATATGCAAATTTGTGATGTTGAACATGTGTCTCTTTAATACTAATGTTAGTTTGATCTCATTGAGATACTATTATAGTTTTTGAATCAGTTTTAATTTTTATATTTTCCGCTTTCTTCATTTTAGTTTTTAATTTACATTTTTGTAATTTTGTGTTGTTAAACTAATTTAAAAAATACTGGTAAAACCGACTAGAAGAATTCAAAATAAAACAAAAATGTTGGCTTAGTAAAACAGAAAATTGTGTCAAATAAATTTTTATGGTGTACATTTTAGTTTCTTTATTTAATTTCAGTTAACTATAATAATGTTGGCATTTTTATTCAAATAACATTTTATGGTGTACATTTTAGTTTCAATTTTAGTTAACTATAATAACCTGCTTTGTACAGACGACAGATGTTCTCACATCAATTAAGGCACAAGATGTTCTTAGGAAAGATCTCAATTCATGCTGGTGAAAAGGTTTTTGGTTTATGCTGCCTGACTGCTGTCTAATAAGTTTAGGACAAATCAAATACCAATACTTTCTGCAAGTTTGACTCTAATTATTATGCAGGCAATGCATATTTATAATAATAAAAAAGAATTGTCCATTTAATCTTGTTCTGAGTGTTAATGTTGTTGACATTTTATTGATTGTACAGCACTTGGTCAACAATTTTTTGTTTTTATTGGTGCTATATAAATAAAGTTCGAGTTGAGTAATCAGACTGATCAAATAACTTTTTAAATGAATGAATTAAATTAATATTCAGGAAACGTTATGAATCCAGAACATTGTGCCTCTGGGAGCTGTATGAACACCCATACCTATGAAGAGCCTCCAGCATCTCTAATTCATTGTGCTGTGACTCCGCATGAATATGGAAACAAGTCTCAAAAATCAAAGGTGGTGTGTTAACTTGGCATAGTGTCAAATGAAAAAATAGGAAAGAAACATTTCTGAAAGAAGATCACATTGTTGATTACAACAGCAGTTATCTTCACTTCTGTCTGACGGTGTTGACTGGTAACATTTCTTAGGTAAAACTGGTTAGGGGCAGACAGCTGTAATCATATGGCATGATCAAACAAATGAGAGGAGAAAACCCTTCACAGCAGGCACCCAAACAGAAACCGTCGGGAGTCTCTTAAACCGATTTCCCAATGTCCTACTTTTCATATCGGAGACAGTTCAGAGCGTCCTCTGTGACTCGAGGATACTTTTTAAAATTAATTATGTCTCCAATTTAGTTTGCTTGGTTACTAAATAAGTCCACTCTAATTTATCATTCCTACTATTCCTTGGAAATCAAAAAGAGCCACCGCCAGCAAAAGCTCAACTGTGAATTCAATGCACGCAACACATATATAAAATATTCAGAGGCCACTCTCAGAGCCCAATCATTTATTTTGGAATACTTACAATTATTAGTGTCTTTGGCAACTGCTATAATTCCCATTGGCTGGTGGGGAATATCAGCCCTGAGAACTTTAGTATCTCCTCCCGTGAACTTGTTGGTCCGTAGCACAGCCCGCCGAGTCCAGTCAGACCAAAAAATGTAGTTTCCGTGGATAGCAAGTCCAAAAAATGTGCCAGGTCCTGACCTTACAATAACCTAACAACAAATACAGAAGGGTAAAGTATAAAGCATTCACTTAAAGATTATATATATTCGATATATAGTATATATTTGGGTGCTGCCATGTATTGTATACAAATCTCATGTTCACCAAGGCTGCATTTATTTATTCTAATTTAATAGTAAATTTAAAAGAACCGCATTTTTTGAAATAGAACAAATTGTAACAATCTAAAGATCTTTGTCACTTTAGATTAATTGAATGCATACTTGCTGAATAAGTTTTACTTTCACACACACACACACACACACACACACACACACACACACACACACACACACACACACACACACACACACACACACACACACACACACACACACACACACACACACACACACACACACACACACACACACACACACACACACACACACACACACACACACACACACACACACACACACACACACACACACACACACACACACACACACACACACACACACACACACCAAAATAAAACACTGAAAACCTAAATCAAAGTGAATTTAGGCATCACATTATTATAATGTACAGTATGAAATTTTTTTATAAATATTTATTTTGAGATGTCTTAAAGATAATCGCAAAGGTAATCAAAATGTAAAACCAGGAGAAATGTAGATGCATTATTACATATCCAATATCGACCAATAAAATCAATTAAAATACATTTCGGAAACACTTTAGTATAGGGACCAATTTTCATTATTAACTAGTTACTTATTGCCATGCTTATTAAATAACATATTGGCTGTTTATTAGTACTGTACTTATAAATCACATTCTTCATGGACCATATTCTACATACCTAATCCGACCCAATACCTAAACTTTACAACTAGTTTACTAACGTATAATAAGTAGAAAATTAGGAGTTTAATGAGGCAAAAGTCCTAGTTAATGGTTTGTTAATAGTGAGAATTGGACCTTAAAATTAAAAAAAAAAAATTTTAATATGGTATGGTACTGATATATCGTGCATTATAAAATTCCAGCCATCCAGCTGTCAAAATATTCACCATCACAATTATAAGTCAAAACACCAGTCCTATAGAGAAATGCATCTTACACAAGGATCAAACCAATGACTTACAATTAAAAACAAGAGACAAAAACACACTATGACGACCACTTTGAAAGTCTCTTTGAGGGGACTAAAACGAATGTGTAGGTTCAGGACACATGCTTTAAATAATCCCCCAGCAGCCAGTTTAGCCCAGATCCTGTGAGTGTTTAATGCAGGTGTCATGGTGACGGATACAGATATACATCACATGACTCCTTCTGGGAGTTTCCAGGCTGTGGGGCGGGAGGATGTCCCACAGCTCCGGAGACCCAACCATTAACAGGAACACGCTTGTAGCCGTGATCACATTAGCCCTGCCACCACGGTGGGAAAAGATAGGACAGGTGTTGATTAAGAGAGCCCAGCTTGAGCAAACAACAACTGGAGATACGAGGGGGGGAATGAGGAGCATGCCAGATGGTTTTTGATGGAGCATATTGATTCAGAATTAAATTTAGGGGTGCAAGCATTCTGCTCCAGCACTAATTATCTCTGTTTATCTGATCAAATAGATGTCAAATAGAGTTTTTGACTAACAACTATAGGCACATGCATTTGCTCGCAGTTCTGATGAGCATTACCAAACATGTACATCTATAATAATAGTCCTCTTTGTGTGGATGTGATATAAATGATGGCACCTCACAGTATGACAGACGGTGTTTCATCAGAGAAAGTCTAACCATGCGTACCGTTAAGCTTTCACTCAGTTTCACCACACAAACCTCTCCACTAAAACCAGTTGGGAGATTCCAAGTGCAAGGCAGTTTGCCAAAAGCCATGTTGATTTAGTTTTGCTTAATTCTTCACAGTTTAATTGGCTAGTTGATAGGACGGCCCGGCAGGGGTCTCAAAGTAAGCTTTCATTACCACTAGTGTGCTCAGTTTGGGAGGTTGAGGAACTGTAATTAACTCTTTGCCATGTTTCTTCAAAGTGGATAATTCATTACGATTAAGCTGATCTTGTGAAGGGTCAATGGACCCGGCATCAGTGGACACTAATAACTCCAGAGGGTCACCCGTCCTATGGGTGGTCATCAATTAATTATCGTCGAGATGTAGAGACCCGCTGCAAAACCCAATTGAGGTTTATGTTTTAGAAAATTAGAAAGAATTACTTCAACTGGTGGTTGCTATTTCCACTAATCATAAGCGCTCCATTAAATAATAAGAAACAAATAGAGAGAAAAAATGCAGAATGAACTGGAACAGGAAATGAACTAGAGTTAATTTAACATGATTCATTATTCAAAAAGCAATAATTAATCTGATTAATTAATCAGCATATCATAATTAATTTGCCAAAAGTTTGTGGTAACACTTGACAATAAGGTTATTTGTTTATTAGTTGCATTAGATAACATTAGACATGCATTGACTAACAATTAACTAACATTGGAACTATTTGTTAACAGTATTAAATACATTTGGTAAATGTAAAATTATAAAACTGATCAAATATTACATATTTAAAAAATATAAAAATATCACATCAACCTAGATTAATAAATGCTGTAGAAGAGTTTTTTATTTTCTGAAACATCACGAAAGAGAGAAAGAGTGATACTCACATGTCTGTGGGAGCCGTCATATTCACAGCGTTCAATTTTGCCCAGGCTGCCGTCAGAGAAATACAGCTTTTCCGCTTTATGGTCAATTGTGAGTCCGTTAGGAGTGAATACATCTGTGCTAATGATGACTTTCATGTTATTCCCTGCAAGAGTGGAGCGCATGATACTGGGGCGCTGCTCGTTCCAATTGGTCCAAAACATGAGGCTACAAAATACACAAAAATGAGAGGAATAGAAGTGATTTTACAGACAGCACTAGCGAGACAAAATTATTCAATACTGTCGCCTGCTGGTATTTTTAAACCGGCTCTATGGCGCAAGGGAATATCACTGAATTCACAAATAATAGTGGACAGAAAGGCCTCAGGGCCTATTTGACGTCCCTCTCACAAATTCCGTTCACAGTCTAATTCCACGGACTAATTGAAAATTAGTGATACATGCTGACATTCTATGCCAATTAATCATTTCAGGTTAGATTCTAATTAACAGCAGTCTGTAGTCCATTTGAAAAAGTGCCAGATTACCAAGTAAGCATATTCTCTCCAAGGTTGAGGGTTTAATGTAGTCGGGGAACTCAGGGTCAGCACATCTTTCTGAATATCAATGCTGTTCATCAGTCTCAAACGGTTCTTTTGGAGAGGATATTTAAGTGCATATACCATCCATGATGTCTGGAGAGTTGCTACTCTGCTGGGTCAGGAATAAAAATATTCCATCCACAACAAATTTCACATGGTGCCCTGCTCATCTGAAGAGGTCAAACTAATTAAGATGTTTTCCTTCTTGACTGATTGACATTCCATATATGTCAGTTTTCCTGTGTGTGACGAATCAATTTGCTCTCGATTTTTAAAGTCAATATGCTTCCTCCTGACATAAAAATCAATTTTGTTTCACATTACGTGTCCACAAAGGTTTCTCTATCAAGTGAATGTGTCCATTTTGTTTAGTCTGTAGCGAATTAAATCTTTCCCTCTGATGGAGCGGAAAAATGGCACCTTTTATAGGCATGTCACATGACCGATGACTGGGCTTTTTGAATGTTTTGAAGTGCAAATAAGCATTTCAATGCACCTGACAACAAACTCTCATCTGAAATTACATATGTTTTGTCCTGTATAAAAGTACAGTCCTTGAACAATGCTAAAAAGCACTCTCAATGCCATTTTTGTGATTTGACAGTCTTTGTAGACCGACAATATCAGATACCTAAGAGGGCAAAAAAAATAAAAAATAAGATCTTACTTTTGACATTCATCCAGGGACAAGACGTGGGGATGGTCATCCTCAGACATGGTGACAACGGCTTGCCTGGTGAAAGCTGCTTGTCGGCTCTGGTCTACTGTGTATCTGCTGATGCTTGAGGTGGTGGAGCTAGTCCAGTAAATTGTGTCCCAGGCACGGTGATAAGCCAAGCCCTCAACCGAACCCACATCTACAGAAACAACAAAATAGCTTGACCGTGCTTCATTCCCACTGGCTGAGACACACTGATTCCAGTCACATGGAAAGGTGATTTAATAGCATGTTTTCGTTGATATTACAATTTGGAAATTAACACACCACTGTGTGTTAATGCTTTCAACTCTTGAATTTATAGTTTAGTTGATTTTTTTAACAATATTTAAATACGTTTTGAAGAATTCCACGTTTTCACCCAAAAACTGCATAGAAAATGTGAAACTGAGGAAAGGCCATTTAACACTGTGATATTACCATATTAGAATGTTACAGAAGATTTAGATTTCAAATAAATGCTGCCATTTTGATATTAAAAATATTAAGTGGCACTACTATTTTGAACTGTGATAATATGAGGAAATATTTAATGACAACCAAAGCAGTATATTAGAATAATTTCTAAAGGATCATGTGACACTGAAGACTGGAGTAATGGCTGCTGAAAATTCAGCTTTGCCATCACCGGAATAAATTATATAAAAACATTTTTTTAATAAAATTGTTGTTTTAAAACATAATAATATTTCACAATTTATTTTTTAACTCTAAATACAGCCTTGGTACACTTTGTTCACTTATATTCTTTTTGATATTGAAATCACCCAGTGAACTTGTTCATTCAGAAAACGATATAATCAATCAAAGTGACATCTCAAAGCATTATAAAACGGTTAGGCTTTGTCTGCTGTCATGTCTAAAAATTCATCAGTGAAATAGCAATTGTTTAAACACAGAGGCTCTAGCTAAAAATGCTACTCTTTGAAAAATCTTAATAGAATACTTGGTAACACTTTACAATAAGGGTACATGAATAATCATGTACTAATGCTTAAATTATTACTTAATTCATCACATATTAATGATTATTAAAGGAGTTAACTAATTATGAACTAACAAAGAGCTATCCTTAACTACGACTGAAGTCATATGGATTCATGCATGAATAACGGCAGCCTTAACTACATGTTAGTATATGTTTGATAGTTAATGCATTAATTAACATTTATGGGTAAACTAAATCAAACAGCTTATTTAAGAAGGAATAAGAAATAATCCGACTTTGAAATTAATTTAAATAATTTAATACCATCATAATTTGAGCATTTGACATCTTCAGCATTGTCATAAACATTATTGGGTGGCAATGGATTAGTTGATCCTCCTCATCAAGTGTACAAAATACTAAATACACTAATGACTGATCTGTTTTATGTTCTTCTCTTTCCCTTTAAACTCACTCTATTGTGACTTATACACGGATGAATACAAAATTAAAACCCACAAAGAACATTTGTAGAACAATTCCTAAAGAAATGCTCAAACTGGGAAGAGTTCACTGTCCATCCAGACACAGCCGTGATGATCCTGTCCCTCCGCTCTCTGACTTCTTGAAAATCCACACAGCATCTTAACCGGGCTGAATACTCACTGTGTTAGTACATGTGTGTTTGATAGAAAGTATAACATAAATCATGAGCTGAGTTCAGTAAGTAGTTAACAGTGAATTCATTATGATTGGGCCCTCTCAAGTAAAGTCATGTCAAAATCAAACTTAACAAACCATTAGTTGATGTTAGTATATGGGTAGTTAATAATGAGTTAGTGATGTTGGGCCCTCTCAAGTAAAGTCATGTCAAAATCAAACTTAACAAACCATTAGTTGATGTTAGTATATGGGTAGTTAATAATGAGTTAGTGATGTTGGGCCCTCTCAAGTAAAGTCATGTCAAAATCAAACTTAACAAACCATTAGTTGATGTTAGTATATGGGTAGTTAATAATGAGTTAGTGATGTTGGGCCCTCTCAAGTAAAGTCATGTCAAAATCAAACTTAACAAACCATTAGTTGATGTTAGTATATGGGTAGTTAATAATGAGTTAGTGATGTTGGGCCCTCTCAAGTAAAGTCATGTCAAAATCAAACTTAACAAACCATTAGTTGATGTTAGTATATGGGTAGTTAATAATGAGTTAGTGATGTTGGGCCCTCTCAAGTAAAGTCATGTCAAAATCAAACTTAACAAACCATTAGTTGATGTTAGTATATGGGTAGTTAATAATGAGTTAGTGATGTTGGGCCCTCTCAAGTAAAGTCATGTCAAAATCAAACTTAACAAACCATTAGTTGATGTTAGTATATGGGTAGTTAATAATGAGTTAGTGATGTTGGGCCCTCTCAAGTAAAGTCATGTCAAAATCAAACTTAACAAACCATTAGTTGATGTTAGTATATGGGTAGTTAATAATGAGTTAGTGATGTTGGGCCCTCTCAAGTAAAGTCATGTCAAAATCAAACTTAACAAACCATTAGTTGATGTTAGTATATGGGTAGTTAATAATGAGTTAGTGATGTTGGGCCCTCTCAAGTAAAGTCATGTCAAAATCAAACTTAACAAACCATTAGTTGATGTTAGTATATGGGTAGTTAATAATGAGTTAGTGATGTTGGGCCCTCTCAAGTAAAGTCATGTCAAAATCAAACTTAACAAACCATTAGTTGATGTTAGTATATGGGTAGTTAATGAGTTAGTGATGTTGGGCCCTCTCAAGTAAAGTCATGTCAAAATCAAACTTAACAAACCATTAGTTGATGTTAGTATATGGGTAGTTAATAATGAGTTAGTGATGTTGGGCCCTCTCAAGTAAAGTCATGTCAAAATCAAACTTAACAAACCATTAGTTGATGTTAGTATATTGTAGTTAATAATGAGTTAGTGATGTTGGGCCCTCTCAAGTAAAGTCATGTCAAAATCAAACTTAACAAGCCATTAGTTGATGTTAGTGTATGGGAAGTGAGTTAGTTATGTTGGGCCCTCTCAAGTAAAGTCATGTCAAAATCAACTTTAACAAGCCATTAGTTGATGTTAGTATATGGGTAGTTAATAATGAGTTAGTTATGTTGGGCCCTCTCAAGTAAAGTCATGTCAAAATCAACTTTAACAAGCCATTAGTTGATGTTAGTATATGGGTAGTTAATAATGAGTTAGTGATGTTGGGCCCTCTCAAGTAAAGTCATGTCAAAATCAAACTTAACAAACCATTAGTTGATGCAGGGCACTTACGTTCGAATAGAACAAACATCTGAAGCAATAAGAATAACATACGAAAGGACTGGAATTGAGAACCGCTGCAATAGGGTGAGTTTAAAGGGAAAGAGAAGAACATAAAACAGACAAGATCAGTCATTAGTGTATTTAGTATTTTGTACACTTGATGAGGAGGATCAACTAATCCATTGCCACCCAATAATGTTTATGACAATGCTGAAGATGTCAAATGCTCAAATTAGGATTTAAATTAAATTATTTAAATTAATTTCAAAGTCAGAGTATTTCTTATTCCTTCTTAAAGAAGCTGTTTGATTTAGTTTACCCAAAAATGTTAATCAATGCATTAACTATCAAACATGTACTAACATGTAGTTAAGGCTGCCGTTATTCATGCATGAATCCATATGACTCCAGTCGTAGTTAAGGATAGCTCTTCGTTAGTTCATAATTAGTTAACTCCTTTAATAGTCATTAATATGTGATGAATTAAGTATTCATTTAGGCATTAGTACATGATTATTCATGTACCCTTATTGTAAAGTGTTACCGAATACTTTATTAATGGTCTGCAGAAATCCATCACTAATTAATCATTCACAATAAAAAGTGCCTGACAGCTTGCCTTTGCAGAAACTGTTGGAGAGGCCAGGGAGTAATTAACGGGGGATGTACGACTTTATTACGGAAATACAGATTATTAACGTCCTCACCCTCTCCTGGTGACAGAACGGAGAGGGTGTTCGCATGGGTTTCTAAGTGTGCATGTAGTCAAGGTAGCTGGGATTGGCTTTCATCTCAGGGAAACTGAGTGAACTCGAGTGTGGAGACGTCATCAAAAGAGCCAGCTCATTTCAACCTGTAGTCAACATCACACTCTCACTCTCTCTGGCTGGGGTACTTAAGCTCAAATAGATAGAGATGGAGGATATCTATGTGAACGTTACAGTGTGGCAGGGGTATGAATAGTACACGGAATGATCAAATGCACTTCTCCTCCAAACATGTCTCAAGTGAACATTAACAGGCTGGATACGGATCAAAATATATAATCTGTGCTTTAGGCTGAAATTTTAATTATAGACGTACTTCCCAGTCAAATTAGTTTTAATGTATAATGTATTTTATGCTAATAAAGTAATTACTCGAAAAATGTGCATGCCATTGTTTTAATTTAATTAGTTCATATTTTATATTAATAATGTATATAATATAATATTTAACTTAATTTAAAAAGGTAATGTATTCAACAGCATATTAGTTGTAGACATAATATTGAAATTACTACCAAGAATCTTGATATTTTCACAAACACTAACACTGTAAAAAATTATTGATTTGAATGATAAAAGACTGTAAAAATACTACGGCAAATACCTGTAAACTGGTTAAGAGTATGTTTGCTTACTGTATACAGTGAATAACTGTAATATAGCTAACTTTACCTTATATTTAGAGTAATTTTACATTAAAATATTATAAATTGACATTTCCAGAAGTCCCTGTGTGACAGCTTACATTTGATTTATTTTCAACTAAGTAAATTTCTATGCTTCAGTAATGGAAGTGTCAGTTCTGGCAACCACAGCTACCGTGTTTTTATTTTATTGTCTGTGTGTGTGTGCATGTAATTTTTTTTTTCAGTATACACTTGAGAGAAAACCAAAAAACAGTGATTCTAATTGATGTAAATTATGTTTTGTTACATATGTTAAACAAAGGCAAGGATGAATCGGAACAAAACCATTTTCATTATGACAAAGAGAAGCCTTTAAAAAAGGCAAATAAAGTAAAAGTGAAATCCTATAAAGGTCTAATAAGGAGCAATGGGGTTAGTTAAAAGAGAATTGAGAGTACTGTAAGTGGATAGTAGCACTAATCATGCAGCACAGACGCTTTCTAAGTATATCTGTATCCCATTAACCTCAGCAAAGTGATATGAGCTTGCTTACTAAGTACCAAAAAGGCATTATGGGATTTTTTCCTTGTTTAACTAAGACACAGAAATTGTATTTCGATTTAAAGGATAGTCCATCCAAAAAACAAAACTTTAGTTGTTTACTCACTCTTGTTTTGTTCTAAAGCTGTATGACTTACGTTCTGAGGACTGAAGCTTTTAAGCTTCAAAGAAGAATCATACCATGAAAGTCAATTATTAAATATATTTTTTTTAAGATGTATTTTTTGTGTTTGTACCTTTATTATGATAGGACAAACCAGAGCTGACAGGAAGTGAAGTGGGAAAGAGAGTGGGGTGGGACCGGGAAAGGTTCTCGACTCGAGTCGGGATTCGAACTCGGGACGCCTCTAGCGCAACACAGCTCTGTATGTCTGCGCTATCGGCATTGACAAATTATGACAGAATTTACATTTTTGAGCAAACTATTTGTTTTAAGAACATCCCCTGAAGTTCTGCTATCAATTTCATTTAAGAAATTCTGGTTTACATGTAAGTTATTGCAACGCCTTATTTTCCATTATTTTCCAAGTTCTGAATCTAAAATTACGTTGTGAACGACATATTAGGATCTGAAAGAAAGTCCATCTGTAAATATGCACTACAGCATATGCAGCTATAATACATGAGTTGTTTGATATGAAGAACTGTCATGATTGTCTCATTACATTGTAAGTGGATAATGCAAAGTCATTAGGCGTATTAGGTTTTCATTGTGGGCCACCATCATACGTGAATATCGATTGCGGCTGAAATGTCTGCCGTATATAGTGAACATGAGGAAATCAATAACCATATTCTGAACTTTCCAACAACAGTGACAGGCAGGATCTTGAAAAATATCACCCTGCTTCCACTCATATTTCTGTTACAGTTTGAGGACCTTGGAAATGAGACAAGCGATTTTAATCCATCAAGGGTGGGGACACAGAAAAAGATGCAGTGTTTTAAACATCTTTTTTGACAGTTAAATTGGTCCCATTTAGTTGCAGAAAAATGAAGGTAGCTATTATACCACTTTTACTAGATGTTGGATGCATCGAGGCCTTGCTGTACATCACAGGCAGTGCCACTTACGGTTTCCAACAAATGGCCTTTCATAAATGGCTGCTAAGAGGCTGGAATGGTTCTAGCGGCAGAACATTAAACAACATGTGGGTCACTGCAATGAGTCTGCATCAGGACGATGACAGGACCAAAAACAAATGCCCGCTTTTGTGGAAGAAGCATCTTTGGACATATTTTATGCCAAACAAAAGCCTAGCAATTAGCAGAATTTTTAAAACGTCCCTTGAAAACCATGAAATCACTTACAATAAAACCAACTGGACTTACTTTCAACTATGACTTGTCTTCCAGACCAATCATCATTGATCATCTGAATATTCCCAAAATGGATGTCGCTGAAGAATATGCGGTTGTGGTGTGAGGTCTGCTGCCGATAATCGAACGCCAGAGCAATGACGTTCTTGAAGTAGTCTGGATTCTCAAAAGGTTGGAGAGGGGAGTTAAGATCGCTCTCGTCAGACAGGTGGATGCTTTTCAAGATGGTCCTTTCAGAGTACAGAAGATAGCCCTCATATCTTTGGCAAGCAAAGCCATCTTCGGCTAAGTACCCATGAGCACAGGAACAAGTCCTTCTTCCGCTACCCAGGTGAAAACACAGCTGCTGACAACCTCCGTTGCTCCTCGCACACGGGTTGGTGCCTGCATGCAAAAGCATAGAAAGATATCACTGGATGCACACTGAGATATTCAGAATGATTGGGCTTTGTTCAAAGAAAACTTATGTGGCATAATAAAAATAAACTCATTAAGTTGAAACCTCAACCTTTCTCCCGGCCTTTGTTAAACACTTTCACATCCTTCAGGTTGACGCCAAGACCACTTCTTATCGTGACGGCCTCGGTGGCATCGCTCTTGAATCCACGCCGGATCGATCCGTTGGCGTGGGCTCTGCCACGGACGACACAAAAAAGAGTCTGACATCAGCATTATGGTGGTGGTTATCTAATTAAAAGCAGCGAGATTCGTTAAAACACACAGGAAAGCTGCTTTAACTCTAAAGCTGAGAAAACGTCACCTTGGCGGTGACTTATGGTACACCCTTTTTACATAAGGCCAACGGAGTCTGCCTGGGAGATGACAGAAACATACGGCAGGTCTCATAATAACCTTGCTCGGAAGGGGTTAATCCGTTGAGACTGGAGCAGCTGGCTCCGTGGGCCACTTTGGAGAGTGTAGCACTTAGTCAAATAATAAATTACCTGTCAGACCAGTAGATGTAAGCCCCGAACACAGCCACGGAGAACAGGTCCACATTGGCGGCTGACAGTACAATCTCTCGGCCCTCCCCGGTTTCGAGGTTGATCCTTTCTATCTTGTCGGTCCGGGCGTCGCACCAGTATAATCTATTTTCCTAGAAAGCAATTTGAAAATGCACATCAGCGCCTCTCCCTTTGAGCAGCCCCATTTTATCCGCATCAGAAGAAAAGAGAGCGAGTGGAGTATCAGGAAGTGGAACCAATTCGGCCTACCTCATAGTCAATGGTGATTCCATTCGGCCAGGCGATGCCAGAACTGACCAGGGTCACTTGGTCTGAACCATCCAGTCGTGCACGACCTATGCAAGGATTCTTCCCCCACTCGGTCCAGAACAAATAACTGTTAATTAGAAGAATCAGACGCGGAATACTACTTTAACCATGCCAAATTCTACATTTCATAGTGACTTTAAAGGAATAAAGGACCTCAGCCGAAAAAAATTTGAATTCTGTCATCATTTATTCACTCTATGCAGAAAATAAAAATATGAAGACTCCAAGCTTCAAAAAGGATTCAAAAGTAGCATAAAGTGATTCATACGACTCATCATCATCAAATATATTTTGACATCAGCCCTAGAGCACATTGACACGTTCATTAGAGAAGTATGAATCATTGTTTTAAACTGAATCTTTACAATTAATTATTTGATTTGATTTGTAAAACTTTATAAATCTGGATTACCACTTAACCATGCAATATTCTATAGTCCATAGCGACCTAATGGAATTGAATTAAAAATTCTGTCATTGTTTATTCACTCTGTCATTCCAAGTCTTCACAATTATTTTTTAACACATTTTTGTTAGAAGCAGTTTTTCATTGAATATATCTTGATATTGGGCCTGGAGCACCTTGGCATGTTCCTTAGAGAAGATGAATCATTTAATGAATCATGAATAGAATATAATCTTTCAATTAATCATTTGATTTGATGCTTAAAACTTCAAAAATCTGACTGATATGGTTCTTAATGATCAGGCTGTAGATATTAACACTGAACTAGATAGAGTCACATGAACCACTTTTATGATACTTTTTGCATCCTTTTTTAAGGTTGAAAGCATTACTCATTCACTACAAAACTGCAAGGAACATGTCTACGTTTGTGCTCCACAGAATAAGTGGAACGGCTTTGGAAAAAAATGATGGTGAGTAAAAGATGTCAAGAGTTTTAAGTTTTGGGTGAACCATTCCTTTAAAGTGTATAACTGTTGTTACACCCCCAAGGAAACATCATTCAAAGTTTGACTCAACTGGAAAAGGAAAAGACAGCTTTCACAGCCTTAGGCTTGAATAGGAGGCTGTTTTTTGGATGTCTGGGATTTAGAGGATCCCACTCCTTATGCTGTCTGCTGTCAGCAGATAGATGATAGATGGGTTAAAGCATCTACAACTTGTCTTTTCGCTGTGTGATTCTGATTGCAGGTTGTAAACATCAAATTCAAGGCAAACAAAGACAAAACTGGCAATATCGGAAGCCACAAATTTGACCCTAATTACTGAAACAATAGCATAATGGACTACAAAATGAGACTGTGCCTAAATGGAGATGCATATCTGCTGGTTTTAAATTCGTAATTTGGTTCATTAGTGGAGGCCAAGACATTTTAAAGCCAATTCTGTCAGCGAAACGGATCACAAAATGTATTTGACCTTCAAAGGTTTAAAATGCATTTTCATTTCTCTTCCAAAAGCTCATTATATTATCCGGTCTAATGCACTTGCATAGTTCCCCAAAATTCACTCAGTAATTTCTAAACCGATTCTAAAGGTTTATATTACTGAACTGCAGACATGGATGAAACTGATCCGTACCCTCTCTGTGGATGCACAGCAATGGCTCTTGGCTGGTCCAGCCCTTCTGATATTACAACTGACCGGTAGAGACCATTCAGAAGAGCAATTTCAATGAGGTTGAGGCCATGGTCTGTCCAGTAAAGGTTACCTGGTAAAATAAATCATTAAACAAATGAATAATAGATCATTCTTTTAAAATGCAATAAATTTTTTTACAAGTTTTTATTGTATTTAAATTATATTATACTATATCATGTTTATTGACCAAATATATGCAGCCTTGGTGAGCAAAGAAAAAAAAAGAAAAGAAAAATGCTACAAAATAAAATACATTAACCTGGCCCCAAACATTTTAATAGTAGTATATCTAAAGGCTAGAAATGCAATGATTTTATTTGGATTATTTGTGTCAGTGGTTAAAAAATGGCAGCATTCCATTCTTAAAATGATGTTTGTGTCTTACCAGCAATCCAATCGACTGCGATGCCCTCCACTCTGTTGATGCCAGTGGTGATAATGTCTTCCCTCCATGTCTGATCTCTCTTGGCTCTTGAGATGCGGTTTAATCCCATGTCTGTCCAGTAAATTGTATCATTGCCTGTATGACGGAGGACATATGTCACAAAGAACAAAGCTTGCAACATAAATAGCGTATGAGAAAGCATCTCAGACCCTTTACATCAAAAAAACTAAACAAGAGCAGAAAGAAATGAAGCAAAAATATTCTGGAAGTTTTGTATTCTTTTTATAAGAGACCACATGTTAATATCTAATTATTTTTAGTAGAAACAACAACTGCAGAAACCAACACGCATTTGGTAGGGAATATCATTCAAAATGCTACAGTTTAATACGAAACAAATTGTGTAGCACACAAATCAAACATGATTAGCAATGACTAAATACAGAAATACGCTCTAAATCTAACTGGTATTTTTGCTCTAAAGACTGAATGTGACGAGAGCAGTTATTTATTTGCATCTTCCTGTTATTACTGAATTCACTCTCGGCTAACGGATCTCTTACACGTGACAGCAGCCAGCTGGAAGGCCCTCATCCGTTTCATGCTCCAACAAGCTGCCTCTTAATAACATGCAAATGGTATGCATGTGTAATCAGCTGTCGTAGGCTGAGCTGGACTGGGGTTTTCTTCACCTGAGACGAGCGGATTCTGATGGTAGGCGAGAAACTCTCTGACCATCTGCCTCTATTGCCCTGCAGCTGAGGTCAGCAATTCTGCCATGTTTCCCAACCCACACAGCATGTGAAAAAACGAACTGTCCAGCTAATGATTTAAAGTTGCCAATTGAATATTATTTTATTAGTTTGAATGCATAAACCTCCATTCAGTTTAAGCAGATACAAAGGATGAAGTAGGCTATATTACAAGGTAGTGATTTTCTTGTTAAATTATTTTTTTATTGACAACATACATGCTAGTATATAATAATAATAATAATAATATGTTTTTATTAATAACAAACAAGGTGCACAACATTATAATATTTAATTATATTTTAAAATACAAATATAATATATTATTTTTTTGAATGACTGCCCTTATTTGTATGGACCAATTATCATCATCATCATCATCATCATCATCATCATCATCATCATATGATATAAGTAGTAGTAGTGGTGCAATTTTAAGGACCCATTATCATCATAATATTATTATTATTATTATGAAAATTAGTAGTATTTTACTTTACCATATTGATAATTTAAATAACTAAATAAATGAATACATAAAACATGATTATTAAGTTTAGCTGGTAAAAATACAATCAATCAAATCAAATCAATATAGTTTTTTTTCTTCGAATTTAAATAATATTTCACAACATTGCAGTTTAAATGGTATCATATTATATTGTATTTATTTGCCAAAATATATGCATTTTTGGTCAGCAAGACACTTTCAAATAAATCAAAATGCACTAACCCCCATACATAAAACATGATAAAAGATTATAATTTTAACATGACAAAATAAATAACAAATAGTTATACAATTATTGTAAATTATATAGATTTAAATATATTTTATTTTGACTTATCTAATTCAACACAATAATATAATAAAAAAAATCTATATTGATATACAGTTTAATTGATTGATTGACAGCCATAATTATTAGTTGGAGTGCTATTTTAATTTACCATATTGTTAATTTAAATACACACACACACACACACACACACACACACACACACACACACACACACACACACACACACACACACACACACACACACACACACACACACACACACACACACACACAATAACACACACACACACACACACACACACACACACACACACACACACACACACACACACACACACACACACACACACACACACGCACACACACACGCACACACACACACACACCTAACCCTAAACCTACCCCTTACAGTAAACCTGTTTGCATTGTTACACTTTCAGATAAACATCATTTACTATTTTTCAGAATTTGTTCCCTTGTGGGGACCACAATGTCAAAAATGTCAGGTTTTACTACCCTTGTGGAGACATTTGGTCCCCACAATGTAGCATAAACAAGTACACACACAGCCCAATCTGTATAGTCTACTTATGTTTACATCAGTTCTAAACTGACTGCAAGTCTATATGCACTATTTTCAGCACAGTGTTTGTTTGATTATGGGAGTAGGAGTAGGAAATGTCAGGCAACATTTAAATGACTACAGCAGGTAGTCTGCACTACTGCATGCATATGTGTTTGCATGATTATGAAAATGTCTCATATTATTGACTGTTAGAATGCTAATGTGGTACCATCACATGTGGACTGCCCCCTTGACGCTCACTTCACTTATGCCACTTGTCACCACAAAATGTTCCCCCGAAACAGGCTCAACAATCTTGCATCAGACCGCTGTCAAATTAACCTCATTCACAGAATGAATAATGCATAGTATGACAACAACCCCTCAACGCCATAAGCGTGGTGATGATGTCGGCTCTACTTCCATTTGCTAGATTATCTACTCTACAGTCTACTCTACTTTCTGTCTTTTATAGTTGTAGCTATAAGATATATAAAGTGAACATTTATCTCTTTGCACCTACTTGTTTAACCAATCTGAACTGTTTATCTCTACTGCATGTGATATGCAGTGTTGCTAAGTCCCTTCTGATCTGGTAAGAGACTGTGTAGCTAATATGAGACTGTATATCTGACAACAAACAACATAAAAAAAAAAATTCACAAAGCAATACATGCCTTATCTTTGTTGTGCACATAGAGATGATTCAGAGAGCGCTTCTATACACTTGTGAACAGAGTGGAAGATAGCAGGACTGAGTCATGGGAAGAGCCGTGTTTGTACCTGCATGAAAGTCCACGCCAACGGCAAACAAGGTGCCGCTGATAGGCATCAGTGTCTCGCTGTGGTCACCGGGATCCAGAGCGATTCCACGTATCCCCTCATGAAAAGAGTACATCAGAAAAGAACTCAGGCCTGTGATAGACAACAGCAAGCGAGAGATGTTAGATGGAGGTCAAACGGACATCATACAGTTTTCTTTGGGCACCTTCCACATAACAAAACAAGCAGCTAATCCAAAGACAACAAGAATTCCTGATAGAAGTTAAGAAAAAAAAAACGTGACATCCCCACAAAACACAAGGACAGGGGCCAAGACAGCAGCCTACCTTCACAGGAGAGACGGTCACTGCGCAGGTTGTAGCCAATGGTGCAGGCACATGTGCGTGTGTTTTCAGATGTGGGCAGACAGAGCTGCGAGCAACCGCCGTTATTCAACTGACAGGCATTCCTACCTGAGAGAGACCACGATAAGAGCAGAAAGCATGTTGATGAACAAAAAAATCAGTCTACTTGTGGAGAAAACTGCTGACTGTAGCTTTTGGGATTCACTTATGCATTGTTGCAAGATAATAATTACAAACAGTTCTGAAAACATACATTTGCGACAAGTAAAATATCTCATTTCTGATTTACTAGTGCACCAAATTAAATAGCAAAAAAAAAAAATTAATTTTTCATATATTTCCTGAACCCCTCGTTTATCCCATTGTTTACTGTTTAGACAGTGACCCATTTATACAGTATGAGAAAATATGACAGCCTTTACAATTAAACTAAATATATATAGTCTTCATACCGAAGCAAATTATTAAAACATCTGGCAAATATTGAAATTGACTCTGCAGCTTATTTTAAACTCAATGATAATGTGTACACTTTTTTAAGACTCTCATGCTCACCCAGGCTGTGTTCATTTGATCAAAAATTCAGTGAATATAGCAAATGTGAAATATTATTATAATTTAAAATAATGCTAAAATATTTTTTTAAATATATTTCAATAAATAATAAAATTTAATTTATTCCTGTGACACCAAACCTGAATTTATTTAATATATAACTACTCTAATTTAATTACAATTATTCTATTTGTCTTACAGATAATATTGTCATACAAACTCCAATTTCTACTGATAAAAACTAGGACTGTCAATATAGGGGGTAAAATTTTGTTCAATATCAATATCAAATATAAGAATGAAATCATAATAATATTCAATTTGATATGTTAAAATTAGTGCTGTCAAATTGATTAATTGTGATTAAATCACATCCAAAATAAAGGTTTTTGTTTACATAATATATGTGTGTACTGTGTATATTTATTATGTACATATAAATACACACACATACAGTATATATTTTGAAAACATGTACATGCATTTACATGTTTATATTTATATTCAAATAATTTATATATATATATATACATATTTTTAATATATAAACATAATATTTTTCTTAAATATATACATACATGTGTGTGTGTATTTATATATACATAATACATATATACACACACTACACATACATATACTGTATTACATAAATAAAAACCTTTATTTTGGATGCTGTTAATCATAATTAATCGTTTGACAGCACTTGTTAACATATTCAATTATAATCTAAGTTAAAAATGTACTCAATCAAAACTCATAAAACAAAACTGCAATGGAATTGATGGTATATATGATCCTCTTGAATTTTGAATGAAATTCAAGTCGAATTTCATTATAATTGTAGCTATCAATAAAAGTATTGCGAGTTCCGTTTAACTTATTTAATTATGTTTAAATCCATTCCACAAATTTCTGTAGCTTTGCCCCCAAAATTAGCAGATACATTTCTAAAAAAGTTTGCAGATTCTATGCGAGCCTGCTTATGAGCCATACAAGCAAAGCTGAAGCAGTTGACTAATTTGAGACAGTTTCTGAGTTATGTCATTTACGCTTTTATATGAAAGCAATTCATTAACAGTTTCGGCCACAATAGAATGGTTGTACATTTGGAATATCTTTCCTCATTTGATGAAAGGTTTTAGTGTTGCTGTCAAGTAACAGATGACTTGACATTCTTCCTGGAAGTCTTCCTCTTGTCTTAATTGTATAACTGAAAGTGAAGGGGAGGGAAACTGCACCACTGTGTATTAGCACAAGCTCTCAGGGAAAGCTCAGCTTGCACATCTACGACAGTAATAAGACAGCTCTGCATTATGAATAGAGAGGCTAATTGCTGCCGGAGAAATTTGGTGGCTGGATTGATTTACATTTGTGCCCGTTTAATGGTCATTCCTTATTCAAGTCGACAGTTTAGTGGAATCCACAGCAATGCCGTTAATGGATCTGCCATTAGTGTGAATTATTTGCGTAAAACTCACAAAATGGAAAACCAATATCTGAATATATCTCTGCATGCACACAGGGAAGATAAGCTTGTTATATTATGTAACAAAAAAAAGGTAGAGAAGAGAAAAGAGTGTATTCACTTAAAGCTATTTACAAGTAAATTAAACAACACAGTATAATGCTTAAAATTTGTGGTCTTGTTTATTTCAGCACATTTATTTCTACACGCTACTTTAAGACTCTTCACCTGAATATTAAAAAACTGTTTTGTGGCTTTTAGTCCATGTCTATTAACTTTAAGGCTAATTTATATTTGCTCAATCCTAAACAAGGAAAACTGAGCAAAAATTTTTTAAATAAGAATTGTATCCAATAAATGGTCTCAAGAATGAACATTTACAGTAATATCAAGTAGCTAAATCATGATACTTGGCAGTGTTGTTTTAGCCCCATTGAGATTTTTTTCAAATTATTTAAATTATTGTTTATTTTTTTAATTCATTGATTGCAATTTAAGTTACACAGTTTGAGTAATATTGTAGTGTCTTTTTTCTTATTCATTTTTATTTTAGTTTTAGATAATTTTGTACATCGGTTTAAATTAGAAAATGAGAGATTATTTACTTATTATTTATTTTTAATTCAGTTGAAATGTATTTTCTATTAAAAATATTTTTTAAAGGTTTTGGTTTCAGATAACTACCGTGCAAGTGGCTGTGATTTAACTAAAGCCTACAGGCTACTTAAAAACTCTTTGACATGTCCTGACCAAATTTCCTGTTCTTTTGGGAAAATGTCTAGACCGGAAAGAAATCCCACAGCTCTAAAAAGAAGTTAAACTTCAGTTATCCGTTTCAAAGACAATGACTGGTCAAGATATTTTTGCAACAACCTTGGCTGTATCTCAACGCACCTTTCTGACCATCTCTGTCATACACCTTCACGTGTACCACTCCGCTGGTCTTATTGCGCAGCACCGCCGGGTTACGTCCATCCCGTTTGGCGACCGTTCCCAGCTGAGCCAGATCGTCATCGGCCCACCACAGCTTGCCACCTGGAAAAACAGATGAATTATTAATTTCCCAAAGTCACAGAACTAGCAGGTATGACTGCCAATGGAGACACATGCCATTATCGTTTGTTTGTCCCTTTTATACCACATGCATATAATCCGGTGGTTTGCTGTGCTTTTCTCGGTGCCAAAACTATGCTACGCCACAGTGTACGGGTGGGCAAGGGAGGTGGTGGGAGAGAGTGAGCGAGCGAGCGAGTTAAGTAAAGAGATAGGACTTGAGCATTATGCATGTTCCCTTCCCAGTGTGAGTCAATGAGGCAGAGCTCAGGGCGGCCTGGCTACGTGCCCTGGCTGAAGACAAGGACTCTTCCTTCACAAAGCCATCAGAGTGCATCTATTCTCACAGCGGTGCTGCAGCTAGCAAGCCCCTCGTGTTGTTTCCGCTCTGTAAGGCTGAGAGTGCCACAAAGGACCTCAGAGATTGTCCTTGGCTCTGAGCCTAGACCATATCTGTCTGCTGCAGGAATACAGGAGAGCCGGAGACAGTCGTAGCCATGCAACCGTAAAATGAAACACATATTTGTTTAAGTACAGAGGGATTGAATGAACCAAATTGCATTGAATGAATTGGATAAAAGAAGATAATCAACAAAATCACAGTTTCAGCCAAAATGTCACATACTGCTATGTGATTTCTGCAATAAAACTGTACTTACTTTGGATTAGCAACTTAAAAATAACATTACAAAGATTTTAAAAGCTTTTTTTTTTGTGATGGACATTCCAACAAGTTATTAAGATTTTACAAAATAAATAATAATTGTAGACAATTCCTACAATTGGGTTGAAAGGTTTGACTACTTTAGATTTTGAGTACAAATCTTAATGTTTAAGCATATAATGAATTCTAGGGAAGTAGTAGTGACAATATAAGACTACAATGATAAACTTTAAATATGAGTAACTGGGAAAAAAAAAACTGTCAAACTTGGATTAGTCAATGACAAAAAAATAATCTCAGGAATAAATTACAATTTAAAATGTATTAATATAGAAAACAGTTATTTTGAATTCTAATAATATTTCAAAACCTTACTGTTTTTAATTTATGACCAAATAAATGCAGCCTTGGTGAACATTTAAACAAACATGTATATGCAAAAAAAAAAACTAACTGACCACAAACTTGTGAACCAAAGTGTTTATATATTATGCAGCGATGCATTTGTACACCTATAACTTGTACCCTAAAATGCTGTCTCCGTAGACAGCACACTAGGTTTTAAAACAGACCAATTGTCTACTGCATACTTAAACCCTTTCATATGTACACTTAATGATGAGTACAAGCACACATATATTTTTCAACAGGACATTCCTCCTCCATAAACCAGAAACAAACACTAGTGTCATTTAGGCCACAGTGAGCCTCCATGAAGATATTTGCTTTCTGTAGTGAGGCCAGGTGTGTATAAATGACATCCTACCCTGAGCAGTCAGAAGCGTATTTGACATTCAAAGATTGCTTGCATAGGTCATCACTGCAGTCAATATTAATCTTTACCTGTCCAGGGTGAGAGACATCAATGATTGCTTCTGGGTGTAATGTCCACTTAAACTGTTTGATCACAGACCGGCACAGGTCTTTAGGTGACACACAGCCCGCTAAACAGCAGCTTGCACTTCCCTGAGTGGTCACATCCCATTAAAGATTGTACCAGGAGAAGGTGGCGAGATTGCATCCTGTCAGTAAAATTGCTTTCATTTCTTCAGTCATCATGCTCTTCAATTACTGCTTCACGGTCTAATAACGGATGTGACTTTGATGCAAGGCGACCATTGGATTTTTTTCCCCTAATAATGATGCTGCATCTTTCAACCAGCCGCTGCTCCTATCGATCTCCTGATGATCTGTCTCTACTGAGTGTATTTCTCCTGCACACCTCGCTGTAACGATAAGGCCTGTCCCTCAACACATGCTACATGGTGCTTGATTTTACCAAGCCAGGTGGCTGAAATCGTAAACCATTTTCCTTACTGCAAGACTAAAGTAAATTTACAGGGACATCAACTGATAGCGTGCTATACAGGTTAACCTTGGCAAATGCCCTAATTTATGTCGCTTTTGCTGGGAGGGAGATAGTGCCGATAGAGACCAAAGATCTTATGCAGTTTGTATCAAACATTGGCCAGCTACAACATGCATCACATGGAAATTGAATTATTTGATTTCATTCAAGTTCGAAACATGGATAAGAAAAGATGTATTTAAGTATACCTGATAAGTTATAAGCAAATAATTATAAAAAAAAATGTATGTACTGTATGTGGCGGTCACTTACATCTTAAAAACCTTCAGGTTTTTGGACTCACATTCCGGCGTCATATTTGCTGAATGAAATCCAATACTAAATTCTTACTCATTTTGAGGGGCTGATTGCAAACAAATAGTACCCGTTTCTCACTTTAATGTATCATCCTTTAATCACCAGAAAACTGCTACAAAGACATCCTATCTTCCTTTGAGGAAGATTACAGCTATTTGTTCAATTCTCAGCCAATTTTCACATGTATGAATGATTCTCAAAACATTATTGTATGCTTAGTCCAGGGTTCAAGGTTAGAATTATGTCCAGTGCCTACATTTGCTGCGTATGTTGGTGTTTTACTACATTCAAGTAGTATACGACATTTTGTGAAAAACAAATACAATTACAAATAAAATGAAATTAAATACAATTTATCATGTACATTTCCATAAGATTAAATGGAGTATTTGCACATATTTCCCATTCCTTTGCAGATTGTAAATTAGATTATAGAATACGTATTTTTGTCATTACATCTGAAACTTTTCATATTTGACTGCTTTAATTATTTTGATAAGTGCAGATAAATAAATTGTACACTTATCATATACAGATAATACAATTTTAAATCATTATTTTATGAAAAAAAAAAAAAAAATAGTTTATCAATATTTTTAAACACGGCATACTCAAATTAAGTAATGTTAGGCTTAAACTATTATATAAGTATTATTGCAAAGAAGTCACACATATATTAGTAAAATAAATAATATAACAACAGTAACAACAATAGATATTTTAAAATCCCATTTTAAAACAGTTTAAGACCTGACAGAAAAACAGATACAGCCAATACGTGTCCAGCATACATGTGATACTGTTTAAAAATGCATCCCAGAAACTACCATGAAGTTGGTTGAGAAAATGACCAGAGTCTGCAGAGCTGCAGTCTAAACAATGGATGGTTACCTTAAATACATTTTGTTTAAAAAAAATTGGTTGCTACATAATTGTGCCATTTCATAGTTTTGATGACTTTTTAAATTCTGTAAAATAATATAAATAAAGATTTAGAAAGTGTGTCCAAACTTTTGACTTTTAATGCATGTGGGCTGAAGGGACAGTAAAATATTCAATTTTTTTTCTCTATGCTGAATTGGACTCTTTGTTCCCTGATGACATTCTCATGCTGCATAATAATATATATCATTCTTTTAGATCTCTGTGGGTAACCTGCATGGCAATGTGCCAAATGCATTATAAAAACACAGAAGTATTTGAAAGAAAATCAGCGTTTTGTGTGCTTGCAAGGGATAGCTGTCTTATCATAAAGACTATACGTGCAAACCCCAGTCTGCTTTACTTATCACAAAGATAACATCCATCACACTGAGACTCTTTCATCTCCTCGCCTTGTTTCCTTTCGCATTCACATTGAGGTTGTGATTACTTTACATTTTATACCATATAATCAACTTCATATGCATGTTAAGGAAAATCATGCTGTGCATTTGCGAAGGAAAAAAGTTAATGATCTTATATTATTGCTTGACTAGTTCATATTCAGCAAGGAAGAGTGAAACATGGAATTCTAAGTGAAATTCCACTCACCACCCACTTATACACCAACTCAAGGGTCTGCGAGATCATCCGCCCACCTGCATGCATATCTAATCGGCCCTAGGCTCTGAGAGGGTCTTTTCTTTATAAAGGTGTGATACGGCTTGAAAAATGTGTAGAATTGATCCATAACGCTGGCGGCACGTGGCATATGTTGGGCATATATATGTATGTGTCCGGCTATACATACACAACTGCATATACACAAACACACAATATACATCTACTATTTAAAAGGTTGGGGTCAGTAAGATTAGATTTATTTATTTTTAATAGAAATTAATACTTTTATAAAGCAGAAATGCACTGATCAAAAGTAACAGTAAAGACTTTGCATAGTTACATAAACACTATTCTATAAACATTAAAGACTATTTAACAATAAACACTATTTAAAAATAAATACTATTCTTTTAAATTCTATTCCATTCCATTCTATTCTCATCTAAGAATTCTGGAAAAACGTTTTACAAGTTTCTAATATTAGGCAGCACAACGGTTTTTGACATTGATCATAAGAATTGTTTCTTCAGCACCAAATCAGCATATTACAACATTTTCTGAAGGATCATGTGACACTTAAGACTGGAGTAAGGGCTGCTAAAAAAAAATCATATTAAAATAGAAAACTGTAATTGTAATCATATTTTGCAAAACTGTATTTACTGTATTCTTGATTAATCAAATTCACTACTCAATTCACTATTCATCTTCACAATGTTAAGAAAATCAGAAATGTGATGTAATAGAAAACTGTCTACTATAAAATAATCAACCAGCTACTGGATTTCTGTATTGATTTATTGAACTTCAAAGAATTTCAACTCATATCATATTGTAGCCTTCCAAGAGGCTCAGCATATCTCAACACAAGCAATCACACAAAAACAAAACAAAAAACCTGGCAGTTTGTCATACTATAAATGAGAAACATAACTATCCACCAAACAGAGCCATAGGTTTTTGCAGAAGTAATGGAAAGCATTTCCTCTATGAAACAAAGGCCTATTAATTGTGATAGATAGCACTTACTGAATGCATCCTTTTGCTGTTTTGCTGTACCGTGCTACTTCTTTGAAAGTAACCCATTAGTCTTTGTGGCAGCCTGCATTCTGCTCCCAATTTAATAATGACTCAAACTTTGTTTAATTAAAAGAGTCTGTCACCACTTCTTATAAATTGCATTTGTTTTTCAGCTCATCATAGCTGCTCTAAAATAGAACGTGACTATAGAGGCTTTCCAAAGATTAATACCTTTGCAGCATGCAGAAAGTGTAATCAGTTAAAACTGGGGTTTAGGGAAATACATACATGCTAATGAATAATTTGTGGAAATAAGTTTCAACCCACGAAGACAGGCAGAGAGTAAAGTGAGAAAACATGTCAGATGCAATCCAAAAAAAGAGTGTAATACATTTAGGCAAAACCTAAGAAAGTGAAAGGGAATTCGTCTAATACAAAAAAGTGAAAGCGTGCAATTGCAGGCTTTGCTACATTTACTGCTTTCATTTGCTTTAGGGTGAACAAAAAATAATAAAAAAAGTTTATGCAATTATTGCCGCGTCTGACGCTGCCAATATGAGTGAATTCTCTATAATCCCTAGAATTACAGATTTTGGGCAATGGTTAGAGCTGTAATGTGAGTCATACAGCAGGCCTAAAGTGTGTGATTAAAAATTGCGTCAAATCAAATGGATATCATCCAAGACAGCCTTTATTATCTTGGTCTATATAAAAACTAAATCAATCAAAACTTCACCACTTCTCTAACACTGAGATGTATGTTTACGCTCCTCGGGGAACCAAAAGTTTGTCTTTATTGTCATACCATGATGGATTTCCAAGGGCTAAAAAGAAATTGTTAAATCTATTTTGACAAAATGTCTTGAGTTGTCTGTCTTTTCCCTTCTGAAGCAACATAGCTGTAGACTCGCAGTGCCAGGCATGACTATCGATAAAGTCTGATATATTTCACAACTCATTTTGTAACTGGCCTTCTTGACATAAAGAGAACATCGGACCAATATGTAAAGTGACTAACAAAGGTTTTGTAATAAACAGACGTTTAGGAACGGTAAAATGAAATGCTGGCCAAAAGCACATATTGGTCAAGCAATCTCGAAACAGAAATAAATGGAAATGTGTGTTGACTATCTTTTAATATATGAAATAAGTACAGATACAGAATAAACAGGACAAAAGGTGAATATCCAATTCTGAGTGTGGTTATCTAATTCAATTGCTAACAGACTATCTTTTCGAAATCCAAAGGCAAAATCCTTGCAAACACTGACAAATCCATTAAACAGATCTTTTTAAGAAACACTCGTTGTTCCAGCCTGGTATCTTTTAAATACAAATTGTTTCCTTATAAAACTGATAAAATAGCAGCCAGGAGCTAACCAGCTAATCAGCAGCCATATCACCCTGCAGCCCAAGACTGGTAACCCACTGTAGCTAAGCAGGGTTGAGCCTGGTCAGTACCTGGATGGGAGACCTCCTGGGAAAACTAGGTTGCTGTTGGAAGAGGTGTTAGTGAGACCAGCAGGGGGTGCTCACCCTGCAGTCTGTGTGGGTCCTAATGCCAGAGAGTAGTGACGGGGACACTATACTGTAAAAAGCACCGTCCTTCGGATGAGACGTTAAACCGAGGTCCTGACTCTCTGTGGTCATTAAAAATCCCAGGATGTCCTTCGAAAAAGAGTAGGGTGTAACCCGGCATCCTGGCCAAATTTCCCCATTGGCCTCTGACCATCATGGCCTGCTAATCATCCCCATACACTGATTGGCTTCATCACTCTGTCTCCTCTCCACCAATAAGCTGGTGTGTGGTGGGAGTTCTGGCACAACATGGCTGCCGTCGCATAATCCAGGTGGATGCTGCACATTAGTGGTGGTTGAGGAGATTCCCCCCCTTCTATGTAAAAGAGCTTTGAGTACCCAGAAAAGCGCTATATAAATGTAACAAATTGTTATTATTATTTATATAATCAGATGGTATGTGGGCATGCCATGTGAGACTAATTTACACATTTCTTTACCGCTTTTGACTTTCACTTATTTTTTCTTATAAATGTGCTCCTTATGGTTTATGTTGCCACAGCAACAAAGTACAGTAATTTAATAAAAAATTCACAAACACTAATTAGAATAACAAACGCAGATAAAATATCAGTCATATGCCATCAAATTAACATGTACTATATGTGTCCATTTTCTTACAGATAATGGTGGTTAACCTTTGACCCAAGCCTGACTAATGAAGAGGGAATTAGACGTTCTATCACTTACCCATGACTGCTAGAGCCGTGGCTTTAGTTAAGTCCCTCTTCATGCTTTCAATGACCTCAAAGCCACTACCGTCCAGATTGCACCTGTTGATAGTACCATTAGCAGAACTCAGCCAATACATCTTCCCAGCTGGAAAGTCAATCGAAAGTCCTGAGGGGAAACAAGAATCAGTTAGAAACTGTTCTTTGGAGTGCTGGTAGGGAGTTGTTACTTCAAAATATACCTTACACATCCTGTTACTATATATGTATCTGAACATGAGATGATTGAAATATAGTTGCGACCTCTTTGTGACACTCTAAATCACTTCACTAAAATTGAATCTGTCTAAAACCTGTTTCAAAAGTGGAAATGGTGAGAGTTTGACAGAGAGGTAAAATTGATTGTGACAAGTGAAGGATATTTCAATTGAGCATCAGGACAGCTCTGACTGTGAGGGGCTAGTGCCTGATAGACTCCCAACAACAACAACTGACTTTCAACTCTCAGGCATCTTCTCCAAGACTGCCGTTAAAACAAAAGAAGCATGTGCTTTGCTTATCAATGTACGCACATGTACAGGGATATAAAAAGGACATTTATTTAGGCTTGAGGATGGGAACTGTGTAGATGTTTTACTCAAAAGAAAAAAAAGTCTGAAGTACTACTATTCTGCTGTGTATTAAAAAGTAAACTTTTTATTAGCTTTTGAAATAGACTGATGAAATCAAATGGCCAGGGAGATTTTTCCATTCAAATAACTTTTACGCATAAACTTTGTAAAGCAACCTGATAAATAGCAATTTTCTCAGGGTCCTGACTTTGTAAGGCTGTGAATAGGATACGTAATACATATATAATATTATATATATGAAACTTATATTCTGAAAGTTGTTTAAACTCAGCAGCAGTTTGTAGAGACTCAAGTTCAAGTTCACAATGGTTATATTTCAGCTCTTACTCTACTGTAGGTCAATACTATGTTGGGGTGGCTAATCAGACGTCTCTTCACAAGGACAAATGACAACAGTTATTTGACCACAGCCAATTACAATATAGACTGAAATGGATTTTTCTGGCTGTTTTAAATAAAAGTTATGTAAAATTGTTTTTCTTAAAAAGTGGAAATAAGACGTGATGGCATGCAAAATATGAACTTTGTACATTCGAGGTCTAAATAAAAATTAAGGTATAATAAAAGCATGATTTTCTTCTTGGAAATCTAATTAAGTCAAATACAAATGTTCTATTTCAATAAAGTACAAACTAAAAAAAGACATTTTTTTCCTTTATTTAACCAAAAAAGACTCAAGTATATCAATGAAGTACAATTCCTCTTGCACTTTAAACTACTGTGATTGTTAAATTGACAAAAGAATTAGACATACCAACTGGTTCTCTCTGATTTTGATGAAGAACCTTCCTGTTGCTTCCATCCATATTGGCTACATTTATTGTGTTTCCATCGGTCCAGTAGATTTTTCTAGACCATGACAAAGCAAATTTTAGGAGAAACATGAGTCATAAGTTTGTATTTAAGATTGACAATAGAACGATAGACAGACAGACAGACAGACAGACAGACAGACAGACAGACAGACAGACAGACAGACAGACAGACAGATAGATAGATAGATAGATAGATAGATAGATAGAACATAAATCTTACTTAATCATGCATGCAATCTGTCCATGTGGGCTGCTTACCCTTTGGCTGGGTGCACTGTCAGACACTTTGGTTTGTCAATCCCATGGATGACTGAGGTTTTTAGAGATCCGTCTAGGCGGGCAACATTGATCTGAGTCTCCTCATTCTCAGAGCTCAGCCAATACATATTCCTCGAGAGCCAATCTACTGCCAGCCCACGGCAGTTTTGAATATCTGAACGTACCAGAGATAGCCATTAGCACAGAGGTGCCCATCACAACAAACCTCATGGGTGACTGCAACACTTCTGCATACGCTGTAATAAAATGTCTTGTGTGCAAAGGCACATGGTCTGCATGCTGATCAGTTTGAGAAGGTTTAAGAAATACACCATGCTTGAAAACAGCACTTAAGAAAATCTACATCAGTCTTCATCTCTGACTTATCTTGCTTTTCTTAATGCAGTTCAGAGAATCAATCGCCGGAGAACTTCACAAACAATCTCTCCTATCATGTAAGATATTATTTATGTTCTGCCGCACACTTCTTCAACCGTCATTTTTTAATGCATGCCGCCTGTGAACACAGTCTTCTCGTAATTGAAAAAAAACTACACTGAACAAAATTATAAACGCAACACTTTGTTTTGCCCCCATTTTTCATGAGCTGAACTCAAAGATCTAAGACTTTTTCTATGTACACAAAAGGCCTATTTCTCTCAAATATTGTTCACAAATCTGTCTAAATCTGTGTTAGTGAGCACTTCTCCTTTGCCGAGATAATCCATCCACCTCACATGTGTGGCATATCAAGATGCTGATTAGACAGCATGATTATTGCACAGGTGTGCCTTAGGCTGGCCACAATAAAAGGCCACTTAGCAGTTTTACTGTGTTTGGGGGGGGGTCCGATCAGTATCTGGTGTGTCTCACGCAGTGCAACACATCTCCTTCGCAAAGGGCAACTGTGGAATGTTGTCCACTCCTCTTCAATGGCTGTGAGTTCTGGATATTCCTGGAACACGCTGTTGTCTCAGCATCCCAAACATGCTCATGCCGGTGAGTATGCTGGCCATGTACTGGGATGTTTTATTCCAGGAATTGTGTCGATCCTTGCAAAAGCGTGCATTATCATCTGAGGTGACTGCCAGCCATCACTGTGCATTCAAAATGCCATCAATAAAATGCAGTCCATAACATATGCCTTTAACCCCACCGCCACCTTGGGCCACTCGATCCACAACGTTGACATTAGATAAATTAGCACAGAGGCCCTGCCCGAGATTCACGTGAAGAGAAACAAACGCCTCGAATGGGTGACTACGACAACAAACACTTCTGCATGAATGGTTTCTGACAGTTTGTAATAAAATTGTTGCAGCAGCTGTCCGGGTGTGTGCAAAGGCACATGTGGTCTGCGGTTGGATGCTGACAAATTCTCACGCCTTTGAGAAAGTTTAAGAAATACACCTGCAGTGCTTGAAAACAGCTGTGGGATTGTGCTGTGTAATAAAACTGCACATTTTAGAGTGCCTCCAGCCTAAGGCACACCTGTGCAATAATCATGCTGTCTAATCAGCATCTTGATATCCCACACCTGTGAGGTAGATGGATTATCTCGGCACAGGAGAAGTGCTCACTAACACAGATTTTGACAGATTTGTGAAGAAATTTGAGAGAAATAGGCATTTTGTGTACATAGAAAAAATCTTAGATCTTTGAGTTCAGCTCATGAAAAATGGGGACAAAAACAAAGTTTTGCATTTATAATTTTGTTCAGTGTATTTAAGACTGAGTGTCAGCAAAATAAAACTATTTCAGCTCAAACCTACAATGTGGCAGCAGAGAGAGGAAAAAAAAAACAACTTATTAACAGCATAAAAATGTAATAACTGTCACTTAAACTATAGCATAAAAACAAAACAAAAAAATAGCATAAACATAATCTACCACTATTATTGTGTTTATTGAGAAAAATCCTACATCACACAGAATGTGAAAAAAAGAAACAAGAAAAAAAACTTTGACTTGGACTCTCGACTCACCTCCAGAAATGACCGTTTGAAGGCCTGTTCCATTGATAAAGGCACGTTTTATTGTTTGAGTCTTAACGTCCGCCCAGTATATCCTTTCCTCAAAAGCATCGTAATCCACCACAGTTACATCATCGATGTCAGGAACAGTCAAAGCAGTCATGACGTTCATGTATGGATTATCGATATCCACTCCACGGATCTCAGATCGCCTCACATACAACAAGAACTTCTTCAGGGCTGATGTGGGTGCCAAAACAAAACAAATATCAATTCAAAGTCAATAATTCGTCTAGAAAGCTCAAACCGATCCATACTTCTGTGTGTATGTTTTGCTTGTTGTGTGGGACGTTACAGAGCTGCATACTCACCCACACAAGAGCGGTTGTTGAGAGAAAGCTTCATGAGATGAGGACATGAACAAGACGCCGTGCGGTTGTAATCAATGAGACAAAGGTGGGAGCAAGGGCCTCTTCCATCGTTGCCCTCGCACGGGTTTGAAGCTGAAAAACCCAGGGTGACACGCATTTAAAAAAGGGAAAGAAAACACATGAAGTAGAAAATCAATATCACATACTATGAATTGTTTAAGGGGAGCAGCTCTTAAAAGAAGCCATGAATAACAGCTGTGAAACAATACAACAGTTACTATACAGTGAAACTGAGATAACTAGTTTTCTTGAGCTCAGATGTCTGCATTTAAAGAGGGCAAGATAAAAATTGGTGCAAAATAAAACATTGCAATACCACTAAGAAAACATTCATCTTAACTCCAGGATAAAGGGAAGAGCTGAGGTTGAATGGACAGGGCTGACAGCTCATGTCTTCTGCCTGCAGTGATCCTTTTGAAAGCACAGCACATTTAGACCTTTTGTACGATTCTTTGTAGAAGGGCTAGTATATTTCAACAGAAGGTAATGTTGAGCAGACAGATAATGGCCTAAAGGTCATTGGTGCGAATAGTCAATTAACAATCTTTCTGAAATTGCTCTGATGGAAAAGATCTTCCTTGAAAACAACTAGTCAAAATTTGAGATGAGGATTGCTGTCATCATATAGTATCATCATTCTGTTTGTAGCAAACTGTAATTTATATGTGATGCAGTAATGTATTTATATGTAAATTAAGTAATATATATATATACATATACATACATACACACGCACACAACTTTAATGTGCTATGCTGAATTGGTGCTCAAAAATCATCTTCTTTGTAACCAACTGTAATTTATATTTACGGCACGTTACATTAGAAATGGAAATTTTAAAAGAACAGCATTTATTTGAAATATATATATTTTTAAATATCTTTACTGTCACTTTTGATAAATTGAATGCATCCTTTCTGATGAAAAACATTACTTTATTTTAACACACACACACACACACACACACACACACACACACACACACACACACACACACACACACACACACACACACACACACACACACACACACACACACACACACACACACACACACACACACACACACACACACACACACACACACACACACACACACACACACACACACACACACACACACACACACACACACACACACACACTTGAACAGTAGTGTATGCATTTTGACATTTTGTCAGAACATGTTCATTTAGATGGTGCTGCCATTTTATTCTGCCATTACACAAGACTACCGGCTGTTGTCAAGAGGCTTTAACCCTTCCACGAACCCAGACCAACTACATGCAATTAACTCCACAAGCAGTTGCATCTTGTAAATAATTGATCCAGTGGGAGTTTGAATATAGGCCCATTTTATCTTTGCGATGTTGAACCCATTTCACTCTTGTAGCAAGAATATTTTTGCAAGTGAGAATAACAAATAATTTCAAGTGACTAAATTATAGGCTAGAATCCCATAGAATTAATTATACATTCCGCTGGTCTGCGGGGGAAAATGGCTGTTTGAATAAATACTGTATAAACACCGTGAGTGCACTTGACTCATGATAGAAACACTTGATTTGGATGTACTGATTTTTCATAGTCATAAATCAGCCACAGATTTCATAAATCTCCACATCAATCTGACTTTACCTTAACATTACTATATGTAAAGCGGGTGCGGAGTATAATTTGTATTTTCACTGCTTCAGCTTTGTCTGAATAGGGAAGGATCCACCCCGTATGCAAACTCCAATAGTAATTTTGAAGTGGTTTGCCTGTCAGCAATGCGCTAGAAAAGTGCTTACAACACTGCAGGCTACACAGACAGTAAAAATGGGAGCCCTCCAAACTGTTGTCGATCTCTTGAAACTCAACCCTCAGTCCTTTTACCACACATAATGCATTTACAACATGCTAGCTAACGGCTGTAGCCTTAGCCCCATTAGGCTAGTTAGCATAGCTTCTTACTCCCTACGGACACTCTAAGGTCCGCCACTCTTTTGCCAGAACTGCAAGGGGCCAAACAAAAACACAATTGCCATGGACTGTAAGGGGCCAGAGCCCAGATTTTGGATACTTTTAATAGCCAGACCTTCCCATGGGCTCTTTAAAATTGGATTAGCCATACTTATTGGCTTCTCTGGCAAAGCAGCACAATTTGTCGACACTTATCGGGTGTAAAACAGTCAGCCGGCTGCCGGTGCTGTGGCAGGAGACATGAGCTGTTTTGGCAGGGCTTCCTATAGTTTTGGGGCTGGTTAAAATGATGCAAATCAGATTACTTTCGGGTGATGAACACTCGCAGAAGGCTACATTGCTGGACATCTGGACACCTGGCACACTTGGCAATTACAATAGCTTCTGTTAACATGTTTTACAAATCACAAAATGCAATTTGTATCAATCCGAGATGAGCAAGAGTAAAAATGGGTCATGTAAAGATATGTCATAATTACAGAAACTTTAGTGCTTTTCATTTTAATAAATTAATTTGTATATTTTTTTAAATGCAATGCATTCCTGTGAAAGCTGAATTTTCAGCAACCATTACTTCAGTCTTCAGTGTCACATGATCCATAAGAAATCATTCAAATATGCTAATTGAAGAAACATTTCTTCTTATGATATAATATGTTTTTGTGGAAACCATGATATTTTTTTCCCATGGATATTGTAAAAAAAAAAAACATTTAAAAAAATAAATAAATATGCATTAATTTAAAATTATTTAATATGTCCTTGCTGAATTTTTTTTACATTTCTATAAATAAAATAAAATGTAACAACCCTGTAGTGTACATGTTTTTCTGAGAACATGTAAATTAATATAGTGTTATAATTGCAACAACTTCTGTTAACATGCTTTACAAATCACAAAAATGCATTTTTGATGAGTAAAAGTAAAGGAAAATTGATTATGTAAGCATTAAATCATCATAACAGACAATGTATTATCTGTAAACATCAATAAATACAAACACAATTTAAAAACCAAAACAAACAAGTCAAATAATAAAAAAGACAACGATAAAAAACATTTTAAAATCATAATCTTTCTATTTATAAGAAAATGCCTATATAAGTAAACTGTGTATGATGCCCCCCCCCCCATCATTTTCCTTTAATGACCACTGTCTGTTTAACAGAAGATAATCTGCTGCCCTTGCTGGCTACAAAGCCCTGTGTGACACTGTACCATGAACCAATTAAAATGAATTTGGGTTGAGGAAAGAGCACATCTTGAGTTCGACGTCAGGCCTGCTTACGCTCTGCATGACCCCCTTTTTCAATTATTCTGCTGCTCTCAAACAGAGCCGTTTGGGCTTCCAGATTGGCAGAAGAAATGAATGATCAGCGGGATTCGGCTCAAATGATTCCTCACCCCACAGAGCACGTAGGAAAATTTGTCTCCGTCTCCCAGACTAAAACCGAACATAGCTGGATCATATTATTGATTTTTTTCGATAACATGCAGCTAAGCACGTTAGGTCTATGTGAAAACTGCTAAGCTTGCTGTGTGTGATTCGCATGCAGAATGAGCTCACGGGGTACAAACGCTAACAGGAAACCGAAGCGTCAAATTTGGATCATCAGACGATTTGGATCATCAGTAAGGGTGAGAATTTCAAGTAAAGATTTTCTCTCCGGATTTCATGCCCAGACACCTCCAGCAATTATATTCAAGAAAACTGTGATGCTTGTTAAACATACAGCATAATAAACAGAAGTTGTCACTATGGCAACAGGGTTGTGTTAGTCTAGTTAGTTCAAGCAAAACACTCAGCATGATACTTGTGAATACGACAATGTAATTATTCTTTGATTTGAAGTGATTGTTTTTTTCTGTGACCCTGTTGTCCACAGCAAAGTACAATGTTTACGTTTTTTTTAAATAGACTACTGTATTTTGTTGATACTGTATTAAATCAGTATTATGTTTAATTACATAGAAATGACCAACATTTAGATAATTACAGACCCACCTTGTGGTTGTCTGCTAGGATGGTATATCTCCAGATCAAATGGCTGGGCGCTTGTCTTCTGGATCACTGTTACATTGCGGCCAGTCCATTTATTCGCTCTGGCTAAAGTGTTGGTCCTCCAGTCTGTCCAGTACACACCACCTCCAAAGAGAGACACAGCGAACGGGTGTGACAGGTACTCGTGCCCCCTGAGGATCTCGATGACCCCCGTGCCATCATACAGGGCTGAATATATTGCATCTGAGCTGAAGGGAAAGAGAAACATGAGGTGAGAATAGCACTCTATGCCCATACCAACAAGATGTTACAACGATGACAACTTCCTGAGGGAAATACTGAAGATTCAAGAACATTTTTTTGGCATAAATATGGCTACATACACAATATACTTAAAATGCTCATTTCTGAAAAAAACTGCTTTTGCCATGAAAGTAGAGCATGAGAAAAATCTAAGAGAAACAGATTTAAAATCATAATCTCATTTGTATGTCTGAGAATCACACCTAACCTAAAAAAGCCTTGAGCATTTATGCAAAAAAGCTAGGCTTAAATTCAGTGCTTCTTATAAATTGCACCAAAATGTAATTCTTAATTTGCATTTTTATTTCCCGTACCGAGCATCCGTCCACACTATTCTCCTTTCCTGATGGTCCAGCGTGAGTCCATTAGGCCAGGCTCCAATCTCCATGTCCTTATACACAACATGTCTTCCACTTCCACTCATTGATGTTGCCTCAATCCGAGGAAAAGTGGCATCCCAGTCAGTCCAGAAAAGAATGCTACATACAGAAAAAATGGTTATAAACTATTCATCTGACCATACAACACATCAGTGTAAACATTTCAAGGTAACACTTTAATATCGTGACCAATTCTCCAATTAACATGACCAATTAACATGACTATTATTAACATATTGGCTGTTTATTAGCACATATAAAGAACATATTCTGCATGACCATATTCTACATTCCCCAATAGCTGAACTTAATTATTTAATTGTTTGTTAATAGCGAGAATTGAACCTTAAAATAAAGTGTGACCCAAAATAATATTCTTCCACATACAATTGCAATACACACATCACATCAATACATCACAACAATACATTGATGTGATAAATCACATCACATCTCATCAATACACACCTTAATATTTTTATTTTACCATCATTTTCAGTATTTACTCATGACTGAACTATTAAGACAGCTGCTTAGAAACAATACGTATTGTGACAAGCACTATGCAAATAAACATGACTTGACTTGGGAAGTATAGTGCAGGGAGCTGCTCAGAAAATAAAGTTACCTGCTAGAATAGAATACATTTACAGTGAGCGGTGCCAGTGGTTACAAATCTAAGCGTGGGCACAAACCTGTGAAACTGCTGCATTGGAGCAATAGAGTAGTGAAGTGTGTGTGTGTGTGTGAGAGCTGTGTTTGCAGGGCTGCAACCTATGCTGCCCTAGAGAACAGTGCCGCTTTACATAATAAAAAAGCTTTAAAAATCTAAATGTAAAATAGTAGATTCATTTCAAACTATTATTTTTATATGCACACTGTAGGTTCAATGAAAACTGTCTGCCAGTGAAGTCACTGTCAGACATGAGGGTTAATTTTTAACTAATTTCACAGTTCTCAGGGGTGGCATGAAAACAAAGGGCACATTCTAATGTGGGTATTACGGGGATTATAAAATGCTAAATACTTGCATCAAGCTCATATGCTAACAAAATATGTGATCATGTTCCTGCATCCGGCATCAAAAACAATTAAATTGTCAGCCAAATGTTTGAGGTTCATGGTAGGTAAGCATACAAAAAGGCTTCACATTAATTTTGCTTCAAGGATGTAGCCTTCTCCTTTTCAGAAGGCCAATTAATTGGCCAGTGGCATACAGTTATTAAACCAGGCTTTCAATGAATAAAAGACTTTCTAATTACAAAGACGACTAATCCCTTCAGAACTACAATTCATTTTCAACACACCTCTCTATGACACAGCTGTATGGGGCATTTTCAGAGAAACTATGTAATGAATTTGGTGCTTTTTAATATGTGCCACACCGCTGAGTGTGAAATCAGTCTTTGAATATTTCCCTAATTGTTCTTTTCAGCTTTCAGTGTAATAATTTACAGTGTGTCATCCAACTGAGCACCAATATGAGCTCTAGTTGGACTGCAGAGATACCATATTTCTTCACAATGGGTTGCTCACAAGATTTGGCAAAAATGTTTAATATGCATAAAACAGGCAAACAAACCACAACTAGGGCTACAACAACATACTAACAAAAAGGACGGACAACGAAAATAATTGAATTATATATTTTTTTTGCCAGTGTGCTGTCGTTTGGTAAACTGCCATCAAAAGCACCACTGTGCTATTATTAAAAATATATATAAAAAAGTGCTATATTCATAAAACATTTTTTCCTATTAATTTCCTATGTCATAAATTTTAGACGGCGAAAGTACCAAGTGTTACTTTTTCTTCCTCGACTCTTTAACATTTCTGAATCATGTCCAATGCTGTTGTGTGCGTTCATATAGCTAATGCGACAAAGACACCAAGGGACAGGTTTACTAAATAAGGCAAATTAGCGTTAGAGCGCAGTTCCATAAAAGTGCCGATGGGAGGGGTGTGATTTACTGACAATGCGCACATTAAAGAACACAGACACAGCCTTTTAAGGCATGCTTTTTTTGGGGCATTAAATAATTCGCGCAAATACCACTAATTCGATGATCACAAACGTAATTATATCCCATTGCGTGATTTATTTTAATACTGTCTCCTCCCATACATTTTGCGTCTGAAAGGGAAACTCCTACAAATGCATGTTCAATAAGGTGAGTCACAAAAATAACTGTGTCCATGCTTTATCAGCGCTAAATCTTCACTGTGCATCTTTAGTAAATCATGACAGTACTATTTTAATGCTAAAAGACAGTTTGCGCTGGCACAAGCTGTTAGCAAATCTGGCCCCTAATGTCATCTCATTCCGATGAAGCAAAAAATATAATAATTTTTCAGTGTAATTAAGTGTAAAATGTCTCAGTCAAGAGTGGCCAATGGGGTAAAAAAATATTAAAATGAATGTATAAAATAATCTAAATCTAAGAAATAATTGGCATATTAATCATCAAAACATAAAAAAATAGGTTACACTTTTACATTTTATTTTTATAGCCTTCAATGCCAATATGTGGAATAAAATGTTAATAAATCGGCAATTAAGGAATAAAAAAATGCATTTAATGTATTAAAAAATGAATAAATAATTGGCATATTATTTGATAATCCAAATATCTGCAGTCTTATCTGTAAGCCTCTTTTTTGTGCATTCACAATGTCGGTAAGCATTATTCATGCTGCTGGGATCATTGTGTGACTTTTCTGAGCTCATGCTGTCATATTTGTGACTTTCTTATCCCAGCATGCCTCCTTAAGAAATGTAGAGCTGAGCAAGAGAAGAGTACAGCTGAGAGTAAGGCGACCAAAAAAAGAAACAGAACACAACAAATAAACAGCAAGATGCAGTGCGTTATTCTAGAGCTATCATTAGTAATAGATGACAAACAAGTCCCCTGAAATATGATTGCTCTGTTATGTACCCAAGATAGTCTCTATGAGAACAAATTATGGTAAAAAATAAATAAAACTAGTTTGCTTTTGCTGTTGTGAACATTGCTGAAGGGAATGTGAAAAAGAAAAACAGACTAAGAGGAAAGAACATTAGGCTGTGGTAAATTTTGTATGAGACTAATACACACCCCTGTCCTGGGTCTACAGCCAGCGCTCGTGGGTGCTCCATGCCACCGGCAATCAAAGTCGTTCTCATTTGCCCATTCAGCTTGGCCACCTCAATCTGATCCAAGTTGCTGTCTATCCAGTAAAGGTTTCCTGCAATCCAATCCACTGCAAGTCCCTCTGGGGTGGCCAAACCATGCTGAATCACAACCTCGACCCCGGTCACACCTACAAAACAAACCACTCGCACAAGTTCATAGGGTGGACAGGGTTTCCAATTCAGCACAGCAAAGCATTCTGGTCATTTTGAACTTTCTTTTGAAGTGTTGAGTTCTTCAAAATGCTACTCCTTGCTGAAAAGACCAGCTTGAATCAGAATGCACTTCTACGCTGCTAGTCATGTTGTTCAACAGTAAATGATGCAAGTAATTATTTCATTTAAAAATTATATATATAAAAAACGTTTTCGGCAACTGATATAAAGCTGAAATAAAATATACATTAGAGTTAGTAAACTAAATCTTGAAAATTGAAATAATAATAATAATAATTTCAGCTACATGCACTCTAAAAAATGCGCTGGGTAAATATTGGACAGAACATATGCTGGGTGGTTTTCAACCAAAAGTTGGGTTAAATGTTTAACCCATTCTTCTGGGCAGTAACCCAACTGCTGGGTTCATCCATATTTTACACAGCGCTGGGTTGTTTTTAAACACAGCATTTTTAAGAGTGGGAAGTAAAAATTACTAGAAAAACTTAACTTTTATTAAAAAATAAATAAAATGACAAATTACTAAAATTAAAACTAAAACTTAAATTGAAAACTAAAAATAAAAGCTAAATCAAATTATTAATAAATACTATAACAGCATATACATTATACTAAAATAACACTGGTTACAAACCTGTATCACTTCCTATCTTCTGTGGAACACAAAATAAGGTATTTAGATAAAATGTCTCAGTGTCTTTTCTGTCCATACAATAAAAGTCAACCATTCTTCTAAAAAAAAAGATTTTGGACTGAACTATCCCTTTAAGAAACCTGGTGTGACACCAGCATATCAACAGCAGGTGATCATCATCCAAACACAACATTTGATGGTATTTTCGACAGGGTTTCTGAAAATAACTCTGGAGAAGAAAACACTGGTATTAAAGGAAAGGAAGTTTTCCCTGTTTCCCTGCAATTATTCTCAGCTGTGGAGGGCTTTATGAAATGCTAACAAAAGGAGAGAGCAATAGCTACACTGGGGGCCTGTTCCTCTGAGAGAAAGACTCAGATGTGTGCTTAATGCAGCTTCAAAATAGTCTTCAAAACAATACAAGAGTATTCATCAGCTCCTTCAGAGCTTTTCTGCGTCATTCAAAGAGCCACTGCGCATTATGTATTGCGTTACTGTTCAGGGGACGTGACCTGCGTACTAGGAATGGGGAAACAGAATATCTACTCAAACTAAAGCTTAGGTTAAACAAAGGGCGAGTGGGAATGGAACATCAAATTGGGTGTTCATTACCTCCGGTCTCTGAGAGCTTTCCCCGATAGATCTTATCCTCCACCACGTCGGTCCAGTAAAGCAAACTGCGGTTGAAGTGGAAGTCGAGAGCGATGGTGTTCCGCAGGCCGGGCACGAGTAGGCTGTAGTCACGTTTATGAAGGTCGATTCGTCTGATCTCGTGCCGGATAGAGAAGATAACAAAAGCCTCAAAGGGATCTTGGAGAAGAAACAAATTGATTATTAGCACCCCACACCTGTGCATTAGAGGTTATTAGAGCATCGCGCTTTGTGTTGAGGCGTCTGCCATGCACATTTGTCTGTGCAAAACCACTAATTAGTCTTTTAGCTGATGTTTTTTTATGAAAAAGATTTACAGGGGCACTAATCTTAGAGAAACCTGAGGATAATGGTAAAAGACACTTGAGTCGTCTTTAAAGAGAAATAAAAAACAACCCTATTGAATCAAACTACAAGTTCACAAGTTCCATCCAAGTCATTCAGGTATATATAAAATATAAAAAAGGAATGAAATAATTAAGAATAATACATATTCTTAATATAATTAATTTGCCAGTCCAGCTCTATATCTACTACGCAACATTATCCCAGAAAAAAAAATTCTATTAGCTACTTTTATTAAAGTCTGCTGAGAGCTATAAATGTGTCTGTCTGCTATAACAAGAACATACTCTCAAGAGCTATATACGTCACAAAATCCATAAAATACAACACAGATGCTTGTTGTCATATTCTGACTAATGACCCAAATTCAGATTCCCTGAGACAATTTAAAAGCATTTGGCAGGCATGCTGCTGTAAAGACATTAGCTTCTCAATGGGAAGCTCCTGTCTGCATATCCCGCTGTCATTGTATTACTGTTGCTCGTATTGTTGTGTACTGTGGACAGATCCACTATGGATGGACAGGAATGCACAGTGAAGTTATTTCACTGAGAATCATAAATCAGTCTAGAAAAATAATGCTACATTCCTGTCAAATTTCAGTCAGTCAAATTTCAGTCTGTTCCTCACACAGCATTATCGTCATAACTGCTTATATTATGATGGTGCTTTTTTGTCATTCCTGGACACATACTGAATAAACTGCTTTTGCATTTGAAGATCTGTACTTTTTGTTGACAGCACTAATATATTTACATAATTTCATAGAGTTAATCAATATCACAGAAGAGTGCCTTTTTTCCCTCCAAAAATTTGCATGATTACAAACGATTTTTACAACAGTTCAATAAGCAAGAAGTTAATTAAGAGACTTACGTTTTAAACTTATGTTTTTGCTCTATTTCGATAACAAAATTATTCCAAATGCAGCCACGGCACTGTTTTGCGTCTCGGATCAACATGACGATGTTTCTTTCGTTCCTGAATGAATCACCCGTTAAATGATTCAGTTCAATCGCAATGACTCGCTTATTAACAGTGACTTGCTGCCACCTGCTGGCTGTTTTAATTTCACATTTAAAGTATCTTTTAAATTTGTTTTAAAATATCAAAACTTTATTTTATTAATTTCATGTCGCTCTGACATCAGTTGTTCATGCAGCTTCTGTGTTAAAATTCAAATTTTTGCAAAAATGCATTAAATAAGCAATGCATATAAAACAAAATTTCTTATGACATTGATAAACAAATAATATGACTCAATATGCATTATGTAACTAGCAGGGTATTAATCTGCTACATTAGGCAACATGAAATACTTAAAACGGAGCTGTTTTAGTTTTATATGCTGCCAAGAAGACACCCCAGAAGATGGGTCAAGTATAGTTCCATCATTGTTCAAAGTAAAAAAATGTTTTAATAATAAAGAAATTAAAATTAAATCAAGGAAATTTCTCTGGCATTTCTTTCTTTTTGCTGTTTAAAAAAACGTGACACCACTTTATCGTATCGAACCGAACCGTGAATTTTGCAAACCATTACACCCCTAATATATAAATATATGTATTGGTTTATATTATATATATATCATATATATGTTAGAAGAGCTTATCCAGGCCGCGAAAGTGAGGCAATTCCAAGAGAAATACATATTTTTAAAGTTTGAGGAATTGAAATACCTATGCTGTGGCAGCTCTCTCCATCTGGATCAAGACTCCAGCCAGGATAACAGGAGCACTTGACAGTGGTCTTATGCTGTTCGCATATCTGACTGCATTTCAGGTGAGCAGAGCAGTAGTCCACTGTCTCGCATGTTCGGTTGTCAGAGCCAAGATGGTGTCCGGTGGGACATGAACACACCACCCCTTTGCTGGGGATCACTGCACACCGGTGACTGCAGCCCCCATTACCTTGCAAACATTTCTCTGGAACAGACAAGAACAGCATGATGAGGACAAAAACAGAATCAATTTGAAAGGCTGGTGATATGAAGCCATGTTTGCAGGCATGTGCGATTCAAGGTGTGAATTGAAACAAAATAGCCAGAGATGAACAAAGACCCAACGGTTTGCTTTGAACGTTTGCACAAGGCTAGAAGCTTATTGCTCTTTGCCTCAAAAGTTTTGATGTGTCTTTCTTGACTAAGCCATTATTCTGACCTAATCAACATCACCAGCCAAGTGTGTCACAATAATAAATAATTACTTTATTCATGAGGCAGATTCAATGAGAAACCACAGGTCTGAATCGTGACCGACTTCAGCCACTGCACAGGCCAAACAAACTCATTCAAGGTGGAAAATTGCTTTTTCTTAAGTTTAAAACTGGGTCTCGATACATCATCTCTTTTCAAAACAGATCAGACAAACTCCGGTAGTCTTAGACTCTCATCTCTAATGGATAAGCTTTTTCCTTTCATCGAAGCACCTGGTCCTTTTTAAGGGAGAAAGACAAAGGGGAGGAAACTCACAGCTTGCAAGGTCTTTTTGCCTCTACTGATTATGATGATCCCCTCTGCGGCCGTAAGAGAGAATTGAATTTTCTTCATAGGGGGCCCTAAAGTCTATATGGAGTTGAAGAATAGCTGCTTCCCAAAGGTCACAAATGGCATTGAGTCCTGCTGCGCTGGTCTGAGTCAGGCAGTCACCTCAAGGTCCATTGGTACAATCTAATTCCAAATGCAGGTCTAGTCAGACAGATAATGTGCCTTGTCCTCAGAACATGAGCGGTGGGCTCCCATGGGCAGCTGCTGGCAATGCACTGAAAGTCACTGAAATGTTTGTCTAGTCGCATTCTGAGAGAACTATACATCGGTGACTCTCAGGAGACACTTTCCCAAGTAACGGCTTCAGAGGTAAACAGATCCTCATGTTTAGCTCTCATTCAGACGGGCTTCGTGTTTTCTTGTGCTGGTAGCTTACAGAGCATGTGCTGGCTTTCCATTACACTCGCTCAAGGATGCAACTCAAAGAGATTCAAGTAGCCCTGAGGGACATGCCGTGTGGGCATAAACACAGTATTATCAAAATCTTTTCACCCATGGAGAGGTAAACACAATACATATTGATTTGCTCAAGTGTATGAGTCCAAATCTATACAGCTCAGGTATTTTATTCTCATTGGTTAGTTACCGTTTTTCATGGTTTGGCTTCCTGTGTATTGAATGAACTACTCCGCATGACTACTTCTCATTCAACCCATCCAGCATTTCTTGCAGAACTGACCAGACTTCACGTAATAGCACAGCGGTTTTCAATTAGCATTAGGCACAAGGTGTAGTGAATAAGGCTGTGAATGCAAGCATTATGAACCCAGTGATAAACATGCACTCTGACACTTGCATTGATTAAAAAACAAATTAATTCAAAAATCAAAGTTTTGTGGCTTTTAGACTATGTATGTTCACTATGCAGAAAAAACAAACAAAACTTTAGCAGACATTCACAGTAATGTATACAAATTTCGTCAAAATGTTGCTCTACTCTGCCACAGAAAGCAATGCTTTACAGGCAGTGTTGTTACTGTTAACACTGAAACCATTAAACTTTGTTTTTGTTTGGTTCAAATAAAAATAAAATATAATTATTAGATGAAAAATGAATGACTTGACAAAGTTAATAACATAATAATAATAAGTAGTTTAAGTTGAAGCACTGAAATTACAAAAAATAAAATAAAAATAAATTAAAGCCACTCTGTATATAAGTATCAATAACAACAACAACAATAATAATAATAATAATAATAATAATAAAAGCCCATATCAAAATTACTGAAACTTTAGTTAAAAAATAAAAAAAATTAAAATAAAACCTAACTTTAATAAGCACTATAATTATATAATAAATACTACCAATATCACACTACTTTATAGTAATTGTACCATGGGTAAAAGGAGGTTCTTAAATTAAACTCATAAAACCACTGTAAAGCTTATTTTGCTAATACGACATAAAATAGGAAATAATTTGCAGTGATAAATAATAACATAACACATAAAACAAAAACACTGAAAAATATTTTTTCAAAGCTGTAAATAAAACCAAGGTCTATGAATAATTTACACGAAAATACTATTTCAGTAAGAGTGAAAACGGTTTCTAGACCACATTTTTTTCACTGTAATAAAAATTAGAAATAATCATTCTTTTGCAAAGTAATACAGTTCCTTACCCTAACTGTAGTCTGTTTACAGTTGCCAAGCAACGTAGGCACACTAATGTAGAATTAGCGGTCACAGGTGTGAATTTATTCGGCATGGCTCATCCAATTAAAATTTAGAGTTGAAATGATTCATATTTGATCAAATCTTGAAGCAATACAGCAGATGAGTCTCTTTTCAAAGCCTTGCATGCACTCACCACAGAAAGGACCCTCATCGGAATGGTCAGCACAGTCGTTTCTCCCGTCGCAGATCTTGTTGGGGGGCAGGCAGGTGCTGGAGTCATTAGCACAGGGCTGAGTGGGGGGCTTACAGACGGAGGACTCACACGACTCTTCATCCGAGCGGTCTTCACAGTCGTTGTCGCCGTCACACACCCAGCTCTTGCTGATACACTTCCCTTGGGACACAACATTCAGTCAGACCGCAATATAAATCAAACTGTCAGGCTTAATTTGTTGTTTGTAGGTGAGCATGAAGATAAATCTGGGTACATTTTAAAAGGTGGCAGAACGTCAAACTGGCATGACGTCAGATGAATACAGAAGCTTCAGCTCATTTAACCCTCAGAGACCCACTGCAGCATTTGTTTAAACCTTTTTATTATTAAACATTTCTTTTTCACACAGTGGAGCTCATTCATTAAATTAAAGATGCTAGATTTCAAATTAATTTTCATTTAGACAAATGACACTTTATAAAGTAACAGAGGGCTTCTGAGTTTCAGGCTTCTAGCTCACTGGTAAGGCTTTTATAAAGCAACTGCACTAGAGTCTTATACATGTACAGGGTGTCAGCACAGAGTATGAATACCCCAGGACCATGAGGGCTTAGAGAGAGGGTGTTATGAGAAGGGTTCGTTCAAAGGTTTGGGGTCTGTAATATTTTTTTTTATGTTTTTGTCTCTAAGGTAAACAAAGACTGCATTTACTTGATCAAAAATACAGTAAAGTGGCACTACTGTGAAATATTATTACTTTTTTAAATACAGTAGTCAACATTTGAAGTGGATCAAAACCTTTCATCAAATTTGTCCTAAAATCTAAAACCAAAATGCATTCTTGTCAGGACAACTTTGATTAACTGTTTTGATCCACTTCAAATGTTGATTACTGTATATATTACAATACAAAGCTGTATGCATATAGTGTCACATGATTCTTCAGAAATCAATATAAAATACTAATCAGGGAAAATATGTTTATTTTTTTATTAATGTTAAAAACTGTTACCATTTTTCTCAATCGATTTGACACATTTCTCCAAACTCAGGTCACTGTTCTCAAAACAGATAAGTGATCTGAACACTTTGTAACTGGTCCTTGAACAGATTGTACATTTTAATTAATTTCATACAAACTGTAATCTTTTTAATTAACTGCTTAATGTTTTCCTGGAAACCATGAGACTGTTTTGCAGGATTGTTTGATGAATAGAAAGTTCAAAATAAAAATGATTTGAAATATAAATTGTTCTAAACATTATAAATGTATTTACGGTCTCTTTTGAATAAGTGTATCCTTGCTGAATATAGAAAACAACAACAACTTACTGCCTCCTAACTTTTGAACAGTGTACTTGTACACTTTGCAAAATTGAAAACCCAGGATTGAAAGTGTAGGGCAGTCAGGTTTCCTTGTGTTCAGTCTACCTTCATGATCAGATAAACAGGTGAACACACTTTAGTCTGTTTCTGAGCCTGTCAAAATGATATGGGATTTGGCATTCGGTGTGTGGTGCAGTGGTCTGGAAAGAGTGCACGCTGCTGCTTTTTAACACATTTTTGACATCAAAAGGAATAGGAACAAAACAACGAACAATTCTTGAGCTCTTTTATGGCTTGGCTGTAGATGTCTTTTCAAGGCAATCATTTACAATTAGGGCAACTGCTACATCAAAAAGCCCCATGTTGATTGATTTCACTATGGTCTGAGAGGAGAAAAAACTTTCTGAATAGATACAAATTACACCAAATATGTTCAAAAGAAACACAGAAAGCTGATTTCTGCGCAGATGTGTAATTTATTTCTAATACTTTCAATACGTTGTTCTACCACAGCTTAATATGCAGAAAAAAATTAATAAAAATGCAAGTAAGTGCAAAAAATGCCTAATAAGTGCAAACACTTTTTCTCTGTTGCGTTAGGAAAAAAATACTCTCTTTGTTCCAGCATCCAGTCCAACACAGAAACATTGGCTAGACCACCCTAGTAAAAAAGTAATATATATTTAAAACACATTTATTTCAAACTAAGTATAGTTAAAATCTCTTAACGTATTTACTGACAGATAATTCAAAACTTACCAATGTAAAAATTATAATTAAACTTTATTTAGCGTACTACTTGAGCACAATGCACATTTCTTAATATTAAGTCTAAAATGTGTTTTAATGTCACTTTTGATGAGAATTGTATAATATCAGTCTTTAAATGGTTCCTGTGGCTCAGTGGTAGAGCATTGCGTTCGCAGCGCAAAGGTTGTGGGTTCAATTCCCAGGGAACACACATACTGACAAAAAATGTATAACCTGAATGTACTGTAAGTCGCTTTGGATAAAAGCGTCTGCAAAATGCTTAAAGTGTACCTGAAGTGTACTTGCAATAGTTCGCCTTTAGCACAATCCAATATACTAAGCATATCTTTAATCGTACTTCAGCACTACTTCCGCACAATTAAAGTGCATTAAGCACAAAATTAGTTGTTCCAATTTAGCAGACTAAGTATACCAGTTTAGTGCACTGAAAGTACAATTGCAGGGTATTTTATTAAGTATATAAATATGAAAATGTATTTGTAGTATACTTAGCATGAAATAAATACATTTCAAATACATTTAAGTATATTTATTTTTCGCTAGGGCAGAGCTGCAAATTAGGGACCGGACTGTCAGTTTGACTGACCAAAAACAAACTGAGGAGTGTTCGTGAAACCTTCAGGGGTCTTATTTTGCATTTTTTTAATGCTAGCGGCACAAAAATTACCTACCTCACCTTTTTATTTTAATGTCATATAGCTAACTCTGAATATGGAACAATGACGCTGCTCCCAAAATACACCTTACTGTGGAGTACAAATCATTCCAGCTCACACCATTCATCTCATCCGTTCTTCATAAATACGAATTCTAACATACAGTGACATTGCAAAGGATTGCACCATGTTACGAAAAACAGGCTGGATGTATCATCCAACTCAATTTGCAAGAGGCAAAAATAACTGAAAGCTCAAGGATGGCATTGTGGTATAACATCACCCGCTGCTTCAAAGAATTTAACAGTTTTGATATATGTTATACAGAACACAAGGAGTAAAATTTTGCTGTAGGTCAGTGTATGAAATAAATGTAATGTCAGTGCAGACTAACTGGTTTTGAGGAACACCTGGCAGGCTTACCTGAGCTTTTGCAGGTAAACTTTGCCAGGGGATCACACATTCTTTTGACGCCTTTGCAGTTTGTTTCATCACTGCCGTCTTCGCAGTCTTTATCTCCATCGCAGCGCCAGCGCTCGGGGATGCAGGTCCCATCAGCACGGCAGTGAAACTCCTCTCCACTGCATTCCACAGGAGGTAAAGCTGGACATGACACAAAAAACTGAGATTGATCCTGGGCTATTCTGATTCCCAAACAAATGACTCCAAACACTCAGGTGCATCTCAATTTATTAAAATAAATTAGAATGTACACAGGCCGTACATATATATGAATTTGCAAATGTGAAAATAAAAAAAAAAATTATTTCAGTTACAATTTAAACACAATTCTCTCAAATCACTGTGACGCAACTTGTGTATTCAACAAATAGCAGCCAGCTAGCAATGATGTAATGCACACAAGTGGCGATTTCTGTTTTCACCCCTAAGTAGTTTAAGGTCTTTGGTTCACCTTTTAATTGTGATGATTTTGGCTCACATTTAACAAAAACCCCACCAATTCACTATCTCAACAAATTGAAAAATGCCTCAGCTAATCAACTCAAAACACCTGCAAAGGTTTCCTGAGCCTTCAAAATGGTCTCTCAGTTTGGTTCACTAGGCTACACAATCATGGGAAGACTGCTGATCTGACAGTTGTCCAGAAGACAATCATTGACACCCTTCACAAGGAGGGTAAGCCACAAACATTCATTGCCAAAGAAGCTGGCTGTTCACAGAGTGCTGTATCCAAGCAAGTTAACAGAAAGTTGAGTGGAAGGAAAAAGTTTGGAAGACAAAAATGCACAACCAACCAAGAGTACCGCAGCCTTATGAGGATTGTCAAGCAAAACCGATTCAAGAATTTGGGTGAACTTCACAAGGATTGGACTGAGGCTGGGGTCAAATCAAGAGCCACCACACACAGACGTGTCAAGGAATTTGGCTACAGTTGTCGTCAGAGGCGTCTTACCTGGGCTAAGGAGAAGAAGAACTGGACTGTGCCCAGTGGTCCAAAGTCCTCTTTTCAGATGAGAGCAAGTTTTGTATTTAATTTGGAAACCAAGGTCCTAGAGTCTGGAGGAAGGGTGGAGAAGCTCATAGCCCAAGTTGCTTGAAGTCAGTGTTAAGTTTCCACAGTCTGTGATGATTTGGGGTGCAATGTCATCTGCTGTTTTGGTCCATTGTGTTTTTTGAAAACCAACGTCACTGCACCCGTTTACCAATACATTTTGGAGCACTTCATGCTTCCTTCTGCTGACCAGCTTTTAAAAGATGCTGATTTCATTTTCTGCAATTTGGCACCTGCCCACACTCAAAAGTTGGTTTGACCATGTGTTGTGTGCTTGACTGGCCAGCAAACTCAAAAGTAGAGAATTGTTGAGAAACAGAGACCAAAAAATCAGATGAGCTGAAGGCCACTTCAAAGAAACCTGGGCTTCCATAACCTCAGCAGTGCCACAAACTGATCACCTCCATGCCACGCCGAATTGAGGCAGTAATTAAAGCAAAAGGAGCCCCTACCAAGTATTGAGTACATATACAGTAAATGAACATACTTCCAGAAGCCAACAATTTATAGGTCTTATGAAGTTACTAATTTGTTGAGATAGTGAATTGGTGGAATTTGTTAAATGTGAGCCAAAATTCACAATTAAATAGACTTAAACTACTTCAGTCTGTGTGCATTTAATTTATTTAATACATGAGTTTCACAATTTGAGTTGAATTACTGAAACAAATTAACTTTTCCACGACATTCTAATTTATCGAGATGCACCTGTATAGTTCGACCAGGTCCTGAACTGTAATGAGTCGGCTCTTTTTAGTAAATAAAACAAATACAGAGTGACCAGTGTTTTTTTTAGTGTATGAAGAAACATTAAGCATGACCAGTGTAGTCCAGTTCCAACCCAAATGACTCAAATGAGTAAGTACTTTTTAGAGAATCAACGGCACAGCGTGACCAGTGTATTTCACTTACGGCACAAACAACTTGAATGAGTGAATCAGACATGTACAATGTGATCAGAACTCCTGAGTTGATTATTTTTAGTGATTCAAACACATATAGAGCGAGTAATTCTGTCCATTTATTTAACAAACGATCTTAATGTGTTGGTTCATTTTAATGAATAAAGCACATACAACATGAACAGTGTAGTTCCATCCCCAAACAAATTACTCTCAGTCAGTTATTTTAAGTGAATAAAACATTCAACTGTGAGATGATGAAAATTAACTGAACTTATGCCACTTCAAATGGGGATTTTTTTTATTTTATTATCCACTCCCAAAGGAAGAACACTTTTCTAACCATATTTATTATTTAAAAGTACTATAAGAATCAATAATGTCACAGCTAAGGATTAAAAATAGCAAGGTGAGTAGAAAAGAAAAGTTTTTAAAGCCCAGAGACGCTCTCACTTCAAACTACTTCAACCAGCGTTAATAATGTTAAACTGGCAGACTTTTATCAAGCATACTTCAAGATTTCCTCTTGTCATGTTAATAAATATTTAAATATTCTCTCCGACACTGGCAAAGACTTTAAGTGTCTGTGTGCTTCAACGCAAAGGACAGGGGCAAGATTTTCTTCAAGAGTAAGACAAGCACAAAACAAAAGCCTTTTTTACTGTAGCTTGCCTCAAGTTTCTGATTCATTCTGAACCCTGACGATTGACAGGAGTTAAATACATACTTCAAAAGCGTGTTTATTCACCAAACCCACATCAATCTCCTGGCTGCCATCAAACAAACAAATGGCCTCCTAAAAAAGACAGCTGGTAACATTACGAACCCTTAAAGACTAAAGGGCCCCCTTCTTTGCTTAAGACTAATGCTGAGAGTTACCAGTATCTCCTCCACTTTACACACACAGAGCATGTGTTATATAATGATCTAAGCCCTGCACTGGGAGGATATGAGTTGGACAAATCCTCAGAGACGGACAGGAGCTGAGGACCTCCGTCAGGAGCCTGTTTGATGAATGACTCCAACATTTCTGTGACAAGCTGGTGAGCTGAAAGCATTGGAGGACTCGGCCTCAGCTTTCAGAGGCAATTACAGTAGATTAAAAGATTCAAATCTGTAAGGTGGTTCCCTAGTGAGCTTAGATGAGATTAGATCTGTCAAGTGAAGAAAAAGGGAGAAAGTTTTAAACTTGTGTTCCTCAAATTAAGGACATTGCACCAAGGCAATTACAAGCAAGACTGACTTGATCGCTATCGTTCGGCTCTTTGTTAGTCTGCTAATTAGTCGTGTTAAACAGATTCTCTGGGAACCACTCTGTAAGTTAGTTAAGTTGTTTGTGTACAGAAACGAACACAAATGCATTTTTAATTAACGCAACAAGGAAATTTGACCTCTCTAAATGCTTTTTGATTACTATGACGCTTTTATTGGTCATACACTTTAGGGACAAGTACCCAAGTACTCAGAAGTAATGGTAAAGCTGAAAAGACAACATTTCTGAATCTTCAAGGTCAAAACTTTTTATTTCATGCTTTTAATTCAGTTTTAATGCTGTATTGGGTGATATCTCATTGTATGATTAAAGTTTGACAGCGATGTGATTTTCAGTCTGTGGCAGCAATATCGCTCAGATCCTTTGTTACATACTATAATGGCTAATTTACATTTTACCATAATTTCTGTCATCGCAAATCTCTGAGAGTTTACCATGGTAATGACATGATGGATAACGTGTTTGGTTTTGGCGGAATAGATCTGCTACGCTGCTGCGGCAGAGCAAGTACCAAGACTTGCTACTGCCAATACATCCACAACATGCTGCTGTGGACATGTAAGAAATACTGCTGCTGCACATATAACATTTATGAAACAACCCCCATATATAACATACATGAATCATCCCGTAGAAGATCTAAACAGGTGGAGCTGGGGAAGGTGGAGGGTTTCTGAAGTATGCTGCAACTGTTACAGCAAGCACTAGCTGAGAATTTAAAAGTTAAGCATCAAGCTCATTGGCTGCCGATACGAAAAGAAACCAATCAGCTGTGCCATGTGATAATGTCATTATGTCAGATAGAGTTTGAACCCATCAGACTGCGCCATCTAGAGTTTCATGACAGACCTCTGGATGTATTTATATACCATATTACTCTTTGCATTTCTGGTTAGATGCTAACTATGTTTTATTGGCTCTGTATTTTGCATAATGTATATGACGTTGAATCTAATATAATCAAATCTAGATGGCAAACGGTTGATCAAATGGAACAGAAGTTTGGAATAAAATTGAAGTTTTTAAAAATGGATAGAAAATGGTGCCCACAAAAGATGCAGTGGAAAAACAACAACAATTGGACACATACTGTACCAAAAATAACAGCCACACAGTCCATGCACCCCCCCCCCCCCTTTAAAAAAAAATAAAATAATAAGATAGGCAAAGAGAAAAATATGATGTCTTACCAGGGGCAACACCAGCACAAGTCACATTTTCATCACTGAAGTCCCCGCAGTCGTTGTCCCCGTCACAGGCCCAGTGGTCTGGGATACACCGGCCGCTGGTGCACTTATACTGCCCATTAGCACAGGAGTGGACACAGCCCGCCTCATCACTATTGTCTCCACAGTCATCATCTACACTCACAAACACAGTACAGTCACACAGAATTAGTATCATGCAGAATAACAGTTTTTCATTACAACAGAAAACTTTTGACAGTATCATGTAGACATATAATACCATTAAAAAATTTTGATAGTGTTTTTTTTTTCTTTTCTGAAACAAGTCTTTTATGCACACAAGCCTGTTATTTCTTAATATCAATATTTAAAAAGAACTGTTGTGCTGCTTAATGTTTTTGTGAAAACCATGGTAAGTTTTGTCTCCCCCCAGTATTCTTTGGTGAATATAAATTACAAAAGAAAATATTTGATTTGAAATAGACATCTTTTGTAACATTATAAATGTCTCTGTCACTTTTGATCAATTTAATGCATCCTTGCATGCATATTAATTTCTTTAAAAAAATGACTTTAACTTCTGAACAGAAGTGTATATAGTAGGGTGTTTTTCATCATGCATTGTTACACAAATTGTGTTGCTCCATTAAAACTCTCAAAAAAACATTAAAAATAAATAGATTTTATGATCGTCATATACGCTGGTAACAGAAAATGGCACATTTTCCTTAAGGGGGTCTTTAACCCTGTTGTGCCTCATGCTTTGTTGCACACTACTAAGAACTGAAATGATAAAACAGAGGACAGCACCACAGGAGATTTTCAAGCAAGAGTCTTCAGGGCATCAAATTACGCCAAGCCTCATTTTGTACTGAAAAATCAGCAAGGTATCTGAAGGCCCTGACCCTGGATAATAAAAACTGCCTCCATATGCTGACCTTGGCTGAATAATCTCATTTGAGGAGATTGAAAGAAATAAGAAAAACAGATATAAAAAGATCAAGTTTTATTGTTGTTGATGATCGAGTGCTGCAACGCAGGCAATAACGTATTACAGATCTTGAGGGCCAGCAATAAATTATAGAGGTCGTTATTTTACACCCTCCTTGATATGAAATGGAGATATTTCAGATAAAATAATCTGTGAATATTTAATGGTTATTAATGTGATGAATTTCTTGTGCGACAAAAAAAACTGGACAGTAGAATCAATGGACTTAATTTAATTAAAGTGCCGGGCTTTCTTTTATCAGCTCCCGAGAAAATAGGCTAATACATCATAGTGCTAAATGGAAGAGCAAGTAAAGCAAATGGTAAAGTATTTTATTACTTCTGGATACACTCACCTGAGTCACAATGCCACTTCATGCTAATGCACCTCCCGTTAGCGCAGCTGAACTGGCTGAGAGCTTCGCAGGTAGGGAACGCTGTGAGCGGAAAGAAAGACAGTGAGAAACATTCGCCGTGATGCTTGACGTCCATCCAATACATCACTGTCTCTTTGATACACTGGAGAAGAGAAGCCATTTTTCATTTAGCTTTTAGCTTTGAAAAATTGCAAAAGAAGTTTGTCCTGGCATAGAGTGCCCTGTCATGCTAATAGATTCAATTTGGAGGCTCTTTTGTCCTCAGGAAATTTCATAGTTTCTTGCAAGTTTGGGGGCGAGCTTAAATCGGTAACTATTCTCTTGCAGTGCAGTGCATTCTTTTTAACAAAAGTTATACCACTGGGGTTTAGTGCCAGTATTGAGGAAAACGAAACACCCTGAAGGTCATGTGAAATGTCACAGTGAATTACTGCTATTTTCTTGCTGAGGTTAATGAAAAGAAAATCACAAACAAAGGGAAAACGAGACCTCACAGATGCAGTGGAAAACAGTCAGAGGCAATAAGAGCTCGCCAGGAAGCAATAACACACCAGCGATGAGATAGCACGGTTTGTGCGCTTTACTACAGCGTTGATTTAAAGATATCAAAAGGTTATTGTTTCAACATTATGAATTACTGCAGGTTTTGCAATTAACGATGCCTTCGGATGAAAATTATTAAGATAAATATTAGTTTATGGAAAAAACCAGCAACATGACACGCAGTGAAGGAACAACATCTGTTTCTCTTTAAAGTGTCTCTCAGCTCAGTCAAAAAACCTCCACACAGTTACAGGTAGTATGCGTATATCCACAGATGAAACCGTTTTCAAGTTATCAAAGGTAATTATAAGCGTGTGATCGTGCATTTGCTTTTAGTCAATGCTTTTTGATGCTTCTGTTCGGTAACAAGTCATATGTTAAATATTCTCATGTCTTCTAGATGTACCTGATTGTGGACTACACTCTGACATGAAATAATTATTATGGGTAATCATACAAACAACCCAATATATATTTTGAACATGAACATGGATAGTTCCCTTGGAGCATCTTAGGCTTAAGTGCTGTTTTAATGGGCACAATGTTAATAGCTCACGACTCATAGATTAAGGAGACTGAATGAACAAGCTTCTTGTTATAGAATAGATCACAGTTCATACATTTACATATGTGACCCTGGACCACAAAACCAGTCTTAAGTGTATTTTTTTTTCGAAATTGAGATTTATACATCACATGAAAGCTGATTAATTAAGCTTTCCACTGATGTATGGTTTGTTAGGATCGGACAATATTTGGCCGAGATACAACTATTTGAGTATCTGGAATCTGAGGGTACAAAAAAAAATCAAAATACTGAGAAAATCGCCTTTAAAGTTGTCCAAATGAAGTTCTTAGCAATGTAATACTACTAAACAGCGGTAAGACTTAAGACTGGATAATGTGGTCCAGCGACTCACATATATAAGTGCTAAGAATGTGTTTTAATCAAGACAACCCCCCCCCTCTCTCTTTATTTTATATTTATGAATGGAAAGTCAAGAAAAACATGCAAGAAAATGTGCCAAACACTTTAAAACTAAACATATTTATGTTCCTTCATTTCACCACAATTAAAGAGTCATCAAAAGATGGCCATATTTATAATAATGACTTGTAACCTTGTGAAAATTAATGCTAAATTTAGCAACAATTGCTTGAATATGTGCATAGGCATCATTTTCGGTTTCTTAAAAGCGATTTTGCTACACTGGGTGACATCTCCAAAACACTAACAGCTGTAAACTGAGCATGTGAGATTTCAGAAATAACAGATCCCATGGGTTTCCCTGAGAAAATTACTTTTAGGGAATTGCTCTTTCCACCTCACAAATAAAACCTTTGCCTGCACAAATAAGAACTCTTAGAAGTCAGTGGAAAGCACATCATTCGAAGTTTTGCTAATCTAGGAGAGGACTGTTACAAGTCGAGATTACAGGTGAGTCAACAAATAAAAGAAAAACTAGTTGTGTTTGAACATTTATTCCCAGAACATGTTTCAGTTATTGTTGACAGAAGTAAATCCTACTTCTAAATTTCACAACAGAGTGTTCCAGTCCCCTGACTTTGGCAATTACTACTTTCAACATCCAGTTTTCACAATAGATCAGGTTCAACAACAAGCAGTGAGACTGCAGGGGTAATAACTGAAATTTGATTTGAAGGGGGAAAAAAAATCACTTACACGAATCTTTGCAGTAGACAGTGGCAGTTCAAGTTCATATCTCTTAGATTATAAAACAATCCTATCTGGAAATGTTTTCAAGATCGCTAGAGTTGCTGTCCAATAATGGACGCAGAAATTCATATATTAGATTACTTTCTTTATATTATAGTCCCATTTTCAAAACACTGAATTACTAGATAAGACATGATCCTATTCATCCATCAACAGTTATTGTTACTCTCTTTCTCCCCCCCCCCTAGCAACTACAGCAACACAGAGACAAAGGGCTTACAAATATGATTATTTTTTATTGAAAATATATATTAATATTATTAAAAATATATGTACTTTCATATACATAATTATTGCATAAATATCAAAATATCAATTTGATATATTGAATAATTTTACATTTTGATCAATTTGATAGTACATTTCCACATTTTGCTTCTTTTGAATGATTTGTGCCAAACCTGACACATCATATGGCACATCACAGTCTAAAATTCCAAAAATAACTACAGCGTATCATAATGTTCTTCGTAATTTTGAATTTACATTAAAAAGAGCCATAACAATTGAAAACACATCTTATTTTAAGGTCAAGTTTATACCAAAAAACTTTTTTATGTTAGTGATAGTTAATACCAAAACGGGCACAGCTATACTGTTAAATCAATATTCTTGGTCGTTAAAACATATTTTTTGAAAGCTGAGAATACTTCGAAAATGGCAATTAGCACACAGCTAGCGGAAAGTCACTGCGTTTCAGGTGTGTTGTGCGCAGTGCAGTTGTGAGAGGCTGCGGAGCGCCACATCTTTCAGCCCAGCTTGATTACAATTAAGTGAAGTCAGGCGTACACTCTAATTACTACTTACACTGGGAGTGTTTGTGCAAGAGTGTACTGAGGCAGCCTAAGACACAGCGGAGGTAACCAAGACAATAGCACTTTGAGCAATTTGCAGCATTTGGTGACAGAACCCCAGAAAGTTACATTGTTAGCGCATAGCATGATAGAGAAATGGCAGAAGAGTCAGAATTTCAATGTTGTGCTTGAGGGAGTAAAAATGGCAGGAAGGAGAAGTAATATATAATATATATATATATATATATATATATATATATATATATACACACTATGAAAATATGCATTTACACAAACCTTTTAATGTATATATATCAATGCACAGAGACCCCAGGGAAACAATAAATCACATGCTCGAATGGTGATTTTTGTGCATAGTCAACAGAAAACAGCACAAACTCCATTTTTCATGACATAGAGCTAGAGATGATACTAACATGCATTCCCCCCCCCAAAAAAAAAAAAAAATAATATATATATAAATATATACATATATATATATATTTTTAAAAGCTGTCTAGCATTTTAAAATGACAGCCAGCTTAGTTTAGTTATGATTACCCCATTCTCATAATAAAGATAAAAAACATGAATTTTGTTTATTTTGTATCTGTAAAGTTGGAAAATATAAAAATGAATGAATGAATAAATGAATGAATAAATAAACACCCATCAACTTTAAGAGAAATAAACTGATTAGTTCCATAAAATAAATGTATACATAACTATCATTAAGTTATAGTTAGTTAGGAAGTTAGTTTATAAGAAAAAAAAGAAAAACTCAAACTCTTTACCTCCTTTCATAAGAACTAATGACAAAGGAACATTTTTCTGACTGAGATTGCTGAGCCTCTTCAAAGGGCTACCTGTCTTACCCAGCATTCATGTGCTTCTTTGAATAGTTGTGTCACTGTGGGAGTTCACAGTGGTAACCTTCCTGGGTTATTTCCTCTCAAAGCCCTGTGTCATTTCCTTTTGTCTGCTTTCAGGGTCTGGGATGTGGTTATGGTGAGCTTTTAGCATCAGAGAATCTATGATTTGTATTACCGCCACACTCTTAAAAGCTCCAGCATCTAAGTTTAATTCCTTTTCCTTTCTGCTTCTAAAAGCACAGACTCGGGGGCTGGAGGAATGTACTTGGTTAGCATTGTACTCGGTCCGGAACATTGACATGTACAGTAGATGTTTTTGGTGAAATAATGAAAGAGTGGGTGTTAAAAAATACACCTTTAGAGTAAAAGTTTTCTTAGAACTGGCACGTGTTTTTTGAGAGACAAGCTTACTATTTTAACCTGTCCACAAACAGTCATGGTAAATTACAGTATCTGCTACATTCTTACACTTAGTTTTTCAGTTTGTTTTTAGTTTATTTGATTGCAGAAACACATGTAATGGGGCCAGATTTGGTACAAGAAGTGGCACTGTGTTGGTGGAAAAGGGATAAGAGAGACTTGTCCTAAATAAAGAAGGTTCATGATGTCAGCGCTGACAGATTCACCAGTTACACCACAATCAAATTTGCCAAGCCAATTAGCTAGTAGGACAGTGACTCACCACAGGAAGTGGACTCGTCTGACATGTCTCCACAGTCATCATCTTGATCACAGCGCCACGCTTCTGGTACACAGCGGCCGTTACCACAGGTGAGCTGACCAGCCCGACACGGCTGGGCTAAAGACAAAACGATAAGGAAAACAAGATAATCTGATTATTCATGGCATTTAGAGTACTTAGCAGTGACCGCCTGAGATATTAATCACAAAGAAAATAACATTTTTATTCTGATTCCATATTACAAATCTATTATTTGTTTGTTTGCTAGTTTGGCAATTTTGAGCAACAAAAAAACAAGGGAATTTTTTTAGGAAATGTTTAGAGAACAGAGAACAATTTGTACTGTTCTTGGATAAACAAAACAAAAGTAATTAGACAAACAAACAAACAAACATTAACAGGAAGAAACTTTAATTAAAACATGTTTAGTTCTATAATTAAAATAAATAACGAAGTTAATAATAACTGATAAAACAGGGACAGAGGGGCTACCCGTCTTACTCAGCATTCTTGTGCTGTTTCAAAAGAAACGAAAACAAAACACACAACACAAAACAAAAACACAAAACACAAAAACAAAACAAAAACAAAACAAACAAAAAACAAAACAGAACCATTAACAGAACAACAAAGGTTATTTTTAAACACACACATAATTTAATGACTTTGCACCAGTTTTTACTGGCCATCCTTTTAAGCACACATATAAGAGGGAATCAATTTAAGTCTGAGGATCATTTCTTTAAGGTAGTTTAATCTCATGTGTGACTCCAGGAATTAGTCCCACCAAAAGGCAAGCATTTAATTCCGAGCTTACTGATCAAAATTGCACAGATACACCAGAGACTATTTTAGAGCCAATTCAAGTAATTCTCTGCTTCAGATCATCTTGAATCATGAAATATTAAACCGCTTTAACATCTGCTGTCAATTTCAGCTCCTCACTGATTCAGCATAATCACTTGTGTTGCACATCGTTTTGCTCTAACTGCTTCTGCCAAGTCAACAAAGGTCTGAGCCGTCTCCGGCTGGAGGGTCAGCTTTATCAGAAGGATGTCAGACTGTTGACAGCATTTATCACATCTGTTCTTCCCTTCCATTGATCTTACAGCACTTAAACTAGTGAAAGAGTGTTAACTCCTGGAAACAGGCCAGGTGTTACTCGAGTTTGTAAAAAGAAGGTTGGGGAAAAGTGATTCTGACAATCCGTAGCGAGAAAGTTCACTTCATTGCACATATGCACTTATCGATTATCATGCTCTTATAAGAAAGTAAGTCAATGCTCCTTGCCCTATTACAGTACATGAGAAGGTAGTATGACTCTCCAACAGATATAGTGAATTCAAACACTAATCGGTGAGATAAATAAACCAACATTTCAAAAATAGAAGGTGAATCGCTCTACAATTGCAAAAGCTGATGCTGTCACTCACTTTTCAATGGTGAAAAAACCCCCCAGCAATGTTCACAGTTCCTACTGAAAACCATGTTTTAAAACATTTTTAACTGTAATAGTATATATGATCTTAGAATTAATATTTTGCCTCTTAAAACATGAAAATATGCATGCAATTACTCAGTAATGCTGCCAAGACAATTTTCCAGCTGAAAAAAAAGATGTGGGAATGTGTGGGAATAAACACTGGCCAAAAACGAATTTATACGCATTGCATTTTGTAACAAAAATCTTTAACACATTTTTTTTTCCTGTAGGTTGCCCAGTTATGCCACTTGATGATATAATATGATGTTAATTATTAAATATGAATAATTACGTCATATTAACTATGTTACAGTTTTGTTATGCAATGACAGGAAGACAAAGAAAAAATATTAAAATCCTTCATAGAGGATTAATACGTTTTAGGAGTTTTATAATAAGCTACCCGATGTATTACTCGCACACATTGGTGGATCGATCTGTTTAATACTGTAGAGCTCTACCTGAGCATGTTTTATTAGACTCATCTTCGTTATCTCCACAGTCATTGGCTCCATCACAAAGCCACCTTTTGGGTATGCAGCGATTATTGGGACACTTGAACTGGTCAACCGGGCAACTGTGGTTAGCTGGAAGGAACAACAGAAACAAACAATTCAGTTTTGTTTAAAAAAAAAATACATATTGTATCTAAGAATGTTACAAAGCATTGTCAAGCTTGGCATATATTTCTGTTGTTTCCTTTCTTTCTTTTTTGACATGTTTTGTTATACTGCTGACAGCCCACTCTCCATACAAGTGAGTTCATATGCATAATACTCTACTTTTGTTTCGACACAGCAGTTTGCATTGTGCTATTCATCTATTCTCTTGAGCTAGCTTCACATTTATCTAAAAAATATGCATTTGCCCTCAGGCTTTTGAGTTTATTTAAAGTAGCGCCTGTGTTTTCCTCTACTATTTGCTCTATTTAATAATAGAACCTACTATTACTCATAACCCTGGATACTCAACGCGTCCCCAACAGACAATGAGTAACAGATGAAATGGAAAACTAGATTCGAGTGGGATCAGGCAGTAACGTGTCAGCCATATTAAACTATAGGACATCCCAGCAGAGCAGAAAATTGATTTTGCAATTCTGATAATTCTGGCAGAACATCACATTAAAGTATTTCTCATAGTGAAAAATGACTCAGCCCCCAACGTTTTAACATGGTGCTTATCTTATCGATTAACTCATGAGATGATTGTGCAGTGGAATGCAGTGTGTGGGAGAACAATTTAATACCGTCGTTCTTCCCGTTTGATAATGCAGCAGTTTTTCCCTGAGATGTCAATTAGCAACATTCTAATTATCTACAGATGATAGGCAAACAGTCTGCTTGTTCAGATTTACACTTATGTAGATGCTTTTATCCAGTGCAATTCAAGCTACATTATACATTTTATCAGCAGATATATTTACTTATTTTACAGCTGTCTGGAATTATTGATTTTGGCTGGTCATTTGGGGTATTGTGAATTTTTAATTTTTTGCATAATGATCACTAAACTTTCTGATTAAACTGATTCTGTAAACTGACCACTGTATATACTAGATAAGATAAAACAAATCTTAAGGTTTAAAATTAAATTGTAACATTCTTGCAGCGTTCATCTTGTTACCAGGTTGGTAAAAAACAGATGACATCTGAGATACCTGAACTGAATGGAAATGTTATATTGAGTGATACATCACAGCCATATATGGCACTGTGTGCATGCTAAATGACACAGCTTGAGGCCACAGAGGTTTGATTGTTCAGTAAAGCAAACACAACAGGAATTATACATCGCTGTCAGAGAGAAAGAAAACAAGGTTCATACAGCATATGTGGGCTTCCTCATCACTGCCATCTAAACAGTCATCATCTCCATCACAAATCCAATTGACTCGTATGCAGCGCCAGTTCCTGCACTGAAACTCATCATGTTTGCACCGCTGGGGCTCCTCTTGACCTGCAGAGTCTACAGGAGAAGAAAAACTGAATTGTAGAAAAAGAACTTCAAGAAAAATATAGTCAGTCACAGTGTAGAGTGATGTGGAGTCTGAGTTTAATGCTACAAATAAAGCAACATATTGCTTTTTAAATTCATACTATTTATTACACTCAAGCTACTTTTCCGTGTTACTTCTCTCTTTATTATAACTTTGCATCATGACAAAAACGATTTAAAGTGCCCATATTGTGCAATTTTTAAGGTTGCTAATATTGTTTTATGAGTCTCCTATAACATGTTTACATGCATGCAAGGTCAAAAAACACTTTAGTTTTCTCAAAAAATAGATTTAATTTTACCTAATTTCTAAATGATTCCTAAACGACTCGTGCAAAGGAGTTCAAAGAATCAGTCTCTCTAAACCCCTCCTTTCCGTGAGCCCTCACTGCTGTGATTGGTCAGATGGCGCAGTCCGTTGTGATTGGTCTACTGCGTACAGCGCGTTCAAGGAAACGCCCATTGCAGTAACGGAATGACAGCCCTGGAGACTTGTCAATACATAGAAAAGATGGTATCGATTGTACCTTACCAATTTGAGTCGGAGTCTGATCTGATGATGAAGCAGTTGAAGTGGCTGATCGACAAGAGACTGATTCACAAGCACGACTGGAGCAGGATGTTTCTCACGTGCTTCACAACTTTGCAAGTGTTAACAAAACTGTTTGATCCATTTTGGTAATTATAAGATGTGATAGAAAGTTGTTTGCCCACCACCTATCCCCATCCAACGTATCTGGAACTGAGTGGAGTCCCTGTTATATTAGACATGCATCATGCAACTGATGTGTTGAGCGAGGAAGAGCGGCCCACGGGAACTTTGTGACTGCAATATTGTTTTTTTATAATGTTATATATTTATAATGTTTATATGTTGTACGAAAAGTCACACCGCACATATAACAGTATAAATAAGTCGCCGATTCGATGAATTCCAGGAGTGCAAAACAAAAACAAAATTTTGAAAGATTTTATAAATAAAATAATAAAAAAAATGTAGCTTTTAAATTTCATTTTAAAAAGAGCACTCACTTTATAAAATAAATTTCAATGACCGATGGCTGCCAGCAAAGGCATAGGTTATTGGATTTTTCGCCCAAAAGGTACTAACATATTGAGATTTTCCTTTTTTTCCCATTTGTTTAACATTAGTGCTGTCAAATGATTAATCACGATTAATCGCATCCAAAATAAAAGTTTTTGTTTACCTTAGATATGTATATGTACTGTATGTTTATTATGTATATATAAACCCACACACATACAGCATATATTTTGAAAATATTTACGTTTATACATTTATATATTAATATTCTTATATTTTATATTATATATAAATGTATTTAATATAAAAACATTATTATAAACAAATATTTTTATTATATATACATGCATGTGTTTGTATTGATTTATACATAATAAATATACACAGTATACACACATATATTATGTAAATGTTTTGGATTTGATTAATACGATCGTTTAATCGTTTGACAGCTCTACATTAAACTATATTTAAAAATATTAGTTAAATAATTTTAAATATGACAATTTGATTTTGTCAATTTGAGAAATGTACTTACAATTTTACGTGATCATGAATGGATACACCAGTAAATGATTTCTTTATTTTATTATTATTATTTTTAAGTTCCTAGACCTTTTCAGACTTCTTGTCCTGTTTTTTTTTCTTCTTCTAAGGGATTGGTATTTAAAGCAGCCTACCAGAGCACGTGACATTGTTCTTGTCCAGGTGCTGGTTGTCGGCACACGCGCACACCCGGCCTCCCGGGACGGCCAAACAGAGGGTACCGCATCCACCATAATTCACCCGGCAGGCATTGTCACCTAAGAAAAACAAACATAAGCCTAAACAACAGACATCTACAAATCTTCTTTCCCACTGGCAGGACTGCTGTTTATGTGTTCATCCCTTTCTGGCTTTTAGCAACGTCTCTCCTTGAAGCACAGAACATAAAGTTCTTCTTCATTGCCCACTCAGAACCAATTTCCTGCTCTTCTGGGATGCCGGTGGTACACGGGGCATTATTTTTTAATCACACGTCAAGAAAATTATGGGAAACACTGGAGAAGAGAGCCATTTGACACTCCATTTTCTGTCACAGACATAATTCGTTGTGTGGGCAATGACACCTACGATGGGGGGAGGAGAGGAGAAAAACACAGTTTTGTGAGAAAACGGTCACTTATTAAGTTGAGGCATGGGGACAATAATAAGGTTTCATTTAGAGAGGGGCTGAAAGGCATTGCCTGAACCAATGAGATAAAAACTGTTTTGTAATGGCCAATCTGTGGTACTCCAGGGAGCGGAAACACAATTAATCTTTCTCCTGACAAGCGCTTTGAAGAAATTCCTCTTCTGCTGAGGACGAAGACTGTAAAAAAGCCCCCATTTTCAGGCCATGAAAATCATACATGACATAACGGCAGTTCCCCACCTTCTCCTGTCAGAAGTCTTGGTGTTACGAACGCTGTAAGTTCGATGTCAAGAGGAGAATATTTAAAACATGATACGAGTCTGCTGGTCCCAACTGCCTACATCGTCATTCTCAAAAGAGTGAGTCTCTCTGAAAAGCAGCGTACTGTCTGCTCCTCTAAAACTGCACCGCCCTTAGGTAAGTAAGAGATGAAACATGTGGGAGCCGAACACACGGCTGCGTTCTCTGTGCCGCTCGTCTGCATGTGCAAAGCAGGTCCCTCCCTCCGTGTTGTGACCTGGCTGAGCAGACATGTCCCTCCCTCTGTAGTGTTGTGCTAATCAAAGCTAAAGGGAAACATTTCAAATAGCTGCACTGTGTGAGGGAGGATGACCAGTAATCATCCCTCCTTGCCATTAATCAGACATCCACAGGAATGAATTGAAAAGCATCCAAAAAGTTTGGGTTTGGTAAGAGTTAAACATTCTAAACAGAGCTTTAGCCCCCACTTCAGCGGATTAAACCCACCCACTCAACAGTACGTCTCCTGCTCTGCAGTCGGGTCTATGCTAATCAAAGCTAAAGGCAGAAACATTTGAAATAGCTGCACTGTGTGTAAAAATGTCGTTTATTTTGAATTTTCTGAAAGAATGCAATGCATGTGGCAAATAGGAGGTTAAACAGTGTTTTTTATACCAGAGTTTGGCTTTTTATACTTCATGCGTATAACAAATTGGTCAAATCAACCATTATGTACGAGAGTCCAATGCTGAGCATCATTCAGGAATGAAAAAAAAAATTATTTGGGGTAAGATCAGTATAAAACTATGCTTTCATGTTATAAGCAGATTTATATACATCAACATTTATATATATATATATATATTTTATATTTATATTATATGTATATAATTATTATTTTTTCCTTTTACTTATTTATTTTATTTTATATGTATTTATTTATTATAATGTAAAATGTTTAAAGTATTTACTGTCACATTTTTATCCAATAAATGCATTCATGCTGTATTAATCTTTTTAAGAAGAAAAAAAAACGTATTAAGCCCAAGCTATGGAATGATAGTGTACATTAATATGCCAATGTTCTCTTTGCCATGGTAGAAGAACAATTCTAGAATGGTGTAATTTACTCCAAAGTCTTCAAAATAGAAGCAACCATTATTAATTAGGTCACAAGATGGAGACCATATACAGGAGTCATCTACTCTGCCAACAATCAAAATTAGATTAATTTCTTAGAATTGAATTTCAGTAAATTCATCTTCATTCAATTGCAAATCAAAATCCTCTGTGTTGTGCCCAATTCAATTTACACTCCAACTTACATGCATAAATTAAAAAAAGAACAAAAATTCCAACTATTATTTAACAAAATATCGAAAAAAGATGAAAATGTGTCATCATGTAAATTTTCTTTAGAGTTAAAGAGACTTTACCCAGCTGGCTTTGTGCATCATAAACTCGGAGCCCGAACAGAGGGGGCCGTTCACTCCTCAGCAGAGAGACTTCACCAGAGACCAGATCCAGCTGGAAGATGGAGGCGTTCATGTACTCTGACCAGAAGATGGAATTTTGGTACTGTGCAATCCCAAACGGGTGATTGAGTTCCCTGCCACTGTACACAACCTACAGTGAATTGCAGAAAAAAACACATTACCATACACTGACAACTGTGCGAGAGGATAAACCCTTTTTTTCTCTGTAACATCTATTTTTTTCTCCTACACAGCAATAGGATGAAAAGTATAAAAAGTTATGTTAACGATGTTCCAATGCTTCAAATATATGCACATTTTTCTCTAAATTATTCTAAGACCAAATTATCTGAGCTATGCAGTCAACATACATTTTATAGCCCTACATGTTTATTCTGTCAACGTTTGTCTCAATAGTAGAGCTATTTAGTCATGCCGTCAATCCATAGGCCTATCCAGGAAGCTAATTTTCCATGGGTTCACTCAGGAATTTCTAATGGGTTTTTAAAATAGTGGTTTTCGATCTGGAGTAAAATAAGTTTGTGGTGAAATGAAGATACTTTCCCATTCTGCAAGCCAGACCTCAAATGTCTTTTTTTTTTAAATCACTGCCTGATTAAAAATATGAGTTGCTTGATTAATTTTTGTAGCCCATATTAACAACATATTAGAAACAAAATTCTCATTTGAGGTAGGACTGTGGATAATTTGTACTGTATGTCGCAGGACAAGAACAAGAAAAGTCTTTTCAAGTAAATTATAAGGGAACACAGGTTAATTAGTAATTCTCCTTCAGGTTTTAGGAAGCTCTCTCTCATTTGTTAACAAATAATAAATAATCCCATTTGATTTTTACGATTTCTAAGCTGAGAAAAAGCTAAATTTGAGCAATTTCACTCACCATTCTGCCAGTCCCATTGAGGTAGATTCTCTCAATGTGATCATAATAGGCATCACACCAGTACATGGAACTGGTTCCATGGTCCAAAGTGAGTCCATTGGGCCAAAGCATGTTAGATGTGACAAATATGTTCCTGTTGGAACCATCCATCCAGGCTTTCTCTATTCTTGTCTCTATCCTCTCACCGATGCTGTCGTTGCACCTCAATCACTCATTCCTTGTTGTCAACGCTTCCATCTAAAATAAAAGATAGATACATGTACATCAGCAACTAACAAACTGTTTGTAGAGAGAGACTCGCCTCAAAACATACTGAACTCCAGTCTATATTTGTTTAAATGTGGTGTAGTCCAGAATGAATAACACGACACTTGCACACTGCAAAGAGCATTTACTTTTGAAACAGGCATGAATATCAATCACATCATACTCGCTGTTTGTAAGAGCAGGAAGTATTTATTTTTTTTGTACAGTTGAAGTTTTCAGCCAAAGGTTGAAACAAATGGGGTAGGAAGGTCATTCCACCAGACAGGAGTGTGAACTCGAGGTCTCAATCTCAAGGATGTACAAGCAGTGCAAACTGAGTACATTTAAGTCTTAGCAAACTCGCATGCAGTAGAGTAGGACAAGGGTGTTGTTGTGTAGGGGAAAGTTGTTCTTTAGCTAGGAAATTCTGATATACATATATATATATATATATATATGAAAGGTGATTTCATATGAAGCAGGGAAGACAATATTTGATATATGTTCTTTCATTATTGCCAGGCAGCCTATGAGCTACCGTTGGATCATGGTCTGAGAGTGAAACTGCATAGCATAGCAATGGTGAACAGCCATTCTGATTGGCAGTGATGTAGTGTATGTGGAGAAGAGGAGGGGTGGATCCTGAGGGTGTTGATTATAAGTTTTGTTTAATTGCAGACAGTAGTTCCATGCTGGTCAGATTTTAATCAACCTTTCATTAAACATATTACATGTTTGATGCTTTAATTGCCATGCATACATACTAACCAATACGCAATAAATTAGCCAGAATCATCACAATTAAAAGAACAAAAGACTTAAACTACTTCAGTCTGTGTGCATTGAATTTATTTAATACACGAGTTTCACAATTTGAGTTGAATTACTGAAATAAAATAACTTTTCCACGACATTCTAATTTATTGAGATGCTCCTATATATGTGTGTGTGTGACCCTGGACCACAAAACCAGTCTTAATTCGCTGGGGTATATTTGTATAAATCTCAATATCGAAAAATTGACACTTAAGACTTAACACTTAAGGTTTTGTGGTCCAGAGTCACACATATATATATATATATATATATAATATATGATATTTTTTTTTTTTACACATTTTCTTTTCTGTGTTAGGCATATAGACTTCTGTGCCAACATGAACTGTAACTCTCAATGGGTTAGTGATATTTGAAAAGTGATTGGGTCAACGTTCTGACATGATCCTTTCCCTAGTAAGTGTGCTTAAGGGATTTGTTGCCTCTGAGTACTACTCAGCGGTTCAACGCAAGCTCTTCTGTCTCATCAATGATGGAAGCTGTACTTCATGTGCACCACATAAAACAGAATTGGATAGAGGGCGAATCAAGCGCTCTCTGTCCCAGTGTGTTGGCTATGTGACCCCATGAATTATTCAGAAGGCAAACAGCATGCTCCAAGTCTCATCCTGCACTGTTCAGAATGTAACGACATGCAGGGTCTAACCAAAATGAGCAAACATTACATGGCATTTTCCATGAGTAGAGCACAAAACAGGGCCTGAGGCTCTTTAAAAAAGTCGTATTATTATTTTTTACTTTTTCAACTACTGGTCAGTGAAAGAGGTGTTTAACCTTCAGAAAATGTTATATCTAATATTTATAATATAACCGTATAATTTTTAGGAGGTCAAAAAAAAAAAATGATATGACCAGTTTTATTTTCGGTTCATTTTCTATGAGGAGTTTATAAATGTATAGCAATGAACACTGAAGAAAAAAAAGAAGAATGAATAGATTTATAAACAAGCATCGAAATTAATAGACATTATTTATACAGGAAATATATACTATATATGGAAAAAAATATAGTCGCTTTGATAAAAGCGTCTGCTAAATGCATACATTTAAATGTAAATGTACCATTTAAAAAAACTACTAGGGTTGAAATTTAGCCTAAATTAGTTGCTAACAAAATTATATTTCTCATAAATTAATGTAAACTTGTATCATGATGCTTTCCTTGAAATTTGGATTTAAGGCACCTACATTTAATGCTAGATTAATTGTTTATGTCAGAAGACAGTTTATCAAATAATATTCCAATAATTCTCACAATAATTCTCAATCAATCAATCAATCAATCAATCAATCAATCAATCAATCAATCAATCAATCAATCAATCAATCAATCAATCAATCAATCAATCAATCAATCAATCAATTGTGCATCCAATGCTGTACGATAAATACATAAATAAATAACTGTCACATATAAACTACAGTTCCAATGTTTGAGGTTGGTAAACTTTAATGTTTTTGAAAGAATGCTCAACATGATGGCATTTATTTGATCAAAAATACAGTAAAAACAACAATATTGTTGTTTATGATATATTAAATTATGCTATATACTGTAACTTTTAATCAATGTAATGCCCTTTCTAGGTATTCATTTCTTTCACAAAAAAATTACTGAATCCAAAGTTTTGAATGGTAGTGTTTGTGAAATAGTTTATGGACAGAGAGTGCGAGGAAGAAAGACAAAAATAAGTAGTACATATAGGTAAGGATAGGTGAGCATGAGAGAGAGACATTCCTTAAACCGGAGCATCGAGCTAGGACAACAATGACTTCATTACACTGTGGAGTGTATGTGCTATGAACTGGTATAGGAGTTTACTAAATCAGTTTTGACTGGCTGAAAATCCCCCGGTTTAGGAAATCTGCTCCTGGGGGTGAATATAGGACAGCGATGAAGTGAGCACAGAGTAGAGACAAAAAAAAAACACATCAAACAAATGGAGAGACAGAGATGTAAATCTTGAAAGTCCAAATGACAGAACACAAGATACTAAAAGAGAGAAAAGAGTTACTGTGGCAGGCAAGTTCTTTCTTATCATGTTATCACAGCTGATTGTGGCATCAACAGAGAGATGTATACTGTATGGGTGGAAGAGATAAAGAAATGAGGACAGGTGGGTGTTATTTCAGGGGGAAGCCCATCCAGCAGACCAGACAAAGATCAACATGCCAACTGCTCACCTGATAGATGGCCAACCCCTAACGATGGGGCCTAACCCCCTTATTAAAATAAAGGATAAATTGGCTTCAAGATATTTGAGCAAGATATTTTGACTAGATTTGTAATATTTACTACACATAACAATATGTTTGGGTCAACAAATTTAATTATAATTTATTACATTATTGTTAACTGCTGTACTTTTTTTAGATCTGAATAATTATTCAATTGCTAAAATATCAAATCTCACTATGTTTTCTCTTAACTTGTAAATTTGATAAGCTATCTCACTCTGCAATTAAAAAGTCAATAATAACTGAGTCAATAATATTTTTTTTCATGTTTTTGAAATACATCTCATGCTTATGCTTTATTTATTTGATTGAAAACTGAACTAGAGGTTATTAAAATAAATACAAAGCTGATTAAAAATATTTTGATTCCATTCAGTTGTATGATATTTAATTAAGATACTGATTAAGTAGTTACAGGTAACACTATATTTTATATTTACATTGAAGAATATACATTTTGAAGAATTATATATTTACATTGAAGAATGCATATTAGACTGGTCAAATTAAATTATAATAATTTCATTATAATGTTGTAATTAAAAAAAAATAATTATATTAGGGCTGGACAACTTAACGCGTTATTATCGCGTTAATGCATTTCTTAATTAATGGCAACAATTATTTTATCGCGCATTAACGCAGTGTTTTTTTTATATTATTATTATTATTTTGAAAGCCCGTTGCTCACTACCTCTGAATACACTTACAGACAAACCATGGGTCACAGGAGGGGTGGGATGTTGATCAGTACTGGCTTGGGATATGTGTCATCACGTGTCTCAACCAATGAGAGCATTTAGGGTGGGCCTAAAGACTGCAGCAGCTGCAGAACATCTCACATGAACGCTCCCGATGAAATTATGGCTCTGTCCCAAATGGCACCCTAAACCCTCACGGTCTTCCTCTGAGTACGCACTTTTGTGACGTAATGCCGCATTGACTGTTGGGTATAAGTCTGCGGCGGAGCTCGCCCCAGTGCGGGCTCGGCAGAAGTGCAGATCAAGGGCGCATAGGGGGTGCTCACGAGCACTCTTTTAAACTCTAAAATGATGAATGGGACACCCTACAGTCTTGTGGACTTAACGGACATGTGCACGCGGCGGCCATTGTAAGTCCGTAAGACCGCAAGTGCAAATGAAGAGTTCCATTTGGGACAGCGCCTATTTAGCCTAAGCATCAACATTCACAAACCACTGTTCACTGTTATTTTTTGACAGAAAAGATGGCAACGAGCTTGTAATCATGACTTGATGACTTGACATGCATGTGAAGACAGCAGCACAGTGGAGTGCATAATTTTGTTAACTTTGTGGTTTATTATTTTGAGTCATTTGGGACGCTAACAATATATTGCTTTACAGATCTATCACTTTTACTGCTAAGAAATGTTAACACAATCATGCTGCACATATCAGAACGCGATTAGCGCTCACACTACATGCGTACCAGGCCCGAGCCCAACTGAACCATGCTCTGGCCCACCTCTTCCAACCGAGCCAGGGACGGCTAAACGAACCGCGCCCGAACGCGGCACGGAGGGATCACACTAGTCAAATGAACCGGGCTTTGGGGGTCAAACACGCTCGGACTCAGTTATGGTTGCCTAGTGCGAATACACCCTTATCCCCCACATCCCGCACACATGAGTGTCTACCTGCCCGCACATAGCCGCACTTGCCCATCAAGTGTTGTCCCGCGGGTGCCATGGGAGTGCAAGTCTCTACTCGGAAAGGTGCCTGTTATAATGTTATGATCGAGGCTTTGGACTCTGAGCATAACTTGATTTTCTATAACAAACTAATATATAAAATATTTTCTATAAAAACGTTAATGCTCTGGCAGTGACAAACAGCTTTGGTTTTATATTTAATTTGATTACATTAATGTTTAAGTTTAGATTTACAAGAAATATTTTAACTGCAAATAGGCTATGTAAATAGAAACCCTGCGGTAAAAAAACACCTTATTTGTTTAAAGTGTTTGCAAACAAAATGTTATTGCACTTTTGTTCATATTGCAGGACTTTTAAATGAAAAAAGTGCGCAATACACTACTTTTGAATTCATTATTGAATTTTGTGCATAACAATGCGATTAATCGCAGACAATCGTGCAATTAATTTTTTTTATCGTTGCCCAGCACTAAATTATATATTAAGTTATTATTGCAAATAATATTGCATAATATTCTAATAATGATTAACTTGATAAAACATCAAATGTAATAATCATACATCTGATAAGTTTCTCACTCTAGACTTGAAAAACAGCCACAAAAAGCTAGCTTTGCTTTGAAGTAGTGTACATCAATCACTCTATTTTGGCCATCGTTCAAAGTTCATGCACTCTATCCTCTGATGCCCCGTTAGAGAGGTCAAAAATGTACATCCGCTCCAAATTTCCATCTTCCACCTTCAACTTTTTCCTCAGAGTCTTTTTTTACCGGCTGTCAAAACAGGACACATCAATGGCACCTCAGAAGAGGTGTGCTTCTCATTTCCTGTCTGAGTTCTAGCTCCAGAAAGCTTTAACTTTCCACTCCCAAAGAATAGTGTCAAGCAGTCTGCATGACATCCTCTGAGCTGGCAGTTCAGCAGACGATGCTTTTAATGCAGATTTTAATCGCTTCCACACCACTGAAGTTATCCCATCGGGAATGACATGTGGTGGTGACTGGGAGATAAGTTGGCGTTTTCGTGTTTTACTCACGCAAATGTGCTCTATTTGCAAGTATCTGTTGACAAACTCACAAAAAGACAGTTTCTAGCTTCCTGTCATTGCTCCTTGCTTATTTTATTGTTAGCACTGCCATTCAAGATACATTAGCTTCATTTAAATGCGAGAGAGAGAGTTGTATAAATTGTACGAGCGTGAGGTCTGAGCAATGAATATAATTATGGCTCTGACTAATGAACCCATTGTGTCTGGAAATAATGAAACTATTCTGCATTTACTTTCCCTCTATTCAAATGATTTGGTAATCAACACCACTTGGGTTCACTAAAGATGGTACAAATCTATTCCAGTGTATATTAATTGCTTAATGATAAGTGCACAATTTTAAATAAGCCATTTATTTACAGAGATTTAAAAATAAATTCATTAAAAAGTACTCAAAACGCCCTTAAGATACCACGTGGAATGCCTCAAAAGATCTGACGACCATCGACCAATCAGTATTACGGTACTTGAGTACTTTTTAATCAGATAAAATAAGAGTGAGCAGGTTGTCAGATTGAATCTGAGAGGACAGAGAGTGGTTGTTTCTTCATTGCAGTATCTCGCTTCTCCAGCCTTGGCTGGCTGCACATCCTCAGGATTCATGAGTTACTCTCACACCCAGGGAGGGTGATAATGAGGTTGGCTCTGGGCCATCAAACTCACCTTTTTACTGGCCGTGCCATGTCAGCTTACTGGTACACACACATTAACCAGTGCAGACGGAGATATGCGTGGATGGGTGCATATGCATACTTCACTACTCTATTGTACAATTGCATTCGCCTCTGAAGCCATGCAGTGTAAACAAACGCTAGTAAATAAACTGGAATGAGGACTTCAGGCCAGATGGAAAGTGAGTAAAGCTCAGCATTTTATCACAGATTGCAAATGTTGATGTAAATGAAGATTACTCATGTTTTTCCAAGCATATTTCAACCAGATTTATTGGTAAAACTTTATTTCACTACTCACTTTAGGAATTCTGTTGACTATAAGTAACTTTGCAACTATATATCAACCACCCATCATAAGTGTATTAGTAGATTGCCTACTTAAAATCTCCTAACACTTTATTTTGTTGGTGCCCCTACAGACATTCTACTGACTATAAGAAACTTTGCAAATACATTTCAATGCCTTCGGATGGAGATTCACTGCTGATCACAGAACCGTGTTTCACTGACAAGATGCGCATGACAATCACATCTTTTGCCTAATCGCGATTTAATTTATATTTATCGTGCAGCCATAATACAAGGTATATGGCCATATTCACAAAACACAGAACACGCTTAGGGATGCCTGATATTTTGGCACCAAACTGGTTAAAGTCCCTCTGCAATCACTAATTTAATCATAATTGTATAATTTTTTTCATCAACAAACGTATTTTCCCCATGAAAACATTCTATTCACATCTTAAAATGGAATATAACTCTTATAAATATAAAGTCTACACCCTTACCTCATTGAGTATGTGTGAAAATCACGAATATGCTAATTAGTCTCCGCCTCCACTCAAACACACTAGCTCAACCTGCTCCACTTTCATTCAGTTAACTGAAGTAATAAATGCTACACAGTGGCAAGTAGCAATCTTGGATTAATTGTTATTGCTATGTCATTCATTGCAGTTTCGAGAATGAATTCTTGAGTGAATTTATTCAAATGCAGAACGGATGATAGCAAAGAAAGTGCACAAAAAGCACTCCCCTCACAAACACTAAAAGGCTGTCACTCATCGTAATTCATCGTGATCTCACAAAGTTACGTTATAATCAATGAAGCTCTACACTGCGCAGTTAATCTCTTATTTACATTGTATCCACACCTTCTTATGAGAGGATCTGAAAACGTGCAGACCTCAGCACTGAAACAAACACCTTTGAGCGGTGAGTGGATTCAGACTATAACTTTAACACCTCTGAATGGCTACTGCATTCAGGAAACCAACATATGTCTATGATTAGCTAAATTACTCAATGCTGCAAAAACACATCGAAATAGAAACCTTTGACCAGATATGAAAAGCCCTGGTAGTTAAATAATATAAAATATATTAATAAAAAAAGTTACAAATGCTTCTATCCAAATCATGAATCTATGAAAGTTGATTGGCATTCCAAATCACTGTATAATACATAATTTACATTTAGGATTATGATGATGTAACAGCTGTTCTCTCTACTGTACCTATTCAGAGGATCCACCACTATGGCTCTAGGGTGAGACATGTCTCCCTCCAAAAGAGTCTTCCTGGTTTCAGATGCCCGCTCCAGCCTAGCCACGCTGATGGTTTTTCTGTAGCCATCGTTGGTCCAGTAGAGATTATTTCCAATCCAATCCACTGAAATCCCCTCCACATTATCAAGATCTGTAAGAGCACACACAATTCAGCTGCTGAAAAGTTGTTATGGAAAGAAAATAACAACCTTTGTACCATTTATATGATTTAAATTCATGCAATTTCAGGTATAAACAGAGTCTTTGTGTAAGAAAATGAAGCAAGTTTACAAACTGAAAACACCAATAATATGTAAAAGAATGCAAAATGTTCAGTAATCACCATCTTTGAGAATTGTTTCCCGACTGCTTCCATCGACTTTCTGCCGCCCTATCAAAAAACTTGTTGTATCAGCGAAGTAAATGTTTCCCATTTCAGCATGATAGTCAAGAGCTCTTGGATTCACCAAGTCCTCAATAGGAACCATGTGCTCAGTGCTAGACTTCACATTCATGTCCAGACCACGGATTATCCCAGGACGTCCCTTTCCATAGAAGAGGAATAGATCATTCTTGGGTTCTGTGAAGACACAGAAAGAAAGTATTAACTTAAGTCCTTCTATGCCATATACGCTACCAGTCAAAAGTTTGTAATAATTAGGATTTTTATATTTTTTGGTCACGTGATCCTTCAGAAATCATTCTAATATGCTGATTTTCTGGTCAATATTAGTGCTACAAATATTTATAATGGTTCTTATTATTACCCGGGTTTCTTATTATTGCTGCATATTGATGAATACAAAGTAAAAAAAAAAAAAAAAAAAAATGGACCTATTTTAAATAGCAATCTATTCCAACATAAATGTATTTACCGTTCATTTCAGATTATTTTAATATGTCCTTGCTGTATAAAAGTATTTTAATAAAATATAAATAAAAAAATTAAGTAAATATTTCTTAATGTAAAAAAAAAAAAGATTAGTACTGTATCTCGGTTTCCACAAATATATTAAGTTGCAAAAAACAGTTTTCAACATTGATAATAATATGACATGTTTATTGAGCACCAGCATATTAAAATGATTTCTGAAGGATCATGTGACACTAAAGCCAGGAGTAATGTTTCCTGATAATTCAACATCGCCATCACAGAAATAAACTACATTTTAAAATATATTAGGCTACAACAGAAAATAGTTATTCTAAATGATATTACTACTTCACAAAGTTACTGTTCGTACTGCATTTCTGATAAAAATAAATGCACCCTTGAATAGCATAAGTGACTTCTTTCAAAAACATAAAAAAACAATTATTCCAAATATTTGAATATTAGTGTATTTGTTTTTTTTTTTATCCCAAATCAGTTGTGTGAAGATCTACAAAGCCCAATACTGGCAGTGGCAGACGTGTTAAGTTACAGAAATGAATGGAGCAATCAGCCCCACTTAGCATCCCCAGGCAAAAATTATCTTGATTGAGAGGATTCATTTGACAAGCTCCAGCAATGATATTTTTGTTCATTGGGACTCTGTTTAAACAATAAATCTCCTGTTGTCAGATTAACACAGGCGCACAACAGAGGCTGAGGTTATCCGTGGTGTTGCACCAAGCTCAAATAAATTAACCTCTAGTCACAGTGGGGATAAAACAAAGGGCAGCCTGGCCTGTCTGTTATGCGGCAGGCCGATGAGAAAAGAGGGTGATTCTAGGTAAAGAGAGGGACCTCACCTCAACATCCACCTCCTCCCTCACGAGACCACACAGATATCACTTCAATTTATCATTCTGAGTGGAAAAGCTCACTACCTTGAAGACAATTAAGCGGTTTGAGATGTATATGTCAAACAACACAGGGATTACTAGATGCCACAGTCATTTAGCATAGCTTCTCTTCTGATGGAAAGAGGCAGGACGTAGAGCATCTGGGTGGCGGTATAAATCAGAAACATCTCAAGACGCAGAGCTTGGTTCATTATTGCAGTCACTTCATGCTTAACTCAGGATCGTCATTAATTGACCCATAGCTTTCATTGTCAACTAAGTAAAACATCCATTGATCAGGAGGATCTGCGTATGGGGGAACAGAGTGGAAATGGCAGTAATGACAGTAATGAATCATGCTATAGGCAGTCAATAAAATAACATCACAACCACGTGGGCCAATCTCCTTAAAAGTTCATCTCCATCTCTGTCAATCCGAGTCAGTGCCAAGACTGGCGCAAATGCAGAACCGCTCAATCTTCCTGCTTAAGAGTATAACAACACACACATTTCAATTTCCAGCTCTAGATGACGGGAATCGAATAAAACAAACACATATTCCATCACCATTTCTGCAGGGATGACGTGACATTAGGTGTCATAAAATCAGGATGGTAGAGAAGAAATATAATTTTATTAAGGCTGTCAATCGATAAAAAACCCAATAAGGATTTGTGTTCCTAAGATGAATGAAGAGCAATTGACAATTTTCATTTTTGGGTGAACTACCCCTTTAAGATTTCAAGACAAACACTTTTTTTTTACACTTCAAGTAATACATTTACTTGATTATCCCGTTATATATTTTTTTGAAAAAGCATGTCAAACTGATTTAAATATTATACATCAGGCTCTTGTGGAAAGCTTATTTGTACATTTCTCAATCACCATTGTATTACGTTGCATTATATGTTTTGCCCCACAATAAAAACTAAAGAGCTTTGATAACGAACCTTTTTAGGTTTTGTCTTTTAGTAAAGGTTTAAACAAATACATTTTTCATACTATTATTTCATAATAAATGCTTACAGGGTTAAAAGTTACGCTGACAGACATAATTATTATTATAATCATTATTATCATCAATCATATTATTTCAGAACTACACATTTGAATAGCTACAGTGCACAAAAGCAAGGCTGTGAACTATGGTGGACTGACTTTTGCAGGACAGCCCATCACTTCCCAGGCTGAATCCGGTACGACAGCGGCAGCTCCGGGATTTGTAGCTCCCGCTGAGAAGGCAGATGTGCGAGCATCCTCCTGGTTTACCATAAGGGTCAACTTCACACGCATGGCCCTTGACTGAAGAGAGGAAACTGGTGTCACATTTGCAATTAGCATATTCATATACATATAATCTTGAAGAATGTGTTGTTTTAAAGTATATAATACAAAACCTGAAACAAAAGCCAAAAGCGATGCATTTAAAAACAAAAAACAGGTGCATAGACATGCATGCTGTTCGGTCTAAACGAGCAATGCAAACCAAACACATACTTTACCTTTTGGTTGACTGAGCTTGTGGTAAACCCGTATTGTTTTTGCATTTCCTATGCTGGTTAGCGTCTCCGGGTCTGTGACATTAAAGCGATTTATCCGTAAGATGTCTACCACTGCTCCACTGGAGGGTTCAGAGCGAATTGCGTACAAGTAGTCCTCAAAGACAGCTAATCCATGCAGGTGTGCCACCTAGAAAAAGGAGCATTGACTACGTCAGGTTGATTAGAACACCCAGAAGCTACTTAGCTAGGTAAATATCACCTTGTAAGCTCAACAGAAAGCAGAATCGCACAGATACAGTCCTCTGTATTTCCCTTTGATTCAACATCAACATTCAACATCGAATGAGCCATTAGCTAAAGCTGTTATTAGACTTAATTTGACCTGACAACAACCCACGATCTGAATAAAGAGGTGCAGATTTGCAGACAGGTTGAAGGTAACGGAATCGTTTTGATATGCATTCAGGCAGTTCAGGACGTTCAGCAGGGTCAGCCAGAGTGCATGTGTTTCTCTGGGGACACCTCGATTCTGTGCAGTGATCCTAGCCTACATGCTATCTCTGCAAGCAACATGTGAACCGAGCAGACTGGGAGTGCTGAACCCTGCCTGCAAATATACACACATTAAAATGTGCATAGTGCTTCACCTAAACCCACAGGGAGATAAGTTCATCCTCTCTTTCCCTTACTGCAAAAGGTAAGAAATAGTGGCAAAATAGTGTGGCTCATAATGCTTTTCTCGTTTAAATTTATAGTCAGATACTCAACCATTCCTCCAGGGCAAGAGTGGTTATTCCAGTGTCCAAGTATTTGGACACTTAATGCACAATTAAAATTATATATTTGCCATTCTACCAATTAATTTTAATCAACTGGCCTTGAGATCCATTTTAGTGGATGTATAAAGTGAGTTCACACAGGGGTCCATCATATTAACAAAGAACGTACATTTCATAATTATACTATATGAAAGCCAGTTTCCACCTTTCCACCTGAACCTCTTTTAGGACAGTAGTTTCTGAAAGAAGGGTAACACTTTAGTATAGGGACCAATTCTCACTATAGTTACTTATTAGCATGCCTATTAATAAAATATTGGTTGTTTATTAGTACTTATAATGCACATATTCTGTACGACCATATTACACATCCTTAATTCTACTCAATACCTAAACTTAAAAACTACTACTAATTATTAATAAGCAAATTAATAGTTTATTGAGGCCAAAAGTCATAGTTAATGGTTTGTTAATAGTGAGAATTGGACCGTAAAATAAAGTGTGATAGAAAGAAGTATATTATGCTCACCAAGGCTGCATTTATTTGATTAAAAACCCAGGAAAACATTAATATTGTGAAATACTATAACGATTTAAAATAACTTCTTTCTATCTGAATATGCTTTAAAATGTAATTTATTCTTGTGATGGCAAAGCTGAAATTTCAGCAGCTATTACTCCAGTCTTCAGTGTCACATAATCCTTCAAAACTTTTGTATGGAAAGCATCATGTGAAGTTTGTATTTATTTAAAGTAAATATCAATTTAATGTGCTAAATGCTAAATAAAACGATACATTTCTTTCAAAATCAACCAGTCAATCCATCTTACTGACCCCAAACTTTTTAATCGTAGTCTATGTACATATAATAGTCACAGTCATAAAACTGATATAAAATTGCAATTGAAAATAAAAATATCAAATAAGAGAAAATTACAATGAAAACTTTTTACCAACAATTAAATCATTAAATAAATGGTTAGAGCTATGCTTCTTTTAAAATAAGCACTTGGTTTGATATTGTGTCATCTAATGGAATTGCATTCATACATTTTTAAGTGCAGCTTAAGCATCCAAACAACACATATATATATATATATGAATGCAGTGGAGTGTAAGAGAGCAAAGAACAAAGCATGCTTTAAATACAAATAAAAAGTTATCCTGTAAGGGTGCCTAATTAGAAAGGGTGTCATCACATAATAAGAAACCCGTTAGAAAAACAAAGAAGTTCGAAAAGGGGACATACTCGCAGAAACTCACCTCAATTTGCGATGTAAATTAAATGTGTTAGCAACCTCTCACCAACACATTGCAGCTCACATTTAAGAGCTCCATTGAACCAAGCACACCCACACCTGCCTGCATACAGTCATCCGTTACTCAGTGTACGTGGCCTTCTACACGTTCCAACAACGTGACGATCTTTGGGTTGCTTAGCTGAGGTCTGCTTTTGAATAATAATGATCCATAATTACCGTCCTCTTAAGTGCACTTCAGGTAAAATATTCAAATGTTGAATCTATTTCTGTAGCCCGTTTTCATTTAAACTAATTAGTGCAAGAACTAGCTAGAGAAATTAAAACTCAGATGAAGCCACACAGTACAGTTGCTGCTGGGTATAAATGTCATCACCAATTAATACTTGAAATCAATCTGTGTACAACTGTGTTGGTTTCTTTCTTCTCCTATCAGGGATTATTTAAATCTTGCATCAGACAAACAACCCTTTACATCCCTTCACATCACCATTGGTAAGTATGCATATCGTATTAATTAAGAGTTCAATTATCGAAACAACATCTTTTTTGGTATATTACAGTATGGTAACATTAGCAAAATTTCAGCAAGATTTCACAGACAAAATGTCCATTGTCCATAGACAATAGTGTAGTGATGCAGCTCACACACAAGTCACTTTCAATCCAAGCAGTTTTTTCCCCTCCAAATTCGCATGACCAATGTGAACATGAGCGAAATCAACATGGGTAACTTTTTTTGCCCAGTCACACAGATTCAAAATGAAATGACGTGATTTTTGCATACAACATTTTTCCAAGCATCAGTAAATGTGACTGCAGCTTTAGGCTAGGATAACCTTCAAGAATAACTCTACCCATATACTCTACTGTTCAAAAGTTTGGGGTCAGTATTATAATTATTATAATTTTAAGAAATGTTCATAATAATATTTATTTATTTGTTTGTTTATTTAATTTAATTTTAGTTGTTTTGCAAAAATAAAAAAACACTCAATTGATCAAATGTGACAGAAGTTTCCACAAAAATATTATGCAGCACAACTGTTTTTAACATTTTTATGAATGAACGTTTCTTGAGCACCAAATTTTTACATGATCCTTCAGGAATAATTATATTTACTAATATTAGGATGATTTCTGAAGGATCATGTGACACTTAAGACTGGCGTTATGGCTGCTGAATATTCACATCTGCCATTGCATAAATAAATGTAGTTTTAAAATATAATAGAAAAGAGTATTTTTCCAATTGTAACAACATTTCACAACATTACTGTTTATACAGCATTCTTGATCAAATAAATGCAGCCTTGGTGAACATAAGAGACTTCTTTGCAAAACATAAAAAAAAATAAAAAATCTTCAACCCCAAATCTTTAAACAGTAAAGCATAAAGCTGTAAAATGACAAACCACAATGCCAAAAAAAGAACAAGAACTCACTTGATATCCCTGGATGATAGTGTGTCTGTTTTTGCCATTGTAATCCACCATTTCAATGTAATCCAGATATGCGTCTGCCCAGTACACTAACTTTTTGACCAGATCCAATGCCACGGCAGTCGGCCGCTCAACCTTATAATCCACAAGTCGAGTTCTGTTGGTGCCATCCATGTTGCAGCGCTCCAGTTTGGCTTGATTCCCATAGTCAGTGAAGAAGAGCATCCTGCATGTGATCGGGAAAGAAAGTGCAATGTTTTATTAAAAACAAATTGAGGTCACCCAAAACTGAATCTTCATTTACTCATCTTCATGTCATTCCAAACCTGCAAGTATTTCCATAAGACAATAGCTAAAAGTCACCAAGAAAGCATTCTGTATGCTATACAGGTTTGAAACAACATTCGGTTGAGTAAATAATGACACATTTTTTGTATCCCCTTAAAAGTACACATTACTATGACACATAAAACAACAAGATCTCATGAGTACAATTTGTCATCACTGGCTGTTCCTGTAAGACTTTCTTTTTGTTTCCACCCATAAAACATGTTGCCAATTAAAGCAAGACCTCATTAGTGACATGCATAAATGCATTTATCAAATTACGCCGTCCTCCTTTGAAGTATTTCAATTACAGTAGCCCTGCTCAAGAAAAGCTTCCTTTTTTCCCTATGCAAATAGATGACCAGGCTACAAACAGCTACAAAAAGCTACCAGTGAATGCAAAGTGTGTTCGACTGAGTGTTCAAGCTCTAATAACATCAGATACCTAGTGGCTGATACTGCAAACACATAATTTAATTAGGAATCTAACAAGGAAAGAGTTCACACGCAGCCAGCGGTCTCCAAGTGCTTAATTACTCCAGAGATGCAAACATAAAACATAAAAAAAAAATAATAATTCTTCACCGTAAGGAGATTTTTATCATGGCAGATCCATCTCGTAGTCCGTTGTTATGCAGAATTATTTGCAGCGCAGTATCAACCTTTTCTTGTAAGTCATTTAATTTGTCCCTTGGGGACTGAAGTCGCAGAACTCATTAAATGGTTCAGACTTTTAGCTGATGAGAATATTATTAAAAGATGTAAAAAGCATGTCTCTCTAAGGCTCTTGCTTCTTGACCCACCTCAAATCTTTTGTTTTCTGAATGCTAGAAATAATTGAACCTTGTATCTGTGATGCTTTTCCCGCCTGCCAACAATAAAAACTAATTGGCTCATGTAACACGTACAAAGTTTCAGTACACTGTGGTGTGTTTGACTTGCTCTGTGTTCCTCAGCCAGATCATTTATTTTTCAGATCTGGAACAGTTCAGCCCTCAATACAGAAATTGATACTACATTGTTCCATTAAGAACAGAACAATTCATTAAAAAAACTAACTGCATTATTCCGTTGTGTTCAAAGCCGTTCAAACAGGATTAAAAATCAGATAGACATACTCTCAGCCACATCTTCAGACCGCCCACAGTCTAATGCATATTGTACAAAAAAACTGGAAAGCACATTTTCGATTTGGCAAGCTTCACTGTTTTGAACCTGACATACCATCTTAAAAATCCAACAAACCGCTTAAAAGGAAGGAATAAATACATTACATAATATGAATAATATACACTACCGTTCAAAAGTTTGGTGTTCTTTAAGAATGTATTACTCTTATTCAGCAATGATGCATCAAAGGCATTTATAATGTTACAAAAGATGAAAGAAAAAGATGAAAAGATGTTTGCTGAGCACCAAATCAGCATATTAGAGTGATTTCTGAAGGATCATGTGACACTGCAGACTGGAGTAATGATGCTGAAAAATGGCTACCATTACAGGAATAAATGGTCACATTTTAAGTTTGGGCACAATTCTAAGCTATAACAAATTAACTATTAACTACAACCTTTACCTCAATAAACTCTTAGTTTGCTGCTTATTAATATATATTAAGGTAGTGGTTACATATAGGGTAGGGTTAAGGGATCTAAAATATGGTCATGCAGAATAAGGCATCAACATGTGCTTTGTAAATACTAATAAACAGCCAATATGCTAGTAATAATCATGCTAATAAGCAAAAAGCAAATAGTGAGAATTGGTCCTTAAAGTGAAGTGCTACCGAATACATTGCATTGGTAACACTTTAGAATAGGGAACACTTATTTAATATTAACTATGACTTTTCCCTCAATAAATTCCTAATTTGCTGCTTATTAATAGTTAGTAATAAGTTATTAATAGTTAGTAAAGTAGTTGTTAAGTTTAGGTGTTGGGATTAGGGATGTAGAATACGGTCATGTAGAATAAGGCATTAATGTGTGCATAATTAGTACTAATAAATGGCTAATATTCTAGTAATATGCAATAATAAGAAAAATAATAATAAGCAACTAGTTAAGATAACCTAAAATAAAGTGTTACCATTACATTTTTAAACATTAAAATAGAACAATCCATGATATTATTCACTCATCCACATATAATCTGTGAGATGGTTGGGTCATTCTGACTATGATAAAACAGTTTAATCTGCATAAAACACATTTAACATGTTGACTTGAGTCAAGTATATTTTTTAAAGTATGTTGCCCGTATATTTATGTATACATTGTTTAATTGTATTGGTAAACTAATCATGTTATTTCAAATGCAGATTTTTAACAATAGTATAATATTTTTCAGTGTTTGTATGGCAAAGTTCAGCAAATGAATAAGGCGAGAATGTGTCATCATTTAATAAAAAACAGCTACTTTTATTAATAATCAAAACAAAATATTCTCCCGCCAAGTAATACAGTCCGTTAGGCTGACTGTAGACATTGCTGCCAAGCAATGTAGCGACTTGCTACATTTAGAGAATGTATAATCCTAATCAGAATCTAGAATTAGAATTGTTCAAATAAATAATATATATTTATTAATTATTATCAGCGACATTCTATCTCCAACAAGTGAAACAACAAACAAACAGCAATGCATAATAAGAGGGTTTGTGTGTTTGAGGCAAAAAAACGAAACAAAAAAAACATTATCCACCTTTGTTCACTGTGCTGTGTATATACTTTCTACATCTGATTCTAATAATGCAAACAGATGAGACATGGATGCAGTGAATGTTGCATTCCAATACCACATAACAAAAACCACAGAATGATAAATCCGCAATACTTTATTTATTTGTTTGGTGGTTAGATAACAAACTCAATAAGCTCAGACAAACCACAAAACACAATGGGAACCAATCTGACCCAGTCATACATCTCATCTGCTTCTTTAGACCTTTCAACCCTGACTTTAAGTAATCACTGCAAGGTGACACAATGGTCAAACCCGGACCGCAGGGGAATTTCATTACTGTAGAGAATACCGAGCAGAAAATGCCTCCCCTTTCTTTCACCAAGACAGATTACCAAACAAGAGGGTGGGAGGGGTGAAAAGCGGATGTATGTTTTTATTTTGCTCTAAATCAAATTCAAGTTTCACACTCTCCACTGACTAAAAAAATCCCTCACCCTGCTTTTCGAATTGATTTGGGGAATATAAGTTAGACTTTGAAAAGTGAGGTTAAACCAAGTTCAGTCTTAGTCCCTCTCAGGGATTTTTGTTTCAAATTAGAAAGCTAAATTGTACATAAAGCCTCTCCAGAAGCGTACAAGAGGACGGAGGCTCCTTCAGGAAAGCAGGCGAGAAATTGGACAAAAAAATAGGGAAGGAAAAATATATAAGAGCCACAAACGAAACACTTAACGTTTCGTGAACTCTTTCCATAACTACTACGCCTCATGCTGAGCCACTATCACAAACCGCCTCAATTTCTTTTGTTTTTACTCAAGCGCTCCAGGCTGACAGACCTCCTGCGTTCCCTCGGCCTCCCTCACACACAAGCAGCTCCAATTTCATCTCGCCAGTTACAGGAGGAGGACCAGGAAAAGCAGAACGGCTGGCTGTGTAATGTAGTAAACTGCACTTTACTGAAGCCTGGAGGTTTAACCGCTGCACTCCTCTCCCACATTCCCGGGAGGAGACTGGCTGGATGCACTGAAGGCCATGTACAAATGTGAGAGAGCCATTCCCGTGGGTTATGTTCATGTAAACGCACCAACGGCGTGTTAAAAAAAAATACGTGTTTAAGTTGGTACAATTACATGCTCATCATGGATGATAAAAGGACACAAAAAGACACGTTCACAGTGAATGGAGGAGGAACAGTGTTGAGCTTGTTTGATAAGGGTAAAAAGAGTCAACTTCAAGATTTTTCCTAAACCGGATTTTCTGCTTAAGGTAGGCTCTGTGGGGTGAATAAGGGGATCTTTCAAAAACATATGGGAGCCCAAGAGAAAAGCTCAAAACCAGAAGCATGTTTCTAAAGCCATATCCTAGAGCATATGTACTGCACACCGAAAGCTTTGCAGGGTTGAAAGCTAGAAAAACAAAGCAATTCTGTATCTAGTCAAGCGTTTTATTTGGCAAAACGACTGAAGCATTTGCTTTCACTTTATTTGTGCACTTTGTACAACTTCAGCTTTCAAATCATAGATCATTTTATTATATATTTTTTTCTCTGCTCATAATGCATATGAAATATTATTTAGTGCATCCGGTACATTGATATATATTTGTATACATGTATGTATTAAATTAATTAATAAACTAATCTGAAGATATCTTAAATGTAAAAACAAATGTAAAAAAAAAAATCAATAAATGTGTACATTATTTTTATTTACACATTTATTTTTTTAATTTTTTTAATGATATAATGTATCCCTGAATCACTTGATACAATATGTAAATCACGTAATATTAAAAACTGGTTTAGAGTGAAATATTTGGTTTAGAATGAACTTTAATTTCTACCATCACCATATTGAGCATCGAGATGCCTTTGCAAAAAATAATCTTGTCTCTTTTTACCTTAAAGCAAAAAGACAGCCGCCATATTAAGTGTTACAATTTATATCATCCATATGTACGAATAGACCACCTCTGCCTTATACAGTTGGCAATAAAACATACTTTAGCACTAAAATGCCAATCAATAAAGTGATGCAACTAGAGAATTCAGTCCTCAGTGCATTCCATTCAAAATCTCTTGAACGTTTTTGAAAGATCTGCGAGGTTGTTGATGATCACGGGAGAAAGAACACAGCACTTAGACTCAAAGAGATAAACGGTTGTCATTTCCTTTAAACACGCCTTCATTCAGGGCAGTCAGGATTTCGTTTTTGTCAGAGTCACAGCAAAAAAAAAAAAAGGATGACAACCACACACCGAAGAACGGAAGTGAAATGGATGGCCTGGGCTTTCCTTGCAGTCTTTAGTCTGCTATTGTAGTGCTACAATTTAGGTTCACTGGGCACAAGGCGTCTCATTAAAAAACCTGGAACAGAGTGCTCTGCCTGTCCTTGCACTCTCATGAATAAATGGGCTAAATGAACAAACTCTCTCCTGAATTCCTATTCTAAGCTCGCCGGGAATATTACCACGGCGCTCCTTTTAGCAGCTAATAACTAGAATAATCATGCTGCCCTTCTCTCCTTTGAGGACTCTTTGTGTTCTTTTACTCATTTCTCTAGAAACATTTTCACAATCACCATTGTGACGTGAGGGATCCACCACCACCTTGTTTCAATTGCGGCTTTGTGGTGTCAAAGCAAAACAAAACTTGTGTAAAGCAGATGTCTGCAAGGGCGTTCAAGACTGTGGGATGCTGGATAAATCACGGAATACTAATGACACCACTGACTGTGGGAGTCGTAGCACAATCATGCAACCAGACAGTGTCGACAAGAAGAGTAAATATTGAGCTCTGGGAAGAGTACAGACAAGACACATTCAGAGAAATATTTGACTAAAACATTGCAATATATGTGAGAGGATTTAGATCATCAAAAGCCTTGTCAAAGATGAAATCTCGCTTCATGCATTTTCAACTCACCCCATTAGAGGATCCAGAGTGATTGCTTTAGGGTTCAACAGGTCGAGGTCTATCACCGCAACACAGGTGTCTCCGTACTGGTTGCAAACGAATATCCTGTCGCTTGCCTGATCCACGAAGTAAAAGTTTCCCGTGAGCCAGTCAAAGGCTAATTGATCAACGTCTGAAACAAAGGAAAACATGGTCAATTAACACAAAACAAGATGATATATTGATGTGACACATCATTAATTGGCATATGTTCATGCACAAGTCATTGAGAATTCTTGCCATTAAGTAGTAATCAATTAATCATATTCACGAAAGACCTTATTCATGAAAACAAATTACTAATTTACATATTACAACGGCTACTTTTCTTTTTTAAATAAATATTTAATTGTTCAATGTTGTTAGTGCCATTTTTATGATGTATTATATAAAATATTCATCCATTTGAATTGGATTTTAGCTACAATATAAAAATTACGTAATGAAATGCATTAACAAGCATGATAAAAAAACTAGAACAAAGAAGTAAAACAAACAGTGCACTTTATAAACTAAAAAGAAAATGCCTACAATAGTACAAAAACAAAAAGTGCCCCATAAACTAAGTCATATGAGTAGAATTTATTTACTTTTTCAAGATCATAAACTTAGGGTCCATTAGAGGCTCTTAATGTACTGCACCAGACTTGAAATATGCTATAGCTGAAATGCTTTAAGTCATAGATAAATTCTTGGTTTAGAGGCTATTGTTTGGATCAATATCCTGAAATGAGAGCATGTTCTTATTCTATGGTTCAACACTGAAAACTAATAGGCTAATTATTAAAAGAGTAATAAATCATTTTCCATTTGAGATCTTTTAATGAATACTTAATGGATACATACTGTAGGATGAACTACACAAATGTGCATAAACCATATAATGTAGTGGTAAATAAATGATAAGCTCTGTTTAGCTTCCATACAGCTTGCATTGATGAGCACTACGCAGTCAAGCAAAACTCAGTGTTACAATACATGTTTTGTTCGGCATGAGCATATTAGGTCTCATGAGAAGAGGTCAAAATATTACAGAACTTCTAAAATCAACTTTAAGCCAGATTTGTTTTACCTTGCATTAGTACTTTACATGAAACTCAGTTTTTAAGTACTATGAAGTTAAGAATGGGAATGATCAGATGTTTATTAAATTCAAACAACAAATATATTTAATTACTAAATTGCTTATGACTTTATAGACATATTTTTCCAAAGTTTAACACTGTCAAAACATTTCTTTAAGTTTGGGGTAATTTAGAGAATTATGGAAAATGCTGTTTTTCCATCATGGTTCTTGGTGAATATACAACTTAAATCCAAATTTTATAGGTGAAATTAAAAAAAATATTATTAATACCATCTATAATTACGGTAAATATCACATATTTTGTGTATATTTTAACTAAAATAAGTATGAGTGAAAATAAATAAATAAAAACATTAAAAATCATTAAAAATGTTTTATAATTGTAGAATTGTATTATATTTAAATTCCATGGAATTCAAATTCTGCATCCTGTTTGAACTGAATTAGAATTTATAAGGCAGATTCAACTCAGAATTGTACACAACCGTAATAATTTTGTCATCTCCCTTTGTCTCATCACCCATCAAAATCAATGCATCAGTTTTCTTTCAACGTATTGTATTTTCAATGTACTGTAGCTGGAGAGTTTAACAGGAATCATACCGTGGAGATTCTGGACTGTCTTTACTTCCTGTTCTTTAGTGAAACCACTTGCTTTCCTCATCCTGGCACACCGGAGTTGTCCGGAGGACTCTGAGGATGTGACCCAGCATACTGATTCCTCTTTATGGTTGAAATCCAAGCCATGAGTTCCATTTGAGTCCAGTTGTTTGAGAGTTTGCAGGCGGGATCCATTTAGGGCTGTGATTATAATATTATCCGAGCCTCCAATCAGCAGTGCTGCAGGGTTTTCACTGGTCTCTGGAATAGATGGATAGGAAAATAGTGACAAGACAGCTTGAAGCCAGGCATTTCCTGGGCATTCCATGCTTTCAGTAGAATAGGATAATACAGGCTTCCGCAGAGGGCACGGGTAATTGAGAAGTATGTCTCTTAGGAGAGAAACCCATTTTCAGAACACAGCAGTCAGCTGGACATTTCTCTTCTTATTCCGTTTTGCAATGTGCAAAAGTGAAAGTGGGTATTATATTCACATTGTATAATGCAATTTGTGTGTATATATACACATGTGTGTGTATATTTCTCTGTCTGTGAACACTTTCTTCAGTGTGTGTGTGTGTGTGTGTGTGTGTGTGTGCACATGAAAACAATGTACATTCATTACACTCTTTATTAATGTTACAGTTGTTCATTGTTAGGTCACAGTAAATTAACTAATGTTAATAAACAAAACTTGTGATTTTAATAATGCAGTAGTAAAAGCTGAAATTAACATTAACTAAGATTAATAAATGCTGTAGAAGTATTGTTCATTCATAGTTCATATTAACTAATGTATCTTATTGTAAAGTGTTACATATATATATATATATATATATATAGTGGCGCGAGGAGCAAGCGACAGACACAGTGAGAGTGGCGTCAGGCCTCGGAGATGCTTTTATTAAAGAGAAATTATAAAAAATAAAGGGGAAAGGGGAAAATAGTCCAAAGGGGAAAATAGTGTCCAAAATAAACAGGGGATCTGGTGTCAGTGGCAGTGTTCAGAAAGGCGGAGGTCCAAGGAATGGGAGGAGTCCAGCGGCCACACGCGCTCCTCACTTAGGTCCGGGGTGCGAGGGGGCGGCGGCTTCCTCCTCCTGACACACGGCGCTCCGCGGGGATAAACGGCCCAGCATCCTGGCCCGTCAGGTGCGGTTCTCGTCTGGACTGCGGGTCCGGCAGCTCACGGCTCTGGCGGCGCGGGATCCCTCTACGCTCCCTTCCTGGACCCACGAGGACACCAGCGTGCATGCACGGGAAAGAGTCGGGTCTCGTGGAGAGCCGCGCTCGGCATGTGATGAGGCTCCATTCACTGCAGGTGTGACTCATCACACGACCCCAGACCTGGCTGTTTCCACGCCCCTCCACTCTCACACACCCACTCCCGTCGGGAGCCTGGTGAAGGGCGGCGATTAAGGGACGGGGTAACGATGGGAGAGGCAGCCGACTCATCACAATATGTATATATATATATATATATATATATATATAGTATGTATAAAGATAATATAAATCACAGGTAATATAAAAAAGTAAAATAAAGCAACACAGATACTTCCTTTAAATTCTTTTGCAGTGTATTTATTTTTAAGAGTCTTATTTAACATTCACCTTTCTAATGGCTATGTCATCCTCCACTGGCCCCCGTCAGAAGGCCGGGAAAAGATGATGCATTGCAATTTATATGCATGAGCTTTTACATCTAATGGAAACCCCATAGTTATCCCAGTGCAACAACCTCTTTCTGCTAAATTAATATTAATGTGGGTGAGCACTGAGTTCAGTTAAGTTTATGGGTAATGATATTCAGTTTATTCCTCATAGGAAAGCAGTCACATTGATTAAACGTGGGACAGATTCTGCATCCAGCAGCAAGGTGTGCTGCTGCCTGCTAGCTATTTCCCACCGAGCGTACAGTGGCGTAATTTCCATTTAATTTAAAACACATATGCAAACCGGTTGCAGTGCACCACACCAAAATAAATACTAGGACGCATCATCTTTTTAGGTCACAAAATGCTTTGCACGAGGCATCTTTTGAGGCCGCCACACCAAGCACACACTGTAACAGACGTTCGTGAATTGTGTGTACTCAATATAATAAATTTAAGCAGGGATGGTTTGTAATGCCAAAATTCATAGGAGTGCAAATGACATTATAGGACCTAAAAAACCTTGAACATTTCAAATTGCTTGGTGTGTATAATTTCCCAGATTGTCCCAGTCAGTTCTAACAACATCTAGCTGATATTTTCCACAACGTTCATGATTAAAAATGGATATCAATCTTTTAAAAATATGAATCATATGTTTGAACACAAATATGATGCTTAAATGGATCCTCTGCAGTGTGTCCGCAATATCATGGATAGAAGACTCGTATTTTAGCCAAAATACATCTTAATGAAGGATTTGTTTATTACAATGTTAATGTTATTTCACTAAGACACAGCAGCTAATCCAACACAAGAAAACATGAAAAAAGTGTTCACAGGCGGCGAAAAAAAGCAATGCTTTATAGACGATCCACTCTTGATCCACTCATATACGTGCTCACTATAGTTTCCCACTGCTAACACTCTAAGCCATTCAAATATATGCAGCACATTTTCTCCTTATTTTATAATAATTCTCACAGCTGTAGAAAAGCTAGTTATTGAACATTTGTGACTCAATAACACTTTTTTATTAAAACGACTTCAATTACCTGAGCCCAAACAAATGACCAATCTACAAAAGGGATTAGAATCCATTTAGAATTGTAGTGAGTGTTTTTCCTACAAAAACCCCTTATTAAAAAGCAGCTGATTTAATGATAAACTTGATTGGATTTGTGGCTGGTCTCACAGGCAGGTTCCATTAGGCAAGTAATCATTGGCATGGGCTGATAAAGACAGAGAATAGCTGTCCTTCAGGCCCTGCTCTTCATAAAACTCAGCCTCCACTTAATCCTCGATGTCTGGCTTATCTTCCACCAATAGCTCCATTATTTCTGTCCCTTGGCACAGCAACACTGATATAAGGACTGTAGGAGAATATCCAAAGCAAACTGACTCAATTTGCAGGTCCTTATGGGAATGAGAGGTTGAACTGGTTTAGTCTGGATTCATACATGATCCCTGAAAGCTTACTTGGAAAAGGCAAACCTGACAACTGAGAAGAATTTCTATACATACATAGAATTACTAATGACTTGAATAAGAAAAATAAGTTAAATTAAGTTTAAACAAGCATTGACATAGTAGAGGGGCTTGTTGTCTCTTTGTGAGGTATATAGAATATAAATATATATATAATAAATTAAATAATGTTAATACAATTATATTATAAGTTTAAATTAGTAATACATTAGTAATACAATATTATAAACTGTCCAAAATGTCAACATATAACAAATGCTATCACTTTTCCCTGACATATTTTATATATTGAAATGAAGCTTTTGAAATTGAAGTTTAATAAATAAAATTATAATCTCTCTAAAAATAAAGGATTGACATTTAAAAGTGTTGTTGAACCAGGTGTCTGAAATCAACAGAACATTTCTGACTCAAAATCGTATAAGTTTGTGAAATCTTTTGTGACAACTGTCCTCTGTGACAACTAGCCCCAATCTCTCCTATTTACATGGCAATCACTGAGCAGAACTAAGTTGTTTCAGATATAAACAACATCTAATAAGCATTGCATATTTCTCAAGCATACAGAACATATTTTTCAAGGTCAGAAAATTACCAGCACCAAAGGTGGCTTAAGGCAGTGCTGCAGCCGCTGTAAGTTAATTTCATTCATATCACACAGAGTAATAATCCACCTTGTTCCAACTCGGTGCACTCTTGTGAAAGAACAATATCAGGACGTGACAACATTTCAGGTAGCTTATGCAGATCCCCGTCATTAATTTATCATGCTCTTACCGTGTTTGGCTATGCAGGAGCGTCTGTTCGGCTGCAGGCTGTACCCATCTGTACAGCTGCAGCGATATGACCCATAGGTGTTCATGCAGGTCTGACTGCATGTCCCGTACATGCCGCATTCATCATGATCTGTACACAGAGGACGAGTCATTTATGACAAATTAGGTGTGCTCAAACATGACCCAAATACATAAAATCCACTTAATGTGGCCTCTCGGTGGCTTCTCCCTATGCCACCTCGTATCTCCGGGCAGGTCCTGCCTTGCACCAGTCTCTAGAGCTTTGCCTGTTTAAGCTGTACTGAAGTGTAATGTTCCACTGGTGATTTACTGATTTGTCTTAGAATGTCCGGAGGAACCTTCTATGATCAGGGTACAAAATAGAGCCTAAGAAGTTGAATGAATGAACAAAAAATGAATATTAAGTGAAAGGGGGGGTCGGGTTGTTGCTAAACCTTCAAAAAAAAAAAATCTATGAGATTTTTGAGACCTTAAAAAATAAATAAATAAAACATTTCACACAAAACTATAACAAAATAAGTATGCATCTACTTTTGAGAATTTTTAAACCTTCAAATCTCTCTCTTAAATTTTTTTAAAACTATAACGAAATAAGTATGCATATACTCTAAATAAATTATTTATTAAAACATATCTAATATAATTATAATACATTGTTTGACTGTTTGAAGCTGTATCAGGGTTGAAACACCATAACATAATTAAGTAAGTAAGTAAGCAAGTAAGTAAATAAATAAATATAATTGTTTGCCATATCCACATTTAAGGCTTCATTGATGAAAACTCAAGAATAATATTAAAATTAGTCTAAATAACAACACTTCAATGAATTGTACTTATTTGTATACTGTATTGTATACATATCTTAAAAACAAACAAAACTAACAAAACAAATCATGTACAATCTTTTTCTGAGGATAAAAAGTTTCCTATAGTATCATTTAAAGCTTACAGTACAAGCGTTGTACATGTAAACTTACAAAAATTACACAAAGTCAATTATTCTCCTTTTAATAAATATACTAAGTCTTGTTTTAGCAATTCTACATTTTGTATACACAGTAGGGTTAAATAAATAATTACATACTGTATATACGTTTAATACAACAGAGTAAATATTAGTTCTATACTTTTATATGTTGGATATAGTCCAAAAAACATTACAAAATTACAATAAAATAAAATCACAATTTTATGGGGATTCGAACATTTGATATATTTTCATGATTTGATGTTAGATATTGTTTTATGTTACTTATGATAAGTAGTTAATCTACCATATCGAATATACTCACAACAACAACAACAAACATAGGATTTGTGCTGTAAATGCTTAAAAAGGCAAGAGACCTCATTGTGCACTGTATTCCCTGACTGGAACAGATTCATCACTGTAAAGAGACAAATATATCCTGTTTATAACTACCTGTTTGAGCCTGATTTCTGCTACTGAGACAATTAGTCATAACATGGAAATGGATCAGCTATATTTCACCATCATGTACAACAACCAGCCTCGATATCATACTCAGAGGGTCTCATTTAGGCCAAACTAGGCCGAGAAGTCATTTTGACCTCTCTGAGTCAATGCCACATGTCAAATAAAGCAGGACAGAAGTGTGAAAAGACACCTTGGGGACGGACTGCCACCCCTCTCCCCCAAAGCCAATCATTCGCCTGGAATGCCTGGCATGACCCTGAGAGCACCTACCTCTGCAGCTACGCCCATCCTCTCCCACCTCGAAACCATCCGCACAGAAGCAGAATGTGCCGTTTCTGGTCATGATGCATCCGTAGCGGCAATGCAGCTCGTGACAGGCTGACAGGAGTTCTGTGGGAGGAGAGAGAGGGAGAGAAAGAGTTTGAGAGAGAGGGAAAAACATGTAAATTGCTTTTTGATTTCACTCCCTCTAAAAGCCCTTCCTTGCCATCAGCGCAAGGATGTGCCAGCGAGTACTGACAGTTGTGAGCCAGAGGCGGGGATCAATAGCACTCCGTGAGGGTGGAATCAGAGAGGTGCTTCACGCAGGGAAAAAGAGATGAAATTAGAAGAAATACCTAACCTTTCTGCTGAAAATTCTATGAGGAAAGAAAAAGGTTTTGTTTGGAGACCTGCAGAAGCTTTTAGCAATTCCTCCAGGTCCTTAAAATTCAATCAACCTGCCACAAAAGAGTTGTGCACAACTGCTATTAGGTTTTTCATTAATAGATTCCACAGTGAACCTTTGCTGAACACCATATTTAGCAAGCATAAAATGGAAGTGGCTGCTTGTGTCCTGATTGTTTGGCTTCCTGTATGAAACATTCTGATTGGTATCCAATGCCCTTTTCTTATAACTGAATATGAATCTCCCATTGCTATTGGCAAAAGCACTATTGAGGAACAAAAATACAGTTATGGTTGCATAATGTACCACATGCAGATAAGTTCATGATCCCGATGGACTACATCTCTTAGGGGAAGAAGAAAATTGTCTGAAGGCTATTTTATTGTCCATTTGCAATAAGTACAGAAAATAAAAGCAAAACACGCTCTCTAAACAATGACACAAAGACCCAACCACCGATATTGATTTGTTTTCTCCTTAAATGTAAATATATTTGTGCATTTTGTATTTTATGGTGAATTTGACAAGTTTTGGAATTGTTTTACAAGTAGGAAATAAAATAAACAAATAAATAGTTTGTTATAATTAAGTAGCCTTCACTAGAAGCTATAGGAGGAAGACATTTGGATTTATTCATCTCAGGACAGTCACATGATCCTCAAATATTCCTACACCTCACTGACCTCTGCATGCAAGCTACACTGATCTCAAAAAAGCCTTCCCAGTAAGCTAGAAGACAGAACAGAACCCCCTCTTATACTCTATGAAGTTTTATTATATTTTGAGTAAAAAATAATACAAATAAACACATAATTTGGAATAGTTTATCCATGATTTACTGAATTGTCTCTACTGTGCAAATTGAGTTGACCAATGAGACCCAGTGAACATTCCAGCAAGCTTCAGTTTCAAAAAAGAAAAGTGCACGTTTTTTGAATATTTCCATTTTTCTATCACTAAACAGAAAAACACAAACTGTGAGAATCAGAAAATAAATCTGAAGTTGTAACCCATAATTAGTGAAACATTGTATTATTTAATTGCTTTAAAAATTCAATTGATTCATGCAATTAGTGCATCTCTGAAAGCCAAGCAGCAGATGTCTTTATAAAGATAAAAGACAGAACCTTTAAAGAAAACAGATCTACAACTGAGCATACAGTCATATTTGTCACTTGTCACTGTTACCAATAAAAACCAAAACATCACAAGACATAATTTTCATAATTTGGATTGAATATAATACTTTTTTTAAAACTCTAAGTTATACATTAAACTTTATTTATCTGATCTGAGCTCTCACAATATATCCCACAAGGCAAACAGCAAAAATGAATTGTATTTTGTGTGTGGAATATCTGACAAAATGAACATAACATGACAATTTTCCACTAAGACGACCCTAAAATTTACTTTCGGGTTGTTTTTTGTCTGCCTTGCGTGCTGTGCCGCCTGTCATTCTCTCTGGATGGTCTCAGTGGAATACTAGTGCAACAACCTAAAATTATTTTCATACAGTGCAAGCAACAAAGGCCACATCAGCACGTCTCTGAATCCCTCTGTCTGCCTGTCACATATTAAATCATCTGGCAGTTCCTGAGAAAGGCAACAGACCCAACCGGCTATTGTTCACTGCACTCTTCAGACGTTTGTGGGTGTGGATTCAGCTGCATAATTACAATTACTACAAAGACAACTGATTTAACAGCTTCACAAAAACACATGTGAATAATTTCGATCTGAAATGATGACTCCTCACAAAGAGGAGCTTTCCTTCAGTTGTTTCAAGACACGAGACTGCTAAACATTCATTACTGTCAAAGGAATGTATGAAAATTTGTTCTTTGATTTCTTACATCTCGTATCTGATTACCATCATTAACAGAGCATTAATTCAAAGAATCAAGCCATATACCTGGTTATATATTATTCATCGTATCAAACCAAATCTATTTCTGTACATTTTCTTTTTCTGCCCTGTGCAAACTATAATGCTGATTTTATACTTCCAATCTGCATACAATAAAATAATACTACTATTATTACTAGTACTACTAGTAACAAAATATGTATACAATTAACATCCATTAACACTCTTGAATATTGAGTTTATTACAAAACAAAATAAAAAATGAAAGGTATTATTAATCAGTAAAAATAGGACTACGACTACTACTACTAATACTAATACAATATTTATAAAATAAAATCTATAGATATTCTTCATTTTAAAAATAAAATAAATACAATAAAATAGCCAAAGTGCTTTTCAGTTATGTGTGAAATATAAATCAGTCACTCATTGAACAAACTGCAGATGGTCTGTGTGAATGCCATCTAAGGCTGAGACTCGATTTATGGATTCATAAGTTTCATGACATGTCTTAGCGGCAACACCAGTGCCATGCTTTGATGGAACTACTTTTGCTACAGATATTGCAAATAGGCTGAATCATCATGGTAGTATCGTAAAAACATAAAAGGATAAATATAATTTTCATATAGAAAACATTACAAGTAACATTCCAACAACCCAAACCGAGGACCTTTTCTCAGCATCAAGAGAAGTGGTTAGTAATGGCACCGCATCTTGCCAGAAAATAAGCAAATGTTTACCTGTGGCTAAGTACGTAATTGCTGACTAGCATAGTAGATTTTTTTCAATGTTTAATCAATACCATTCACTGCAAAATGTTAGAATGTAACAAGTTATCAATTCTTAGAAGGCAAAGCATAGCTTTTAAAAGTGCTGTAAACTATTTATTTTTTTATAAAATGTCCCTATACCTGAAGAGATATCACTGAAATAGGTGTTCTGAGAAATCACACCTGTTGCTGTGAGAGTCCTCGGCTCTGTAAACGACAAAAGTGTCAGGAGAGAGGCAGATGCATTTTTAGCCAATCAGAAATGCTCTCTGTCTGTAATTCTGGACATTCAGGTTATTGACATGGGGTTAGCGGAATGATTGGAGGTTGGGGGTCTTGTAGAAAGAGCGTGAGGTTGAACAAAAATCGCCTACAGCACATTTAGGACCTGTTGTGTTTTGATAGTCCAGAAAAAAGGAAAGCTAGCTCTGATATTGCTATTAATTTGCCATAAATCTGAGCAGCTCCATTCATTAATTTTTTATTGGATGCAACCTGGTTTGCGGAGACAAAAGGTCACACACAGGAATGAGATGGTAGGCTGACAGATACCCAGGACTAATCCGTATATCTGCTTTCAAACATCAGCGTGCTCTCATGACCCGACACCTAGCCAGACAGACAGGTATTCACTACAATGTCTTCCACTGATGCTGAAAATGTCATGGCTTTACCAGGAAGTTACAGAAAAGTATACAGAAGTCAAATCAGAGAATGATAAACGATTAAAACAGAATCATATGACACATTTTTTGAAAGGTTTGTGAGAATATTTTCTTAAAAGAATATTTTTTTTCTTAAGAAGAAAATGAAAGGCTTTGGTATAATCTGATTGTAGGCCAGTTTTTTGGTGAATATTTGCATATCAATTTAATGAAAAACACCTGAAAGGTCGTCTGAAAACCTTAATAATCATCAAAAGCATGCACGCTATTTTTGTTGTGACTGGCTTGCCGTCAGTTCAGCACTTGTTGTTGTTGTTGTGTTTTTTAATGCAGCGTTTATTTTAAATAGTTATTTTTAAAGAGACATCTTAAGGTAGAGTGGTCTGTTGCAGTCATTTGCATTCTGCAAATGTTGCATTCGGTTTCATTCATTCTCTGTCTTTCTTGTGCTTTTTCTAGAATAAATGTGTCCTGTGTGACTGTGTGTGTTGCTAGAGAGAATGTGTTCAGCTTATGGGTGTGCTCATATGCTCTGGATGCTGCTAAAAATGATCAATCACAAAAAAATTTTTTTTTTTTTTTACATTTGTTAGCATATCCCTAGTAATATTTATTTTATATAGCTAGTGTATGGTATCAGAGCTAATCAGACAATGTAAGGTTCGATCAGAACATGGTTGGAACCACCCAAAGAGCTAAATTCCAAAGAGGCCCAGGATAACCGGACAACGTCATAAATCTGTCCACGATACTCTGGCGCCACAAACTAGCAGCTTTGAACATTCTCACAGCATTAAATGTAAATGCATTAAAACAAAAGAACACGTATTGATAATTCCAACTCAGGAATGAGTTTGTCAAATTTGGCACAAATAACCAATATTAATGGTCAAAGAGATGCATTCAATGAATCTATCAGGTGAAAATTTGTCTTTTTAGAAAGTGTAATATGTTTGCTGAGAATTAAGAAAAAAAGTGTTTTGTGGAAAGCCCTTATATGACGCTAGTTTGGGTGTTTTTTATGCAAATGACTAACCTCTGGCACACAGTTCCTTAGTTAAAATATTCCAAATTCATTAACATTGAAATTAAGTTAAAAACGAATTCATGTGTGTATGCACTATGCACTTTAGGAATTTGGCAGAAATTAAGTTATCTTCCGCTTATTAATACAAGTAATCCACATAATTATTAAGGAATCAGACACATTCTTTCCAGGAATTATTCAAAAGTTTTGTTTTTAATGCAAACTACTCTTAACTTATTCTCAAGTTAGAAATATTAGATGAAAATAGCAGTTAAGAAGAATTTTACTTTAGAATGTTTCATGAATTTGGGGCCAGAATCACTAAACATTTTAAGCCTTTTCTCCATGGCAAAGCACTTATGTTTCTTGTGACAGAGGGTCCGCCTCCCCTCCAATCACTGTCGCCCCGGCCCACATGAAGCCTCACCACAGGAGGGGCGTGATAACAGAATGCTGCTGGCAGCGTGTGACGGGCCGCACTTGACGCTTATTGTGCCCTGTCACTGCTGCCATAAATCCAGCATCACATCTCTCCTGTGCTGAGCCAGCCTCCCCTTGTGCATCACAAACCGTCCTCGAGGTCAAGGTACGCTGCCACATGACGGGCCACCAGTAAGCCGTTGACTCCCTGGCCCAGCCAAGCGGGAACGGTCTCCTTTTAAGGGAACCTTTCTTTAAAATCCCTACAGAAAAATGTCAAGGACAGATACAAACTTTAGAGGCCTTGAAAACACAGCAAGAGATCAGTGGGAGTCCTGGCTCACTTGCTGCCCTAGGTGACAACATCATGTGACTTTCAAAAATACAATAAATTATCAAATAAAAGTAAGTCCAATATGCAAGCAATTGTCTAAAAGGGAAATTTCTGTCTTTATTTACTCACACTCAAAGACGCTAAAATATGTTTATGCCCCTCTATGTTTCTAGCCATTCGAAAGAGGCATCTGTGTCTATTATAAGCCACAATAACACAACCAATGTTTTTTTTAAGTTAAATAGATCAAAATATCAAAAGTGACAGAAATAATACTGTATTTATACAAATCTTTCTATCCATAAATCACTCATAAAAAGTATATAGTTCACCCAAAAATGAAAATTGTGTCATTAATTACTCACCATCATGTTGTTCCAACCCTGTAAGACCTTTGTTTATCTTCGGAACACAAATTAAGATATATTTTTTAAGAAATCCGAGAGCTTTTTGACCCTCCATAGACAGCAACACAACTTACACGTTCAAGGCCCAGAAAGGTATCAAGGACTTAGTTAAAATAGTCCATGTGACATCAGTGGTTCAACCATTATTTTATGAAGCTATGAGCATACTTTTTGTGCACAAAGAAAATAAAAAATATAATATAATAAAAAAAAATAAAGTGTGACTTTATACAAAAAAAAAATTCTGTGTCAGTCTTCGACATGCATATTTATTTGTGTTCTGAAGATGAACGAAGGTCTTACGGGTTTGGAACGACAATAATTAATATCAAAATTTTCATTTTGAGGTGAACTATCCTTTTAAGCAACACAATGAAAAAAGATAACTATTTTCAACATTGATAGTGTTTCTAGATCACCAAATCAGCATATTAGAATGATTTCTGAAGGATCACATAAATTGAAGACTAAAGTAATGACCGCTGAAAATGTAACTGTGCCTATTAATTTTGATACACGTTTATGCATTGCCCACCAGATTGCATCTCCAACTATTAATCATTTCAGTGAGCGGCTCAACAGAACTCAGAGAACAACAAATTAAACCTGTAGTAAATGAATGATAGAATAGAAACTATGTGTGGGCACAAAACATATAAAGTTGTTATTCTTATCAATAACTTAGAGAAGATTCTTTCTTCTATTGAAGTGATACACAGATGGCCTGAAAACTACTTGTTATCCCACGCACACAAACATGAGTGAAAAGAAAGAGCAGCAGAAGTCTGTAATTTTACTTTCCCATATGGATTAATTACAGGCCAGCTCTGGAGACCTTCATGGCCTTTGTTTCTCCAAGGTCTGTCTTAATCCAATAATTTGCCTGGTTTTCAGGGCCCCTAATTAATCTGGGACCAAATTAAGATGCTGATCTTTGCTCAAGACATGGTCATTGGAGAAGCAATAGTGTTTAATAAGCATACCATAGGCCTGCCTCTCTGAGAGGAATTTGTTTGTTAAAAATGGTACTCTCTTGACAAATTAAATTTCACACAGTATGTATCCAAATTCATGCATTCCTGATGTTAAACTAAATGTCATATTTATCAAGAGCTGTTTATTTATAGAAAATACACAAAACATATCCAAAATTAAATTGTATATTTTATATAAACATGCAATACAAGGTCTTGGAAGAACACTATGTTCACCAAGGCTGCAATTATTTGATGAAAAATACAGTCAAAAACAGTACTACTGTAAAATAACTGCTTTCTTTTATTTATTTATTTGTTGTTTTATTTTTTTATTTTTTTTAAATAATATCCAAGCTGCGTTCTATTCTCACACTGATACTTAAATGTCAATCCCTGACGCAATAAGCATTATGAATTATCTTCTGTATTCAATCACGTGACGGAAATTCCCATAAATATGCAAGACAAAAGCATCAGTGTAAATCATTTAGCATCTCAATACATTTTTAAACCTCCCTTCCTGCAAAGAAAGAATAACGCTGTAATTGGATTTGATATCACCAGATTGTATTGGGTTATTTCAAAAAATTGCAAAAGGTAATTATTTGACAGATGATTCAGATGATACAGTATAAACATGGAAGCACATCAAACACTGATGCAAGAAGACTGGCATTTTAAGAAGTCAAAAATAGCAGTGAAGAAGCCAAGCTTTAGTCAGTCAGTTTAACTTGTTAAATGCTCAAGCATTTACTGTTAAAAAGTTGTAAATAAAACAAAAGATTGTTGGAGTACATTTTTTTTCAAGAAAATACTATTTTAGTTTCCGTACTTCAATATTTCATGTCTATTTTAATGTGCTACTTATCATTTCCTTGAAATTTGCAATTACCAATTTCTGAGTAAAATTTTTATTTTCTTCAGTGTGGGCATGTGTACTGGGTTTCAGTTGCATCATGGGATATCACACAACCTTCAGTTTAAAACACCACAAATGTCATGCATAAAAACCGTAAGCCAGCTATGCCGCGATCAGACACTACTGTTCCTTCTTCTCTAGATAATCCTATTAGTGAAAATAATCAGACTATGAGACTAAAAACGATCGTAGGATCCTGGATTAAGAAGCATTGGTTCCTCTAGAGTTAGCCTATGCCTTTATGAACTCAAACGAGTCAAAAAGTCAACGGTGACTGCTTGTTACTGCACAAATATGACCCCCACATTACAGTTTAGGACTATCCCCAAAGGAGCAGTCAACTGCACATTGAGTGCAACCCTATCATTATACTATTCAAATGAGGTACTTGACTTTCACATTTATGGTAGCCTGATAATGAAAGGTGCGTGACCCACTGAGACTAACAATGTTAGCCATCTTCAAACAACAGTGAACGGCCACAATTTACATGGCATCACTAAAAATCATCAGTTTCATCTGAAAATGACCAGCAGCTAGCGAGGGGAACGCTTTAACACGTTCTGGATGATATTACATATCATTACACAAAACAAATTCAATAAATATGCTAATCGCTTATGTGTAGGTGAGTGCACTGAACTTTTCTTTAAACTGAAGAGAAAACAGGAAATGGCTTGCACTGCATTTGTGGATATTAACATTTGTACCTTTGTTACCCCTGCCGTCCTGACCCTGGGGGATACTGTTTGTTTGTTTATATGAATTGTTGGAAATTAAAAGTTAATCAAGTGAAATAATTGAATGCTGTTGAGAGCCAAAGCGAGGGAGGGAAGGTACATCTGCGACATGATTTTTCATTACTTCGCAAAAGCAGAGTTATCTATTAACAATGGCATCCCCAATTTATACAACTATGCAAATGTTTGTTTCACTTACGGCAACTTAATGCCTGCTGATGTGCACATTGATTAATTTACTTTCAGCCAGGTTTTTCTTGAATAATAGAATTAAATAACAAAGTGGTCTTTGTAGGGTAGCATTAATACACATGGCGATAAATAAAGAAAAATAAAAAATACAGAATTTATACCATACATTTACATTTAGTCATTTAGCAGACGCTTTTATCCAAAGCGACTTACAATTGGGGAATACATGAAGCGATTAATCTTGAAGAGGCAAACAGACAGAAGTGCCCCTAACACCAAGTCTTAGGCATTGTTCAAATGTTCAAATACATACACTACTGTTCTAAAGTTTGAGGTCAGCAAGATTAATAATAATAATAATAATAAAGTAATTAAATAAATATATTTTTTTAACATAATTTAGAATTGATTTAATTTCAAATGAATGATGTTCTTGTGAAATTTCTCGTCGTCGTCAGACCTTCCTCCACCATGGCTCCTCCCTCCGTCGGCTCCACTGTGGGCTGGCTCCATCATGGTTGTGGCCTGGGTCCTGCCTGGCTCCTCCTGCTCCAAGTCCCTCCTGTCTCCTCCCTCTGCCTAATCCGCCCTGGCTCCCCCTGTTTCCTCCCTGGCTCCTTCCTCCATCTCCACCCTGGACCCTGTTAGTTGTCCTCTTCCTGGGAGTCCGTCCTCCCCCGAAGCCTTCACCTGTACGGTTTTCTGGCCAGCCCTTCGCAATCACCTTTTTCCATCCTACGTCGACTCCTTTGTCCTCCTCCTAAGTCCCCCTTCGTTTCTTTGTCTGGTCTCGTCTTTGTATATGTGTGTTTGCTGCCTACCTGGTACGGATTACCCTTATGTGGTTTATTAAAGAATGTGTATCGTTCTTCTTCTTTGTGCGTTCAATCCTGCACCACACCGTGACAATAGTACAGTTATTTTAAATTGTACTAATAATTCATAATCCTACTGTTTTCTTGATTAAATAAAGGCACATTTTGTGGAGCATACGACTTTCAAAAACAAATTTAAAGGGTTTCTGACCCCAAAAGTTTCAATGGTTATGTATATCTAAATATCATTACATTAAACTAGACATCATTAAAGCAAACTTTGAATTTTGCTTAATTTCTTAGCATGTCTTTAAGCATAGATTTGTTCCTGCTTTAAACGGGAGAGAAGCATCTCAATGTATCAAAACTGTACAACAGTAAGCAGGCAGTTTTAATGTGCATCACATATGGAGAATTATTTCTGTAATCACATTTCAGGACTGTGAAGAGACTTCTTTTGTATTGAAAGAGACTTTAAGCTTTCTTCTTTTTTATTTTCTACTTCTGTAATTACTCTAATTGGTATGTAATTGCTTTTGAGAAAAGGAATCATGAGCTGCTTTTTAACGACTGAACATAATACAAGCACATACCACAATCGATGAAATTACCTAAGGGTGTTCATTTGTTATTGCATTTCAGCATAAAGACAATGCAAATGAAATTTGTTCTGATATTAGCTTGCTTCTAACATAACTAGTTTTAAAACATTATCTAGCCTAAAATAAAAATAAAATCATTACTAGTTCATTACTTTCATTACTAGTTTTTACAACTGTAGCCCTTGTCCTATAGTTGCATGAAATGAGAAAACATTTGTAATATTTCTTGGGTCAAAAAAAGTTTGCAATATATTTCTTCCTCCTCTGCAAATCGCTTGCTGTGGTTGGTTGCACCTAAATCTGGCGTAAGGACATTTTCCTGTCACATTTCACACATGCACACTTCAATAAGCCGACAGAACACAGGTTAAGGTGTTTATATAAAGAAAAAAATCAGGATAATGCACAAAAATCCATAGATCGGTTTATTCTTAAGTCATTTGTGACCTTTGATAAAGAAAAGTGGTTAAACACATTACATGACCTAGCGGATTATTAAGCATTGGTGGTTTAAGAACGTGCATGTAAATCTACTCAAGAAAGCCTAGGACCACTCAGCTCCAAAAATAAATATAAAACCTGTGCCTATTGAAATAAAACAAGATGGCAAAAAATAAAAAAGATTGAATGAAAGATTTACTCATTTACTTAAAGGAGAGATTTACTTTTGTATTTAAATTTTTTTACCAAATTTGGTGAAGTAGTTTCAGAACAGCACAAGGGTCAATAAAATATGGGGGAAAATAAAATAAAATAATAAAAATAAGATATAATACTAAATCATAGCTCTTAATTAGTCCATACAGAGCTATACATTTTTCATATAATAATATTCATTCATTTTATTCATTCATTTTTTATTCATGCATTTAGCAGACGCTTTTATCCAAAGCGACTAACAGTGCATTCAGGCTATACATTTGTATTGTCAGTATGTAATAATAATAATTTGATGTTGAGTTGCAGCATACACAAAGTCTCTGACAGCCCCTTTGAAAGACCTTATGTACATAACCACCTGTAACTATGACCAAATGCTGTCACCACAGACATTTGCTTGCCACTTGTATGCTTACAGCTTGTGAGGAACTTCTGAAAATTCCACCTAAGAGCTCCTAAATTCAAATGTACCCTCTTCTCATCTCCACCTGTTAAGTACCAGTGCCGGCTGAGAGGAGCGAGATTTTGCACAGTGAAAAAGAGGCAGCCAGGTGGTGGAAAAGAAGAAAAAAGTTTTTCATGCCATCTCTGAAAATCTCCACTCCACTAAGGACAGTCATTAAAATAAAGAATTGCAGAAGGGTGTGAAGGTGAAATAGAATGCTGTCTTTGTCTTCCATATGGGCACAGTTTTGTGTAATGCCCTTCTGGGATTCATTATGTATATTCATTACGAGAGGGGGAGGGAAAGTTTCAGCGGAGACCCAGCTGCCATGCTCCAACTTCTCCACAGTGACCTCATTTCCTCCTGTCTGCAGGTGTATGGCTGGAAACACATGTTCGAATGTCCTGGCCCGAACTCCTCAGTGGCCAGTGCTTACTCATTCAATTAGCCCCTTTGATGAAGTATACTATGTTTCTTAGTTCAGTAGATGGTTAAATCACCAACAAAAACACGTCCAGACTTTCCACTTCTGTGCCACCTCTAAATCTGTCTTACGTATCATTACTAACATCTGCATGCAGTTTAAAAGCTAATGTAATTTTCCTTGCACACAAGCTGCAAAAACATCAATTTAGAGGTGAAAAACTAACCAGAATGAAGACGCTTGAGTAATGGAACATTTGTTCTAGGACTGCAGTAAAGTAAACGGCAACCCAGAAGTCTGCAAACTGAGCAAGAGTGGAATGAAAAAAGGATTTATTGCCCCAGGCACTCGTTGCTTAATTAGCTGTATCTAAAAACAAACAAATGGAGGAGGAGAACAATGAACATAATGTCTCTTAATGCTTCCTAACACCCAAGGATAACTTTCTGTGATGCATCACTTCATCAAAGCTCTGAGCACCTCTCTCTTTATCTGCAATACGTCAAGTCAAAACCTTAATCTTTCTGCCCACTGAACTAGACCAGTCTCTTTCCTTGCGCTGGAAGGCGATTGGTTCTTCTGTCAGAGAAAGATGTTTTGAGGTCAGCCCTTCCTTTAGGGCAGATAAACCTGAAAACTGAGGTTTGGCTCACAAGGAATGAGCTAATACTATATGGTGGCGAAGGGTAACAACTAATAATGTCATGCTTATAGACCGATGTAGAAAATACTAAACAACAGGCAGCTTTCCACTGCTTGAGAGGAAATATCATTTGTAGTCAATTTAAAGTGGGACCCAAAAGTAAGAGTCCCTAGCGAAAATAATTATATTTAGAATTTAACAAAATTTCCAAAACCCAGAAATAATAATCTTAAATAAGTGCATATTTTACATTTAGCTCAGTTGTTAGTTGCAGTAACATGGCATAGTTCTTATTTATTTCAAAAGAAAAGAAAAGAAAATTACTGGTCTTTTGAGAGTAGGGTAATTTTAAATGTGTTAATATTTATTAGAAAAGCTAGTTCATGCATTCATGACCGCTAGACTGGACTAATATAATGCACTGCTAGGTGGTTGTCCTGCATCTTCAATAAACAAGCTACAGATAGTACAAAATGCTGCGGCTAGAGTCTTTACCAGGTCAAGAAAATATGATCCTATTACTTCATTCTTACAGTCTCTGCACTGGCTACCTATTAAGTTTCGTATCAGTTACAAAATATTATTACTTGCCTATAAGGCCCTAAATGGTTTAGCTCCTGCATAGCTAACTAGTCTTCTATCACGCTACAATCCAACCCGCTCCCTAAGGTCGCAAAACTCTGGACTCTTGGTAGTACCTAGGATAGCAAAGTCCACTAAAGGAGGTAGAACTTTTTCATATTTGGCTCCAAAACTCTGGAATAGCCTTCCTGATAAAGTTCGGGGTTCAGACACACTCTCTCTGTTTAAATCTAGATTAAAGACACATCTCTTTAGCCAAGCATTTATAGAATGCATCTCATAATCTTGTACTGCAGTCATATCTGATCAAACGCACGTTATTATGCTTTAGCTTGGGTTGAACAATTTTTTTTATACGCTAATTATGTCTCTATTTGTTTCTCTGTTTCTGCCACGGGATTAACATCAGTATAACTAGGAATTACACAAGCTTCAGTCTGAAGCTGAGATGATCTGAGAAAAAATGACCGAAACACTTACAATAAAATAAAATACAATAAATGAAATCAATGAAGAAGATTTACTAAAAAAAAAGCACAATAAAATAAAAGAAGAAATACAATGTAAAAATATTAATAAAAAATGAAGAATTAAAAGAAATTCAGAATCAATTTCAATGATAAAAAAGTCACACAATAACTTTTCTATGGTGGAAAGAAAGAAAGAAAGAAAGAAAAAAGAAAGAAAGAAAGAAAGAAAGAAAGAAAGAAAGAAAGAAAGAAAGAAAGAAAGAAAGAAAGAAAGAAAGAAAGAAAGAAAGAAAAAAATTTTGGATACGACTCTGTAATCTAACCTAACAGCATGTACATAAGTCTCATTTTCTCTCCGGCAATACGAAAGTAATTATTATTCTTCCACCAGTCTCTCAAGTCTAGAGAAACATGTTGATTCAACCCTGCAGGAAACCCCTGCAATCCACCTGACATTATAATCTGGTGTTGTTTATATGGGTCATTGGCCAGTTTTCAGCCAGGCTCTGGATCAAAGGGCAGGATCAGCTGCTCCTGGCACTGCCCAGCTGGGTGCCACACTCTTCCAGTTCACCAAAGGTCGCACTCTTGGCCAGCCTGAGGTGTGCCGCCTCTACTAATGGGCATTCACCCAATGGCAACTGCTGAGTCGGTATTGTCATATCACAGAGTCCAGGTGGCTCCACCTGCTTGTTATTGTGGCTTGGATGATTGTGAACAAGAGTTGATTGTGTCCAACATCACACCTGTGGCGTCATTCACCTGTTCGCCTTCCATTAGCATAACACCAATTTATGTAAAGATATGCAGCACTAGACTGTCAATAGAAAGGCTGTTTGTGTCCAAACAGTGAGCTTAGTGATATTGACAGATCAAAATAAATATATGTCTAGCAAAGACATTATAATCTAGTGTACTCACCTCGACAGTGGACTCCTTCGTCAAAACCGTCCTCACAGTCTTTCGCCCCATTGCAGAGCATGTTGAAGTGAATGCACTTTCTTGTCCCGATGCACTGTATGTGATTTAGAGGACATCTGACTATCACCTCCACCTTACCTAAAGAACAGAAAAGAAGGATGGTTTGCATAGACGTCTGGTGTGATTTTAGCTAAAACATATCATCCACACAGTTTGACTGCATTGTCAGTAATTACTTTAATAACTGCTAAGACAGTTTTATGCAAATCTACGTGGTTCAGACAAATGTCACTTGCTTTAATTTGCTAAGCTTTGAGGGATGCAAATGAAAATGGGAAACAATACAGTTGATTGAATTCAGCTTAAAATGCACTGCCAGCTTCAGAGTGATTTCGTTTTGTGGCAAAAACTTTCCTTCAGCCCCATTTCCTGTCGGTGGTTCTTTAGAGAAATGCTAATAGACTGGTTAAAGGTTTCTCATTTACAATTCAACCTTCCTCTTTCCTATCCCAATGAATGCTAATTAAATTAACAACTTAAAGCCAATACATCTCTTACTGTAAAAGTAAAGTGCAATGCAATACAATGAGGTTGCAGAAAAACTAAGTAGAAGTAGAAATACTAACAAAGTAGAAATTACTTTTTATTACCTATTTACTACGAATCTGCAAGGATGGATTAAATTGATCAAAAGTGACAGTAAATATGTAATGTTACAAAAGATTTCTATTTCAGATAAATGTTGAAATTTCTCTTGAATGTCTCTTGAACTTTCTATTCACAAAGAAGCCTGAAAAAATATTAAGCAGCAAAAACGTTCACAACTTTGATGATAAAAATAATAAATGTTTCTTGAGCACCAAATAAGCATATTAGAATGACTTCTGAAGGATCAATGTGATACTGAAGACTGAAGTAAAGACATCACAGAAGTAAATTACAATGTAAAATATATGAAAGTAGAACACAGCTATTGTAAATTGTAATGTTTCACAATACTACTGTTTTTTACTATATGCCGTGCACACACACACACACACACACACACACACACACACACACACACACACACACACACACACACACACACACACACACACACACACACACACACACACACACACACACACACACACACACACACACACACACACACACACACACACACACACACACACACACACACACACACACACACACACAACAACACACATTCAGACATTTACAAAGATAGCACTCCAGATAAATAATGTTAACTAAAATAAGTTCAATTTTAGTAAATAAGTTCACTAAAACAGGTTTCACACAATAAATGATAACATTGCTGTAAATAGCCCTTTTCTCCATTAAAAAAATACATCAACAGTCTGTAAACGCAGCCACAAATGCAAATGTGTTTACTTGAAGCATTACTCTGTACAGTAATCAGACGTTCGCATGTAGGCTACGCTGCTAAGCTATTCTGAATCACTCTGTGCATGAGAGAAAGAGAGCACGAGAAAGAGAGAACGAAAGAGAGAGACGGAGCCAAAGCCTCAGAGATGTCTATTGACACGGCTGCACCAAGCAGCTGTTTAAAGATTCATGAGGCACATAGGTGACCCTCATCTGCTTGAGCAGCCACAAGAACACATAAAACACGTCTAAGTGAAACATCGACTTCCATCTCGCACACTGTGAATATGTCACATTGCACCTTAACTACATTGGTATCAATTACCATAACTGCAACACAGCCACTTAGCGTGAGATTTATAGCTCATGTGACAGGACCTCTTACAAATCTCCGGAGTCCCAGTTTCCTCCGAGCTCTGATCCTACACCACTGAAAACATCCTCCGGAAAAGTCGAGGTTATTCATCAGCTTTCATTTAGACTTCATAAGATAAAATGACGCTGTAATTAAGGGGGTCGTTTAATGGGGGACTGTCATCCCTTAGTAATAACATGCGTATGATTTATCCGCCGATGCACATTTATGCTTTTCGCATTTCTCAAATGCATCTCATTGTTCTCACAGACGTTTTCCTTTTTCTCGGTCATGGAAATGTGCTGAAACTTTTTTCTTTTCTAAACCATTCATTTCCGAACCCCAAGGATATTCTAAATTAGGGAAAGTCAAATGTAAGTGACCTCAACTTTGCATACTCATATTTCAAACGTGAGTACAAAAGGCAGGCTAATCAAGCCTCACAACCTTGTGGCTTTTCTTCAGAGAGCTGGAGGAGAAGATACAGGACAGGCTTTTCAATTAAAACGTCATTTGTTTCAATCCTTGGCCATTCATACACACACAACTCAGCAGATTTAACAGTGTCAGAGGGATTTTGGGGCCCAAATATGTTAATTAATAGCCATGCTAATTTTCAATTAAAACTGTACAGATATACTGGCAAACATCTCTCTAGTTATGCATTCATGAGGTGCTTTTCCATTATTCATGAGTAAATACAGCAGCAAAACAATCGAGGGGCCCATGTCACATGCATTGCTCTGTTAACGCAGTGGAGTGAGGGGCTGTGACAAACTGTGATTATCCTAATAAAACTGCATTGTCAAATACAGAATCATTCCACTCACAAACTGATTGGGGACTAATCTAATCAGATGAGAGGGAGAGATGAATATTCAGGAGTTTCAGATGCACCGTGCTGGATAACACAGATGGCGTCTGTGCAGTTGAGGGATGATAGGAAATTATTTATCTTCACCCTGTACCGAATTAGAAGCCAGATAGCACTCTTGGTGAAACATCCTCCATCATGAGAAAACTCATGAAGAGTGGAGGTGGAAAACACATGCTTATCATACTAGCATGTAGGAGAACTGTCAAAAAAAGCATTAGAGTTTGGATAACTGTCTATAGTGAATATGTTGTGTACATTTATGCCTTTGACATTTCAACTTACATGTCTTGTAAAGTGAAAAGCGTTTTTAAGAAACAAATCCAGCATTAACTTTGAGCCAAAACACCAGTCCATAATCCATAATAACTCATCCTCCAGTGAAAAAGTCCATCTCCTGTTGTCCTCTCACATCAAAATCCACCAACATATTTGTTTAGAACAGTTTTCACTGTTTAGAGCTGTTATTAGAACAGTGTTGGATCTGTGCATATTTCTAACCTGATTCACTGTTTCACTGGATATATCAATATTTTAGTCAGAAGCAACTGTTTGAAGTTAAAAACATCTTGATGAATTTATTACAAATATGGAGCGTTTCACTTTACACATTGTCAATTGATGAGCTAATGAACTTGTGAATTACGCCAATGTTTGTATCAGCTGTTTGAACTCTCATTCTGACGGCACCCATTCACTGCAGAGGATCCATTGAAGAGCAAGTCACGTAAACAAACTCATCTACATCTTTATGGTTTGAAGGCGAGTATGCAAATTTTCATGTTTGGGTGAACTATTACTTTAAAAGTGTACATAGACCAATGTTCTTTATGTCTAATTCAAATAGAGAAAAATGTGCAAAACAAAATCCCAGCTATATTTGTTTAATTGGCACGAGATTTGTAACTTGTTTCACTCTATGAAACAAATAAAACAAATAGCCAACTCCATTTCAGGACTGTGCATACTGAATAATGCATTATAAAGTAAGGCTGAAGTTCTAAATTGCTATTCAACCTCTGGTGGTAAAGAGGAGCTTGTCTAAAGTTGGTGTAATTGCACTGATACCGTTTCCTATATATAAAAATAATTTTAAGCTATCTTACAAATGCACACATTATCTCACTAGAATTCATTCATTACAGTTCAAGGTCTTCTGCTATGCCAGCTGTCTGGTTCTGGCGGTAAAAGGCCTTCAGGATGAAATGTAAATACGAGCCTCAATTAGTTGCCCAAAGAAACCAGGAGTCTCAGTAAATCAAATGATTTGGGCTGAACAATAAGCATACAGATGGAGACTGCACTCCTGCTCCATACAAAGTAGGGCCTCCGCAAGTGAACAGCATTTCGTCCTGTTCATTAACTTGCTGGAATGGCTGTAGTGTCACTTTAAAGATAGTCCACTGCCAAAACAAACCATTCCCCTTTCCTTCACATATTGCTTTTAATTAAAAAACCATGGTGATATTTACCCACTTTTCTCAATGTGAAAGAAGAGAGATCACCTGGGAGTTGCTAATCCATCTACTTAATGTGTAACGAAAGGCTTTCATATGAAATCATCCATTCTGCCTCTTTAATCAAGGAATCTAAAATAATGAATTCTTTGAGGAAAATTATTAAACATTTTCATGGCAAGTTCAAGGGTTGACACAATGCCAACATTTCAGTAGTCAATACCAAAACCAGTAGAATTTAATTCTCAATGGCAATTTTGAAATCACAAAAAAAATTAATATGATTAAAAATACATATGATCATACATATGAATACATATGATTCCACCTGAAAATAATAGTAATTTACGTCAGAAAAAAAAAAAAAATAAATAAATAAAATAAAAAATAAATCTGAATATCTGAACACATTGAAATAACCCATGCTATGTAAACCCATGCATTTCTGTATGGCAACAGTGGATGGAAAATATGCAGTAAATTTAAAGTGATACATCTTACCTATTACCGCAAATACCAACTCTCCCCTATTCTGAATCCCCTATGTATACCAGTTATCCTTTCATGATTATGTGTATGGCTCCACCAATGTATGGCTCCACCAATATGTTTCTATAACATTGCTGACATTGTATATTAAACTTCCACATTAAACGCTCCTGTTTACGTTAGAGTTTTTTCATCTATCCTCATTTCTGCAATCACCTTTTTTCTCTCCTACACACAGAGCCACTCAGACACTGTATTTATTTTCCCTCCCTTGCTTTAGGTCAGTGACATTTGAAATGTTCAGTGCACTGGCATTCGATAAAGAAAAGCCAGTTTAAAACTGACCTTGGACAGGAAAGCAAAACCTTCGCAGTACATGAGGTTCCCTGGGCATGCCTTTTGAGCTCCACTTTCACCAATATCTCTCAGAACCAAAGAAAAGCCTCAGGTCCAATAAAAACACAAGCCAAAAGACAACTCTACAATGGTTATTCCTCAAAGACAACCCTATGGCTCCATCCACGGTTTATGTGCTGTCTATTTTTCACAAGAGAGAGATCATATGGGCCTCCATATGGGGTTCTCAGAGTTTGAGGCCTCAGCATGGTTATTTAATCATCATACAGCACAAGAGCACAAGCCCCTAGATGCATTGTTCATATATATGCAAATAAGGCTAATATTTTTGTTGCAACACTTTAAAGTGATTTAAAAGAACATATATCTCCTCAAAGCTTGAATGAAAATGAGAAAATTAAATACAAACTTGCTGGTAGCCTTTACAGCTATGAAAAAAACAGAGCACAATAAAAGCCTTTTCTTGCCTGGCAAGAAATCGTAGATGAATGTATTGTATATGTCACATACTATATATTTAGCTCCCTTTACTACACACTCTGACCCTCAACTCACTGTTTATTTTAGACACACTTCATGTAGTACTCATGTATGTGGTGCGCAATGACTGTTGAGCAAATAGCTTGTTTACAATCACGTGATTCTGATGACGCACAAAATTCAGATGGAGGGCAGGAAGTGAAAAGCAGAATGGATGAGATGGAGGAAAGTCCGTTATGTACTGGTTTAGACACTATTACAAGAGAAAGGTATAAACAGAAAATCACAACATATATTGGACGTAATCCTTATGTTATGAAGAGGAGCAATTTTTCAACTAAATTGAAATACTTGCCTGCCATCGAGGTGGTGGATACAGGCTAAGCAACGAACCAACGAACCCTGAGGGTGCGGGTTATATGTCACTCCTGAAACTTCCATGATCACTAAAAAGCTGTCACTCACTTTAATTTTTTTGCAATCTCACAATGTTCCGATATAATCAATGAAGCTCTACAAACTGCAAATATAATATCTTATTTACATCGTGTGGAATTTAACATTGGGTGAATTCTGACTGTCTCACGCTTAATGCACAAGAGTTGGCAGCCCTGTCTCTATTTATATACTTCTTTGTTAATATCTTAATATATTATTAATATATATATATATATATATATTATTATATCTTATATTAACCATTTACACACATGTGCATTATCCAACTCGGCTCCTCCCGACTGCAGACTCAGGTTTACAAATTACTTTTTAACCCCCATGAACCAACCATGAGTTTATAAGTAACCCCCCACCCCCCATGGACAACGCATTTTCGTACACGATAAAAGCTCTTTGTGGTTTCTCTGTTTAACTGATTTGAGCATCAATAAACAACAAAAAATATAGGCAATTTGAGTTTCTGCTAGCAATTCCTGCCCTCCAGCTGAATTTCACGCCACAACAATGACGTCATGTACAAACAACCTATTTCCCTCTCCACTTCCTGTGTACTACTGTGTTCAGATATACACTATGCTGTTTAGTGCAGTGGCTCTGTAGTAGGGTACAACGGGGCTAAAGGCGCCCAGGGGTAAAAGGCGCCTTTGATATTATTTTCATCTAAACCACTTTCCATAACATCCACTTTTCAAGATGCACGTGCAGATTTGTCTGATCTCTGATGCGATCTTTAATTGATCTAATATTTAAAGGCATTTCTCAGAATAAGAAAACATGACGTGTGCTTAGTGTCATAACCTTTGGCTTTCATTTACACAGAAGCAAAGCTGAAAATCGACAACTTTCCGAAAACCGTAACAATATTCTTTTTCTGCTTTGTAAACAGTGGCTATTTCCTTCAGGATACACAAAACTAGTTTAAATTCACTCATATAAACACGGATTGAAGTACTCTGAAAATGTAACACCTTTGACTGAGCAGCCAAAACCCTTGTGGTTATGTACAAACATGTCACTTGAATTCCTTGTTTCGTGCTGTTTATTAGCTCTTTTAGCTATCGGCCTCTTGTTGGTGCTCTTGGCAACAGTACAGCAATCTGTCAAGGTGGTGTAGGTGTTGTGGTATTGTGTATTTTTCACTATCCTAAGAGAGAAGCATTGTAATTTCCCTCTTTCCTTTACTCTCAGAAGCTATATCTGCCATTTACATGGGGTGCAAACTTGTACGTTTGTGTTCTTAAAGTTGGTTCCGAGAAGCAGTGGCATTCGTTCCAATGTCCACCTGGATTTATCTTCAAATGTCAAAGAGATTAGCTTCAGGACACACTGTCCACATCTGTTATCTCAACGTAAGGACAATTTCACATGCCCCCTCCCATGTCCATACACTATGTGGGGCTCGAATGAAAACACTTTGATTTATTGGATTTTAAAGACTTGGCGTTAATTTCAGATGAGGATGTGTTTGATTTTTAATGGCACAGTTGAAAGACTAATTAAGGCCTATGGACGATGATGATTATTTTGAGGCATTTGCCTAGTAAAATGCTCACGGTTCAGATTTTTGCCCAGGTATAATTTTCTGTTTACTTGTGAACCATATTATTTGGCTGACTAAACAAATGTACTATTGTTTAATTTATGTTCACTTATCTTAATTCCTTAAATCATCAATTCAAAATATATTGATTAATAAACTCCAATTAAAAATTAATAAATACATAAATTATTATTCGTTTGACAAATTATAAAAATGTTTTTCAATGATTATTTTCCGAATAAAAAGTTAAAAAGAACAGCATTTATTTGAAATGTAACAATGTAGAAGTCTTTACTGAAAAATGTGCTTTCTTTTTGAATAAATAATTTTATTCTTTTTTTCTTATTGATCCTAATCTTTTAAACAGAGTGCATTTTGTCTTGAGCAAAAGCAAAAATGATATATACTGTATATATAATTTGTGTATAAATGATGCATGTATATATAACGTGTACTTATATATGATTTCAACTAACAGTAACAATTGCATAATGAATGCCATAGAATGGCACCACAAACAAGTTAACGGCTGCATGTGGGAGATCAAACTTGCAACCTTCCGTTTACCTGCACCTGGACCTTAACCACTACACCACAGCTTCCCTCCCTTCCCTAAAAGGAACAGAAACTTCAAAAAAAAAGTCTGCGGGGCAGTAACATGCACAGAGCCCATTGTTTCTAGCCGAATATTGGCATGTATCCTCTGTAAATCATTGGTTGGATTTAATTAAACTAATTCATCATCACTGAGTAATGTAATCAACATCCTATGAAATGGAGCCATCACTTCCTCCACCGGGCTATGCCTTCCAATGCACCATCTGTTAATATATCACATTCAAAACCACTCACTGCTCAATAAAGTGTCCATACATCACACCCAAGCCCCTGCAGGAGAATCGGCACATTCACACCTCCATGCATTTTTAAACACTGCCATTCAGTCCCTTTCAAAGACCCGATGCATTCAGAAGGCTTTGTGTTTGGATTCATAGCAAAGCCGATAGAATTTATATACCCCAATCTTTTGATGTCTGTTGTTATGTAGATCGCCGTACGGGCTCCATTCCAGGGAAAACACCTTAGTATTAATGTCATTCATATAAATAATGCATAGCTTCTGTGAAGAAACAGAGCCAAAAAAACTACTTCTCTGCAAACAATTATTTGCAAAGGACATATTTTACTGCATTGTTTTCGACTCTGCCAGTCCATTACTCTGGGAATAAATGTACTGTACTCATGAACACAGAATAACCCTTGGCTTGGTCCCAACTCTATAAAAATCACAGGAGAATGCAGTTTCGGGGTAAAGAGATCCACAGACATAGAAGACAGGATCCACATAGAGAAAATGATTCTGTGATATTAATAATTGTAAAGATTCACATCCTGTCCTTCAGAGAAAAGAGACTACTGTTTGTACTTTCCAGCCTGCTGATATGCTGACTTGCCTTCAAGGGATGTTGGTCACCCAAACCGCTGAATGAACGATGAAATGCATGTTCTTTGGTGACTGTCACTGAATACAATATGACTGTTGTCCCATCGAACCGTCTACCATTTCCTGCCATCTAAAGATGCAGTTTGTACTCTTTTCAAAGTTAAAATGCCCATACAACGAAAGTCAATGGGGTCCAATGCTGTCATGACCACAACATTCTTCAAAGCATCAACTTTTGTGTTCTGTAGAAGAAATAAATTCATATACTGTAGGTCTGAGGAGTAAATGATGACATTTCATGTGATTATTTGCAATGGGATTTTATTAGTGAGGTATTCCTTGCATGCATTATGAACATACTAACTTAAGCATTGTACACTGTATCCAAATGAAGAGAACATGCACAAGTAAACATTTCGTATGAATACCTATAAATATTAATGGGATCCGATCCTCTTATGATGACAAAGGCAGCTTGATTAACATACTTAACTGGAGTATTTAACTGAAATGTGCATAAAGTAGCTCTAGCAAAGGCAACATTTTGTAGGAAATGCTCAAGTCATAACAGATGATTGGTTAAAACATGTCTAGAATGATCTTATAATAAATACATCTAGACATCTCTGTCTGTTTAACCGAGGATCCCTGTTTGAAAGGGATTACGCCGCCACATTATTCACAAATTATTCACAAAGACGAGGTGTTAGTTTCATCATTATTGCGGAAGGTGAAGGTCCCTGTGCTATTGTGCTTCACAGTAGACAATTTCCCCACTGAATGAAAACCATCTGTTTGCTCTCCTGCCTCTAAGCTTAGCATATACCAACAGAGTTCTCTTCGACAACAGCAGGGGGCTAATGTAGGCTTTAGTAGTTTGATGTCATCCAGAGGTATCATGACAGCGAAGCTGTCAAGGTGTTGAAATATGCTCTTTTCACAGGGCTGCTGGTGACAAGCTAGTGATTTTGTCCCTAACAAAAGGAGCGGAGGAGTGAAAGAGAGAAGACGGCAGTGAAACTCAAAGATCTGTCAAGAAAATAAAAATAATCTCTAACTATGGAGGCACAATATCTGCCAAGAAATATTGTGCATTAAAAAAATATAGTATGACAACATCTTTACAAACTGAAAGTAACCAGATCTGATGTAGCATTAATTCTATAAAGACGAGTGAATAAAAAGAATGAACAGTTAGCATTATTACATATAAGCTTATGGGATACATATAAGGTATTATACATACAAGATGAGTGAATAAACAGAATGAACAGCTAGCATCATCATTACATATAAGGTAAAGGGAGAATCAAAGGAAATGCATTCCTGTTAAGCAGCAACTTTTGATCAATTGATCAAACGAACAAACAAACTAACTTAAATAGTATTTATATAATTTCAGGCATTATTTAAAAAATATATATTGCATTATGGTGAAAGACAACTAATATTTTTACATTAATTAATTTACATATATATATATATATATATATAATGAAATACTGCATAGTATGACCCAGCTATGTTTTTTTAGCTAAAATATCATACACACTGGGTAAAACCTTCACATCTGACTACCTCTTAATTTAGAAAATAAAATCAAGTCTCAACCTTATTTAAGCTGCACCCAACTCTGCATGCTTCACGCACAGACAGTGAAGAAAGATTTGCCTTTGTTTGGTCTGTCTGTTTGTTTGCTGCCCCAAGCAGATGGCATCATCTACAGGAAGTGAATCAGCTTGGCTCACAGCACAGAGGCTCCCACTAAATTAAAAGGATCATCTCCAAAGCTCCCTGCTTACATGCCAAACCCCCTGGATGTCTGGAGTTATGATATATATGCAATACACTCTCACATGCATTTATTTAATATATTTTGATGGCCACAATAAGGTGAAGAAAACACATTTTACTATTTAATCACATTTAATCTGATTAAGTACTTGCCTATTCAACTATATTTAAGTCCTAGTAAGGAACACACCACTTCCTGCTTTCAGAATTCTGTTCCCTGTGAGCAATTTGTCACGATTTTTAAATCACAGACTCTTTTTTTTTAATTGGTAGGGATTTTTTTTAATCAGTCAAATTGTACAGGTGCCTAAGTGCATATAAATGTAGGCTGCATATATGTGGGCTGCAACTGTATCTAACAACCGAGAGAAAGAAATGAGAAAGTACCAGCATAATGAAATTCCCATTTAAAAAAACTATGTCATTCTAATAAGATGCTTTGATTTGACTTCGTCTTGATGTTGTGAGACAATACAGAAATCATAAGAAAAAAAATGACAGCAGCTTGTGCTCTGAACTTAGCATTCTGCTCATTTCCAGATGACAAATAATTGTACAACACTCTCCTCTAAAAACAAAGCCCATCGCTCTCAGACAAAAAGGGTACAAAGCTGTAACTGGGACAGTAACCTAAGGTACAAAAGCTAATATGTACATCACTGTACCTTTTTACTTCTAAATAGTATATATTTGTACCTTTTGAAAAAGTACCATCATAGTTTTGCACCTTTTTTTCTGAGAGTGCAGTGTTTGTTAGAAAGAGTATAGATCTACGAATCCATATTTCAATACAAAGCTCCCCAGTGTATTTTCACCTCCTACATGTGCTGTACTGTACGTCTCCTCATGAAACACAGAGCTCAAAAGATGTTAATCAAGTTAAATGTCACCCGATGATCTCACAAATGTCCCCCGCACAGTCTATTTTGTTAGCATTTCATTCTGCGCTCAGAGGCGGCCATTGAGGTAAATATTGCATAATGCAGAATGCCTGTCCCTCAGCTCAATAACAAGATGCTATGCTACATTACCTCTCAACCCTTCTTTCTGCAGGTGTCAGTTCTCTTGGGAAATAGGCACATTTTCTCTCCATTTATTTCAGTATAAGAGGGGCCATAGGAAACTGCCCTGAGTAGAGTGCTCATAAAATCCATACGCATTTCTATGCATCTTAGATGGAAAGCGACAACCAAGCTATTTTTGCAAGACCACCCCTTAATTTTACACAACCTCAGTCCAATGTTATTATACTGTGATAGGCTCTTTTGTTTTGGGGTCAACTGTTTTTAAGCCAAGGACCCTCAGTAGACAGAAAGATGGAGCAGATGACGTTATATTGTACAAAATTAAACATTGCAATTTAATCAAACCATAAAATAGCATGCATATTGTACAATATTATGCATGTACATAATATTTTTTTATGATGCTTATAATGACTATAACCATTATTGACATACCTGTACTTTATTACGTAATTTTACAGAATAGGTATACAGTACATGAATGTAGCATTTCGCTGAATTTTAACTTCTTTAAATATAAATTGCATACTGCATACCGATTTTTTTCATATAAAAAGAGAGAACCAGTAATCGGAAGGTAAAAATAAATATGATGAACATTTTTTTTAAAGAGCTCCATACACAACATGCAGACAAAAAAAACAATTATATATATATTGTGGCCACAAATTAAGAATTTGTTTCCTTGTTTTAGTAAATTGTGGCCACACTGTACTAATTATTCTGATTTAATTAAAACAAGTGAATTAATTAGTACAATATGGCCACAATTAACTAAAATGGAACGGATTATTAATTTAATTAATTAATTATTAATTAAAAACAAGTTAAAGAATTAATACAATGAAGAAACAACTTTTACATCTGTGGTCATGATAATATATTTGTCTGAATGTCATGTGCGAGGCTCTGTACAAAAGTGTAAAATGAAATAATAAAATAAAATAAATTCCATGTAGAGCTTCTTATAAAAGTTTAATCCAGGTACTATATCATATAGTTGATCAAAGAAGGGTTTAAGGGCCAGTAATGTACAATTAACTTGACAGATGTCTAAAGAAAACAGCTGTCATCTCTTCAAAAACAAGAACATCATGCGCTCGCCTTGTGGCTCACCGCCTGCATCGCCTTCTGAGTGTTGTGAGTTAATGCTTTGCCCAGAACAAAAATGAGAACAAAACAAAAATCAATCTCTCTCACCCTCTCTGTTCAATTCAAACTTCAAGGGAGGGGAAAAAAAAAAAAGAAAAAGAGTTCGAGCAATTTGTCACTGAAGCATGTCTTTGTATTTCCTGATAAAGAACACTGCGCTCAAGACAAAAGGCAGAAGCATATGGAACAGACTGAAGAGCACTGAAATGAACATATAGTTTTATTAAAACCCTAAGAAGCCGTTCCTCAATGAGCTTTCAATCTCTAAGCGATACAGGGATTATTTTGGCTTTATGATCAATTCATTCTACTCATAACTCATGTCAAAACATTCACATGAGGGGTCATACTCCACTGACCAATATAAGGAACAGCACGATGAGCTTGGAAAGCTCCAAGACGTTTTTAATCATTACAGGAAAGTAGGCTGTCTCCCAGCTCCCCTGATAACCCAAGATGTCGGGCTGGTCCCATAGTGGAAGCTGGATGGGCAGCCTATCCAGGTCCCCGCTGGCCATGTGGCACTGAAAATATGCTGCTGCCCTTCCCTGGAGGCCCTGGGAATGCAGTGATTACATTTCTCTGTGGTGGCAGAACTTGGGCACACCAATGCACAGTCCAGAAACTGGAACAGCAAAAACAATTACTATACGATGAAAACCAAGGACTTAAATACCAAGTACAGCTAGGCTCAGAAATTAAAAACACTCTCGTATTATAAAACTAAGAGGATTAAGAGTTCAACATCATAATATGAAGCGACGGGAGACATGTATACGAGCCGAGAGGTGAGAGCTTCTACAGTATCACTTTATTATTAGATTCAGTTACATGAGAACAAGTAGACAGTCGTTTAAGGTGTTTTCAAGCAAGTCTTACTTGAGGAATATCAGAAGCGACATAGTATAATATAAACAGTCCCACTGTGAGTGATACATTAGTTAGGGACGTACTTACCAATTACAACAGTTTTCATCAACTTTGAAGCAATAAGATGCTTCAAAATTTCAATTACTTTGAAGATTGGTCTGAGTATTAAACAATGAATAAGAATGCCAGCTCAGGGTCTCAGAATGATGACTTTAAATAAATGTAGTCCTTTCTATGAAGAGTCAAAATTAATGAAGTGTCTTAGCCTAAAAAAAGTGAGGATAAATTAAAGCAGTTAGAGCACAGAGCGGGGTAAGCTGTGCCACTTTTTACTTAAGTTAACCTCTAGTCAAGGAGAAAGAAGATAGAGGTGAAATGAATGAATCTAAATTTCAATGTCTGCTATCAAGTGAAATTAGAAGAAAGTGTCCAGAACGCAGAACCATAGAAAAAGGATATAATATAATTGGGGGGGGGGGGGGGTAAATTGAATCAAATAGAAAAAGGATATAATATAATAAGATATAAAATAAAATAAATAAATAAAGGTTTCAATAAATAAATCACGGGGTTTCATTTCAACTCTTGATTCACAGGGTTTCATTTAAATCAACTTTTCTTTGAAAGGTGGACTCTTATTTGCCAGCACTCCCTCAGATTTTTGGAAAAGAAATTGGCTACCACTTTAACAAGAGCAATGTATTTCCAAATAAGTTTCTGCATTTAGATGCAAAGCTTATTATCAACATCAGTTGAGTTACTGGCACTGCTTACCCTGAAGCAGATGGCACACTTTACCCCACAGCTAGTCTCGCGTTGCCAGACCTTCAGACTGACGGCTGAAGATCTGGAATATATGGCTGCATTCATTGGTCAAGGCCCGCCCATGAGACTGACATGTCAAACAACCAATCACAGGTTGTTTCGTTCAGCGTCATGTTTCGGGGCGTGGAAATGTCACCATAATAACAAACCGGTATTTTGATTCTATTGTGCAAACTTTAAAATTTCACATCTCAGAGTGTTGTATTTGTACAAGGGAGTTGGCGCCACAGCAACTCCAGGCGGAATTAAAGAACGCGACACACACGTGCAAATCCTAATTCAAAATATTTCAACACTCCTACTTTTAAGTGACCAATGCATCCAGCCACGGTCCGTGGGTTGACAGATCTACCCGTACGGGTTGTCTATATAAAAGTCGGGTTCGGGCCTATTACTTCGGGTCCCGGTCTTTTAAACATTGTGTATAAGTCATCGGAGACCGCACCCGCGAGTTTCTTCTTTAACGCGAGCGGGAAAAAGTGGAAGAAAAAAAAACCACACGTGGTAGCCCAGAAGCAGAGCGCGGGCGGAGTTAATGTTAGTAGCCACAGCATGGACATGAGTTGTGCTTGAAGAGACGCACCCAGCACGCAGTAGAGTGGAACTTCTAATTCTGTGCGTTATAAGAAAGCGACTGCATTGCAGTCATCCGTCTCGTCAAGTACCTGGAATAATGAGTGGATTGAGAAGGGTCTTTCTAACTGGTGGACATAATTGACATCGCACAGGGAGAGGGCAGCCTATAACGTACGACGACTTAATACATTTGCGACATGTGCCTCGGGACTGAGTCGGGTCTGTGTCTTCCCAGTGTCGAGTCCAAGAATAATGGTGGGTCCGCGTCGGGTCCGGGTGTAACCATTTCTCGGGTCTACGGGTTGTCCCACTTTCATACATCCGGATGTCGGTTCCGTAGCAGCATTTACGGTACGAATTTTTGGACCCGTGGACCTCTAGTGTGACGTCTGGAGGCTGAGACTACCCCACAGCTACCATTTTGGGAAAATGCTTTGTTTAATAATTTAATGCATAATCTTTAGCCAAACAATTTACATGGTTTTAAGATTGGCAAAAATATATTTCAGACCTGGATCATTTTGCTTTTTCTTTCTGTAGAAAATGTGTTGTTTTTTTTATTCTAATGTGCATCCTTCAGTCCTTGGCAGCTCTTTATGATTAGGACTGTCTAAATACATAGATAAATACATGACATTGAAGAAAAAAATATTTACACAGCTTCCTAGATTAAAGGGGCAGCACAGCTCACTCACTGATTTTACTCCACTATCGTAAGCAACACGGTAACCTCAAGGTGCCCAATATGCACAAACACATGAATAAAATTACCCATGTCAGTGGAGTGCTGTTAGTACACTCATGTGATAGCAGTCTGTGTTGGCTTACAAACACATTAAATTGCACTGCACATTTTGTTGTGAAAAGCTGATTGAAATGCATTTCCTATCGATACATAATCTATGGTAATGAGCTCCTCAAAATTCCCATAATAAATACGCCTGGAATCCATTCTAAGGCATTATAAATAAAACAGAGTGAACATGATTAATCTAAATGATAATAGAATACCAGTGGTGAGAATAGTTGACCCACTGTGCCTGGAATCTGTAATAAATTAACCTCTTCTAGAAATGTCCTGCATCTACATGAAGCAATTGGGCACCAGGTTTTAGCATAAACTGATCGATATTTTCATGAATACAATTAAATATTAAAATCAGGACACTTTTATCTCCCCAAAATTCCCAGCTATCATTCCCCACACTTTGAATGTGAAGTGTAACCTGGAATTAAATAAAGCGAGGAACAATCATGTGCAGGTTGATGCTGATTATTTGGTGCATAGAGATATGGGAATGCAGAGATGTTGATATAATGATCTGTTTTGTGGCATTAGTTTGGGTTGGTGTAATGGTTACTTACATTTGTCCAGAACCTCATCAGAACCATCTGGACAGTCTGGTTCCCCATCACAAAGCCAGCTCTCGGAAACACAGGTCAGCTGGTCACCGCACAGAAACTCTCCAACGTCACATAAAATGGGCTCTAATGAGAGAGGGGGGTGGAGACAGAGATGGAGTATGGAATGAGGTGCAGTAGTTATTAAATGTCTAAATTACATGATTGTCTAATAAATATGATTAGTAAGTATACGTGAAATGCGTGAACTCATAATGATTCATTATAGTGACATGAATGTTATGACAATTAATTTTACTGAACAGCCAGGCAGGAATAATCAGTATTAAGGACAAATTCAGTTTCAGAAACATCTCAATATAATTTTTCCGTTCTCTTTTGTTAGTACAACAGCCCTGCAGTGACGTCCAATGATATTTACAAGAAAAACACGACTATAAGACTATCAGAATATCAAGCAGCTGTGAGAATCCTTCAGGTATTACTCAGAACTGGGCCACACATTTCCCTGCTAAATTCCTGAAGCTACATGTTTTATGAACATATGAAAATGATTATGATCCAAAATGCTCCAATTCCAAAATTTGGAGGCAGGAATGCAAGTGATAATTATATGCACCACTGGTCTCTGTCCTTGCTATGCCCCACCACCACATTACTACACACTCAACCACACACACACAATCCCCGCCAAGCAAATTCACTATCAAGGGACAGCATTATAAATGTCAAACGGTTTCATCTTGCTCCGGGTCTCTCCCTCTCTGTCTTTCTCAATCTCTCTATCTCTTTCAAGTTGCAGGCCCAAAATTAGGCCGCAACAAACTGTATATAAACAGCGTTTCTCACTACACCTCTACGTTTAATGCTTTGATAGTGATCCACTTTGGAACTTGTATATAGAACAATTCCCAATTCCACATACAACAACTGAAGCTCACTGCTACATGCCAAGGAATACTACCTTGTTCTGGTTCTGGTCACATTAAATCTGTAATCTATATTGCAATGCTTTGCTTTTAAAGAAGCTGACAATTTTTTGGATGACGTAAATTTGAGAAATCTATCAATCACTTACTCACCTTCAGTTTCATTCCAAACCTGTATGACTTTCTTTCTATGGTGGAACGCAAAGACGTTCTTCAAAATATCTTTGTCTTCCACAGAAGAAATAAAGTCATACAGGTTTGAAATGGCATGAGTGAATCACAAATTTCATCCCTTTAATATCTCACTTACAAATAGGAACTGAACAAAGTGCTTGTACTATGTCGTGGGGTTTTAAACTGGTGTTTTGTTAGGTTAGAAATACACAGATACACATCTTCAGATGCAGCAACATGGGAATTCAGCACAAGACTACTGATTTCATAAGTTCATCTTACATAATTAAAAAATCCAAAAATGTTATTGCACATCTTACAATAAGAGGCACCACTGCATTTCTCTCCAGCATGACTGAAGATTAGTTCTATGGGAAAGAATGGATCTAGCAAATTGTTCGAGGGCTGGGTTCTTCTACAATTGATTCACTTTCTTTAGAGCCATAGTGGCTTGAAACTCGGCTGGTAATCTGGCTTGATTCAATTCAATGGCTGCTGCACATCAGTCAAAAAGCAATTACAGGGAATATGATGATGGCTGCCCTCTGTCCTTCAGTCTTCTTACGTTTCCCGCGGTGTTTCCTTCGCCTCCTGGTATTATTGAAGCTTCGGTGCTCCATCTCCAATGGCCAATCAGTGTCCTGGACAGGTTAGTGTAAGTCCAATGTCAAAAGTGTTCTCTGCGTACCATTGCGTTACAATGTAAAAATAGTGAGCGAGCGATTCACAGGCGGAACTGATTTAAGACAAGAAGAGTTACAGGTTTGAAACGGTAAGCATGAGTGCTTTACAAATAAAGAACAAAGTGCTTGTACTATAAATAGGTTAGAAATCAGGATGCAGATGGGTCAGGACTTGATTTCATGTTCATCCTACATATTTAAAAACAAAAATGGCACATCTTTAAGAGGCACCACTCAAGCCAAACTTTTTTTACCTAGTGAGACTGGCCTCGTATTTTGCAGGAAAATTCTGACTGACAGTTAAAACAAAAAAGTTAACCTGAATCAAATTCAACTGGAGGAAAAATAGCCAAGGAGAGGAAAGGTTTGGTCAGGTCTCCTGATAGAAGATCTCCTGAGTCCAGTCTGAAGGCATCTTTATCTTTGCAGCTGAAAAGGTTACCATTTAAAAAACATTATTTTTACCTGAGGATAGTTTCTTTCTTAAGCTGAAGAACCCATAAAAGAGAAAACTTCAGAACCCAGGAGCGGCATCTGTCCACTGATGTGTACCTGCTTTCATGTCGGGATGCCCTTTAAAGCATAGCCCAATTTGAATTATTGGAATGACCAGTGATGCCACTTTACCTTCCCTCTTACCTCAAGAGGCCTTCACTTCTTGACTCGAGTGTTTGATGCTTCCCCAGCTCTGTGTTTCAATAGATTCTCCACAGAATGTTCAAAATGCTCAAAAAGAAAAAAAACTGCACAAAACACTTCAAGCCTGTCAAGGAATACAATCTTGCATCATTTGTTTTCTGAGGCAAAAACGGAATTTACATCTGAAAGGAGGGAATGCTACACTGAACCGCTAAATGCTGCGGTCATTCAGAGATAATTTCAAACAGGCAAGGGGAAGGAAGATAAAAATAACAATGGAGCAAAATGGCCCCAACTCTTTGATGAGGTAGCGGTATAACCCATTACCATAACAGTAGGAAATGTTCAGTGGAGCTTGGACTGGCATGCTATTATGAGCTTCATTTCTGACACAAACTGCCACCTCGACGAGCAGAGAACTTTGGCTCATTAAAACTCCTCAGCCTTTGTGATTCTGCCAGTTTCGATACGTAAAACTGTGACAGGAAGCTGGTGAATAGAAGCGATGGTCTTCAGAACTCTAAATGGAGGCTCTGCCAATCTTGTTTGATGAATCTGTCAAGGAGAATGGTTGTTTGACGCTTGGCACCTACACCACTGAGAAAGCTCAATTTATCTATGATGTTGTTCAATACAAATATTTGAGCACAACCCATTCAAACATATTCATAAACCAAACAGCTAAATACTTTTTATTTTTCATTTGTTTGTCCATAAAACATTTAAAATATTTTCTTAATTTATTACAAAAAACACTTTTTAAAGAGAATATATTTTTTTAATTGCAAAAAAAAATCTAAAATGTATTTTTAATATATAAAAGCATGTGTATGTGTGTGTGTGTGTGTATATATATATATATATATATATATATTAGTGCTGTTGAGTTAATAAAAGAAAAAAATATTTTTCAATCACATTTTAAATAACTTTGTTTTGCGCAAATTGCAAAAGAAAAAAAGAAAAGCTGATGTGCCAAGCCAAACTAAACAGAACTGAAAACCGTGAAAAATAAAAAAATAAAACTTGGCTAACCATATTGTTGCATTCCTAATATATTAGCATCACTGGAGCAGCATTGATTCAGGCTCATTAATGGGGCGCACAATTGTAGAGGAGTAAATTCAAACAGTAGTTTTATACTCTTTAGTATATTAGGAATGTTTATATATATATCTGAACAATTGTGCGCCCCATTAATGAGCCTGAATCAATGATGCTCCAGTATAACCCTCAAAAATGAATCATCTTGCATTTAATTAAAGCTTTAACCGGATGCTCAACAGCTGTTCAAGCCGCTTCAGTCTCATTATCTTTCCAACTGTTCGCTGTCACGCAACGCACCGAAGACTGTTTCCTTACCTTGACAACCCTACCGTGGCGTAATAGAAAAGACAACCTAACAATTTCCAAACTCATGAAAGTCTGCTGAGCCACTGAGATCATTACTGTCAATTAAAACGGAGTTAAGAGAAAAGAACTACGTCAACAGCATAGAATGATCTAATTTGCACCAAAAAGTTATTAGGCCATGTAAGTAAAGTGACATTTTCATGTTGAGGTCAATGTACGTAGTAATGTGACATTCTCCTAGTTTGATTTCATAGGAAATATTGTTATAAGTCACACTTAGGCAGTGAAAATCCTTCGAGATTAGATATGATCCATATAATGCTTCTCTAACACATGTGAAAGGATAAAAACTCACGCATGCTAAACCTTGAGACTAACACAAACACATGCAAATGTCATGCGCTCCTGTTTTTGAGCTTTCCAACCCAAGTCGGCCAGTGAACGGTTTAATTCTCACCTTGACATATACTACATGGTATTTTGATCTAAATGTCAGCTGCCTCAGTTTTGATCAAAAAAAACGTGATTAACATTAATATCACCTGACACCTATTACATGAATGTCTTGAGAATGTCATTCGGCAGTAAGATTTACCCGTATAACACCAGAGAATGTCAGAGCGAGAGCCAAACTACTTGTTTTGCTTCACTTTTTATTAATATTGATCTGCGTATCCACTGAAAAAGCACATCAAATGGGGTTCGCGGAGACCACGCTTGAGGCTCCGGTTTGTGCCGATGTGCGGCTGGCCAGCTGAGTTCGAAGGGGGAGGGGATAATGATGCTCGAAGGTGCCGCGCATTTACAAATTCCACAAGGCACTCCATCCAGGAAACACATCCTCTGCCAAAAGACCTTTACCATGGCAACACTGAGCCAGTCGGACTGTGTGTAGCCAGGCTAGCAGAGAAATCAATGGGAAAGGACAACAGGGCCTTCATTAAGCTCTGCCTGACCTTCACTTTTCTAGTGAGGTCATTTTTATTTTCGAAACAACAGCGGGGGCATGTCAACAAATTATCAAAGGGAACGCAGTCAGATTTTTAACAGCCATCGCCAGAGAAGCCGACTGCTTGGTATAATCTACCTTGTAAACAATGAATTATTCATGAGCGTGAGTTTAAATGTACAGCCCTCAAAAGATATTCTTCCTTTCATGATGTTGCTCGATGCAAGACAAATAAAGGCATAATCTGAATCTCTGTACACATCAGATAGATTTAAACTCACAATGCATCATAGGCAACTACATGCTTGTATGCAGTTTCAGGGTTATGTATACAGTGCAAATGCAAAAGTGGATGCGTCAAAAGTGAAAGTGACGTGACATATGGCCAAGTATGGTGACCCATACTCGGAATTTGTGCTCTGCATTTAACCCATCCAAAGTGCACACACACAGCAGTGAACAGACACACACAGTGAACACACACCCATAGCAGTGGGCAGCCGAGAATAAATGGCACCCGAGGAGCCATTTCTCAAGGGCACCTAAGTCATGGTATAGAGGGTGGAGAGAGAGCGCTGTACATTCACTCCCCCACCTACAATTCCTGCCGGCCCGAGACTCGAACTCGCAACCTTTGGATTACGAGTCCGACTCTCTAACCATTAGGCCACGACTTCCCCCAAAAGCTATACTGCGAGGGTTCTCAAGCTTTTAAACACGTCTGAAACATTTTGTGACTTAACACTGCATTTGTCTAAAATAATTAAGCTGCACACTTCTAAGTGGTGGCATTTTTGAGAAAAACAACACATTTTGCTATTTATTTTGAATTTTTTTCATTATTACTGACTGAACAAGAGCGCTGAAAATAAGTGTGAAAATAGATGCCGAAAGCGCCAGCAGTTTAAGGGCGCTCAGTCAGTGACACTTGCATATTTGCATATTCATCTTTTGAGGCTGTGGGTTTGACACATGGAGTTCATCTTTGTATCCAGGTCACCTTTGCATCCATTATAACCAGGGCCGGTGCAAGCTCAACTGCCGCTCTAGGCAAAACCCTGCCGTGCCGCCCCCACTTCACTCTCATAATGAAATACAATTTTAAAGTTGCATGTGAAAGACTGGATAATTTGTTTATTGATACAACTACATTAAAATAAAAGCAGACACGACACAGGAATGCAGGGCCGGCGTGTGCATATAGGCGAACTGGCAGTCGCCTAGGGCGGCAGGACAGTCAAGGCGGCAAAAAGGACAGACATTTTTAGTTTATCTTTTGGGCATTCGTTATCACCCCTTAGTTATTCTAAATCTAAATTAACTTTGCTTCATAGTAATGCCGCTCTGCCCCCAACTGAGCGGGTCAATAGGCTACTCTACATGCAAAACATCCTAATGTACATTCATAAATGTCATCAAAATGAATCAAACTATCCATACATGAATGTCTTTTGCTGCTGGTGATGTCTGATGAGTTTTAAAGCCAGACATGCGCTTCTGAAAGGTAAGATTATAGCCAAAAGTATGTGCGAAAGAGAGAAAGCGTGGGGGAGATAACACAAGTGTAATGTTATCTATTAAATAGGCCTACGTACATCCAAAACCGTCTTTTGTTGTGTTTTAGCCAAGTAGAATACTAAATATTTAGCCTTTATCATATACAGTGTTTCATTTGTGGAATAAAGCGGGGTGACCGATCCGGCATCAGAGGATTGAGAGGTAAGGGATCATTCGCACAATCACTTGGTGGACCCACTTAAGTGATTACCAGCTTGCATCAGTTGCTTTTATTGTGTGCATATATACTCTAAAAATCACGGTTATTATTTTTTAGTGTTTGGGTAATTATTTTTGTGTAACCCAGCTCCTATAGGACAGTCGCAACAACCCAGAGTTTGCGTTTGCTTTGAGTGTACGCAGTGCCATGGACTTATTTTTTTTTTGGTAAAATATAGATTTGAATTTTTTAAACAATCTTTTTTGTACACATGTAAAATTCTGCTTAAAAAATGTGCATATACCATCAATTCAGTCACAGTTCATATAAATCGCTCATGACAACATTTGCATCCCTGGCGACCTCTGCTATACATTCATCAAACATCAAATTGTGTGAAATCTCCTTTCTCCGCTCAAGGTCACGTCGGGAGCTGACATTCTAAACAGTGCTAAGCCTCATTTATGGGTTTATATCTCTCCTCATGCCATGATTATCAATCAGGGAAGATAATGGGCACTGAAGCAGGCAGTATCTCAGTCACTCCATGAGGTGAACCACCAGTCAAGGTTCCCTAAACAACATGTCTTCCTGAGGAAGACGGGAAGGGTTCTAGTCTCTCGATATCATTGTTTCATTACAGCCGAGAAAGATTGCTGTAATGTAGCCCTGATAACAGAAAAGAGCACTCAAACAATACACTTCAAGTTAAATGAGTCTTGTTTTAATTTGCACAATTAAAAGATGTTTTTTCGAGTTCCTTGAAATCCATATTACCATTTTTAAGAAAAAGATAAGAGTCTTTTTCTCAAATGAGTACTTAAAGACTTTATCCACTTTGGACCGTTATTTCCAGTAGGAGTTTCCCGCTGTGTGGGAAACAGCAGAGGGGGGCTGTGATTAAGATGCCCAAACTCTTCTGATATTACAGCTTCTGCAGTTTATCTGCCGATGAAATCAGCAGGTTCACACAGCAGGAAATCTCCAAAGGATCTGATTGGTTTCATTCCACTAAAATCAGGGATGCGCACGTCAGATCTAAATGTAAAGTTAGCATAACAATATCAAGTTAGAGCCATCAGCTGCTAATGATCCTGTATGTGAGGTCAAAAATAATGGGCTATAACTGATGTTTTGGGTGAAGATAATATGTATGTAATCATTACTATGCACGTGGGTGGTGATACGTACGGTTGAATGGGCTAATCGTATAAAGTGTTGCTCCATATGCTGAGATCATTTGAAATGCTACAGTATAATGTGGGTGGTTTCAAAATGCTGAATTAAACCGCTTTTGGCACTCTCAGGTGTACAGTACAGAAGGGGTTTATCCCCAAGGGCTGTGCAGGAGGTTAAAACTCTGACAATTCAGTTTGTCTATTTGCATCTTTCCATATTTATGTCATTATTTGGATTCACAGTCCTAATGGAGAAAAAGTCACTTAGCTAATCTGCATAAATCCAGTATACCGCAATTATCAACAGGCCCCACAGTTCTCCAGGGACTTTAGAGCTGTCCGCTCTTACTGCGGGGACAATTAACATAAATGCTTAGTCTATCGGCATGTATTTAAACTAAGGCTTATCCCACCTTTTACAAGACCATATGAAAACTAGAGCAAATTCAGTGACTATTAAATCCATAAATGATTAGCTAAACTAGAAAAAAAGCACATCGTTTTTGAATTATGAAGCCCTTGATTTCCTAGCAAGGGCTGGGCTGGTACAGTCATTGCCGCGGGTCTAGAAGCTCAATGAGATAAGAAAATGATGAACGAACTAAAGAATCATTACACAGGGCTGAGTATGAGAAGTTTTCTTCCCATGGGCCTAAAGCTTGGCTTCTATTTGTAATTACCTAAAGTGCTTTTTAGGATCTCATTGACATGCTTGCTTTGAGCAAAAGAAAAGGACAAAGTGAAAGTGAAAAGGAAACCAAAGTTTGTTTTGCATTCTGAAAAGGAGGGGAACAAATCCATACAACATCCAGAAACAGCTACATGCAAGTGTGATGGTTACAAAAAGCAGCTATAAAAAAAATAATTGCTCCAAAGCTTATTGACACTGTTTTTTATATAATAACGTCTGTTTTAGATATGATATCAGCTTAGAACCATTGACAAAAGATTAAAACCATTTAAAGAGTTCTTAAAAGATATGTTTCTGAGCCCTGAGGTCAGATTCAAAAGGAAACGTATGCTATCAGGAAGTCTGAAATGTTTTGACACAACCATTAAGTGTGACAACAAAACCAATGAGTGTTTTTCAACAAAATCCATATTAGCTTTACTGTTATATGGGTCCGGTTAGACTCTAATAAACAGGTGGAAGAGCAAAACGAGGCTTGAATGCTTCATTTGAATCCATCATGCGAGTCAATCGCTGCTTTTTAAAAGCTTTATAAACCGTGAGTGCAGAAGGAGGGTATGGCACATCTAATGTCGCAAATGATCCAATCAATTAGCTCTATCTGCTTCTGCAGGTAGAAGAGTGGAGAACATGGAGAACATAAAAGTATCTGCTGCGGAAGACCTCTGGAGAGCAGTAAAGTTTGACCTGGCATCAACTATAGGTGAAATAATGTGAGATTGGAAGTTGCATTAAGATAAGGTGACCATATGCACGAGTATGATATGTCGAAACGATGCACGTATGGAGCATGTGAGGGTTAGGGGTCATAAAGGCTCTGGCATGCTGAATGGCAATTGGCTGAATTGATTTCACACAATCTTGAACCTCAGGGCTCAGTATTGATCCCGCTAGCATTTGATTTTCACACACCATGAACACTGGTACAACAGCCCATTTCAGATTATCAATATTTAACAGCCTTAGGTAAGACAAAACTGGACTCAAATATTTTAGGACAACGGCCACTAAAGTTTTTAAAGATTCAAATGCATGCAAACAAAGATTTTGTCAGTCAAACTAGAAAAGTAATAAAAACAATGACGAGGTTTCAATTGAAAAAAATAGCTATTTGCAATAAATGGAATCTAAATACAGTGCATCTTAGTGGCTGGCCTCATTGCTTGACATGTGACCTTATTCATGCAGCTAGTTAACAAGGTTGTTAGCAGCACATTATTAAAATCGATATTTTTCAGACATGCCGGTTCTTCATAATTATAGTATGTAATTGTAGCATCTTAAACAGCAGATGCATGTGAAGAAATCTAGTTCCATTGACAGAGAGGTCGAGCTACACTTAAAAAATGATTCACAACTGACTGACATAAAGAGGTCTGAAATGCAATTAATTAATTATGTTTGCAAATAAATCTGTTAATGGCAGGGGCATCGCTAGTGGGAGGAAAAGGGTGACAGAGTGCTTAGGGCCCAAAGGTCTGGAGGGCCCACGATCGCCTGTCCACCGAGGCACCTGCACCCCCCCCCCCCCCGAATGTGATTTCGAGGCACCTGCACTACCCTATGAATGTATCTCTGAGGGAAACTGGCTGTCTCAAAAAGTTTAAATGGTATTTTCTTTTCATCTTGTCTCTGTATAATGCATATTAACCCCCTGGGGTCGAAGCCAGCACCGGTGCGGGCTGTCTCGTATTTCCTTTATGAACGCGAAAAGAACTCAAATTACTCAGTCAGTTTTGATCGTACAGATAAGAATAAGGTATCATTTGAAACTGCAAAGGGGCTACTTTTATTTCTGTATAGTCATAATAACAACAAAATAATGTGTTTTTCTAAAATTCATCAAATAAACAGGGTGCGTTCTCTGCCGGCTCTGTCTCTGTCACTCTCTTCACAGACACGTAAATGAAACAACATGAATCTCTGCGAATACTTGCCTCTAATAAATGAGAAATACATGTATAGAAGGCTTGAAATGTCTACTTTTAAATGAAGCAAGTCACGTCTAAAACAAATATTCTGTGATAAAGTAATCCGTATGAAACCAACGCAATGTCCAGTTTTCACGTTTCAACTCATATCTAATGCGGTCATGCCCACGCACCGATCGTGCTTTTCAAATTCAAATATCCATGTGAGGCATGCGCGAATGTAAACGCCCACATCGCCTCCGCATAAACAAACAAGTTCATCCTGGTTAACATTACCTTTTGTTTCTGGAAGAAATACGCGCTGAGAGAAATAGCAGCTGGATCCAGTGAAGAATATCACTCTGATGAGTAGCCTAAGATTACTTGCATCTGTTGTTATTGTGATCTTTGTGACATAACTTGTACACATTATACTAGTTAAACTTTTCCTAAATTATAATTCCTGACTACATGAATGAAATCAGTTGAAATATGTGTCATTTCATTGTCTAAATGTCTCAGAACGCCAGGGTTTTTGTTTAATATTTTATAACATATAAAACCACAATATATAAAAGTAACTTTAGTTTTAGGGTTAATACTATGAATGAATGTTTGGCACAAATGTGTGTTAATGTTTAATTCTCAGTGTTCAGATCAGTATCAGTACAAACGATGCCGTTCTTCTGAACTTTCTATTCATTAAAAAACTGAAACAAATCTTCTCAGCTCTTTTCAACAGAATAATAATAATAAAAAATGAGCAGCAAATCAGAATATTAGAATATCATGTGATTGGAGTAATGATTCTAAAAAGTCAACTTTGATTGATCCTAATAAACTGTTTAAATGCACTCACAAGTGAATTTGTGTGATAGCTAAATATATACTTAATAAACTACAAACAAAAAATATATACTGTACATTTATTTTGTCCTCACATACTTGAAACTCTTCCCTCTCACATACCTGCCTGAATGGCTCATTATGCAGCTCATTATGTGGGCCTTTGTCTTCTCAGGTATGAATCACTGCATTAATAATGACAGTTCACGCCTTCTCGCATAGACCCATTCTACTCAAAAAATGTCTTAGAAAATTTAAATCAATATATTGTTTTCTGTGAGCGAGTAAATAAGATGATTTTCATATCATTTTGAAGCAAAAACTCTAGACTACAAAATCCAGTTCTCAAAAGTCTTGTAAACAAATGTTCTGTATAGAAACATGTTTTATGGCCTTATTTCAGAGACAATTTATTTTTAGTTTTTCACTAACCATGCATAAACGTTGCTTTCTCAAAAACACAATCACGTACATAAATGCTGCTAACATATTATTGTAGCCCAGTTTGTGCTGTTCACATTGTTATTAGACTTAAAGGGATAGTTCACCCAAAAATGAAAATTCTGTCATCATTTACTCACCCTCAAGAAGTTCCAAACCTGTATGAATGTCTTTGTTCTGCTGAACACAAAGGAAGATTTTTGTTTTTTTGTTGAGAAAATCATATCGTGAAATCAGTATTTCAAAACTGATTTAGCCTCAATAACTAGCTGAAAAAATTGTTGCTAATAAATAGAACAAAGACTTGAGACGCGACGTGGGCTCCGCTTTAAAGACTTGAGACGTGACTTTGACTTGACCTCAAGGACTTGAGACTTGACTTGGACCTCAGAGATTTGTGAACATGTCTGCTGGCTTATATAGTATTTGATAGATGAGGAGAGTAATGAAATTGAATACCAATACTAAAACTGCAGCATATATATATATATATATATATAATACATGCATTTAATATACATTAGTTAGACAATGGCGAATTTCCAATTCATATTATTCAGTTGCTGCAATATGTCTTTTTGTGCCTTTGAAGGCATCTGTATTCAAACTGTGCAAGAATTGATGACAGCCTGGGTGCTACAGTGATGGTGTACTCATTAAAGGCCAAGGAAAGGTGTTTTGAAATCTCCTGGGAGACCCTTACATGTGTGGATGAAGCTGTACACAGAAAAGGAAATATACGTCCTTTTCAACTAGTGTCAGTAGCCAACTTGTCTTTTCATTCAGCACACATTTGCTTCACCGGTGTTTTCCATTTTGTTCCCATTGTGCCAGTTTTGCCTGATTCCCACCCTTTCATTCTGAGCATATTTGCTTTCTAAGTTTACATGTATTATTTACGAATGTGATCTTTGGGATCGCTTCCAAACTTCCGTTTATAATATTTAAAATTACAGTTACAGAAAAAGATTCCTTTAGTGGTATCCGGTCTGACATAAAGTCCATTCCAACATTCATTATTAAATATGAAATGCCTGAAGAATAAAAATACAAGTCTTGGATCTCTAGAAAAAAAAGAGATATGAAGTTGTCATGGGAATATTAAAATTGCTTTGTATTTTAAGAACAACTTTCCCCAACTCTATATTATCTAATGCTCATTGTATAAACCCAAACGTCACTACGCATTTCATATAAACCTAAATTTGCTGATCTTTGCTAACATATTTATGCTAATCAGATCTTCCAACCCAATGCTCTTCATTAAATGTCTAGTGCCTCAAATTCACAACATAAATTTGGTGTTTCATGTCCTAGTAATTGTTTTATGGGATAATTTAAAAAGGTTAGTACATTTCTGTGAAGGTTAATACGTATTTTGACTGCACATCCTCAGAGATGCTGGCTAACCTCAAACATTTCAACACTAAATTTAATAAAACCATTTTCAAGCTCATTTCATTCTATTCACTTTTGGCTTGATAATTTCTGCAAAAGCTGGATTCCACTACAAGCAAAATAAGACTTTATAGAAAATATACTGCACAAATGCTTCTAGCTGCCAAAGTGGATCTAAAATAGCAGCCAAAAAGACCCATGACGAAGCCTGTCACCGAAAAAGACTCGTATCACTTCAGCTATACCAGACACATAATACTGTTCACCTTTTCCACACTAAAAGGCTCAGAGAGCCTTCATTTTTTTCTTTCCTGACAGGTAAAACCTGAATTATACCCCTCCTCACCCTCCATGTGAACAGCAGAAACAGACATCCAATGACTGTGTGATATGAGGTCTGTTTGAGTGGGTTTGTGTAGAGGGCAAGCTCAATAAAGCAATGTCATGGGGTCTAAAATGGTGGCCTAAAGAAAGTGTTTGAGGGAACAATGGTGGTTGATTGTCAGGCTGAGATGTGTACTAGAGCTAATGATGCCATTTAACTCTACCTTTCCCAGTATTTTATTTGTTACATGTGACGATACTCCTATAGTTCAGAGCAGTAAGATTAACAGCAATTACTATAAATCAAAAACATCACACAATGGTGCCATTTCTGACCTCATTTCCAAAGTCAAGTGAATTATAATAGCTATAAACTATATTCAAGGCTGTGATGGAACCATGGCATTACAACGAATGAGAGAAACTGGAAAACCCAGTATGGCTCTACACAACTAAGGTCTGCCTTCAGATTAAAAAAAAGTCAACTGCCAATTGATAAAATCACTTTTATGTGAAAATTGCACTCAGCCTTTGCTCTACACTGCACATATGCATGAGCTGGACCAACCTGAAATATTTTTTTTGTCTGTGTGTGTGTGTGTGTGTGTGTTATTTGAGAGTAAGAAACAACATTTATGATAGCATTCATTCCATTGCTGATTTGAAATACGGGTAAGTTTAGGGACCAATTCTCACTACTGACTAGTTGCTTAGTAGGCATATTTCATTTTTGTCTGTATATAAGTACATTAATTCCTCATTCTGCATAACTATATTTTAGATCCCTAATCCCACTCCATATCTAAACTACAGTACACTGAAAAAAAGATTTATTGAATTTCCTTTTTTTTAAAGGTAAGTGGTTGCAATCAATTTATTTTAGCTGCATTTAAATTACATTTTAAATTAATTTCAAATTTAGTTGACTAAAGGCTGGAATACACTACACGACTTTTAAAATCTGAACAGATTTTTAAACACTAGGCATCATACACTTACCGACTTTATAAATGGTGACAAAGGAAAACTGGGCATCATACACTACGTGTCTGAAGATCATACACTACCAGACTTTAAAGTTGTTCCGATCACAACAAACTCACGCAGAAATGTGTGCCTTGTTGCTAGGAGACGCATGACAAATGAAAACATATGTGTTCTAAAATCGGCTGAAAATATCAAACACCAACTTGTTCAGACTGTAAAATCGGGGGGAAATCAGGGCAAAAATCGCATAGTGTATTCCAGGCTTAACTTTCAACATTATTTTATTTAAATGTAGCTAAAATAAATTGTTTGCAACCGCTTACCTTAAAAAACAATTTACAGTCATTTTTTTCAGTGTACTTTATTAACTATCAATAAGCAGCAAATTAGGAATTTATTGAGGCAAAAGTCATAATTAATAGTTAGTTAATAGTGAGAATATATGACAAAATATGCCACTGAAGTGTGAGTTTTACATACAGTCAAATCATGTAATGTGTAAATTGCTCCCTAAAAACATTCATCTAAGAGTAGAACGTTATATTTGCAAGACTGAAAACAGCTGCCCGTGTGTGTTCCCAGCGGTCAGTGAATGAACCAACTTGCCTTGAAAGGAACTTCTGCATACAGTTATTGTAAAAATCCTTAAGTATGAGGAATACTCAGAAATCTTGGTCTTATTTGAAGAAAGAAAATAAAAAAGCTATGATTACAAATCGACAACAAACAAAGTCAGTACTTTCAAAAAATAAAAAATGCCTGTATAGGTAACAGGGGTCATAAACTGAACCATTTTAATTGAATTGTGTCACTATGAGGAGAAGGTGGAGTTTGGGTCAGTTTCGTGGTTTAGACAGTGATGTCTTCATGCCTTTTTAATGTCCACTTGATCAGCAATAAAACTGTTGAGCTGAAATTTCTCCTCACAAAGAAACTGGATTTCTCCCTTACTTTTGCATTCTGTTTCATACAAGCCTGGGAGAATGTCTTTATATCTGACACAGCAATCGGGCTGCTTCTGATCCAGTTCACTTCAAGGCAGATATTGTACAGACATCATGCATCCAAACACACATGTAGAGCAACAGATATTGTTGGCTTGGCAACTGAGCCACAGATAGATGGTAGGCCTCTTTACAATGTAGATAATTCTGTGTGACTCAGACTGTAACCATGAATCAGCCACATTGTGTATTTGAGAAATTATCTGGACAGGCTTTAGAAATACAGTTTTTGAGCAAAATTAAAGCTAAATCTAATTAAAGCCAATCCTTTTTTCAAATGCACTGGCTTACAGTATTGTGGGGAAATGTAACAGGACTTGAAACACATACAGTACCTACTGCATATATTTTTAATCTGCATATAATATTAATAGAAACATTATACACATAAATTAGCTTTCTTTACTTGAAAAATGAACTCAAAATGGGGAAATTAAATTAATCAAAGGCCCTTTAAGGCAAGTCAGTTCACTATGCTGCATTCTTAAAATACTCCTCGATAGCTATTTTCTCTCTGTGCAAAAGGCAAAGCTTGTATTAGTGTTATTTTTATTTTCAATTATAAAGTATTATAGTTTTATATATATTTATTTGTTTTTTGTTTTTTTATTAGGTTTTATTTGTATATTTTCCACTTTAAATGTATATAAATTTCATTTTAAATTGTATTAAATTTGTATATCTATTACTCTTAATTTGTTAACATGTCTATATAGTTCTTATTTCTGTCAGTCATTGTACTTCAAGTTAAAATAAAATAAAATGACAAATGATGCCTTGGCAACTACAGTAGCTGAAATAAAATAAGTTTAGGATTTTTATATTTCTTTTTCTCAAATAATATTTCTTTTATTTCAGGTAATTATGTTTTTATTATTTTAATTTAGTTGAATCTATTTAGTTATCTACATGAATGGAGAAATACGGAAATCTTAATAACTGCTTGTTAAATTATGTTAAAAAACAAACATTTGAAGTATAATAAATGTATTAGGCTGATTTTATTAGCCTGTATTTAGGCTGATTCAGTTAATTTCACATGGATGGTCTAGACTCGAGTAAACAAACTCTGTTTAACAGGTTATTGGTTATTTTATTTGCCTATGAGTGGCCCCCTTATAAACATTCTGCCAATAATGTTGCTAATTTAGTTTTATTTTATACATTTTTATACATAATATTGTTGTATAGGTTTAACAAAACAAAACCCAAATCTTTCCAAGTGGCTTCTGGAAGCCCGTGGGGTACACATACCCCTGGTTGGGAATCACTCACTGCAGAGGATTAAAACCTGCACACAAGCACAGGAACTAGACGCAAAACATCACAAATCACCCCACTTTGAAATATGGATTATGCAATGGTCTTCTTAATCCTTTTAGTATTTTAAAATCACATTAGAGTTCAGATAGAAACGGATGTTCCACATGGTGGAGTTCCCCCCCTCATGTTGACACCCCAGGCGCTATAGTGCTAGGACATTTATTTGTCAGATTTTACTCTTGATTTTTTCACTTCCACTTTTGTTTCACCCCGAAGCTGTGTAATGCTCAGGAGATGTATCTAAACATGTTAGCTCTCTTAGAAACAGATATACCCCCTAACTCATTCAGATCCATTCAACATTAAAATCCATTTTATAGTCTCTTTCTTCCCATGGAAAGAGCCCATTCAATGAAATTCCCCTTAGCTGTATGTTTCTAATGAGTTTATTCAATTAGCTAATGATGACCAGCCTATCTACTAGTATTAGTACATAAAGTGCATCTGCACTGTCTAGACATAACATTTCATGTCCTAGAAATTCAATGAAATAGAGTTGGTTTGTCTGCTATTTGGCATAACTTTTAAAAGTCAAGATAAATCTGGACAGCCTCTAAGTGCTTGGATCAGTTAGAAAAGAAAACTTCTCAAGAAAAAAAAAACATAATTCATATTCTGTTCCAAAATCAAAATCCAGTAAATAGTAAGCATGCCTACATGAACATTTTTAGGTGCACTCTTGATGTAAATGCTGTTCTAAAAGTTAGACATATTTTGGATACAAAAGAATGCTCAGAAGGCACCCAGATCAAGCAAGCAATGTGGCAGTAAGTTGTGAATGTACACAAACTAACCTTTTTAACCTTCTTAAAAAAAAAATAAAGTTTAATTTTGATATTATTCAAAGTAAAATTCCTCTTTCAAGGCTGGAAAACCCCCAGATAAAAACAAAACAGAAAAAGAAGCAAAGGTTGCTGTATCTACAGATGAAAGCAAAGCAAAAGAAAAAGACCTGCTGATTTGTATGAGGTATACATAATATGCCCATGAGTGTTATAATCAAACACAAAAAGGTTAAAGCTTCTACAAATGAATAGAGGAAGGCATCTATTAAAGGTGACTGGTCACTTTTTTCTTAGTTATTCACAATTTTTAATTACCTTTACATCTTCACTTTTTCAAATATACTTAATTTGAACTAGCTACAAACAAAATGCATGTTCATTCTGCATCTTCATGTACTTATAGTAAAAAAAAAACATATTATTTGTTTGGTTACTTGTCAATTCAATTTTACTAAAGTTTATCAGAATGCTTAGAGTGTAATCCAGTCTTAAGAGGAACTATCAAACTCTAAGACTAAACATATTATCTATAGATCATAGATATCTATCTATCTATCTATCTATCTATCTATCTATCTATCTATCTATCTTAGTTCGTAATATCTATTTTATGTATCTATGTTGAAGCCGTAATAAAATAGTTTTTTGATGTATGATGTTTGAACACAAGAAGTGAAACCAAAACTGATAATAACTATATTGCAATAAAAACATAGTTACAACTCACCACTTCCATGATCAGTTTATTTGTATTAATTCTTATACATACAGCTAACATTCTACTTCAAACCAACACATATTATTGAGGCTGTTTAGAAAACAACAACAACAAAATGTCATTTCCTAGAGCAGGCACCAAAAGCAGGAACTGTCCCTCAAAAACATGAACATCCAGTAACGCTATTCCAACTTTAATCTTGTGGGTGTGCTCTGTGGTTTTCATGTCTTTGTGTCAAAGCTTGATTCTATGTATATAGCATCTGTTCTTCGTTCAAGTGAGCCAAATACCAGGTTGGATTTATCATCCCCAGCACACGACCACAGGCAGGAACATGCTTTAGTAATCTCACACCAAGCGTCTCAGCTGCTATGGCACTTTATCAGTGCCGTGAGGCCAGCGAGATTTACTGTGGAGTGAATCTGGACTCCTAGTGGCCAAAGCTGTCCCATTTTCCCCAGCCTGACTGCACTGACCTCATATGATGAATGTGCTCTTCGGGGCAAAGAAGAACAAAGCTCGCCGTTATTGATGCTCTCAATTAATAATCTCAGACCTGCCGCTGGATTCACGCGTAGAGTGTACACCGCTGCCCCACCTGCGCCGTGATATAGTATGGACATAGAGATAAGACACGCTGAACAATTAGAAGCCTAATTAAAAAGATAATTGACAGTGCTTCTGACATGCTCTGTTGAAAATCAAGTGTAAGAAATGTTTAGAGGTACGCTGGCAAACGTGGTGTGTGAGTGTTACTGATTAATGTGCAAGGAGTAATTCACTCGTGAGGCTCACAGCCATGTTGAGTCATTGGGTTTGACTCCGAGTCCGACGGGTCAAAAGCCTGCTGAGAAAAGAAAAACACATGACTGCCTTCCTACATTCAAGGTGACCATATATTCAGTTACAAAAGGACTGAGAAAATTCATATCTTTTACATGGAGTTTCATAGTCAAACATTTCTAACTGCATCAACTGTGTTCTAAAGTTAAGACTATTTCTTTAAAAATGAAGTGTAGCCTTGGAAACTAAGGACATGTATAAGATGAAAGATTAAAAAATAAAAAATGATAAAACAATGGAATCCATGTTCAGTTCTGTACATATGCAACCAAAATGATGAATTTTGTGAACTGGTTCTTTTTAGTCAATCAAAAACATGTAGTGCAATACAGTCTGATTCCCAAACAACTGACACTAATGAGTACATTCTTTTGAGTGAATCAAACACATACAACTTTGAAACTTAAATCAGTTTAGTTATTGTCCTGTTATTCATGACAACAAACTCTAAACTATTTGAAACACAAATTTCTAAGGCCTCTAAATTATGAGTATAATCAAACCTTTGTTGAAAACCCTGTTGTATACAATCTATTGCATGCCTTCTGTCGTTTGATTGATAGCTTATATTCTTAGCAAGTAAAAGGCCCTTTATTATAATTGTGAAACCCTTACAGACAGAAGCAACTTCAAGCATCACTGCATTGCATTATTATTTGTCTCATTTAATAAAAACTACACAGCTTTGTAAGTAAATATTACCTACTAAGACATATTATAGGGATGTTCTCCAATTTTACAGTCACTGCACTGGCTACCTGTTAAGTTCCGTATCAGTTACAAAATATTATTACTTGCCTATAAGGCCCTAAATGATTTAGCTCCTGCGTACCTAACTAATATTCTTTAATGCTACAATCCAACCCGCTCCCTAAGGTCGCAAAACTCTGGACTCTTGGTAGTACCTAGGATAGCAAAGTCCACTAAAGGAGGTAGAACTTTTTCATATTTGGCTCCCAAACTCTGGAATAGCCTTCCTGATAACGTTCGGGGATCAGACACACTCTCTCTGTTTAAATCTAGATTAAAGACACATCTCTTTAGCCAAGCATTCATATAATGCATCTCACAATCTTGTACTGCCATTATATCTATTCAAATGCACAATATTATGCTTTAGCTTGGGTTGTACAGATAATTTCAACGATTAAAACTAATTTAATATCATAACATACAAGGTCCTGCTGTTCTGTAGCCACAGATTTGCGGGTCTTGTATTTTCCTCCTACAGATGACTTGCAGGACCTTGTATGTTATGATATTAAATTAGTTTTAATCGTTTAACCAGCACAGCGTCTTGTCTCCGTTGGCAACGCACACGATTCGTGTCGAATGCAATGCAAACATAAAATGTTGAGAGATTCAAACAAAAAATAATCAATAAATGGAACAAAATAAAACATTTTAAAGACTGCAAGTGACATCACTAGCGGAAGCGGAAGTGTCTGAGCGTGCAAGTGCTGAGAATGCAAGTGCTGTCTGCAGCCAGACCCTATTGCACAATAGGCCGTCTGAATGGGCATCAAGCCGGGAGAGCTCGCTCTCTGCGGAGCTTTCAGTAAGGGACCGTGAGGAAAGTGCACGTTTTCTTCGTTTGTTGCTATAGCTCACTAGGCTGTGTTTTTGTAATAGCTTTTTAGTTAAAGGGCCTATAGGCATGAGACCAGTGTCAATCAAGAGAGGGGGACAGTGGACATTTTTCACAACCTTCCGTTTCACACCTACTGGTAGAGAAGGGAATTGCATGTCAAAAATTGACTTTCTTTTTGGGATAACAGCATGTAATTGTCTGAATATAAATATGAGATACTCCATAACCGTAATTGTACAGGATAAAGAAATGACAGTAAGACATGACTGTGATCAAAGTGAACGTGTGTTCCTGCAGAACATTCGTCACCTGTTGGTTAACACAGAGTCTTTATTATCTTTATTATTATTTACATTTTTAAAAGAGATTTAAACTATATTCACTATATACAATTCGGCCCCTTAACAAATTTATGTAAGCTTGGGTTTTTAACAAATTATGTAAGGTTTGTGCCACTGCTGCTCTAAACTAACAGCATTGGTGATTCCAAAATCATGTTTTAGCTTTCTGTATTGGTTAGTCCTCCAAAATGCGTAAGCTCTTTAGTAACAGTAGTAGGCTATTTCTAATGCTATAATATAATTATTGCTGTTATCTATGCAAGAAAGGCAGAACACTTTATAGTGTTTTTTTTCAGATACCCAATTACAGTCAAAAAGTACATACACAATGCAAGCAAGAATGCAAGCTGTTATGAGGCCAGTTTTGTTATTATAAATACTAGTTAGTTGTTTCTGTTTGTAATTTTCCCAATAAATGACAATAACATTATTTTAGAATTAAAACTGTGAATTTTTGACAGATTCCTAAAATATTAGTTTTCTCTTTTATGACAGGTGGTCTAATAAATTAAGCCCTGTATGTTTTCATAGCATTCAGTTTGTTTGAAGGACATTGAGCAGAATGTGGAATAGTGTGTTTTTTGTCAGTAAAATAAAATTATTTTATTTAATCCGATTAATCGATCAATCGAAAGAATAATCGGCCAACTAATCGATTATCAAAATAATCGTTAGTTGCAGCTGTGCATATATTTGCCTCAGTTTATGAAGTAAGTTTAAGTCTTTGGTTCTTTTAATTGTGATGTCCTTTAATTTTGGCTCACATTTAACAAAAAAACACCAATTAACTATCTCAACAAATTAGAATACTTCATAAGACCAATAAAAAAATTACGAATTGTTGGCCTCTGGAAAGTATGTTAATTTATATACTGTATGTGTACTCAATATATATACGAGATATATATTATATATATATATTTAGGGGCTCCTTTTGCTTTAATTACTGCCTCGATTTTCGAATATTCGGCGTGGCGATGGAGGTGATCAGTTTGTGGCACTGCTGAGGTGCGATTTGTAAAGGTGTCCCAGCTTGTTTAAAGACTGTGACAGTGGCCTTCAGACGCTCTCATCTGAATTTTTTGGTCTTAGTCATTTTCCTCTTGACAAAACCCTGCAGGTGGTCACTAAAGGTTATCATTTGCATGCGTTTGGATTCAGGTCTGCTGACTTGTTTGTGGCCAGTTATCGAAAATGTAAGCGATTAAGCAACCAACAGACAACTCCATGGTCAGTACCAACTTTTGGTGCTGTTCTGACTTTGAAGCAGTGGGTCAAGAGCCGGTCAGCAGAACGCGCGAAGCCGCCATGAAACTATTAACCATGAAGTATGGATTCAAACTACCTCTCTTGGCAAGTAACTTTAGCAAAAAAAATGGCAGGTGAGATATGGCTGGAGTAACCATGGGATTTACTCAATCACACAGGATGGACCAACACCAGCTTGATCATTTCTGTTCCACCCCCAAATCACAGACTGGCATGGAAACTTGGACCACTGCATTGAACGCTAACTCACTGAGAAGAACATGAGCTACTTGATTGCTTCTGACCCCCATTCCTCCAGACAATATATTCTAGAGACCTTGGTTTCCAACTTAAAGTTACAAAACTTCTCTCATCTGCTTTGGACCACTGGAAGAACAGTCCAGTTCTTCTTCTCCTTAGCCCATTAATAAGACGCCCGATGACAACTGTCAGCCAAATTCCTTCACGTCTGCTGTGTGGTGGCTCAAATGCCTTGACCCCAGCCTCAGTCCATTCCTTGGTTTTTGTGAAGTTCACCCTTAAATAAAATTCACTGTGAATCTGTATTTTGCTAAATGACAATCCTCATAAGGCTTTTTCGTGTTAACATGTACTCACCCAGGATACAGCACTGGTGAACAGCCACTTTATTTTTTCAAGCAACTGAATGTTGGCAGATGTGGCAGGTGTAATTTTCTTTAACTACCTTCAGGCTAACATGATTTTGAAGGGCTGTGACTACAGCACTCGGTATTCTTAAAATATGATTGTCAAACTTCTGCAACTGGCCCGCAGATCAGCAGTAAAACTTGAATTTACCCTCCATGATTGTGTAGCCTAGCTTCAGCTAGAACCAAGACCGAGAGACCATTTTGAACGGGCTCAGACTCAGGAAACATTCCTGAGAAGCTGCAGGATCTATATTCCTTCCCTTGTTTCAATTCAAAGTTGAACTAATTGTGAACAACACTCCCGTCTTCTTCCCGAGCATGCTGAACATCATCATTCACAGGACCCAAACTTGAATAATATTTTGTTTTGTAATAGCATGTTTTAAGGCTGCATATTCTAATTATGGTTTAGCGCGCATATGGGTTTACGCCGGTAATAAGTCATTGTTAAGCCAAAATCATGTTCACAATTAAAAGAACCAAAGACATGCTTTAAACTACTTGGGTTAAGATAGACTATTCCAGTCAGCTTCTTTCATACAGATTGTGCCATGCATTTGACTTTTGCTTAAAATGCCCACCCCTAATTTATATACACGAGTTTGCATCTCAATTTGAGTTGAATTAGAATGTCGTGGAAAAGTTCATTTCTTTCAGTAATTCAACTCAAATTGTGAAAGTCGTGTATTAAATAAATTCAAATGCACACAGACTGAAGTAGTTTTAGTCTTTGTGTAAGATCACATTTAACAAAAACCCACCAATCACTATCTCAAATTAGAATATTAGGTCAAAAACCTATTGAGCCTTCAAAATGGTCTTGTCATACATTGAGAAAGAGAACTAATTAAGAATTTAATTCCCAAACTTCTTTATGAATGGATTACTTATGGTCCTCTGCAGTGACAAATTTGATAAAAAAAGGCTCAACTTTAATGTGACTTTTCTGACCACAAAGAGAAAAGACATCAAGACCTGACATCAATTTTCACCATTAAAGAGACAGATGTTGATTTCAAACACAATGTGTTGCTCATGCAAGACATGATTTTTGTTTTCTATACTCCGGTTAAAATCTCTAGCATCACAGCTCTATAGCTCTGTTATGCAGGTCAGGTATTGCTTTCACATTCACTCTGAATGCAGACTAATGGAAGTGAGAAAAAAATGCCCTGAACCCCTTAGAGGAGAAACATGCCTCACAGCGCCAAATGGCGTTCGGCGTTCTCTCAGGGTGAGTTTGAGGGATGCTGGTTTATGCCCTTTTTCTCACAATGGAAGTGGTACATTATTTTGCTGCACAAAAATTCCCTATCAACTCCAAATTATACACCAAATTGCAGGCATATGCTTTAAAGACATGGGGTGCTGGAGAAGTCCACTATAGAATTTATGTGACAACAAGTATTGGGTAAAGGGCCACTTCTGTGATAGATATGACTCAGCAGACGGTTTTGTGATACATAAGAAAGAATATTTTAGTAAGCGGTGGTTTGAAGACGAAAGCCGAAGCTTAAGAAAATTACACAGTCAATTTCAGCTCCCAAATCCTCCTACGGTCGTCTCGCTGAAACATGATTAATGGGCGTAATCAAGTGATGTCCCTCCGTATGCCTGTGCCCTTCATGGCCCCAGCTAATTACAGCGTGCACAACAAACAAGCCCAAATCACAACGGATGCTTTATGAAGTAGGGGCACTCATTCATGGGCTCTGTCATGTGTTGAGCGTATGTCATGCTAAAGCCATAAAGGAATGGACAAGACATTAAGTGAATTTCTAAAGATTGTCAATATAGTAGAGCTGTATAGAGAAGCAGAGCTGTCATATAACTTTTAATTGCACTACCCGAGAAACAACATGCTCTTTTCTATGAGACAAAAACCCTTGGTAAATCGCTGACTGTCAAGTTCTGTTTAAAGACAGCAGTAAGCAAATCTTTTTAGTAATACTGCACTGATGTTCAAAGGTTTTTGAAAGTAGCCTCTTATGCTCAACAAGGCTGCATTTACTTCATCAAAAATACAGTAAAACAGTAATATTGTGAAATATTGTTACAATTTTAGCTTCCCATTTTAATGTATTTTTCAAATCGTAATCCATTCGATTACAAAGCCATTATTCAAGTCCATATGTTCAAACTTAAGAAATTATTCTAATATGCTGATTTGTTTCTCAAGAAACATTTCTTATTATTGGCAGTTATGCTGGATTTTTATATTTTTTGTGGAAACCATGATACATGATACATACAGTCATGGCCAAAAATATCAGCACCCTTGCAATTCTGTCAGAAAATGCAACCCTTCTCTCAGAAAATTATTGCAGTTGCAAATGTTTTGGTACTCACATGTTTATTTATTTTTTGTTTGCATTGGAACAACACAAAAAAACGAATAAGAAATATAAAATCTGATACAATTCCACACAGAACCCCCCACAAAAATGCACTGGACAAAATTATTTGCACCCTTAACTTAATATTTGGTAGCACCCCCTTTGGAAAAATGACTGTAATCAATTGCTTTCTGTAACCATGAATGAGTTTCTTACACCTCTCTACTGGAATGTTGGACCACTCTTCTTTTGCAAACTGCTCCAGGTCATTCAGATTTGAAGGATGCCTTCTTCCAACTGCTGTTTTGAGATATCTCCACAGGTGTTCTATGGATTAAAATCTGGACTCATTGCTGGCTATTTCTGAACTCTCCAGTGCTTTGTTTGTAACCATTTCTGAGTGCTTTTTGAAGCGTGTTTCAGGTCATTGTCTGACACTGGCCACTATGTTGCGGCCCAAAATTATTTGGTAATCATCGGCTTTCATGATACCGTTCACACAGTCAAGGCATACAGTGCCAGAGGCAGCAACGCAACCACAAAACATATTTGAACCTCCACCATGTTTGACTGTAGGGGCTGTGTTCTTTTCTTTGAAGGCCTCATTTCTTTTTCTGTAAACAGTGCCATGATGTCCTTTACCAAAAAGCTCTACTTTTGTCTCAGCTGTCCACAGTACGTTCTCGAGTTAAAGTAAGTAATTGCGAGTTAAAAAGTCATAATTGTGAGATATAAACTCGTAATTCTGAGTATAATAAAAAATATATATATTATTCAGTGGCAGAAACTGGCTGTCTCAATGTTAATCAAACATTCACGATTTCACACTTACATCTACTAGCACGATAAACGTAATGCGTATTTGGCGTGTATGGTAATACGTTGTAGGCGTGCTGTCCTGGGGGAGGGCTCCTAGACGGGAATGGCCCGAACCCGGAGTACCCCCCGTGTGATGAGAATTCTAGTGATATTGGTGGAGAAGGGGTGGTGGAGGGATGCTGCTTAACCGTCAACTAGATGGACAGCTGTATTTATGTAAGACAGCTGTGTTTCCAATTTGATTACCTAGATTGTGTACCACCTGTGTTAATTAGGCTGAATCTGACGTGCTCCTCCCTTCTTAGAAACATTTCTAATGTTTATTTTAATTTTTGTTCTTATTTTTAATAACAACGATAAAATAAAAATAGCTATATTAACAATTATATAGTAATTATTTTAAAGAAAGGAATAGGAGGAAAATATGCAACGTTGCTTGATGATTTTGCTTTGGAATCTTCAGAAAAATGTAACTCGATATTTCTCAGAATAAACTCTGCTGACTGTATCGCCTTCAAACTCATCATTTGCTCAGTCATTTTTTGTCCGATTCCAACAAATCATATATAATTTTGAAGGTATTTTAATGGAGAATGTGAAAATAAAAAAATATATATTTTTTTTTAATTGCTCATTAGACTACCGACTCATTTGCCAGCATGGCTCCCTTTGTAATCACTGCACTGTCATTCATCTTTGTTCATCGTGATCTCACAAACTTACGTTATAATTAATTAAGTTTTCTATGCTGCACAGTGAATCTCTTATTTACATAGCGTGCAAAAACACGTTGAAATGGAAACCGATCTCCAGAGCGCAAACCATAACGTGCTGGATTTGCCAAATCTGCAATAAAATGCCATTATTACAACTTTAACTGAGGGTGCTTTTGATTTCATTTGAGGGTGCTTAGCAGAGCTGGATTTTGAGTTCTGTGTGAAATTTTATGAAGTTTGACTTTTCTTCTCAGTTTTTTTTTGTGTTGTTGCAGTGCAAACAAAAACAATAAGCACGTGAATACCAAAACATTTGTAATTGAGATTGAGATCTTTTAACCTAGAGGATACAAAGTCTTCCAAGATTGGATTGAATTAATTGATAACTGCTGTAAAATTTTACCACATGTGTTACTGTGAGGGCAGTAAAAGACCTGTGATATAATGCTAAATTCCTGCCTTGTCCACTAAATGCATATTTGGACACAAGGATGATGTCATTCAAGTTCACCTCACTTTAATTTGAATATTTCAACAAAGGAATACAATTTGCAGATAAAAAATGCTGGCTTTCAAGGGCTCTAAAAAATAAAGGCCTTTGTCATAAATGTCTGGTGTTCAGAAGAGCACCTGAACACTTTAGTCTGAAAATTACACAAACAGTAATCGGCTGCACCTTTATTATTATTTTCATCCAAACTAAATCTCAGTTTTGGCTAAAATAATATGTATAAAAAACCATCAAGGAACAATTTGGAAGGAATCCAGTGGAAATAAATGCCGTGTCAATTTAGAGTAATTTATCAAGATGACCTGCCGATGCTGACTTGAGGAAATATTGACCTTATGATATTTCAAATTATTGATCCTATTTCAGATTTCTCAGCACACAACACTTCTTTAACGCATCCATGGGCCTCACATTGCTTTTCAGTGTCTGAAGATAAAGACCATATTAATCAATTTAACAAACTTCTGGGGCAATTTCCCAGAAACTTTGAAAAATGAATCTGCCCGTTACGCATTTGGCTGGTCACTCTTCTCTCTCCTTAGAAATATCACTAATGTTCACTCATACATTTTAAACTCTACATCGCTCACTCATACTTCTTCCAGGCAACTAATTACTGAGTTCAGTGATGGAAGGGCACATATTTAAACTGCAGTCCATTAATCAAACCTCGGTTGAAATATTAATAATTCATGTTAATTTAGCAATTACGACCCTTAATTGCAAGGGCCCCAATGAAAGCCCAGTGATTCGCAACTGATTCGACGGCCAGTGTAAGACACGTAATATTCTGGTAAGTAGGACATCACTACAAATGTTAAAAATGCTCTGGAGATTCAGATTAGATTAAAATGGTATTTATCTTAAAGGTTAAGGTCTGTGAGACTCATTTCAAAACTGGTTTTATTCAGTAACATAACTTAAATTGGCTGAACTCCATCATAATCACAATAATGACTACTTGCTTTACTTTGTATTGCCTCAATTGAGAGGGAGATATGATAAGTTCATATAAAACGGTATGACTATGTTTACACAGTGGTAACAGTCTATAGTATAATTATTATACACAGTTGGTGCTAGTTCAAAACCCAATAGTTCTATATTAAAGTACTTTTTGTATTACAAAAATTTAATTCACTGGATTATCCCAAAATAGAAACAATTTGCTCACTGAATTTCCAGCAATGGGATCTAAATGTGACGATAATAAAAACTAAACCTCATTCAATTATTTATCTTTTTTTCCCACTGGGACTGGTATTTTTATATTATTCCATCACGTCACTTGACCCTAGCCTCTGATATTATAAATAATTACAGCATTGTTATAAATACACATGCACATATAACTTTCACATGGCATAACCATGTAACTCCTCAGCACTGCCATCTCCTAAACCATCTCCTTTCAACATTGTAATAAAATCTGTAGAAAAACATGGTTAACACTTGGAAAAACAAAATTAATATTAGCACAGTACATTGCACCATGTTTTTAGAGACTTAAAGAGTGAATTCTGAGTACTTTCTCTCCTTCACCTGACTATTATAACACTGACCCATCCGTTCCCCACCACTTAAGTCCACCATCTGCTGTGCCCACCCTTCTCTCTCTCCATCTGGATGAATGAAACTCCGTCTGCCAAGCTTGGACAGAAAGACTGAAATACTTTATTGAACCTCAAGGAGATATTCAGCTGGAAAACAACACCAATATGCACACAAAGTCACTATGCATATACACAACACAATCAAGGTAAAGATTCATTATGCAAGACCGATGTGATATTACTGCTTTCACAGTGTAACAGCTAAATGACCAGTGTAGAAGTTAATATGAAACTGTAACTTGGGGCAAGCTACTCATAATTAAAAAGAATTATATTTTTACATTTTAAGCAAAATAATTCAAGATAGCTTTCAGAAAAAGTTGTTAGCTACAGTACTAATAAATAGTATCTAACTGTATCAAAGCAATACTGTATTTAGATAGTGTAAACAGACAGAGAGATACTGTAGGTAAATACAATGATAGATAGAAAAGTAGATTGATAAATAGAATGATACATAGATAGATATATAGATAGCATGACAGAACGAAAAAATTACAGAGCTAAAATGACAGACAGAATGATAGATAGAACAATAGAACGCTATATAGAAAGATACAATGAAAGAACGATAGAACAGACAGACAGACAGATAAAGGTTGTTAGTAGCAGTACTAATTACTTTTAGTAAACTAATGGTAATGATCTGACTGTCACAAGATCTCTCAGAATAGTTCTGTCAAAACTAACTCACTGAAGAGGCTATTATATTATTACAGATTTTCTCAAAAGTGGAGGAAGTCTTTGAAATCGTACATCTTCCATCGTACAGTGTACCAATCCATTTCAAGGTCTGGCAATAAAATGAGTTATTTGGGAGAAGTTTTAAAAAAGCAACTACAGGAGGCTAGATCTGAAAAGCTGGGGAACAGAGATTATACAAGCACTCGACTGCATTTGCATGTAACTTCTGATGCACGCACACACGCTTCACTGCACACTCAGGAACTTTAACATTTTGTCTCATTCAAAGGCAAACCAATTAGCACATGCTGCTCAGATTTCCTTGAGGAAATTACTTTTGATTTAAATACGTCCTCTAAAAATATTTGCATTACTAATGGGCACCACAGACTGTGCGTCCCTATTGTAAATAAATGTGTCAGGCCTCGTTTCCTATTAGCCGTCCTGCTGAAATTATCTACCCGTGAGCAATCGTTAGCGTCTTTACTTTGACGGTTCAGACGGTATTTACGCAGGTGGAGGCGACAGTGTAATTAAACTATCGGAGGCTCAATTTGTATGAAGGTGACAAACGCTACTGCAAGTAACTTTACAGCGGTCGACCAATGCAAATAAATGTGTTTGCGCAAAGGCGACGCCTGCTAATGATAATGAAAACAACTCGCTAATGTGATCCTGTTTGCACTCATGTTGTCTTACTGATGTATAACAGCTAATTTCCTCCGCAAGCATCTGCAAATGATAGAATGTCCGTGGGACACCACCGTTTTTCTACCTCAGGCTATCGGCGCGGTGTAACACAACAGGTGTGCGCCATGTAGCAACCTTGTGCCGCCCAACCCAAACATCGCATCTTGCGCATCAGATTTATAGCGGTTGCCTCCTTTCTTTGGCATAAACAACTCATTTGGACAGCCAGCATGTTGTAAACAATGCAGGCCTGGAGGCAATATATCAGTGCAGTCCAGAGATTTATACGTGTGAAGTTGAGGCAGAAATCTCAGCAGACTGGTGTTCTTGGTCTCATTGGCATCCTCCTTGTTCAATAATCCAGCCATTCCCAATGCTCTTATCACTGCAAAATCAAACTGCAAAAACCCTGGCGTGTTTACCGAGGTCTGCCAGGCCTATTCTCAACATCCCTACCAAATCCGTCATGAGACAATAAAGTAAATGCCAATGCTGGGCTCGAGGCAGCCTTTAGTTCCATGTAGAGGTGCGGAGGGCACGAACAGCGGGTGTCCTTTCTTTTTCTCCTATGTCCTCCACACACTTCCAGCTCTTGCGGCCCAGAGTATAAGCCCTATATATAAAACAAACACACATGCAGAGTCCACAAATAGAGCTTTGGCTACATGGCTGTCATGAGAAGGAAGCTCAAAGAAATTATTGAAGACAGATAAAAAGAAAGAGGAGAGTGAGCCATGCCAGTCATAACTCTGGAAAGGTGGTAGAATGACCATGTAATTGGTGAGATTCTTTCCACACATGTGCATTGATTAGATATATTTTAGTGGCAATGAAAAGGTCAAATGCAGATGAAATTGTTACAAAGGGGTCTGAAATTCTTTCAAACATATCTTTTAACAAATGCTTATTGAAAATAGGTTATTAACCTTCATAAGCAGTGGTGGTCAGTAACAGAAGTAGTACTTTTTGAAGCAAGTTCGGTTGTACTTTATTCATTTTATGATTGCAGTCGACAAACTATTCTCCGTTTAGAGCGAGTCTCCCAAAGTGAACTTTTTACTTCTACACATAAACCGGGAGATCTTGTCACATGCTCGCAAGATGCAGAACTGATGCTGAACAAAATTCTTTTCAAGTAAGCTTTACTAATCGGTTGTCGCAACAAACTTTAGGATTCATTCACGAATTGTAACTGAAAATCATATTTGCAGCTGAAAAACTGATTCAGTTGTTTAGAGCGAGTTGTGAACTAAACTGCTGTAAACCGGGAGATCTATTTGAGCGCGTGCACTGAAATGCTTGAATGCAAGACAGTAAGTTACTAATGTCGAAGTGTCTTTATGTTTTAGGTCAAAAACAAAAAAATTAATAACAGATTAAATAAAATAACTCATGCACGTTCATATTCCCCACTGCTGTAACGTTAGCAGTTTTATTAAAATGCTACGCATTTAGCCCTATGTTTTCTGTTTTAATATTGTTTATCAACAGTATACATTTTTATATTGTTTAGATCAACTAGCCGAGTAGACAAATATGAATGTTTATTCATAACCATACTGAAAATAAGTAAATATTGTTATCTGCATCTAACTGTCTAACAAGCTTACTGGTGCTAAGTTGAGGACATTTTTAGATATAAAGTCCAAATATGTTTTATTCAACCACCTAGATAGATTACATCTGAGGGAAAAAGAAAGGATGTGATGTTCAGAACATGACTACAGTAATTATCAAAGTGGGAAGTGATGCCCTCTGGGGCATTTGGCCAGGGGTGTTTTTACACCACAAAAAAATAATTATGAAAATAGATTTATATTTTTCCTTAAAAAAAACTTCTGGCCTTATTCTCGTGTCATATATAACTGTGAAATTCTGCAAAACAGCAAGTTTTAAAACACTTTTTTCTTACTGGTGAAAATCAGATGGTCAAATCGGTTTTCTCTCAGGTACATTACAATGTGCTTCACAGTGAACATGACTACATCACTCTCATCAATGTAGTCCATATCAACAACAAAATATATATCTTGACTCCATATAGTGGTTATTTGGGGAAAATCCCAGGTATTTTGAACAGTAGGATTATAAAAATATGCGCTAATATAAAATTTGAATTAAGTAGTCTACATAAAATTGCTAAATAAATCTATCTATCAGTACTTTTTTTAAGTACTTGAGTACTTTTGTACTTTCACTGGAGTAAAATTGAAAAAGCAGTACTTTTACTTTTACTGGATTAATATTTTATAATACGAATCTGTACTTTTACTCAAGTATTTTATTTGTGTACTTCGTCCACCACTGTTCATAAAGATAATACTCATGAATGGATGGATTTCCATAATATTACTACAAAATAATTATGTCTTCAAATTAGGGGTGAGTGATATGACCCAAATCTTATATCATGGTATGAGTAATTTTATTTCACAGTAACGATATAATCACAATGTAGTTATTTTTGCTTTAAATAAGGTTTTATGATATCAAAATGTGTAATACCATAGACATTTCACAATTCTTGTCACCAGTGTCAGTACCCCAAAAAACTAATAATAGCCTAAATTTAAAAATAATAAAAAAAACTCAAGTAAAAATTCAGCAATTAAATAAGAAGAACGTAATTACACGCAATAGGACAAAAAACTACAATAGAATAAATAAACAATTAGACATGCTACATACATTGTACAAAGTAGTCAAATGAATAAAAACACTGCATATTTTTCACTGTGTAAATTAAATATATATTTCTTCTTATCGAAGTCACAAAATTGATTTAGTCAAGAGCAGTCAGAGATTTTATTTTTTGTTTGTTTGTTTGTTTGATTAACATGAATGACCGACAGCAGGGTCATTCCGTGTCAACTAAACCAGAGGTCCCCGGCTCAAATTTTTTATTTTGCTAATATTTTTTTCTGAAGAAAGACAGACATGTATAGTGATGAAAGCCTAAATATTAAATGTCATGGATGAATATTTACTAATCCACTATTTTTTAGAGGGGGATCAAAATGGCAATTTTCATCTGAGATTCAGAGCCAATTTACAGGGGGGTTAAAAATGTCTTCAGAAAGATGGCAGCATCATAATGTTATTTTTACACAGAGATTGGTAGGCCTGTTAGTAAAATCTGTTCACTTTAGCAATCTCCGTTGCATTATGTGCAAATAGAGACCATTCAAAAATCCAAAGTTTGCATGCCTGTAACTCAATATTAGACTGCTGTCACTTTAAGAGCTGCCTGGATCTAATAAACTGTTTCGCAAGTATTTTTTTTCTCAGCTATTTGCTATCACTTAAGACCTAAAGTACTGTGTTTATAAGGATACTTGCAAAGACAGGCCTTCTGAGACATGCAAGTGTATGTATTTAACCATTCAAGGCCTATAAAGTGGCAAGAAATAACCCTTTCAATACTCCTGTACTCTATGAGCACCGTCTTCACGTGCACATCACGTGACAGAGCTCTGACAGAGCTCAGAAACAGTCTTTCAGACAGCGCACACATATAGGGAAAGTTTTCTTTCACTGTTGATTGCATTTCAACAGCTTAAAATCACTTGTTTTTAAACAGCATTCAAACTATAAGTTTTCATGATCATGTAGCACAGCATGTACATGACGCGCGTTTAACCGTGAATCTCTACCGGTTGACAAACTTCTACCGGTTAATCGTGTCTACCGGTATATCGCCCACCCTAAAATAAAATAAATACATAAAAAATAAGACATGAAAGTGTGATCTACAGACACATCTGAAAAAATGGAAATTCATATTAGGTCAAGGAGTCAGTAAATGCAAAACAAGTATCTCGCTGGAATACTGAATGTATTTCTGTCATTTGACAAGTCTCAAAAGCCATCATAGAGTATCAATGCACTTAGAAGAATCTTAATGGCGGTATAAAATTTCATGTAGCAATCATCCACACATATTCAAAGCTTTCTGACACTCTTAATAGACCTCTTAATGTAAGTCTCTCAGTGGATGTCTTGTTTGGCGCCATCAGTGTAAGACGCAGACACCTACGTTTAATCTGATATGAGCTTTCAGTGGTGGGATAATCATAAAACAGAATGATTTTAAGATCGGCTTACATGACTTTCAACTGGGAACAAATGGATCAGCTCAATGTGAAAAGCTAATGGATGAAATCTGACTTGTCAGTAACTGAACACTTCACTTTTCATGAACGTGACACCATAAGAAAAAAAAAAAAATAACGCTGAAGAGCAATTCTGAATATTTTTCTACAATGAATTTAGTCACAGCTTCAGCAAAGAGAAAACAATATATGCTATCCAATAAAATATATAGAAGCTGTGAGAATAATATTAATAATGTCAGTAGATGTCAACTAAATATAGCTACGTATATCTTGCCTAGAATCAACTAATTACATTTCTGACACTACAAAATAATCTTTGAAAAGTGTTGTCCTTTGGGTGAAAGGAGCCCATCATTACACTATGACACATATAGACACATAAAGACAGCATGACATTCAACTGTGTTAATTCTCTTTTTGAAATCAGATAAAGGTGTAACTTCAGATTATTATCAATATTAACCTCTTATTACCACCAAAAGCTTCATGACTAACTATAATATTTCAGAATGTCCTTCAAAAACGTAATTAACCGTTATATCTTAAAGCACTTTTTATGGCAGTTCATGGGTTAAATAAAGCTATAGCTTTTCAATCACCATCAGTCATGGTGCATTCTTAAAACATATATAGGCTATATCATATCAGAACAATACATGATATATGTAAGTAGCTTAACATGTAGTAAAAGCATCAAAATATTAATATGTATAAACATTGTTTGCCTACATGTCAGTTCTGTAGAAAATTAAATTGATAAAGGAGGAAGAAATAAACAGTTTTTTTCCTGACAGAAATCCACCCCTTCCTCTGATCTTATCAGTGTGCTGAGAAATAGAAGTAAAATGCTGCTGTTATGAATGATTCTCTCTCATTTCAATTATAGTACACAGAGCCTGGCAGTGGTGTGTTTACCAATCATAGATTAGACTTTTCCCTCTATTAACTTTAATGATGCCATTAATGTGTCATATTTTCCTCTTTTCCGCAGCCTAAAAAAGGGCCTTTTGTGGTGAACAATACTCTGGTACAGCTTAAAGTCAGCATGTAACACCGTTTGCAACCCATTTCACCACCATATAATGACATATTTCAGACTGAAGACATGATATTTCAATTACAAAAGAAGTATACAGCAGAATCTGATTATTCGGGTATTGATTGGATTATAAAAAGTAGGTATTGCATTTATTTGTAGCTTTATTATATATATATATATATATATATATATATATATATATACAGGGTCGTTGAATGCTTATATCTGATTGGTTGTTGAATGTTCCAATGTTTGCAATTGCTCTTCAGGAAACACACGGCTAAAGGTCCTTACAGCCTACAACAGCAAAATAACTAAAACCCACAAAGACTTAACAAGCCAAAAATATAAAAAAACAATAGGGTAAAAATTACAATCTATTTGTTTTCCCCACAAAATTATGTTTTATTATAAACGGAAAGCATGCAGTCTTTCTCCTGCTCTCTCTTCCACACAAGCTAGCACACCAGCTACTTGCTTCGTTTGTTCGCTGGCTTGTTGTTCTGCGTATCTATGGTTCGATTATTCTATCTATATAGCTATTGCAATTTTGTTCAATCTATTGCTTTGTTTTATTTATACAACAGTTCTTTCTGGTCCTTGAATCTGATTTGAATATGATTGGCGATAACAGAACTCTAACAATATTCTATTTAGTAATACTCGGATATGATTGTGATATTGCATTTATACAAGACTTTGATGGCACAAGCGTGTATATAAAAAAACTTTGTTGCCACAGAGATTTCTTTAGTACTTTCGAAAAGCCACTTTAGCTAGTAACGAAGCATTTGAAAGTATTGTCACAAGTATTTATGAGAGAGAGATGTCGGATATGCAGTTCTGTGCTCAATCTCATATTCACAATACAATATTAGTGAATGAAGGAATTGCATCTATATACAACAGTTGCTTTGCATTTGTTGGCAAGGTGTTGTTGAAAGTTAAAATAACTTCCTTATTTAAGTCCTGTGAGTCTTTCAATATAAAACACTGCTGACTTACACCGTCTCTACAGAGTAACTAAAATTTGAACACACAACACACCGTTTCTCAATACTAAATCTATTTTATGGGTGGGAGGAATTCACTAACTAATTCTTTTTAAAACGAAAATGCCACAATTTTTATTTCATTATTATTTTTTTAATGTATGTGTGCGACTTGGAGCAGCAGCAGTAGATGATCACGAAGGAACATTAACGCATTGTGTCAGTGGGATCTAGCAATCGTTCTGCATGCGCAGTGCCGCTGCATTAGATGACGTCATATACAATTTAAAGACGTCGTGAGAAAGTAAAACCATGATGGAGGCAGAGGATCAAAACTTTTCCTGAATTCTTTCTGCACCTTCACATTTTGAATCCCAGCTGCCGGGAAAACATGACTAAACATGACTGAAACGGTATGCAAAGTAACATAGCACTTTATTTTATTTCAGAAAGTATTTTTTCAGTTCAGGGTTTTAGTACTTTAAAGTTTCATGGTTCAAGGTACTTTAAATATACACTGTGTATGCTCCTGAAATAAAAGTTTAGAAAGATGTGATGCATTGTTTTTGTTACTATGATTAATCATATACAGTCTCTTTTAAGGGTATAATCAACATATTTTCCATTGTCTAGTCTTTAATTAGCAAAAAATAAAATCACGATAAATTGTACTATCGCATCGCAATAGTAACTGCGTGTGTGTTTTTTTTATTGAGACAGTCTGTATATTAAGTGTATCATTCAACTTTTTCCCATGGTCTAGAGTTAAAAATAATAATAAATTGCAATAGATAGCAATATCGAATCGCAATACTTGTAGAATCGAAATTCTTAAAAACAATCGCAATACATATTGTATCAGCACCCTCGTATCGTGCTAGTATCAAATCGGGAGGTAGGTGTCCCATCCCTATTAAATAACAATTTATATCTAAAGTATTATTTATTTAATAATAATATTTAATAAACAACAACAACAGCCATCATAAAAGTTGGTAGGCAATTCAGTCAAAAGTACAAAGGCAGCACTCTGATATAAATCTGGAGAAACTTTTGGAGTTCAGTTATCACTAGAATATTGCATGTCTGGAAAAGACTATCAGATGGATGGATGGATGTCTTAGAATTTGTGCATGAATTCAAAAGAAGAGCAGAAATACATTAAGGACTGTCTGATTACATCCATTCAAAGGTGGAAACTGAGCTGTTGGGAAAATGCCCAAGGTTCAGAGGCAGACATGGAAATTGATGTTTCTCCCCTGAGGTGGTTGTACAGGCCCAGATGGCTGTACACTATGAGGACTGTGTTGTGATGGCACACACACTACAGGGTTTAACTGGGTTTGAGAGGGGAGAGGGGCAGTGCCAGGCCTGTCAGATGGCAGCTCATTGAGCCTCGCCAGAGGCTGGCAATGCCTACAGGTGGGACGGCTACCAAGCCAGCTTGCTGGCATTGACGTACTGGTCTAGTATAGAGGGCAGACCGCACAAGGTTTCATTATGATAATCAAAGGTTGAGTCTTCAGAGAGGTCATGACGATGTACTGTACAAACCAGTCACTTGGACACAATTCTGGCAAATGGTTGATTCTACAAACAACAACATGTAGAAGAAATGGCACTAGAAGTTACTGATATTTGAGGGCATTTTCAAAACATTCAGTTGAAAATGGTTTCATATTTTCAGTAATTATTCATTTAAAATGTCATTCAAGAGAAAACAATGAAGTCTATATGATTATCAATCACAGCACACGCAAATTTATATTGCAATGCATATGCATAATTGACAAATGTTGGTCAGCAGCCAATTTGTGTGTGTCAAATATAAACAATAAAATCAAATGAAACGAAAACAACCGTAAACACATCCAAAACTGCCACACTCTCATTAATGGCATTTTAACAGTTTGAGGACATACAATAATCATTCTCTTTGTGAAACATTCACAATCGCTTTATCTGTGCAACATCAAATATCCTGTCCCTCTTCACACGCTGCAAGCACATAAATCGTGAACCTTTCACAATTTATGCATCCAGGCATGTTAATGATGCATTAGCGGGAGGCTGGGTCATTTTTCGTATGGATAGTAAGTGCTTTGCGATGCTGTTGGCAATAGCAAGGCACTCGGTGCGCTGAAAAAGCACACGGAGATCTTTATGGACCCTGGGTGAAGTGATTTACTACACAAGCAGGCTACTAGTTTTAATCCTGTGGGTTTAGAAGGAGGTCGTAATCACTTCTCTCACCAAGGTCAATGGGGGCTAAGGACACGGGGTGCTGTACCCTTTGGAGGAACGTGATAAAACCTAGGGTACATTTTTACCCTGAGAGCATTTGAAGTAACTGAGCTTAAAATTTCCATGTCCTATCTGCATGGGAAAATGGTGAGCTCTTGGTGGAATATTTTAACATACAAACGGTGATTTTTACATATTTACGCATAATTTTAAAGCCTGGGATGACAAAATTCCAGTAGGTCTAACATACTCAAGGAAAATACTAATGGGATCTAATTAAACATAGAATGTATTGCGCCATAATGACCCTTTCATTTTGAATGATATAATCAGAACTGTGAAAAAAAAGAGAAAATACTTTTTTTTTTTACACAACTTCACATACATACCTTGCAAACACCCATCATTTAAAAGGGGGTAAAATACTAATTAAAGCTTTGTGTGTAATGATAAATAATATAGTATGATAAATAAAATAAAATAAAGCTGAATGTGCAGAAGATTAGACACCCCCTTCAGGTGAGGTTTTAACATCCACTATATGTGGCAGTGCTGTTTGCCTCTTTTTTTAATTTACGTTCAATATAACATCTGCACAGCAAGTCTATGTCCACTGCAAGCCCAACAAATTAAAAAGTAATGCATAATTTAAAAAGTAATTTGGCAGTGGAATCAAATGCAGTGTGATCTGCGCTCAGGTGTGGGTATTTTTATCTAGCAGGCAGCTCTTTTTTCCCAGGTTCTCACATTTCCTGTTCATACATCATCCTTCATTTTCTTCATTATTGCTTAAAATATAAGAAGAGATCTACCGCACAATAAGGTCGACTGGGATGATATTACGTTTAAAGAAATGTTACATTTAAAACCTGACACTTATCTGGGGATCGAGCCAATTAAAAATCCCACAATTAATGGCAGGGTCCTGCAAATCCTTACATCCCAGTGGTGGTGCAGCACAAAGACAAGATATAGCTTCGCAAATGAATGCAACCTCACAAGAAAACCTACCCCTGACTATTAAAATATGTGGCCGGGGGTAATATTACATTACTGAGCACCAGGAGATTCTCTTTCATTCTGTTTCTATTCTTGGCGTGTTAAAGGCAGGTGAAACATCTATTCTCCTCATCCCGTATGAAATGGCTCTCAGTTCCTTCAATTAAAAGACACGGCTGAAGGTACGCTGACTGCACAGGAGCACTGCTTTCATGACATACTGCTATGAGGTCCAGAATGTGTTCTGGATGGAGAAAACCAAGTGGAAAATGATGCATACGTCATTCATAAGGTTCCTGCACATATATATATATATATTATATATATATATTATTATATTATTATTTTGTTGTTGTTGTTGTTATTATATTATTATTAACAGTTTTCAACTTTTTGAAAAAGTTGGAAAAATTTTATTAAGCCTCCATTTATTTTTGCTAATGTATATGCTGTTGTTTTACATTTATGTAATATTCTTCTTTAAATCTTAAGATCTTAACCACAGCAGTATTTTTTTAAACGGTGAATACATTTATTGTTTAAAGTGACTACATTTTTGGCAATTTTATCACAAATTATGTCAGTTTCATCAGTTTTGAAGAGGTTATTTTCATTAAGTTTCATTTCTAATAAATCTGTAATTTTGTCAAATTCTGCAAAATACACTGCATATTTCTTATTTAAAAAAGTGATAAATATGATTTAATTGTATTTAGGATATTTGTTCATGCTGTTTCTGGAAAATGTGCAAAAAAAAAAAAAACTATTAATTAATTGTAATTAACTTGTCCCTTCAACTCCATGCACATGAGAGAATGAAATGAGAAGACAAAATATATATCAAATTATTATTATTATTAACCAAATACATCAACTTTAAAGTCATAAATACAGTAAATATAACATAAAATACTACAAAACCTGGGTGAAAATACCAAACTTGAAACAAATTCAATAACCGCCAGAAATTTATTTCTAAACTTTCCTGCCAGCTTTACAATTTAATCTATTAACTCAACTTGTGTGTGCCTGACAGCACAGCTACACGTTTGTATGAAGATGGCACTTCAGTCATACCCATCTTAAGACATCTAAAAACTCAAGAGCTGCAGTTTCACTAACTTATAATGGCAGGGTATTTCATTAGGATCTAAAAAAGAGTTCTTTGTAACATGGAAAGAGTAAATGGAACATCAGTCTGTCGATACATTAGGCTACTCTCATTTAAAAGCTTGTCATAATAACTTAGCTCTAATTAATGATGGAAGCCCCCACTCTGGAAATCTGAATCACATGACTACATGTCTGAGCTATCCAATGGCATCAGTAGTCGCTCCAGATCCAATCTGCGAGGGATGGATTAATCTCCATCACTCTCAAGGACTCGAGATAGCCCCTTTCTCTCGTTTCTTCGACCGCGATTAGTGAGATGAATTCCAAGCTAAGTGCTTGGAATTTGTCCTCTCCAGGATAGGATCTCTAGGGACAAAGCTTCTTCTACTGGGCAGTCACTCAGCCGCGGTCTCCCGTTTTGATAAGTCATCATTAACCGGCAGTGCTCTCCATCAAAAAGGTCTGCTTGTCCGCCCCTGTGCCTGGCTGTTTCACGCCTCATTCCACCTATCTCTGATGACCATCAACTCCCCTCCCTACCGCCTTTTCCAGTGCTAATGCTGGTGCCACAGAAGGGGAAGATGTCTCAATAATACTAGAACAAACCTTGTTGTTAGGGATAGGTCACAACAATCAACATGTAATGGAAGAAAAGGTCGATAAGTTACAGATATTTTCTGAGGGTTTTACTCGCACTGTTTTTAAAGCACCTTGTGCAGTGCATTTTAAGTCAAGTTGATAATAGCTCAGTTTTTAAAAGCTGAAGACAACATTCTGTTTATTTGCAGACATGCGTTCCAAACAACTTTTGCTATCTCCTACTTGGAAATGACCTCTGGAACAACACTCAAGGTCAGATATTCAGCATGTAAAGTAGGGACAACCTCATCTTCAAGTTGCATTGGTTATATTCTAGAGGAGCTAAAGAAAACAATTAAAGATCAAGTGAAATATCATTAAATGCCATTTTTGTGCAGTATTTCCAAGTTCAAATCATGGGGAAAATTTAGTTACTTACGCTTAAAATTCTAGTTATGAAACTAGGCTTAGTAAAACCGAGGAAATAAATATTTTTATTCCATCAAATGTTCAAAGCCACGATGAAATTAAAGTAGCAACAGCATTTTTATATTTTTTTAGTTTTTTAAAGGGATAGTTCACCCAAAAATGAAAATTACTCCATGATTTACTTACCCTCAAATCATTCATATACTACATCCCTTAACCCGATTCCACACCTAAACTTAAAACTACCTTAAAACGTATTAATGAGCAGGAAATTAGGAGTTCATTGAGGCAAAAATCATAGTTAATGGTGAATATGTGTTCCCAATCTAAAGTCTTATTATGAGGGGGGTTTTTTTTTCTCCAAAATAATACATGGATGAATCATACATGAATCTAAACGCATGCAATTGAAAGTACATTTTAATTCCGTGTTGATTTTTGACATGTGGTAGAAACTAAGTTCAGTAAAAACTAAACAAAACTGACAATTCTCATGGATGTAAAATCCCTGTTTAATGTTGCTATTCCCACCACCGGCTTTTTTCTGGAAAGCAGTGATAATCAACTAGTCCTTCAAGGTAACCCACCGACAAGTAGATTTAGAAATTGTATAATTTAGCACATCCTTCCTTGTCATTACAGATTCAGTTCCAGACATGCAAATGCATCTGCTGGCATACATTTAGCAAGGACTAATTCGGTTTCCTTCTCGAGCATAAAAAGGTACGTCCTTCAAAGCTGCATTTATTCATTTAAAGAGTGCTCCATCCCAGGTGATGAATTCCGGCAATTTAGACAGATTTGAAAAGGCGATCTTAGATCTAACAATGTCAAGAATTTCTTCATTTAATTCTTTCTATGATTCACATTCATCAAGCACTTAATAATGCTACCATATTTAATCCACTTTTAAAACCGAGAACTCAAATCAAGGCTGAAGATGTCTTCAAAAAAGACTCATTTGAAATAAAGAACAATGCAGACTTTAACGATCTTCCTTTTCGTTCTTTCTCTCTTTTCCTTTTGGCTCCAAGCCACATGATTTGCCGGGTGGGACAGCACTTCCCACACAGTTCAGCGGGAAAAGTGAATCCTGTATGTTTAATGCCGAGAAGGTCCTTGTAACTATAAACATGAACTTTTGCTCTACTCACCAATCCCCCTTTTTGCACATATTCTATCATCTGTTTAAAAAGCTCATTAGTGGAGAGAACAGAGAGTGTTCTGTGATGCCAAAGTGCACTGCTCTTTGCTCCAGTAAAGATTCTTATTTAGTTCACTGGTCCCATGTGTTCCCAGAGTCCCGACACCTCATGCACAGAGGTTTATGTTGCGAGATAATGGAGAGCAATAGGATTATGTGGGAGTTGCCATGAAGACTTCTCCCACCTCCAAGAGCGAGAAGACAATCACCCACTGTGTAATTGAACTGACCTGCTGACCATTTGCTATCTTTGACCCCTACACACAAGCTAATTCCCATTTCACAACAGGGGACAAAAAATGGCTATTGTACACCGCGGCTACAGTTTTCACTGCGAGCATATGAGGACCGTGCGGAGGTGGAATATCAGCGTGAAGCACAAAGATTCATCAGGCTGGAGAGGCACCTCTCAGAGTCTCGGACTTCAGAGGAGGCTATTTTTGATGAGCACAGTTTTGAGAATTCATACAGTATAGAGGTATTATTTTTACAGAAGGAGAGGGGGTGACTATTACACCACTGGGACTATTTGACTGGAATGGGCTCAAAAGTGCTCTGACAAATAACATTGTGTCTTCACACTCTGTCAGCAACATGCTCAATTTGTAGCTCCAGTAAGAAAAGGTCACATCAGTAAGAAAGGCTATGTTATTGAGTCAGACCTGTTATGGACATAATTAACGAACAAAAGGAAAAGTCAGGCCTAAGTCGATGTTAACCTTGTCAATGCAATTACTGACAAAAATGTAAGGTCTATGAGATGACAAATGGGCCTCATTATTATAATTAAACATTTGGTTTTAAAAAATGTGTAAAAAATTGAGAAAAGACGGTACAATAAATTATCGATGCATTAATGTTTTGAAGAAAAATATGATTAAATTATCAGTGATGGGGATTTAACCATTTGAGTGCATGAGGTAAATTTGAGCAATGAATGATCGTCGGTTTGCACAATAAAACATGTCATGTTGAAACATGTTTAACTTAATATAAAATGTTTTAAAATTGTTTTAATTTTGCATAGTTTGTAAACTAAAATGGAAAAGTACATGACAATACAGTATCGAGAAAAAAAAAAAGAAGAAAATGTACTGTAAAAATTAACACTGGTACTGATTATGCATAGATTTTACATCCAGTATTTACTAGTGGTGCAACGGATATCATATTACTTAAAAAGTGACTAAAATTACTGAAACGTAAAATAAAATTAAAAACTGAAAGCATACAAATGTGTCTTGAACTAACTTTAAAATACGAAAGATAAAAACCAGATAATTCTGAATATTAACAACTAATACAATAATACATAAAGGATACTAAAATAAAATGGTTCAAAATTCAAACTTCTGTAGGGGCTTTTACAAGCCAAGCCACTGGCACTGAGATGAATGAGAACACTAACGGATAGTTTTCTTCAGATATTAGAGACCTCCTTGTTTAAGACCGCTTCAGTTCTCTGCCAGTGACCACCTTGAGACTGCAGACGTTCTTCTGTGGTATTTAATTCCACATCCACTAGACTCAGCTGGAATCAAAGAACAAAGTGCTGAACATAGCGGATAAATGATATTAAGGAAAACCACAGATGTTTGAAACAGGTATCCAATTCAAACAGGTATCCAGGCTGCAATTCCTAAATATTTGGATGTATTTGAAGTTCAGGTTACCATCCTGTATTTTGCTGTTAGAGCAAAATTAAAACCAGTGGCACAGCAAAAAGTAATCACTTACACTATATAAATACTTTTTATGCCATGCATAAAAAATGAGACCGCAAATGGAAATGGCTTCTTAGCTCTGTGGAACCGTGAGCAAAGCAATTGAAACCTGTAATGAAATGTAAGTCTGTCTGCCTCAACTTTCTTCCACATTCCTCTCAGGGTCAAAATCCATGTGCTTCGAATCAGGCTAAAGATGTTTGACAGAATGACAAGGCGTCGTTCCCGAGATTCGTCATATAGAAACAGTGGCATGTATTGATCAACGGCTCTAAATGCTGTTTGACTGATGCATAATTTATCAGTTTGCACAAATAGGAAATGCAGAACAATCTAATTTCTTGATGCCAGCCCAGTAAAATTGGAGCTGCTCTCAGTGGAGATTACAGTGGTGAAACAAAGGAAAGAAAAACAAGCCACTCTGAGGCACAGCGAGCGCTTCCCTTTTCACAAGTAAAGGAAATGACACTGCAGGTGGACATGGGTTTAATTACCCAGAAAATCACACAGCACTCCCTGCACTGAAGCTTATGCCCTGCGACAATGATGCGAGAGCTCCAAATCTGGGTGCCAAGGCTAACGGCGGAGAGAAAAAGCATATTCATCTTTTTGCAGGGTTAAAGGAGGAAACCTTGCTGCAAATATCTTCCCCCATCGGGATTCAATACCTGAGCAAAGTCACTCCAAGGTGATATCTGGCTGAATTGGACATTGGGTGTCTCTTGACTGTTCATTATTAATTCAGTCTCTGGCTCATGGGTGCCACAGTATCATTTCAAAGGCCGAGATGAGAAATTGAGGAGCAAGGGGAGTAATACTGCAGCTTTGCTTTCTAACCTCCCTTCTGCCTGTCAATATAGCCACTCAAATGATGAGGGTCACCAGCAAGCCCTTCCTGTGCTCTGACAGCAAATTCCTTTGGGTACAGAAACCTTGGTGGCTCAGAGAAAAATCTGGAATGAGGTTAATAAGAAGCTAAGAAAAATCTGTGATTATAGATTTTGTTGGTATCGTCAAGAATAATCATAAAAGTTTCACGGTACGCTTTAGATATGCATATTAATAAAACATAAAATCACAGAAATAACACATCAAAATAATAATACAAAAGAAAAAAAAATCCATCTCTTCTATTGGAATTAAAAAGGTGGCTGAAGTTTTTTAAACTTATGAATAATACTATAGCATTGACAAATCACAATGTTAATAAGTATTTTTAATATGCTAATATTAACTTTATTTATGAATGACAAATCACTAATGAGGGAATAAACTGTAATCAACTTTATTTTCCCACAGAGGACATCCATACTTATAAACTCATCTTTTTCAATCTGATTTTACATATGCCTATCATCTGTCTATTATTTTGGTTTGTGAGCTCGAGATTCGATTTAGGAGGACAGAAACTTGTTGTAAACGCTGGTGATACTGGATCTCTATCTTTCATTATATTAATCAGCAATGTAGGTAGACAAATTCACACATAAAACGTCTCTCTCTCTCTCTCTCTCTCGCGGCGCTTGCTCCTCTCTGTCTCTCTCTCTCTCTACTGTTGTAAATGATCTTCATTGTTTGTAGTGTTCACCGACTTGAAGCTCTAGAGTAACGAATTAACGTGCATTATCCCCAAAATACTCTTACACTTAAACGGCATCAAAAATACAGTAAAAATAGTAACAGTGAAATACTACTTCAACTTTATCAGAATTCTGCAATTCTATTTGATATATTTTAAAAAGTAATTTATTCAAAGCCAAATTTTTGCAGCCATTGTCTTCAGTCGTGACATGCTTATTTGATGCTTACAAAACATGTATTCTTACATTCTTTTGTATCTTATGTATTATTTCAATGTTATTGTCACTTTCAATCAGTTTAATACAGACTTTCTGAGTAATAGTAATAATTTACATAAAGCAATCTAACTGACCCTAAACTTTTGAACAATATAAAATTTTAATTAAAATGAATTGGTTCAAAACCCAAAAAATTTAAAAATTAAATTAAATTAAAATGCTGACGGTTTAGCTTAAAATTATTTAAATCATTCAAAACAAGATACTTTTCATTCCATGTTCATTTTATGTTGGATAATAGTTACATGAATACCAACTGAATTATTTGGTAGAAAATGTCTCTTGAGGAAAATTCAGGAGAGCTAAAGATAAAACCAATAATCTTTGAGCACTGAAGTACTTCTCAAGAAAATAGAAAATTGCTCTAAATGATTTTGAAATGGAGTTCATAGACTTTCATCATCTTTGAAATTTAACTAGGAAAAAAAGAAAAGAGAGAGGAAAAAAATGAAGCAAATCTTTGTGTTTACAGAAGCAAAAAACAAATGTGACCACAAGTTCAAATACGAGTCACTCTCTTGATGTCTTAAAACAATTACATTAAAAACAAAACATAATAATGTTTACAAGATTACTTGATTGTATCACAAAAAATTACAGCAGACGGGCAGCAGTAAAAGCACAGCTTGTTGTGATCTATTCTGAGCCGTGAAGCTCTTTTTTGTTTATTCAGGGCTGACAATATGTTGTGTGCTCTGAGACATGGCCTCAAATTCAGCCCTTTTATCTACATCATTTTTTAAGGGATGCCAAGGTGGTTGGCACCGCAGAATGCAGTAGGGGACCCGCTGCAACAGCTGTCCTCACAAAAATAAATGTTCCAAGCAGAGGCACATCTTTGACATTGGGACAAACAGCGTTCTCCTAGATGCGGCCGCTCTACAATTCATCATGAAAACATATCACCAAGAATCACAGCAGTGTTTGTGGGAAGCCTCAGGCTATAATGCCTACTGAACAGAGAGAAAAGCATTCATTTAGTATGGGCCTGCAGTGATAAGAGGATGAGAGTAGGGCGATATTGTTCATCAGCAGATCCATAAACCCCATCCACACACCTGCCCATCACTACGATCTATAAAGTCTTATTAAAGGCTATGGTACAGCGAGGCTGATAAAAGGCCAGGGTCACTGCTGTAATATCTGTCTGCTCTGCTTTAGGGTTTCGTGCTCACTGTCAAATGGCGCAGAGACAACACAATAAATTGTTAAAGGATTAGTTTACAGAAAAATACAATTCTGTATCATATCTTACTCAGTCATGATGTTTCAAACATGTATGACTTACATTCTTCCATGGACAACAAAATTATCAATTTAATCCATACTTATCCCAAAAATGTTTGGGTCTATTGTGTTAACCAAGGCTATATTTATTTGATAAAATTTAAAATTGCTGTTTTAAATTGATCATATTTTACAATGTAATTCATTGCTGTGACAGCAAAGTAGTTATGTCTGATTTGTGAATTTGTGATTCTTCTGCGTAAGTCTTTTTCAATTGATCTGGTTTATCTGCTTCACCAAACATGTCTTAATGATTCGTTCAAGAATTACACTGATCCACTTCTTTAATTTAACTCATTGACTCTGTGATCAGGTTGCAAGTGGTTAACAGCTCACTGAAGGGGAAGATTATTAGTGAATAATGACTTAAATTTCTGTCTGTTTGGCACAAAATGCTATTGTTCAGCTTTAGAAATAAAACCATATCAAAGTCATTTAGTGCACCATGTTGAAAACAATACATTTTAATTTTACAGAAGCGGGGAAAAACATCAGGCTTTCAAGTTTGTACGTTCCATGGAAGAAATAAACTCATTCAAGTTTAGTATGACAAGAAGATAAATAAGAAAATAAATTAATTTGAGGTGAACTATCCTTTTAACAGCATTCCACCATGAAGAATAAACATTTGATTTAATTTCATTGAATGTTTGCTTACTAATTATTAACTTTGTAGCTGTTCTTCGTCATCCCTTGTCACAGAGTAATCAAGCACAGTTGAATTGCAATATATGAAAAGTGTTACAAATTCAAAAACCAATCAGGGCTGCTTCATGAGTCACTGAAAGAAACGTCAATGACTCATACTTACCCAAAGGTAATTTGCATACAAATTGACTCTCGGTTTGATATGATAAAAAAGTACAATGTCACACGTGCAACATGAATGGCTTTCAACAAAAAACAAACTCCTGAGGCAGTGATCCTTCAGGTAGAGCTGATTAAATTACAGCCACCTCATGGCTGAGCAAAGTGACTCGCAACTAGGTCGAGCGACCCATCAGAAACACATAAAACAGTGTGACACAGCTACATTGTGACTTGGAAGGGTACTCCATCACTCCATGTCGAAAGATTAATGGTAGAGAATGTCGCAGGGAATAAGGTCATGCACTGAGAGACCTGGCGTTACGGAGGCCACCGCCATGTCTGCGGTCTGCTTTCCAGCTCATCGTTGCTCCAACAGCGGCCTAGTGGTAGCGACGAGTTCATACCCAAATCTGTGCAACCAAATAATTCAATTATCGGTTTTCAGAATCACACAACATGTACAGCAGAGTGCGGATAGGTAACTGTGCCATTTTTCAGCATTTCAGCCTTATGTTTAGAGATTGTACGAAGCTCTAAATGAATGAGTTTGGTCACAAGAGGAGGACAATATGTTACCTTGAGCAGAACCGTACGCTGCATGTAGAGCATGGCATCTGAACCTCATTAAGAGGCTTAGTGGTCCCATCAAAAAGCAATATGCCATTAGACTCACTACACCGAGCTTCCATTTGTGGACACTGTGAAGATCTACAACAATGGACTCAAACATGCTCAATACATTGCAATTATTTGTCTGTTCCACATAATGAATTTGTCTTTTAAAAGTGCAGGAACGGATTTTCTTTTAATATAATATGAGAATGTGTGTGTGGGAGTTATTTTTTGGGGAGTAGGCGGTGAGGAAGAGACGACTGATTAGCTGAATCTCTCAGGCCCATAAATCGTAGAAATCGCAACCTTCTCGGGTCACAGAGTAAGAGAGGTTTTTTTTTTTGAAGTTTTGGCTTTATGACTTTCTAGGCATGGCATGTTTATTTATATAGCACATTCTATAGTCAGTGGTCATTCAAAGTGCTTTACAGTAAAAAAGAAGCTTTTTTTATAAAGAAAATGTACAGCAAAAATGGAACAAAAGAATAGAATAATAATATAGAATGATTTCTATCCAAATGTCTACACAGAACACTTTTCTACATGACTGAAAATGCTTTTAAATAAATGCAGTGAATATAAAATAAAATCAATAAATTGATCAATTAAATTTCATCATCGACCATTAAAAAGTAAAATAAATATACTGTTTAAAGGTTTTGGGTCATTAAAATGTTGTGTAAGAAGTCCCTTAGGCTCACCAATGTTGCATTTATTTGCATCATCGAGACACTCGTACATGGCAGATGCTCAAAATAAATATTTTATCCCTGCAGTGATTGATGGGAGCTTGTTAGGTTTGTGCTGTTGTGTTAATGTCGAGCGGCAGAGTTTCACGTTGAGCCTGGAACAGTCTGCTGATTCCCGCGATTCCAATGAGCCAAACCCAACTGACTGATGATCCCAGAGATACATACTGCTTATGCTGCAATACAGCACCATAAATAAATGAGTAAAGACTAGAAAAATCACCTGTGATTCCTCCCATACAACACTGGTGCTTAATGCGTATAGATATTTAATACCACGCTCAGCATAAAAACTTAAATTGAATTGGTGTCTTATATCACTTACTTTAAAACAGCACCAACCTCAACAACTGTTTTGTTCCCTGCTCTGCTTTCTCCTACCTGATCTTATGGCATAAACGTACCTGGGGGCACTTTTTTGCGAGATGCAAATTACGTACCAATAAGCACATATCACTGCAGTTTCCAAAATAAATGAACACTAGAGGCAGTAAAACTCCAAAAACTTGTATTCCTTTTCACAAAAATGTACAGAGTTTTCATTAATAAAGCGTAATTTTCGCACACTTACTTGAAGAATATCATGTTATGACTTCAAAACAATATTAATGTACTGGGAGATTTGAAAACTGATGCTTTTGAATTTTAGCATCACACATATCCAGCTTCATATCTATTGGTTTTCATAGACGGTAGGTTTGTTCGGTAGCTCATGATGTACAGAGACATACTTGAGACGTGAGCTCCGGTTCGAATCCGTGTAACTACGGTTCGACAAAACATTTCAAATCTGCATATAAGGAAGTTCAAATAACATGGTAATATCAACAAATGTGTTTTTATATCAGTTTTGCATTTGTCAACAATATCGGGTAGGTTTAGGGTTGGGTTTGGTGTAGGGCATATTTCCAACACGATAAAGCATTTTTAGCGACGGTCCCCGGATATTTGAATTATGAACCGTCGCAATACGTTCCTGAAGCAACGTAATAAAACACAGAAATACGTACCTATATCAACGTAATAAAAACGTACCAGGGTTTACTTATTGATCCCGTGTTTTAGCGCCACTCAGTGGACATTTCTCTTTGAAACTGCGGCGAAACGTCCAGTAAGATACGTAAAAAATGTTAGGTCTCGCTAAAAGTGCCCCCAAGGTACGTTTATGCAATGAGTTGCTTTCTCGCTAAATAATAAATATATACATAGTATATCATAGCATCAGGGAGTACTGAAAATCTAGGATTCACAAAATTAAACAGTACATTTTAGGATTATGAAACATTTAAAAGAAAGAAATTAAATAAATGGATGATTTTTAAGCATTTTTTTTTTCAAATGTATGTAATTGATCTTGTTGAGAAAAAAGAAGGATAAGTTAAAGATATATATACTTATTTTAATTATGTGGTTCTTTGTTATGCTAACAACATAATGTGCAATGAAACCATTTTTAATAAATAATTAAAATAAAAAAGCATTATCAGTGGTCTCAGAATTTTGAACCTTACTGTGAATACATAGAGCTCCACAAAAGCTTTTACATAAGCTTTTTCGCAGCTGTTGAAAGACTGTAATTACATATAGCATTGACTTTAGCACATTCAAATACTGTAATGGCTAATGGCTTTAGCCATTACAGTCAATAGCAGTACCATCACTATTATTTATAAAAACAGCAAAGCTAAGGAGCTAATTTTTGTAAACAGTTGAAAGCACTTTTGTCTCCTGGAGGTCCAAGTCTTGCAAAATTCTAAAACAAAAAATTAGGGATATGCAAAAGTAGGATACATATATTTAGACAAAACTACTAGTCAGAGGGTTGCTAGAATGCGATCTTGAAACACAATATACAGAAAACAAATCAAATCTGCATTGTACATGCCTGTAGCATTGGTGCTTTAAAGGGGATGAATTTAAAACCCAAACATCTCCAAAGAGGTGTTTACTGTGCCAGCTGTCAAACAGCTAATGCACACCATGTTGTTGGTATGCCAATTAAAACTTTAAAAAAGAGAGAAAAAATATCAACCTCACTGATCAAATCATGTGAAGCAGTGTGCTCAGGAGAGAAAGCATACATTAAATACTGTACACATGCCAATAATCTAGAACTCGCCATTGCACAACACAATACCTATTTGACATGCCTGACCTGCCACAAACTGACATGAGCACACATCGACTGAACAATTCCGTGGTGATTTTATATCTGAAAAGTGCCTTTGACAACTGCTGTAGTGCCATTGATAACTGCCAAACTAAAGCAGTAAATTGGCATTGTGCGATTGCAAACATCCTGTTTCACACCCCGTGATTTGGCTCAATGCGTTGGCATGTATTGTTGAGCCCAGAGCTGCTCTCTCATTAGAGGAGTTTGGACTACATTACCCAAGTATCTGTAAATCTGATTACACAGGAGCATCCTCAGCCAAACCCGCCTGCCACAGTGGCCAGCATCCTGAAAAACACAACCTGATGCCAAAGTATGATTTGATTGAATTAGTGAGAAGGAACAGAAAGGAGGCAATATGTTGTCGTGTAACAATGTTAAAAGATTAGTTCACCAAAAAATGTCATGCTAAATCACTATGCTGTTATTTTTTACTGTGGAACACAAAATAGTGTTGAACAGTTCTGTTATGATGACCTAATAATGTTTTTGGCTCTTTTTTGCATGGGGAAAAAACTGCTTAAAGATTCCAACTTTTTTGGACTGTTTTGAACTGTTTCTTTAAGTGAATACAATTTCAGGATTTTTTCCTGACTAATACAAAAGATAATGTACCTATATATAAGATATATATAATAAATTATACCTACCTATACTTTTCTATTCTAAATACTTATTTTTATTTATTATAAATAATGACCCTCTAACACTAGCATTCTCTAATCTTTTTTATTCTATCTACTTTTTTATTTTTATTTACAAAAAAAAAACCTTACTACACTCTTAAAAATGATGGGCTGTATTTAACCCAGCATTTTTTTATACGTATACCGAGACTTGTCACAGCACTTAGGCTACATATTATTGCTCTTTTGCTGGTTTTGATTGCTTCTGTTGTCCTCATTTGTAAGTTGCATTGGATAACAGAGTCTGCTAAATGTCTAAATGTAAATTTAAATATATAATACATCCTAATAAATCTTATTTAAAAGGCTGCATTTATTTGAATAAAAAAACAGTAAAAACTAGTGTCATTGTTTAAAATTGTTATTTAAACTTTTGTATCCTCACCAAGGCTGCATTTATTTTTTAGTAACAATAAACGGTAAAAACAATTTTTTTTTACACTAGCCCTGTGTAGGTTTCAATGGTACTATAGCCCAAACCTTTGCCGAGGGGCGTTCACATAACGTAGAGATCCTAAATCAAATGTCAGCCTGAGAACATCATCGTAACAGGTTAAAGGTTTTCCAGTGGCTTTCTCGAATAGCTAAATGGTCAAAGAGGTACAGAGTCCCTCCCTGGAAACATCTACACCTAGGTTTTATGGGTCTGCTCCAAGGGCTGCCTTCAGGCAATGACCGCTCTGGTCTGGGGCTTGTCAAAGAGCCTTTAAAGTCAAAGCAGTGCATTTAATTTCACTCCAGCGCTTTAACAACTAAAATACATGACATATCTACCGCCGACACGTCCGATAGGTGGCCTGTTCCAGAGAGAATCAAAGAAAAGCCAACATGTCTTGGACAGGTAAGTATGCTATAAAATAAGCCCTGGTGCTGAATGAGTTAAAAACATGGAGAGAGCAGGCGAAAAAGATCACAGACTCATCATTTCCATTTGAGGCACTAGCAGCATACAACAAAATGACATCAGTTACATGAAATGTCTGAACCTGTGCCCAGACAAAATACAGTCAGAATGGTAAAATCTCTTCTTGTTGTTTTCAGTCTCGTTTCTATCGCTTTTGGCCATATTGAGCAGAACTAAAGATTCCACCCGTGGAAGACGTTTCCCCTGCTGTTTATTTCTGATTGAAATGTGCCACTAAGCTTCAGCGCTTCTGTCTTAAGGGAGATTTTTTGCCTCTAGTTAAAGCTCGCCGATAGTAATTTCCCAAATGTAAACCAGTGAAACCAGCAGCCAAGGCCTGCGTTGGGGCCGCACGATATGGGGGAAAATCGAGTTGACATTTTTATTTTATTTATCTTTATTTGTTTCCTATTTTGTCTCTTTTTCCATTCAGTGAAACTCAATGGAGTCCAATTTGGTTTTGGACCCTATTAACTTTCATTGTATTAACAAAAACAGTCTTTAGATTTTTTTTTGTTCTGCAGAAAAAAAAAGCCATATAGGTTTGAAATTACATGAATATGAGTAAATAAAATGTGAATTTTTGACTAATCTATCCCTTTAAGGGCCAGCCAAAAAAGAAATCAGGCATTGGTAAATCATCTACTGTAACATAATGAAATTGCAATTTAAATGCATTTTAAAAATGCATCTCGAAATCCCTGCACTCCATTGCGTTGCACCATGTCTGACTGTTTTAAAACACAAGAATGCATCTTACTTAAAGGCCACCTAGGAAACAGGCCTCCTTAAGAATATTTAGCCAACCAGTCATTCAGGCAACCCACGACTAGCTGATTTCGAAGATGTGCAGTTTTGCACATCCCTACGAAAGGCACATTACGCACAATATGATCTGCCTCACAAAATCGCATTAACAAAGCCCACATATTATGCATCGTCTCGCTTGCTGTGTCAAAGCATACAAATGCACAATTTAAATTCTCCTGTCTCGAATCATGTGCTTTTATGAAGTCACTCTGTAACATCTTGTTCTTTTGCTGAATCGACAAAGATGGATGAACAGCCTCAAAAAACAATTATGATTTCTAGTATGGACTAATTGCTGCTTTGAAGTAAACAAAATCATTAGGCTGGTGCTTATCAAACGGTGCAATTCTAGTTGCCTTCGAAATATTACGGGAAAACACTGAACCCTCCTGATTTTTAAGAGACTATTAGGGGTATCAAGGTGTTAAATCATTAACCGGGCAGATACATTCACAAAGCGAGGGCTGTCTAGAACCCATCAGACTTGCAAATTCCACAATTGTGCCATTTTATTGCACTTTTAATCCTGTCACAGCGCATGCAATGACATAACTTTCAATTCAATGCACCATTGTAAAAAGTACACATAAAATCTATAAAAGGCCCTCATAATATTCTTATTGAGAGCCCTTGTAGGATGTGTACAAGAATGCCAGGCGCTGAAATAAAATCTTTGATTTAAAATCGTATAAACTGCAGTTCAGTTCATGCCTCTCTGCTCAAATGACTATTGCAGAATTTGATGCAAATGGAATAAATCAGTAGATCAGAGCAGAGGGGAAATTTCAATTAGGTGACAACTGCAAAGGATCTTGAAAGTTACGTGTGCTACAGAAAAGCAGGCAAATCAAATTAATCCAGAGTGGCATATAAAGGAAGCTTCTCTTTTTGTAATCATACTAGATAAAGCTGGGCTAATATAAAAAGGTGAAAATTCAATTTTCGCACCGGGAGAAATGATCAGTGTCTGTGATCAGGTAGCAAAAGAGAGGGCGGCTGAAGTGCCGTCGCCAAATAAAACGGTCTGTAAAATGAAATCTGAGCTGCTGCGTTTCCCGAAGGGCCCTGGATTATTATAACTCAGATTCCTCCTTTAATTAAAGGTGCTTAAGTGCTGTGATTGGCAGGAGATTTTAATGTCATCTATACATTTCTAAATTGCTTTCCTTTGCATGTTGGTGGTCAGAGGTGGATTACCTGTATTACAGCCTTTCCTCATAATCAAAATCAGTGACAGCGATCAGTCTCCTCACCAGTCCTTTAAGGTCCACTGTTCTACTTAAGCACACATTGTACTTTATCCTACAGCCTATGCATAATAAAATCATACTTGGTATTCAGTATAAATTGGCCATGTTCCAGGTCTCCAATCAAATCAGGTGAACCCTATATATCATTGTGCAGACTTATGCACATATTCAAAACAGGTTTGCATTGAAAATCTCCCATTTCTCAAGAAAATGACCTCCAGCAGAAGAAGTGAGTGAACCTGTAAGTTACCAAGAGTTGTAAAGGAAGGACACAGCATAAATACCGTTATCTATTATAATCCATCATCTCAAGCCAATTATAATTAATCTCTCAATGCCACAAGAAATTACTAAACCCCAGGAACATCTAGTGCTTTATGGCGCTACACCAAACTGCCAGAGGAAAATGGCACATGGTCTGTTTTGAAATGATGTCAAAGAATATGAAAGCACCGGTTTTAAAATGCACAACGTATGATCCTTTACGCCTTTCCTCCATCCAAGAATTGTACTAATCCAAAAACATGGATTTTCTCTGCCATGTGTATCCTTGTTATTTTCTAGTAGTGGTTTTGGTATTCAGGTGTGGTGTATTTCACTACTTAAAAAATAATAGGGCTGCACAAATAATCGAAAATATTATATAAATTATTATTACAGCTGCTGAAATAAAATATTACAAAGTATTGCAATATTTTACATCATGATACTGTATTGATATTCTTACCCCAATCAATATTTATGCTACATTTTTCATAATAATATTTCAGGGGAAAAAAAATTGATGAGCCAAGCCCAGAAGTCCAATGCTGATGAAAGTTAAATAAATAAGTAAAAGATCACAATTTATCACAGTTTTAAATAATTATAACTCTAAACAAATAATTGCAGTATTATTGCAGAGTGAACCCGATATCAATATAATATAGCATTGTGGTAACCAATCACCAACATGTATTTTGTGCATCCAATCAGAAGCGTATAGAATAATCTTAATGCATATCAGTAATGGCGACTGCTCCAAACAGGCAAAGTGTGCTTCACTTCTGTTAGTGTTGGCCCACAAAAAAAAAAGAATGCTAAAGAAATTACACCTGACAGCCACGGAACCACAACAGTGTTATTTTTAAACTACTTACATAACATAGTAGGGGACAAAAAAAGCAAAAAACTTTTTTGGGGGAGGGGTCTCTGTAAACGGCTCTGTTAAAGTTCTCTCACATTCAATTATGAATTAACGTTAAATTAATTATGTAAATGATATAGGCCATTTTCAATTCAAAATGAATATTTGATTAAACAATTTGGCTAAGTTTGAACAAAAAACAGTTATCATCGCTGAATATTACTGTACATTTCTTAAAGTTCTTTCATGACACATTTGTCAAATACTAAAAGTTTAGCTACTTGGATCTTACATCACACTCTTTAATGGTTTAAACTGAGGCATGTCATGTTAGCCTTTTTTAACAAGATTATTGTGCAGTACAGATTTTGTAAAGCTTTGTTGATTATGGGAGCATTTGAACAGCAGGCGTTAAACAGTCGGCCTCAAATAGTCACATGAAACAGCATTGTCTTGTTTCTAATTTTCTGTGAATAATTTATTTAAAATTTGAATAGCAGTTCTGATTTTTAAGCTTCTAAGAGGGTCTAAGTTTACTTTTACATTTGCTTTACTGAGGAAAAGCAATAAAGTAATCAAGCAACAGTTCTCAGCTTGTTTTGGATGTACAACCTACAAAAAAAAAGAATATTGCATGCAGCTGCCAACGCAATATATTTATTTATTTGTTTATTTTTATTGCCATACCAGAATATTTGGACATTTTCATATCAACTCATATATATAACAAACATTACATCCGAATGTTCAATATAAAAAAAAAGTAATAGATTTTTTTAAACATCCATTAGAGAACTTTTAGAGTAAAAACATTGCCTACAGGCATTTAAAGCAGACAATTCCAACACAGTGTGTTTTATAGACAGAGGGGTCTGAAAAAAAATTACATGTTGGTGTTACATCACCTTTCAATAAAAACAAAAAGTAAGTCAGGCTACAAAAACAAAATCATAAATCATCATGTAAATTGTATTATTTGGAGTAAACAATAATTATCAAGCAAAATAATTACGGAATAATAACATTATGCTTTTTTGTCATCATTGTGCAGCCGTAACATACATCCATTTAACGCAATACATTTAAATCAACCCAAGGGAACTATTGCATGTCGGCTAGGTAATTTGACTCTCCACAGTGCTTGAGAGATTTAGTGGTCCCCAGATGAAATCCTTCCTATGACATCAGCCAATCAATGGCCACGGGGATATCATCTCACTTTCACGGCCCCCACAGTACAAACACGCATGATGTTGTTTTATCAGTCAGTTAATGTGATCGCCCTTATTCTTCTATGTTCTTAATGAGCGATAGAGATGTCTGAATTCAGGCCGTATCAATCACAGCTACTACGAGGACATTTCTTTTGGCTTTTCAGCAGGTTAGCACGCACGGCTTAGCAAGGGTATTACAGTTGTGAATACATTCACTGAACCATGTTGTAATGGTTATATAGAGTGATGGTAACTTGTTCATATCGCATTCCAGATTTCAATTATTCTTCCCTTTCCACGATGTCTCAAAAATTACCCCCACCCACCCCAACCCGCTCTACTACGCTACTGTAAATCATTTGTACCAACAATATGTGACAGGGCTTTATTAATGGCTCCCCGTTCTGGCATTCACACTCAACAAGCATTGAACAAATAGCAACCTCAATATGTTATTCACTTTGATAAATGATTCAAATAATACTAATGATACCATGACATTCTATCACAATTTTTTTCTTATAAGAGAATATTTTACTGGGAGCACACGTAATACATATTAATGCATCCTCATGTTAAACATCGCTTCTGCTACTGGAATGTTTATTAGCAATCTGCCTATACCGATTTTAAATTCATTTCTATTCCGCACCAGTTCAGACACTAAAACCAGAAAGGATTACATGTTCTTTTCATTTTCTTAAGCCCCTGCGAAAAGCGTTGCCACCGCCGTAGAGGTCTAATCAATGAGGAACATTGCAAATGGTAGTGATGCTGTTCGCCAGCCAAAATAAATGTAATAGTCGTGGGCTGTGAAAGTCTGCTGAAAGGGAGAAATAAGGATGAGCTCTAATCCCTCACTGAATCTTCAGAAAAGTCATTAGGTCAAAATACTGTGGAGGATGGTGAGAGAGGACCTTTTTTTATAATGAAGCGCCTGGGCTCCTGGGGGAAACAATGCCGGGGGCCGCCGCTTGCGTTCGGCAGATCTGAAATAATGTTTTGCAGCGCTATCTGCAAAGGGTCCCCCAGGGCATCTGTCAGCTGCCGTATCCAGGAGCAAAGAGGTGCCCAAATCGTACAAAGGCATTTTGATTACAGCCACACTGTCAGACGGAATCTATGCATCAGCTTCTCTATTAGATATAATGGACCTGACAGGCAGGATGTGCTAAATCATTCAGTCAGATTTTGGCACCTAGTGACAAGCTATTGTGACAATGCCTGTTTAGGGCGATCCGATGGGAAAGGAGAGAGCCTGGCTTTGAATGTCACATGAGCATCTCAGAAAGAGAGAAGTTCCTTTTCTCGAAAAGTTAACTTGAACAGTGCTACTGCTCGACAAACTGCATCCTAAAAAAAGGAGATGATTGTTTCTTGGCCCTTAGCTTGTAATATGTAAGAGTATCCACAGTGAGACTGTGCTTTGACAGTTACTGCAAATTATCCACTTCAGTACACTTCCCAGAGACACAGACATTAACCACAGACAACAGCATATTCACCGGGAAAAATATTTTTTTCCCTACGCTGCAAGATCCCTTCTGAACAGGAAAACATCCCTGCAGGATGCATTAGGCTCTTGGCAGAAGACAAAACAAGAAGACCTTCAGAAAAATGATGGTGCACTAATGCTGCATTCAATTACAGGCAATCAAAATGGCCAATTCAAACATGTTTCTAGGCTGCAGATGTTTTATGTAAATAAACTAGGTAGAAATGATTAATGCACAACACTCTGTAACAGCAATGGCTCATTCTAGTAAAAAATGTCTTATTTCCTTCGAATTACTGAATTACTCTGGTGTATACTTTCAGAGACCTTGATGTTTAAATTCTCAAAGGACAGTTCACCCAAAAATTATGTCATCTGTTATCATTTAGGCCTACTCACCCTCATGTCAATGTAAACACAAAAACACATAAAGGATTGAAACAGACAGAGTACAATGAAAGTCAATGTTTTCCAAAACAACACAACTCGCACAAAATATTTTCTTAATTTTTTTGTTTTTGTTTTGTGTGAGTGATACAGGTTATTTTAAGTACTGAACTATTCTTTTAACCATCCTTTTGTGTTCAAAAACTGGATAAAACATCAAAATCAACTCTATGAAAAATATAAAAAAATTACTGTAAAAATAGAAACCCTCTATTGTGTGTAATGCAGTCATGTAAGTTTATATAATTTATATTATATACACATACATACCCGTGCAAGGTTAAAATGGGTTTCTCACACTTTTTAGTGCTTCAGTAGTTTAGTAATTGAGATCCAAAAAAACTAACCCCCAAAAACAACCTTTGACCAATTTTTGACTGTGAATCTCAAACAAGATGAAGAAACGGCAACTTTTCCTAGGGTGATTCAGAAGGCAAGTCTCACTTTCATGTACACTTTGAGTCTTTAGTTTCATAAGATTTCATGTATTTCAAATCACAGTGTTTAACAAGATTTGACAATAAAGCTTTTTCTATTTCTGCGAGGTTAAAATGAGTTTCTCACACTGCTGCAACAGTTTATTGATCCAAAAAAACTAACAGCCATCTAACCTCTTAACAGATTTTTGGCTGTGAAACTTAAAAAAAGATGAAGAAACAGCAGGTTGTCCTAGGGTGATTCAGAAGGCAAGTTTCAGATTCATGTACAGTTTGAGTCTTTAGTTTCATAAGTTTTCATGTATTTAACATTTCAGTGTTTAACAAGATTTGACAATAAAGAACTTTGTTTTTATCTGACTCTTGGCAAACTTTTGCTTTTTGCAAATTGCATGGAAAACAACGGGGAGAGGGGGCAGTTTGAAACTTTGAATGCACAATCATGACCCTAAATAGAACATTTCAAGAAAAAAAATAAAGAGTTCAACAAGCAGTTTGAAAATAGTAGTGCAACAGAGCACGCACAAAGAAAGAGAACTTACACATTGTGCATTTGCACACAATCCCTCCATGCGGCCTGTTAAGGACACGGTGTTACTAATGTGTGACCCTCTCGGTGAAATCCAGGCTAAAGTCTCAAAATCTAATTATGAGATAACAAGCATCAAAGTTTGATTTCTACCATTCATTTCACTATGATTTCAATCTTTGACATGGTCTTACTCAGTCAATATTAAAGATAAAAAGATAAAATGATTTTATGTAGAAAACAGCAAATGACAAAAAAAAAGACTTTAGCTGGGTTTTCAAAGAGAGGGTCACAATTTAGTTTTTCTCAAAGGTCTCTGTCCAGATACACCAGCAAACTCATTGTTAACCAGCTAAAATATGGCGCTCAACTCTTGGATCCAGATCACGTAGTGAGGAAAAGTCAAAGCCTGACCTCTCCACCCAGTGTCAGACAAGTCAGCATGACAGCTGAGCAATCAAAAACAGCAGTCGACCCATGACTTCAACACCGCACAGACTCCAGCCGCTGCGGCACACTTCATTTGATGAAGTTCAGGTCCCTCCTGTTCTGTCAATCAGCGGGGAGCATGACAGCATTATCCACGTTCCTCCATCCAAGGCAAATCATTTCTGAAACTGCCATGTTGAGATGTCTGCTTACCTTGAGATTCTCTCAGCTCTCAATTTCTGATTCTGCTACTCCCTCTAGGCTTTTAGACTATATTGCAAAAAAGGGACAATCATTTGTAATGAATAAAATCTGATATTTGTGGTCTATACATCAAGTATTTCACAAAGCAGTTGTTTTTAAACCCATTGAAACTCCCAAAACAATTTGCTAAATGATCAAACACTGAAATGTAACATAATCTGTATGCGTTAACAGCCCATTTTGAAAGAGTTGCACTACAAAGTGGTTTTTCGAAGCCATGGGATGCCAACGACTCACCCACCAGGCTTTTTTTTCAGGCAATCTGTTGTTTCCAATAGACTGCAATTACTACTCAACCTCAACATAAAATTCAGGCTTTAAAATTGATTTTAAGGGCTACTTGATAATAATTAATCCCCTGCTGAAGAGTTTTTGTTTCCTTAGAAACCAAGTGCAACCACAAGCTGCCCCGCTGAAGCATTTTTGCTAAGCTGGTTTCCTTCACCTGTGTTGGCTTGTTAAGTCAGAGGGCTTTGACTTCTTTGTTTCAAATAAATTAATTGTCTTTATGAGAGATAAATAGCCAGTGACAAGCACTGATGCCAAAAGCAGGGATTCCAGTGGAATGAAACGCGACATAAAGAAAGGCCATTTTCACATTGTGGCATCGCTGCCGAGGCTCAAAGTGAAACGACGGGCTGGATGTATTAAACCCTCTTAGCCTCTTGTTTTTCTGTTCCCTAATCACAGTGGGGGAAACAAAACAGGTGGCTTATTATGCATCAACAGGCCTACAGAAAATCTGCCAGAATCAACTCGGCTGAACGACGGGAAATGGTTGTATTAAACCCTCAATTGCTGCTCATTCATTCGTTGGTTTAACCAAACAGACACTGGAGAAAAGTTACAGGTGGTTAGCACAAAAAAGAAATTTATATATATCGCATATATATTAGGGGGGCGATATGCCAGAATATCACTCGGCGATATGACACATTTTATATCATTGCGATATATGATTTTTTTTCAAAAATGATATATTAAAATTTAATATACCATATCATTTGCATAATCCTTGGAGTCACCAATGTCAATATCAAACTAATACAAGCTAAAGAGAGAGAGAGAGAAAAAAACTCAACCTCACTGAAGATAAATAGGGGTGGGCGATACAGTCAGTGATGAAATAAGGATAAGAAACTAATTGTAATATGACAAATAGGACAAAAAATACAATAATAACGAAACACTACATACATTGTGTCAATATCAAACTATATAATAAAGAGAGAGAGAGAAAAACTAATCACTAGTCTAAATAAACACTGTGTTAATTATATCTAATTGTAAATATGACAAGTAGGACTATCTATGATATGTATTATGTATAGATCTATACATTTTATAAATATATCATTATTATTAATTCTTTTATTTATTCTCATTAAAGTTACAAAAGTGATTTAGTCATTAGAGCAAAAGCAGTGTGCTATGATTAACATGAATGGCAGACAGAACGAATAATGGAACGCTTCCTCTTTAAGACCGAAGTCCGGATCTAATACAGTGAGAGACTGTTACTATTGCGTTTTCTTTTTCTGCCTTTACTCGCTCTTAAGATTAACATGAATAAATCGCTGTGTTTATGAGGATACGCAAAGACGGGGATTCTAAGACATATAAGTGTGTTTATGTAATTGTTCAAAGTCGGCAAAAAAAAACAGCGCGCTCCTACACACTCGCAGAAAGAGATGGCTTAAGCACGCATATAGGAGGTGTTTGATGGCGCACACATACTTTAGGATTCTGTTGTTTGATTTTCAACGGCATAAAATCGGTTGTTTTAAAACTGCAGTGCTTAAAAACGCATCGGCAAAAAAGAAAGGCGCGCTACAGATGTAGTCCGTCATTTAGGAACGAGCTCATATAGGTCTAGTTTGGTCCTGGCTGCTCGTTCTCCACCTGCTTCTGTCTCCGCTTCACGCCCCATCGGTTGTGGTGGGCGGCGTATAAAACAGCAGTGCGTTAAAGATCGCAGTCTCTCAAATGATGAAATGTATTACCGGAAACAATGTATTTTAGCGACACCACATTTAGGACGATAGAAAATAATATGAAACGATAGAGTTTGGTCCTGGCTGCTCGTTCTCCTTTTATTTCGTCTGACCGAATTATCTATCATATCGCCCACAGCCCTAATATATATATATAATTTTCTTTTTTGTGCTAGACTGTAAGTCTCTCTTTATATATATTACCGGAAACAATGTAATATATGCGACACCACGATATAAACGATAGAACATAATATGAAACGATAGACTTTTCGTCATATCGCACAGCCCTAATATATATATATAATTTTCTTTTTTTGTGCTAACTGTAACTTTATATATATATATATATATATAATATTAGTACGTCCAAAGTTAAAATACGCGTTAAGCAATTAATTTAACGGCACTAATTTTATTAACGCGTGATTAACGTAGCGCATATTTTCTGTTTGACAAGTGAGGCCTAACCTGTAGTTGGAGAAATGGAGATGCACAGTGTTGCCAACTTAGTAACATTGCAGACCCCTTTAGTGAATTGTTTCCCTTCAAAAAAGCGCCCAAACCTGATTTAGTTTCTGAGAATTGCCGGCATGCGACGAGAACATGCTACTATCAGTTGTGCATCTGTGCATATGCAGCAGCTGAGAAGCAACGCTCTCAGTTAAACAAGGGATATTATGTTGCTTCGGTCTCATTTTACATGGATGCAAGTCAAACCACATGAAAAAGAGCCGAAATCACAGCACATCTATGATGGTCATTATCTCATGTGCTATCGATTTGATTTCATCCGAGACGGCTCAATCGTCAGGAGATTACCGGCATCTTGGACAGGTAGATCTGGTTAATGTCTCAATGGGTCACGTTTCAGTCCCTATTTCATATTCATTCTGTTGTCTGAATATTAAATAACTGTTTTATATAAAGTTTAGCTTCATCAAAATACAGTATGTGGGCAGCCCTAATACAGACAACATTGTTAAAAAAATTAAATAAATAAACATATGTTGAATTACAGCACAAAATAAACAGCTGTGGTTGCCAGAAATTCACTGTAAAATACAGTGACAATATTTCAAGTGTTACTGGATTGGTGTCTGTTTACTTTACTTATAACTGTATTTCAATCTTCCAACTGTGTATTTCATTATTTTATATAATGTTAATTTACCAATTCGACTTGAACAATCAAGTCTTTTACCTTAAAATGTACTGATAACCACCATTTATTTTGTACAAACTATAAATATTATTTGTATATTTGTAGAGTAAATTTACCCAAATGTCACATACAAACTATATAAGAAAGAAACATGATAACTTTACCATATCAATAAAACAAAGAAAAAAAGCCTCATTTAAAATATAAATCTAGAAGTAGCCTAAATGCAAAAGTAAAAAGCATTGAATAATGGGTTTCTAATATGTATTGCATTTAAACACATCTATAAAGACTTTATGGCTGTAAAAGAAAAAAAGAATCACAATGAAAAAGCCTTTTCAGTAACGATGTTTGGATTTGAAATCAAAATAATGGATAAATGTTGAGTTTGTGGTAAACAGATGGAACAGTAGTGGACTCCTGTGTGAAATCAAGCTTGTGCTGTGTGTAAGCTTTTCTGCAACAATTGCACGATTGTAAAAACAAACATGCACTGGATGATAAAACATTTAGGTGAGATAAATGTTTTTTTTATGTCTAAAAAATGCCCCTCCATCCCTCAAATAAAAAAAATCCTCTCTCACAAGAGTCACCTAAGAGGGGAATTCCCCCAATTTTCCAAAATGAGATTCAGGCACTGAATAAATGTCTAAAAATACTGACTGGAGTATCATTATAAATAATTCTACATGATAAAAAGATGGCTTTAAAAAGATCGGTATCGGTGATCGGATCAGCAGATACTGCTTTCTGTGATCAGCAATCGGCCTCAAAAATCCTGATCGGAGCAGAGCACCCCTAAAATATAATGAATTTATATGCAAATTATTTTTATAAAAAGTCAATTTAATTGAACCATTTTCAGTTCTTATCATGAATGATTTGCTATCCTGTGGCTCCCTTGTGTGGACAATTATCTCTGAATTACGTTAATATAAATGGATTATATTCTTTTGAATGTTTAATGATTACTTACAGATAATATACACACATTAAACTCAAATTCACTGATTTGGTATCTTATTTTACACTTTAAGAGTTGAATTTTCATCTTACATTTTTAAGCAGTAATGATTCATTATGTCACTTGTTAAATGGTTATTTAACAATTGCATTCAGTCATATGCTGTTGCATTAACAGTGTGATTAAGTTTAGCACCAGCCGCCACTGCTTTTGAATACCATTACCTAACGGCTTTCACAACTGTACAAGTTCTAAAATCAGAATTCACTGAATCCAAAACTGTGCCCCAAAAATACTCTCATGTTCACTTACTATAAACTCCTAAACATAAACTATAGAGGCTTGTTGCTTTTCATCTTTTCTTTGATCTTCTCATCCATTCTGCTTCGTACATTATAAGACTGAGTACTGAAGAACATTGCAGATGACTGTTATTTATCCAGCAGCGAGCACTGGAGGTGAAAGACAGTCAGGGATTGGGAGGCTGAGTGCTTTATCTCCTGTGCTTTCACAGAGCGCTGAGGCGCATCAGAGATGCAGAGAGGGTGAATGCACTTCTCCAGCACAGAAAGAAAAGAAACAAAAACAAGCAGGCATGTATCTAATTAGAACAAAAAGAGTCAGAAACAGAAAGAAGTCAGCTGTGACAGACCAGCGCAGGTGGTGAACCTAAACAATCAGATAGGAGATGCTGTTACCGAAAAGACTTCACAACAAAACAACATGCATTAAATTGCATACGATTAACACATAATGCATTTAAAATAAGGGATGGGTCACAATAGTTAAGTGGACTAATGTAACAACTGACTGCCCGATCAGTGAGGTCATATAGATGCTACAGAATTATTTTTTTTGATAATAGTGTATTTTCGTAGTTTAATGAACTGTGTTATGATTATGTGCTGCACTAAACATAATGGGTACACATTATTTTTAAAGGAACAGTTCAGCCAAAAATTAGAATTTAATGAAAATGTACTCACCCTCAAGCCATCCATGATGAATTTGTTTTCTCATTGGAACAAATTTGGAGACATTTAGTATTACATCACTTGCACACCAATAGATCTTCTTTGAAGTGAATGGATGCCGTCAGAATGTGTTTTATCAGCTGTTTGAACTCTCAATAATAAACACAACTCCAGTCCACCGATTAACGTCTTGTGAATTCTGACGGCACCCATTCACTTCAAAGGATCTATTGGTGAGCAAGTAATGTAATGCTAAATTTCTCCAAATCAGTTCAGATGAAAAATGATAAAACTCATCTACATTGTGGATGGCCTAAGGGATGAGTAAATTACCATCTTTGATAGAACTATACCTTTAACTAGACCAAACCAAATAGTGCAACACATTTTCAGCTGCCTTGGCTCTGGAATTTATTTTCCCCCAATCTTATTATTTAATAATTAATACAAATGTAGTAATATAGTTTTAACCAGGAATTCCACTGTTAAACACAATTATTTTTAAAAAGTAAATAAATAAAAAGCTGAAATAATGAAGGCCATAGAGAAAATGAACAGGATTTTTACTTCCAAAACCTGGTTTGCAGGTATTCAAATTGATACCCAATATTCTGTTACAAAATACAAAGAGAACGCATAGAGAGTAGATCACCGCACGAGTCCTGCTGAGTGGGGTTACAAACCAAAGTTGGTTGTAATTAACTGAAATCAAATAATTTGTTCTATCAAAGTACATTAAGATAAAAGCAATTCAAATGAAATCAAACCACGTTAAATCCTTTTGAATGCCTTTCTCCTGAAAGAGGCACAGATGATGAATTAGGCTCCTGTATGGGTTTTTAAAACATTCCAGCATCAGCTTCTCAGCCCTATAGCAGCATGCCAGGTGGCAGCTGGGACAGTTGCCTTTTAATCTGGTTTGGCGGTCCTAAATCACTGCCACAACAGCAGGACATGATGTAGGGGAGTTTGAAAGAGACATTCCCTCAGACGCTCCTCTGGCCATGGGTTGGGTTCTCTCTCTCTCTTTGCCCAGGTGTGTGGCCTTGTTTGCCATAGTATGTCAAGTGAGTGAACCACTAATATTCACAGGGCACCAACAGGAGCCTGCCCAAAAACACGTTTTTATTTATTTGGTGTTACATTGAAAACCACAGTCTGTCACATAGGCTGAAATAATTTTTGGTCGTACTTCATTCTTCAGTCATGAGTGTTATTATGATGCTTTTTAAAGATTCAACAGTGTACCAAAGCTACATGCTAACTATGAGGCATCTCATGAGGGTGCCCAACTACTTGTTCAGGACAGGCTGTCAGACTGATAGGCATACTTTAGCCCCAGGATAAAACTGCCTCGCAGTCTGTTGAATCTCTGCAGCTCTGGTCCACTGTCTGCATACATTGCTCAGAGTCAAGCATTAGTTTAAACCCGTCTAAACCCTTATGGCCTCTCTAAGGGTGTTGAGTCCTCTTTAATAGAATGAAAGCCAAATCCCTCAAACTGGACCAAAACGTGAACAGAGTTAAAACATACCCAGTTCTTTTAGTATTCACACAGACTCAGGTCTCTTTTCACATTACCATTCATGCATTTAGCAGATGCTTTTTTCAAAAAACTATGTTTTGGTTTAGTTTTAGCTGTTTTTTATTCGCTGCATTATTTTGAGAGTCTATATTCTTGCATTAGTTTAAACGCCGTGACGGCACTAATTTATTAAACGCAGCATGTATTTTCTGTTTGACCGTGGTCCAGGCTCACCCAACCCTTCTGGAGAAATGGAGGGTGCCAACTTAGAGTCCTCTTTGAATAGAATGAAAGCCAAACCTCCCTCAAGTTGCTGACTGGACCAAAATTTTCGTGAACAGTAGTTAAAATGGGCATACCATGATTGGTTTGTTCAGTATTATCTCTTGGAAGGGAGAGCTGGTTATTTTAGTTTCAATCAATATTTCATATTATGTCACAAAGAACAGTCAAATATACCAATGAAAACAGTTTTTATTGAGAATTTAGCTACATCAAAATACAGTATGTGGGCACAGAGACGGAGAAAAAATGTATATTACTAAATAATATGTACATTTTGCATGTTCAGAAGAAGAGCTGCCCTGTGGGCAAAAATGTAAACAGGTTTGTGTAAGTATTGCTCAGTGCAAAGAAAGAGAAGTGATGGGAACCTGGAGTTTCTTTTTTCATGTGTCTAATAGACATGAACAAGTTCTTTGAAAAACATCTAACAACAGAACATTTGACCATATTTTTGAAACATGCCTAGTCTTCATTATTTTCTATGTTGACTATTTCCTCATAATTTTTATTATATCTATAATCATAGTTGTTAATGCATTAACAAGATTAAATTGCGCAATTAAATGCATGTAACGCAAATTTTCTGTTTAATTGTTAACGGCTCCAACCCATTTTGAATCGCCAATTGACATTGCAGCCCTACTTGATATATACACACCTTATTTGTTTTCACCAAAGTGGAGCGAGCACAAGATTCCTTGCCAATCACTCATTTGAAATCACACATTTTCTGTTTGATTTTCAGGAGCATGATTGTAAGATGAAAACATGTTGCAGAAGAAGAGCTGTTTGCAGTGCCAGTGGGCTGCATCTGCTGTTTCTTTGTTCATGTGATCACGTTCATAGAGTTGAACAAGAAACATCTATCACAGCTTTGAAACATGCTAGTCTTCATGAAATTATCTTATGTGTATAATTTGACGATATGCGATTTTTTTTCAATTAATTTACTTTGCATAAAGTCACCAATTATGATAAAATTTAGTTTCTAGAACAAATAAAAAAGCAGTAATACATTGTAAAATATTTAATGAAAAAACACTACAGTAAATATTTCAAAATGAATGTTAGGTTTAATTGATAATAGCATTAAAATGTAATTTATTCCTTGATGGTAAAGCTGAATTTTTTCATTTTACTACCAGTCTTATTTACCCTAAACAAATCACTGAAAAAACTTTTTTTTTTTTTTTTTCAATGATGATGTATGTTCACTTTCACATTTATTGTGGAAAACTTGTCATTTTTTTCAATATTCTTTGATGAACAGAAAGTTCAAAAGAACAGCATTTCTTTGAAATAGAACTCTTTTGTAACATTATAACTGCATTTACTTTTTTACTTAGATCAGTTTAATGTGTCCTTGCTTAATAAAATGATTATTTTTTCTATTTATTACTTACCCTAAACTTTTAACTGTACTGTATTTTGATATGAATATACAGGATTAAGAGGTATATTTCAGCAAATTGAATCATGTTTGATTAATCGAACAAAAAATGGGTTAATTAAAATACATTTCTAATCTACTGAAAGCCTCAGGCTACATCCATTCACACAAAAGTATTATATTTCTAAAGTAATTTCATGACTTTCATGCAGCATTACAAGGTGGTCCAGCTAAACCCTCGAGCCTTCATTTGTGCAGAACACTGAAGACCTCTGAGAGTCTCTGAGTAGTTTATATATAATATGATCCTCATTGTTGTCTCCACAGAAATAAAATAAGCGGCTCATCTCCTTCTCTGTGTGTCATCATTACCTCTATACGGTTCACAATATTACAAATGAACCGCACAGCAGTCCTAAAGCCAAATGTACTCAGACCAGACCTCTGAGAAGCATACTTTGGACCGTCTGTCACAATTCATGCAAATCATTTGAGCCAAATTATTTATTTTACTTTTATTCTGTTTGTTGTTTTTACTTTTATTCAATACCTGTTGCTGTGTCATTTATTTTTACATAAAAAAATGTCAAATTCTTCATATGAATAGCAATTATTTTGAAAATGTTGTTTCTTACTTAAGGCACTTGTCTATGTATTTGTAGTTAAACTCCCAACAGATAAACTCCTCATTTCCTCTGCTCTTCACAAAGCACACTGTTTTGCTCATTAAGAATTTTTGCTAATCTTCAGTATAAAAGCACTAATAATTTACTCCATACCCATAATTCGTTGTCTCTTATTTGCCATATTCGAATTGAATCATTTCCAAGTATTCTGTTTTACAATGACTGGTCCTCCACTAAACACAAATTGTGGACAGAGAAAAGGAGACAGAGCGAAAGAGAGAAGAGAGAGAAGAAGATCCACACATTACTTATGCTGCACATTTCACAAAAAGCTTAATCTTAAACCTCTGAGCTCTGAATAATTAATTCAACAGTGAGAACGCACACACACCGGTCTGAACATGGGTTTCCTCCCCAGCCCAAAAGCAATTTACCAAGCACTCGCCTACGATAACAAGCCACCATGTGTTTTACCAGATCTAACAGCTGACTGTTCTCTAAAAAAACGGTGCAAAGACATCCAGATCCAATTAAAACGGGTGCATAAATCCACAAACTATAACAACATATGCACTCTCCTGACTGTGCTATTAAATGCATCCAAAATACTTTGCTCAAGCAGTGGCCACTGTGACCTTAAAGGGATAGTTCACCCAAAAATGAAAATTCTGTCATCATTTACTCCCCCACAAGTAGTTCCAAACCTGTATGAATTTCTTTGTTCTGCCGAACACAAAGGAAGATCTTTTGAATAAAGTTTGTAGCCAGGCTGTTTTGGGGCACCATTGACTTCCATAGTAGGAATAAAAAATACTATGTCAATGGTGCCCCAGAACTGCTTTGTTTCCCACATTCTTCAGAATATACTTTGAGTTCAGCAGAACAAAGACATTCATACAGGTTTGAACCACTTGAGGGTGAGTAAATGATGAAATAATTTTCATTTTAGGGTGAACTATCCCTTTAATGCATTTCAAATACTCCCTGCTTTCTTTACTTGTTTCTGATTACTAAGACACAGGCTCAAAAATCAACACTCAGAGAGCCCAATACGAGTACAAATTAGCTTCAGTGTGGGTAAATAAAAAAGTTAGTAGCCAATAGATGGTCTGTTCATATAGAACTACAACATAATAAATGGTGATTAAAAATTGATAATTTAAAATTCTGTAATAATGTTCTCACCTTCACGCTGTATCAATTACTTTCATTTGTGGAACATAAAAGGAAATATGTCTTGAGAATTCCTTTCTTTTTTTACTATAATGGAAGTCAATGGTAACAAAACTGGTTACAAACATTATTTAAAATGTATTTTTCAGTGTTCCACAGAACTAAAATATATTCATACAGGTTTGGAACAACATGAGGGAGCATTTATGATGTCAATTTTCATTTCTGGGTAAACTGTCCATTTAAATCAAATTGTATATAAGTTAGTCAGATCCTCACTGGTTAACACATTATCTCATAAAGAACAGATCTGTTCATTTTGTAGACTACATTGTGCTCTGGCTGAATTATTTCCAATAATTGTCATAATATGCAAAGAGAAAAAAAAATTTTTTGTCAGAGATAAAAAATAACTCCATTTATGTATCCATCAATCATCCATTCTCCAAACTGTTTGCAGCGAAACACAATGGATGGCCAGCCCATCACAGGGCTGACAAAAATATAAATTTTATTAAAAAAGCAAAACAGTTTAATTTAAGGAAAATTCTCAATTCTACCTGCCAAGGGAGGCAAAAAGTTAATTTTGGACCCTGCAGACTGGATGGAAAACCCTGTAGTAAAAACATCTTGACCGTCTCCATTAGCTTGCACAGAGCTGGTTCCAGCATGTCTACATAAAACACAGATGCACATGATGTCATAGGCCAGCAGATTACCTGTGCATTGCAGGATTAGCTCCAACAGCAATGCTCAGCCACAACCACTCGATCCGTCAAAGGTCAGGACACTTAATGACTCAGCTGAATGTGTGGCCAACTTCAACTGAACTTCAATAGGACCAAATGGGGCGTGCAATAGAACGCCAACAAAAACAATGAAGCCTGTCACACAGGTGCTAGCTGAATCACCTCCAGAAGCAAGGCTACTGCTCTTACCAGAACCTAAGTGCTATGCTTTGTCATCTCCCTTGTCATTTTAAACCCCTTTTCAGCAAGTGCTTTGGCTCGGGATTAGCATGCATTATTGCTTCCCGTTTTATAGAGTATCACATGGATAACTGTAAGGTCATCCACCAAGCAGGGGCCGTTTTACTAAGACCACTGTTTGGGAAGGAGGAAACACCTGAAGCTGAGGCATGGATTTATACCCAGAAAAAAACCTGTAAATGAGTTCCATATGGCAGATATATATATAAAAAACACACTTTTGAAGTAAAACTTTCCAGACATTGACACAAACCACCTATGAAAATAAAGGCAGACCAACCTGAGAAGGTCAGTCTTTTAGGTGGGATGGAAGTGGTGTGCAACCACAGCCCTGTTCTAAAACGTAATTCACACTAACCAACAGACGCCATCCAATGTCAATAATCTCCAGATTTCAGAATGTCACTTCTCAGACACTCTACAACCCAACAAACACTGACCAACGGAAACAGATGTCGACAAAACCCGAACGAACATGTCTGTTGGTATTGGTTGGTGTCTGTATATGCAGTATGAATCAGCTTTAAAGGGATAGTTCACCCAAAAATGAAAATTATGTCATTAATTACTTACCCTCATGTCGTTCCAAATCTGTAAGACCTTCGTTCATCTTCGGAACACAAATTAAGATATTTCTGATGAATTCCAAGAGCTTTCTGACCCTCCCATAGACGGCAAGGATCTTAACACGATCAAGGTCAAGAAACGTAGTAAAATAATATCATCAAAATAATCCATGAGACATCAGTCGTTCAATTTTACAAAGCTACGAGAATACTTTTTGTGCGCAAAGAAAACAAAAATAACGACTTTATTCAACAATTCGTCTCCTCCACGTCACCCTGGAACCATTTTGGAGAGTAAACAATGTAAACAACGTATCCGTGTTCATATGTTGCATATGTTGTTTACATATGTGATACTCTCCAAAAAGGTGCCAGTGTGACTCCCAAAACATCATTGAACCGTGACCGATTCGCAATGTTCTATAAAGGCAGCAACACAAATAGTGCTCTGCATGGGTCACTTGATTTCAATATTTGTTTTTCAGGTGTGAATTCAGGTAAATTAGGATAGTTTTGCCATTGAGGTGAAAGGAAAAAAGGTAATTAACCCTAGCATTTGAAGCAATGCAATGAAATTTCTGCTTTAAAAACATAGCGAAAACTAGTCAAAGAAGCCATCGTAATTAAGTTGCTTACCATTTTAAACAGCCTCAACATCTGGAATGCTACGATCATGCCCTACAATACTGCCTCCATAAGCAGCTCCCTAAGTTTCGTAACAGAGCAATGATATCTGCCCTTTCCTTGAGTTTCACGAAAGCATTTCCCCTATGTAGTGTAACAAATCAGCATTCCCTTTGCAGGACATAGGTCATTTGAACAATCACTGTTTGTGCCTTTATTGACTTTCCTCCAATAGCAGGTAAAAATCACACTTGGACAATAAGTCAGCACAGCATGCCTAGATATAATCTCATTTAATTAGGCTCTGGGGGCGTCCTCCCGATTTCATTACGAAAGGATAGTGCTTAACCTGCTTTTTGGGGCATGCTCTCTTAAAGGAGGAAACATTTCCAGCAACCTTGAACTGTTTATAATAGCCGATAAATATCTGAAACGAGAGTCACGGGTAAGATAAAAGAGGGTTTGATATAATGAAGTGTGGTTTGAGTAAACTACTTTTTTTTTCAATGATGCCTTTCCATCTGCCTGCACCGGTGCTGTAAACTCTTTGCTGCGATACACTGGATCAGATGGCAAACAATGATTAAAGGTTCACTAAACAGACTGTGGAAAGAGGTTTTATCAAGCATCCTAAGAAAACATATATGACACAACCACACTGATGACTTCGCAGCGATTGTCCTTATTTTTTTTATAATATGTGATAAGTGAATGAGCAGTGCTGAGAATTAGGACACAGTATAATACGATGGAGATACGAATGCAAGCACTAAGCAGGAGAACACAAGCCTCAGAGTAACACTATTCAGATAATCTCTTTGCAGGGCACCATGACATTTACATTCATCTGATATGATGAATATGTAGCTTTTGAAAATGGCACCTTTTCTCTGTGAAGACACCTGGATGAAGAAACACTGTATGTGTGCTAAGTAGTTATTTTGACTTAACCCTTTGATGCACAAAGTATTCATTAAATAACAAGGGGGGGGGGTCAAAAGGGAGGTAATAATTTATCCAATGCAATAAATAATATTAAAAGAAGATATTCAAGGGGTACTATACTAGGTGCGTCAAGACTTGCAGCCATGTTGAATTTATGTTGTCATAAATAAATAAAAAACACCATGACATATAAAGTGGGTGGTCATGTTGAATTATGTTTAAGGGTCAAAGGTAAATTATTTATGATGGTTTAGATGTAACAAAACACCCTGAGTGGTTTAAAATGTATTTTAAAGAACTGTCGACTATAGTGAATGTCACGAATCGAAGGGTCAAGTTACATAAAATACGGATGTTAAAATATATAAACTTTTTAAATAATTAATCAAACTATGATACACTATTACATGCGGTTGTTTTTTATCATAAATATTGTTGTTATGCGAAAGGGAACAGCGATGCAAAACTCAGCAGAGACCTTAATTGTTTAAAAATGCTGTTTTTGGTTACAAAAGACAACCTTACAATAACTACCTAGTTGTACTTTATACTGTGCATTTAGATATGATACATGAAACCCGAATCTCTTTTTCATCTCGCATATAGAATTGAGAGCACAAAGGGGAAAACAATCTTGACAGATTTGTCTGTGCTACAAGCTGACAATCTATGCTTTATCTCAATCCGACAGTGAACAGGGATTTGCAGCAAGTGAACAAAACCCCTGCAACTAGTTCAAGACTCATTGATCCTCACATCAAGATGCATTAAATATCTGCACTTATTGATTTGGATTTTTCTGACAGAGTCACTCACAAATGCTACTTTGCAGCCAAAAGCTTATGTTATGCAAGCCATACAAGGAATACATTGTGATATTCGAGAAACGTGTAACATTCACAACTTAGTGGTTAGAAGTTGCCAGAAGTTTATGATATAACTGGCTATGTTTCAAGCATTACGTGACGGCTAATAAAATGTGTTTGTTTCTGAAAATTACAAAGATGGCCCAACAGTAGGTTGCATGATGATTTCATTTGAGTTCAGCTCAAAATGGTCTTTTCAGCAACTATTGACCAATGATAAAATAGACAGAGCACTGAAACCCATTCAACACGAAACACCGACACTAAAGCAATACAATAAACTCTTCCTAAATAATACAGTGCAACATAATTCAACCCAATGGGGATAAGTGATAACAAAAATAAGAGCAAACTGACTTAATACATGGAATTCTGGAAATGTGGTACAAATTACAAGACGACTCATAATAACAATATCAATCGTCATTTTACAGTTTAAATATATGCACTGCTAAATGTAGCCTACATTTCTTAGTAAATTAGCCAATTCATTTGTTTTAAGACTTGCGAAGAATACTAAAAATATGTTTTTAAAAAGTCATTCTTATCGAACACATTCTTATATTATTGTTTCATTTCCACAATATATCATTACTCTATATCATCCTTTAGACTACATACCAGATATTTCTCAAAATTCACAATATGATTGTGATGGCTTGAGCCTATTCGTACTCTTTTGGTTCTATCCAAGCACACCACACCTAGTAGACACTACCTACAGGGAATATAATTACACCATCGACTACTACAACACGCGAGTGTGAAACATTTCAACATCAACCTGACTACTACTCAATTCAATGCAACATTTCGGGAAAAATGCTCGCGTCGCATCAAAACGTGCAGCAACATCAGGCGCGTGGCGAGATGCGCTGACAGATTATAGGATGCTCCGCGAGCGCAAGTTTGATTGCTGCTGCTGCGTCTGTCTTACCTTGCTCTGAATCAGCGTCCCTCAGTGTCTGAACATTTGAGAATATATCCCCGAATCCCAGTATGACGAGCAAGGTGAGGATATATTCGGACATCGTTGCTGAGTGAGGGCGAAGGCCACCGCACTTCTTTTGCTGAAGTCCGATTCCAGCCCTCCGGTAGAGTGCCGTTATTCGGGAATGACAAGTGAAATTTGTCTGCAGAGCGCACCGAACCTCCTTCACTCCTCGCATTCAGATGGATTTCTAGGCGCGCGCACACACATGAGCTTGCAGGCGACAGTGTGGAGAGAGAGAGAGAGAGAGAGAGAGAGAGAGAGAGAGAGAGAGAGAGAGAGAGAGAGAGACGGAGGGTGTGAGGATAGATGGGGACAATAACGCACTGTGAGCTTGACTTTGAACGGTTTCCACGCACCTGACGTAGCGCAAGGAAAGCAGGGGTTCGTAACATGGAGAATACGCTAATTAAGCAAAAAGGGAGAAAAATCGTAGCACTTATTAAATGTTTGCGTACTGGTTTGGTGACGTAGCTCAAAGAACATAATAGTGAGCAATGCGTGAGGTGTTCATAACTTTAAAGGGAGTCTACTTTTAAAAAACAGCGATAATTTTTGCTGCGCAATTTGGGCAGTCATTTCGCGCAAAGCCAACTTGTGGTTTGGTGCCTATAGCACATTATATGTTAAGTATCTTAAAGATGCTTTAAACAAAGTACAAAGTTTTCTGTCATATAAATCCAAAATGGCCAAATAAATAATAACAGTGTTTGCTTCGTCGTCCGATAAGCGTTACCTTCGCAAACAAACGCAATTTCTTTTCGCGAACATCATCTGGGTAAACATATGTGCTCTATGTTTTGTAGTTACTGTCAGGTTTGAATCCCACTAAAATATCGTGTAAACCCACTGACGCTAAACCTGTTTGTTTTAGGCCAGGTTTTATTTGAGGGTGTCATCTTCTGTAACTCGTCCCCTGCTGATAAGGGGTGTTAAATGCCGTCATCAAACTGCAAAAGGCGGTTCAGAAGCAGCATTTATATGATTTTGTTGACATGTTATGAAATTATGACTATAGAAACATAAATGCTGAATAATATGAAAAAATAACCCTGGTCATTAAATTAATATTCCGGTCACAAAAAAGCATGACTGACCAGAAAAACCCATAAATCGTTTAAGGTCAGTGAAACTGCATATTAAAGGGCAGCCCTTTAACACTACTGACATATTCACAAGCGTTTCCATGTAGGCTTATAATAAGCAATAACAGCCCAAGGCTAATTCGATTTCACGCTGGATCCCTGTACTATTTTGATAGATGGCAATGTAGATAAAATATAGTAAAAAAAAATTGCCAAACTGGTCAGTTCTATGGATAAACATTCCCTCTAAAAAAAAATAGTTGCTGCCCTTGTCTATATCTGCCAATGGAACATTTTAATACATCATACATTACCTTCATACATTTAGGCTATTCATCAAATACATATTCACAACAAGGTCAGACAATATGATAGGAGAATATTGCAGTTTGTAATAAGGATGTAACAGTCACAGAGTATTTATTTGAGGGATAATGTACAGGTAATTGGTGAAAATTATGTCATTGTTGACTCACATTTGATCAAACCTGTATGAGTTTCTGTCTTGTGTGAAACATAAAAGAAGATATTTTGAAGAATATTGTAAACCAAACAGTTGTGGTAACCATTAACTTGAACTTCCATAAGGAAAAAATACTATGAAAGTCAATGGCTACCACCAACTCTTTGGTCACCAACATCCTTTAAAATACCTTTTGTGTGTGTGTTCAAGGGAAGAAAGAAATTTGATTCAAGATTGGAACAACATGAGGGTGAGTAAATTATGACAAAATGTATTATTCCTTTATCACAAAATAAAACCTGACAGGGTGATCAGGGTGTGTTGTGGTAATGACCACTTGATCTGCTTGGTCTATTACACAATTTATCAAATAAATAATATAATTTGAGTTTAATACATTTGTTTCTTCTTCTTTTGTTATGTAAGAAGAAAGAGTCATGATCAACCTGTCGGTGTTTAACTAAACAAAAATGGTCATCTGACAGCATGTTATCTCACTTAACAACTGATTAAATACACATGAAATATTTAATTGAAATTATTTTATTATCTTTCAAGTAGAAACTGTAGAGAAAAAAACGTATTGCTAAGAAACATGGCTTACTTTGAAGACACCCCAAGCATGCTGTGTCTTTCTGAATGATAAATCAGTGTTTAGTGTGTCTGTCTGTCTGTTTGTACTCCAGTGGTCATGGCTACATGTGAAGATGCTGCAGACATCTATTGAAGATTGTGTTTTCAGTACACAGAATGCAAGATCTGCCGTAGACTGCCCACACATTTGCAGCCAATGGCTCGCTCCAGGGAAAGCACTTGTGCCTGCGCAGCAGTGACCCCCTCCAAAGCACAAGCAGTTCGGAGGCTTTCAGGATGAAACTTCCTTTATGCACAGTACTCATTTTTTCTTGAGCATAGTCACAGCTGTGTTTGGCAAAAACCTTTCATATTCACTTACATTGAATTCAGTTTCTTCTCCGCCACTATATTCTTATGCAACCATGTGAAGATGAATAACTGAGATAGCATGTAAACATGTCATATTCTGAATATCTGCTTCTCAAACTGTTGCCAGATGGGTAAAAGTTAAGACGTTGTTGCACCATTGAAAATTGTGGTTTTGAAATAAGGCAACAGGCCTTTTTAAAAATTAATTTACTTAAAGTGTGCTGACTGAACGTATATGTCAATTCACCATTAATTGAAATATTCCAACATTGTAACAATTTCATATTTCATTTAAGACCAGGGATATTATAAACTATAAGCGGAGCAAAGTGTTCCCTTTGCAATTTTATGTACTCACTCTTATGTTTTCTATGAATCGTATGCACATCATGGAGAACAAAGGCTTGTTGTCTATGTGAAGACACACACACACACACACCACACACACACACACACACACACACACACACACACACACACACTTTGTAGAGGAAACACAGCAACCCACAACACAACTAATGTGACAACAAAAACTACAGAATAGATAGAATTAGCAAACTGTTGAACAATGCAAACATTTATTTATTCATATCCCAGTGCAAGCTGGGAAGACAAGCAAAGAAAAATGGGATTGAACCACAAAACCATTTTTTTGTTCTGTTACACCTCTTTGATCTCATGGTAATTCCAACTTGTCTGCTACACCTGTTGATTCAAAAAAGTTGTGTGTTTATAAGAAACAAATTCATCATTTAGATGTTTTCACTTTAAAGCATCACTTCTGGTCAAAATACAAAATCCACCAACATACTTGTTTATATGTTGCATAACTCTTATGGACTGTTTTCCCTTGTAAACCGTTGCATATTTCTCTCTTGATTCAAATGAGATGGCTTTTCCACTGGAGAAAGCAATATTATGGGTAGAGGACTCTTTTAGCCGGAAGCAATGGTTTGGAGTTAAAATGTCTTAGATGATGGATTTATGCAGCTTTTCACTTCACAAGATATTAACTGATGGACTGTGAGTTGTGTGGATGACTTTTAGATTTTTGTGATGTTTTTATCAGCTGTTTGAACTCTCATTCTGACGGCACCCATGAGGATTCATTGGCGAGCAAGTGATTAATGCTAAATTTCTCCAAATCTGTTTCAATGAACAAACAAACAAACCTAAGGGTGAGTAAATATTCAGCAAATTTTAATTTTGGGTGAGCTATTCCTTTAAGCAAACCAAAAATGCAATAATGGAGTCTATCCTTGGTTATTTTTCAGCATCATTAACTGGTTCTAACAATTATTTCTTACAGTGCAAGGTGCTGTTGTTATCTGTGGAGCTTTCAGTTGTGTGCCTTTTGTTTTTTTGTTGCCATAATAAAGTGCTGAGGTCCAGTGTGGAGTAATTGAGCTTCTTCTCAAAATGGTCGGCCCTTTCTTAAAGGTCAGCAATTAAAAGAATTGCAGTTTCTCCGAGTTAAACAAGGCCCAGTGTCAAGCAGCTATATTGTTAAGACTCCAGGGAGAGAAGGTATCAAAATATTACATCAGTAATTAAATAATTGCATGTCAGTGATTCAAACCTCATTAAAAATGTTGCTCTGTCTTTGTTATGAAGGTTGCATTGACACACAAATCTGAAAAATGCACTAATTGGTATGGCATACTACAACTGAACTAAACTGTCAGCTATAACTGGTCTTAAGCATAATAATGGGAGCCTAAATCTGTGCAGTGATCAATGCTTCTGAATGTTGACTAAATGTTAAGATTATATTTTTGTGTTTATGGTGTTTATTTTGTACCATTCCACAGTTTGGGTTTAGTAAGTGTGTTTGTATTTTGTTTTAAAGAAATGTAACATTTGTTTAGCAGTGTGTCATTTAAATTGACCAAAAGTGACAGTACAGACATGTTTCGAAAGATTTATATTGTATACATCCTGCTCTCTATTCGTCATAGAATTCTGCAAAAAATGTATCAATGGTTTCCTCAAACATTAAGCAACACAAGTGTTTTAACATTGATAATAATAATGTTTTTTTTTTCTTGAGCAGCAAATCAGTATATTAGAATGATTTCTGAATGATCATGTGACACTGGAGTAATGGCTTCTAAAAGTTTGCTTTGTCATCACAGAAATAAGTTACATTTTAAAATATACTAAAATGGAAAGAGTTATTTTAAAATTGTAATAATATTTACCTATATTACTATTTGACTGTATTTATGATCAAATAAATGCAGCCTTGGTGAGCAACTCTAAATCATTGAACAGCAGTTTATATTTAGTTATTTTGTCAACAATTAGGAGTACATTAACAAAGTTAATCTTAAAGCCGACACACACACACTTAATTTTTAATTTTCTGATGCCTTTAAGGGTATACTTGACTATTAGTCATAGAGCTACTCTTGTGTGTCATGATAAAATAAAAATATCTTGATTTCAATATTGCCAGATTAAATCATCGGTCATCTGAGTTCTCCATGCCATAATGTTCTGATGCCACTGTTTAGCATCAATTAATATTCTGTCATGTTAGGACTTGCATCACCATTCCATACACTCTCTCAGTCTATCTTCTCACCTTTAACCTTAATTAGCAAGACAGGAACACAGAGAGAATGGTGAATGCAAAAATGCAAAGCCCTTGTGCTAATAATTATTCTAGCGAAGTCGTGGAGTGTTTTGGCCCTGTCAATAGCTGTGATGCTCACAGCGAACCTCCTGGTCCTGCTGAAGTTCCACAGGCCCACTGGCACATGTGTGAACATGACACCTCAGTGCCCCGCTGACATCACACCCATGTTTAATCAGGACCCTCTCTGAATTTTAGCTCACACACACAGTTGCGGGGGCGATGTGCAATAATACAACACACGATGATACAGAGTGCACCTTGTTTTTTTTTTGAGTGAACTAGAGTTTGAAAAAGAATGCAAAATGTATATAGATACTAAGCCGAAAATACTAAATACTAGTGCTGTCAAAAGTTTTTGTTTACATAAAATATGTGTGCATATTGTGTATATTTGTTATTTATATACAAATACACACATATGCATGTATATATTTAAGAAAATATATTGTGTTTACATTTTAAATATATTTATAAACAATATGATAATACAATATTCTGAGAATATACATTGATAAACGTTAATATTTACAAAATATACACATGCATGTTTGTGCATTTATATATACATAATAACATATACACAGTACGCACACATATATTATGTAAACACAACTTTTATTTTGGATGTGATCAATCGTTTGACAGCATTACTAAATACTAAACAAAAAAGTATGTATGTATTATATAAAGTTAGGATTTTTTTTGTTTAGCAAAGATGCAATAAATTGGCCAAAAGAGAGTAAAAACCTTTGCTTTGTTTAAAATAATGCATTTCAAATAAATGTTCTTTCGAACTTTCTATTCATCAAAGAATCCTGAAAAAATGTATCACAGTTTCAACAAACATATTAAACAAAATAACTGTTCAACAATGATAATAATAAGAAATATTTCTTGAGCACCACCAAATCAGCTTTTCATTATTCAGCTTTGTTAACAATTTTGCATTTGTTAATTTTTAATTGGTATTTGTCATTTTAAATACATGCATACTGTACATATATACTAAACATTCAAGAGGTGATGCAGTCATAAAGTCACAAAGCAAATGAATGGCAAAACACATCCTGGCGGCAGCTAATCACTGTGAGGTGAAGGCAACGTTGCGTCATCTGTCATGAGCGTTTCAAAGTCTGCACACAGAGTCACAGACAGTGCTGGAGCTTCTTAAATTAAGACTTGTTTTGAGTTATAATGAAATGGAAAGACGCTGGAAAGCAGAATTGGAATTATTAGGAAGCTTTGGTGGGATTTCCTACAGTCACGCTAAGTGAAATGGATTTAAAGATGCGTTCCGAGGTCTTGAAGGGTTTGTTAATCACGGGTGGCGATGACAGCTATTTGTTAAATGAATAGCTTCAGTCGAAAAAATGAATAAACAATTGATTTAACCTGCAAGCCCCGAAACAGCAGTGCGTCCTGGGATTGTCAGCACACAGCAAATCCGTGCAAAATTCGGCCTACAACATGTGTGCGTGTTCACACTTGGGGTAAACTAAGGATGATTTAATAGCTCGAATTTAATAACAGCCCTTTATGAAATTAAAATATGACATTTGCCACCTCTTCACACCAGGAGGGCTATCTGTCATATTTACAAGCTAGCTCTAGAGACATAAAAATATTTATAAAGCATATATGGAGTTTTTTTTTTGTCAACCTGTCACGATAGCCTACGTGATTATCTCTTTAAACATCTGTATCAAAGGCTTTGGAGATATAATATAATTCAGGCTCTTATGAAAATAAATGAGGAAAATTACATAAACAAGGGAGATTCATGCTACAGTTATTTTGTTTAAACACTCTAACAAGCCATGACATTCAAACTGTTCTGTTTACAGTCTGAATTAAACATTTCCCTTGCTGTGTGGACACACAAATACAGAGACATGCATGGATTTGACTCTGGTGTTACTTTCTGTTCTCACATACAGTCACACGCTCTTTCCAGGCAGACACGGGGAAGTGCACAATGTACTGAAAAATGCTTGACTTAATACTGCCATCTACAGAAAATGATGGATCTTAGTCATGAAATCTCCCCACAATTCTTCTTATTTATTACTCGGGACTGAATGAGGAAAGTAATGTGCATTACTTCATGGCCTTGAAATGATGAGAAGACAAATATGGACGATGAAATAAAAACTATATTTCAGCTGCACACTGTAGTTAAACTATGAGGCTGAAGCAAACCATGGCAGCAGTATATCTGTAAGACATTACTTGCTGCATTCTAATATCACAGACAGAAGTATTGCTGTATAAATCAGCTGAATATTTTCCGGTGGATTTCAGGCGAGTCTTTCGGCACTTGGTTCTACTTATTATATATATATTTTATTATATTTTTTTAGGTGCATCAAAGTCAAATAAGACATGATCAAAAGGGAAAAAATAGCAAATTTTCAATCAACTTCTAATTGGTATTAGTTTAATTATGGTACAAAAGACATTACTAGATAGATAGACAGACATCTCAAATGATCGTTCCCAGATCATTCAGATTCATCATGTTACGGTGCAAAGCACTTGCTTTGTGAAATGAAATATTCCATCTGTCATGCGAAAGATTTGATGACAACGTCCGTAATGTCACACCAGCCTGAGCCCTGTCTATGGTGCAGAACAGCGCAGTGGGGTGTAATGAAAGAGGGTGTGTCAATACCAGCATAGGATTTGGCCGGACTAGTCATTTTGTTCTTTGACTGGAGCTCTTTGACTGCCTGTCCAATATGCCGGAGTAAAGCTCTTTATGAAAGGAGTTGTGTCAGAACAGGGGCAGCCTGCTCATTCCTCCTCTGCAGTGTGGTAATGATGCTTTATCACTTTGCCTGTGACAGGCCTGTTTCCCTCTTTTGCTCAGTAATAAAAGTTTGCTGAGCTCCAGAGGGGACCTGGGATGCTGAAGGGATGGACAGATGATGCTCAATGGAATTGAAATTTAACCTAAAGGTATTTTCTCTGATCTGCACTTATGCACTCACGGGTGACCAGGCGCGCGCACACACACACACACTCCAAATCTTCCTTCATGGGCCTTCATGATTGGTCATGAATGAGCAGTTTAGCTGGAGGCTGAGACAGGTTTCCAAAGCACAATCACGGCTGGTCATCATCCTGGCGGGCAAGGAAAGAGAGAGATAGAGAGATAGAGATAGAGAGAGAGACAGATGGAAAAAGCGTATATGAGAGAGAAAGAAGCCTTGGAGGGAAGGAGCAGAAGATGAGTGTGGAGCCATGGGACGAAGATGCCGTTAGATACCTCGCTAATGACTGATGAATCCTCGTTCCTTGCTGATTGAGATTAAAAGGCGCCGGACAGCAAGCCTGCAGGGGTCAGCAATGAGTTAGGTCCCTTTACCTCTTATGACCTCTCTAGCATCATCCATCTCATCATCTTACTTTCTCTCCCAGTGGCCCTCTTCTCTTTCAGTGAATCGCTTAACACGGTCTAAACTCTCCAGAGGCACACACCACGAGATCCAGAAACTTAGGCCTGATTCGCATTGCATGCTTAAGCAGTATGTAAGTGAATCAGCACATTAACTGCGACAGCAGGCCAAAGTTCACGCTGGCAGCGTTTTTGCTGCTTACTGAAAATAAAATGTTTTTATGTTAAAGGGACAGTTCAGCCAAAAATGAAAATTCTGTCACAATTTACTCCCCCTCATGACATTCCAAACTTGTATTACTCACTTTCATTTACTTTCATGAAATAAAGAAATGCAGTATTTTTGTGTGGACTATCCACCCAAGCATTTTCTAAAGCCTGTAACTTATTAAATGGCTATTGTGGGACATTTTTAATGACTAAAAACCCGACAATGCAGTCTAATTTGCATTCAAACAGTCGGTAAACACAATCCAGACCTAAAAATATAGTTATAATTCCAAAATATCTAGATGTAGTCAGGTTTACGGAATAAAAAGTGTTAGCTGTGTGTTTGCCACAACGCAACTTGAATCAAGCCAAAACATTTTTTCAATGTTAGTAGTTTGCTCTATTTTATGCTGCCTCATAAAAGCCTTTATTGCAAAAAGATATATATGCTCATAATGCATTTTCAACATGTTTTCTGCTGAACACTGCAAAAATAGGCTCAGTTCCATATCATACTGTATACACAAGCACTGTGAATTCTGTAACCTGTTAATACTGGTGCCAATACAAGCATGTGGCACTTAGTCATTACTGATACAAGAAAATGCAACAAGTCACTCCTTTAATAGTCACACATATACAGACTTGTGACTAACATCTGGCCCACAATGTAGCCTATTCTGTTCAAGAATTCTATTCTGGTAGTTCAAACCGTAGAGCATGACACTAGCAACACCACAGTTTTCAATGGTTAGTCATTTTGAATAAAAGCAACTGCCAAACGCATACAAGCTAATTTAAATGTAAAATAACTGCCTGCTTGAAAGGGAAGTCTTTCTGAATGACATGTATTACAAACATTGAGAGTTTTTTTTTTTTTTTGCCATATAGAGGCAGGTTGATCTGAAATAGTTGATATGTAACAGGTCCCGCTCACCTGCTCCAAGACGGTCTCATACCCCTGAACTCCTGCATGAGAGGCGGACGCGCTAACCAGGAGGCCAAATGGCTGCAGATACTAGCGTCAGTCGCTAGTGCATCTCTTGAGATCAGGGGAGTGAGGTTTACTTGCACAGCATCTACTCACTGGCCTCAGTTACAGATATATAATATCTGTATATTATATATTGCAAGTATATTGCATCAGTGTGGGGAAAAACATTATATCTAAATAACTACACAGCAGTGTCAGTCTGTGAATTAAAAAGAAGGAATTGGCAGAGACGTACAGATATGAAGACTTAATGCTAGTAGAAATCTAGTTAAATTGCTACTCAGAACTCAATATATTTCACTAACCTTGTGAACAGAACCAGCGATTCCAGTGGTTCTTCCTCAAAAGTGCTCATTGTATCAACCTGGAACCTGCATTAAACAAGCATTAAAATACACCATATTTTTGTATTATCTCTATATTAAAATAGTATTTATTATTTATTTTGAATTAGCTTTAAACTTTTATATTTTTAGTTTTCATTTTAATTTGGAATGTATGTAATTTCTTTGTACTTTTTTCCGTAAGCATTTTAATATTTCTCTTTAGCATTAATTTTATTTCAGTTTTAGGTTTAGTAATTTTAGTACTTCAAGTTATCTTATTTTAGTTAGCTGCAGAGAACATTTGTAATTTTCATTTAAGTGTTTCATCTAAAATTTATATTTTATTTCAACTTTAATTTAACACATTTTATAAATTGTTTTAGTTAACAATAACAACACTAATTCACAAGCTGTTTAAATGACTTTTTTTCTGCGGTTGAAACACTTATTGATCAATTGCATGAGCCCTTTTTTCATTAAATTGTACTGTTTCTTTCAACTTGCCTTCTGATATTCATTCATATATATTATGTGCTGTAACTAGATGGGTGGTTCACATGCCACTTGAACTGAGGCGAATACAGCAATCTCACACCACATTTAAGAGATTTCATTTGACTTTTTTTTTTAAAGCTGTGACTTTGTGTTATATTAAATGTAACAAAGCACAGAATTATAGTAATTATTTGGTGGCTGGTACACTACAAATATTCAATGGATTTGAAAATGTTAAATATTATTTCCAAGCATTTATAGTCAATAAAACACCTCAGAAAAGAAAACAGTATAACTCAAGTTAACTGAGTTGGAGCCCATTTTAAACTTTAGAATGTTTGGGGGGCCTAAACAAATTGATTTGCGTATGGGTGAAGGGTTGATTGCTACGCCACAGTTTCCAACCCATTTTAAGCCAGTAATAGAGTCACTTTTGAGTTAAATAAAACAACCCAGCATCTTGGGTCAAACATTTAACTCAACCTGCTGGGTCAAAATAACCCATGTGTTCTGTTTAATATTTAAAGTGCCCCAATTATGCCATTTTCAAGGTTGCTTGCTAATATTGTTTTAGGAGTCTCTTAAAACAGGTTTACATGCATGCAAGGTCAAAAAACACTTTAGCTTTCACAAAAAAATAGATTTAATTTGACCTCATTTCTAAATGATTCCTAAACGACCCATGGAAGCAGTTCGAAGAATCAGTCTCTCTAAACCCCTCCTTTCCGTGAGCCCTCACTGCTGTGATTGGTCAGATGGCGCAGTTCTTTGTGATTGGTCTACCGCATACAGCGCGTTCGAAAACAAAACGCCCATTGCCATAATGGAATGACATCCTTGAAGACTTGTATGGTATCGATTGTACCTTTCCAATTTGAGTCGGAGTCTGATCTGATGATGAAGCAGTTGAAGTGGCTGATCGACAAGAGACTGATTCACAAGCACGACTGGAGCAGGATGTTTCTCAGTGGCAAGTGTTAACAAATTTGTGGTAATTATAATATGTGATAGCAAGTTGTTTGCAACGTAGAACATGGGCGGACATTATGCAAATGTATTACTTTGTGACGTACAGCCGTAACAGAATAAGATTCAAATTCCTAACGACTCGTTTAGGCGATTCCAAGCCGACTCTTTTTTTTTTGATGGTCAATAACTTTATTTATCGTGCACTGTGGGCTTCACAACTTTGCAGATATTTTATGTTCACATACAGCTACATGACACACTGCATGAAAGGTAATACTCGAAAAGGCATAATAGGGGCACTTTAACCAGTGCTGGGTTGCCCAAAAACTCTGAATTGTTGATTCTTTGCCCTGTATTTTTTAGCATTTGCGGAAAATGCATAGAAGTAAATCAAACTTCTGTTTTCTGTATTGTGCTTGTCATTGTGAGCAGTATCCATCAGACGGTAAGTGAGTGGTCTTTAGGTGTGCTATCTTGAGAATACCAATGCTGAACTCTAAATGCTCAATGATTACTCAGTGCTTTCATGGTCCACTAACCCCCCAAATCGAAACACACCATTTTTTCTTCAACTGACAGGGTTGTGCCAAAGTAAGTCTTTTAAGTTGCATTGGCGGAGAGCCATTGCCTTACACTTACTTGGATATACACACACAGGCAATGATGCTGTCATTCCATAACAGCATCATCCTGCCTGTGTGGAGCGACGGCGGAAGTGAGTCACACGTGATAAACCTCTATCTTAACCTTTGACTCCACACAAGAATATGATTGGCCAATTCAAGTCAATGGTCATTTCAAAAACTTGACATTTGACCAGCCTGTGAATTCTGCTCTACGTGTTCTGTCCTTTCATAGGTTCTGGCGGTCAGGATTAGAAACTCATTTCTATTCAAGGCTCTTTTACTGCTGGCTTGGTCAATATTGCCTGAAAGGGAAGGAAATTCATTCCATTCCATTTGCAGGACTGGAATTATTATGTTTGCTGTTGCTAAATACTCCCTTCACCTCAGGTCGGCATTGTGCCATCTGGTATGAGGACGAGCTAGAAATGGAATGAAAAGAAGACCATCCATTCAAAGATTCAGAGAATGTGTTTTTTGTTTTCATATAACTCATATTTTCATTAGATTTCTTATAATTTTATGAAATTGCAGAGAATTGTTAACAGTTCAGAAAAAAGATATTTCCAAATAAAAAAAACTTGTGTGTGTGTGTGTGTGTGTGTGTTTTGGCCATGGCACAGTATATTTTTCCTCAAATGATCAGGCTGCCTTGCTGCTGCTCATATCCAAGGGTGATAATGTTCATTTGTCTCAGTGTATATTGATTTGATGGCTGCTTTATTAATATGCAACTGGGGTATTAATTGTGTACGAGGCCTGTTGCCAGGCTAGAATCAATTTGTAATTTATGATGAAACTCCGTGATATAAAATATATTTGTGTGAACCAGCAAGTGTCTGCATGGGGGGAAATCAGATTGGGACTGTGTGAACACTGCAAAAAAACGGCTTATCTTACTTAGTAGTTTTGTATTGTTTCCAGTCAAAATATCTACAAATTATTAAATCAAGATACTTTTACCAGATAAGCTAAATTACTTAATATATTTAGTCTTGTTTCCAGGAGAAAAAACTAAATTAAGTGCATTTTGCTTAAAACAAGTAAAATTATCTGCCAGTGGGGTAGGTCAAATATTCTTAAAACAAGAGTTTTTCACTTACCCCACTGGCAGATAATTTTACTTAAGTAAAAAATACACTTAATTTAGTTTTTCCCCCTGGAAAAATGACAAAATATCTTAAGTAATTTTGCCTATCTAAGTAAAAGTATCTTGATTTAAGATTTTTTTTATATTTTGACTAGAAATGGGTGAAAAAATTGTGTCACAAAAGCTCTCAATGCTTTCAAATACTGTTGTATTTTTTATTGTTGTTTTGGAAGCTCACTGTTGACAATGTTATACCTCTGAGTATAGTTAGTGTGAGCAAAACAGATAAATGAAAACATACTTTCTCACCCTAATATTTTGATGTACAGACACAAGGACTGAAATAACCCTCCCAGACTTCTGGTAGAATTGACAATGTGAATCAATATAGTCGAATGGCTTTGAAATTTTGTGTGCATCTATGACAACTGTGGCTGTCAATGAGGGTGGGTCAATACTCACTGATGGGCTTTCAACATGAACTTTTCACCTGCACAGTAAAAACCTCTACAAAATGTGAACCTTTCTTTAAGATATAAGGCAATATTGCAAGCCCTTTTGAGTAAACTCAATTCAAGTCTGTCCAACTGAAAGTATGCAGCTAAGGCAGGAAAACTAACCAATTTTTTCAATGAGTTGTGGGACACAGTTATATTAGTTTGTGAATACAAGTTAACATGTCTTGAATTATAAAGACAGTCAACTCAATATTAAAAGCTAAATTAATTCAGAAACCTAAACCATCCTAGTAGAACTTGCTTGTTCAACAAATCTTCAGTCAATAAATGTGACAATAAATACAACTTTATCATAAAAAAATTGTATACATGGCCTCAATTGATTAAGTTAGCACAGCTCTGCAAAGCAAAGATCATGCAGTATCTGGAGATAAGAAAGTATGGCAGACACAACCATCATTTCAATATTTTCATATAGATGGCAGACAAATTTCAGAGCTTAATACACAAACCTCAACAAACATCATTAAGGAAAAAGATGAGCTCGGAACACCATCACCACACAACAAATAACTAACAGTGATGATAAAACAACAACAGCAGCAGCAGCATAAATAAAGCCAGTAAAAATGATAATCCTATAATACTATCTGTATCATTGATATGCCACATCCCACTTGCATGCTGGGAATAAGCAAACAATGACGCAGCAATGGGTTTTGTTCAAGTGGAATTGCAGTTCAAATCTGTTCAAATGAAAAACTATTTTTTATCTATTTAAAAGTTCTATTTAAATGAATAATTTCAGTTTAACAATTTAATACAAATTGTGATCATTTTAATAATACATTAATTCAAAACAATTATTGCAACTGGCATGTTTAATAGTTTAGACTATTTAACCTCTTGTTTCACAGTGTTTTTAAAGGTGTTGCAGCAATTCAAAACAATTATATTGCAACCAGGGTTGATCTATTTCATTGTTGTGTCCTCATAGTGCATATGTATCCACTTAACAACCAGCAGTTCGCTTGCAGGAAAGCAGTTATATGTACCTACAACACAATGGTTTTGTCTCGCAGTGGGATGGTTTGGGATGAAAGAATGGATGAAGCGTTCTCTTTCACTCTGTCTCGAATCGCGCTCGCGGAAAGCGCTCATCTCTTCCTCCTCCTTTGTAAGCTTTCAACTCGTTTTTTTATTTAAAAACAAAACTAAGATTAAAACATATTTGAGAGCAAGGGGGCCCCCTGGGGTTTCGGGGGCCCTATGCAGCTTGCGTATTCTGCGTATAGAGAGGATCGGCTCTGTGTATATGTGTCAAATCAGTCATTCTCATTAGGCCTCAGAAGGCCGTTCTTAAACCGCACTGTCAACAGAAAGCCACAGTTTACAATTCATAATCAAGATTGATCAAAGCTGACACTTTGTGGTCAAAAATGCCACCTCTTGCATTTGCCTGTATGATTGATTGAGTGAGGCTGAACGGTGTCAGGTGGAATTTATCCTTTAGCTCAAACCACAGAATGAAGAGCACTGTCTCGACTGCCATATGATCACACTAGTGAGCATTAGCACTGAGTGCAATTGTTCTTCCTATAAACTCACACAGAAGTCCATTATCTTGCTTTACTGTAAGATTTACGTTCAACCTTTAGAGAAAAACAGCACTAGCAGATTTGACCACTCAAGCATGGGATATTCTCCTCCCTCTTTGTGGAAGAAGCCTTCCTTTGTTTTGTTTTTTTACACCACCTCTGATGTCTATGATGTTCTCTGCCCACTGACTGACATATTACAAATTATTTTTATCACAAACTACACAGTTGAGTACAGCTGGAAACAGCTAGCAGCAGAAATTGGTGAATAGATGACGCTTTTGGCCATCAAATGCGACCTCCAGAACGTGCAGCCTTCGAAATGAGAGAGAGCACATGTATTGTCATTAACAACTATCTGGGAAGAGAACTTAAAATGTGAAAAGTTTATTCAAGGGCACAACAATGCCATGGATTTCTTATTTTAGTACAGCATTCCATCCACATCAGCCGGAGATGTGCATGTGCGAGGAACTGAACATATATCTATATCATGTTTTTTTTTTTTTTTTTAAGGTTCATTGACTCTATAACAGAGAATATGTCTTTATGGGTGGAGATCTATAGAGATGTGCAAATCAGAGAGCATTTTTGATTCCACTTTCAATTAATAAATTCCAACCAGCAGTTGCAACCAACTTCAGTGTTGTGACATATTTCCAAGGGAAACTAAATATACTTGGCTTAATTTGAGGGCACCTACTCTCCATCTCTTACTCACCTGATGGTTAAAATGAAGTGGTTAAGGATGTTCTACCCTAGCAGGCTAGTTCTACTCTCAAACTGACGTCATTAGATAAGGAACGTTTGCCAGTCCAGAGGGGAAGCACATTTTCAGATTTCAACTAAATGTGTGTTCTCGATTCCACTTTGAATGAAAAAAGTCCATGTGAACCAGCAGTTGCAGCCAACAGAGTAAAAATAATAAATAAAACAGTTCTTAATTTTAGGGCACCTTCTTAAGTAATAGGGTCAATTTTTATTGCATTGCTTTTGAAATAAGGTATCAATATAGATTACACAAGAAGGTCGATGCACACTTTGAGCTCAGTAGAAATCTAATTGATAATGAACAGATGTTACTGAACATGTCTTCCTATAGTTATCGCTGTGATTGACATGATGGAACATTGCAAAGGTTTTAATGGCTTAAAGGCTCTTTACATTTGCTGTGACTTCTGAAGTACGCTTGTACATAGGCAACTTAATTTGCACATTATCTTTAAAAGAAATTACTGTGCAGATCAATCCCACAAAGTGAGTCATCCGTACCTCCCAATTACAAAAGATTAAAATCAGCAGTGCAGGATGGAAGCACTATTGGTGTACTGGAGTTACTGACAGCACATAAAAAGAGAGCAATTTTGGAAGCAAGTACAAAGATCTATCACTGGTTTCATATTCAAAAGATTTAAATGAGGTTGCTTTTGACCCATAGCAGTGGTACGATGCCATTTGTAAAGATTTACAAATATGCAAATACATTCTCTGGAACGCTGGAGCGCCTGGTAGCACTGAGGGAACTGGGTCCCTCATGATTAAGATCTGCATCCTACACCAGGTGAGCTAGTCCCCAGAGACTTTTCATCTTACTGATGCTTTCCAGGCTTCTCGTCTCTTGAAAATGACAAAAAGCATCCCTTTATGAGCTGACTGCATTTATTTATTCTGGGACGGGTTTATGGCAAAGAAATTATGTCTCTATGCATGTCCTCCAAATTCTGAGGAGGTATTTATTTATTTAAATAATTTTGGTACCTTATTCCACACACTTAAACTGAACTATGTTGTTTAAAATTCCATCTCAGTATGTTATGCACTCAGTAATGTAAACGCTTTTTTCTTTACATCTAATAAAGAGCAACCCACTGGGCAGTGTGATTTAGAGTTGGGTTGTGGGTTTTTAATGAAGGGAAAAAAAGATTTCCTGCTTCCAGGTGAACCACCTATGCATTGTTTCATAATTAATAAGCTAATAAAGACACTAGAGAAAACCTAAAGCTTCTGCTGAACTCTCAGAGGTAATTAGCACCTCTATAAGCATGCAACTTCACAGAATCCTCCTGAATAATTGTTTCTCCCACCCAAAGGATTTCATCAAACTCTGTGTGGCGAAACAGAGGAAGGAAAAAGGTGTGGAATTTTCAGCTTCTGTTTAACATTCACTGGAGCCTGAAATGAAACATGGTTTAGACCTGTAAATCCTGAAGTGGTATATATCGCTGCTTGTTTTTAAACACCGACCATGTGGATCACAAAATATCATCTATTTTGCTATTAAAGCAAGGAATAAGGGATAAGACAATGCCAACACAACAATGATGAATAATGGTTGGAGATCATGGACTGGCAAGCTCCAAAAACAACAAAAAAGCACTATACAATTAACATAATAATAGCTACGACTCATGCACTATATTCAAATCAATGTGATATTGCTTTAGTTCAATAAACAGGAAGTTGAAATTGAGTAACCTAGATTTTAGACACAATATTTAAATCAGCGAATCAGTGTTTTTGAACAAATCAACTGAGTTAATGGTTTAATGACTAATGACTCATTCATTAAGGGCTCTAATTTTAAAACGTTTTTTTTTAAATCCCCTTTCACCCTGAGATTCCTGTTGGATTGACGTAGTTCTGCACAGGCCGCTCCCACGATAGTTGATTGACAAGGCTGTCTTACCCTGAGTGAGCTGAGAGCTGTCTGCCATTGTGTCGACTCCGGTGCAGGGGAAGACAAGAATGTCTCAGATTAAGCGAATTAAGTGTTTTGTTGTTGGATGTAATAATGAATATGGCAGTCGTCTTTTACTCCCGACATCTGAGCCGCTGAAGACGCAGAGGATTAACGGTACTTTCGTTTTGAAGGGAATGTGCCGATCCCCGATCTACATAAATGTGTCTATATTCGCCTCACCTATAGAAGAAGTGAGTATAAGGGTTTTTATCAATCATTGAACATTTATTTTCCTAATAATGTGCAAGTTAGCCAGTTTCGCGGCTGAAGTTTATAGTCTGCTCATCACTCCACAGAAGAGAGGGGCGGGGTCAGCAGAGCTCATTAGCATTTAAAGCAACATGGATCAAAAAACAGCGCATTGAAAACAGAGCTGTTTTTGACAGGGTAAAACTGTTTTTTTACACTACCATTGAGAAATTTTAACCAAAGTATGTTATAGACTTTCATTAAGACCCTAAATCAGGGGTCAGCAAGTAAATTTGGCATCGGGCCCCCCAAAATATGCTCCACTAGATTGCGGGCCAGAACTTAGTCAAGGGATAATTAAAAAAATGTAATTGATGAAAAATGCAACTAATCTAATCTTCATTAACCAACTTGCAACACAGAGCGCCTTGCTAAAACCCACATATGTGGGATATGCGTAATGGATAAAAATAACTCAAAAAATAAAAGAGGACTTGAATAAGCCCATTAATGGCATGTTTGAGTCATGCTCTTAACGAACTATGTTTTATTTCCTCTTTCCATATTGTGAATAATAAATGTGTATCATTTTAATTTGCTTGCTACACAATGGAGCCTAACGTAATGTAATAATTATTTGAGGTAGCCTACTTTTACACTCAGAATTAATTCCTTGGCATCCTCACATACTAAACTACATTTATTTTAATTGTTTGCATGCTGGAGGTACGCAATTACGTCGTGTGCAGAGTGATGTTAACATTAAAGCTAGCTGGTGAGAGAAATGACTCACTATCAAAGAGTCTAAAGAGGAAAGTTGACAGTGAAAATAAGGCATACAAAGAAGAATGGAAAGACAACTATGCGGTTATCCTACCTAGTTTTGTGAATGCAAAAGATAATTGATTAGTTCACCTTTCGAGTCTTTCGAGTCGTAATTCCAGTACAGAACCTATTGGATGTTGCGCATGCGCGACTGAACGAATCACTCCCCGAGATGACTCATTCTTCCCGAGTCACATTAAAGATTCAAGAACGGCCCATCACTTGTGAGTAACTGTTGCTGTCATGACAGATCTATTTCAGAACCAGCCGCTATCAAAATAATGTGTCTGCGGGTACTGGCAAGATATTATTGCTGGCGGGCCAGTTTTGGCCCGTGGGCCGCCTGTTACCGACCACTGCCCTAAAGAATCATATAAACTTCTGGAAAATGGGCATCCGATGACCCCTTTAACAATCTAAGCACATGATCTAAAATCGCAAGGCGCAGGTGCACTTAGGGCATGTCTAAATTCACTTTTGCTAGTTTAATGACAGGAAAAATGGTTGGCGCACCTGGTGCTAAAAGGGTTGTCCCTTTTCCCTTAATGAGTAATGGGTGTGTTTTGGGCATAACGTGCAATAAACCAATCTCCCATTCACTTTAAGAGCCAGTTGCGCTCGCACCATGGTGGATGTGCTATTTACTCAGCAGAATTTACAAGAGCAAAGACTGAACACGTCTCCAAAGAGAAAATGGAGCTGCTCATGCACAAGGTAGCCTAATTCTGATACATGTAATTACTATCCATTATGACATGTGGGCATTTTTATGTTTATGTAGCTTCTACAACAATAATCTTTTACACTGTAATCCTTTCATTTTTAACATTTAGCATGTTTGTGTGCTGCTGCGCGTCCCTGTGTGTGTGTAATAAGCAGAGTGTACATGTGTTGTAGACCCACCTATAGGCACATATTTCCAACGCACTCTTTAAATAACAAAAAATACTGCACAATTTACTATAGACCAGGTTTTAGTTGGTCAATGGCGCAGTCTATTTAATTTGCCTCAAATAGCAACACGCCAACAATGCGCCAGAACACACCTCATTTTCAGACCAACACGCCTATGAGCGCACAAATGGGTGCAAATGCATTTGCTATTTAAACAACGTGAAACAGGACATGACAATTATAACTGCGTCAGGCTGAAACTAGCAAAAAAAACTTGCGTCGCTCCTGGCGCCGCGTTGCACTGGTGTATGATTGTCACGGTGCACACAGAACATGGAACACGAAGACGAGGAGTAAACTCAAAATAACAGTCTTTAATATAAACAAGGCAGGGCAAGAAAAGGCAAGGCAGACACACAGGAACACCGGTTGTAAAAAGTAGACCAGACAAAAACTAACTGAACAGATAGGAACTAAATACACAGGATAATCACGAACATAATCAAACACAGCTGGGAAATAATTAACTGATAATCACACAGGACGAGGACAGGAAACAAACCAAATAAGGGCATACAAGAGGGAAACACATGACACCACAGACTGTAAAAAAAGATGGACGACGCATCTCCGCTTCCACTATAGAAAAGTGAAGCGAATACATCTTAGTATGGCCACTGCCACAGGTGGAGCCGCGGAATAAAACTCCCGCCAAAACTCCCACAGACCCAATTAGCCATAACGACACGCCCTGTTTTTATAGCATCAAATAACTAGCTAAAATCAAACTTATCACAAAAACGAACATTTGAACATATATATCAGTGTGATAACAACTACCTTAAATGACCAAAACCATATTTCGGAAAATTATATTGGAAGTGTAATTAATTTTTTTATTTTGACTGAAGTCCCATTAGTTTATACGGAGAGAGTGTGGTTTATGACCTGTACTGCAGCCAGCCACCAGGGGGTGATAAAAGAGCCCGCAGCTTCACTTTTAAGGATGAGTGAGACACATCCGCATGACACACACAACGCATGCCTGACAATGATAGGGCCCTTAGACAGTCATCCCTTTTATTCGTTCTTGAATGAATCAGGGTTTATATACGAATCAGTTCAGTGGATGATTCAAAGTTTAGTTCCTAAATGATTTGCTTGTTTTGAATGAATCAGTTTAATGAATGTTTTAATGACTCGTTCATAAAGAGGATCGCTTGTCACTACCTACTGGTGGAACAATGTGGCAAACTTGCTGAAAAAAGTGAACTATTCCTTCAAAGTTTTCAAGATATGAAATGTATTATTGTTTCAGATAGACTTATAGAATGTATAATACATATTATCTGTTCATGAACATCTTGGGCAGTATTCTTGAAGTAAAAATGACAATGTAAAATAAATCCATCCACTGGGGCGAGTTTCCGAGTTTGATATTCCGAAGCACACGGAAATTTGAGGAAACAATTCATATTCTGAAATATGTGTGCTTTGAGATCTAAAGCCAATTTCACATGGACAGATGAAATATTGATTTAAGTAGCTGAAACCCCATAGCTGCATTTGTTTTGCTTAAAACATCACATCATTCAGTTTACCCAGTGCAAACCCTTACAAATAGACCTTTGTGTAAAGACATGGCAACAGATTCCTTCCTGCGAGAGGCTTTAAGTTATTTATTTAAATCACTTTTACTTTATGAAATTCTTTATTAAAGAAATAACTAATGTGCATTTGTGCTTGTGTCCAGTCCAGTCCAGGCCAGCAGATCACCACCGTGACTCTGGCCTACATTTGAAACCTGATTGCAAACCGCAAGACAATGTACTACTAGTAGATACCATCAGTGCCGTCACTCGTCTAGAGCAGGAATAAAACAGGTAACAGAATACTTAAAGCTCTAGCTCATCTATCATGCATTGAAATTACAGTCAAGTCAGCGGCAGGTCACCTGAGACTGGGATTCTTTATCATCATGGTAGAAATGTATGTCTACCGCAGGATCAAACTACTATGACACTAATCCTGTCTCCATCCCAATGTAACTCCTGATATTATATATGCATGATGAGATCAAAGACCTGCAGAGACATTTCATTGATTGTGTGGAGGTACTTGTGTATGTGTGTGAGATTCAGTCTTTTGCACAAGGTTGTTTCCTTACATTATTTGATCAGTTAAGATGTAACAAGAGTCATCAGAGAGCAGTAAAACATAATAGAAAATTTAATTAAAATCTGGACTTATAACAGGTCTAGGCTAAAAACGATATGCCTGGTCAATATAGTTAAAAATATATGCCAAAAATGGGACATTTCTCATTTTTAAATACTGCATTCTCCTAATAAGCACTAATATGTAGTACACTCCTATAATTTTAGATATATTTAATCTTGTAATGCAAGATACATATCTTATGGCATAAAGCTGACTCTTCTTGTGGAAATGCTCCCAGAATCTGCACGACTGAACAAGCAGTTTTTTTTAAACAAAATGCATTATTGCATTATTTCCTTCTTTGGCCTTTCTAACTCTATTTACCAAACTTGCAAGCATGGCAGCATCGCACTGCTCATCACTTTAGGTCATGTTTGCAGGTAAGCATTTGAGGGCATTTGATTTACTCCTACCATTAGTGTTTTGAAAGGCAGGAGACTGTAGCTGTAAACTGTGAAGAAAGATGGACAGCAAACATAGTTTTCCAAGTGATTATCTCACCCCTGGGACTCTTCCCTATGTGCTGTTAAAACGTGCAGCTCAAATATGAAGAAATAAACAACAAAAAGATTGGAAGGGTCATGTTTGCATAAAGCTGGCCTTTAATAGCTCACAACTACGGCCTGCAGGTTGCAGCAACTCGATAATGCATTTTCAAACAATATTAGAAAAATACTATTTATCTCGAGAGTTCTTTTTTGCACAAGTAAATGCAAATTCAGGCCGTTGTGGTTTAACAAAAAAATACCTTCAACATTCCAACCAACAAAAGACATCTCCATTACATTGGCTTCATGTTTTACTTCTAGATAAAAGCTTGTTTCTTCCCTTATGAAAAATAAGTTTATTCAAGTGTGCTATTTGTATACTTCTTTTAAACTAAAAATAGGAAAGTATACTTATAGTCTACTTTTATGTACTTCTCAGAAACTGACTTTATGTACTTCTAATAAATATACTTAAAATGACATTTAAGTATACCTGACTTATACAGAGAAAAAGTCTAAATATATTTGAGCTATACTTGTGCTCCTAGATCCGTGTTTTCGTTGCTATACGGTAGGGGGGGCGCTAGTACACATCTTCTGTACAGAATTTCCAAAAAACACAAGTGAAGAAGAAAAAGAAACAACAGGGGCACGTTCAAGCTCACACCGGTGCCCAACGTTTTGCTATGGTTTCCGGGTTGAACGACATGTTGGTGGGTGTGTCAAAAATATCAGCCCAATCAGCAGTAACGTGTATATGAACCACGCGGTATTAAAGAGACCGCTCGCACAATGGGTCCAAGTGAGGTCATTTAATATGTGTCTGCTGCAGCTCGGTATACGCAACAATTGATGATATTAGAAGACATGCTTGTTATAAGAGTTTTATAGTAATATAGCATAGCAACATGATGATGATAAATTTGTAAGTAAAGGTAATTGACATCTAAATAAATTAATAGAGCAAGTATATTGTTTTCACATTTTTATTTACATTAAAGCAAAATAGCTGAAATAATAAGAGCACAAGTATATATCTGGAACTTCTTTAAGTCTGTCTAAATATAATTTAGTATCATGTAGTAATTGCAATGTCTTCTGGTCCATATCATTTCCTTAGGAAGGTGTGCTAGACACTGATTAATGTACATAAAAATACTATACATATTTATATATTTTGCTATTGTATTATGGAGTGACACTTTCATAAACTTTTCTATGCTCCTCTGATTATATAATGGTAAATATTACAATATCATAGCACAACAACAGTGATCAGCAATAATTTATACTCACAATAAAAATATCATATGATCATAACAAGTCTCGGAGGTAAGAAGTGGATTATCCTTCTCCTGAAATGTCTTTTCATCCTGAAATGCGAGGCTGGATCTCAGGAACCACAGTTTCCACAAATCCCTTCACTCGATTATCATTCTTGACGGCAAGGGCCTGTAACATCGAGCATAAGGATTTCATAGGCTCCGAAAATTCTTAGACACATAGTTGACTTCATCAGAAAGGGTGTTCAAGGCAACACGTTTAAAAAGTTTTGCACCGTTTTTCGGTGCTGAACGCAGCCCGGATAATTCCATGTGTAATCTAACATGATCATCTGACATAAAACAGCATCAAAAATGTGTAACGTTATGGAATAAAATGTCGACCAATGAAGAGGTAATAATGACTTTCAAGCTTTGGGGTGTTGATCGACTCCATTCATATACTTTTTTCAGCTTTTTGTTCAAAATGTTGTTTATTTCTTTACTTTTTATTTATGAGACTTACCAACATTCAAGTGTTTAAAAAAAAATTGCACGAAGCTAGAATAAAATATTTTTGTTTACAAGCAGATACCCTGTTCTTTCTTTTGATGTTTTGTATGTTCATGTATGCATATAACAAAATATATACAAATTAATACCTAAATAGGGACATAGTAGTATACTTAAAGTATGATGTAAAGTTTACTTAAAGAAAACTTATGAGTATACTTGCTGTATAAATCTACTAAACTAGTAGTTTACTGAGACTATACTCCAAAGTGTAGTAAAAATATTACTACAAGTATTTAATTAGTAAACTATCAGTATACCTATAAGTTCACTTTTAGTATAGTTGCAGTACAAGCTCAAAGTTTACTACTTTTATAAAGTATACTTAAATGTATACTTTTATATACTAGAAAATGGGCCAATTTAGTCTCAAGGAGTATTGAAATAGTACACTTACAAGTATACTACTAGTACACTGATATTTGTATACTTAAAAATATACTTAAACTTTACTTACGTATACTTAATAAAATAAACTTTACTACTTTTTGGTGAGGGTTATTATAATGCACTTAAACAGATAACATGTTACAAGCAGATTCTCATGCAATCTGTTGAATGAACTGTCAGGCCTGACTCGTGTGCTGTGCTCTGAAGTAAAGTGCAAACAGAGTTTGAATCTTGGTACGTGGTTCGTTTGGATCCTGTCTAAATAAAGGCAAAATGCTACAAGTAGAGCATTCTCGCAATTCTACATAAGTGTTAAAACATCACAACTTAAGCAACTAAAAACTGGAGCTAAAACTATGAAATGTTGGCCTCAAAACTGGGGAGAAGAGAAAGCTTTGATGTTACACATGTTAATCATCCAGTTAGACTCAAGTAGAGCGATTAAATGAGCCTGTTGAGTCCCGCAAGGTTTTAATCAAGCCTTTCTTCTTATTTTTGTTACACTTTTCTTTCTTAAAACCTTACATACATCAACTTCACATGTGTCTAAAGTGGGTCAGCCTTCGCTTCCCAAGTCACCACAATAATGGCGAGTCAACGCATTTATCATTGTGTTCATTATTCCCTCAACAGCATCATGGCCACAAACTATTTCTCAGAAAACCTTTTGAAGAAAAATGATTTGTGCTAATGAATTTCATGCCTGTGAAGTTCTTCACCATCTATATTCCTCAAGTTAAGTGCTTCAGTCATTTGTGTAAAATGTACGTTTGTGTATGTCAATCTCATTTAATTGTCTTGTCTTATTTTTAGAATCCCATGCATCTTCTATTTTCCCATGTTTTGCACTCTTGCTCTGGTTTAATGCTGTGCTTACCAAAGATCAAGATATTATTCAGAATTTAAAAGAATAGTGCGCTCAAAAATGAAAATCTTCTTAAAATTTACTTACCATTAGGCAAAACAAGATGTAGAAATTTAGCATTACGTCACTTATTCACTAAGGGGCCATTCACACAGAACGCGTCTTTGCGTCTAAAAACACAAGACACAGCGCTCAGGAGTGTTTTTTTTTTTTAAAGTACAGCTTAGAACGCAAGGAAATAATAAAAAAATAGGCAAACAGCAGAATTTAACAAGTTGTGATAATCGCTTGAAGAAATGTTATATAATTAAATAATCAGGACTCAGCTACTATGAGCATGCTCATACTCTGCCATGTTGCCGTCAAATAAAACAGCTGTCATGCCAACTTGCTAGCTCGCAATGCTTGCCGCAGCTAAAGTTAACAGTAGCTGTGTCTGAAACCACTCCCAGTGCACTATATCGGGTGTTAGCCATTTTGTAGTGCTGTCCGAATTCTGAGTGAACGACATCATTCTCTACATTCGTTTACTACTTTTTACCACTCGCTAAAGCACTATTTCCAACAATCCAATGCGGAGAACCATCGAGCTGGAAGGGAGAGCGGGAGGGAGCGAGTTTGAATGAGAGATGCTGTTTAATCTACAAAAAGGATTATAATTTGGTTGATATTTAAAAATGTTTGTTGGTAGCTTATTCATTTGATGTCAAATTAACGGTTGCCTGAGGGCGCTCTACGGCCATTGTCATCTTATCTGAATGCAAAAACGCTGCTCGGGAGAGTGTTTCAAAATACTACAAACAATAAATACGTAAAATAATGAACGTGCTTATGTGAGTTTATTTTTGTTGACAGTATTTTAATAGTATTTAATGATTAAGACCATATCAGGATTACAAAATAAATGAAAACACAAAGCTGATTACAATATAAAGTAATTTTAAGTGTTATTGCTATTAATATGATTTTCTAAAATGTGGTAGGCTACATGTAATATAAAAGTACATATGTGACAAAGAAGTTCTCAACAGCCAGCCAAGTCTCACGTGCAGTGTACACGTCACCTTCCGAATCCGTTCACTTCATTTCGTTCACTCCTTCTGATATAGTCCACTCAACTGCCATACACTATATAGGGATTATTTGTGCTCATTAGCATTTAAAGAAACATGCACTAAAATGGCTTGCTGTGTATAGAGCTATTTTTGACAGGGTAAAAGGGTGTTGTCTTACATACTATTGAGAAATTTTAACTAAAGTATGTTATAGACTTTTCATTAAGACCCAAAAGAATCATATGGAAAATGGGCATTCAATGACCCCTTTTAGGAGCAAATATTACTATTCAAAAGTACTATTATGCATCCTTTAGGGCAGTGGTTCTCAACCACATTCCTGGAGGACCCTCAACACTGCGCATTTTGCATGTCACCTGCTCATTAGTTGCTAAACAGATAATTTCATCCAGGGTTGTTCCTGGATGGAACAACAGCTACGCTAATTGTCTTTATTTGTTTTTCTGTTTCTGCCATGGGATTAACATCCCGTGGTAACTAGGAATTACACAAGCTTCAATCTGGATCCAACCCTTAAATGATCTGAGATGACCGAACACCTGAGAAGAGATGATGACAACCCCTCGGAGGACCTCAGAGGAAGCCAACCATCAGCGATTATACTGAATTAACCAAATTTTGCCATAAGTGAATTATATTGAGTTTCTACAATATAAATCTATTTTAGAAACTTAATTTAATGTGGAGTTGCTTTGCAATGATTGTATCGTAAAAAAACGCTATATAAATAATCTTGAATTTAATTGAATTGAATAGTAGAGACTCACAGACTTGAAATGGGTGTGTCAGACAAAGGAGACATGAGAAATTTGCAGTTTTGGGGGTCCTCCAGGAATGTGGTTGAGAACCACTGCTTTAGGGGTCATTTTTTTCTAACAGTGCATAATAACACTTTCTCCAGGGAAAAGTTGTCCTTTGACATCAAAATCCACCAACATATTTGGTTTTGCTTGTGAATTGAGCTTGATCTGTGCATATTTTTCTTTTGATTCTTTTTTTTTTTTGGGGGGGGGGACTATTCCAAAGTCAAAAACCAAATATGTTTAGAACATTTCTAAAAATGGGAGTATTGGACTGGACTGGTCTTGTCAGGTTAACCAACACAATGTCATGGCAGTTCATAACTTTGTCTAAGTTTTGGTTACTTATGCACAGTGGTTATGGTTAGGGGTGCACTTTCATGCTTATAAAAAGAAGCTTTTGTGTAATTCACATCATAAAAATTCATATGGAAACGCCACATCAAAACATAGTTGTTTTCCTGTGAGATTGTGGCGAGATAACTGGTTCATATTGATTTAACTATTGTTAATTTGCCAGACCACTTAGTCTAAACCTAAAAAAGAGTCAAAACAGCATTGAAAATTATTATTCATGTCAGGCCACTGATGTTTACCGTTCAAACCCCATGGAGAGGAGTAGATTAGTTCCATCACATACTTGAGAGGTTTTGAAGGAGTATTTTCTGAAAGGCTAACACTCTCCGATCTATCGGTGAAGCCTGGCTCACTAAGTCCTGCACCTCAGGAGGATTGCCTTTGAAAAGCTAAAGTAGGAATATCTATTTGGGGCACATAAAACCACTGATCCATTTTTACTCTTTCTCCTTCTCTCCTATTGGTCACAAGAAACATTTTCCCACTCCACACTCTTACTATTAAACTGTTTACTTTCGTGTTAAGGGAGTTGCTGCATAATTCATTGAGCGGATATTAGTCTCATTGATTACATTCCAGTCACACATTTTTAGATATGTACGGAGAATCTTTAAACCCCCTAGAGTGTGTTCAACAGATGAACGTGCCATTTCCTCGACACAGCACCTTCTTGCGCTTCAACCTTCATCTTGGCTCTGTAAAGTGACCTTAAGTAAGTATCAACCTTTCCTGACACTAACATGACGTCGCTCAATAGAGGTTTTTTTTCTACAAACGAAGGCTGAATTCAGACAGCAGACCTGCCCAAAGCTTTTCAAAGCCGACACATTCTCCAAGGCACCATGAGCTGTCTGACAGGTTATCAAAATGTGTCTAAGATGATTTAATCCTCCCCTCACAAGCTTGTCGAAATGCCAGAAGAATATGTCAGTCTCCTTATTATGATGTTCTAAAATGTAATGAACTTTTTTTCCTCAAACATTTTTTGACCTCTAAAATTCCCTTAAATTCAAGAGAATCTCTGCCAATCAGTCACTGATGAGCAGCCAATTGATTAAAATAGTAGTCAATTAAGAATCTAGGGGTGGCCAGATGTGGTTCTTCATCCCATGTTATGGACCAATTGAATGAGGTTGTGAAAATAATTTGATTGCATGCTTGATTAACATTAAAGTTAGAGTTAGATACCAGAAAAAAAATCTATTGTTTTTCCCTGTGGTGGTAACGATTTGAGCCATTTTTGTAATGTATTTGTAATCCTTAAAATATATTTTTAATTTGTTCTTCAGGCAAAACTATATGTTCAGGTCTCATTCAATGAGAAATCTGCTGTCATTTATCCTGCAACCGCTTTATTTATTAGAGTCTAATATTGAACGATAATTCAGTGTATGATCTATATAATATGCATTCAGTTACTATGACTACAGAGATCTGACAGGCTTTTTAAATTATTGAACTAAATAAAATTAATTTCACAATGTGTTGCTTTTATTATTCATCTTCCAGTATTTATAGAATTATCAATCTATACTCTGTTTGATGAACGCAGATACACAACTGTCTTACTTTGCAGTCCTAAAATAATATTTACACTGTAAAAAGTGATTTATTTAATAAGTTTAAGGCAATGGGTTTCCTATTTTTTTTAAGTTAAGTTAACTAATCACTTTTTAAACATTTATAAAAATGTAAACTCTTAAGATGTTTTATGATACAGAATCAACTCTATGTTTATCTATTTATCCAAATGAGTAAAGTATTTTCTGGGGAATAAAATATTCTAAATTACATATCCAGCACATCTGTAGTCTTATATTTACTACTAAAAAGAATGAATGGTTATGATGAATAAACAAGAACAAGTAATAAAAAACTGCTATATAATTGTGGACTCAGTGTGAAGCTCTGATTCCAAACAGAGAGTCTTAAAATATGCAGATCCTTGAAAGCACATCTATATCTCGCCATATTGAGTCTGTCTGATGGAAATCATTGACGGCACCCATTGATCCCTCATCATGTCTCTGTGACATTTACTCATTTAAAGGCAAACAACTCTTCGACATCCAGCATTGCTCGGCAGTTTGGCAAATTACTTGTGTTACACAACATGACTAATGAATCACTACCAAACTTGATTCTGTGGGCAGATCTTTTCACATTTAAAGACATAATTGAGTTGGTGATGGTAGTAATTATAGGGCTGGGACTTGTTTGACAACTGTGTATTCAGGCTTAAAACATTAAGACTCTGATTTTGTGCTGTTAAAAATAAGAGATTGAGGACTTTCTGTATTCATCTGCCTACATGCTTTATTATGCTCATGTCATGAGTTTAACTTCAAATTGATTAGCACAAACTCGGGAGCTCGTCCATCAAGTTCTGTGTCCACCAACTCCAGATCATTAAAAGAGGGAAAAAATAGTGAAAGAGAGAATGGAGGAGGAACAGGCTTCCATATCTGCATCCTTTGGTAAAGTTCTTGTATAAAATGCAATACTGGTGATAGACAGGGACATTAATAGACTTTCGTCCAAATTGGAGTACAGGCCCCCATCAAAAATATCTCAATATTTGATACTCTTTTTTTAGATTTATATACTGGTTTTGCAGAACAGAGTGGAGCTGCTTCATTACTAACAAATGATAAAAGACATTAGCAATTTTATTTCTTACAATGGATTGCATGTAAATATCTCATTCATGCTCTTTTTGTTTTCTGTCTCATATCCTGTTACTATTTCTGTGTGAGAAACCACTGCAAACAACTGAGCTGTCCAATTAATCAAAATTTATCACAGACCTTTATGCAAACCCATTTGACCAATTAGATCAAAAGAGTGACTAATCTGCAAATCTGCCATTGCTAATTTAGATTATAAATCGTCAAAAGAAAATCCATATGAAATGATTGCTGAAGTGTTATAAAGGAAATGATTGTCAGGTCTGTATATGGTAATCTCCACCGTGAGACAAGGATCTGTCAGTCATTTTTTTCCTGGGGCACAATGGTATTTTTCAGTGAGTCTTTCTGCAGGTTACATCACCAGTAGGCAGCGACAAGTGACACGTCTTTATGAGTGAGTCACAACACCATTCATTTATTGATTAATTCATTAAAAAACACTGATTCACTCAAGTAATGAATCAAGCTTCTGCATTAATTAGTAAATAATTTTAATCACATTTGTTTATTAAATTACTCATTCAGGAGAGAAACTTTGCTACTGTGTTGCTTGGAGGCAGAGAGGTTATATCCTAATAGGCATACTTCCCTTATGACTGTATGTAGCTCCACCCCTTTTCATCACTGTGCTCTTTGTCTTCCACACACTGTAAAACCTGATAAGTTAAGAATACTCAAAACATTTGAGGAAACTTATTGCGTCAAAACATTTGTGTAAATGAACAAAAAATTTTTTTTGTTATTAGAGCTTAACATTTTTATGACAAGTGGGGCGGGGCTGAGAGCCATGGGGCCCAAGCCAAGCCTCGCTTCCATGGTCCCACCCCATTCTTCACAATGACAATTATATACAATTTGCTTCCATAAACGTCACATTCATCTGGATCTTTTTCTTTTCATTCATATCTAGTGCTGGTTAGCAAAAGCACCAGCGCGTACTGATGCAGTTAACAAAACTACTAGGATGTACTAGGATTTGCTCCTCCATCCCTGCTACTTTGGACCCTCTTCAGTTTGCCTACCGCCCAAATAGGTCTACTGATGATGCCATCTCTCAGGTCCTGCATTCGTCCCTCTCACACATTGACAGCAAAAATGGCAACTATGTCAGGCTGCTATTCATTGACTATAGCTCAGCTTTCAATACTATAGTCCCCATCAAGCTAGCTGTTAAACTCTCAGACCTCGGCCTAAACACTTCACTCTGTGACTGGATTCAAGACTTCCTCACCGGCAGACCTCAAGTGGTGAAAATGGGCCAATTCACCTCCAACTCCATCACCCTGAACATAGGAGCCCCACAGTGGTCTCTGACGTCTCTAAAGAGCAGCTGCTCTACTCCACTTCTGCTACTGTGGTTCTGGGCCTCAACACATATGATTGACAACTATCTCTCTCTGGAACATGCAAAACTCTGATCGTCTGAGCAAAACAGCACTGCTGCTTATGATCACCTGTCTCTATCCTGCTTCAAACCTCGGTGTCTTGACCTGCAGTGTGGCATCTCAGACTCAGGACTGGCAAAAACCAGCGCATCTCAGCTGAGGAAATTCTCTAAAAATCTCATTGAGGAGCTCAAATCAGGACTGCAAACCCTGGTAACCGTCTTTTCTGTTTACTGCCATCTGGCAAGCGCTTCAGGAGCATGATGGCAAAAACTGAGAGACTGAGGAGGAGCTTCTTCCCTCAGGCCATCAGGCTCCTAAACTCAAACTCGGTCAAATAACATTTACAGGACTCAATTTAATAAACTGTAAAACATTCATTACTCTCCATCATCCGCATTGCTGCTATGTGTACATACCCAGTACAACCTGTTTGCACATTCTTCTTGCACATCCCTGTTTATATTATTATTTATTAAGTCCACAGTATACTGTATTGCACATTTTATTGTATTGCACATTTTACTCCTTATTTTTATTTGTACCTATATTTATATATATTCTCTTGTGTTATGTTTCATTTTTTTGCACTGTCCATTGAGCGGACCTGTCCTGATTTACATTTCACTACTGATTATATCCTGTATAATTGAGTATGTGACGAATAAAAGAACCTTGAACCTTGAAAAAGACTCTCAATATACCTTTGCATGTAAACAGTCAAGCAACATATGTAGCCTTAACATGATGTTGTCCATCCTAAACCTAACCAAAGGCTCTACTTTTCACCGCAATGGTAACACTACAAAACCAACATAACAGAAACCTATGTAAATTCTAACATAACACAACATTTAAGTACTAACTTCTGTCTCCCTATGTTAATCTTGTGCAAAAACACACAGTTACTCACCCAACACATTTCATTCATGCTTCAAAACCTAGTTATCATGTCAGTAATTTGGCCAAGGCTGACATGTTATAAAATCTGCTTCAAACATTACAATGCTCATGATAACTTTCATTAATGCTACAATAAGTAAGTCCACTTCACCAGCCAATTACTCTAATAACATTAATGCTACCGAGCTTAAAAAACAGAAGCTCAAATATGGTTGCAGACTTGTTTCTCTGATGCATACCGTCTAGGAGAAAATTATCAAATGCTATCTATCAATAGACAAAGTAACTGGAAATGTTACTTCTGAAATGTAAATTTCTTCTAAATTGCTTTTCAAGTTACTGTTGTATTTGAATAAAGCAATATCTCACTTGTAGTTGATTAATTAGTGACACTCTTGCTCCTCACCCACATCATGTCATTCCTAAACCAGCATCTTTTGGGAGCCACTTACAGTAAAGAGAGTCCTGCGGGAACAATAGGAGGATAAATAAATGATGACAGAATCAAAATGTTTACTGATAAAATATCATTGATATTTAGTAACCATAAACTCAATTGAAAGTGTTTACATAAAATAATAACAATAAAAATAGTGTTAAAATAATGTGCTAAGTACAAAAAAAATAAGTGTAGGATGTAACAATGGTGTACAATGATGGAAAACTCTAATTATTGCAGATGGACGAGACAAAATGAAAGAATGCAGTGGCAAATACTGTACAACATCAGTCTTTGACTCTCATAGTAGACCTATGTGTGGCAGGGGATTTGAGATATGAGAACCAGGAAAAGCTTTCATATATCAGAGGAAATGTCTCTCTGAGGTGGGGACAGCATGCTGAGGACTACCGAACTAACCCATTCTTCACAGCTCACAAATATCAGACCCTCCTTTCCACAGCCCTATCCTGTCTTTACTGAAACACATCCACTAAGCCTTTGGTGTACGTTTAGTGCTATTGCTTAATGCTGTATTTTGTCACTGCTCCAACTAATGAGCAAAGAAGTGCACTTGGAAAAACTCTGTGGCCTTATTTTTATGTATATTTGACAAAGACCAGCTTTGAGACTGTGTTATGCAAAGTCAGGAGCTTTTAATGTTATATATTTCACATAACAAGATAGTATTCACTGATAGTGGAACATTTTGTAACTTACTAGGAAGGAAAACCTGCGCTGGTTTTACTGTCTCAATACAAGTGAAGCTGCAGTACAGATCTTTGGCTTCTCTATCACCCTCTGTGCTTGAAAAAAAGGAGCAAGAGCAGAATTTACATCCAAAAACTTTCATAGTGCACATTTAATAAACCGTTTTGACAGTATCATCCTTCACTGAAACAGGAAGTTCACTTAAGTTAAGTTGCAGAACTGGACATCATATTTTGCCTCAAGTCAAAATCTCTAAAAGTGTGCTAAGGAAGACATTTGGACTTTCAACATTTTATCTGTCTTCTCAGATGATGAGTGACAAACTATGGCAGGAAGTGAACTAGCTCTCATCCTGGGCTGTCATGGAGAATACGTTTTATTTTAATATGGAGCTACATGGCTGATTGTTAGACTAAACTCTGATATAGCAAAATTTGACAGAGGACCGACTTGCTGACAGCATAATTTTTCTCTCTCTCTCAAAGTCTTCTGACTGATTTAGTCCATCTCTGCCATTTTGTCACTGCTGTGTTGAATCTCTCTCGCTCTGGCTATGGCTGCATGGTCTCTTGCATTGTCCTCAGTGAACCTTCTACAAAGGTTGTGCTGAGACACGCATAATGACCTCCTTTGGGATTTTGGAATCTGTCCATAATGTCTATCTGTTGGCCTTTAGTAGGGAGCCACCTTCTCATGGGTAACAGAAAAAAACACTTGACTTGTGTAGAGTGCTGCCTTGCCTGTGTAAAATCCCAGTCGTGCCACCACAGTGGCTGGAGGATTCAGATGAAGAGAGATCATTATGTGCAATCTTGTTCCATTAGAGCCTTCTTCAAAATGGATGGCTAGCAGAGACAGTTTCTGACATCCCTGCTGTCAAAAGCAGAGCTGGAACACAAAGCAAGGGCTCTCAGAAAACTCACGAAGCAATGTTGTACAATACCTACAGAACAAAATAAATACATGCTTGTTGAACATTAAAAAAATTGGATGTTTTTCTTTTCCTATTGAATTTATTTATTAAATTACTTTAAGAAAATATTTTGACTAAATTTAAAATGGCAAGATGCAATTACTTAAAATTTGGCATCATTCAATTTTTTTTTTTTAAGTAACTAAGCTTTGTATGCAGATAATGTATTTCCCCATTATTTACATATTTTAATGATTCTGCATATTAAATGTTACGCATTTAATAGCATGTAGTTTAGAATAAGTTTGTCTTAAAGTGATAATACGTTTTGTGGTCACACTTTATTTTAAGGTCTAATTCTCGCTATTAAAAAACATTAATTATGAATTTGCCTCAATAACCTCTTAATTTTCTGCTTATTAATAGTAATTAAGGTAGTTTAAGTTTAGGTATTGGGTAGGATTAGGGATATAGAATATGGTCATGCAGAATATGTGTTTTATAAGTACTAATAAACCGCCGATATGTTAATAATAGGCATGCTAATAAGCAGCTAGTTAATAGTGAGAATTTGTCCTTGTACTAAAGTGTTACCAATTTTGTCATCAACACAAATGAAGATATTTTAAAACCTTTTTTTATCCATAAAATAAAAGTCATCTGGGTTCAGTGTTGACCCCACTGACTTTCCTTTTATGGGAAAGAGCAGTTCTTCAAAATATCTTCTTTTGTGGTCTGCAGAAGAAATAGTTTTGGACTGACATGAGGATGAGTAAATGGTGACAAAATTGTTGTTTGGTGAACTACTCGTTTAAACTATTGACAGCTTTGCATGGATATGCATCATTTGAACACTCACTTGACAAAAAAATAATAAAAAAAATAGTGGAAAATGTAACACACACACAATACTTGATCCACGAAACAAAAAGGGTTACACTCAATCAAGTGCTCTTTTTAACAGGACCCCCACACCCCCCAAAAAAGCATGCAAGCCAAAATATCACAAGTCAAAAAGATACTAAAACATGTCAAAAAACAACAAAAGTGTAAACATTAAGACAGTACCACATAACAATGACCTAGTGCATGCTGGGAAAAGGGCAATTGGGACTGAACCGCAAAACTTTGTTTTTCTGTCAGGCCTATAAAAAAAAAAAACACAAAAACAAGAAGAAGAATTGCATCAATCCAAATAACTTGCAATTAAGTTTAATTTACGTTAAGACGGAGAGGTGCATAGAGTGGCCTGAAAGCTATAACTTCAGAACACTTGATCTATGAATGCTTTCTCGGCAGTGTAACATAAGAAATGGGATTCTCAGTGGCATCAACAGATTTGTATATTTAACTTCATTCAACTTCTGCTGTGCCTCTGGCCTGACAGATTTTTCTTAATGCCAAACTCAGAGCATGCATGCAGAAAAATAAATAAATAAATAAAAACGCTAAGGTCTCGGGAAGAAAAAGGCCAACTCAACTTTTTATCCTGGAGCGACTTATAATGATCTGAGAGCTTGCATAAAATGCAAATGCGAGGTTGGTCTAAAGCTTTCAAAGGTCAGAAATGAATGAGGTGCTTTTCATAAAACTCAGTGTGACTCACTGTGCCTTGGGAGCACATACCTGATCATTAATTCAAGCTCACATGGAGTCATTACAGTCCCTCCTGATGAAATCCAGGATCCTCTTACTGATCTCTGTGCACTTCTCTCTTGATTAAAAACAAATCTAACAAAGTCATTGGAATCTATTACAATCATGTCTGCCTGTCAACTATTTGGCACCCCCCACTGAAGTCTACGCAGATTGGTATATTTTCAATTATGCTAATACAATCATCTCGTTTGGATAACATTATTACAGCACTGTGACATTACACTACACTGTCAGCTTGTCATATTTGCGATTACATCTTAATTTCTTTACGAAATTAAAGAGGACAGTGGCTAAATTACCTTTTCAAACATTAATGCACTTAATCAGTTCTCTGGTTATTATTAATAACAATAATCATATTTTTTTTAAATAAAAAGAAACATTATAAGACTTTAAACATGTTAAAATGATAAGTAGCGGCAAGAGGACAGAAGACACTTTGAAGAAATACAGAGCACATGCCCTTGAAATGAGTGGGATGAGGTCAGGTCATTGACAGGAATATAAAACCATCTCTCTCATATGCAATAAGGCTCTATAATTGGAATTTCATCCACTTTTCTATTCTAATAAGTGAACAAAGCATTTCGGAAATCTAAGAGTCAGATATAGCAAACTATGATCTTTTAAACTTTAATGAGCTTTAATGAGCTCAAACTCATGAGCTTGGTGCTCGGTGAAAAGCGGTACAACATAAATCCCAGTGTTTTGAAACATGGATTTTGAAACTATTTCTTCACATCCATGATAGGCACTAGCTTTGATTCAGTTCACTGCTCACATGTTTTCTGCCTCATGCCATTTACAGGGTGAAAAGAACGATCTTCTAATCTCAGCCCTGTTGTTTTATGTTCTCTGCCTAGTTCATTTAGTAGATGTGTTAACTCAAGGAATAAATGAACTGGTTTCAAACTCAAGGTCCACATGCCTTCTGAGGATTCCGGTACACCAGTAATTGCTGTCAGGATTTGACCACAAGTTTCTTTAGAAAATGTACTTTGTTATTATATATGTTTTCATAATCTTTATACTCTCACAGGCATTACATTGCAACTGGTGTAGTGATTGTGAGTTCTTTTTTGTGGGTCAAAACATACCAACCCGATTGCACTAGAAAACAGAACTGTTTTACATTAGAATTCACATGATTTGAGTTGTACAAAAACTTGTAATACTTTTTATTAAGAAAAATGGAAAAAGTCCACTCTTAAACTCTTAAGCCTCAGTCAGACATAAGCATTTAGTATGAAAAATGTGTTTGATATTGTACAGATTCATACACACCTATTTGAAAACCATAACATAGTTAGTTATTAATTGTGAGCCTGGACCACAAAACCAGTCATTAGGGTCAATTTTTTGAAATTGAGATTTTATACGTCATCTGAATAAATAAGCTTTCCATTGATGTGTGGTTTGTTAGGATAGGAGATTATTAGGCCGAGATACAACTATTTGAAAATCTAAATATTGAGAAAATCGCCTTTAAAGTTGTCTAAATGAAGTTCTCAGCAATGCATATTACTAATCAAAAAATTGTTTTTATATATTTACGGTAGGGAATTTATAAAATATCTTCATGGAACATGATCTTTAGTTAATTAATATCCTAAGGATTTTTGGCATAAAAGAAAAATTGATAATTTTGATCCATGCAATGTATTTTTGGCTATTGCTATAAATTACCCGTGCTACTTATGATTGCTTTTGTGGTCCAGGTTCACAACGGTCATGAGAGTGTGTTGCGACTTATAGTGACTTGTTTCATGAATAAATGACTTTTATGAGCATTTTTAGAAAAATCAGTGTGACCACTGTAGCAAGATTCACAAAAATAACTATTCTTAGCCTTGGTTTTCAAAAATATGATTTACCAGTTTAAATTTGTATGAAACACTGCCACACATATTATATGTCCAGCAATATACTTAATTTAAACTGAACTGCATCCCCTTCAGTTTGATTCCAATTCTGATTATCTATACACTGTCCCAATGTAGAGGATTACTTTGAAATATCTTTTACATACTTGTTATGAAAGAAAACAAATAATCTACTCACCAGCTAAGCCTACAAACAGTGACATGCACACAATGGAACTGTGAGAAACACGCTGATCATTTCGAACAATAACGTTCATTCAGGGTAATCTGAATACATTTTGTCCACAGACTGAAATTATCTGAAAACGGAATTACGCCCTCATCTATATACTCAACAAATGTACACCTTGGTCCAAAACAATGGCCTTGAGAAGCCCAGAACCTTGCATGCTGTGATTAAATGACGAATTACTCCCCAGAACCCACAGAGTCAGGAAATGCAGAATAGTTCTCCTGAGGCAAAGTAAACATTATTCTTTTAGTCAGCAGAACTAAAATAAACATTTCGTAATGCAACACTTTACATTCCATTACGGCAGAGCGAGATTGTGTCTGGTTCAATCATAAACATGTTGATATAACCACTACTTGCCAGAGGTTAGGAGGTTAATATGAGGAGACAGCACGGTGCAAATTAAAATGAACCTTGAAAGTTAAAGGGGAACTAGTACACAGTCTGACAGTCTAATTCTGTTGTATCCGATAAATTTAAAGCCATTAAATAATAAATTGTTTTTGAGGTATGCGCAGATCACAGCAGTGTATCTCGCAATACTTTTCAGCAATGGTGTTCCTCATAGCCTGCACATAAACTATGAATGACATATCTCTTTTAATGAATCTTTTTTTTAAATAGTCATGAACTTATACATATTTTTCTGGTGAATCTTTTTCTAAAAGAGCTTACTGCATCCAAAATGGCAGCATACCTAACCAGTATAACAATATGGCATGGGAAATGTTTTAACAAATTAAATAAATGAATTTGTATATGCTAAAAGAAGTTGATTATGTGAGAAAACCACCTCAAATGTCAAAATCAAAAGCCAATAAGCCATTCAAACCCTAGATATTATTTGACTGTGGTAAACTTAGCATGCTAACAATATCATACCGTAGGAAATTTGCCAAATGTTATATCCCTGTTATTTGTTTTCCGAATGTTTGGTCTTACTTGAGTTCTTCATTTTCCATTAAAAAGTTTGAAAACTTCATGTAATTTAATTGGTCATCACAAGAGGGTTATTATTCTCTTAATTAAAGTCCAGCACTAATAGTTAAATAACTCCTTTCACAGAAATGGATTGATTTAATGACTCACCCTTCAAACTCTCAGCCAACTCTGTAATGTTTTGTGGGTGGCAAAGTGACAGCTTTTGTTTTCACTTTCTGACACCAAATAAAGGGAATTACATGGAAGTAACAAAGTAGTTGTTTTTCATCAAGACCAGCATTATTAAAGCGATCTTCAGCATTACGCAATACCATTAGCACCTCATTGTTATACTGAAACACTGTCCTTCTTAATTGCTGTTATTCATTTAAATGTTGTTCAAATTAGTAATAAGAGGCTTACATGCCTATTTTTCCCAGCCCTCATATTTTGCTATTACTGTCAGTCTTCAGCTTTATAAGCTCTTCTGGTTAATACCCATTACCCTTTTATATATATAAGTTATAAACCTGTTATCTATTACTGTTTTGGTCTATTAATATCATAGTTATTATCATAATTGAAAGAAACAAAATTACAGATTTATTTTTGAAAAGTTGTACAACTTTTGTTTAAAAACTGTAATTCAACAACATAATATTTATTTTTTAATCCACTATTCCAGGGTTTACCAAATGGGCTCATGAGCTCTTGAAAATAAAATCATAGGAATTTAAAATTTAAATAAATTAGTTTTTTTAAATAAATCAAAATAAAATATACTAAAAACATTATATATTATATGTATACAAATATTTAGATGGATAGTGTATTAAAGTGAACATGAAAATGTGTTATAAAATTACTAAAATTATAACAAAAAATCTCATGGAAACTATGTATTGTGTTATTATATAAGATTATATTATATTAATTATTTTAGCTAAAAAAAAGTTTGGGAATCCCCGCACAATTCCAATTCATCAAGCCAAAGGTTAAACATTTGTAAAGCTACTGCCACAAACCAGCTTTAAAGATGATGTGTGCAATTTTTTGTTTAATATCTTTTAACACTGCTGATTAATATGCATGGCTTATCAAAAGGTATGAGTTTTGGCATGGGACTATTTGTTTGACGAATGGTAGACAGGTGAAAAATTTGGTAAACCTGTTAAAAAAATCCTTATTTTTGCGCAAGAATTACACATCACACGTTTAACTCAATATCAAACTAAATTCAAAATACATTAATATAACACCATGAAGCTGTCAACAATTCAATTATTTTATTTCTATTTCTTTTACTTTGTGTCATTTTAAACCTTCCACTGTAATTAAAATATCAAACACCACAAACAGAAGGCTTATTGTTTTTATATTGTGGTAGTTTTCACATTTAGATTTTTTAAAAAAGAGAGTAAACTTCCAAAGAAAGTTTCACTTCTGCATTTTCACCACAAACAGTGGACTGTTGAGATCCTGTCAGCACCCTGCCAGCCCCTGTGTGACAGTCCCCGTCTAAGCTCTCTTTCTGATTCACTTTTTCCCCGCTGATATTTCCATATCAGCCACTATCAGTTAATGAGGCCCAGACTGTGGTTCTGCACCTGTGGAGCACTGCAGAATCAATCTGGAGGACTGTGCAGGGATCTTCAGCACCACGGACAGAGATTCAATCATCAACCATGAGCGCAATCCACCTGTAGAAATTCCAGGTACAGTCGCTTGTGTTACCTTGATGATTAGCTCACGGCTATAGCCTCTGATCGAATTTCAGTTCTTTTATAAAACAGGAACTCAGAACTGCCTGTCAAGTAAAGTAGCCCTACACCATACGCAGCATGTGACGTGACCTCTTTTTTCAACACAGCCAGAAATAACTAGATTATACTCAGACACCGCTCAAAGCAATTTGCCGGGTAACGTTTTACAGGCTTGAGGGTCCTTTTTGCTGGTACTTAAAACTTTCTGACCATTCTTATTACACTTTCACCTGACGGCTGAGCAATGGAGGAGGCGTCCAGACAGCTGTTGGACCGAAGCTCCTGCAATCCCACTTTTGTTTGCATTAATACCAAATTATATTACATGAGCATTTCCAAACCTTTACCAGCAGACCAGATACATAGGTGTAAATATTTAGGATGGAGCAGTCAACCGGATATGGGAGACACGTTTAGAAAGACAGAGGCAGCCCTGACAGTTTTGTTGAGACAGGCGAGAAGGAAAAAATATTTTCAACCACTTGCCTTCAATCAGAATTCCTCACCATGTTTGTCAGAGCACTGCCTGCCATCCGTGGGTCTCATCCACCATATTAGCCTGCCTGTCATGGCAATCACTCCACTGTTTGGACATTTCTCTCCATCACTATCTCATTATGAGCCGTCAGTGTTTATGTGTTCCTGACGGCCTTGGCAGGTAATGAAAGAATACCGAGATGCATTTGGTCTCTGTCTCGCCCCACTCAGAGCGACTGGGCTTTTCTAATGAGGGATTGAGTGGGCGTAATGAGACAAGCCTGGTTATTCTGTCGACATGACCTGCCTCTACACAGCTCGCCATAATTTGCAAAAGTTCCCTATGTTTGCCCGTACCACCTGTACGCTGTGGGCAAGAAACACTTGGGTATGCCTCAGGGAGCGCCACACTGCAACCTCTGTGCAACCTATTATACTGCCTGAACCAACATGCTATCTTGTTAAAAATGAATTTCAACCTACGTTCCTTCTGATTTCCTCATCTAATTAGAAGCAAATTACAGAAATGCAGGACGCAGTCATGCTGATGATGATGCATACCTGCACAATACCTAAAAATAGAAGTGGAGTTCACTTCCAGCGTCAATGTAAATTAGGCCATGCTAATTAGCAACAACAAATTCTCAGAATTCACTGCGTCCCGCTGAGCTGGAAAACATCAGGTATTGTTCATTGTACATTAGCATTTCAGAGACATTGAAAAATAAGGCGTAAATTAACTTTATTGGATACCATCAGGTTCTCGCTAGTGTGATGATAACTGTTGGATCTCTTGCCTTCTGTGATAATAAATCCCAAATATGGATTTAATTTGCAGCCATGTGACCGGAAAACAAAAAAACTATTGATTGTTCCTACCACCCATCGGCTGATGTCCCAGCGGACCTCAAATGTAATTTTCTGGGCGAAGACCAAGCTGCAATTTCTCCCATGTGTCTGAGTCTATTGAGATGTGTTCCCTAGAGAGTGGATCCTCCTCACTTCAGTGCTACGGCATTATTCCCTTATCTGCAGTTCTTCCTCCCGTTTCTAGACCACAGTGCACTCCATCAATTTCCCCTGACAGGAAGAAAGAACAGGAACAATGGAAGCAGGCTTTCAGATTTATTGGAAGTCAGTCTCATTTTTATTTTCATTCTGATCAACCCAACAATAGCCATTAAATTACTGTCTTGCTCTGGTCACATCCCCAATGTATTCAGCTGTCATGTGATGGACGTTTGATGACTGCCATGATCCCATTGGGACGAGTTAAGTTTTTAATCCCGGATGCACTCGTGTCAGTTCATATAACGTGTCAAATTTTGAACATACGACTTTAAATGGGAAACATTAGATCATTATGAAACAACCAAACTGAACCATTAATTATACTTGAGCTTCACACACATTCATATCTAATTTGTCTCATTCACTAATAAATTAATTAATGCAGAGAAACATAAAATTTTGCAATTCAACACATTTGGCTCCACTCATTCACAGTGCATTATTAATATATATATATATATATATATTATTCATGTTAACGTCGTTAGAATGGGATAAAAAAAATATCGTTATCTATCTCATAGTTGGGTTGGGACTATATACGCAAAATGACATGTAAGTGCAGAGAAAAGTCTTCGTAAGGCTCATCGTGATAATTGTTAATTTCAGCTGCAATTCAAACACATTTGGCTTTTATCCACATTCTATTATTGTAATTTAGATTATTTGTTACTTTAAGATATATGTTATGCCTTTTTGCAAACAGATTTATTATTGTAAAAAATAAATAAATCATGGATATATAATAATAAATAAATATATATATATATATAAATTGAATGGGAGTCATTCTTGTGAGTGATAAAATTTGTGTGATGATTTGCACATTTTACCCGTTTCAAAGATTTTATTAGAACCATTCTAGATAATAGATAGATAGATAGTAATAGATGAAGATCTAGACAGATAGATAGATAATAGCCCACCTCTAATATATATATAATAATAGATAGATAGATAGATAGATAGAAATTATCATAAAATATGTACGAATTGCCATGAGATCAGGCTGATTATTGTTACTCAGAGATTAAAATAACGTATTTTCAAAATTCTTTTTTTTTCTTTAAAAAGTTGTTTACATTTTTAAATCTAATAAAACCTTCTCCCACTCTCAACTTTATTTCTCACTTCACTATTCTATCTAGTGTGTGCTGGGCAGGGCTTTCATAGCTTTCCCAAACACAGTATACAATTCTATACACATTTTTTTTATCTTGTATGAAGTCTCTCATGCAGCTAAACTCCAGGCTGAGATGACTAAGACAAAGACACATGCAGAGCTCCACCGCTCAAGGGAGCTCCAGTGAGCCTGATTAGTGCATTCACCGAGCGAGTTGAGAAATCGATTGCTGACCCCGGCTCCCTGAGAAGCACAGCATCACTAAAGCACCCCACCACCCCCCAAACAAACACACACTTTCAAAGAAGCCCCATGAGCAGCAGCACTTTGTGCTCCCTCAAAATGTGGAGGAATCATGGGAGAGAAGAAAAGACTCAATGCCCGAAGAGAAGCGTGATTTGTCTCACAAACGCACATCTATGTATTTCTGTGGTTTATTATAGGAACGCATCACCACAGGGGTTGACAACATAAACCCGAGAGTACTCTTTGTGAAAGCCGATAGGGAATATGACAAGCGCAGTTGATTTTGTGGGGTTGTTTTGTGTGTGGTAAAACTTTTGAACTAAAGCTATAGCTCAACTCAGCTAAAAAAAAAAAAAAAAAAAGGTTAAAAACAAAATAGGATTTTGGGGTCAGAATAAACTTTTAAACAACATATTAGGGATCTACAAACTGTCAGGTCGATTTGCGCCAAGCAACCAGACCAGGTACCATTACATAACCATTGCAGATAATATGCTCACATCTCTTTTTCTTTCTTTTCCTGAGGCTCGTTTAAAAACTGAAGCACAAATATTTTTAGCAGATAATGTCCATTGTAATATTTCATCAGTTATCTTGAAAAATGGCTTGAACTAATCAATATATCCCACCTCCTGCAGATACAGGGGCTCCACACCTTTACTCAATACTCTCTATTTATCCAAAAGAACGAATCACCTAAATTAAGTGCATAAACTCTTCATACAAAGTTATGGATTTTTAAAAAGCGGTAACAACTTGTTTAATTGGTTATAATTTAGAGACAATTTGAGGTAATGGATTAAGAAATTGAGGAAATAAATGTATTTTATGTACTGTACAGAGTTTTACATCTCTCTGTAAATGAGTAGTACAACATGGCACAATACAAAATAATGTTACATTAAAGAAATACTGATGAAAAATGCTTTCAAAGGCTTCATTTTTCAGCTTCCATTTGTTGTCATTGTTCAAAGTGAGTTTTGTTCATTTACACACTCAACAATGTGCAGTTGAAGTCTTTTGTTTATGAATGCCACACTTGCATAACCATTATTCATTGTGAAACTGTCATGGGCAAGATGGTATTTAAATCTAATTTGCATATTCATAAATCAAAAATATCATGCATGGAAACCAAGCTGTCTCTGCTTTTCTTTTTGTTGAAGATGAAAAAAGGAAGTAAGGATTCAGAGAAGAAGTTGCAGTCAAAAGTCTGGAAAAAGTGCTCTAAGAGGGTCAGTGATGTTGATGATAATGAAAGGGCATAATGAATACCTATATCTGCTTTAGAAAATGCCTGGAAAACAGAATATTATAGAGTCAAATTGTAATACTGAAGCACTACTTCACCGCTCATTCATATTCATCAAATGTGCATTGTACATCTGGATAATAGTGCTGATTTGTACATTCAAAGAATTCTCGCCTATTGAGGTAAAGAAACATATGAAATTATGTTTTTCCACACTTAAGTAACTATCAGACGGACTATTTTTATTATAGATGGTAGACTTAAAGTAGTATAGTTCACCCAAAAATGAAAATTCTGTCATAATTTAACCTCAAGTATTTCCAAACCTGTATGAATATCTTTGTTCTGCTGAACACAAAGGACGATATTTTGAAGAAAGTTTGTAACCAGGCTGTTTTGGGGCACCATTGACTTCCATAGTAGGAAAAAAAAATACTATGGAAGTCAATGGTTCCCCAGAACTGCTCTGTTTCCCACATTCTTCAGAATATCTTCCTTTGTGTTCAGCAGAACAAAGACATTCAAACAGGTTTGGAAATACTTGAGGTTAAATGATGACAGAATTTGCATTTTTGGGTGAACTATCCCTTTAAGTAGATTAAATAATAGGCAATGGGACTGGGACACTACACAGGTTGAATTCAAACCTCCATCTCTCATATGACCACAAACAACTTGCTAACTGCTGCAGCACCACTTCGATGGCACCAATGATTTTGGGAGAATAGATCACATGTTTTCACAAAGAAAAATATAGAAGCACAACTTCTATTAAACAAACAAACAAAGAAAACCTACCATCCACTCAGACAATAGCATTCGAGGACCAAAACTAATTGTTGTATAAATTAAAACAATATTACTAATATTACTGAGGTTGATTCAGTAACCATTCTGGTGAATTTAATGAGTTTGTTCAGTGAATGATTCAAATGGTAAAAGTATTTTCAACAAACAGGTTCCCTGACAAACCTTCAAGCTATCATTTTAGACTGGTCAGGATTCTCTGCAGAGCGCCAGAGAAATACAAAGTAATGCTTTTCACTGGAATCAGCTACTCTGACTGAAGTTATTCGCTCACTTTGCAAAATATCCACTGGCACCGCAGCCTTGGTGTGCTAGTACAGGCGGTGAGGTAATGGGATTACGATGCGAAGCAGAGAATCTGCTGGACATCCTGCCGAGTACAGGGCTTTGGGAACATGACAGTGGCTGGGCTGTAACTCATCCCTATGGCCTCATTTGTCAAAGTCCGTGTCTGCACCGAGGTAGAAAATGAATCGTGTCAATGACAGCGAATTAGGAAGTGAAACAAGGCCCTATGAAGTCAGCGGCTGGTACACCTGTCAAACGGATTCTGAACTTTAACGGCCAGGGCTGATTAGGACAGGCATGTTTCCACTTTCGTAAATGACATATGAAAATTTCAAAGCGCTCCTGTGATAATTCAAAGAGACATTTGAGACAGAGGACTCCAGAGTAGGAAAGTGAGTCACGAGGCGGAGACTCAGAATTTTTTTCATATTAAAAGTCTATACTTTAATTGGATTGGGCAGGCCATTATCAGCTCCGCAACAACAAATCCAAAGTGACAATTCTCCCATGGGCCTCCACCAGTGCCTCATGTTTTCAACTAGCGCCTGGGACTCAGCTAAAACATTCCACCAATTATAAATTACCTCAAATGGTCTCAGGGTTGATGTAGTTATGCTGCAGAATAACATTTTGTGGCCGGAGGGACACGTTGGTATATTAGCAAATGTTGCGTATTCAAACCTGATGCAAATGAGATGTGATTTCCTGCATCGCCGCTTTCCTCCTTGCATTTCTTTGAATCTCCACTTTAAGATTCAGTACCTGTGAAGGTGACATTGAAAATCAAATGAGCAAGAGCTGTTATCTCCAAATTATGAAGTCAAATAACACTGAATTAATTGCTACAATATTCCCAGCTCAGACTGGCAGTGTCTACTCTTTCTAAGTAAGCTCCTAATTAGCCCACAGTGCGCGTGTGATATCTTTCATAATTACAGAGGGACATGTCGTGTCACTTCACGTAGAAGTATCGCGTATAGACAAGATCAGTGATCTTTGCTCTAGACACCATCTTTAATGGAATGCTTATTATTTAGAGTTGTCTCTTCCCGTAAGTCTATTAAGATAGCCGCCAAGAGGCTATTTTTAAAGCAAAGAGAGATGCAAAGAGAAAACATTTGAGCACAAATGGCATTTCAACAGTTGTTGTAATTTAAAGAGCTGAGGAGACAGTATATGCATTGAGAATTCACAATTCGCTCTCAATACACCTAGAGTAGAAAGTGAGAAACATACTTTGAAATATTCTCTAATGAGCTGAGATGACAAAAAAGTAAATCTCTGAGGACAGGAGCTGTCGAACCGCCCAAATTTCCTGACAATATGACAGGACTGTGTGATTTGAGAGACACTTTCAAATATTTTATGACATTTTTATGACATGGCAGCTGTGACCTTAGAATCAACATGAGCAGGTTTCACTGCTTTTGAAAATGACACAATTTGTTTAATATTATTAGTGCTTAAAATAACATCATTATAACATTTTACAAAAGTTAAAAAAAGTTAAATGTGGTTTTGTGTGCTTGCTGGAAACGTAATGAGCGGCGACGGACTGCTGAACTTTATTCTCATTAAAATATCATCTGTGAAAGAAAATTGGAGAGCGAAAAATGTCAAATATAAATGAAGTGAAATAACAATGACATGAATATGAACAGCTCATCTTGATTTACATCATAGTGAGGTCATTTAAATATCTCATGCTGTGTGAACGACTTTTAACAGAGTTTGATATATGTTTTTGTGTCACCAGGCATTTAGCAGGTCAAGAAAATGGAGTCATTCAGTGAGGCTTGTCTCATTTTGACAACACACCTACGATCAAGCTAATGTCTATGAAGAAAAAGCTAAAATGAAATAAAGCAAATATTGTACTTTTTGTGTAGTGAGTTATGTAACATTTATCACCTAAATGTGTGCTTGTTTAGTGACCCGAGTTGTTGTAGTGTGTGTGACGCCGATGCTCTGCCTCTCTCATGCTAACAAGTCCCAAATTTACATTACAGTCTTCATTGAGAACTCAGTCACCTATGAAAACAATGTGTCAGCTTCCTGATTGCCTCAATATCGATGACCTTGAGCTAAAAGAGCATGGAGCACACCTAATGATGGGGAAAAACTCACGCAGCTTGGCATAATTGCTGATTCATTATATCACCGACAGAGGAGAAATACATCTGACAGACAATAAGTTTGTAAAATGTTTGTAATAAGTTTGTAAAAAGAGAAGGCAAATAATTTAATCAAGAGCTAAACTATTTGAAACCAAAAAACAAGTTTAGAAATGTTTTTGCTTGTTTTTATGTTTTTTTGTGTGTAATTTATAATACACATATCACACTATTGAAATAATTTGCTTGATTAAAAAAGTAAATATTCTGATATAATGTAATATTTATCTTGATTTTCTTCTCAGTCTTCAATGACACTGTTGTCTCATTGGTAAACCAGTAAAATAAAATAAGTTATAATAAGAATAAACCTCTTGTATCTGAAGAAAACTAAAATTATGTAGGAGATTGAAAACACAAAATAATGTTATTATTTAAAAATAAAATAGTACAATTAGCCTTTTTAATATAAGATGAAAAATGTAAGCCTGGGATTTGGATTTATGATATATGCCCAAATGCCAAATTTTTTCTTCAACAAGCATAACTTTTGCAGTCAAATTTTACTTTGACATATTACTTTAAAGTAGACCAGAGCAGACATGGGGTAATATCATTGAGGCAATTTAGTGATGTCCATTTCGTGACACAAATACAGTGTAAATAACTTCCTCCATTATCATTAGATTTTTAAACATGGGGCAGTGAGTTATTTTTTTTGGAGAAACTAATTTTTGACTCTTTACTTTGTCCACTTGTTTCCTCTCCAGTTTATTTGACGGATGCTGAGGCAATCGAAGGAACAGTAATTATTTTCTTCATTTCTAATTAATCTTTTGTCAGAAAGATTTGCATCATCACCTGGGGAGCGAGTAAAAAATCAGTAATGCACAAAATTATGTATTTGGAGACATCTTCCCTAAACACCATGTTCATAAACAAAAGTGTTCATACATACATAAACAATACGTAAAGTATTCCTAACAGTGGTGTGTCTGTAAATTAAGGCTGGTTGTGGAATAAAACTTTTAATGTAGTGTGTGTGTGGGGTGGGGGGGGGTCATTCCAAAGCCCTTGGCACTCATTAAGGTTGCATCATTTCATTTATTTGAAACGCTGAAAAAGTGCTAACTCTTTTCCAACCGTGTAAATTCAGGAGCTAAATGACTTTTCAATTATTTAAAAGAGGTTTGCTAATATAGCATTAAGGGCTGTTGGATAATTTGCCAAACTTTGGCCGACGGAGTGAGATCTATGTCTACAAGTCATGTTGGACGACTAGCATCAACGATAAACTCTTTAGATACGCTTCCTTTTCACTTCTCTCTATGATTCTTGAGGCCCATTATGAAGGGGAAACTCTTTCAGATACTATTGAGTTGCAGGAAATGGCTTTGGAATGCTTTGATTTTAATAAGATGCCCCACTTGTCAGTTGCAAATGATGAGATTTGCATTTTCATATGAACAGTCTGCGGACCATTAATTGGTGTTGGACGTGATGACATGATGCTATAAAATGCCGACAGTTATTCTGTCCCGGGGAAAAGCTGTTGAAGCAATCATGCTGCAGACGGGGAGCTATGTCACCGGCTAATGCAAATTAAGCCTGTTTCTCATTCAAATATATATCTTTCAAGGTCTCTCGATTTAAGTTAAGTATTAGGGAAAGCAAACCCTTTTTTCAAGTGAAGACATAGCGCCTTGTTTAAATCCTAGGCTTCATATAGCCAACTCCACAGAGAGCTTCCATACTCACAGAGCAAAAAATTCATTGTGCGAAACCGGAGTCATTACACTTCAAACACACAAAATGCTTTTGTCTGTTCACCAAATGTAAATGCCAGATCAAATCCCACAGGACTGTGGGTGCGCCTGTAATGGCGAAGGATATGGAAATAAATCCTGCACTAAAATCCAACTTAATTCCACTGTATAAGCGAAGCACCGAGCTTCCTCCACACAAATTCTCCCTTCTGTTCTGTTAATCTCTTAATGCGCACTAAGCGTCTCACAAGCAAAGTCCTCGGTCCCTTCATTCATCCTAAATGAGTAATAAACTTAAGAATAGAGTTTTTATGTAGTGCTGATAAATGTACCCAAAATCACCGGTAGAGCAAAAATCACCCAAGATCAGCCCTGTATCAAATATTGTTACATCTCATCAAGCACAGCATGATACTGTTCAGCACACAACCATCTCCAACAAAGAGGATTTACTGGAACTAAAAAAACAATTAGCTTATGAATTGACTGATTAATTAAACAGATGAAAAACTTTGATGGAATCTCTCCAAGCAGTCTGAATTTCGGATAATTCCCACTGCCTTGAACAACAATCAATGTTGGTTTTGGCTTTTTTCTTACTTTTTTTGTGGGTTCAGGATGAAACATATGCTAATGAGAAAAAGACAATCCAGCAGTGATGGGCAAGATAAAATATGTTGGTAGTTCCGCTAACAACTAATTTACAAATAAGCTAAATTAAACCCATCATGTAGAGCAGCGGTTCTCAACAGGAAGCCAGGGCCCCAAAAACTTCAGAATGACTTAAATTTTTAAATCAAGACAAAACAAGCATTAATTTATGTGTACTGTCGTCTTCCAGCATTATCGACCCACTATTGTCCTGCTTAATATAGCAGCTCTGTATTGTATAAAGCACAAAACTGCAACAGCAACACCTGTTTTCACCACTTTTTTAAGAATTATTAAAGTGTGATTTAGGCATTAAAGATTTGATTTACTTTTCTATTATACATTTTTTCTTATGATATATTTTTCTAGTTATGCCAAACTCTAAAATGTTTGATCAAATATAAATTGTGAGTAAAAAAAAAATGTAATCTTAAACCTTATCCAGCAAATCACAAACAAATGAAAACGTAATGAGTTATGTTGTGCTCCTTAGAGTCAAAAAGGTTAATAACCACTGGCTTTAAAGAAGCTTTCAACATTTAATTGAATTCATACATTTTATAAATATAAAATTAGTTTTGCATTTTAAACAGTCGATGGCAAATTCTGAATGCATGACTTAATTATTTTTCAGAAAAAAAACATTGTACTTAATCAATTGCAAGAAAATATAAATGATTTAAAACTACACAAGCTACCACCTCACTACTGAGAAATGTAGTTAAATGAATGGCTTCACTGTTAAAATGCTACACATCAGACACATGTAGTTCTGATTCTAAACAGCCAATAGAAAATAGCAAACACACAACTTGATTCTGATATACTGTCAGGGAAAATGGAATGGTGTTGTGTTTATAATCTACATAATCACTAAACAGCTTTGCTACTAAAAAGCTATGTGATTTAATAGCAATACTACAATCACGCTACTGAGAAATGTAGTGAAGCTAATAGTTTCAATGCTTTCAGTTCATTTGGATGAATAAACATTCAACACCACATTTGCCACTATGATGAGTTCAAATTAAAACATCAGCATGTCAAAGCACTACAATATACAGTAATATGATAGAGGCTACTATGCTAGAACAGCATGAATATAGACAGGATGATCTTTTATTCATAATTTTCATTAAACATTTTTGCTCAGTGTGCTCACTTACACGGCTAGGTTATCTTGCTCGCAATCAATGCCTGAAATGTTGAGCAACAGCAAAGGTTTAGTCGGCCAGATTCGTTCAATAATTCAGAATACATTAAGTCATTTTGAATATGTTCCTTTCCGGATATTGTTTAAACAAATATTTGGCATCTAGAGACCTATATTTATTTGATTTTACATATTTAATAGACCAGTCCAGAGTCCAGGAAGCTCCTCATGCAAGAGGTCACATTCGGTAGGAGAGAGCTGAAGCTTTATTCATTTATATGCAGCCACTTAAATATTCATTTCAATCAAGCAGCGTATAAATGAGATTGGCAGAGGTGCTATCCTGAGGTGAACCATGTAGTTCTGATTGCCGTTTGCATTTTACAGAGAAATGGAGAGCAAGTGAGATAGAAAGAGAAGAGTGAGAGTTAGAAGAGGTAACAGTAGGAGTATAAATGCTAGAAATGTAGAGATGTTATTCTAGAAAGGACAAATCGTAGCACAGGCATAGTGCCTGTTCAAGTAGATTATGTCAATACAGGGTTTTTTTGTGGCCTTTTCAGATGGCAAGCATGCTTCCATTTGCAACGGATTGGAATGTCCTGTATTTTTTGGGTCCTCGTCAGCTCTGAAACTAGAACATGTGAAACCTCACAGCTGTGGGAGAGGGAATTTTCTGTGATCTACATATTCATGACATTTTTAACATCTCTCATTTCATTCCGGGGTGGATGGAAATGGGAGTTCTAGTCATTATTTCTGTGTTGAGCACACTTAACATGGTATGGTTGGTTAAAAAAAAAAAGAAAGAAAAATCTCTTCTATCTTGCAGGTACAGTTTGTAGTACGTACTTCAGTCTTTATATACTTTCTCTTTCTTCAGCTTTCATTCTCGCTTCTTCTTGGCTCCTTTACCGCAGAACTCAAGTCCTGCTTCACAGTTACAATTAGACCTGTGAATGTCTGGATGAGATGTTAGAATTTGAAATGTCTTGATCATAAAAAACATATTACATAAACATTAAAAATTATAATATATTCTCAATTTAGAGAAGACTTATTAAGGGTAAGTTATTAAGGGTATTTTTTATAAATGTCCGGTTGGGCATGTTGTCACATCTTTTTGGGTGTTTTAAATGTTTAAAAACTGAACAGTTTATTAATTTCAATATGTTTATATTTTTGGATGTTGGGATTTAAATTAAATGGGTGACAAATACAACCTAAAATGTATTTTATGCATGTAAAACTAATCTCCGCAAGTAAAAAATGTGGTCTCTGAGTGTATCTGTTTCAAATGAACATTCTGACACACCACCAAGTGATACCAAAGTCAACTGTTCTCTTTAAAACGCAGCACAATACAACCCACAGGCCTTTGGGACAACCAGTGACCCCCGTCTTGACCAGTTTTCTCACCTTAGCAAAGATACAGGTCACACGGTTCAATGTTTTTTCTCCTCAACCTTATTGGAATGGAGGAAAGAGAGGAAAAATGAGTGCTGGAGGGCTAAAAATAAAAAGTTCTTTCCTAGACCCTGTCAGACCTTGTATAATTGTCATGAGCTGCAGGTGAGAGTGGTCTGCAGGGGGAAAAACCTTTCCCCTTCTTGTCACGACTACCTTGGTTCCGTGCTCTCCATGCCTTCAAGACCTGCTCCATCATTAACGCTTGTGATGAGAAGAACACTGGTTCAATTTGACTAGTCAGCTGTTTGGTAAACACTTGGGGATGAACCCCGATACAGGGTCACATTCAAAACAACTGCTTGCAAAAATGTTCACCTAATATGACATCTGTTATTCAAATGAAAAACAGAACATGCATTTTTAATATCACCACTCCGTGTCAAAAATGTGTAGCGGTGCATGATTTAATGGGATGTCATGCTTTCCACTTCTGCATAAATAGATTATATGTAGTGTAACATTTCAAATCTCAACCCAAGTTATTCAACCAAATTCTCAGAAATTATATTTTCTAAAAGATCAGTCATGTAGAATTGTGATGATTTGTGATTCTTGACATGTGCTTCTAACAATCATGATAATCCATGATTTAAATGTCAAATTATTTATTGGCTGTTTTTGAATGAAAGCATACATTATATATAATATATGGTGTATTTTTTATTTGTTGGTCTTGAATGAATTGGTTGATGATTAATGACTCACTGGGGCTTCTCAAACAGAAGGCTGCATATCTCAGCTGCCATGTCATCAAAATCTGTTGAAGGACATCTCAACTTGAAGGATACTTGGAAGGCAGTCTTCATTTTGTGTCCTTCCTTCAGCCTGTTTTGAAGGATGCATCAGGTGTACCATTCACATCCTTCAGTTGCCTACAATCTTTGCACTCATTTCAATTCACAAAGAAAGGTTGAAAAGAACGAGGAGTGAGCTCGTTCGATTTCAATTTCATGAAATAATGCAATAAAAAAACGATTTTTGAGGTGAAGGCCTTGTGTTTTCTTTTGTTTCGATGTAAATGAATCACATAATGCTAAACTGTGCATAATGTAAACCACTGGGAAAGCAGAAAATCACTTAATATAAAATATTTCCAATAAAAAATGAATTGTTATGATGGGAACAGGGGGCAGAAACATTTATGTCGTAGCACACTTACTAGACTGTCTCATTATGGAGTTTAATACGGGGTACATTAAACTATAGAGTTTAATGCTGTATCCTCACTAGGATGCAGCCTTCCATTTGAGAAGCACCCAGTCACTTGTTAAAGATTCCCTTCCCTTCACTGAAATGGAGAGGCACTCTTTCCAATTTTGTTAAAAATATCTTGATTTGTGTTTCCAAGATGAACAAAAGTCTTATGGAATTGGGATGGCATGGGGGAGACTGAATTTAAATTTTCATGAAAAATTCCTGAATGTATCAGTGTTTTGAACAAATAGATTGAGTTAATGATTTATTCAATCAGTTGGTCCCTTTATGATGCAATGTGCAGAAAGAATCACTATAAAACTCAGACCACTAATTTACAGACTAAATCAAATCAAATTATACATACATATATATACAATATTATAACACTGTTTTGACGAATACGCTTAATCATTGGTCTCAAACTCAATTCCTGGAGGGCCAAAGCTCTGCACAGTTTTGCTCCAACCCTAATCAAACACACCTGATCCAGCTAATTAAGGTCTTCAGGATGGCTAGAAACTTCCAAGCAGGTGTGATTTGGAGCTGGTTGAAGCTAAACTCAGCAGAGCTGTGGCCCTCCAGGAATTGAGACCACTGGCTTAAATAATGTTCATTGCCTAGTTTTTAAAAAGTAGTTTTATTTTTATATTTGTTGTCACCATATGGTGGCCGCCATTTACATATAACGAATAACATGAATTTTTGGCCCCATTCTGAAAAGAAGCACTGGAAAAAAAGACTGAAAATACTACAGTGCAACAGTGGCATATGCATCCCTGTCTACCAAAGCAAGGCATCAAAAAAATTGGAGTGCATGCATGTGGAGCCATCTGTACATGCCTGTGGAAGTGCTTAAAGGCATAAAGTGCTTTTACATCCTAGATCCTGGGGAACGCCATCTCAATAGCGCTCACTAGAGACTGCCCTTTTAATTATGCATGTGTCCACTGCCAACATTTGTTTACACTTCTTTGTAAACAGCAGGTTGACTGAATTTATGAAAATGTGAAACAGAAAATTGCATGCTGCACAGGCTACTCAGTGCTGCGTAGATGCCAGACAGAGCTCCTGTGATTGGCTCCAATCTTAATCAAATGCAGCACCGAAAACCCACAGTAATTTCCAAACTGTCCAGTAAAATCAAATTCAAAAAAGCATAGAAAGACCAGAGAGACCACATCTAGAGATGGCTTCTCTGCCTTATATTTATTGAAACTTCCCAATTACAGAAAAAGTCAATTTAGCTCATTATGAAGATTTTCTGGACACAAAATAGGACCACTGTGTGTCCAAATGCTCTGTTGAGAACATTTGAGGATTCTTGACATTTCAAATGGATTACAATATCAAACGTCACAAGATGGGCCCAATTGGTTTTATATCGTTATACCAGTGGAAAAAACTTTGTGTGGTGTTAATTCAATAAAAATGGAATGACTATATCTCCATAGACTGCATTATTCAACCATACCCTCGGAATATACATTCTTTCCGAGCCAGGATAACGAATGATAAAATAAACACTTTACTGAAGTATATACTTTCATATTTCCTGTCTGCAAAAAAACAGTCTGTTTCCAATGCATTGAGTTTACAAAACACTGTAATTTCATGCCATCCCAAATAAAAAAAGCACTTTAAATGGTGATTATATAGCAGTGTTTTGTATATTCTTAAGGATTACTTGCAAGATAGAACACCTACTGTATATTTTCTACCTTGTAGGAGAAGAGACAGTGTAGGGCAGGGATAGGCAACTTCGGTCCTGGAGGGCTGGTGTCCTGTTTAGCTCCAACCCTAATCAAAACACACCTGAAGAAGCTAATCAATGTCTTTAAGATTACTAGAAAGTTACAGGCAGGTGTGTTTGATTAGGGTTGGAGCTAAACTCTGCAGGACACCGGCCCTCCAGGACCGAAGTTGCCTATCCCTGCTGCAGGGTGTAAAACAATTTACACATGCAAGCTTTCCTTATATTTAATAAAATTGCTAAATCATTGTGATCACATACTCAAATCCAGTGGAGCTTAATTTGCCCATAGTTCTTGCAAATAGCTCTAGACTATTGGGCCATACTGAGGGGACAGATGCTATATGTTGTCACGGATCATGAGGCTGGATTTTGTTCTGCTATTGAGCAGTTTTATTGTCATTCAGTAAAGCTACACAAAATACAATCCTTCTCAGCTTGATGTCACACTAGTGGCTATAGAAGTTATTAAAAAAATGCTTCTTTTGACATATAAAGCAAAACCTCCAATTCTATATATATGCCAAACAATTCAAAATTCTCCATAACTGTTCTTAACTAAACATATAAATATGGTTTAGTGGACAATTATTTTAATTATTTATAGAGAATTCTCAATTACTTTTTATGTATGTCAAAGCAGAAAGCTATTTGCAGCTAGATAGTGTAGATCCATCATCTTCCAGTTGGAGAAAATGCTAAGAAAACACTACTGCACCATATATCACTAATACTGGTAGCGTAGCTTTTTCCTGTCAATGGAAGATGGGAAAGAGAAGCCATATTTAATTACCATCACAGGACACAACACCATCTATGCTCAGACAATGATTGACTCTTAGCCTCCAGTTTCTTCCATCAAACATTCAAACACATTCCAATAGCACCAACCTTTCAGACCCTAGTGCGCCCATGTCGCCCGAACCAGCTATCAGACAAAGCCGGCCATTATTAATGACACCGGTTGTCAACTATTATGGAGACAGAGGAGAAAGTTTAGGGAGAGTAACATGAGTTCACTCATAATCGCCTCAAAACATTGACTAAATTCCCACCTCATATGATTTCGCCTGTCCTGCATTCTGATTGGAGCGGTGTTAAAAGTAATTTCCATTTAGATGGCTCGGGTTATGGTGCATTTGAGAAACAGGATGTGGAAAGCCAGGATGAATGTGCCTGACGTGTCTGTGCTGGCGTGGGCCGACGCACGCTGGTTATTCACGGGCAGTGGGTTAATGCATAGCTAGAGAGAGCATAACCACACGTCATGACTTCGAGAGAAAATACGCAATCTCTGCTGAATAAGATGGACCTGTTTCACTCCAGCTCACTCTCCCCCACAGATTAACTGCTCTTGTCAAAGGTTTGACCGTCTTGCTGGGCTTTCCTCAGAGCCCTATCACATTCGCAGCTTCAAATGTCACAGTACTGATGTTTTGGTCTTTTGCTTTAAGGGATGAATGAAGTATTTTGAGTGCTTGGTGTAAACCACGCATGGCGGGTCTATATGTCACTAGCTATTTCATGGCATGTCTTTGAGAAGCTTGTTTACTATGTGTGAACATCTTGTATCATGTTGTGTAAAAGGTTTATCAGAGGATGAATATCTTGGGATGGAAATAAATGAGAGTGTCTAACAAATATCCTGAATCGATTAAAAGGTTAGTAAATGGAAGTGATGTGTGAGCATGATGTATGAAATATGACTTGTAGTATCACCTAGCAATATCCCAAGACATCTTAACAGCTCTATTTTCGTCATATGCTGACCCCAGACTTTTGAATGGTATGTACACAAAAATGCACATTTTAGATGCCGTCAATGCATCCATGTTGCATTTTTAATTAAAAATAAACTAATTGAATAATATGAATACTAACAGCATCACGCTGGCTAATAAAACTGCACTGCACAGGTCAAGGATAGGCAGTAAACATGCTTGGCCTTTAATCTCCACAGTGCCACTCAAGAGACACTCACCACCTTCAATATACAAGCCACTGCTATTTGTAGAGCAATACTTGGGGTCACACCAGATTCTCATTTAACCTTGGTATTAGAGTAGCATGGCTTAAACCACTCTTAATCCCGTCTCCCAGTGTGTGTTTACATAAAGATGAAGGCATCTCCTCAGATGGCTTAGTGTGGCTTTCAGGAGGTGGTCCAAACATTGTCCTTCTGCCCTCTAATCTTCCCTCAGGTAAATGCAACTCTCCTAAGCCATGTAAAGCAGCTTGTTATCTGCACAGTGGTTTTAAATTTCTGCCCACATGCTAATACAGGTTTAAGAACATCCTCCTCTTTGTTTTAATGACACAAATGGTATTGACATTCCATTCCTATTCTGTGCCTCAGAGTGGGGATTACGTTGCTATTGCACTTGACTTTGATGAGTTCAGACACAACACCATTAAAAAGACAGAGACAAAAAAGTGGAGTGTGGGCATTTAAGTGATGTGCTTATTAGTAGTTGGATTGCTTGTTTTGATTATCTGAAATGGCTGAAACTGCACTGAAATTAAGGGAAAGTTCCGGCAAATGTGCAAGAAAGAAAGTTATTGCAATTTCAGGTTAATGCATTTCCAAAACATACTATTTCTATTTAAAAAAAACTAAAAATCTTAAATGATTATCTCAAAGAATTATAAATTGTTCTTTAACTATTGCTTTACTGTCTCTTTAAGATGAATCACTTTTGTAGGCCAATTCACACCAAGAACAATAACTGCTAAGATAACTTTAACAACAATGACATTAGTTTTAATATCACAGTTTTGTCGTCTGTCAGTAAATGTTTGTAAATGTCTGTCTGTAAATGTTTGAGCTATTTAAAGTCAGGTGGATTTTGTTTGGCTGTCAATGTTTTTTGTCATTGGTTAGCAGAAAGAAAAACAGTTATGAAAGTAATTCCAATGATACTGTTTTTCTGTGTCTTAATAGTTGTGGTGTGGACTTCCCATTTCTATAAAATTAGAACGATTATCAAAACATTATAGTTATAGTTGTCATTACAGTTAACATGGTTGATGTTAATGCACCTTTATTTTCCTAATTTGTCAGTAACACTGAATGAAAGCAGAGGTGCATGATTTGGGGGGGGGGGTATAATTGTGATTTTTCTGATAGAAAATTATGTTTTAAAATGCAATTTAAAAAACCTTCACATTTTCTGTGCTAAAAATATGTGATTATTCACTTTGAAACAAACAGTGAATGCAGATACATTAAAATTGCAGATTTGATAATCACTCTGCCATATTGTAAATTCCGTTTTGATTAATGAAATCATCTGCTTAATGAGAATATTTAAAAAATCATTCCAGCATTAAAAGTTGTTAATTACTAATGACATGATATAATCTATACACATTTCCTTTGATATTCCTCTAAAATGTCAGTTTATCTAAACTAAATGGTGCAAATTAGATGCAATGGTAAATGGTACAAATGCTGAGCGCATGCATACTAAGCTTCTGAATTTACATTTTGCAACAGTGCTGCCCACAATTGATGCTACAGTTACTCTCTCCTGGGGTGCTTTGCCCTGCTCAGTGAGTGCATGGCTGCATTAAGGCCATAATCAGGACAATAGAATGAGTAAAATCTGGAGATGAGGCCCTGGGGAATACAAAGTGCATTTAACACATTAATCTGTAAAACGGCTAGAACAAGAGCAAGAAGAGAAACAGAGACTGACGTCATACACTAAGTGACCCTGGCAATAACATGCTGCTATAGATGTAATTTTTGGGGGGATTCAGTGACAGGAAATATATGAGGGGTTAGATGCATTGAATGCAAGTGATATCACGAGGTAATTTTATACAGCCTAGTAACGTGTCTATCCTATCAAGAATGATTTGGCTTGCGCTGGCATGCTCCGACTCGGAATGAGCTTTCAAACCACATGAAATTATGTGAAAAACCTTTGGCTCTATTCTGGCATCCTCCACCGCACTCAAGTATATCTCAACCTGACAGGAAAGTGAAGCATGATGCTGCATGTATGTGTGGAGCACCCTTTTTCGATCTCCTCCATGCCAGTCCTAGAGTCCCTGTCGAGCATTTTCTGTAAAATCAATAACCCACGCTGTCCGTCACAAGCTTGATGGACGGCTGCTCAGAACAGAGGGCTGTTCTCCACAAGCACGGAAACTCTCTAACTGGGCTTAAGGCTATTTTTTAACACTCCATTTGTCCCTACAACATGTGTAAGGATACCGCAGTGTCATGAATAATGTATGCATTCTTAGCACCTAGTGACTGACATTGTGGGCAAAGCATGGCCTTGAAGGAAATTCATTTCGTCTTTTTGTTTTCAAAGTTTACAGTCCTCTCGGTACTTTACGGGAATCTTATGCTTTGTGAATGTCAAAATGAACTTGAATCAGATTAAACACACCTACACCGCACACGCCTACAGTCTTGACAGTCTGATTGGCTTGTGGATTAGAACAGGGGCATTCCAGTTTCATCATGTCATTTTTCTTTCTTTCAGGCTTTTGACTGCATTTCACAAACTTTCTAGTCTTCATTTGCATCTTATTCTGGCCAAGAACAGCCAAAGAGACCATCTGACTGAAATGTAATCTGACCAAACAAAGTCATTTTTTTTTTGCCAATTAACAAGGCAGAAGTTCAGATGTTTAGCTTCAGCTGTTAGCCCCTGCTGATAAATGCAGGAGCTTTTTTAACCCTTTTGCACTGTTCATTTGGGAATTACACTCATACTGTTTGGGGTCTCCAGAGACCCCAGGCAACAAAATGTAATTTTGTAAAAAAATATTATTTTTTTACAAATATATTTTTTCAGTTTATTCATGTTTTTTACTCCACATTTGTGAAGTTTTTGGAGGATTGATGATATTTTTTAAATTTATACAAATAATAAAAACTTTTTTATAGGTTTTTATACAAAAACAGCTTTTTATGTAAAAATTTACTTTATAAAATACACACATTTCTTTTCATGCACAACTTTCATTCATGGGGATAACATGGATAATTTGACATGGTTTAGTGTAAACTTTAGTGTAAGATTTTTGCCCATCTTTTGGAAAATGTAAAATAATCACTTTAACCAGTAGATGGCAGCTCTACTATTTGCTATTTGACTAACTGAAAGACATATTTTCACAAGTTTTTCCAGTTGGATTCATGTCTAAATATGATAAAATCACAATTATTACCATACATTTTTTTTTTTTTTTTTTAAAAGTTTAACATGTTTTGTAGTGAAAAAAATCTGTTTTTCAATAATGTTACATTATGATTTCTGTACAGGGGAACAGAGGTAGCATCTTATCTTCTTCCTGGGGTTTTCTTCTGTGTGTGTGTGTGTTTGTTTTTCTAAGTGGGGTCTCCAGAGACCCCGGGCAACATGAGTGTGACTTTTTTTTTTTCATGCTGACATAAAAACAGATATCATTCCAATTTATATTTTTTATTTGTAGATCTAGAAAGTGTTGACAGATGTACAAAGTCTCATGCCATTTGGACTAAGATAATTTTTATCTTTTTTTAATTTTTGCTAAAAAAATTAGCAAACATCCTCTGGGGTCTAAAAATACCCCAAACAGTGTACAGGGCAAGGGTATACTGTACCAATATGTGTTAGCTTTTTCCAATGAAGGCCATTGAAATGTAGCTGTTCTGATGAGTTAAAAAAAAAAAAGAAAAAACCTTCCCAACATATTCATTTAGATTCATTTTCAATTTAGTTAAATGTGGTCAATCCAGTCATAAGTAATATGATTTCTGAAGGATCAGCTGATAAGTGGTGCTGAAAATCTGTCTTTGAATAAATTACAAATTAAAACAGAAAAACGTTATATAAAATGTGAATGATATTTCACAATGATTTTGTTTTACTATAATGCAGCCTTGGTGAGCATAAGAACTTCTTTAAAAAGCATTAAAAAAATCTTAATGACTTTTGAGTTTCATCTATTTTTCTTCATGCAAGGGATGCATATATATCTAATATAGTTTGACATATAGAGAGAGATAGATAGATAGATAGATAGATAGATAGATAGATAGATAGATAGATAGATAGATAGATAGATAGATAGATAGATAGATAGATAGATAGATAGATAGATAGATAGATAGATAGATAGATAGATAGATAGATAGATAGGTGTGGTGGTGCTGGTGGTGAGGAAAGGGTGTGAAGCACAAGAAAAACACCTATAATTCAAGTCGATAGGCATTTTCATGGGATTCATGAGAAAAGAATAAATAGGTGTTAGGTACATTTGGCTCAGCGTTCATCCTGTCGTGTCTCTTTGTTCTCTAGAGCACCACGCTCACTCTTTCATGCTTGAGTTCAGGAAAATCCTATGGATTCACTGCAAGAGCATTCATTCACACACCTGGCATTCAATTCAAAGCGTTTTCTTGAGTGCTCAAAGGAACAAGGAAATGAAAGCAGCCCAACTTCTGACATAAACGCTCTCTACAAAAGAAGAGTGCCAATGAGAATAGTCATTCTTAGCATGATAGACTAGGCTAAATATAAACACATGTACTATTCAGACATGACACATACTCTCTTGTGCACATTTCATTACAATTTAATTAGAGTAGCTCTACTCATAACATGTTTAATGGTACCTGAAGACAGAGTTATATAGGACAACATAAGCATCACACAAAATAATTTCTCTTTGAAGAAAAGGAATATAAAATCTGCATAAAAGTACCAAAATATATCCCAATTACCACCAGTTTGAGTAGAAAAGGGTTTGTAGTGCTTTTGACACATGAATTCTTGTTAGCCTTAAAAAAAACACCTGTAATATGTAACGATGCTGCATTTGAGAATGCCGTGTCTGCCACCAGGTGGCCAGACTGCACTCTGCATATGACACCTTTTCAATTCATTTACTATTCAACCTGCCTCTGAATGCAGTTCTACTCCTCCATTAACTCACAGCTATGCAGGCGGAAAAAAAGCAAAGGAAAACAAAGGATGGAGTCCTAGCAGGCACATAGCTCAAAGCAGGGGAACATACACAGTGAAACATTAACGGTTGCTTTTACAGATGCCCTAATGATTCTGATTTATGCATATACAGTACTTTATTAGATAATATTATTATTATAATACAGTGTTTTGTTATATTATACAATAGCTTACTACCATTCATACTGTACATTCATGTTTAGAGTCAGTAAGATTTTTTAAAGAATTTTATAAATAATAGATTTGAATGGCTGCTGAAAATTCAGCTTTGTCATCACAGACCTAAATGACATTTTAAAGCATGTTAAAATATTAATGTTATTTACATTGTAATATATTGGGCATAAAAAATACTTTTGAACAGTTGTGCATACAGTTTAGTTAATGTCAATAGAATAAAATAATCACAATAATCTTATGAGTTCTGATCAGTCTAAAAAAGTAATATTGTCCAATTTGAACTCTGACTAAACAACTGATTTAAATACTTAAAAAATCAAACAGAAATTTTTTTATCAGAGCTGGAACGTTTCATATGGATGAACATCTCACTGAAGAGTGTTCAGGGGTTTGCTAATGTCTTAAGGGAGGCTAAAATGTCTATTTGCCACATATTAAAGTCCTTTTGCATTTTGTCCCTTGCTGGCTGGGGAAATGCTGACCTAGCACTCCTCTAGCAGGAGCAGAAGTCAGCGCACTCCTTTCTCCTCTACTCACCATTGGTCCTTTTCTAATTAAGCTGTGCCCATTTAAGCATACTTGTCATAAAGAAACGCTTGCATGAGCAAAACACATAAGCCTCGTCACTTGTAGGAATGGGCCTGTAAAGTGGTTTGATTAGTCATTTAAAGTGCCTGTAGTTTAATTAAAATCACCTAGCAATTAGCAGCAGTGGCATAACTTTTAAGTGTATCTCTGCCATCTTCACTGCATTAACTGGTCTTAATAATCATAATTGTGTCAGTAGTCCTGCAATCCATGTAAACATATGGCTAGCAGTGAGCATTGATCAAGACATCCGACGTGCACCTCATTCAAGCAAACATAAAGCAAGACAACAACAGAGTTATGGATATTGTGTGATTAATAGGGCGTGCCCAATTAAATGAGGTACTCATTAAATTGACAGATTACTCCCTAACATGTCCCATGCCGAAAATAATGATCAGCTATCTGATCAGCATGAGCGTGGTCTGCAGACCATGCTTGATTGCTGATGAGTTGGCGTCTCCAAAGGGTTTCATCTGTCATAAAAGCATGAATTACTGGATTGCATGATGAATGATTACCGTGCACAATGTGTCAGAGCAGAGAAAAAGAACAGACACTATACACGAAGAGAACAAAAACTTCTATCCACTTGTTATGACTCAATGGAGTTTTAAGAGAAAGCACACTCATGCATACAACATAATCTTTCAACCTTGACAGATGAACAATGAAGCTTGTAAGACTAGCTACTTACCTGACTGGAGAGATAATGCAAAATCGTCTATTTTACATTATAAAATGCAATTTCTCTGGTACACTGTGCACTGCAAGACTATGGCTTATTGCTAGTGCTGACAATATTGGAAAACGTTTCACAGTTTTTCTTCCACTGCAAGTATACAGATACATCTCAAATAATTAGAATATCATGCAAAAGGTCCATATTTTTGTCACTCATTTCAGAAAGTGAAACCCATATATTAAATAGATTAATTACACATAGAGTGAAATATTCATGCCTTTATTTGTTTACATATTTATGATTATGGCTTACAGATAATGAAAACCCAAAATTCAGTGTCTAAGAAAATTTTAATATTACATAAGATCAATAAAACAATGATATTTTAAACAGAAATGTCAGGCTTCTGAAAAGTATGTTCATTTCTATGCACTCAATACTTGGTTGGGCCTCCTTTTGCATGAATTATTGCATCAATGCGGCGTGGCATGGAGGCAATCAGCCTGTGGCACTGCTCAGGTGTAATGGAAGCCCATGTTGCTTTGATAGCGGCCTTCAGGTCATCTGCATTGTTGGGTCTGGTGTCTCTCATCTTCCTCTTGACAATACCCATAGATTCTCTATGGGGTTCAGGTCAGGCGAGTTTGCTGGCCAATCAAGCACAGTAACACCATGGTCATTGAACCAGCTTTTGGTACCTTTGGCAGTGTGGGCAGGTGCCAGGTGCTAAGTAATAAGTCAGCAGAAGGAAGCATGAAGTGCTCTAAAATCTCCTGGTAGATGGCTGTGTTGACTGTGGACTTCAGAAAACACAGTGGACCAACACCAGCAGATGACATGGCAGCCCAAATCATCACTGACTGTGGAAACTTCACACTGGACTTCTGTGAATTCTGTGCAACATGGATTCTGTGCCTCTCCACTCTTCCTCCAGACTCTGGGACCTTGGTTTCCAAATGAACTGCAAAATTGACTTTCGTCTGAAAAGAGGACTTTGGACCACTGAGTAACAGTCCAGTTCTTTTTCACCTTAGCCCAGGTAAGATGCTTCTGACAATGTTTCTGTTTCTGCATATGCATCCACTGCGAAACGTAGACCAGAATCAAGCATGCATTACAATATCTTCAATAAATCTGAGTAAACGGTCTGTCACTAGAGCTTTGACCTCCGTTCAAACGATCAGTGTCTGAAAATTAAAGTAACTTGCAGGCCTGCCTCGCTAATCAACAATACACGTCATGCATTTCATAGATTTCATGCTTTGAAAAGCAGTGTGTTTCTAAAGAATAGGCCTCCTCATTGTCTCACAGCAATTACCGAAATCCACAATGGCACATGTTCGTCTGCTTTATGTGTGCTTTTCCTCTAGCGTGCTGTTCAGTTCTCCCTTTCAATCATATTCATCCCACACGGCCTCCAGCTTTCCAGATGAGCCCTATTCCCATTCCACCACTTTAACATAATCAAAGGCATTACGCAAATCCATGAAATACCTCTAATTCACAGCAAGGCCATAATCACGGTCTACCCTCTTTATTTTGCACTACACTTTTTCTGAAAGCCTGCTCCATGTAATCAAGGGGTTCTGATTTTGACACAATTCTTTTCTCCGTCCCCATTGAAGGACTCAGAGCTAAAAAGAACATTCTTGTTCACCTGACAGCTTTCTTTTTGCGTTCTTCGAGATCCCTGATACAGCTTTGTGTTTTCTGAATATGTTTTAATGGATTAGACCTTAAATACTAAAGTACACTTTTTGAGATTTTTGTTGGGTTCACACTTGCCATGTTTTATTGCATGCATTCTCTATGGTTCAGTCGCTCTGTCTCCTGGCAGCGTAAAGGAGATCAATCAAAGCTTGTTGTGAGGGTGCTGAACTGCCTTTGGCACATTTTGCTCATCGACATGCATCCTATTACACATAATGTGTCCTCTACATTTTACTGCCGAACTCTCTGCCTCTTCTCTCATTACACTCAACCCTAACTAACTTGCTCTCCTTCATCTCAGAAATAATCTCATCTACTAACTAATGTCTGATATTGATGGATTGCAGCAAATATTATCAGCAGCATCAATCTTGTTTCTATACCTCACGATCTTGAATATATTGGCGTTAACTTTTCCATTATTTTAAATTATGTTCCAGGAAGATGAGAATAGTAGCCCACCTCACCCATTTGTCAGTATGTTATATGGGTTTTATAAAGCAATCAAATTGTCAATGCTGTCACTAAATTTCATCAGTAGAGGGGGCAACAAATTAGAAACTTTTTTTTTACTACAATAGGGCTATATACATTTTATTTCATTCAATTTTCATTTAATGTTTTAATGTCAGGAAAGCCTATGCAATATCATAAAATGAAAATTACAATAAAGCAGTAATGGTTAGTAGCCTCAGGTGGCCGTAATAACCTTCTTCACATCTGCTGAGTTTTCCATATGCATAATGGACACTACAGGAATGAAGAGACATAACTTGATTAAACTATGGATAATTTTATCCGGCTCCTGGTATGCAATTACAACAGTAATGGCTTCACGCTGCATTTGTCCACTTCCCCAGTCCAAGAAATGTGGATAATATACAATAACAATAAATCTGTTCTTGGAAGAATTTTATTATGGTATACTGTTAAATGTAAATTCAGTATGAAAGTGTTGTCAAATATGTGAGCTTTACAGCTTATATTAATAAATTCAATGAAAACCCTTTTTCAGAAAAGCATAAAGACCTTTTTCTGGTAGAAAGAAAATGGTCTTCTCTGATAAAAGATGATCAAATAATCTTTATCAAATATATCCCTGTACAACATATCTCTGTATAAATGTAGGACAGCCAAGTATCGCAATTTAAAATATTTTATCTAACTAATATATACTTTAAACTGAATATATCACCAGACATTTCTGAGTCGTTTTGTGGAATTGTTTATTTCTCTTGAGCTTACTTCCACAGATAAATGAAATTGAATAAATTAACAGTATGTGCAAGCAATTTTAATTATGTTAGGATTTCTTCCTTATGTACTCAACTGTAAAACAAATGATATAATATTTCACTAGAAATTATGTGCATTACAGTTGAGCAATTGTGTGCATTACATTTGGTCATATATGTAAATATAAAATATATATAATATCAAAGTGCCACAGCCAGAAAATATGTATTTTATATACATAAATGCCTTCATTTACACATATGGTTTGAGGATGCAGCTTGGGCATGTTATTATACAGGCTAGTCATGTTTGAAAAAAATGTCCTTTGTTCTGAAAACATACATCACCTTCATTTGAATAAAGCAGTGAGCTTTGGGAACTCTCGCATTTTTAGCAGTTAGATTAAGCATTCGGTTTGTATTTACTATAAGCAGCTCTATTAGTCATGATTTTAAGCTGAAATGGATACTGTAATATCTCTGTGCCTCAGCTGTTCTCTGAGTTTATGATAATTCGCTCTGCTAACAAGCACATGTTGATGCCTGACAGGTTAATGACTGTGTGTTTAGGTGATAAGTGTTTGTTTACAGTGTGACATCCACCAGCAATTCCTTAGCGTCTGTTCTCTAACAAACTGAAAATGACTTCTCTGGAAGCATCATTTCAGAAGATAACTGCATTGCAGATGTGTCAGGCTCTTCAGCTCAGCCGGGGGTGTGAAATTCAAAGTAATTGGGATCTGAAGGGTTCGGATGCCTCTTTCTGTCTCTGAGAGTTTATTCAAGGAGGTTGTCAATGGTTCATAGCGTCTGCGGACACAATACAATGTCTATTTGTGAAATGCAAATCATTCAAATATCTATGAAATTGAAAGCTGTATGTTAGACTGGACGGTCAATGTATGAAACTATGAAAACATAGTGTCTGTATTAGATTTCATCTGGAAATGATCTCGTTTTTATTTTATGAACTGGGAATAAGTAATATACCATTGCCAGCAGAGGGCAATAGAGTGTAAAGTAAACACTACATAGGGTAGGGTTTAGGGTAAACTGCCAGCAGACAATTATGAAGATGTCACCATGATTTAATGTCATTTGAAATGGCCATGGTAAATAATCCACTATTAAATATTTTATGAAGAATTCAAACCAACATTTTCACATATAGTGCCACTGTACAACAAAGAATAGCATTTAGCTTCAACTACACAACTAAAAGGGATAGTTTTGGGTCCCATTGACTTTCATTTATGGGCAAAAATAGCTGTCCAAACACTTCAAAATATATTATTTTGTGTGAACTATCGCTTTAACAGCAGGATTTATGTCTCAAAGCAACAGGTAGAATGGAAACCACATTCTGTTTCTATCTCTCATACTTTACATAACTAGTGAAATGTACCCTGTCAAACTATATTAAAATAATAGGACAGTCTGTAATAGTACAGTTTGAACTCTGTAGAATGAACAAAACAAATTCCATGGACACAATAAATCCATCATTGAAAAAGAAGCACAATTTCATTATTCTTACACCCTTCCTATAAAAATAATGCAACCAGTGAATAAGCCATAATTACATAACTCCTGTTTCAATTTCCATTATGTAATTTCAGTATTATTGCTCTAATTACAGTTAATAAAGTGACCTAAAATAATTCTAATCTACACTATGGGTAAGTTTGGGGCCGATATTTTTTTTTTTAGATATTTTTTTTTAAATAGGCCTAAATTCAGCACGGATGTATATAAATTTTATATTTACTATATATATAATATATATCATATATAATATAAGAATCCTGGAAAAAAATCAAAAAATGAATTATGACATTTTATACATACACACAGTTTACAGTTTACACACACAAAAAAGCAGCACAACTGTTTTTATAATAAGAAAATATTGGAATGATTTCTGAAGGATCACATCATGTGACACTGAAGTAATGGCTGCTAAAAAAAAATCTAATTTGACATCCCAAGAAGAAATTATATTTAAAAGATAACACAACATTTACAATTTTAATAGTGTTTAATACTATTTTAGTGTTACCTTTTTCAAGAATACTAAAAATGCTTTGTACCATTATCTACCAGCAGGGGCTGGAAGCTAACAACCCTATATTTGACCCTCTGCATGCCTGCATCTTGACCCAACTATTTTACTCAAACACATTATAGCAGAAAAAAGCTTATACCATGTAAACTGTCAGTCAACAATGTATCTGTCAGACCAAATGCAGGTGGACTCCAAAGACAAAATGCATCAATCCCGATGCATCAGTTACCATGGCTGTGAACTCTTACCATGATAGGAGAGGGTCAGGTCTCTTCGAATCCCTATAGCATTTTCCCTCAGGTTTAATTAGAAACTTCTTCTCTCGGTATACAGCATAGTTAGTCTTTCTCTTGCACAACACAGCATGAGACAGAAAATATGATCAATACGTATAATACCAGAACTGCTCAAGTTCTAAATATATCCTGACCGGAACCTGACCACCGAAACGTGTTACAGTCTGTACATGTAGCTTAGATCATTGCCTCATCCCACACTGCGAACTACAGTATTCAGCAGACCATATTTTCACATTTATAACACAAAAAAGCCATATAAATAATGAAACAACCAAACATACTCCCAAGAACCCATTCTACAGAAGCACAACATTCAAATTTTTCTCTCCAGAGGCAATCCTTTAAAGAATAAACAGCATTATTATAATAGTATTGTCAATATGTCAGCTATTGATTACATGAACTTCATGAGAAAACTGTGCTTTCCAGCTCCATGATTATGTGGTTGTCTCAGAGCGGAGAAAATCAATTACTATTTCACCACTGAGCTTTTTGTTCAGAGCTGCACTTCATTCTTGTCACGGAGCGATGGGCCCCTGAATCAAGTCCTATTTTCAATCCAACAAAAGCTCTATTCTCTCTTGGCTAGCGGAGTGATGCTAAATGTGCCAAGTCCCATTTAGTGGAGAAAAAATACTTATAATTCTGATAAGAAAAAATACTTAACTCATTTCGGTTTAATGTATTTACAGAAAGGGTTCGTAACCTAGCTCTTGAGTCACATCAAGCGCCAAAAAGGGATGTGCTTGGTGAGTGAAGTTATTAGAATCACTCAGTGAGAAAAACAACAGTCAAATTAAAACATATGGTTCAGTATATACAACAATCAGCTGAATAGTTAGATTCAGTACAGTGAATCATTATACATATAGTAATAATATTCAGCACAGCATATGTATCATAGCTATACATAGGAATAACGTAGTGCTATAATTATAGTCAGATTCTAAATCTAGGGTGATTTCCCAAAAAGAGGACAGTAAGGGTTCGTAGGCGGGGCTTCGCCTAGCAGCAAATGTTAGAGGGATTTTGTTTGCGTGTTTTTATAATAAAAATCAAGTAGATAGAATAGAAAAAGAATGTGCTAGTATTAGAGGTCAGTGAAAGTGTAGGCAGAGGATACTGTATAGATAGAAGCAGTAGATAGATAGAAATAAAATAGAATAGAGACAAATGTTAGAGGGACAAATGTTAGAGGAGGATCGCAGTCAGATAAAAGTGTGTCATGCACTTACTGTATTCTTTTCCGGATTCAGGTGTTTTACCAGTGTTTTAGACACCGTCATTTCATTGTGTTTTAGAAATGTCCGTAAAATTAATGGATAATGCCGTGTTTAATGAGCTGCCAGTACTTTTTCTGTTATTTTACGGATTTATTTTTTACAGTGTGAGAAAGATCTGAGAACGTGGATCTCAAAAATACCTTTAAGAATTATTGGTTGGTTATGGGTAATCTAATACTTAAGCCACTCTTTAAATTGCAAATTGTAATTCTACATAAATTGCATTTACTAATATCCTGCATTTCCATAAAAAAGCTTTAAATTATTCAGATTTGGAAAGGCTTTACATAATTGTGAATATGGTGATACAATCAATATAAACATGTAAGCTTTAAAGCCAAAATAAAAATGATAGAGTTCATACGTATCAAACAGTTATGTGCTGAAAGAAATACATAAAAAAAGTTAAAAAATTATTTGCATTTTTTTTGACAGGCATAGTTTCGGCTCCCTCCATTCTTTTTAGGTATACATTTATTTTCATATTTTTACTTTACAATACCTCTGTCTGAATAAGTTTCCCCAGTAAGGGTTCGTAGGCGGGCTTCGCCTAGCAGCATATAAGGTTTTTTCGTTTTATTGTTGCTAATTAAAACAATAGATTAGAAAAAGAATGAATGCTAGTTTAGAACATTATATTAAAATAAAACATGTAGAAAGTAGAGGTTTTTCCACATCGATTTAAAAAATGTTGTCTCGCGGTAGATAAAAGTGTATTGCACTCATTACTGTATAATTTATGTTTTCTATTTTTTTAGGTGTTTTGTATGAATACACATTGCTTTGTCGTAAAATGAATGGATAATGTGTGTTTAATGACCAGTATCTGTTATTTACATTTTTTACAGTGTGAGAAAGATGAGAACGATCTCACAGTATGTTTATCTTTAAAAAATTGAAATTGACTAATGTCCTGCATTTCCATAAAAAAGCTTTAAATTATTCAATTTGCTTTACGTATGGGATACCAATATATGTAGCTTAAAGCAAAATAAAAATATCCATGCTTAAAGCTGACTTGGGTGCTTACAGGACTCCATTCTTTTTAGGTATCACATTTATGAAATATTTTTTTACAATACTAAAACCAATACTATTAAATTGTTCTTTATTTTGAATATTTACATATTAAAATACTGTAAGTGTTTTTTTTCCCACATCAGGCCTCTATAGATGCTGTTTTTTGACCAGAGACATGCAAAATACAATTTTAACCCCAAGTGTAGCATTTAAGACAATTTAAAAAAATCGAAAATATTTATTTTAATATGAAATCAGGAAAACAGTGACAAAATATAAAGTAAATACCTATTAAAAATGGTTCACTAAATAAGTTAACTATAGGCACAGGTGTGGAACAAGAAGGTTGACATGGGGATAAATGCAAGTAAAAAAGAGACAATTAAACAAGGCAGAATTGACATGAATGAGAGTAATATTGACTGTGGACACATCTGGCTCTGTCAGGATCTGGATCAGGCGGATTAGGGTCAGGTGTTGGGTTTGGCATAAACACGTGAGGAGTTTTAATTAAATAAAGATAAATTGTGCCATATAGTGTGTCACACACACACACACACACACACACACACACACACAAATGCTTGTTTTTGTGAATTGTGGGGACATTCCATAGGTGTAATGGTTTTTATACTGTACAAACCATATTTTCTATCGCCTTTCACCAACCCTACTCCTAAACCTACCCCGCACAGGAAACTGTGTGTATTTTTACTTTATCAAAAAAACTCATTCTGTATGACTTGTAAGCCTTTTGAAAAAAAAAAAGATGGGGACAATGGACATGGGGTAATGTCCTCATAAATCACCTTCTCCTGTAATACCTATGTCATACCCATGTCATTATACAAATTCCTCTTATGTCACAAAAACACGCATGCACACACACACTTTGGGTTTCCATGTTTTTTGGGGGACATTCCATAAAATAATGCCTTTTAAACTGTACAAACTGTATTTTCTAATCCTTATACCTTAACCGATCACACAAAAGTTTATGCATTTTTAGCTTTCAAAAAAGATTATTCTGGATTATTTAGAAATTTGTTTAATCATGGGGACCAATAAAAATGTTCCCTACAAGGACAAAATTTACTGGTATTGCTGTTTTTTTCTTTGTGTGGATTTTGTCCCCATAATGTGCGAACACCGAGACCACACACACACACACACACACACACACACACACGCACACACACACAATGAATTCAAAATAAATAAAAAATAAAATTCTAAATAAAAAATCAATATGAGAGTCATAACATTTTTAATCAGTCGCTCAAAAGTCTTGATTTTTTTGTTTGTTTATACAGGAACAAAAATATGAATCTGTTCACATATATTTGTTGTCGTTTTTCTTGCTTACAGAGACATGACCTTGATTCCCAACAAAATTCTTAAAAAATATATAAGCTTTACGGTTTATATTGAACTACTGTTTCTGTTAGACTGAACATGCCAAAATGAGTTGTTACTGACATTCACAACAAAGTCTGACTGAGATCATTTGTAGCATTTTATTTGACTGACAAAAAAAAGAACAGCATGCACTATGCACTAATAGACTGATGAATCACAATCTACAGAGGGCTGAATAGTATTGACGTAGAAGTTGAAAGGAGAAATGTGTCACTGCCCTTTCATGTTGCTTCGTACTCATAAAAGCCAATCATACAGTACATAGTACAATACAGTCACGATTTATGAGACAGTCGAAAAAGTAGTTGAATTACTGTGAATCTTTCGTGGGAAAATGAGTGGTTTGTTTCACTTTTGGTGAATGTATTATGCCAAATCAACGGAAACACCCCTGCAGGATAACGGAAAGCACAGAGAGTGGCTTAACATTCCAATGGCCTCTAAATGAATGAAGGACAGAGGCACATTCTGTTCATTAAATTCTGAATGAAATAGTTTAGGACAACTGCTGTGTATCCATGCCAACATGATTCTATTCGTCTGGGTTACTAGGTTCTCAGCCATCTTGAAAGAAACATCCAGTGAGCAAGTTAAATGAAAAAACTAATTCTGCCTATCCTTGTTCTCTCTCGTATGTGTTTACAATGCTTCTGTCAAATATATTCTCTGTTTCATAAAGCATTTCAATTTCGAAATACTAAGGATACATTTATATAAAGGTAAAAATAAACTTATATGAATTGCACTATGTTATGTAGTACAGATAAGCAACGACATTGAATGAGACCACATTTTAGTCAAGTTGACCGTTTATTCAAGTTACACGATTAAAAACTTTTTTTAAGTCTATCTTTAGCATGGCAGCAAGATTTTAGTACTACAATTATTCTATATAAAAATATTTTAAAATGTACAGGTTAAATTCAGAATAGCAAAACTACTGTAACGCCACAAAGATAAGACACTGAAGTAGTGCTAGCACTATAGACGTCTAGTAGTATGTCTCTCTTTCCATCCAACCTGCAAAGAAAGAAAAAATAAAACTTATTTTACTTTTACAGTTGAGAAATATAAAATGATGCACTCATAGACTACTTAGACATACATTTATATACTATTCATTTAAATCCTACAATACAGAACAGTTGGTTAGAACAAGGTTGCAGTTTCCTGATTACCTCCGGGGTTCCGTCTAAGGATGAGCTTTCTGATTTCATCATAAATAAAGATGAGAAGAGAGTACGGGAAGGCACAGAACCACCAGTTGAGCCTGTAGATAGAGCACAGAATATAAATCAAAGCAGCAGCCAAGAAAAAACTGCATATTTATTTTACACAAAGACATTTTAGCCTACTTGAGCGGGTACATTCTGAGAGCCACATCCATGCCAGGGCAATAAGACAAGAAAGCCGCTAGTGCTGTTTCCTCAAACAATCCAAAGATCAGGATTTTATTCCTTGTAGGACAAAAATGTAGTAAACAGACAATAATTAAAAGAAAATCTCCACAAGAGCATGGCTTATGCTCATTCAGAGCACATTTGTTCTCCCAGACTCACTTCATTCCCTGCTGGAAGACAGAATTACGCCTGGTCTTGCAGATAATCAGATCGGCCCACTGCACGACCACAATGCTGGCGAAGAATGCTGTGTGGCACGTGAACTCCACGATCTTTCTCTGTTCGTATGTCTGAGAAAACATAACATTGTTTTGGTACAATAATAGTTTCATAGTATCACTTGTGAAGGCTTCAATAAGTCCCAAAAGGACTTTCTCTTTTGGTAAAATACAGTAATACTGTTGACTCATGTTGCTAAAAATAGTTTTATCCAAAACTATGCTCTCAAGAATGAGAATGTCCCTCCCCTGACTAGCATGTAGAAAATGTATGGTTCACAGCTGTGACGCAATTCTTAATACCTACCCACTGTTGCCCATAACTGTCCTCCAGATCATTAATATGCTTGTCATCCCAATATACACGAATTCCTAGCAGTCTTGATGGTAAAAAGCCATTTTCAGCAAGAATGACAAAGTATGTGAAAAATCCAGCCAGAGCCTGAATCATACCTGCAGAATGAGACAAACTCTTCTATTTGAACTCTTTTAAATTGTGAAGCCATTTTTTTATTTTGCCATGAGAAACTTTAATATGATAGCATGTTAGTCAGAAAAAAACTTGAATGAGATTCACAACATTCACATAATTTAGTACCTGATCGACGAACACCATTAAAAATGACTGTATCTTCTGTATTCTCCAGAAACTTGGAAATGTTTTGCTTTTTTTAGTGCCATGCTCAACCTTTTAAGCTACTGGAACAAAGCAACAAAATGTCCACCTACCTATCTGTCCATATGCAATGCTAATAAGTCTTTCATTCACCAGCTTGTCTGTTTTAGGGTTTCTGGGCTGTCTCTTCATTATATCACTCTCAGCAGCCTCGTATGCCAGAGAAATAGCAGGGGCCTTGAAAACAAAACAAAATGATTAGCTGCCATCTCTTGTAGAGATAAAATGCCAAATGTGAAAGTGTGAAAAAGAAAATAAGCCAGTGTGTTGTGCACTGACCATGTCTGTTCCCAGGTCAATGCACAGAATGGTAACAGTCCCTAGAGGCAAGGGGATGTTGGCGATAATGAAGAACAGGAAGGGTGTGATCTCAGGGATGTTACTGGTCAGGGTGTAAGCAATGGACTTCTTCAAGTTGTCAAAGATCAGACGGCCTAGAGTGGAGAGAAAACGCTAACAAAGGAGCCCACAACATTGAGAGGATATGAAAAAAGGTCTCCTGTACCTTCCTCTACGCCTGTGACAATTGAGGCAAAGTTGTCATCCAGGAGGATCATGTCAGCAGCCTGTTTGGACACGTCTGAGCCAGCAATGCCCATAGCAACACCAATATCAGCCTTCTTCAGTGCTGGAGAATCATTCACTCCATCCCCTGTTACAGCCACTATGGCTCCCTTTGGAACAGAAATATTTTTTTTTGTAAACATTAAATTAAATATAGCAATTTCTAAATGCTCTCTAAACCGGAGGTTTTCAAAATGGGGACCAGGGGCTGCAAAGGGTCCTAGGTCCTAAAAATTCCAAGGGGTCCTAAAAATTTAACAGTGATTATGAAAATTGGAAATAATTAAAATTAAATACAACTTTTTTTAAGTAAATGTGTATGATTATTAAATTAATACAAATTTGCTTTGGCTTCATACATGAACAATATAAAACAATTTAAACAATCATTTTAAATGCAGACAATTTCAACAATTTACAATTTAAAATAACTTTTTTTTTCTTTTTAAAATATTTTATGATTGCAAAGTTGAATTTTCAGCCACCATTACAGCCATTACAGTCTTCAACCTCACATGATCCCCCAGAAATCATTTTAATATGATTTGGTGTTAAAGAAACATTTCTTATTTTTTCAATGTTGGAAAAAGTAGTGCTGCTTAATATTTTTGTGAAAACTGATCATTTTAAAAAGGATTGAATAAAAAATGTTAATTTATTTCAAAAACTTCTGTAACGTGTATAAACAATACTTGGATATATTCAGAAGTTGAATGATTACCTGTCGCTGACACCCCTCAACAATAATCAATTTCTGCTGTGGCGATGTTCTGGCGAACACGATTTCTGTGTGGTACTTGAGAATGTCATCTAGCTGTTCAGCTGTGAGGTCCTTCAGGTCTCCACCATGAACCACACATGCCTTTGCATCTCTGAAAAGAGATATTTATTGACTTAATAGATTAATGTCAAGAAATTTAGAGTGACGTTTTAGTAAAAGTATCACAATACCTGGGATTGACCTCATTGACAGGGATATTCAAGCGAGCAGCAATGTCTTCCACAGTTTCATTACCCTCAGAAATAATCCCAACACCCTTTGCTATGGCTTTGGCAGTGATTGGATGGTCCCCGGTTACCATGATAACCTAATAGTTAAGAAATGTATGAGTAAACTGTATAATTACATACTAATTTCAGCACATTGGAATGGAACTGCATCTCTGCATTACCTTGATTCCTGCACTTCTACATTTGCCCACAGCATCAGGTACAGCAGCACGTGGAGGGTCGATCATTGAAATGATACCCACAAAGCACAGATTCTCCGTAGGGAAATTGACATTCTCACTATCAAACTGGAAGCCTTCTGGAAACTGTTCATCAGGGAGGTAGAAATTACAGAAACCTGTTGGAAAAAATGTGAATGATCAGTCCACAGTCTGCCCAGTTGAACTCACAACTTTTATTTGAAGAAACAGCTTTTTCTCTTTTACCTAAAACTCTTTCTCCGAGTCCCCCGAGCTCCAGATAAGCATTCTGAAAGGCTTCTTTCAGTTCATCATCCAAAGGTTGCTCCTTGCCTTGGATCAATATAGTAGTACAGCGGTCCAGGATTCTCTCTGGGGCTCCTTTCATCACCAGCATGTGTTTAGACTCTGAGTCACCATGTGGGTTCTTGTGCACTGACAGCTACCAATGCAAGCATCAGATAATCACCAGATAATGATGAGATGTATTTTATTAATAGTGTAAGGGCTGTCAATGTAACACATTCATTTGTGGCATATTTTACATTCTTGAATTGGAAATCTACTAAGTAGAGATCCAAGATCCTAAATCCAGTACCTGATATTTGTTTGTCGAGTTGAAAGGGATTTCTGTCACTTTGGTGTACTTTTCTCTCATTTCTTTCACCGATCCACAGCAAAGCTCAATGCATTTCAACAGGGCAGATTCAGACGCATCCCCAGCAACATCTCTCTAAATATTTCAACACACAAATGAGATATTTATTAGAAAATCTTACAAATTATATCCACAATGAAGATGTGGCATAGCATATTTTTGCTTTTCAATACATACAATACTAACAAACATATAACACAAACTGCACTGCGTTTTGTTTTTAAAAGCAGACCTCCACCAAAAGTAACTGTATAACTTGCGCACTTACCTACAGTGTCACACCATATAAGTATAATTGCTGTGCATCAAATCAAAAACTAACCTTTAGAATTGGCACATCTGTCTGTTCGGCCAGGAACACAGCCCTGTTGCAGAGCCCAGCAATACGAGCCAATGATGCCCAGGTGGCCGAGCTACGGTCAAAGGAGGTGCCGCTCTGATTCTCAGTGGTGTCAGCCTCATGGATCTGGTTATCAAACCACATGTGGGCTACGGTCATGCGATTCTGCGTTAATGTGCCAGTTTTATCAGAACAGATGGTTGAGGTTGAGCCCAGCGTTTCAACAGCCTCAAGGTTCTTAACCAAACAGTTTTTCTTAGCCATGCGTTTAGCTGTGAGGGTGAGACAAACCTAAAGAACGAGAAACAGAAAGTGGGTGGCATGCAAATATTAGGGTCTAATTTTCAAACAAAGTAAGTTTAAACAAACTAACTGTGACTGTAGCAAGAAGACCTTCAGGCACATTGGCCACAATGATGCCAATAAGAAAGATAACAGCTTCCAACCAGGAGTAACCAAGAACGAGAGACAGAACAAAGAAAGAGACGCCCAGGAAGATAGCCACGCCTGTGATGATGTGGATGAAGTGTTCAATCTCAATGGAGATGGGGGTGCGTCCGACCTCTAGACCAGATGCAAGTGTTGCGATTCGGCCCATTACAGTACGGTCTCCAGTGCTGATGACGATGCCACGTGCAGTACCTATGTGCAAATATTGCATGAATTAAATTTAAATTGAATTTGATCGAAGTGATCGATCAATTATAATATTATAAAACATTTATATTTGAAATAGCTGTTCTTTTGAACTGCATATTAGTCAAAGAATCCTAAAAAAAAAACTTTTCAGTTTCCACAAAAAATATTAAGCAGCACAAATGCAATATAATAAAAATAAATATTTTTCGAGCACCAAATTATCATATTAGAATTACTTCTGAAGTATCATGTGACACTGAAGACAGGAGTAATGGCCACTGAATATTCAGCTTTGTCTTCACAGGAATACATTTTGAAATATAATAAATACAATTAGAAATAGAAAACAGTTATTTTAAATTGTAATTGTCTTGCTGTATTTTCGATCAAATAAATGCAGCCTTGGTGAGCATAAGAGATTTTTCAAAAACATAAGAAAAAATCTTACCAACCCCAAACGTATGAATGGTAGTGAACATAAAATATTTTACATAATATAATTTACATATGTGATATTTTTGCTTTGCCAACAAAGGTAGTTTCAATTAAAGTCGAATTAGTAACACAGCAGAATTAATCATTGGAATTCCTGAATGAATCACAGATGCTGAACAAAACGGTAAAGAAAATGATTCAATGGCTCACTCATGAAGTCATTTCTGAACAAATCAGTGTTTTATAATGAATCAGTTAAGACAACGACTCAATAATTCACTCATAAAGATGCCACCTAATGGCATAATGGGTAATATTACAAGTAAAAGTGTAAATATAAAAATAGAATGTGATGAATTTAATTATAATGAAATGTAACAATTATGCAAATATAAGTAAAACATTTTACTGAACATCTGTAGTGAATGAAAATATAAAATACCTTCTACACAGTTGGTGGAGAAGAAAGCAATATTCCTGGTCTCTAGAGGATTATCATTTGAGAAATCCGGGGACCGTGTCTGAGGCTCTGATTCTCCAGTCAGAGAGGAGTTATCCACCTTAAAACACCCAATTTAAAAGCTATTTTTACATAATGTCACTGCCACAGAAAGGAAATGTGATGTTCACACTACACTAATCAGCTCAGATAAGAAATAGCGGCTCATAATAACCTTGCAGCCATGTGAAGCTATGATTCTCAAGTCAGCCGGGATCCTGTCACCGCCTTTTACCTCCACCAAATCACCAACCACCACATCTTCAGCGTTGATTTGTTTCTTCTCACCATCACGGACAACCAGCGCTTGCTAGAAAGGAAAAAAGTTTATAATCTGAACAAAAAATAGATAAGAATACAAACCTCCTGTGCATTTAAGCTTATAGATTAGTTTATTAGACAAATTGGATGGCAAAAAAAGTATCTACCTGGGGAACCAAATTCTTGAAAGAGTCCATGATTTTTGAGCTCTTAGCCTCTTGATAGTATGAGAAACATCCAGTGATGATCACCACAGCTGATAGCACAACTCCCAAATACAGCTGCATTGCACAAAGGGATAAACAAGACTAGATATAAAACATCTAAGAAGCAGAACACACATTTAAATATTTTTTTTAGCATTCCCTCGCACATTGTCATTAGCTGGCTCATCTTCCATTGCCGCCTGAATGCCATACGCAAGAAAGCAGAGAAGGGCACCAGTCCACAACAGCATGGCGAAACCTCCAAACATCTGCTTACAGAACTTCACCCACTCTGGGGTGGTTGGAGGTGGAGTGAGTGCATTAGGTCCATCATGGGCCAGAATCTCTGCTGCACGAGCGCATGTGAGACCCTGGTGAAGTCAAAGAGAGTGCTTTTAGTTATTGATCACTAGAGAGTCATTTTATAAAAGAGACACTCTACTTAATGAACTTACTTTGCTTAAGTCTGTACCATATTTACGGTGGAGCTCTTCCAATGTCAGTTTGTGATCATCCTGAAATAGATTTTGTACAGAAAGTTTCAGTCTTGGAAAACTTATCAGAGTGTACCCTATTGAACAAAGCTAAGTAAAGTCTCACCATGTCCACTTCCCTTTTCAGCTCATCCATATCTTTCTCCTTCTTCTTGTTTTTGTTCTTTTTCTTTCCTCCTTGCTCTGACGTTGCCGCCAGCTCATACTGGTCCCGTCCATCCTGAAACAGATGTTTGAAACATCAAAAAACAACTTTGTCAAATAACAAAGATGTGACAATTGAGTAATTTGTGGAAAAAGTTAAATAAATACCCCCCCCCCCAAAAAAAAAAAAAAATTTAATTCTGAATGCCTACTTTCATGTATTTTAATAACTTTCTTTCTTTGAAAAAAATGGGAAATTCACTGTGTGCACACTTAAATTCTGTCAATGCCTACTTTCATGTTATTTCAAACCCATATTTGTGTCACTATATTTGTGGTCCATGTGGTTTGTGCACAAAACTTTTCAAGTTATCACTTTTATGATATCTTAAAATCTGTAAAGTTCCTCTTTTTAAAAGGAAAAAAGCTGTATAAACTGCAACCTATAAATTAAATGTATTTTTTTCATGTTTCTAGTCACTTATTATCTTGTATCTCATGTGGTGAAGATGAGGGCAAGCCCAACTATCTGATTACCAAAACATATTCAAATTACTGCTAACCTCCCGAGTTGTCAAGGCCAAGGGTCGTTGATGTATTTCGAAGGGATCAGCTTTCTCTTGAAAATATCTGCTACATAGAACTAACAAATATAAAAATGTTCTGTGGCACAGGGCCAGTCTCAACAAGGGACACAGAAGCAAAGCAACCATGTCATCTTGGCCTCTATCCAGTGAAAAGAACTAAGCAGATGCAGCAAAGCCTTTTCCCTCAATATATTTCATTTCCCAAAGAGACCATGAGTAGGCAAAGGTGGGAGTATCATTAGTTTATATCAGAATTTCTGCGAGGGTCACACATCTGCAAACTCGCAAGAGATAAACACTCCCGCACAAAGACTTCAGACTTGTGTTCATGTTTTATTCAACTGTCCAGTCAACCAGTGCAATTGTTGCCTCAGGCAAACATGTTATGCCACCTTTGTGGCGAGTGGCGACACACAGGAGTGTTACAGGAACAACTGTTTGTGAGAATGAAACATGGATTTGAGGATATTTTCCCAAATTAGATCTGCTTTCATTGTATGACATCAAACAAATTCACAGCAGTTGTAAACAGTCCAATTTGAGTCTACAGTCCACAGTCCACCTTTGAGTCTACATTGTGAAAAGAGCTGCAGTACATTAGGAGGCAAAAAGTAACTGCATGCTGACATCTTTCCTCCATTCTTATTGCAAACGATTAGGAAAGTTTTGTGGTAATTCAGGTGAACTGACCTAGATAAAGCACACCATGTTCTTAAGGGGAGGAGAGAAAACCTCACTCCAAAACAACAACCTGTGGCTCTAGAGTTGGAAAGTAAGTAAAATGCACAACAACAATAATAATAAAGTAAAAACAAATATAATAAAGTAGAACGTTATTAGCAAAACAGTATAAGCACAATTATAAATCCTGATTCCACACTAAGTATGCAAATAAGGCTGTAGTGATGAATAGTAATGAGTACTGCATGTACTTGCTCAGGTCATACTACAGCCCACTACACTCCCACTTCTCAGGCAAACTGAATATACAATGCAATCATAGAATATCCATATGCCCAACAACATGATTACACAAAATTGAATTGAAACTTTGGTATTTTTTTTAATACATAGCCTATACATATATATTTATATGAATGTGTGTTTGTGTGTATAACTTATAAATTTTAGATAAAATAAGCATAAGCATATTAATATTTTCCTTTATGTTATACAAAATACAAACGTAGTAACGTCTAGTTATTTAGTTCACAACTGGTATTTTTCACCAGCGATTTTCACACACTCATTCTGAGAATATCCGTCATAACTAAGTGCATATCCATTAATATTAATATGCTTCAAATTAAACAAGCCTAGTTATTGAAACATATTTTACTTACCCCAACTCCCATTTTCGCTTGTGGACGGCGGCTGTGCTACTTTACGTTCACTTTCAAAGACTTTATCAAGCGTGTGGAGCAGAGCATCAGATCATCAGCGGCTCTGCTGCAGCTCAACTCATACGAGTCTCAATCACACGTTCGTGTAGACACTGAACAACCAATAGGAAGACAGAAAGCACTTTGTGTAGCCTGTGTGTCTGTGTGTGTGCACAAGAGAAGGTTTGAATCTCTCTGAGTTCTTTTTGCTGCTGCATTTACACTTCTTTTTGTGTGTGCATTTAGTGTGTACTCTTAATAATTAAACATGTGCTGCTCCTGTGTGTGTGTGTGTGTGTGTGTGTGTGTGTGTGTGTGTGTGTGTGTGTGTGTGTTGTGTGGGTGTGTGTGTGTGTGTGTGTGTGTGTGTGTGTGTGTGTGTGTGTGTGTGTGTGTGTGTGTGTGTGTGTGTATGTATATATTACTGTATAGCCTATATAGCCTACACTGCTGCTTAAAAGATTTCAATAATTAACTGTATCTATGTTTTTGGAAGAAATACCTTCTGATTACAAAAGCTGCATTTCCTTGAAGAAAAATATAGTAATATTGTCAAGTATTGTTAAAATTTTAAGGAATTGTTTAATTATTAAAATGTTCATTTAAAAGAACTACATTAAAATGTCATGTATTCCTGCAACGTGCAAAGCTGAATTTTCAGTAGCCATTAATCCAGTCTTCGGTTTCACATGATCCTTCAGAAATCATTTTGATGTTGATTTGGTACATAAAAAACTGAATTATTCCAAAAGTTATGTACTTTATATTGCACACAAATAAATACCCTTTATATGGTATGAGTATTAACAAATCTGGCAAAATTTGAAAAATACAGTGATGAACAAATATTACAGAAAAAGAACACATTGAAAAATGTCTGTGAGTAATAGGATATTTTCTGGTTTATTTCTCTTTTTTAACAAATATTTTCCTCTGTTAAAATGGCTCATTAATTTAAAAAGAAAAAAAGAGTGAAGAAAATCAAATATATTTTCATCATTGTTTGCTTTTTTCCTCCCTTGCATGTTTTACACTGCTTATGAGGAAACCATGACAATGTGGGAAACCAAGAACAGCGCCAGGAAACCTCAAGTGGCTAAAAGATAATGCAGTGGTGTTGAGCTTCTCCGTGGAGCCAAAGAGGGGTTGCTGTGTAGTCTTGACTTGTTCTATTATATTATGCAATATCAGAATTGTTAGCTTATGTCTAAATACTATTGCATTTTAACGCCGTTGCTCTGTAAATCTAAACGCTTAACATGGGGTCTTAGACCCTATTATGCAAGAGCTTTGGCAGTAATCTGTGTATATAGCTAAGCCGCACTATTCTGACACCAAACATTCTTAAATGCCTGAAAAATATCAGTCACACCAGAAAGAGACGTGGATCGTCTGAAGCCAGGCAATTTCAATGGGTTGTCCTCTTTCATTTGATGCATTGCTTTTATTTTGTGTGTAAGCCTGTGATTACAAATGGTTATATCACTCAAGCCTCTGTTTGGTGTTTTATCTGTTTATGCCAGAAGGACACAGATGCTACCTTAGATAAATGCATTGTAATTCTCCCCTTTCAATCCCTTTGATCTGATACAAACCCATTAAAGGTATTTTTCTCGTTGGGCCATATCAAAGACCCGCTCTGTTTTCTCTTGATCTCCGTCCAGCTCACATTCACCCTCTCCCTATTTCAGATGTCCATAGAAGTCCAAATATAGACCACACGCACCTTTTTAAACAGCTCCGGTACTCTTTCTTATAATGGATCCTATTGTAAACAAACACAAACGTGTCACACTATAGACGAGGCTTCAGATAACACCAGCTATACCTGCTCTGTGATACAATGGCCACTGTAATGGTTCTGTCAGGAGATGGACAAGCCATTTCTTCTTTCCTAGAAGAGCACAGGTGACGCTGGGTATTCTGTCTGAGATTGTATGACCTCGCTTTTCTGATGCCTGTTTGTAATTGTAATAAGTGTCAAAGCCTGTCAGACAATGAGAAAATGTGACCTGAGCCATGACAGCAAACAGAATGGCACTTTATATTAACATGGCATATCAAACAGCAGGTTTGACAAAACACATCTTTGGATCAGATGCTTGTATGTGCATATAGTGGAACTGCTATTGATTTTGAATTTTAAAAACTTGCATCAAAACCATGTTTGATGGCTATAATGTTGGATAAAAAAAATGTCAGTGCTGATTTTTATTGCTCATAGGTTGTTACATTTACTGTGGATAACTGGCAGCTGTTGTTGCCAATAAAAAAAATATAAAAAAATACACTGTCAGAAATAAACAAATATGGTGACAATGTTTTAGGTATTGCAGGATATCTAACTGTAAATGATATAGTACTTTATATTTTTTAATAATTAAATATACAATATTTAACATTATGAGATGTTACAGTACATTTCATTTAGAATTTAATGATGACAGAATATACATTTATGGGTAAACTACAACTTATTATTAACTATTAAGTAAAATATTAATTTTAGATATTTCACCAGAAATACTTAAGACTGTTGTTGACAATTGCTCTAATAATTTGGTTTTAGAAGAATCTGATTTGAAATGTTTGAGCTTAAATGAAAATCTCAGACTTTTTATTACAGACTTTGACATCCTGGCATCTAAAATTCATGAAAAGCGATCTTCTGCTTAAAAACAAAGCATAAACAAAAATCTCTATATTTATCTTTTTCAACATTGGCTGGGTTTCCCAAAGCACTAGCTTTATACTTTCACACTCCAGTTATCACACTCCATCCTTACTCCCTTAGTTTCTGTCTGTCTTTGCGTATTTGTAACTGTCAGTCTATATCTGTGTCAATGGAAGACACTTCATCATCACATCAGTCCCGATGTCACGCCAGCCCTTCTCTATCCTTTCCTCCGCCAACAACCAAACTGCATGCATTTCTCTCTATCAGTGCACCTGTCACCGCTGTCTGTCTGTCTCTCAGACTGTGCCACTCAATCTTGTCTTGATGCTGAACATCTTCGATCGAAGCCCTTTGATGTTAGCTCTGTCTCCAGCTCTGAAAGATGCAACAGATGTGGAAGTATCTCAAACACTGAATGTCACAAACGGTCCACATTTTTCACATTGAATTAATAGTTCCACCAAAACTGAGAATTCTGTCTGATTTATTTACTCATACATCCTTTTTCCCATGAAAGAAATCTCAAGATTCAAGAATATTCACATATATATTTTTCATATAATGACAGATTATTGCAACCACAAGCTGTCAAGCTTTAAAAAGCCATATCTGTGTCGTATGAATCACTAATGGACTACTTCTATGATACTTTTACTGTGCTTTTATAGTATTATGTCTCACTTTTTTATTAAAAGCAGTCCATATTGCAGTATATTTCAAATCCTTCCCATATGACAAAAACTTTGGATATATTATTTAATTTACTTCTAATTAAACGTATAAATGTAAACTGTATATACACTCATATATTTTGCACTATATGTTAAATATAAACATATTAATGATGTCCAAAAAAAAAAAATACATTTTGTATTTACCCATTTTTTGAAGACAAGGGGGATTTACATCAACCACTATTATTATATTTACATAAAAATATTTATTTAGTTTACTTTAGTTGTAGAGGTTCTAAAAAGAAGTTTAATTTCCATGCAAATATTTTTGCCCGGTTTTATATATATTTTCAATATATAGAATAAATGTGTAATTTTAATGTCCTTCGTTTTTTACCTTATGTAATTTATTTTGCCATTCTAGTTTTAAATAAAATATATTTTGAAATAAAATACACATTCCTTTAGCAATGCTGTTTACAACATATATTTAGCATATACATTTAATATCTTTATTTACATCTGTGAATAATGACTTATAATGTGTATAGACTAATTTTATGATATTTCTGCATTGCTTTTTAGAGCGGTCATTATAAATGGTCATTGAATGGATCTATATGAAGACGAAAATGACAGCATACTAGTTTGAAATGGTAAAAGAGTGATTCAATAATGACATAATTTTTTGGGCAAACTATTATTTTGTTTGGTTTTTAGTTATGGTAGATATCTTGCACTAAGTGGTAATGTTAATACAACACATGGTTGACTAGAAGAGGCAGAAAATATGTTTGCATTTGACATGTTTATGGGAAGTGAGGCTATTCCTCAAGCCTTAACATAATAACTCTTGCCATCCAGATGACAGAACGTCCAGGGAAAGCTGTCTCACACTGAAACCATTATGTCATCGCCCAGCAGGATGTTATGCACAATTGTCCCCTTTCAAAGCCAGCGTGAAAGAAAGCGTGTAACAAAGAGTGAAAGAGAGGGTGACTATGTTTACCGCCATCCAAAAGAATGTTCCCTCAGTCATTCACTGAGGCAGTCGCAGGGCTCTTCTCTATTAGAGTGCCCTCACTGAACTCAGACTACCTCAAGAGTAATTCATGTTTAATAGTACATGATGCAAAACGTGACTGATTTTTACTAATCACAGTAATCAGACTATTGGAACTAGAAGATTAAAAGAGACAGAATGATAGAGAGGGAAAGAAAAGAATGAGAGACAGAGGGAAGATGAGGGTCTCCCAGTCTATTTCGATGCATGAGCGGGCGCCTGGCACCCGAAACAAAGAGCTGCTTGTTTCTTGAAATTCACTGCGAGTGAAAAAGACTGCATTAAAACACATGGCACAACATATAAACACAACTAGAGGAGTAATACGCACAAAGCAGGCCCAAAGGGCAGAACTTTCCTACATGGTTGAAAGGGAAAAGGGAGGAAGTTGAATCTTTCCAGAAGTTTTAGGAAGACGAATGTTAAATCTATCCTGCATATGGTTACTAATGATTGCAGCTGAAATTAAGAACATTGCCACGCTCATTTTTCAACAGTAAAACGTCTCTGGCATGTAGACTTTGATTACATGAACATGTTAAAATGTTGAATGAAATGTTTTAAAATATATTAAAATAAGTAAGCTAAATAGAAACGTTATTTGTCAATATTTTTAATATTTAAATATGTATTTAATATTCGTATTATACACACACACATACACATAAATGTAAAATTTCTTATTATTATCAATGTTAAAAAAGGTTGTGCTGCTTAATTTTTATGTGGAAACTGAACTTGTAAATGTCTTCACTGTCACTTTCGATCAATTTAATGCATCACCTTTGCCAAAACAACAGTATTAAATTATATATATATAAATCTCAATCGTAGTTGCTTACAGCTAGTGAGGGACTTACTGGTGCTCAGTTCTGCTTTTGAAGCCTATAATGAAGAACATAAACATGTTTTTAGCCGGCATAATTCTGTAATTATGGCATCTAACAGCACGAGCTAACGGCTGAAGCTAACAAGTTAAACACTGACCATGTGAAACGCTGCTAGCTATTTTGTTTTAGTCAATAGCTAAAACAAGATGGTGTCAATTTGATACTCACTCAGTCACAGCTTGAACACCTCTATAAAAAATGCCCTTCTGAATGAAATAAAACAGTACAGCTACAGATGGAGAAATATGAAAAATATGAACTAACAGACATATGATAAAGCTGTTTGATGTAGGAATATGATATGAGAAACTTGATGTTTAGAAGATGCAAAACTCACAAATCTGACACAATTATGTTACCTCGGAGATAAACCTATTCATTTTGTGCTGAGAAAAGCAAGACTATAGTCATACAGGCTCCCGGCCTCAGTATTCAGCACTTTCACCCTGCATTTTCACTCCGATGATGGATTTCTGCACTGAAGAGACAGAAAACAATGCTTCAAGCTGGATGTTGGATATTACTCAATACTTCATGAAATGTTCTGGGTGGCTGTTGGATATATTGATGGATATGTGTGTTAGACTGTTGACGGTTGAGTAGTAGCTCCTAAAGGGGTTTGGCTCTTCAAACTGTAAATACAAACTCTTGTAGACAATGTCAGATGAACAAATTCAAGAAAGCTTTTCATGAACATGCAACATTTATTATTAATTAAAAACCACCAAAATAAAAAAAGACTTTCCAGTGTCTATGTACCTCATTTACATACTTTTTCAACAGTAAGCTAAAGTTATCAGTGTGTAGGCATAATGCAAATGGATTTCTGTGTAGTTAGTAAATTTATTTGTTTTATTTTATTGGTGACGTTTTTAAAACAGAACTTGGTCTATTTCAGTTATATACAAGTTGTTATAGTTTTGGTGAATGTCTGTTTCTCAGATTAAAAAAAGTATGGCCCACTACAAAAACGAAATGCTCCCTCCCCCCACCAAATTCTTTATGTTGTGAAGGGGAATGGCTTCAAGTGTTTACCTGGGGGTCCTAAGCGCCAGTCTTACACCCTGTCTAAAGTGTACTAGTGCCTTATCCTAGGGTGTGCATGAGCGATCTAGGTGCCAGTAACCTGATACTGCTTCACAGCACAACTGAAGCAGCAGACACGTCAAGTCTTTCACTGGAATTGTGTTTAGCGTACTTAACCCGCTGAATGAAGCTTCACAAAGAAACTTCACTCGACAGTCGTCATTGAACTTACCTTTGCATCCTGCCTTTACAGGCGCACTGAGCTTGAGAAAGAATTCAGTTAAGGCGCAAATCTTTAGAACGCGTGACTTCACCGAGACTAGCTCTGTGATTTGACCGTTTAGGTGCTCAGAAGACAAAGGCTAGCCTACTGTCCTTGTCCATGTCCTGCTTGGAGTGTGCACACAGAAAGCATCCTCTCAGCAGCAGATTCAATTCTCTTTCACCGCTTATTGCGCTTTTAATCATACTTTTTAATATCAATCACATTCCGCTTTACTTTCTTATTCATCCATGTTTCTTTGTTAATAATTTCAAACTGTCCCGCCAACTGAAAGCTGTGTGGATTAGACTTAAATACAACACATTTGTAGGACATAAATGGCCTTTGCAGTAGTAAAAGCGAAAGTACGAAGTGAAATGTTAATGAAATGAAATGTACAGTATTTCAGTCCAGTCACTTTTTTATACTTTTACATTCTCTTCTGTTCTTAAAATCTTTCTTTTTGTCATTACACAAACAAACTGCTTGAATCTGCATGCAGGAGCTCTGGGTTACCATAAGCCTAGTGGTTTGCAGTTGATTGCTGTCACCAACAGCACTTGGTACATTTTAACTATATTATTATTATAAACTTTTCATTAACTTCGGTAGGTTGTACAGCGAAGGAGCTTTAATCTGCTGTTTTTTAGTCTGCAGAAAGCTGAACTCTACTAAAGTGTCTTTTTTCAATCATCAATCTTTTCTTGGTAACAATGTGAGAGACCACATGATTTCTGTCAAAGAGCCAGTGTGCTAAAGAGTACAAGACACTAATAAATCTGATTCCAGGTGACGTTGATGGTTAACATTTTGATGAGCATTAAAGGAATAATTCACCCAAAATGTAAAATTATGTCTCATTTAAATTTCTACGTATTCAAACAGTGTCACAATGTTTCAGAACTTCTGGGCACTATATGATATTTTTGTCCAGAAAAAAGCAACAAAATAAAGCAGTGTGAACATAACTCCTTTTCTGTTTAATGGATGAAAGTCAATATGGGTTTGGAACTACATATAAGTGAGTAAATAAAATCTGAATTCACCTTTGGGTAGGCTAAACTATTCCCTGGATGTCTCTTGATTCACTTACTACTACTCAGTGAATCTAGCTTGTTATTTTTTTTTGTAACAAAACATATAATTAGCTAATAAATAGAAATAATAGTTCTTCATTACTGACCTGTGCGATTACCTAGTCATGTTTACTATGGATATAAGACCCCTTGTAACAAGTGTTGTTGTAATCACGGTGCCCTCTGCTGGAATAGAATATAATTAAGGGTTCCTATTGTACTGAGTATGAGAGTTCAGCATGCAAAGTACATCTTATCTGAAAAGACCATCTTTGTCCAAAAAGGCATTGATCATTTGAAAATAAACAAAACAGAATTAATAAAAATGGTGCATTTCTGATGAGAAAATATTTAATTAAGTCAGCATTGTTCATGTCAATTATTCAACACTGTCCTACTGTAAAAACACAAATATACATCAAAATTCTGGTGAAAATTTCAGGATCAGACAGACATAAGAAGGAAATACATGCATACTTTAGCCAACCACAGCCTATTACCATGATCATCTCATCAATATGATGCAGTCACAACAGAGCACAGCTAACATAGATCTATGCCATCTAACCCACAGAGGAAGCTTTTAATGAACGTTTGTTCCGGGGTTGTCCAGGAAATTATTGATCTTCTTTGCCACGTCATCAAGCTCATTAGTATTGCTGTATTTCAGGAGGTTGTGGGATCGTACAAAGTAATGCCGGAGATAATGCTGGCTAACACACTTATGTAGCTTTTGCACCAGCCGTAATACACATCCTCTGAAGTCTCTCCAGTCCCTGGTGCAGGGGTACTTCTCACATGTCCAGAAAAGCAGTGTCTAGATGATGTAAAGACAGTGGAGAAGTGTGTAAACTTGAATTTGTGTATAAGCAGTATGATGTCTCAAAAACAAAAAAAAAAAAGAAAGAAGTGACAGGAAATGAGTGGAAGGCTGTTTTGCTTGGGCTGGTACCTGTAGGTGGTAGGCAGTGATGACGGGTTTGCTTCCAGGACACCAGACGTCCTCCTTGAGCTGTCTGACCACCCGATAACACTTCCTGCGGCAGCCGCCGTCGTCATCTATATTGCTCAACAGCACCTGCTCTGCCCGTGAGAATGAATGCAGCCAGTGGTAGTTTGATGTGGCCATTAGATTGAATCCAAACATTGTATGGGACTTATAATTTTTTATGCAGGGGATTTAGTAAATTTTCTACCATAATTAATCATCATTGCATTGTGTGATTTTTTCAAATAAACAGTACTCAGACTCAACTGGTTTTGTGGTCCATAAAAACATTTATATAATAATTATTTAATAATATGTCCAGTTAAAACCCCTGGACCACAAAACCAGTATTAAGTAGTGCACGATCCTTCAGTATATTTGTAGCAATAGCCAACAATAATGAAAATACATTGAATACGTGGGTCAAAAGAACTGTATTTGAAATATGTATTTATTCGAAATATAAATATTTTGCATCTTTATAAATGTCTTAAGGTTAGGTTCAAGGTTTCTTTATTTGAGGGTATAATCAAATGAAAGGATATTAAGTAAAGAATAAAATACAAAATTAATCATCAAATACACAACACAAGAGGATATTTAGGTAAAGTGTGAAATAATTTTCTACCATTTTACTACTTGATAAATAGTAATATGGGGAATGAGAGGTATTGTGCAAATGAAATGTAATATGCAATATGGATGGTGAGAATATGAATGTTTGAGACTGAGTTTGTGTTGAGGAGCCTGAGGACTTCAGTCTCTCAGTTTTGCCATCAACAACTTGCCAGATTGAAGAGATGGTTACCTACAATTTTCTCAATAGATGTCCTTGAGATGCGCTCATAAGCGCACGACTCTTTTTAGTCCTGGTTTGTGGCATTATTATTTGAGATCTGAGTCAGTACACTTTCTATCAAATAGTTGAGACCCTGAATTTCCTCAGCTGTCGCAGATGGTACAGTCTTTGCCTGGCTTTCTTGACCTGTGTTTGGATGTGTGCAGTCCATGTCAGGTCCTATACACCGAGGTACTTGAAGCTACTCACCCTCTCCACATCAAGGGCCGCTGCTGACTCTTCCTGAAACGATCAACTCTTTATCATCAGAGAGAGACAGTTGTCCTCATGATGTAAGTCTCTCTACCTTAGTATGCGGCCTCGTCATGTCAATGAGGCCCAGAACCACAGTATCATCCGCAAATTTTGGAAGTGGAGCTGTGAGAGGACACACAGTCGTGGGTGTAGAGAGAGTAGAGCAGGGGACTCAGGACACAGCCCTGTGGGGCTCCTATGTTCAAAGGTGAACTGACTTGTGGTCTGGCGGTGAGGAAATCTTGAATCCAGACTGAAGAGTTTTGCCGAGGTCTGAGAGTTTCAGCTTGGTGGGGACAGCACTATAGTCAATGAATAAGCCTGACATATTTATATAATGAGGGAGGAGTTACCTGAGAGATTAAGTAGACCATTTATCCAAAGTAGCAGGGATAATGAAAATTCCGATGTGAGTGCAACTGGAAAATTCAGGCAAGAGGGTTTACTGTTCTTAGGCACAGGGATTATACAGATTTTTTAAAGGAGGTGTGTATGATTGCAAGCTCAGCACAGGACCTCAGAACGCGGCCAAATAGCTGTTTTCTGTTTAGTGAACTTATTGACAGAGTGAAAATGTAACGTGCTTTTTCATTGCTGTGATACCAAAGCTGAATCTTCAGCAGCCATCACTCCAGTATTCAGTGTCACATGATCCTTCAGAAATCATTTATAATATGCTTATCTGCAGCTATCAATTATTATTGGTGCTCACGCTTTATCAGATGCGAGGACCAGCGCGTACTTCCTTCTTCAATGAACTATGGTTCGGTGTTATTCTGATCCAAAGGCCGGCAGTAGTGGGCTTTGTAATGAGCGGAGTGTAGCAAAATGTATTTCTGCTTAATATTTATGTGAATAACGTGATTTCTTCAGTATTATTTAAATACTAGAAATCTCAAAAGAACATGAGGCGAGCAGGAGCGCGACAGAATGGAGTATTTGAAATAGAACCTTTGGTTTTTCCGGCCTCGGCTGTTCTGTCCATGTATTTATTCGAAATATGTCCCGTTGGAAATATTTTGTCCATTTTATTCTCCAAGGATTGGACATTAGCTAGCAGAATACTCGGCAAGGGTGGCTGTGATTTAGTCTGTTCGTATTAGCGCGTTTCCCGCGGTGTTTCTTTCGCCTCCTGGTATTATTGAGGTGGCCTTTAAAGTATTTGGCCACGCTGCGTGGATTGAATTCAGGTTAGTGTAGCGCTGTCCAATGTCCAAAAGTGATTATAAATGTCTTAATCGTTACTTTTGATCATTTTAATGCGTTCTTGCTTTTTTTTTTTTTTTTTTACGTTACACCAAACTTTTGAATGGTTATGGTTTCCACACAAAAAATATTAAGCAGCACACCTTGTTTACTTTGATAATAATAAGAAATGTTTCTTGAGCACTATATCAGCAAATTATAATGATTTCTGAAGGATCATATGATACTGAAGAATAAAGTAATGGCTGCTGAATATTCAGCTTTCCCATCACAGGAATAAATCACATTTTAAAATAAAACAGACAACAGTTCTTATAAATATAATTTCACAAGTTACTGTATTTTTGGAGAAAAAAAATAGCAATACGCGAAAAAACAATACAAATATATAAGATATTATTATATAAATTATATGTGCAAATTCCTTTGTATATATGTACTGACCTTAATACAGCGAGCCCGCTCTGAGGAGGGCCATCTTCGAAAAAGCCGAGGCCATCTAGCTCTCTTTGGCCAGTAGTTCATTAGCTCCAGTGTAGGAACCAATTCCACCTCAATTTGTGCCTCTGATGTTTCCACAGCAACACGCACCACTGACCCAACTGATTCCAGCATACTCACCTTACCTGTCAAAGAAAGGTGAAAAGAAAGTTAAAACAACTGAAATGTAGCGTGTATATATGCTGTTACACTTTATGTATTGTGCACATTTATGCTAGCCCATGTACCCAAGTAGGATTTATTCCTGGATCAACATCGTTGTCAACCAGTCCAGTTTTTTAGGGTTAAAACTAGGATTACTTAGGGGCTTGAACAAGCTATCAACCTATAGTTTTAAGTGATTTTGGCTCATTGTAAAGTTGATGTCATCACAATGTGCTAAATGGTGTTCATGTGTGTGGAAAACTGTGTCTACCATCAACACATTGAGCCTGCAGGTCAAATAAGAAAACAGTGTCTGTCTTTAAAAGCCCTCTCTGTCAAATGAGGAGCTTTTTAAACTTAATATTTAATTCTAAAGATTGTCTTTGGTACTCACAATTTTTCAATCAAACCAGTTCTGTGAAAATCCCGCTAATAGCTAATTTCATTGGTTAAGGTTAGGGGTTGTGATTGCTGTAGGCAGGGGCGTCGGGTAATAGTTATATAAATATATAATATATAAATTAGGGAGACACCAGCAAATATTGTAAATACCCTTGATACTCTTTTTGTGGTTTTCATGCAAACTCTGTTACAGTTACTAGTGAAAGGAAGGAAAGAAAGAAAGAAAGAAAGAAAGAAAGAAAGAAAGAAAGAAAGAAAGAAAGAAAGAAAGAAAGAAAGAAAGAAAGAAAAAGAAAGAAAGAAAAGAAAGAGAAGAAAGAAAAAGAAAGAAAGAAAGAAAGAAAGAAATGAAAGAAATGAATGAAAGAAAGAATCAATAAATGAAATCAATCAATCAATCAATCAATCAATCAATCAATCAGTAATCCCAGAAGAGTTGCATATCAGTAGAGTACGGTTGTTGGAGATTTTTGATTACTCACCAGACAATGTGTAAAAAATAAAATCGAAAACAGATAGAAATCTGAAACATCTTTTCTCTCATTCTGTTTGAGTAAACAACTGGACACTATAAAAACTCTAACTTGTTAGTCCGCAGGTCTTAATGGATGCCTCCAGGTGCTCTTTGTAGATGTTCACCACCTTGGCAGGCACAATATCACCCTCAATGATTATGCGGGTATCATGCCACTCCTGACTCGGATTGACGAAACTCTCCAGCTCCAGCCACTGGTGGTGCTTCTCTGGCTCACGGACCGGTGAGAGGAGACGAGACCCGCTTAGTGTATAGTAACGCCACTGATGCGTACGCCTCTCCTTATAGCCCATCAGACCCTGTAGGGGCACCGAAATCAGGAACAGAGTTGGAGTAAGCACCTGCCGAAATTAACAAAAAAATATATCAGTTACACACAGAGCAATAATAATAATAAAAAACAGCTGTACAGTTTTACCATATAAATTCACATTTATATAATAAACAAATTCTATGTCATGAATTGCCAACAAGATGAAATGTTACATATTAAATTATATTTTTTTTTATTATGCAAACACTGAAGATATAAGTGTATGACTATGCGTTAAGCTTTAAGTATTTTTCATATGCATCCATATAGAGCCATACATGGTTCATGCATATATATTGCAGTGCCTTCAAAAATATTTTGCTTTGTAAGCGATACAGCTGACAGTTCTGTTGCTTACTTGGATGGCAGGGTTGTATTCACATCTTCCTCGGAGTAATGCAGACCATTTTGACACTAAAGCTGGCTGGTCCTAAATTGGATTGTGGACACCAAAGTAATTACGATGTTACAAAAGTAGCCATAATTAAAATGCAGTTATTCATTGTTTAATACACAAGAAGCCCACATGAAGTATTACTTTGAGGCTGGCATTATGAACTCCAGAGTTTGCAATGGACTGGAAACGAGCATCCTTTGAGCTGACCTCAGCTGTAAGATCTTTTATGATTTTCTGCACATCTTCTACAGACTTTGAAACCTGGCGATGCCTGAGATCCACCTGACAATAACACATTCAGCCACCATTAACAGCGCAACAAAATAAAATAAAATACTTTAAGGTGACTGCAAATAAAATAAACACCATGAGTCTGGTTAGATCTCTGCACACATGACAGCATAAATAGGTCACCTGATTTTGCAAATAGTTGTCCAGATCTTCATCTGTGAAGTTTGTCATTTTGTAGTCTATCCTTAGAAGTGCTCTTTTTTGAATGAATGTCTTCTTTCCAGCTGCAAACCTTGATGTGAGGTCTTTGTGGCCCTTTTTGCGGTTCTTTTGTGTCCCCGTGTATGTGTGACACAGATTGTGCGAGGGAAAAGCACTTCAGCAGAGACCCATTGATCTCACAATATTGATTTCTGAGATGCTAAAAAGCTCTCATGGTCCTCTGGGCAAATGAGTTCACCAATTGTTTACTCACATGACAGATCACACTCAGAGAAATTGAATGTAAACAAGCTAGTTTCAGAAACAACATCAAACAGAGGCCATTTTATATATGAGATTATATACTTTTTAATATATGGATATGGGGGGGGGGCATATAATGTTTAATATATTGGGGGGGGGTTGTGGCCTAATGGATAGAGGTCGGACTTGTAACCCAAGGGCCTTGGTTCGAGTCTGCAGCCAGACCCTATTGGGAATTTTCGGTGGGGGTGTATTTCTTGGATGGGCTGCATTTAACCCATCCAAGTGTACACACTGCTGCACAAATTCTGAGTATGGGTCACCATACTTGGCCACACGTTACTCACACTCACTCACACACTCACTCACTCACTCACTAATTATAACAAAAAGGTTAATGAGGTCCAAAATTGGGGACCTTGAGTTCAAAAATCTGAGAACAATTTAAAACCTGGATTTTAAACAATTAAACAAAGACAAAAGCCTGGAAATAAACAATTAATTATGGAAATAAAGAAGGTTTTATAAAAAAAAATCAATTAATTCAAGAGTGCATGCATGGAGTGTCATTACAGCAAAAGATGGAAAAACAAAAGACCTTTCCAAAATGTTCATTCACCACAATTTACTACATGTGCATAAATTGGTTGGCTTCTAAAACAGCCCAATTTAGGAAAGGTCATATGAACACAATATGGAAAAAGACATGCAATCACTGAATGCAGGCAAAAAAAAAGAGAAAGTGAAATGTCTTCTGGGTCTAGCTAATTAATTGCAATACAGTTCATTAACATCATAAATATAACTTATTTATGCAGTTAGGTGGAGAAAACAATGAACTCTAAAACTATATATATATAAAAACAAAAAAAACTAAAACCAACCTCTACCTATACCTTAAGCTCGAAGCAAGTCTCACAGAACAGCCTTTCATCAGACTGTGCAAATAGGATATGGCAGCAGATATGTCCTGCACATAACACAGTGATTTTTTACATTTTATTTTAAGGAGAAAGAAGCCTAAGACTGATGATACACAGGGCAACTTTTTGAGCAATGTTGCTGCGCAACTTTGGTTAATTTGCTGTCAACAACGGGCAACAAGGGGACACAGGGCGCGCGACCGATCTAAGTATCCAGATATAAATGTGTTACCCATTCTCAGTGGGAAAGTGCCCAAGCAACATTGTTCAAAAAAACGTTGCCCGGCAAAATTGCTCAAACACTTGCCCCGTGTATCATCAGACTAAGTTATGATTTTTTCTGCAAAGTGGCTGTTGAGATTTGTCGCCACCTAAAGGACAAATTCTATACCGCGCTTTGCCCTGAAAACAGTGACTACATTTCCCTGCATTCTGTTCGACATTAATATATAACAACAAACCCCAGTGCACATTCAAAACGGTGTCATTCAAAACACAAAGACATGCTGACCTAACTCATCTGCAGTGGAGAAATCCGAGCTAAATCAGTGAGGTATGCCCTTGCTATAAATTGTTCGTGTTGTATTTAGGTTGCATTATAATAAGTGTTCATAGCCTAGTTTTGAACATTAGCTTTTATGCTACAACATAATTGACAATGACACTGGAGGTGTATGCTGGCAATATTACCAAATATAATCTAGAAACATTATAAAATTATTAACAAAGCACTGCAAAGATCTGACTGAAGTAGCAAAAATCTAGCAAGTCCTAAGCCTACATGAAATGTAAATATAACGAGCTCTAATTTGATTGGCAGTTTCTCAGCCAAAATAAAAGCTCGATGGTTTCACTTTTGAAAACGCCATAAGACAAAAAAAAAGAAAAAGGGTACCAAACATGTCACTGGGAAGGTATAAATATGCCATTTAGGTACTAATATGTACCTTTAAAGTACTTATAGGCACCTTTAGGGGTAAATAGGGTACAAAGGTGTACCTCTTGAAAACACTGCACCAGTGACAAGCATTCGTACCTTGTTAACTTTATATATTTATTTAGTGTTGTAATTTTTCAGTTGTAGCCTACTGTAAAATAAAGTCATTTTCTTAAACACTACTTTTTTATTTTACTGTGAAAATATATTTGTTTATCTATCTATATATCCATCTATCTATCCATCTCAAAAAGTACTGGCTTGTAAAATTAGCACTTAAACATTTAAAGTATTACAGGTTTCACAGCAATGTTTTACAAATGTATAATTCGAAAACGATATAAAACTGACATTTACTGGTGTTTGGTTTAAAATTAGTTTCTAAATCAGTTAATTTAATACACAAGAGTCAACTGATTTTTTGTTGTTGCCACTCTATATACTCAAAATAATTTTCTCAACTCGGTTTCGTATTATTTTGTAATTTCCGTATCTTTAGGTACCGCTTTCATATAGGCACAATGAGCTGCTGGATGTTGTTACGGTTGCACAGCGGGGACCTCCGCAGATCTCTACTTCCTCTGTACTGTTCCCTCAGCCTGCGAGCTTTCAGTTCTGGAGCTATCAACAGCAGCTTGAGAGAGTGTTACCGAATACTGCAGCTGCCTGAAGATGGAGCCAGCGACGCTGCAGAGGTCAAGGAGGCTTATCTACGCATGGCCAAGCTCTACCATCCAGATTCCGGCGCTCCCACAGCAGACGCAGCTCTGTTTTCCCAGATAGAGGAGGCCTATCGGGCTGTTCTTGCCCGCCTTGCACGGCAGAAGTCAGCCTCACAGTATACCCAATCGATGGAGGAAGAAGAGGAAGATGAAATTAAAAGTAATGCCCCTCAACACAGACAGTACCTCAATTTTGAAGGCATTGGTTCTGGCACTCCAAGCCAAAGAGAACGACAGTACCGACAGTTTCGTGTAGACCGCGCAACTGACCAGGTTCTGGAGTATCGACGGAAGGAGATGGAGAAGGCAGCAGCGGACGAAGGAGCCATGGTGACCCGAGATGCACGTTTGCGCAGCAAGCAGATCAAAATCACTCAGGCAGTGGAGAGGCTGGTTGAGGACCTCATCCAGGAGTCGATGGCCCGTGGAGACTTCCGAAAACTCAGTGGCACTGGCAAACCGCTTAACAAGTTTGATTATAACCCATATATGGACCCCATGACGCACAACCTCAACAGAATCCTCATTGACAACGGTTACCAGCCTGAATGGATCGTGGCTCAGAAGGAGATCAGGGAAACCATTGCTAAAATAAGGGCAAGGTTGCAGGAGGTCAGGGCCAGGCTGGGAGAACCCATGAGACACTCAGAAACCCTCCAGTGGAAGGAGCACTGCGCTGTGTTTGCTGATGAACTGGGGAAACTCAACAAGAAAGTGGACAATTTCAACCTGATTGTGCCTCTTATGAGCAGGCAGATGGTGCATTACAGCCTTAAGAGAGAGCTGGAGAAAATACTGAAAACTGATCAGCTGCTCAGGCAGGAGAAGGAAAGAGAAAAAGAAAGAAAGCAAAAGGAGCAGATGGAGACAGCAAAAACATCTCAGAACACCAGACAAGGACTCATCACGTGGATGCAGAATCTTCTTAAATGAGGCTGCAAAAAATGCAGAGTTGTATTTCACCTGTTGGCCTGTTATTAGTGTGATTGATTATTTTGCCCCTTCTTTGTTTTTATTATAACTGTAATACATTGTGAAACAATTATTTTGTTTTATTAAAAACTAGCACAAAATTAAAGGCCATAATAAATAAATAAATACTATCATGTTTATGTATAAACATCTATCTATCTATCTATCTATCTATCTATCTATCTATCTATCTATCTATCTATCTATCTATCTATCTATCTATCTATCTATCATCTAACATATATTAATATTTATTATATTTATTATATTATTACTCTCTCTTTCATATATATATATATATTATGTAATTGATTCATGTGATGGCAAAGCTGAATTTTAGTCATTGTACTTAGTACAGTGCTCCTTCAGAAACATTCCTCATATTAATTCTTAGTAGTCTGTTTAGAGATTAATATGTATAAGTATGTTTATTCTTATAATATATATATATATACATTTTTAAAACCAAACTGAGTGTAGAATTCATTTGTTTGATTTATTTTTGACATTATGAACAACTGTGACACTTTTCAATTTAATGAAGCAGAAAATCAAACATATATTCCGTATGGAAATGACAGAAGCCACCGACTGTAATCTAAGCCTGCTCCTGCTCTCTTCCACTGTACTCTGGAAGCTGTCCGAGTGCAGCTGGGTTGCTGATGACCACAGGATAGGCTATACTAGCCCAGTCTTTTGCTATATACTGATGATATGGATCCTGTGAGTTCTCCACCTTCTTTGAGCGAATATAGCTGAACATGATACCAAAGGTAAAGAAACTAAAGAGTCCCACCATCAGACAGATGTAGATCATGCCATGACCTTTATCTTGGGCCGGAGCTCCACTCAGATGCACAGGTGGATGTGGCGGCGCATACGGAGCTGCTCCCACCCACCATGTCTCATTAATGTAGTGCTGCAACCAGGATACCAGCAGAGCGTGGACATCTGTGTAGTTCTGCTCTAGCATTTTCCCACTGTTGATAAGATACTGAACTCAATATATAAATACCGATATGCAATCCATTATTTGCTTATTTTTTATTTAGGAATATTTATATATTGCCAAACATACAACCAATAACAAAATGTGGTTCTCATGATCTAAATATATTGATCTAAATGATACACCAACATTTTTGTAATTAATTTGTAATTATATGTTTAGTTTTAAAGTTTGTGATCTGTACTTTATTTTTTTAAATACATTAATTTATTTTTAATTAACTTTTATTCAGAAATTGTGCACTAAAGTGATCAAAAGCGACATTGAAGGCATTGCTATTATGACAACATATTTAAAAATAAATACAGTTTTTTTTTATATAAAAAAATATTAAGCAGCACAGCAGTTTTCAATATTTTTTCCATTGTCAAAGCAAAGCAGTTCAGTATAAATATAAAAACTGATATTGATATATATCAAAGGTATATAATATAAAATAAATATAATAGACATACCTTGTATTTGTTGTGGTAATTGGGAGTTTTAGTTTAATGCAAAAGAACCCAAGAAAGTGTGTCGCAGATCTTCCCTGCTAGTCTCCCTGTAGCTCTTCTAGAAAAAAAACACTAAGGAAGACAGGACAGTATCGGAGATCATGGTTCCACCCCATTATGAACACAGAGAGACTTGTTCAGAAGGATCCAGTCCCCTCAAGATGTCAACAGCCTTAATTAATCTAAAACAAGTCAAGGTCATCAGTTTCAACATGGGGAAAGTCTGGGTCTGAATATAAGTCTAGCTAACCAATGACGTGGTCAGATCCTGCGCCGATCAGCCCCAGCTCTAATTAACAGCCAATGTGGGTAAGAATTATATTTTTGAATGCATCTTTTTGACTTTAACAAGCTAGTTAAATGATGTGTTGGTGGAGATGAGCATGAGTCACTGGGGAGTGTAGATATTTCTATCAACTCTGTCAGCTTGACCTTGATGTTGAATAACTCCACATGGAAGTGGGAACAATGGTTTTACATTGAGACCGCCAGGCATTCGAGACTCAAAGATTCTATTTCAAGGCAAAAAAGAGACATCACATTGAAAAGTCCTCGACTTGCGTCATTACTGCGATACCAGCATACTGGATGAACGCGGAGTCATCTTTTGAAAATGGCTTCATGCATACAACTCAAGAGGAAAGTGGGCTGAAAGTCAGAACACTTACAATTTCGCAGACTAAAATACAATTTTCGCTTGTTTTTTTTTTTTAAATAGGGTAAAAGAACATAGCACGACTTTGAAGAAAAAACATTTTAATGACATGTTATGGCTGTTGTTTATGTATGGCAGGACAAACACCCAAGCTATTTCCAAGTCAGTGACATTTTCAAAACCAAGTAAAAAACAGCATATACCTTTATATACAGACATAAAGAGTAAAAGGCATCAGAAATACATTATTAAGCTCAATGTAATAAAATCAATTGGTGTTCATCCTGGTAAAGTGTGTAACAGTCTTTCATCAAAACTAATTACAGTGTTATGGTCCTACAAATGACCCGAGTGCATGAACTTGAGGACCATGCCTTTCAGTACATCCTAACAGATAAAGAACGACTTTGGGCCATTTTGAGTCTTTTTTTTTAAACAATGGACTCTTGTATAACTGAATCTAAAGCTCTATACATCTAGACAAAAATAAAAAAGTATACGAGAGCACTTAATCGTGATTCGTAATTTAGGAACATGCTGAGGCACATGGTGGAACGAGACTTTCAATTGCCATATGAATGGGAAAAATCACCCCCCTAAATTTATGACAAAAATATTTACTTCATCGTCAGCATTTACTCTAGTTCAAGTTGCAGTAATCACACACAAATATTCATTAAATAAGAGCCTGAAAATATCAAGCTAAACTAAGGAGAAATAAACTAATCATATTATCACACCCACTGACTGGGATTCAACATGCTTCCCAAAATACAAAAACACTACACAATAGGAGACTCATGTTCTCCACGGCCACAATTACCAATGAAAGCATTCTTGAAAACCCCCAGCCAGCAGAAAAATGAGTCACTCTACCATCGAATGCATGCAATGAACCCCTTTGCCCTGTGAGATGGTGGACATACACGTTATGTCATTCCTCACAGGGCTGAGGTTCTGTCTTAAGGCGTCCTCTAGTGGTCTGGAGGACCAACTGCATGCCACGGCAGATCCCCAGAGGGTCCTGTGATAGTAAAGCAAAGATTATGGCACAACGAGAGCTTCCCTAAGCTCACTGCATGACAGAGGGACTGTATTCTGGTCGACGGGTCTGGATGATTTTTGGACGTGGACGTCCATCCATTTCCTCCTCATTTCCTGAGCTTTCTTGATCGTTTTCGCAAACATGAACAACCACGCTGGGAGTGGTGGGAGTTCCTGGTTGGATTTCATACTTTCCACCTGTCGAACAGACAGAATTTATAATTAGATGTGTAAAACAGGTCAAATTAAATTAATTATTTATGCACTGACCTATTTCTTTTCAAGAATATGCATTCAGAAAAGGATTAAATTTAGGAACGTGTTTCGTACCTGGCCCTAGTCTGGCGATGGCACACAGAAGGTCATAGTTAATGACAGGTTTGGCGTCCTTTGACTGCTCCCAACCAACTGGAGGCGACGGTGGAGGGGACAGGAGGAACTGCTTATCTGGTTTAGGAGGTTCCAGGTGTGGACTGCCAATGTGCACAGACTAGAAAGAAAACAAGGTGGAAAAAGAGAGTTTTTTTGTAATAATCAGGACACTGTAGCCCTAACCAGGTGTGATAAAATAAACAGGAATAATGCACAGTCAAGTTGGTCATTATTGCAAAATAAACCCTGACGTAAAAGTGGAAAGACATTACAGTTTAGAAGTCATTATACAATTATTAGTATATGTGTGTGTGTGTGTATGTGCGTGCACACACACACTGAATATATGTGTGTGTATATATATAGGCTACATTTAAAGTGATATACCTGTGCAAAATAGAGTCGCACTTCCCTGCCGTTGAAGTCACTTTTGTGCAGTTTTGCTCTTGCCTCTGCAGCAGCCAGAGCATTGGTGAAGGTAATTCTCACCCGACGAAAACTCTTAAAGAACTGGAAAGTGACGCTTCGGTCGAAGGCACGGAACAGATCCTCAAAACTTGCCTGTGGACGAGAGGAAAATATCTCTAGTGAATACAGTTGACTTTACATATTCATGGAAATTTAGAAAGAAACATTTTGCATGTGACTCAGGAGCACACAAATAAACATTGCCCGTGGAGCAATCTGAAGTCAGGTTTTAAGTGTGCCTCATTTAGGCTCTAAGTCAGACGGTCAACCTTTCTAACCAGCTTTAAGCCTAAACCACTAGATTACCCACCACCTGTGTTGAGCCTGCGCTTGCAAGACATTATAGTGCCAAATCCATTTAGCTTGTTTTTGGGGATGCTGCCAGATTGATATTCAGTAAACATTTCTATATTAAACCGTACTGACGCACACAGTACTGATCTAATACACATCACGTCTGTCAGTGCTCGGCAAGATATTGGTTTCCATGGTAACAGAGACTTACTGCATGCTGTGAACACGCAGACGAACCTGACAGAAAGTGTTCTGATGGACCATTTCAAGCTATGCAGAGATTTAATAGAGTATGATCCACAAATCCTGGGTTATTCCTATTGTGCATAGGTGTAGTGTGCGTAAGAGCTTACGTCAGATACAAAACCCCCAAACTGTCCAGCCAAACGCTCATTAAATGTTCCTTCCCACAGCATCTTATTCCATGACCTAATCACTACTACCACAACCAACCAACTAGATCATCAGCTAAATACATATATCATACATAAGTAGGTCATTTAGTCAACCACAAACCACACAGAAAACACAAATCAAGTTGGCATCAATAAAGACGAGATCGCATGAGGAATTCAAATAGCTGTTGGATAGCTTTCTATCATCCATTCTATCATCTCATTCATGGCTTTCTAGCAGTTGGACTTCCAGCATTTAAAGCTATTTTGATATTGTAAGGCACCATGTCAATGAAGCCTTACCCTTTGCTCAGGTCTGTTAAATATATCTGGATCCTCCAAGGAAGCGATAAGGCAGAAAGGGTTACACTTCATGGTTTTCAGGTGCATGACTGAAGCCCGTTGACGGATCCTCCGCAGGACTTGAGAGGTTAGAGAATGTAAAGGGCAGGAGGGGCTAAGACGCGTCTGTTTTGCCTTCCCCAGCTTGAGGACACGAATGACGCCTGCTTCAAGAAACAAATGCTTCGAAATCACCCTCTTCACTTCTGCTTTTCTTCCTGTCCTTCTCAGACGGTCTCAGTCCAGCAGAGAGCCTAGAGCGTTTTCACAAAGGAAACGGGTCAAACTGAGCAATGCACAGAAAATAACCCTCCTGTGTGGTCACGTGACACTGCTTTGTTGAGACAGAATCTTCTGGAATGGTCTGTGCTCCTACACCACCGATCAGTCTTGAAAGCTTTGTAAGACTGCAGCTCACTCATCCGTCTCCTTTTATATAAAGCCCCTCTCAGCTGCACAACAACATGGGAGGGGTGACTCGGCTTGCAAGCTCCACCCCACTTTCCCATTCTGTACTGAAACCATTTTTTACAGTCTATGACCGAAACGAATGGCTCTGCTGACTAATCACAGACTCAACACACACCCTGAGAGTGCAAGTCTTGGAAACTATGCGCCACTGCTTTCCATGCAGCTCAGATCCAGTTCGGCCAATCTCTGCTCAATTCAGTCATACCATTTCAGGACACGCAGTGTGGTAAAACAATGATCTGTATCGCTCATCTCACAGTAGGTCACTTTCAAGCTGCCCCTCCCATCGTGATGGAAAATCTAAACCAGCTGAGCTGGCCAGAAGGGCAGCTGTGTTATCAAGCTCTCCACGCAGCATATTTTCCATGGATGTTCGTTTTCTCCAGTCTGACTCCAGGGGCAGCGGATTTGACCCCGTTATTATTGAAGAGCAGCTTTTCTTTTTCTATCTGTTTAAGTGGCATTCGGGTATCACGTCTGGCTTATTATTAACACGTCTGCATGATGTTATTTTCTTAATAAGTCTCGCAAGCAATACAAACATTCTCTCAGTCTCCTGTGTACACACAACTATACTGAAACTGACGATGGTGCAGCTGACGCACAGTTTAACTGTAATTATCTATCAAGGTAAACGTATCCTCTACATTTAAAGGCTTGCTAACACTATTAAACAGAAGTTCTGAACCCAAGAAATAGGTCACAGAACTGTGGGTTGTGGCCAGTAAACGGAAAAATAATGCTATAATTAAACAATGTAATAAAATGCAAATAATAACACTTTGGGTCACCACAATCTGCTACCTGAAGCACAACCAGTTAATGATGACTACAGTATACAAACGTGTATAGCAAAACAATGAAGATATCAAATCTGAGAGAGAAACAAATGTACACAGATTTTATTTATTACACTATTTGGGTTCAGTAAGATTAAACAAATCAAATAATACTTTTATTTAGCAAGGATGTATTAAATTGCTCAAAAGTAAGTAACAGTAAATACTTACAGTTACAAAAAAGTATATTATTAATAATAATAAAAAATATTATACAATAAATGCTGTTATTTTGAACTTTCTATTCATCAAATAAAAATGTATCACAGTTTCACAAAAAATATTAGGCAATGCTATTTTCAACATTGAATATATGAAATGTCTCTTGAGCACCAAATCAGTATATTTAGGCCTAAATGATTTCTAAACAATCATGTGACACTGAAGACTGAAGTAAAGGCTGCTGCATACAGCTTTGCCATCACAGGAATTAATTACATTTAAAAATTATAATACAATTGAAAACATTAATTTGAAAAAAATATACTGATATTTCACAATATTACTGTTTTTACTGTATTGCTGATCCTACAATTGCAGCCTACTACTTTCCAAATAAATATTACTGACCTGGACAGAACTAACTCTGAAACTCACATTTCTTTTATCTATCTATTTTCTCAAATGATAAAACCTTGAAGAGAACATACATAGTAGAAATTCTCCCCATGCCTTTCACACAAATGTTCCCCTCTCTATCTGGTAAAAGCTTTCCTGTTTGAGATAAGCACAGAGATGTATGTCTACACTAGCCATAAGCGTCTGTCAGTCATATGTGCAGATGTTTTTAGTCCAACAGCTGGCGATCCAGTTCCAGTGGAACAAGGCCTCTCATTAGGGAATGGAAAAACTAAAAAACATGAAACCAGATTACAACAAAAAGGAATACAGGGTGGAAAATTATGAACAGGACAGCATAGTTGTGTTGCTGTATTTTATTTATGCTTGTATATGGGTGGAAAGCAAAAAGTATTATTATGTATACAAAACCATTCTGTTCCATTCAGAAACATACAACCCAAACAGCTGAATTCATCATCTTTAAATAGCAAGAAGCCATATAGGTTATGTCCATCAAAGCAATGACAAATCATGTTATTGTAAATGCAGTGATACATTTTGTTTCTTCTTTACCGTCCAAGTAACAACAAATAAAAAGGACTATCAAACATAAAAATGACATCCCAAAAAAAATATTATAAAAATTATAATGTTATGCAAATAAAGTTTTAAAAAGTATCAAAATAATAATATTCTTAAACTAAACTTGCCTTCATTTGATTTACATTTTCAGTGTAAAGGAAATTAATTTCCAATATTTCGCATCATTGTATTGGTAAATGAAATACTTGAAAATGACATTTTCTGCTGCCATGTAATGACAGATTATCAATGGACATCAAAGTAGCACGAAACTGGATCATTATTAAGTAAAATGGCAAATTAAATTCTTATCTAACCCCAATGTAAGGGTAAATTAAGTAATTATTTTCTGTCAGTGTAATTGGCAAATTGAGTTATTATCTGCCATCAATGTAATGGAAAATAAAAGCACCTGCTGTCACTTTAATGGCAAATGAGGTCATCATCAAGAAATGTGTGTAAAGGGGGGATATGTGTCATGGCACAAAGTACAAAAAGAGCAAGATAATAATAGCAAAACTGACCTGAGGTTAAGGTCAGGACTTGGCTCCAAATCAAGTTTTCAGTAACTATGAGCATGACTTTCTACAGGCTGATATCACCCACTTGTCCACTTAAATGGCACACTTCATGTTTTGAAGTACCAACTTTCTACATGAGTCAGTGTTTTGTTTATAAGACCCTGGCTTAGGTTATGATACCAGAATGGGTTTGAACAGCTTACATTTTCCACTGACTAGACACCCAGCTGAGTTTATGACTGTTCGAGGTCCCATGTCGCCACACAGCAAGTGTCAAAACACCTTCCAGACTTTCCACAGAAAATAACAACCAAAGTGGATTCTTTCATCATGAGACAACCAGCTGACTATGAATAACCCCTCAAAAAAACATTTTGACACATTTATTGCTTCCAGAAAAATGTGATGGTGAAACCAGTGGAAAATATTCCAGTAATAGTGAAATAATTAATATTTAATAATAATAGTTTCACGTACATACCTTTATTTGTGGCGACCCGCCACGATATCAAAACTGACCGATTTTACACAAGGCTTTGTTGAATAAACATGAGCACGTAATGCACGTTTAAAAATCGAAACGAGGCGCGGGTGTTTTTATATCACTGTATTTCTGAAGGAGCACTGTCTTTAGAAAATGTTCGATGTTATTTTAATTTCATCTGGCATGTAATATTACGGCTGATAAAGCAGTGTTTGTAAGCTCAGTTTACAGCCCAAGAGGGATTTAGCTGTTGTTATTGATTCTATTTGGATGTCTACCGGAAGTTAAGTTAGGGCCACAAACGTGCGCATGCGCAGTAACATTTGTTTATGCTTTTGCCGTTGAAACCATCTATACATGGCTCAAGTGTTCAAGAATATAGAACCCAAAATATTTAAGAATCTACCATTGAAAAGCTCTACTGAAAGACCTCTAACAAAATATTTGTCAGGCTGACCCCCCAACTCTATGTATAAGCCTACGGTGGTAACATGACCTTCTTCTTCAATCATATTTGCATTTGCATTGTAATACGTGTCCTAGAACTTGCTTCCTGTTTCCACATTGCAAAACACAATGGAACAACAGATTTTCCATTTGTTTCTCCATTCTCAACAGCAGACTATTTCCCTATCACTCTTATGCTCTCATCCCATTTCCATTTAACTCAAGGTTTCCATCCTATCTGGAAAACTGCACACACCAGAAACCTGTTGCCTAAGCTCAAAAGTAACCTACTTGTGCTATAGACAACTTCTAGCCTTTGGACATAAGTGCTTGCTTTATTGTGTATATTACGTCTCATAATCTTCTTAACAAATGCCCATTTATCATGAGACAAACTGACAAAAACCTGTCGTGCGTCACTGTGGTAAATCAATCTCTGAGTTGAAGTTGAACTATATAAAAAAGGGAAGGAGAAACAACAGGTCATTGCTCTACATTATAATAACAATGTCTACAACTTGACTTAAGGCTGTCTGATTGTCAGGATTTGTGTAACAGCTCAACAAAGGTGACGTCAAGTGGAAAATTTCTTCAGCCAATACAAACAACACCTATTCACCACTGCAATGTCATAATCATCTTATAGAAAAATGACAAACAAATGAGAGCAATATGCTTTGTTATTTATTGCTTTGTTTATTCACTCAGCTACTTGACTTGTAAAGCACTTCAATATTTCAGAGCTAAACTCAAGGGACATAGCGGTATATAACACGTCTCCATTTCCTGAAAGCACGGCTACCATTTCAACACATCATAAACTGACGTTAAACAAAATATGTAAGGCTACACTTTCAGGACAAAGAGTGTATTGAGCTAAATGATTCGTTTTGATAAATGATACGGAACAAAACCACACAAAAAATCTGGATTGATTCAAACACTTTTACAATGACTATGTTATTTCCACGAGTTCCTGTTTTCCTTTGTTTTATGACGAGGAACAAAGAAGCTGTCAGGGAAATTAAAGTCACACCACTGATGTCCAAATTTCCATAAATATTCCTAAAACTAAGAGGTTACTAATTGTGAAAATATACCAACAAATTTTTTTTTTCCAAGTTACAGACATTCAGGTTCAACCAACTAACGAATGCCTAATTATCAAATATGATGCTTGCATTATATAATTAGGGAAAAGATTATATCTTCTTATGGCCCATTAAATAAGATTACTGTGAAGATTATGCAGTATAAAGTCCCACGTCACAAAGCAAGTTATTTCTGGTTCTACGAGTTCACAGTCAACAGATCTCAATCCAACAGAGCATCTTTTGGACAAAGTGGAAAGACATTTGCAGTATGAATGTGCAGCCAACAAATCCCTAATTGCATGATGCTATGCCAATAAGCAATTATTATTTTTTTGCATTTGATAAAACAATGTCAAACCAAGTAAACAAATGTTGCGTCAAAAAAAACTTTTTTGTGTAGTTCATCACATTAAATATGGACATGTCCGCTATATGTTTGACAAGAAAGTGTCCAAGTACAGTTGATCTATTGCTTAATAATCTAAAATGAAGCACGCTTCTTTTTTGTGAGATGTTTTGTTTAAAATGTGTGCTGGTACTCTTTCTTTAACATATGTGACCCTCTCTGTGAAAACCCAGCTAAAGTCATTTTTTTTATGATTTGCTGTTTTCTACAAAAAAAATCATCCTTCATATGGTACAGAAAATTCTGTGCAAATTTAACCTTTATATCTTTAATATTGACTGAGAAAGGTCATGTCAAAGATTGAAATTACAGTAAAATTAATGGTAGAAATCACACTTTGATGCTCGTTATCTCATAACTCTATTTTGAGACTTTAGCCTGGATTTCACAGAGAGGGCCACATATGCTAAACTACTTTGCTATTTTGTTATTCAAGGCAGTGACTTTCTTGCATACTAAAGTTGCTTTAATAATCTATGAACATTTAATTCCTTAAATGCATCTGTACGCGAGTCATACATGTAAGTTATGTCTGGCCTAAATAAGATTCCCGAGAGGGCTACAGGAGAGTGAATTCAATATTACTCACTCTTAAAGGGGTTTCAATGGCAAAAACATCCACAGGAACTTTCCAGGCCACCAGTGAATCAGTCAGGTCTATAAAATGCACGTCCACGGTGGCCTCACTGTCCTCATTATTCGACTGCTGCATGATGTAAATATGGGAACAGATAGGAAACTAACGTTACTGTCCAAGGTCGTAAAATAATTTTAATCCCTACAGAACTGGCGATAATCAAATGGCGTGACAAGCTAAGCTATCCGTCAATTCTGTATGAAAATGTCTCTAAGTTAGCCTTAAACGACTCACGTTCACTTTGGGAACCGATTTATATATCGGCATTGACGTGTTCAATTGCTCTTTTTAACTTTAAACTAGATGAAAACCTGAGTGTTTTTCAAAAAGAAGTAACCTCGATACAACTCTTCATTTGCGGAAAGTAGCAATCGACAACTTCCCGTTTCCTTTTCGACATATTCAGTTATTCCAGCAGGGGGCGGTAAGACATCCCTGAAAATAACTACAGAGTTTACAAACAAGTAGCATAAAATATTATTTAAACCACGGAGCGGGGAATTGTATTAACTAATTATAGTTTGACGGTTTACCTTTACTTCTATATATTTCACAAGACTGAACGGCTAATGCTATTAAGTTTGCTTTTCTTCTTAGGGGCGCGGAAAGAGGAATCTTCGGGTCACTCAAACAGATAGTAATTCCATTTGTTGACATTGTAGAGATAAGAATTACAGAATGATCAAATTTTGACATGCAAGCATTTGTGATGAAAGGTTTTGTATAATATAGACTTTACATTTAGCGCACCTGAAAAGAGATGATTAGAGTCATGTACTAAGTAGCCAAAGATATGCTGTCCTTGTTAATACAGGATTTATGACGTTGTTAATCACTGGTGTATAATTTCTTTGACACCTAAAGACGTGGTATAATATATATTTTTTTCCAATATAACTTATTAGAAAAGAAAACGCATTTTCAAAAGTCATGTAGAATGTTTTCCTTTAATATTTGAAGTTGCATTATATACAAAGTGTCTGCCATTATATGTGATGGAAAGGACAAAAACGCTGTCACAACCAAGGATGTTTCACATATGCAAGGAATGTGGGCTTGTACCTTAGATGCAGAATAACTTTTTTAATACTATACTTAAGGAGACTCCAACATGGCCATATTCATTCCATACATTTTCTAATTAAAGGGATAGTTCAGAAATGAAGATTCCGTCATCATTTACTCATCCTCATGTTTACCCAAACCTTCAAAATCTTATTTCGTGTTCTGTATAAAGACATTCATACAGGTTTGGAACAACATGATGGTGAGTAAATGACAGAATTTAATTTTTTTTGGGTGAACCATCCCTTAAAAATTAACCACAATGGCAAAATGAAATCTTATAATTCACAATACTTTAAATTCCTAATTTGAAATGTTGTTAACATTAATCTAATGAAGTATAAAGTTCTGGATTGAAGTGTTCTGTATTGTTTTTTAAACGTGGACAACAATACTGTGCCAAATCTAAAAACTGTTTGGAACATTCCATCATGTTGAACATACTCTTTTTAACCATTAATCAATGTGTCGACCTTAAGAGTTAAATGTTTTAAAGTGAATTACTTGGAGCTGTGCCATCATCACATTTCTTTTTAGATAAATTGGTAAAGTGGTCTCCACCATAGAACACAGTGGAGGGTAAAACAAAAACGACAAAAAGCACACCTACACAATATATAGTACATGTCTAAACAATAATCTTTTGCAAATCATATGCATTTTACTCACCCCTTATCTAGAATAGTTATTCTGACATGTTCTCACTCCTGAAAATACAGCATCCCACCCAGCAGCAATGCTGGGTCAAATATTTCAGTCACAAAGATAAAAAAACATTGTATACCACACAACTGCATCATGGTCTGTCGTTTACAATTATGCACTATATGCACTAAAATGAGAAAAACCCTTAATCTCATCAATGAAGGACATTTTTCTGTGATTTTTTTAGATCAAGCCAGACCACAATGTCAGTTACCGGCAAGCAGTACAGCAAGGTTTAAAACAAAGTCTGTGGTCAGAACCCTTACAATGCACATCAATGCAAACATCATCCGTTACGTATAGCAGTCAAGTACAGCCACAACTCTGAACCTCAACATTTAATTTGCTTTAAAAGTTCACAAAGGTTTTAAGAAACAAACACAATTATCTTCACCGATGTATTTAAACAAGTGATTAACACTTCATAGATTTTAAAAGACAGGGGAAAAAAACACTCCTAAAATAATAATTTCTCTTTATGTTAACAGAAAGCTCTGAAAGTGTGTACCAACAGACCTGACCTGTGACCCCAAAATCGTTTTTTCTTTCTTTTAGGTACACCTATAAATCTGAGTTAAATCAACCAGATGTCCTTCTTCATGGTATCAAGAGGCACCATATGTAGTGAAGGTAAAAACAAGCCTGAAAGCATAATGTTTCACTGTCAGTCTGGGCAGGTACCATGTCTGTTTTACACTTTACCTCCTAAGACATACTGAATGGTCTAATCTGGTAGTTTTTAGTCTAAGGTAAAAAAAAAAAAAAAAAAACAGATTCCTGTAGCTCGCAGCTGTTCCAACAACTGACAATTTAATGATAACTGAAATCAATGTAGATTCAAGTGTCCAGATGCTCAAATGTCCTTCTCCTGTGAGCAAACAAAAGCTTAATTTACAAGACGGATGCAATCCTCTGGCAGAGATCATCCTTTTTCACAAATGCGAGTGGCTCCATCATCGGGACTATATACGAGATGCAGCAGAAGGATAGTGGGTTACTGCAAAATAGTTAAAAACATAAACAAGAGGTAAATACAAGCAACCAAGACAGAACATGTTTAAAATAGCTCAAAATGACAGAACAGGATTAAATCTAGGAGGCCAATAAATACATATGCAATTAAAATTTTGGCCAAAAAAATATTACACCATTCATTTTGTTTCAACACTTGCACATACTAACTTTAAAATAAAGATGTTTTACTGCTCTAAATTTAAGCATAAATACTCACCCGTCTCTCATCATCATCATCATCTGAAACATGTGGCCGTGCAATACTCATCTCCTCCTTACTCTCTGCAATCTGTTTACATTTCTAAAAAAGATGATTTGAAAAAAAATTAGTACTAATAATAAAAGGATTGGTTTTAAATAAACATATTAGGGCTTGGCAAGTTATGTTTTAGTGTTTTATGCCTACCAAGGCTGCATTTATTTGATCAAAAGTACAGTAAAACAGTATTATTGTGAACAATTTATAAATACATTTATTTTTGGATATATTTTAAAATATAATTAATTCCTCGAAGGTAAAGCTGAATTTTCAGCAGCAATTACTCCAGTCTTCAGTGTCACATGATACTTCAGAAGTCTTTCTAATATGCTGATTTGGTGCTCAAGAAACGGGTCTTTTTTTGTTGAAAACTGCAGTACTGCTTAATATTTTTTATATACACCTTGCAGAATCAGCAAAATGTTAATTATTTTACCAAAACTAAGAGGGATCATACAAAATGTATCTTATTGTTTATTTAGTACTGACCTGAAAAAGAAAGATGTTTACATATAGTCCACAAAAGAAAATGATAGTTGAATTTATAAAAATTGGACCCGTTCAAAAGTTTATATCCCCTTGATTCTTAATACCGTGTTCTTACCTGAATAATCCACAGCTGTTTTTTTGTTTAGTGATAGTTGTTCATGAGTCCCTTGTTTGTCCTGAACAGCTAAACTGCCTGCTGTTCCTTCAGAAAAAGCCTTCAAATTATTTGGTTTTGCAGCATTTTTGTGTATTTGAACCCTTTCCACCAATGACTATGATTTAGAGATCCATCTTTTCACACTGAGGACAACTGAGGGACACATATGCAACTATTACAGAAGGTTCAAACTCTCACCGATGCCCCAGAAGGAAAAACCATGCATTAAGAGCCGGGGGTGAAAACTTTTGAACAGAATGGAGGTGTACATTTTTCTTAGTTTGCCTAAATATCATATTTTTTTTATTTAGTAATGCCCTTCAGAGGCTACATAAGATAGTTACATGTTTCCCAGAAGACAAAATAACTAAAATTTACCCTGATCATCAAATTCAAAAAGTTTTCACCCCCTGGCTCTTAATGGTCTTTCGTTCTGGAACAACAGTGAGCGTTCTGTAGTTGCATATAAGTCCCTGTGTTGTCAAGGCGGGCAGTTTAACTGTTCAGGACAAACAAGGGACTCATGAACAACTTCTCTATCATATCACAACTTCAACAAATCATACAGTCATTGTTGAAAAGGGTTCAAATACACAAAAATTCTGCAACACCAAAAAATGTGAAGGGTTTTTCTGAAGAACAGCATCACTAAACAAACAAAAAAAAAGCTGTGGCCTGTGGATCATTCAGGTAAGAACTAGGGGTAATATCGTAATTGTTTTAACGATGTGCAATTTTACATTATCGAGTATTTTGCAAAAACAAACAAAACACCTACATGATAAAGTCTAGTGGTTTAAACAGTGAGCGTGCGCATTTAGAATTTTTCATTGTATGATTCAGTCAATTAAAATGCATTGAGAAAGATCACAAAACTCAAGATATGGGGGCAGAAAATGTATATATTTATATAATTTCATATAGTTAAAAATCACACGAAAAGTGCCGTTTTTTTCATTCAAAAATCAGCATGATTACATATTTGATATTGAATTTAAACAACAGTTCAATAAACAATAAGTTAATATTAAGAGACTTACGTATTAGACACCATATTGCCTGTTTTTGCTCTTTCGCCAACAAAAAATAATTACACAAACAGCTGTGTTTCGTTTCTGAATGAATCAACCACTAAATGATTCGGTTCAGTCACAATGACTCATTTGTTAACAGTGACATGCTGCCACCTGCTGGCGATTTTAAATTAACATTTAAAGTATCTTTTCATTTTTTATAATTTAAAATATTACGTTTTCAATGTTTTATGATCAATGTATAAAATATCAAAACATTATGCATTTTTAACCGCAGGTTAAAGCATTCCATGTCCCTATGAGCAACATTAAACAGTGTGTAAATACATCTAAATGTCATTCAGATGCAACTTCTTCTGCAAAGATTAATTTTGTTGATACTGGTATCATTTGTTTGGTAACAGCCTAAATGAAACAGCCTTCCATTTTTAGAATAAAAAAAGGATATATTAAAGGTAAAAATGCCCATAAAAGTTAAAAATCTATTTAAACTTATGAAAATATTCATTTCTGTTCACTGACGTGAACACAGAATATGAAGATAAAAAACTTCAGCTGTCCACGGTAGTCAGATATCAGCACAATAACACACTCTGCAAAATATCGTCTAATTATCGTTATCGAAAAAAGTAAGAACACAGTATTAAGAATCAAGGGGATGTAAACTTTTGAGCGGGGATCATTTTCTCATCCATCTTTCTTATTCAGGTCAGTACTACATAAACAATAACATGCATTTTGTATGATCCCTCTTATTTTGGTAAAATAATTACAATTTTGCAGATTCTGAAAGAGGGATGTAAACTTTTGACCTCCACTGTAAGAATAAAAAAGATTAAAATAATTACTGAACCCAGTACATGTACATATAACCTATGATTCAATGAGCAACTGGGATAGCAGTTCACAAACAAATCTCACCTCTGTAAACTCCTTGATGCTAATGCTGTTAGCTTGTTGAGCCACTTTCCTCTTCACCTCTTCAATACTGGCCAGATTAGGTGTGGGTGCTGAAGGGGGCTTGTTGGTAATGGTAGGAAGTGGGGGCATTTGTGGCATAGAGGTCAGGGCACCCATATTTGAGAGAGCAGCAGTCATTGTCGCCGCAGTCATACTTGCCATGGCAGCATTCATTGTCATGTTTGGCATTGAAGGCATACCTGGCATACCCATGGGCAGATTCATAGGTAAATTGGGCACAGGCAGTGGCAGAGGCAAAGACAGGGGGGCTGGAGCTGGAGTTGGCAGAGGTAACTGTAGAATTGCCTTCGGCTTGAGACTTTCAGGTATGGGCATTCCGGCTTTAGCACACATTGCAGCAGCATTAGCCTTTGCAATCTCCAACAGTTGATCTTTATCTGTTTGAAGCAGCAATTAAAGAAAGTTATGTAGACAGACATTTCTTGCTATTGTTTTGAACTCAACTTTAATATTTATGCTAACAAGAAAGGGAAGCAAAGCAAAGAGCATATTTACCTAAGTCAGTAAGACGTGGTGGCGTCTTGCTAGTACTGCGTCGAGATCTTGAGGTGGACCTCCTCTTACGGAGAATCAAAATCGGTGAGTGGCTTGGTTCACGTTTCCACCGATCTCGTCTATCAAAAGATCGCCCACGAAATGCTGGTCTCCTCCGACGTGAAACAGAGCGTGATCTTCTGGATCGTGACTGACGAGCTCTTGACCGTGAACGAGATCTTCTCTTTCTTGCAGGGGAACGTGACTTGGACCTCCTTTTTCGAGCTGGTGATCTAGACTTTGACCGTTTGCGCTTGGGGGATTTTGATTTTGAGCGCTTTGTTCTTGTGTGAGATTTAGATCTTGATTTTGCCCTTCGATTGGTTGATCTTGATCTTCTTTTCCGAGCAGGTGACCGAGATTTTGTCCTCCTTTTATGACTATGTGAGGGAGACCTGGACTTGCGTTTTTTTACAGGAGACCTTGACCTCCTCTTGTTACTGACAGATTTTGACTTGGATCGCCTTTTCTGTGTGGACGAAACTGATCTGGAGCGCTTTTTTTGAAAAGGTGACGTTTTGTTGGAGGACTTTGATTCTTTTAATTTACTTGGTGAAGGTGATCGTGAGCTCTCTGATCGATCATCTTCATCTGATCTTGCAATACCACATTGAGGAACTGGCTCGGAGGACAAAGATCTGGATCGGTTTTGTCTTCCTTCATATTCAGAGGGATTTTCAGGCTCTTCCTTGATTTTTTGTATTTCTGTGTCACATTCGGATGACTTTATGTCTTCATTTGATGGATTTTGCACAGATGCACACTCAGTAGTCACTGGTTTCCATTGACTTGACTCTGCTGTTCCTTTTATTTCTAAATTATCCTCCACAGCATCCAAAATTAGCTGTTTAGTCTCTGAGGTTTCTTTTGAACTCTTATCCTTTAAGGACGTTTCCTCTTTAGTTGGAGATTTAGAGTGTGCTTTCTTGGTAGGGGATATACTTCTACCTGATGACTGTCGGTCCCTGGAAATAGATCTTGATGTGCGTTTCTGAGAAACTGACCTTGACCGTTTGCTTTTTTGCTTTTTAATTCTTCTTAATTTTGGGGATTCAGACTTTGAATTATGTGAAGATGTCCGTGACTTTGATCTTTTATGTCGTTGAGGAGATATTGACTCTGACTTTGTGCTATGAGGGCTCCTAGATTTCGACCTCCTTTGACGGGCTGCAGGAGAACGTGACTCAGAGGGCCTGGAGCGTTGAGGGGACCGAGGCTTACTTCGACGTCTTGGACTTCTTGAACCTGATCTTTTACGAGCGGATCTTGATCTAGATCTTCTGTTTCTTCTTAAGCGTGATCCAGATCGCTTAAGAATCACAAGAGATCTTGAGCGTGTTCGCCTTGCTCTTCTGACAGACCTGGACCGCCTCGTCCGAGAAACAGGTGTCCTCTTTCGAGAGCAGGACCTTGAATGTCTTCCTCTCCGTACAGATCTAGACCGTGATCTTGAGCGACGATTCTTCCGCTGAGAAATAAATTGTTTTGATCTTGAGCTTGAACGTCTCGGTCTTCCAGTTGACCTAGATCTTGAGCGATGACCACATCGTGGAGACCTAGTCCTCGATCTTTTGTTCCTTGTGCGGGACCTTGAGTCAGAGCGATATGTTCTTCTTCCAGAGAGCGACCTTGACCTGCGTCCAGTTTTCTTTGTAACTTTATATGGTGACCGTTTTGATGGAGACCTTGAGTTTTTTCTTTTTGTTCGATCCTTCCCACCAGAGGTAGACACAGACCTGTCCCTTGAAGATGATCTATCATTATGACGTCTTGATTTACTAGATGACTGTTTTGGAGTTCTAGAGCGACTGCGTTTAGATTTTTTCCCTTTGGTGTCTGAAAGTGATCGTGACCTTGACCTGGAGAGGGAGAGTTCTTTCTTTTCTTTCTGATTCCCATTTGCTTCCTTTGAGATGTCCTTCTGCTCAGCTTGCTCTTTGTGCACATTCTCTTGCTTAGGAATAATATCAGGAAGTTCTTGCACTTTACTAAAACTTTCATGTTCACCAACAGCTTCCACTTTAATGTCCCTCTCTGCGATTAGTGCATGTACAGTCTCAGGAGACATCTTTCTTATCTCTTCTAATTTTAAGCTTCCTTCTTCAGTGTGATCTGAAGTCATTTCTCTCATTTTATCTTCCAATTGGGGTGTGTTATCTTTAAATTTGTCTTTTGGAAATGCAGATGCAGTGATAGGTGACTTCCTGTCCAACTTTAAAGAGGTCACCTGCAATTTTTGTGATTGTTTGGAGTCTGGTTCTGATTCTGATCCTGAGGTACTCGCCGATCTTGAGCGAGATGAGGACTTTTTCTCCTGCTTTTCCTCCTCTTTCCGTCGTCTTTTTTTCTTCTTTTTCCCAACACGATGTTTCTGCTTTTTAACCTTAGCATCAGCTTCCACATCACTGAGGTCTGTAAAGACACATATAATGTGCTTTCACTTTACAAATAATACATTTCAAATTAAAACTCACAGTAAATCGGTTTAAAATTGTGCATAAATATAACTTGCCAGATGGTCTGTTAATCGAGAAAACATGGACATACCTTCCGTGCAGTTTTTTGTGGCATTCGCATGATCATCAGCCTCAGGGTTAGATGAGCCATCTTTTTTCACGCTGTAAATAAGGAAAATACTTGCTTTTAATTTAAAAGAATCTAAAAGCATCAAGGAAAAAAAACACATTCAGCGTTGCCAAGCAAATAAACCTCTCACCTCATTCTTGTTTGGGAATCGCCATCTGACTCTACTCCAGATTCAGAGCTACTCTCCTTTTCACGCTTCTTACGTTTCTTCTTACTTTTGTGTTTCTTATGTTTCTTGTTTTTCTTTTTTGGAGTCTCACTCCCATCTTTTACAGTAATGGCTTCATACGGAACAGCAGTGTCAGATGGTTCATCATCTGTAGAGGTAACGTACAATGTTTACAAACATATTTATGCGAACGTAATAACTACAGCATGAAAGAAGTGTTCTCTAACAGTTATGAGAAAGTTATAATGTAGACATAGCTATATGTTAAAAATTGACACAGGGAACTTAATGATAACAATATCTTAATCCCAAATATCCCAATTATATCTAAAAACATATACTGGGAATATCAGTCAAGTTATCTATGAGAAAAATGTGGGAGAATTCTGAAGCTGTCAGGTTAGTTAATAATGTGGCACTTCTGAAAATGGCTGAATATATGATAACATGGAAAGCACTTGTACCAACAATCAATGTGCAATTAGTAACTTTCCACATGATCAAAGCACAATGCTAAAATTGTAGAAATATAAAGTTTTAAAACTTTGTAACTTACCAGGACCGGTGTTTACAGCACACTCCATTTCAAAAACTGATTTAACTGAATCCCAGTCTTAGTTTTTGTGAATATTTCTATAGTCTTTGCTCTGTAAATCGGACACGAAATGCGTTAACCCTCTGTTTTCACTCTGAAATGAAAAACAAATACATATAAAAATTCAACAAACCAACCAGAAACAACACACACAAAACAGGATGGTGATCAAACGTTTTATGCAAACATTTTGTTTTCTGTGATGCATTTTTGTTGTGAATTTTGCTTGTCACCAAAGCAGTAAGATTCTGCAAGATTGATTTGGGATAGTCTTGTAAGCATCCGATTGAAAGGGCAGAAAATAAATCAAATCACCATATGCCATTGTTTTCCAACATGTTTTTTTCAAGTGTATTTCTGTCAGTATCCCTCTATAGAATTATACAGCTCTTACAGTAAATAATTTTTAGTAAAGAAAACATAACATGTACTAAAACACAATAAAAAAAGATATGTTTGATATATAGAAACTTTGATAACATTTTATTTTTTAATTGCAAAGCAGCCAGTAAAAATGTTGTAAGTATACATCTGAATTACAGGGCCGAAAAATACTTAATGTTGAGCTCTGAAAATAATAAAAATGCCTATAATGCATCTTACATAAAGACATGAAAGAGTGTTTTATGGGCTTGTTACATAACATCTGACCCACTTGGCTGAGCACAGAGCTTCTTTGCACTCAATCAGCAGAGATGTTGCATAATAACATCAGCATGGAAAATCATTTTTGATTCTCACACGATTAAAAAAGATAACTTCAACCAGTGAATCAGGCCTTCCTGATTATTATATAATTTTTGATGCTGCAGTAGGACACTGAATCAGTGTGGCTCTTAATGTGTGACACATTAAGTAGGCCTACAGTTTAAAAGATCAGTGTGGCTCTTAATGTGTGACACTAGGCCTACAGTAGAAAGATGACTGGAGTTTCTCAGAGCTTTCTATAGAAAGACTGGTCAGAATGTAAACTGGACTGATTAAAAATTCATCCCTTAACTCAAGGTCTTTTCACTTTGTCATTTATACCAATTACCCCTAAGCATTAAAAAAATATATTAACTACTAGTAGGTATCACCATTTAGGTCTTACCCAAATTAAAATATATACTACAGTTGCATTACTGTAAAGTCACAAGAGGAATATTTTTTTATATCTACCTATATTAGTTTGACTATGATGGCTAGAAATATATGCCAATATTTACACAACTATGGTCGTCATGGAAAATCATAAGTGGTACCACACTCAATTACTTACCCTAACAAACACCATGGTAAATAATTTGACCTTAAATGTCCAACTTACTACTGTTTAAAAAACTTAACGCTTAATTTTTTAACTCTTCGAATGTGTAAAATGTTCCTCTCGTTTTGACACTAGTGGTTACCAAGTTAATTGTTAGGTTAACAGTTAACTTACAACGTATTGTGTAAACATACAACCGACGGTAACAACCAGAACCACTTTAAGAAAAAATGTAACCCAGTCAGTGCAGTTTTTACAAACGGCCACTCAGGCCAAGCACAAATATAAGAATATTACTACATTACATTGATGCTAGATGCAGCTTAGCAAACCGGCTAGCACGGTTAAGAGGGCGCACGAGATAACTCGTGTTGATTGTTTTGGTTTTATGCACCTTAATCGACCATTATATACAACTTTTCGATACATAACCATGTCTACTGTTAATATAAGCACATATAGTGCTTCAATACACGTTTGTTATGCACGTTGTTTCATTCATAAGACCGAATGGAGATACGATCCCGCGCGGCTAACTCAACACGCGCATCCCAAAACGGCTAACTCTTCAAACGTGCTCTGCAAATGCATTGCCTGCTCATTTACAGATACAATATAATCAATCCATTTGGTGTGATAATATTAAATTATGTGGGCGTAAAAAGTAATGACGCATTATAAACACGGCTGGATACGCGTCTCACGGATCACGCGGACAAAGACTCGTTAGCTTGTATTAGCTTAGCATCCTACTCTCAACAGGCTTTACAACAAACAAACCGCGCGTCTGTTTTACCAGTCTTCAGCTCGGTCATTCCCGTCGTATTCTTAAATTACGCCACCATAATTCTTGAGATATATTTTACCCACCTATACTCACTTGTGTTGTGGACTTCTTGATTTGTATCAGTTATGAAACCTCGGGAAAGTTGCTCGCCGTTGGTCGCCATGACATTCAGGGGCACAGTCAGTCCGCCAGTATCCCAGAAACACATGAAACAGGACCCCGAGACTTCTTCGCTCGTCTGTCGCCTGTCGCTGTATCTACAAGAACAGAGCGACATCTAGTGTTATCTTACTGAATTCACATTCACAACTTCTCTACAGGCTTTACCAAAGCTACAATTTCATATATATATATATATATATATATATATATATATATATATATATATATATATAGGGCTTAGGCTAATATAAAAGTTTGTTATATTTAAACTTTTTCTAGATAGATAGATAGATAGATAGATAGATAGATAGATAGATAGATAGATAGATAGATAGATAGATAGATAGATAGATAGATAGATAGATAGATAGATAGATAGATAGATAGATTTCCATGTAAATCAAACCAGGCAAAATATTATACCAGTTGAGCTATTGAAGCTGTAGTATGACTGTAATAGCCTACATGAAAGAATATTGTTAATAATTAGCTAGTTCTTACTTTGGTTCACAATTCAAAAGGTTATTACTGGGTCTGGAGATGGTGCGGTAGCTAATTAACTAAGCAACGTTTTATTGTAGTTATTAGTTTGTTAACAATTGTTGATATTTTATCAGAATGTGGACCCTGTGCCATAAAAGCAAATCTCTAGACTAGCATTGTGCATTTTCTATGCGTTTGTAGTTTCCTGTCTAATTTGTGTCTGCATCTAGTTTGTGCAATATGCACAAATGCATTAAATCTTCATTTGATATGTAACAAAGTCAATTAAATAATATTTAGGCTTTTGAAATATAGAAAACAGAACACAGCAGCAGAGGCAAAAACATCAAACATTTCTTAGATGTTTGATGTTCTTGCCTCTGGTGCTCTTTGATAAAGGAATTCATAATTTATCTGTGATTATGCATTTGTTTTTGTTGAGGGAAAGGGTAAAGATGCACAAGAATGGATAACGGATGTTGCAGTTTCCTGCAGAGGGCAGCATGAGACCACAATGAGTGAAATATAATAGCTAAACATTGTATCAGGTGTAGATGCTCTTTCATGACTCCAGGGCCCCATTCTGGTGTGGGCAGCTCTTCTCTTTATTGCTGAAATGGCATTTGATCCATATCTCTAAGTAGACTCTAAATAGATTTTGACTATTTCTGTTTAGCAACATATTGTTGTCTTGTCAGACTTGGGTTAGAAGGAGAAAGAAGCCAAGCATTTTTAGTCTCGTGAGATGTGCTTAGGCTAACTCAGCACATCTCTCATTCAACATGTATTGTATGAGATCCCTTACTCAACAACAGCACAGCAATCTTGGTTCATAAGAAGTGCACAAGCATTCACATGTTCTTGCAGTAAAATTCTTAAAGGGGTCATATAATGCTACATGCACTTTTACAAGTTGTTTGAACTGAAATGTGTGTTGGCAGTGTGTGTACACAACCACCCTATAATGATAAAAATCCACCCAGTGTTTTTTTTTTATCTACTAAAATCTTTATACCTTTCTCAAATCGAGCCGTCTGTCCGTGTGACGTCACACGGACGGAGGCCTCTCCCACAATAGTTTGATTGACAGTAGCATTTCAGCACAGACTGCACTGGTGTCTTACCTCAGACCCGCCCTGAGTGAGCTGTCATCAGTTGTTTCACCGCCGGAGCAGATGTTGACAAGAATGAATCCTAAGAGATTGAGGTGTTTTGTTGTTGGATGCAATAATGAACATAGCAGTCTTCATTTACTCCCGTCATCTGAGGATTATGTTTTGTTTTGAAGGGAATGCGCCCTAGATCTACCTAAATGCGTCTATGTTCGAGCGAAACATTCGTGATCCAGCTTCATCTAACGTTACAGAAGGAGTACAAGGTTTTTAAATTAATCTTTGCAAACGCCTTTCCTAATAATGTGCTAATTAGCAAGTTTCAGGATGAATGCGGCTAAAGTAAACAGTCCCTCAGTGAGCCCTCAGAAGAGAGGGGCGGGTTCAGCAGAGCTCTTTCTCATTTGAAGGAGAATGACACAATACGGCTTACTCTAAAAAGAGCTGTTTTTGACAGGCTAAAAAAGGTGTTTTTTTACACTACCAATGAAAATTTTTAACCAAACTATGTTACAGACTTTTCATTAAGACCCTAAATAATAATATCAACTTGTGGAAAATGGGCATTATATGACTATCATGGTTTTGCAAAATTCAGTATTGAAGAAGAATATATCTGTCCATCTGTCTGCCCATCCATCCATCCATCCACGCTATCTATCTATCTGCCTATTTGTCTGTCTGTCACACCTACCTTCAAACATCAAAGTTTTATCCAAAACTTTTGTAATATTTCAGGTCAAATTTCAGTACTTTAATTGGAATTTAAAGGTATTCTCAATTTAGATTACAGATAATCTGATTAATTGAAATACTGTATACTTTGTATTATATTAGGACAACTTTACTTAGAATTCTCCAAAAAAATAAGTTTGGAATTTTATGGAGGGTCAGTTATAACCTTGTGGGTTATTGCTGATGTAAATGTATATGTAAATTAATTACATAAAAAGCAAAGCACACCTTGACTGTGCAAGGACATGCAATATCATTTCAAATCAACTGAGGGAGCACTTGCATTGTGTTGCAACAGCACTTCTTCCTCTGAATGAAAACAAGCAAGACCACTAGCAATTATGAGCTCAATGACACAACTAATCAGAACATAGCATTAAGCGTTTCACTTGAATCATTTTAGCAACAAGAAACAATATTTGAGAAGTTCGAGATGTCTTGTGATGTTGAACTGGATTTCACTGAATAGTTGAGGTTGTTAACTTATCTGCAAGTATTGCAGCAGTTGCCTAGGTAACAGTTTGAGTTTCTCATAAAAGCCATGCAAGTGTTATAAAAGTCTCAGGGGTGAAAAATTGGAATACCCCCTAGAAACCTTTGGCAACATCTGCACGGTGAAAGATTCTCAATACCTACCGCAGTAGAGATAAGGAGCACGAAGAAGCTTCTCATAAGCCCATTTACTGAGAGGAGACGAGTACTTTAGGTGTCTGTTTAGTGCCCCCCTCACTAAGATTTTGTCTATGCGAACAAGCTCTTAATCTTTGTACACCATCAACGCTCCAATTTTACGATGCATACCATTATGCAGCCAATGTATCAGGTGTCCTTGAAAAATATGAGGAGAACAGTTTATTTAAAGTCTTATGCAGGCGTCTGAATGAGTTTGAACAAATGGCTAATTCCTGGAAGCATTAACTGATGTAATTTCAGGAGAGGCCATCTTTTTCCACTAAGTTGCTTTTACAGCATGCACATTATAAAAGCTCCCAAGAGCTAAATCACATTCCATTTAGACATTTTCTGTTGTTTTCTGCTCAAATAGCACATTAATGACTTGCTTTTAGGGCTGCAACACAACATGGAGTCATTTAGACATAAGACACACACTGTTTGTTCTCTGAGTCATACATGCTCCATACAGGGGCCTAATCCAAGTAGACTGCAGGGGACTGTCATTCTGTCCAGTTTGACACTTTAATTCTCACATTGTAACCTTTTGGAATGAATAACATGTCAGAATTTTGAGTCCAGCCTATAAAACAGATCAGTATCATAATGGCAGTTGCATTTAATTTTGGCTTTTGATTGGCCCTTTAGTTTGCCGTTCATATGATGTTCTGCAACACTTCAACGGTTGGTCTAAATCCCTTTACCAGATAAGTAATTTACGTCAGTTAGGACTCTTTAAATAGAGATATCTGACACACAGTTTCACTGTTCATTTACAGAACATTCATATTTGTAGTGCCACTTATTGGCGTGTTAAAGGTTGCTTTTAAACCACCTCATATTAATATGCCAACACTAATAATTTACAGTGAGACTCTGTGCTCATCTGCAAAACAGAAAGGAGAAATAATGGCTCTGGGTGTTTTTCTGAAGACACTACACCTTGTTGCCTGCGGGAACAGATACACGGGGTAGGCAATTAAAGTTTGAATTACACGCTCACATCATACCACAGGAGTCTGCGCTCAAAGAGTCATGCTCACTTTTATGATCAGTCATCACTGCTTGCTAACGTCTTGCCTCTATTTTCACATGCCTCTCAGCAGGACTGTGAAAAAGGGAAAGTTTTGCATTTGTCAAAGAAAGTTAAATTAATGTTTGGCATCTCTTTGCTGTTCAATTTTCACTGCATGCACTGCAAGTTACAGTAAAGCACAAGCTAACTTTGTGAGCTTAGCTCACTAAGATGCGTTTAGCTGTTCTTTTATATATAGCAGGGTTTCCAGGGTTTTTCCATTTTTAAATACCAAGGGAGCCACAAATATTATGATCCTCTTACATGGGACCACAGCTATGTATTTTCATATACTACAGACCCTAAAATACAGATGATGAAGACATCACTCGTTATTTAGAATATTTCTGTAAATGATAGAAATTATAATTTTTTATCATATCTAAATCTAAATGCATTATAATTGTCACAGTTATGGTCAGATAATTAGTGTCTTTAGTTCCTGTCTGCTTTGGTTTGAGTTTTCCGTTTGTTATTATGGTTACTGATTTGATTAGTTCTTGAGTTCAGCTGTGTGTCATTCATTTACCTTGCTTGTTTTCTTCTGTTCTTGGTCCGGTCTTGGTTATGTTTATGGTTTGTCTCTCATCTGTTCTGTGTGTGTTGGATTAAAGACTTTGGTTAAAGTTAAAGGGTCATGAAACCCTAAAACAATTTTTTTGTGATGTTAACATAAATGTACAGGTTGCACATCAGTGAAAACAACAAATTGCACTCATTATGCCTAGACCCAGTTCTCAACCTTTCTGTCTACAACACTTTGTGACAATAATGTTTTATTTTTTTATAATTTCTCTATCAAATATCAGAATATTATGTAATACCAAAAATGTTACCAGTGTTACTTTTCATTAAAAATAGGTTTGTAAAGAAGATAGTAATATATCAAAGTAATCGCAATCTTTTAAGCAAAAGCCTTTAGATCAAACAATTTTTTAGATCATAAATTCTGTCAGGTGTGTTCAAACTTTTGACTGGTTAGTGTAAATGTTTATTAGGATCAGATGAAGACGTGTTGACTGTTATAGTTGTGTCTGCAGTGATTGAGTTTGATTAAAAGCAAACTGTAAATTCTGGTTTATGATGTGTGTATATAACCTTTTATGAGATGTTGGCATCCTTAAATAGAAGTGAATAATGATGACAATATTTGAATCATTTTGACACCTGATTTAATGTGTGTTTAAAATCTTTTTTTTATTGAGAACTTTATTAGCTTAGACAGCAATATAGAAAGACAGTTAGCATGCGTCTAGGCAGTAATTCATTCCAGTTGGTTCGGACAGACCTTTAAATGGAATATGGGTTCAGTTTTATTATTTGGTGACACATTTAGATTTATTTGATCGTCTACATTTACATTTCATCTCTAAAACCTTTCTGGCTGGAATAGAACAGATCGTTTCTGTAATACTAGAGTAGTCTGTGGCCACAAAATATATTGTGATAAACTGCAGCAGTTTGATGGACATTTAATCCAGACGAGTCTAGTGTGAGAACATGACGTTATATTGAATTACCCACATCCTCAGTGGGCAAGATGCAATTAAGCTATGTAAAAAGAGAGAGCATGTGTGGTCTGTAGAGGAAGGTCATGGGGGTGAGTGGTGTATCATTTCTAATCGCTGCAATGGTGACACCATTTCAGACAATCTTAACTCCAATTAGAACTGACAAATCAGCCATTATATTATAACAGCAGCCATTACTGTCGTTGTTTTTTTATGTAAAGCAGTTAGTGTTTCGTATAAGTTCCAAGGCTAAAGTTCCTCTCGTGTATGTGCTCAGGATAGAATGTCTTGAAGTTACTGTTGTTCGTTCAGGGTGTAGTGCATAAACGTTATTCAAAAATAGGAGGAGGTTTTGTCTTTTGTGGAACAGATAATTAATTTATATTTGTAGGTAACAGAAATAGTGCTTCAAGGTCATTGTGTCCTTTTTGCTCACAATTTTCTTCTATCACACTGAACTTTTCCAGATAATTATGTAGTGTGACAACAAAGAATTTCTCTCACATCAGCAAGCATTTAAAGCAAGCTTTTCATTTGAGAGATTTTGCATCAGCTAAAGCACAAAAAGCTGTGAAATGGATGAAAACATAAACCCAGAGTTCATTAAATGCTTACATTCTTAGTACCACAAACAGACACAGCGATATTTCCAGCCATATATATTGTGCATAGAATGTCCCATATTTAAAGTCACAACTGCTCTCACAAAAGCCAAACGAGGCATCTCATCTGTATGTTTTATAACTCCGAAAGTTAAACCAGGTTTTCAAAGGAGGCCCATGTGATGAGCACCTGCCAAATGAGTTTCTCCCATCAGCTGCAGGTTGTTTCTCGCACACTTGTTTATATTCAGTGCTGTAGGCTTTGTATGAAGTCATAAACCTGCACTTCTTTCTGCTGCTGAGATCATTGGCAGTAGCAGATGGGCTGAAGTTTATGGCTTCATAAAAACATGTCTATAGAGCACCGTCTCTCCTGGTGCTGTCACAGAGATGTGTGCCTCACGTTCTCATGTCCCTCATATAGTATAACTAATGTTTTTAAAGCAGAGAATGAAAGTGAGATGAAGACATAAAGGAAATATATATATATATATATATATATATATATATACACCCTAGTGAAAAAAAATATATACTTAAATGTATTTGAAATAAATGTATTCCATGCTAAGTATACAACAAATACATTTTGAATATTTATGTACTTAATAAAATACCCTGCAATTGTACTTTCAGTGCACTAAACTGATATATTTAAACGTATGCTAAATTGGAACAACTAATTTTGTGCTTAATGCACTTTAATTGTGCGGAAGTAGTGCTGAAGTACGATTAAAGATATGCTTAGTATATTTGATTGTGCTAAAGTGGAACTATTGCAAGTACACTTCAGGTACACTTTAAGTTATTTTGCATTTAAAGACTGATATTATACAATTCTCATCAAAAGTGACATTAAAACACATTTTAGACTTAATATTAACAAATGTGCATTGTGATCAAGTAGTACGAGTAAGTTTCGAGTTATCTGTCAGTAAATACGTTAATAGATTTTAACTACGTAGTATGAAATAAATGTATTTTAAATATATACACACGCACGCACGCACGCACGCACGCACGCACGCACGCACACACGCACACACACACACACACACACACACACACACACACACACACACACACACACACACACACACACACACACACACACACACACACACACACATTGTTTTTTATGGTTAACGGGGACTCTCCATAGGCGTAATGGTTTTTATACTGTACAAACCTTATTTTCTATAGCCCTACAACAACCCTACACCTAAACCTACCCCTTACAGGAAACTTTGTGCATTTTTACTTTCTCAAAATAAACTCATTCTGTATGATTTATAAGCCTTTTGAATTATGGGACACTGAAAATGTCCTCATAAATCACCTTCTCCTTGTAATAATTTATTTGTGTCCTCGTAAACCACATAAACATGCACACACACACACACACACACATTAAGTTGTAGATTATCTTAAAAAGTCAAGCCCATGATTCCTAACATTACGCAGCTAAAAAACAGAAAAGAGAATATTTGCATTATATTATTTTTTGCCTTACTTTTTTTAAGAATCATGCATATATGGAGGATTGAATTGAATCAAATTAAGTTTGACTATACTGCTTTTCAAAATCAGGGCAACTCTGTTCAGCATTGCCTTCTTCCTCTCCTTCAAGGAACATGAATTATTATTATGTAGTTCATATACAATGGGGAAAAAATGCTCACAAACATTTTGTTGTTTTTTTTAAGCACAATTTGTGGAGTGATGTTTCTGGTGCAGCTAAATGTTATGTAAATGGGTCAATTATTTATTCATGCTGAAAGAAAATAGCAACGATCTCACCCCTGACCCTCAAGGGTTTATGGAACATTAGGATCTGTTTCAGGACTGGGAAAGTGAGAATTGTAAAAACTGATAGCTAACTACATGAATACATAATATGCATAAACATTTGTGGTCCAGTTTTGGAACCTAGAGGCAATTAACTCATGGTGACAAGGAGGGCAGTTCATTTTGTTTATCAGTGCAACATATAACCCTCAGAGACCGCAAAATACGGCTGCAGGCTTATATCTGATGTTGATAATATTTTTTTGTTCTATACAGACTGTTTATTATTACTGTGTGGGTGTGTGTGTGGTTTAGTTTGCATTACAATTTTTAGTGTGGCACAATTCTGCAGACAAAACAACATCTGCTATTAAAGCAATAAAATAAATCTATTAATTTTACAGAACTCTCATAAACTTTCTCCGTGGTGGTCTATTAAACCGAGTTTTCGAGGAAAATCTATACGGCACAGGTGCCACACAGTAGATAGATAGATAGACAGAAACACATTTATTCCCATAGCCTCTGCTCGATTCTCTCACTCGGCAGCAAAGGCCAGACATAAGGCTTTGCTTAAGTATGTGTGTTTACGTCAATCTCAAGCCTCAGTGACAGGAATAAGTTGCTCTATTGATTCCTCCCAGACTGTGATCTACACATTATTGCTCTGTGATAGAGGAAACAAATGAGACGGATGGAATCAATGAGTATCCTATGATCTTCATTGATTCTGATGTGATCTTCCTAATATATTGAAATCTATTCTAAAGTGTCATTTTTGGTATTTAGGAAATAGTTAAGGCTTATTACATTAGCCCTAAGATATCTTTTGAGACTAAAAAACCAAAAGGATAAACCCAAACAATCTCAGATCTGTCTAATTTTCGTTATGCCCTTCGGACATTTATTTATTTATTTTTCTCACTTGCATGATTTGAAGCTCCCCTCCATTCCTGATACTATCAGAACAGAATCAACTCATTTTATGAAAGCTTAATCCTCTTTGAAGTCCACCAGAACCCCACAGAGCGCAGAAGACTGTTGAACATCATAACCTTACTGAATGCTGAGTTACAAAATCTCATTCCGAGGCAAGGTCAACTCGATAAAAGCATTGGTCGATACGTGAAGGCTGAGGATATGTTGACCTTAAAGGAATAGATCACCCAAAAATGTACTCACCCTCTGGCCATTCAAGATGTAGATGAGATTTTCTTCATTATAACAGATTTGGAGAAATGTAGCATTTCATCAATTGTTCACCGATGGATCCTCTGCAGTGGATGGGTGCCGTCAGAATGACAATCCAAACTGCTGATAAAAACGTCACAATAATACTTAAGTAACCCACATGATTCCAGTAAATCAATTAACATCTGTGAAGTGAAAAACTGAGTGCTCTGGCCTCGTATTTTGACCAAAATTAAAATGCCTTAATGATAGATTTGTTTCTTACAAACACAGCTTTTCACTACAAAATGCGTAAATTACTTGTGGATTATTGGGATGTTTTTCTCATCTGTTTGGAACCCATTCACTGCAGAGGATCCTTCGGTGAGCAAGTGACGTAATGCTGAATTTCTCCAAATCTGTTCCAATGAAGAAACAAACTCAGACATATATTTTATGACCTGAGAGTGAGAAAATTCTGAGAGTGAGTACATTTTCAGCAAATTTTCATTTTTGGGTGAACTATTCCTTAAAATATATACGTTCTAACGTATATTTTTAGGAATAGTTCACAGAAAAATGAAAATTTGCTGAAAATGTACTCACCCTCAGGTCATTCAATATAGATGAGTTTGTTTCTTCAACAAAGGATCCTCTGCAGTGATTATTTTCCAAGCATTAGAATACATTTTCTGCTCACGATGCTGTGTTATGTAATTTATTAACACAGTTATGTTATTAACTGCATAAACCTTTTCAAGCATTCTTCTTAAGTGTCATAAGTGTCAGTGTTTGTTATTGATGCAAGTAAATTATCAAAGTCATTTCAACTGATATCATTTTAAAATTAGTATCAGAGTGAGCCATTTAAAGCCTATAAGTAGGTCATGATTGCTTTTCCTTTTTTTCTTTAAGTAATTGAGCAGTGAATCAGATGTCTTTTTTTCTAGCCATTGTTTAGCATAGCATTGTTCAGAGCTAATGGAATATTCAAGTGAAATATAAAATCTGGCCTTTAAAAATATTTTGTTGGTTTATGCCATTTTAATTGGGGTTTTTGACAGCAGCATGTAAATGAGATCTAAGTATCACGGTTTCAATCTCCAAAAGTCTGCTTTCATGAACTGAACTGAACTTCGGGAGACCGAAGTGCACTTTTCATACAGTTTGTTGAAATAAAAATTGAAAGCTTTGTGCATGAGGTATGAGGCGAATGGTAATGACATTTTTGGTGCACAGAATCATTAGTTAATGAGGGTCTAATTGCATAACGATTGAATGACTGTTATAAATGTGCCGGGTCACACACGCATACACACACACACACAAAAAAAGAGACGAAGGGAGTCTGTAATCATAAATAATTAAGCTCATTTACTGTATAAAACTGGAATGGGGAATGCCACAGATACCGTACACAATAAGCTATTCGCTCACTGTTGTATTAGTAGTTTATTAGAAGAATGCAGGGGATGAAAAATATGGTCTTGTGTTCATGCATGTCTGGCTTTCGACAAGTTTAATAACTCAGAGGATTCATTTATTTTCCCACATTGATTAAAGCATTCTAATGATGGTGTCTCTGTACTGTATATGTCTAATGTGCCACCAGATACAAGTTCTGTTCCACTCGAACTGCCTACTACATAAGCAGCACTTAAAGGGATCGGATGTGCTCACTATACACAATGGTCGAAAGGTAAAGTAAGCTAAGATAGGCCATCCAACAATGCACTGCAAACCAGTATTGTGTGAGAGACACTGAGAACCCAGAAACAGTTGAGGTCGCCCTACTTTAACTTGTTAGGAAACACTTAGCGAGCTGGGCTGTTTTTAAAGTTTGTTTGAGGGAAGCTCTGAGCAATGGACTGCATTGAGCTCCATCTTTCTTGTTCCATGCCACTTCACACAATGTGGAACTGAGGAACAAAAACTGAGTGTCAGGAGCCTCGTACACCTTTTATCTTGTTTTTTTTTTTTGGAAGAGATCACAGGTGGCAGTCCTGGCTCACTTTATAACCCCAATAATCCCATTATAATCCCTTTTTTAAGGATAGTGACATATGTTCTTCCGGGCATGTATTTTGAGGAGTATCTCATTTTGTAAATGTCCTTTTTCCAGACAGTGGAAGTCAGAGGTAACCAAAAATGTTTTGCTACAACATTCGTAAAAATATATATATATATATATATATTTTTTTTTTCCACACAAGAAACAAAGGAAGTCATACAGGTTTGAAACAACATTATGTTGAGTGAAAATTACAGAATTTAAATTTTTGGGTGAACTATCCTGAGTGCCACAAGTGTTATACCATAATCCATAAAACATACTAAATAAATAAAAAATATATTGTCAGCAGAAAAATAATAATTGAACAGGACTGTACATGTACAAGAATTAATGATGAACAAAATATGTATATTATTATGTTAAATAAAAAACAACAAACAAAAACAATGTATACTAAGTGTGAATCTTTGTGTAGAAATGCATTTAGACTAGTACAGATACTGTTTTTTATCCCTCTGCTGGCATTCATTCATCAGGTTTTCTATTAACATTGCAGCAATTTTCTACATTCAGCTTTAAACTGGGGCCACCCACCTTAGCATTGACGCCACTGCATTTATATTTTGAAAACATATTTTGAAGCTTTTTCCAGATGCATTTTATGTCTCACACTCCTCCCACATCTCAGATTGCAAACTTGAACTTGCTATTGAAATTATGGCTGTAGCTACTTTCCCTCTGGCCTTTCTCTGTTCATTCCTTTCATCCGACACTCCCAATAAGCAAGTATCGATTGTGCAGCCCCTGCAATTTTATAAATACAAGTCATCACATATGGTGTGGCTTTAGGCTAGTCAGGTTCGTACATGTGTGTGCTTCTGCATCTGTGCCATCTTCTGATGATTTTTCACCCTGGTTTATGTTAGAGAATTAGATTTTTCAATCCCGAGCTCATGTGTCCATTATTGGTGCTTACCTGCCGCCATTGCGAAAGGGAAAAGTCAGAGTGTATTTATTTCTTTGTTTGTGTGTGTGCGTGAGACCTTTGCAATGTCTTCGCCCGAGGACAGTCCCATTAAGCCGGTCCCATTACCTGCCTCTTGCTTGGGTGCAGCCCACTGGCCCTGTCACCAGCAATCCCAGCAGGACAAGTCTTGTGACATCTCTAGAGAAGGAGTCTGACCTGACATCTCATCACATCCAGCTCCCCATTACCGCAGCTCATCCTGATGGTTCTGTCCTTGTACCTCTGCACGGACAAACAGTAGAAAAGAATGCCCTTTTCCATTAAATCCATCAGATCATGAAGAATGACAACAGAGGATGGACGGTTACGTCTTTCTTCCTCCATTCGAATAGCCAAAGAGCATCCATTAGATAACTCAGTCTGAGGCTCTATATTGTGCTCAAAGGCCTCAAAGCTATTCTTTCTCCCTTTCACTTTCTTTTCTCGCTTCCTCTATTGATCTGTCTTCTCCCATGGGCTCCTAAAAAAGGCTCTCGTCTACTAGGCTGCTTGGTTTTAGGAATTGTGAGGATGTCCTGCTGTAAAGTTCTGCCAGAGACCATCCACACATGTGGTAAAACCTCTCATCACCACATTTTCTGATTAAACATAGATAGAGGAGTGCTGTGCCATGACCCTGAAATCATTATGCCCCGGTAAAAAGATTATGCATGGCACTTTTTATGGTGTAGCATATCCAGGGCTGCTTAAATTCATAAGACCTGGGACAAAAAATGTATAGTTTGTAGTTATTTCTGCATATTAACCTGGAATAGAATAACGTATATATATATGTGTATTTTGAGTATTTGCAGCACATGTGTTGTCAAACTGATGAAGATGTTTTCTTAATTTGCTGGTGCTTTTTCTATTTGCATCCGTTTTCTTAAGTTGCAGTGCGTTGAGCTCTCTCAGCCACCGTAAATAGTCCATATTATACATTTAAATGTCAAAATATTAAAAAAAAATGTGTGCATGAGTAAAATGTTGCACATGCAAATCTATGAATACATTCTCTGAAAAAAGGTACAGAACTGTCACTGAAGAGGTACCCTTTTAAAAGGTACAAATATGTACACTTTATATATACTAATATGTACCATTAGGGGAAAATAAGGTACAAAGATGTATATTTTAGGTTTTGTACCTTCGCAGTGGCAGCTTTGCAAAGCTAAAGCGAGCAAATGCAGTATAGCTGTTCAAAAGCCAAAAAGAGAAATGTTGAGCTGCATATAAATTAGGCATATTCAGTTTCACATATGTGTTTACCATGAGTATAGCAAACAGCCATAATACCCAACCCACAATACAGAGGAGAAAAGCAAGTGAGGGTGTGGGTGGGAATAAATTGTTTAAAAGATTAACAGTGGAAGTGCTGGATTCTGAGCCCACTCATTGCTTCAGGGTGGCTCTGGTGGTGTTGACCAATATCTTAAAGGAGAACTAAGTATCGTGGGTTCAGTCGATGAACTTTCACTGTGGTCCACCGACAGATCACGTTCTCACAGCTGGTGTGGGAGCACTTCACAGCATTGCTGTGACCCTATAGTATAAGAGAGAACCGGAGAGCAAATTGAACCCATTCTTCTACAAATATTGGAGATTATCTGCTGATTTTTCAGTGTCTACCCAGCAACAGGAGAGATGAGGCAGCGTTGTAATGTTATGCGTATGTTTAAACAACCTAGAGTTCAAATATTTTATAATCTTCTCAGAAATGTATTATGTGGGAGATGAATGACATTGTATTCTTTGTTTTTATACAGTGTTTCAGTCCAATTTAGTCATAAATAGCAGACCATAGTTTTCCTGTAATTTCACTGAAATTTTATAAATATCTCCTCAGTTTCCTCACTCTTTTTCTCCTTGTCTCGTCTCTGAGTTTCTTTCCTCTCCACTGTCCCTTGCACGATCATTGATATTCTGAGAAATAGCCCCTTGAGGAGAACACACAATGTATTTGCTGTAATGCAATCTGGAATTATGCGGATACAATTTTCAATCTTATTTGTGCACAAGCTCATAAGAAAGGCTCAGGCTAGAATCCAATCTTGCTCTTGCAAACCGGAAAATACAGGGTATTAGAGAAGCTATTGGAGTGTGTAGACGCGTATGTTGGCACGCAGGGAAAGAAGCGTGTTTGTGTGTGTGCTGTATTTTAGTGTTGTGTTAGATCTCCAGGTTTGGTAAATCGCAATCATTCTGGCACTAGCTCAACTTTATCTACTCCGGTGGTCGGTCCAGCACAGGGTTCGCTGTGGGTCAAGCTGACCAGTGCTGAATAAAAAGTGTATGCTGTAAAAGTTTAATGTGTTGGAATATAAGAAAGAAGTGTTGGTACAATATAATGTGTGAAAGTGGTAATAGGAGATTTATATCCTATTTTAACAATCATTATGCACTGGCATCACGCAGTCATGGAAAACCTGTAAATATCAGGGAATTTTAAAATGGTGTTCTAAATTAAACCTGGAAATAATAATAATAATGGAAATTCATTATTTAATCATTACTCACTCATTTTATTTTTTTTTATATGGCTAACTATACTACTAATAATAATACATTTGTTGTCTCTAGACATGGACATGGACAAGGAATTGTAGAATATAGATTGAATTAAATCTGAAAAGAAAAATTATGAATATACCCAACAATATTTCTAGCTATGATTTACTCTAAAACATTGCTCTCATGTAGACTTAAAATAGCTTCCTGTGAATGGAGCACTCTGTTGGAGTTGGTGTATTGGTTTGTCTTTTTTAATTGTGCTATCATTATTATTATTATTATTAATGTAATAATAACAGTATAATGTGAAATAACAATGTAATGTATGATTTTTTAACAAATTGTTACTTAAGTCAGTTCTTTTCACATGATTTGATTTTAATAAATATTTACTGAACAAGTTAGAATGTAAACGAACTAACAAATACCTACCTTACTGATGAATCACAAAAATAGAATGAAAAAATCTTGGATATTTATTGGTCAAAATTGTGGGAACCCTTTATATATTCTTTGGTAATGTTGTATTTAGTTAGTAAATTGCTGTAAGTCAGCCTCTTAATTTCAGCACAAGAATATATTTTTGCTAAGAAACACTGCATATGTAGAAACTAAAGAGCATATGTCATCGGATGCAACACTCCGATTCACTCTTCACATCACACATGTGATACCTTGACAGTTGCTTTAGGCAGAAGCCTCTGTCAAATGCAAAACTAAATAATATCACACAAGCAAAAATGAGAGTTACTTGATATATGTTTCCTGTTTTAGAACTTTTGTATAAAGGCAATACCAACTCACAATCATGCTGTAGTTAATCACACCCGTCTTGATACTTTGATGCAACCAGTCATACTTTTTAAGCTAGAGAGGTCTGTTATTTTTTCACAGTGCAGAATGGTACAAAGTGTGTTGTGGTTTTCCCCATTAAAAGGCCCATGCTGCATCTTTGATTAATGATGAAAAGCAAAGGTCTAAAAAGTGAGCATACACCAGATGCCGCTTTTGTTTCCAGTGCCGCGTCCCTTGCTGAGTTACACTTTATGTGGAGGAAGAGAGAATATAAGAAACAAGTAACGAGATTTCATGAAAATTATCTTTCCCTCCTGTGACCTGTGTGGTCAAGTCACAGCAGCATTGCTGATTGATTCTAGAGAGACAAAAGTGTTGAAGAAGGAAAAGAGATGCTGGCACTGTTTCTGTCTCACATATGTGTCTTTTTAATACGCCTTGGCCCTTATTGTTCTTAATAGAAGTGAAAAACAAGAATGGCGAGGCTTTTGTTTAAACAAGCAATGTTGTCACTAATCCTGCCAGCATGCTTTTAACACTGCGGCGTGGTTAATGAACAAATCCATCAATCTCTCCACCTCCCTCTCTTAGCTGCCTGCATTTTAATGGACTTTAATGGAGACTATGAATTGTGTAAAGCCCAGGCCTTTTGGAAATAACAGGGAGCGGGGCATACTGTGCATGGACATGTTTTGAATTGCTATACTAAACTGCGATGCAACGCCTCTTCAGTGATGAAGCTGCCAATTTGAATGTCAGATAATGTGACTTGTATAATGTTTTTTAATGTCCACAGCATGTATAACACTGAGCCTGAACTGAAATCAGTGTTCAAAATGTCCTATTGCTTTGTGAATGTAGCGCTTGCTGCTGGTTAGGAAAGTCTTTAGGAAGTTAGGACTGTTTGTGGAGAGCGTGGGCAGATGATGTGATGAAGGGAAGTATGATGACTTTTATTTGGCAATATAAAGTGTTTGTGTATCAATACTGCTGAGAAACCTCATTCTGATGCAAATGTACTGATCCACTCGGCTCTTTTGAAAGCACTCTAGATCACTTTGTATCGAGTAACTGAGTAAACTGCCTCTTTACTTTTTGCAGCCAAGTTACCTTTTTATTCCAGAAAATGTACACCGCATTAGTCAATTAATAAATTATTTTGTCTTTGTGTGATAATAGGCATTTAAGAAAAGATTGTGTCAATGACTTAACAGAGACAAGTTTGTGTGTTTACGTAAAATTAGTTTCAGACAGGCTTCCAAGCCATGTCATGTCATCTTAATGATCTAAAATAAATGTTCATTCTCTTTATAACCAATCAAATATTTATTGACTACAATGAATGGACACACACACACACACACACACACACACACACACACACACACACACACACACACACACACACACACACACACACACACACACACACACACACACATGTGTGTGTGGTGGTGCAGTAGTGTGTGTGTGTACCATGTTTATATAAATTGCAAGAGATTTAATTACAAACGATAGATAATTAATATGACCAGTTACATTGGAATACTGCACACAAATATTTTATTTGAAGAGATAAATTACATTTCGCATTATTTTGATTTTTGAAGTTGAGGTCTAAACTGATTTGAAAATTGATGAGATGATGGATTATGTGGATATAGATTAGAGATAGATAGATAGATAGATAGATAGATAGATAGATAGATAGATAGATAGATAGATAGATAGATAGATAGATAGATAGATAGATAGATAGATAGATAGATAGATAGATAGATAAAAAAATAAAGGTGCTTCACAATGCTATAGAAGAAGAAACCTTTGTCTGAATGGTTCTTTGTGGAACCAAAAATGGTTATTCAATAGCATCAATGTGAAGAACCGTTTAAGCTCCTTTATTTTTAAGAGTGTAGATAGATAATCAATAAATGTACTTCTTTCAACTGTTTAATATAACACTGTTTCATTCTTTCCAGCAACTACAGAACTGCATACACAGCATTGTGGGATACTATAGGCAGCAAAAGATACATCTGTGCTTTTAAAATACATCTAGTTTAAGTCATCTTACTAGATGGGATGTGATGCAAACACTGGATTCACATGTGCTTTGTTGCCTTTCTACCACTGTTTACAGCATTTTTTCATCCTTTGGACACCACCAATAAGGTGCAGGTTTTTGTGTTGAAGTACTGATTTTTGAGGATTCACCCATGTACCTTCGCTCTGGCATTTTTTTATTTATTTTATTGCATGGTACTAGATGTTTTCAAATTGAAGCCTTTTAGATGGATGGAAGCGGAAGGTGCAATGAACTTCTAATGGAAACGTCACCGAGCTGGCCAATGTCCACACCATTAGAGAACCAGACAGAGCGAGCCAAGGTAGTCCCTTTGTTTACACCAGGTTGGGGTCATTAGAAGAGAACTGATGGACTAGTGCAGCTCTCTCCCCATTGACGGATGTGTTGGTCTCTCTATGCACATTTTTGATTGATAGCTGTGCTGAACGCTCGGTGCCAGTCATATAGTCACCAGGGTGTATGAGCCAGAGCAGAAATAAACCTCTAAACCGGGACGCAGATCGAACCGTGCTCAACTCCAGCTGTGATGGATTGTTTCAAGGGGGTTATTTTTGAAGCTGAAGTCATTAGTTCTTTTGGAGAGCACATGTTCTGCTCATTCAGATGTACAGCACACATCCTTGAAGAGCTGGTGCCCAGGTGACTCAGGTAGGAGGTCACCTTCCTAGTGTAGGTATTGATCAATCCCTGTCTCTCTTAGCACAAGGTCATCTTATTTGGAGCTGCAGTCGATTTACTGTGCTTTCTTTGTGCCTAAATGTCAACAAAAATGTAGACCAACCATGTTGTTTGTTTTTGAGAGGATAGAAGCAATAAATCTACTTACATTTAATCCAATACCATTTGGTCCAGAGAGGTGGTAAAATGTAATTGCAGACAATAGCAGGTCAGAATTTCAAAGTTAAGAGGCCATAATCATATTTTTTTAAAGCAGCCTGCAGCAACGTCTAAAGAGAAGACATCTTAGCATTCAAAATTGGCTTTAAGTTTTCCTAGCAAAGTCCTTTAAGACACTCAGCGGTTTGCAGAAGTAATCGACAGACCGGCTTTGAAATCAAAATGTTGCAGATGAAATGACAAATTTAGATGTGATCCTTCAGCACTGTGTCTGAGAGGACAGTCGTAATTTGCTCCTCTTATATTAAATGTGACTGAATGCTGCACATTTGATGAAAACAAAACCATACCTGTGAAATGAGAAAATACTGAACATAAAATGCAGAAACTGTTTTTTCTCTTCACTAGTCAACATCACTTCAGTGCAGGAAAAAAAGTATGTGACAAGTTATGCATAAATTGCTCATAAAAAACAAATCATGTGAATCTGATCTTCAGTTAAGTTACAAAAAAATAAGTCAGCTTAAACAAATAATACATTAATGATGCATTTTTATGCCTTATTGAACACAGTGTGTAAACATTCTAAGTGCATGGTGGAAATGTGAATCACCAGGGTAATGACTTCTCCAAGAGCTTGGAGTCAGAAGTCAACTATCCTAGAGTCTAATGCTCCAGAAGGAAAAACAATGCATTACGAGCCAGGGCGTGAAAACTTTATGAATATCAGGGTAAATTTAACTGAATTTGTCTTCTGGAAAACATGTAACTATCTTCTGTAGCTTCTTAAGGGCAGTACTAAATGAAAAAAATATGATATTTAGACAAAACAAGAAAAATATACACATCTTCATTCTGTTCAAAAGTTTTCAACATTTTGCAGATTCTGTAAGGTGTATGTAAACTTTTGACTTCAACTGTATACTTGTAGTGTTCGCCGGTCAAAAATGACCGGCTTTCAAAAAACTGCTTATGAATTTCTCGCTATCTTATTACCAAATATTGAATACAATGCTTTTATGATCTTGTTTTCTTTTAGTTGGCACAGGCTTTGCATTTATTTTTGGAACTGATTGATCATAGTCCTCAGTTTTTGAGTGAACATTGCCAAAACTATCCACAAATGGAAAAACTGAGGTGCATTATAGTTAGTTCCAAACATAAATTCAAAAGTTGTGCTAAATGGAAAAAAAGGGTGATAATTTTTACCCAGGATTTTTTTTAGCATAGCATAAATGTGTGTTGACAGGGAGTGTCTCTTTCAAGCTCAGTCTTCTTAAGGGCAGATATTTTTTTCAGATGACACATGGGTTGTCACCAGTGGTTGATGCAGTCATTCGGCCTTGTGGTTGACACATACACATATAGACAAAGGATAGCACAATTGCTGTTGATAGGGGCTTTCTCCATTCATTGCAACACAGTGTGGCTTTAGGAGTGGTCTGGTGTTATTTGAGAGATGGATGAGGCCACAACGAGAGGTGAGAAAACTGTCCACTCAAGACATGGAGCAATTTCAGATTTACTAGAGCCTTACACCCTTCAGTCAAGCAATTTTTGTTAGCAGGGATGGATGGTTCCTTTTGTAACTGATTTTATTTTAGCCTTTTTCTTACTTATGGGAGAGGAAAAAAGACTGGAACTGAGAGGAGTCCGGATTCAAACCTGCTAAAATGTATGCAAAATTTAATAGAAGAGTTCACTCAAATGTGAAAATCCAAACTTAATTCTGTAAGAAAGATATTTTTTTAAATACATATAAATGTATAAATGTTGTGAGCATCATGACTAGCAATCTTTGAATCGTTCCTTTGAGTCGGATCTTTTAACGAGTCTATTATTTTTCTTATGACTTGTGCAATAATTGAATCATTACTTCGAAGCAGATCCCTCTGTGTGACTCAAAATCTCTCATATATGACTTTTGAACTGGATCTTTATGATTAATTTGTTTAAGTTCACAGAACAGAACTCTTCTGTGATACATTTGTGGTCCTTTTGCGTCCTTTTTACAGCTGTAGTGGTTATTCACTTTCATATGCCTGTATTCAAAAGAGTTGTGCTCTTATATAGTAAGTCATATATGTTTTTATTTTTTTGCCAAAATGTGCAATAATCGTTGATCAAGTTTAAAGAATGCTGTCTGAAACAAAGGTATTTCTAAACCATCATTTTAGGTAATTTGATGTCTGCATTTGAAAATGATCAAAACTGCTTGTTGTTTGGTCGTGATAATGAGCACAATTTCAGTTAATAGGCACCAACATGAAATACCTAATTTCTGACAGGTTAAACGTATAAACACGTTTTCAGATCATTATGAATTTGCATATGAGAATATCTAATCAGCGTTCCCCTCTTTCATTAGAGTAATGGATGATAAGTTCAAGTGAATAAATAAGGAGGGGAAAAACACTGGCTGTACCGAAAGCTGAGCAACAGAGTTAGGAAGGCAAGAAGGCACGTCTGAATCCAGTGATTGTGTAACATCCTGTCTAGTCTACTGCGATTCATTCATTTGAAATATTTTTTATGTATCCTTCACCGCCTATGATATCCCACTATCCTGTGCATTGGATGACAGTTGAGCTAAAATAAAATGCCTGAAATTTTGTGGTTGGTGTGTGAAAGGTTTTTCAACTTTTGATTTCATTTCTAGTGAGAAATTAGTATTGCAGCATTTAAATATTTGCTTAGTTATCACAAAAACACTCTGCAGGTACGTTTGTGCATAAACACTACCTGCAAAGTCAATGATAGGGCAACAAGTCAGCCTAAGCTTTCTGACGCAGTCATTACGAAGGAAACTTCTTTTCAATTTAATTTTGATATGAAATAAAAACATAGGATTGAAAGATTAAAGTCAAGCTGTCTTGCATAATTAAATAGGTAGGTTATTGCACAAAGAAAATTAGCGCATATCACCACCTAACCAATGTTATATGATATAGTCAGTTTGAACGTGGATACCGTTTCACCGTGTGAAAAATGTGACATTTTTGCAAGTCTAACCGATTCACTGTGCTATATATGGAATCTGATGATTTTTCATGTAATAGCAGTTTTATTTAATTAATTCAGCTTTTTCAGATCATTATGAACTTGCATTTAATAATATTATCTCCCTTCATCAGAGTAATGAATGATAAATTCAAGTCAACAGCTATAAAGTTCAGATAATGATCACATATACAGGTACATATAATGATCTACATGGTGCATAAACGGTTACAGTTTTAACATAACTAATAATTTACAATGCCACACAGTATTATACAATATTATAAAACGCTTAACAGAACATATATAATTTTTACAGGCCTTTTGAAGTGTGTGCGAGCCTGCAGGTGCAGTTATTATTACAGCATTGCTATTATACTAAATACATGGCACATTCACGGCACAAGGTAATAATTTCACTGGAGAAAGTGATATTCCATAAGAAGTCTACTTACTTTTATGCAATGTATATGTGGCACTCATGGCTCATGAAATTCATCAGGCAAAGCTTTCTGCACCGCTTAGAAAATGAAATTAGAAATTGTCCCCCACATTTTCAGTCAGTGCATCCAACGCGTCTGGCTATGTGCTTGGCTGGTAATTCAATTAAAGTGTGTTTAAGGTGAGGTGCAGCAGCTGTCAGTCTCACTTTACTCAGAACACAGTGTGTCAGTGTGTGTTCTCCCTCTGCTACCACCCAAGGGAAGAAAATAGGCAGGGAGAGATTGCCAGAGAGAGAAAGGCACTGCCTGTATAGCTAGCTAGAGGTCTACTGCTTCATCCATAGTTCCTCTCTCCAGCTGTATTCTCTCTGCTCAATTGACCTGTCGGTAAGCCCCGCCCCCCTTAGTTACTGTTGCTCCCTCGGACAAACAAACAGAGATGCTCACTGTCTTACAATGAGAGCTGCAGTGTCAAAACCTTGTACCACTATGTTTTTGCACAATTTTGGACACAGAAGCCACCAAATGGGAATTACATATTCCATGGAGGGATTTATAAAATATTAAAAAATAAATACAGTGGATAACTCGAAGCGAGGGTTTACAGATCACAATACAAGCGGGAGAAGTCTCATATTACGGTCGGTTATCACGATCGCAGATGACAACAAGCAGGATCAACACTGTTCATGTATCACAGGGTATGATTAAATTACATTCAACCAGTTTAATACGGAGAGGCACTGAAATGTAGACCTTCGTTTATGTGTTTTGACCTACACTGTACAAGATGCGAGAACAGTCCAGGTTTGTAAGTTAGCATGGACTCAATAACTTTAACGTTGGCTAGTTTTAGCCAGAGATACCTTGCTAAAGCACAAGATAACATTAACGTTCTGCTTGAGCAGATGACAATTGTAACTTAATGAGTGTGTCAACCAGAAAATTTAAGTTTTTGTCTTAATTTGTATTGGGGTTGAATGCTAAGGGACATTTTGCTCTGTTTTGTTTGGATTCAGGAAATGTAATAAAATAAATTATATTGCTTATCCTCTCAGGATGCCTGGAATCAGTGTTACAAGTACCCCAGGCACACTGCTTTTCCATTTTTGAAGCATAAAGCCCATAAAACCGATGCGAGCTTCAGATCTTCCAATGTTTCTCTATGGCGCTGAAACCTGAAGATGTCCGAGTTCCGGTCCTGTGCAACTGATACTCGACTGCCATTGGCTCATCAACGTTCGATGGGAGGGGCTTACCGATAGGTCGATTGAGTTTCAATCTTTTAGAGAAGTCTTGTTCAGAAGAGGCCTGACGTGACAGATATTGACTGCTGTTCTCACTTTTACTTAGTTTATTATGTGAAAAAATTAATTATGGGCTGTCAATCGATTAAAATGTTAAGCAAATTAATTACAGTATATGATATGCAGACAGACACATTTTTATTATTTATTTACTTATATCAACATTTGCTGAGAAAATAGCTTAAATAAGGACAATTCAAAGATAAAAGTCAAATACTGTTTAAAATTGACAACCTTAAATTAACCACATCAACAATATACCTCTATTTCACCTTCAGTGCAGATTTCAAAGTAGTAAAATAGTGGGCTGTCATTCAATTAAAATGTTAATCAAATTAATTTTATGGTAAGCCAATTAAATCAATCATTCGCATATATTATATTTTTATTTTTTTGCTGAGAAAATTCCTTAAATGAAGAAATATATATATATATATATATATATATATTGAAATACAAATAAACATAAATATAATTATATTATTATATATTATATTATTATGAATGTATATGTTATATATTATACAAAAGTTACATTTTACATTTATTACAAATTATTTTAAATATTTTTTTAATATACATTTTATTATTATTATTATTAGTATAGTAGTAGTAGCAGTAGTAGTATTTTGTAATGAATCCCAATCAGATATATCAGAATATTCCTCCCTATACACAGAATACGCAAGCTGCGTAGGGCCCTCGAAAAACCAGAGGGCCCCCTTGCTCTCTAAGATGTTTTAATTTTAGTTTTGTTTTTTGATTTGGCCAGCGGTTCTGAAAACATGAATGATAATTTTGTTTTAATGTAGTGGGCTGTCACACTCTCTACATAAAAATCAGCAAAATGACAAAAGGAGCCGTGGAATAGCTTTCCGTGAGCGCGATTCGAGACGGAGTGAAACAAGGACAAATGCGTTTCATTCATTCTCCCCCCAACCCCCCAACACAGTTTTGCGTAGGGCCCCCAGAAATCTAGGATCGGCACTGATTCCAATCAATTACTGTGTTGAATTGACAGCCTTACATTAAATGTCAACAATCTCCCTGTATTTCACCCTCACTGAGATTTCAGATGAAGCTGCACTGGAATTCATCATAGATATTACCTTAAGTGCTTTTCTATAGTAATAGAGAATGTCATATTTGGCAGTAAACTTTTCCCAGAAAGTTGCACACTAGTATGTGATTTTGCTGAAGTGTTCTGTGAAATGGTTCTGTGGCTGGAGAAGCAAACAGTGCTGAGCAGTTACCTTCTAATAAACAAGTATTTTGAAGAATGTCAAATCTATCGTCCATCTGTTGAGAGGAGTTAGAAGCAGAAAGGGGAAGAGAGGAGAGATGACATACCATCTGCGTTATGTTTTCTGGCATTGTTACTGTATAGAACAGAAAGCTGAGGGAATTTGCTGACTGAATGAAAGACAATGGAAAACAGTACTGCTCAAAAAGGCCCTAAATATGTCATAGCTGAGCTGCTCTCTCTTCTTCTATCCTAACAAGTGTCTGTGGGTTGTGAAGATACAGGACTTCATTGCAATGCGAACAATTTACCAATGAAAAGTGCAAATCAAGCATTTGTGGTTAAAAAGTATATTATTTTTTGTTTTTTTTTTTAGAAAATTACTGGTCGAGTCGTAGATAAGACCCTTCTTCCTCGGCTGGGATTGTGTAGAGTCATTTGAAGCTGCATTGCAACTGCAATTTAGACCTTCAACCCATTGGCCGCCATTGAAGTCTACTATATGGAGAGAAATCCTGGAATGTTTTCCTCAAAAACCTCCAATTGTATTTCACAAAATCTGGGAATGCAACTATATTAATGTCTCAAATAGCCTACAGGACTGACAACCATATTGTGAGCATGGCAAAGGAAACAAACAAACAAATAAACATTGAGGCATTTTTTTTAAATGCTCTTTTGCGTTCTGTAGAAGCGAGACAGCCATACATGTTTGGAACAGCATTAGGATGAGTAAATGTGGCATATTTTTCATTTTAGGGCAAAAGAAACTGTCATTGTGAGCCCACAAAATCCACAAGACTGCAGGGTGATAAAAGGGTGTTCATAAGTAAAACTATAAGGATTTACGGGGCATTTGGGACAAATCCTCAGACTGGTATAGTATGGTCTGGCTCAGTTGATAACATCTGTATGTTTTAAAGAAAAAAGAGGGGGGAAAGTGAAATGCAATTGAGAAGATGTTTGAAGTTTTTATTGCCGTACCACGGGTGCCCATTCACTCTGCAACAACGACTGTACTTCAACAGGCACATAAAAGTTGCGAGACCGCCATAAATCTCTTTGTTTGTGGTCACAGTGAAGGTTAAAGTTTGGGCATTGCATTTTAAGAAAGCTATTATGAAATTGCATGTTGTAAATTGCAGGATTACAGTTATAAAGCAGACACGCCATTTACATGTGGTCGTTCTAACATTACAGTTTGCAAACACACAAAAAAGAGATAATCTGTTATAATTAATGTGGTTTCGCATAGTTGGCCTAATGTATCTTTGTACAGCACAGAGAGCCCAAAATGAAAATTAACAGCCAGAAACTATTTGTACAAAATGAATTCTGTACAATCGTGCGATTCACATTAAGTGGAAATGGTCACCTCATGCTATTCACAGTATGTACAAATGGCACTTTGCTGCTGTTTACACTAAATGGTCATGAGTGACTGCTATTATGAACCTAGAAATGTGGTCCATATGCTGTGCATTGACTCTTAAAGACCCCTGATCATCTACTTTTAGAGTGTCCTTTCACATTGCCTTTATGGACTGAAATAAAGAGAGAAGAGAGTAATTTTTCAAACAAAGAAGATTTCTTTCAGTATGCTTTTGTGCTGTTGCTTTCATTCAAGGTTAATTAGAATGACTTCATCATAAAGTCTCTCAGACTTTCTGTAACTGCTGTGCTGAAAAATTGGTTTAGGTGTATTTTTCGGTTCACGTATGGGAAGGACATAACGTGCTCCGTCTCGTCACCCCCCTTCAATAGACGGCCAACTGATAAGTCAACATCATTATTCCAAAATCCTTTATTGAGTATTTTGACAAAAGCAGGAGGCCGCAAAGGTCGGTTTGAACGAGAGAGATTCTTATCTGAGCATACAGTCATTCTTATTCTGAAAAGAGCCTATCAGACTTGCACACTTGCTCGACAATAGAGCACTTTCCATTAAAACACTTTTAAATCAATCATAAATGAGTTTTAAAAACCACAATGCTGATTGCCAGCAAATTCTGGTCAAAGAGCAAACCACACAAAAGATCACCAGGTGAGTGTGGTGAATAAAGAGTAAGAAGGAGTGAATGAACACTGGGGAAGGAGAGAGAGAAAGGCAACAACAGAGATTAGATCAGGTGTTTTACTGTGCAGGAGAGTCTGCTCTCAGGCTTCATTATGCTAGAAGCTGTAAATCCATTGGGGGAGTTAATTCAATTTGAAGCACCATATAAAAGCATCATTTACTGCAGCTTCACATCCACTGCTGTTGGTCGATAGAGCCCTGGTTCCTGTAGAAATGACACTGGTAAAAACCGAAAGCACAGCATACTACATAAAGGTGGATACTTGCACCTTTACAAACACAATGTGTGGCACAAGTTGTTCAACACAAGCTTGCAGTGTTGGGGAAGCTACGTTGAAACTAGTCTCGCGTAGCCAGTCTGGAATCATGAGGCCATTTTACCAACATATCAAACAACCAATCACAGTTCGTTTTGTTCAGCGTCATGTTTCGGGCGTGGAAATGTCGCCACAATAACAAACCTCTAAACCTCTGTAAACATATTTTAAAGATTCTATGCTGCAAACTTTAAATATCTCACATACTTTCGAAAATCCAGCGTTTATTTGATTCTGATAAGCATTTGTCGTCACAGTTGTAAACATGACGGCTTTCTTCTTTCGTGGGGGAGTTTGGCATCACGGCATCTTTGTTTCCAGGTGGAACGTTAAAGAACGCGACACATACGTGTCCTGGAAATCCTGTATAATTCAACCAATCTGACGACGACTTCGACACTCCTGAAGTGTTTCCAATTTTGTGTGCCATATGCATCAGACGTTCAGCCAACGTTCCGTGGGCGTGACGCCTGAGGCTGAGACTACGTTGCAACTAGCTTGGCATGCTAAGCTACGTATGGAACATGTTTGCTTCTAAAAAGGTGATTGCTACTCATGACTGTCATTATTCAATGTGACTTTATTTCTGATAATGTGACTTTATATGTAAAAAATTAAAAGTTGTTACTTTATATTGCCTAATTATAACTTAGACATTTTTTCTCACTTTGTATCTTGCGTATTTCACATATCTTGCATTTGTCAATTATTAACATTGTGACTTAATTTCTTACTTTCTAAACTATATCTTACAAGTACCTTGTTTATTTTTAGGCAGAAATTGGTTTCCATAATTTATACATTTGAATATATTATTTGTTCTAATTTATACTATAAAAAGTAATGTTTCATGTTTTTGAAAGAGGTCTCTTATATTCACCAAGGTATCTGGTAAAAATAAAAATGGTAATATTTCTGAAAATATTTTACAGTTTAAAATAAGTCTTTATATTTTAACATATTTTTTATTTTATAATTTATTTATGTGATGGCAAAGCTGAATTTTCAGCAGCCATAACTCCAATCTTCATAGTCACATGATCCTTCAGAAATCATGCTTATATGCTGATTAGTGCTCAAAAACATTTCTTATTATCAATGCTGAAAACAGTTTGATACTTTAATATTTAATATTTTCATAAATATTAAATATTTGAAATATTTCTGTGGAGACCAGTTTTCAGGTTTCTTTGATGAAAAGAACATTCAGAAGAAAATAATTTATTTGAAGAAAAAAAAAGGTTTGTAACAATACAAAATTATGTACTGTCCCTTTTGATCAATTTAATGTGTCCTTGCTGAATAAAAGTTTTAGTTTCCTCAGAAAAAAAATGTATGAACAAAACTTTTAAACGGTACAATGTAACTTATAAGAGACATATTTGTGACACAAAAACAATGTATTATTAGTTAATTTACACAAACCATCTGCACAAATTGATTTACTTGATTTAATCCACTTTCCAGTGCCACAAGAGAGAGGATAGTTTAGGAGAGTGTATATTTTCTTATTTCTTCCACTCACTCTGATGTAAAGCTGTGTGCTCAATACAAACTTGTGCTCATTAGAAAACGGAAAAAGTACCTTGCTACTGGAAATGTTATACTATTCACAATATATACAACTGATCTACTGTGACAGTAAAAATAACAAATAAAATAAATAAATAAATAAATGGTCGGTCTATACCATAAATGCATTCTATGTCACTGGATAAAGGCTCCTTCCAAATGCATAAATAAAAATGCAGTTCAATTTATAGTGTATAGCTACTTTTACTAAGTTAGGTGCACTGCTAACACTACTGGGAGTTTGACATTTTTATTTATTTGCTTATGTGTTATTCTCTGTAGGATCACTCAATGCATGGTGCTTGTGTTCCCCCTAGAATACCGGTCATGCTTTAAAATCAAGATCAAAACCTCCTATCTGCTGCCTGGAAGCAGTGTGGAGAGCATGTAGACCCCTGGGAGAAACGAGTTTGTGGCGTACAGCACAGCGGTTTGGGTCACCTTGACCCAACTAGCAACAAAGTCCCTCATAAGACAGCAATCCCCCTCTGAGTTTGCAGAATTCAGAACGTGTTTGTCTTATTTCCTCTAAACATGGTCACTGCCTGTTGTTCAGCCAACCTAGATCAGGAGATCGCAGGCTTTAAAAACTCCATCAAATTCACTGCCTCACTGACTCAATCACAGCATCTTTTTTGGGGGGTGGATAGGGGGCTGAGTCAGGGATGGAGGTAAAATTGGATAAGTCCATAATCGCCTTTGTGGTTTTGTAGACTCTGCTTCTTAGTTGCACACGATCTGGTGCCCTGACACAAGCAGAGAGGAGGATTATTGGATACTTTGGTGAGGAGTGTAGTACTCATTAGGGCAGGAGGTTAGGGTTGAGTGGTGAAGGACAGAGGGTGTGTTAGGGTGCAGTGGGCTAATACACCAACTGAAAAGACTAGCTTTAGAACTGCACAAATATTTCCATGCTAGATAATGCTGGTTTATTCTGTTAGCAGAGTTGAATTGAAATGTAACAAACCCACAAGTTACTAAACATAACAACAAAAGTAAAAATAAAACAGTGTAAATAAATAAATAAAATCAACTTTATTAATTATTCATTCCCCAGTACATGATAGGAACACCAGTATCAGAAAATTTGAGTGGGTTTTACTTAATTTTATAATATTGATATTTACACTTTCCTTTCTACAAGCTAGAATTGAGTAATAATAATTTATTTTACTAATAATTTACTTTGTTTTAATTAATTTTTGCCTGAACTAAATTTTGGTAAATGCATCATAGCATGTCGTACTGGAGAAAAGAGTTGCATGGCGCCTCGCTGGATGTAGTGTCCTTGGGCATTTGCCCAATTGCCCATACGATTAACCTGCGCATGCTGACAACCCAGCATCCAAAACACAACATATTTTTCAGAAAGTACATATTCACAGTTCAACATCAATTAAAACTCTGAAACCCATTGTGACCTGAGGTAGAGCCAAAGCTAAGTGGACCAATCAGCCATTAGTATCTGAGCTAATGACTCTGGACCCTCAGACTTCTGCCTGCAGTTTTGAAGTTTATATTCCTCCCTTTAGATTACCAGAGTCCTTCATCCATACTTGGCCTGGAAAGTTTTAAATATGGACGACCTGATTTCTGCCTTCAGTGACCCTGGAGAGACCCCTGATTCTATTCTACTAGGAACCTTTCTCCGTCTCCCAGTTTGACACTAATACAATGGAAATACGCAGAGCACTTTATCATTCATGTGAAACACCGTTTATGACCTACACAGTCCCTCATTACTCATTTACATGTAAATGATTTCACATTCCCGCACTAGCCTCCTTTTTTCATTTTTGCCAGGTACCTATCGTCTTTTTATTTCTTTTTAAGGGCGCTTTATATATTTTAAGGCAATAAGTGATGTGGGCGGATAATTGAAATCAAAGCAAAGGCGCAGTATGGAAAGCAAGAGCTATATATAATGATTGTATATAACTTGTTAACCGATGCATACTATTCTATAGTAAGAATGAACTTGGGAGCATGTAAGATCTTTACAAAACTGTATAGCTTTGACAACCCTGAAGTTTTCACATTCAGCATCAGCTTGAGAGAAGTCAATTAAATAAACAGGATCATCTGGGACAATTAAGATATTTTAATTTATTGATATTTCTTTGAGGTTTATGAATGTTTACATGAGGCTGACTGTGTATAGCACATGGATTCCATATCTTCCTGCCATATTGTTGCATAACAGTTAATTTTACAATTTTTTAAGGATGTGGGGTCATATTTACAAAACAGGGCAAATTAGCATTACAGCGCAATTCCATAAAAGCACCGATTGGAGAGAATTTCTGCCAGTGATTTAATAACAATACGCACATTAAAGAACACAGACACAGCCAGATCATTTCCATTATGACCAGCGCAATCTACCAAGAGCAACGCAAATACCAGTAATTTGACGAGCGCAAACGTTAGTAAATCCCATTGCGTGATTCATTTTAGTACTCTCCTCCCATACATTTTATGTCTGAAAGAGAAACACCTACAAATGCATGTTCAATAAGGTCATGCGCAAAATTAACTGTCCATGCTTTTTCAGTGTTAGTTCTTCACAGTGTGGCTTTAGTAAATCCTGACAGTACTATTTTAAGGCCAAAAGATGGTTTGCACTGCGCAGGCTGTTAGTAAATCTGGCCCTTAAAGTTTTGTATAAATTGAAAAATGCTTTATGATGTTAAAATTGTAAGAATTAATTATCCCCTAAATCACTAGAGAAGGTTTTTCTTTGTTTTGTTTTTTTGACTGGGAATATTATCTAAAAGCTTCAGTCTGAGAAACCATCTCTGATGATGGATGCGGTAAAAGCGGGCCAGTTTCCAAAAGTGCTTTTCCACAACGTCAATCAAACTTTCCTCTACATTTACCAATGGACACTCTTCACCCAACTTTGATAAACTGCATAATTTCCAACACTGAACTCTTGAACTCATTCTTTCTCTTAACAAAGCAGACAGCGAATTGCTTCTTTCTGACAGCATCAGTTCTGTCTCTCAAGCAGGTTGAGGTAGCAGGACACTCAATTAAAGCAACTTCATACTTATGGCTGCCTGTCTCAGTACTTGAACTCTTCTAAAATGCCACAGTTGCACACAGGCCACAGCTCTTCGCTTAATTACAGGTTTTTATACAAATGGGAAAACGTGTTGGCTGGTGTCATTAGTGTTTCAATTCCAGTCTGGAGCTGTCAGCAGCCTGCATTATTCACACGAGATGTGTTGAGCGTTGGCACACTCTGATTTCTGAAATCCTCAGTGTTGGCATGCTAGATCCCTCGAGAGAAGAACCAGAGAGGAAGAAGCCAGCAGCCTGAAAGCACTTCATCATGGGTTTATCAATGAGGTCAGAATGAATATACAGAATTGATATTTGATTGGACACTGCAAGGCCAATTTGTGCTCCTGTACTGTATGTTTAGCAAAGGTGATTCATCAAAGTCAAAACTTGTTGTGGTAATAGATAACCTGTACTGTATGCATTATTACTTTTTTAAGCAAAGGTGATTCATCGGAAGGGGTCAACCCCTTTTACTTGGGCTTGGTTACCACTATGGTAATACTGATAAATCCTTATGCGTTATTTTCTCTGATGATATTTCAATAGTCAAATTATATGATAAACTGTAACTTCTGTTCAGCTCGAAGCATTATCTACTTTTTGCAAAAAGGTCGAAAACTGTTTAGATTTATTTTGCACTACTTTTTCTCTGATATTTTATAAAAATGGAAACAAAAAGCTTTAGATGAAAACAAATTAATAAATAGTGTCTGAATTGCATTGTATTTGATCCAAAGTATAAACCACACCATTTTGTTCCTTCCCCCGGTGTCATGCAAAAGCATTTACATATTTTTTGTTGTGGCTCAAGCAGCATTGTATATTACACAAAAAATATGAGCATGGGGCATCACTAGACCCCTTTTACTTGGGCTCGAGCCCTGGTAAAATACCTTTCAGTACTGCTAAACTTCACACATTCTCTAGAATAGGGGCTGCCCCAGTAAAATATAGCACCTGAGCAATAGAAAGTGAAAGAGAGGTGTATGTATTTAATGTAAATGTTAATTTAGTTGTACCTCACAATTGCACAGCCTGTATTAGTTGATTAGGAGCTATAAACAGACTATTAAATAGTGAGAATTTATTGTTTAGTGGCACCACATTTGTTTAGGTGAATTTGGAAAGTTCTGCTGTTACCACCATCACTTGGTAATAAATTGTTCGTGAACAATTTGTTAATTTTGAAATACATTTTTAGTGAGTTGCTCTAGACTGAGAGAGTTTGTTTCATGTTGTCCTGGTCATGCATGCGCAACAACCTTTCATTCATCGGCTCTGTACAGGCAACAGCTCTACTCAACTATCGTTCAAAGTGGTTTGAAATCATCCCGAAATGCATAAAATATTTTTATGCTTAAAACATTGATGCATTTCTAAGAAACACATTTGAAGTTCAATGAATAAAGTAAAATTTAGTAACAGCATTAGTGGTTCTTAAGGTTATTTCTATCTGTGTTAAAGCACTCTTTACTTCAAACAAAAAAAGGGAGAACATTTCTTGCTTTTTTTTTGGCCTTTTCAAATGTCAGTGGTACATGAGGTGTAATGGCCTGGGTTGAGCACATAATGAAATAAGCACCTCTGAGTATTGAATACGAGCTTTTGCTTCACTGAATTACAACACGTCCTTTTTAAAGGAGCACAGCATTCATTTGTATGGAAGAGGTCCTTGACTAGCAAACACTTAACACCCTCTTAGCGTAATTGGATTCATCAGATGAAAAAATAACCAATGCATTGCCATTGACAACATTTCTATGACACTTCTATGGCTTTAGTAACTTTACATATGGCATATACTGTACCAACAAATAAGTTAGATATGGCGTAAGAATTCTAAAGGCAATCAAACATGCCACCCACTGAAAACCTTTCAGCTCCAAGGACAGCTCTTGTATTGACTTCTTGAGGAAATCTTCAGACTGGGATAGTTAATAGCTCAAAATCTAATTGAAATGACTTTGAATGAAATCTGAAGTTCATAAGTGTACTTGATGGTCTCACACTGTCCGAACTGTCTGCTCTTTGAGGGACTCTTTGACTCTCAGATGTTCTTTTTTTGTTACATCTCAATTTCCTCTGGAAGCAAAGAGAAGTGAAGCGGGTGCCCTATCTTTAAACACATTAGAGATTCTAAGGGGGGGGGGGGGGGGACATTAATATTTTATTCTGTGATCACTTAGCCAAAGGTTTATGCGGTTTTGTTGAATATGTGTGGATGGATTGTCAACATTGAGTAAATAAATATGAACAAACAGCAAGAAACATAGTCTGGATGCAAAAAATCAATGCGTTCAGGCCAGGAGCCAGAATCAGTTTCCTTCCTCTGTGGCAAACCATATACCCCACAATGATTATTCCTAAGAGACAAGAAATAACACTTCCTGTACACTCTATAGCATCTGTCTCATAGTCTGGTGCATTGCATCAATGATGTATGAGGAGAAGGCATCGAGGGAGGTTTATACTGTAGGCATGAAAGATTCATAAATGTCATTCAAAACAGAATATTAGACAGCCACCACAAAATGTCTGCACACCATTTGGAGAGAGGCTCCATTACGAAGAAAGAAGCCTTTTGTCACCTATGGAGACTGTGGCATGAGCTATTTTTGGTCTTGCTTAATGGACTCCTGAAAGGTTCCAATGTAAGCAAGCAACTCAACCTCAGTGGGCTTCCTCTGATTGCATCCACAAGCTTAGAAAAAAGGCAAGTGGGGTGGACAATTAACCTTTAGATCTGGGCTCTGATTGGTTGAATTGTGGTTTAACCTTTAAATTAGGTTAGGTAGGTTTAAGGGGGACAGTGAGACAGCTGTTTGCTTTTAATACCTCAGTAAATACGCAGAAATCAGGTCTTGCCCCAGTGGTTTTAAAAACACATCAGCTGTATTAACAGCTCATTATGGACTTTGTTGATGATATGTGGCATGCCCTGTAATGTTTTCCTTGCTGTGATCTCAGTGAGAGGTGCATGTGTGCATCTGGTGTCAGCATACTTAAGAAATACAGCTACAACGCTGGTGTTTTCTCAGAAGAGGCATGACTTTAATTAAAGGGATGAAAATAAACATAAATAATAAAACACAAAAATTTAGCACAGAATCATTTAGAACAAGGATACATATTATATTGGCACCATCAGTATAATTAGTATTGATTAATATTGGATATCCATGCTTATTTTCTCTATTTTTACATTTCGATTACCCTTGTCGTTATCTAACATCAACTAAAGTTTATCTTTAAAAACATGAAGAATTGTACAACACTGCTGAATGTAATCTTTAGCATATCTCAAATATGTATATTTTTTTAAATATCGTAAATTGTAATTTTGTAATGCATAAATTGCAATGTGATCTGTGTGATGTGACGCATTTGTCCGCGGGACGCATTTGTCCGTGTTTCACTCCGTCACTCCTCTCGGCTAAAACGTACATTTCTTCCGCATTTTTACAGGCTCGCTATGCGTTCAATGACGTATTTTAGCATCTCTAGCGGCAAGAGACTTTATCGGAAATCACGGCATTCATTTTATTTTACATGATCAATTGACCGTTTTCAATTGCACATTAGAATTGTTTAGGGCGTCAGCGGCATTACTTAATAAAGGGGCCCCCGTTATAATCATTTCATAGGGCTGGGTATCGAGTTCGATACTGGCTGACCGAATTACAAAACGTCTTGTGGTTCGAAACTAAAAGATAAATCATCTTTGAGAGCAAGGGGGCCCCCACTGGTTGTCTAGAAGGATGGGCGCAGATTGCGTATTCTGTGTATAGGGAGATCGGCTCTGGTGAGAGCGATTTGAAGGCGTACGGAGCAGTCTGCTCTCTATGTCACGCGCTTTTGTGACTACACACAGACTGAAGCGCCGTGACGACACTCGCGGTGACTCCAGCGTCTGCCATCTCACTAAATGGGAGCAGAATAATGTTACACGAAGCAACATCTTCAACTGCTCTGATGTGTCGAGCACGTTTTCACGAGCACACTGTTTGACTAAATTAAACATATTTGAGTAAAACTAGCGTCGTGTCTACACACAGAACTTGCACGGTACATACAACCCGTCATATGTTTTAAACTTGGAAGACACTGCAACAGAAATATATTAATATTGTTCAGCAGAATGTACATACAGCTACTATAAAAATTAAAACTTTATTTTTTTTAGTAATGATCACACAACATTTATTTCATGTTTTAATTTGAATAGTAAACCCCCTTTGTTTGTCAAAATAAATAAATACAGTTTTATTTTCAATAATTTAAAAATAGATTAAATTAATGTTTTATGCCTTCATTTGAACACAGAATTTCTGAAGAAACTTAAAACATTTCATAAGCCTATTTTAAGAATACATTTGAATACACTTAGCTGTTTTAATGCTTTCAAATAATTAGACATACTACAACACAGAATTTAATAATAAAACATGGTGAAAGAAAATACAACATTGTTACGTTTTTTCATTTTCTTGCATATTTCGGTCAATTGCATTTTATATCCTTTTATATTCGCTATAAAATGTGGTAGGTTTAGGATTGAGGGTAGGTTAAGGGGTCTAAAATGTAAATCGCTTATTAATAAAATGATAAAAATGCAAATTAGCAGTAAAATGGGTAGGTTTAGGTTTGGGGGTAACGTTAGGTTAAGGGGTCTACAAATCTAAATCGCTTATTGATAAAATGATAAGAAATGCATTGATACGAATATCTGATGATATAAAAGATGCGCAAATATTTTACGTTTTTTAAGCTAAAAATACGTATCGATTTGTAAATTTTAAACGTTGAAATACTTCTAAATTGTACATTTTAGCATCAATAAAAACGTACAAAAATGTACATTTTGTGCTTGTAAATGTTACGTATTAATACCTACATATAAACACAAGACCAGGCTGTAAATTAAGTTTACGTAATTTACTTAATTTAAAACAATTGATTTGAATTTTTAGTGTTTCAAATATTTATATATTTGTAAATGTTAATGCATTTATACTGCACATACATATATAGATCAAAGCATATAATACTAAAACTAAACCACATTTTCATACTTGAAATAAAATATCTTAAAAAAAATATTTTTCTGCTAAGCAACATTTATCATTTTAGTTTAGTTTAACTTGAGTAAATTACCATAATAATCAAAATTAAATAAAAAAAACTAATAAGTACAAATAAATATAGATACAAAATTTATAAAAAATAAAATCTTATTCAAAATATTAACAAAAACTGTAATGAATGACTTTGCCTTTTTCAGAATTCTACCTATTGCATAACTGATGTGCACTTATCTGAGGGTAGGTGAACAGTTATGAATTGTGCATTGGTGTCTGAAAGTGAACTCAGCACTTAGTATGTTCTAAGCAAGTGCAGATTAACAATTTGAGGCCCAAGAGGATAATAATTTATAGAACACTGAGAAAAGGCTAATGAATATGTAATTATAGATATTCTATTAATTTCAATGACCTGTATATTCATCTCAAGAGAGCAATATACTAGTAAGATATACAGTGATAATAATGTATGTGCATGCGCAAGAACATCCGAGGAAGAGTTGACAGAAGTATGATTTTTTTTACGCTGAGCAGTGGAGGTTTCGCTCTGGCTGAGTTTCTGTCTGTATCAGTGTGACTCTGAGATTCACAGCTGTCTGCCTGCTTATCTCTCCTGTTGAGTTTCTTCCTCTGAGTTGCTCTATAATTCATGGATGGAGAGTCAGCACTAGAGGATCACCATCTACTAACCAGGGACCAGATGTTCAAGTCCCTGTTAGTGCTGAGGATGCAAATAAAAGAGTATAGCTTCAGATCTGCAACCAACGACAAACAACAACAAACCGTCTGTCCTCAGAGAGAGAAAGTGGAAGCGAAAGAGCCATTCATTTTAGTCATACCCACTAACATATTAATAAAAGAAGAGGCCAATATGATAAAATATTGATGCCCCCGTCCTGTAGCGGGGGAGCTGACTTGTGTTCCTGCAGGTTATGCTTTATGTTTTAATATTGAATAAATGTCTATATCAATATCAGATCTAATACTCCTCCCCTTGCATCTTAACAGTGCTGAGCTGAGCTTTTAGGTGCCGTCCTCGCTGAAGATAGGAAATTCCCATCATTCCCTCTTACCAATCTTATCTGAAGCGCACTGTGACCTTCACAACATTCAGACAGTCATTAGGTGGAATTAACAGAGGCAATTAACCTTTCACAGATCACAGGAAGTGAGAGTCACAAAGTGTGTGTGAGGACTACATGATGTCTTTATGCGTCACTGTGAGTATGCAGACATTATGAAGCTATTAATAACCCATTAGGAAGCAAATACTTCTTAAAAGTACAAGAGGTCTGTCCTAGTTCACATACTTCTGCACTATTTTACAGAAAATGGGGTTGGTTGTCACACAGTTGATATGTTTGAAGATAGTTATGAAGAAAGCTGGAAATGTGTGACAGCAGATATGTGTTTTTGGATGTGCCTTTTTTTAGCTGGAAGGAGTGTTGGGTGTTGGCATGACTGATCAAACAGTGGCACAGCCTGGCCAGAGACTGAGGGATGAGAAGCAATCTGAGCAGGAACGGGCTTTGATGAAACAGATTTAGACTAATCTATCGCACTACTCAGTCTCAACCTGTTATTCTTGCACAGAATGAGATCTTAATCACCACATCGATTACACCTTATTTACCAGAGAACAAATAAATGACCCTGCAAGCATCAAAGAGGATGGTTTTGAGCCAGTGCAAAAAGAATGAAACCTAAAACAGATGAATTCCGAGTGTGGATAGGATATTTGTGTTGTTTTTGTTGTTTGTCGGTTTATCTAGGAATTTCTTACACGTTTTCTTATGATCTTCTTATTAATGTAACATACTGTATACTAAGGTCTTTGTTGTATTTACAACAAATGTGTTCCAATTTGATGCTGTTATTCTAGTTATCATAATTGTATTTGTGGCATAGAGATGTTTCTATATTTTGAAATAATTTAGTCTGATTGAATAGAAAAGCCTAGTGCCTCCAATATGTCACCAAACAAAGTTTTTCTTCCATTCATTTCAAATTTGGACCACATATTTCCAACAATAGCCTAATTTACACACACACACACACACACACACACACCACACACACACACACACACACACCACACACCACACGGGACAGCACACACGTACACACACACACACACACACAGGAGACGGTGCACACACTCACAGCATGGGACAGATCCACACACCTTCTCCAAACCCACCAACCACACACACACACAACACACACACACACAAGCTGATTTTATACAACACTACTCTTTTATCACTGTATATTATTTTACGTTGCTATAGTTGTGGTGTTCAGTGATTATGGCTGTGATTAGGTATTACTGTACATCCATTCAACCTTCCAATTAGACAACATACAACATTGTCTTCAACAACAGCCATTTTTTTAATAATTGAACATTTTAATGACATAACACTAAAAACTGTTGTATCTGTATCTTTGTTGTTGTTATTTTCTTTGTTCTATCAGACATAACCGTAAAATCACTCTCGGTTGAGTCATTGACTGTTTACATGGACATCAGTGATCTAACTATTTACCTTATTCTAAGACAATATTATGATTAAGGTGTTTACATGAGTTACTTTTAGAATATGCCTTTCATGTTCCTGTTTTACGTGTTAAAGTACATAGCCTAGATTAATTAATGGCACACGTCGCAACGGCATCATCATATAGTTACACAGTTTTGGGTGTTTCATTTGTAATTTTACGAAAGCTTCAAGTGCAATTCATTATTTGTCATGCTATAAGCTACATGCAAAGAGACGACGGTTTGCTGTCAAATGGTTGACCACTGCTGTGTGTGTATCCTGTTGCAAAATGCGGTGAAAAGGCACACTTCATGTGCACTCACGTGGCCGCCACCTGCACGTGTCCGTTAAGTCCAGGAGACCGTAGGGTGTTCCATTCGTCATTTGCAGCCGTTATGAGCCCTTGATACACACTTCTGCCGAGCCAGCACTGAGGCAAGCTCCGGTGGCAGACTTCTACCCGACAGTCAAAGCGGCATTACGTCTCGAAAGTGTATACTCAGAAGAAGACCGCAAGGGTTTAGGTTGTGATTTGGGACAGGGCCTTTGAGGCTGTTTAGTAAATCTTTTTGACTGATTCATTAAAATAAACCTATTCATAAGAGTTATTTTTGTAAATTCGGTCATCATTGTTTGAGCTGTGTTCGCTGTTGCTTGAAGGAAACATTGTCACACACTGTGAGGAGATGATATCCGACTAAACCGCTTATACACAAAGGTTTCCCGACTACATTTACAAAAAATCTTTAAAATATTGGATTTAGTATTCACGGTAAAATAAATAAAAACATATTTGAGAATTGAAGTCACATTGTAAAAATCGCAATCATAAGAAACAACATTGCACAACGACCTTTTATTTTTTTACACTGAGGTGGAAATTAATTCCAAAAGATATGCTATTTAGATGTTAATGTTGTTGGATAAGTCACTAAAATGGCATAGATTTTCAGGTGGAAAAAAATCACTTACTGAAGCTCCGTTCCAAGGTATATTTGAGCCAATGTGCATGTTTGCGTGTGTGAGAAGAACATGCACCTTATGTTTGTGAAAGGATTATCCAGTGTCAGCAGCTCTTGGGTGAAGGTGGAACAGATTGCTTAATGTACAGATGTTTCATGTGCTTTCACGGGGATCAATCATTTGCTGAATTCTTTGTTTCTTCTACCTCATCCGGTTATCCTGCAAAACCCTTATCGTTGAGTCTTTCTGCTGCATCTCACCTTTGTGCCTATGGCCTTTTATCGCTGCAGGGAGCAGAGGATCCGGGCCAATCTGAAGGCCAGGGCCGCTCACTGCCTTTGAAGTCAGGAGCTTTGCCGGTAGATCAGCTGGTTTTATGAGAAAAGGTGCCTTTGAAATGCGGAGGCACGGAGGATCGTGGCATTCCTCTGACTATAGAGTCAAAAAAGGATGGAAGTGTGAAATGTGAGGCGTTAATAATGTAACTGCTTTAAATATATCCGTCATCAATTTATATTCAAGGGCAGGAGGCCCTTTGGGAGGCAGAGGGAGGCTGGAGGATTCTCTAGAGAGTGACTTAGTGTAAGTGCATGATGGGATGGGTCAGTGAGGCACTGCTCAAGACGTTACATTAAAGAACCAATCTTTTTCTCTTCTCAGCTTTCTGTGTTATACAGCAGGGGCTACAACACCAAAAGCCACACACACCGAGTTCTCATGTCTGACTTGCTGCTGCTTGAGGAACAGGTTCATTTCAGATGCAGTCTCTCTCGCCCACTGATTTAATTAGCAGTGAAACAGGGAAAACCTTCAAGTGAGACGGATAAAGTCAAGACACTATTCTGTTTAATTTTCTTTTGAAATTATAGCAGTGGTACATTTTTCCTCCAGGTCATCCTGTGAATTGTGCAGCTTTTCTATTGTGTTAAAAAGATTTCCAGTCAATTAGAATCAAAGATCTTAAACATCGTATCAAACTAATTATGTGTTGAGATAGATTAAGTGCATTGTGGCATCCAAGGTTAAATGTATACATCGTGGGATATATTTGTGCTTTCAATTTAAGTTTTGTAATTTAATTTAACATAAGGCGACTTGTGCCCAGGGTTGTGAAACTAAATGATTTTCATACTTTTGGTTATTAGTTATTTAGTGTATAAAATTATTAGTGCAGGGTTTTGACACAAATTTCATGATACAATTCGATTCCGACTCACAAGCTTTTTGATTCGATTCAATTCAATTCAGTTAAATTCTATATCTTTTATTCTATATGTCAGGTACAGTACATGTCAAATTTTCACAAAGAAAAAACTATATACTGTATATATAGTAGGTACATGAGACACTTTATTCAAACATGAATTAAACATTGAAGAACAGTAAAAATTATAATGAATAAGTTATATGGGGCATATATTTAGCAAAATGCTCCTCTCTAGAGTAATTTTTCTAGCTAACTAATGACTTTATTTCACAGAATTTGTTTGTTTCTGAGGTAAATGTGACGTTACGAGACACTGTTAAGAAGCTGTTATATTGACATCTTTCCTTGGTTGAAACACTTGATTGAGCGATTACATGAGACAGAATATGGGTTTCTGTAAGTTTTACTCTTTCTTTTAACATACCTTCAGATGTTTATTCATGTTTATTTATTTAAGTGGGGGAGGCGATCAGATCATGCACACTTCTCTTCAACTGTTATGCCAAATCGGCATTTATTGTTTGAATACTGTAATAATATGGTAAGAATTAGAAATCTGAGACTTTGTTTCATATCAAAAGTTACAAAGCACAAAACTTATTGCAAGTTATTGGATGGGGGGTGCACTACAATGTTACGTTCATTAACAGGCTAGACTAATCAATTCTTGGGATTTAAGAATCCATATAGTTTCATAAAAATGAGAAGTGATTAAGTTGAGAAATCAATATATTTTACCGCACCCTATAAATTATAGCAACAATATTGACATTTTACTGATAAATGTACAAACAAACAAACCAAAACAAATAAAGGGATTAAACATGAGACTTTGGATTGTCCTTGATGACTTCACTTATATTTGCTCTAGCAGTTTGCAGCACGCTTTCAGAAAACCCTCCCCTTCCCCAACTCCACCTGTGTAGATACAGTACATGCCAATCAGAGAGTTGTCATAGTCTCAGAGAGTTGCCATGGCAATTGTAATTGGATTAATTAATGGAGTTTTGTTGATGCTTTTTAGCTATATCACTATTAGCACATATAATAGTTTGCACCAACTATTCATTATTATTTTACACATACTCTATGTACATGAGGGAATAACACCTGTTTTGTAGAATGACTTAGGAGAAGTCATTGATGAAATAGTGATGTAAAAAAGTGAAAAGTATTTTTACATCATTTTTACATTTTCTTTAGCCTTCAGCTACATCAGCACACCAACAAAGAAAAACAACAACAACCTGTACTCGTCTTTTCAGCAGTGAAATCAGAGACAATCTTTTTTGGATATTTTCTCCAGAATCCTCGTAATTGTTCACATATTGTAATAGAGAGCTAGTAGGAGAAAATAAGTGAGTGAGTGAGTGAGTGTGTGTGTGAGTGAGTGAGAGTGAGAGAGAGAGAGAGAGAGAGAGAGAGAGAGAGAGAGAGAGAGAGAGAGAGAGAGAGAGATTACCAGCACAGAGGTCATTTTCCCAGCGATTAACCACAACTATCTGAGCAACAGTCCTTACTTAACAGTTTTTCTCCCTTGAAGAGTCCAATGCTGACAGGAAACCACAATGAGAGTTTGTTGGAGGAAAACCATTTAATCTTCCTTTAAAAAGCAATTAATGACGGTTTCATCAAACGCCTAAAGGTCAAACATTGATTGAATTCCTGTGTTATCGTTAGCGATGAGAAAGATATCCCCTCAGACTGCTTTCAGTTTCTGTCAATGTTTGTGCACCTGTATGGTTTTATATGACCTTCATATAAAAATGATTTGTAAGAGAAAAAGGTGGAACCACTGTGAGGTTGTACACAGTTCGCAGCTTTTTACTGAGAAGTATGATATTTTATGTTAGCTTGCAAAGGCAAGAAATAAAATCAAGGATTTTCCGCCAGCAAGGTTATGCTACTTTGTTTTCATTTTGGTTATATGTTAAATAATACCATCTATATTTTTCCCTGCCAAACATAGCTTTAATATTTCAAATCAATCCATGATACCTAAAATAAATAATTATTATGAAGATGTCTTAAAGGCATTAAGGATTATGTGATTATTAACATAATCTGTTTGAGTGAGGCTGATATTTCTTCTTAATTTAGCTTAAAAAGACTTTGGGACACAACACCAGTCTGTAGTCTCCCATATTTTTGATATCTAAATATCAATCTAAGAATATGCTTAGTAAAATCAAATCAGTCTGACCTTTACAAATACATGTCTATAAACAGATGTTTGGCTTGTTTATACTCCTTATGCATTCCTTAATCGCAACAGACTTGCAGAAATCTGCTTACAGAAATCTCATTCATATTCAAATGCCCACCATTTGCATAGTTTGTAATAAATGCTTGACTTTCAGCTAACAATAAGAGTAATATCAGCTGTGTTACACATTGTACTTTATGTAAATCCATTATTTGCATGTTTCCATAGATTTTCCACCACAGTCAACAGAAATAAATGTGTAAAATAACTCATTCTTATGTGTTTCCTCCTGTGACTGCAATTTCTCATGAATTTCATGTAAATATGCATGTGTATGGCAATTAACATAGTACTTTTATTAATTTAATGATGAATGTGATGTAACTAAAATATTTGTTCTCTACAGTAAGTATTCTAAACAATAATTTGGTTTCTGACGATAAATGTTTTGTATTTATAATCTTTTTCTGTAATTTCTACTTGTTTCCACATTAGTGTTCAATATATATATGTTGAATATGTGAAGAAAATGGCAGGAAGTAGGGAATCTACTTGATCTACTAAATACAATATTTTAGTAAAATATGTAGTATTTATTTTTCTGTTATTCCTTCTGCATAAAGAGGTTTTAAACATATAGTTGTTTTACAAAGAATGGCAAGAGCTAGGATATGGACTTTGACTGTGGGGCAGCAGAGATGACAGTGGAGAAGCTTTTAGCAAAAATGGCCGGATGAATGAACACAGTGATTCATCATCATTATTATTTCTTTGAAATCCAATATTTAAGTGTACCTTCATGAGTGAGGAACAAATGGGCCTCCTTATTCCAGAAACTATTTTCATTTGCATAAAAGGAGCTCTTTTCACTGAGCAGCTAAGGTAGCTGGATTGAAAAAGTCTTGAGCGTCAATTTATAGCCACTCACAAATGAATCCAGCAATCATTCCTCAAGCCTGAAAGATCAATTGGTCTTTCCAAAGACATAAAATAAATGAAATTATTGCTTAGTGGAATAGCGCTTAATTGCCAAGTACCGTCACAGTAAAAGTCAAGTCGTTCTAGTTCTAGTTTATTTTTGTTGTACTGCTCTGAGAATAAAGATCTCTTTGATAACAAAAGCATCTCAATGTCATCGAGACTAAACGTCTTCCTGCAGCAATAAACATGCACAGCCTTGCCTCGCATCTCATTTCATCTGGATGTTTACCAGTTATGTGATGTGATGCTGTTAATGCACACTCATCCAGGCTGTTCCAGTCACAAAAAAGCACTCTGTCAAAATGAGGATGGCTATGAGAAGACTGATGGCCTTCACATTTGCCAAGCGCACCATTAAGGAAATGTTTAGACCCATAAACAAAATGACATAACGGATGGCTATAGCCCTTAACAATGCCATAAGGGGAAGGTTATGGCATTTGCCTGCACTCAAAAGCAGAGTTTTAAACCCACAGCCTGTAAATCTGCCCGTGTCACTGGAGATTGTGACTTTCATCAGTTCCTGTAACCCTGAACCGTGAAACGTGATTTATGAGGACGAGAGAGCACAGCCAACGGCCTGTCTCGACATCAGTGATGTCAATGTTACCAAAATACAATTCAGTCCGAGTTAGTGTAGTCTGGTCCTCAGACTGCACACCCACAGACTGTTCACTAACCGTCTGATGTTAACTACACGCTAAACTGGCAGGCACTTTCTCCATCTGCCAAGCTCTAATATGACTAATCTGGCTGGTTTTACTAAATTTTATCAGTCTGTGTGAAAATAAAGTTGTTTTAATAAATTGTCAGGTTGATACAATGAGTATGGTTGAAGAGGAAATCATCTCTAGATTTACTAAAGTTCACAAGGAAAGGCATCTTTTTTTTAAAGACACCCAATGCATCTAAAATAGATATCTGTGAGTAGCAATGTATGTAATCCACAATGATTTCAGAGTTATGTTCCATCCATCCAGTGAGTCAGTGAGTATATTCTGCATTAACAGTTCATGCCATTTTGGGAGAAAAAAAATCATTGAAACAAGATACATTTACTTTATATTTCTTACCTGAGAAGCAATAATATATTAAGACTTGTTTACAAAGAAATCATCAAATTTGAGTGTATTTAGTGACAACTAATGCCAGTGCAGAAATAAAACAAAATGTATATGATCATTTATATTCAAGACCAAATCAATGAAAACAAGTTCTAATATTAAATAAATAAATATATGTATAGTTTTAAGGGTTTTTAGATATTTTTACTCAAAAAAAGATGAAAAAGTTGTGATTTTTTTCAGTAGTTCATTTTCCACATTGATTTTTTTTTCTATGACTTGTCCATATCTTCATCCTTTCACTGTTTCTGACCTCACTTTGTAGACTTTGCTCACTAATTGTTGTTTAGTAAAAATCCTCGTTTTTTATATATATATATATATATATATATATATATTATATATATATAAATATTTTTTTTTTTTTATTTTTTTTTAGGACTGGTCTTGTAACATCTCATTTAAAGGAAAATAAAGCCAGTAAAAAACAAGGGGGGAAATCTTAAGTACAATGCTCAATGATTATTTTAAAAGGGCAGCAAAGATTCTGAGGCAATGATCAGAAGATCCCGTGTTGATTCATTCCCACAGTATGCAATATGGGGTGAAGTATATTGGAAAGGTTTGACTTACCTTACTTCAGCAATAGATTCAGACGCCAGACGGAGAATCAATAATGATGTTCTCAATTACAGGAACAGTGAGAGCCCCAAATGAACGCTCTAACGAGTTACTTAAGTCTTGCACGGGTCAGAAAGTGAGAGAAAGGGAGAATGAAAGATGGTGTGAAGAAAGAGAGAGAGAGAGAGAGAGCAACTCTGCTCATCATAAATAGATCAGCATGCTACTTGAAACTGGAGGTTTGTTAGTTGCAATCATCATTATTCATCAAACCGTCAAGGTTCACTGCTAGTGCCGTATCAAGGTCAATTTGGCTTGTGTTGCATGTTTGAGTTTTTGGGATGAGTATATAATAAGATGTAGCAAATACTAATAGTGAAACTGTTTGCTTATTTAAAAAAAAGAAAAAGACATAAAATAAGTATCCGTCAAGATGTTATGCTGTTCACATTGAAGTATATTGATTGCTACAAGCTCGAATGGCATATTTTTTTCAGATAATAGAGGAACCATCACATAGACCATGTCTAAATGGGAAAGAGTAGATAGGAAATAGATTGCTTGCCATTTACTCACATTGTGAAATGACACTCTTATTGACAAGACAGACGGGACCAAAACAATAACCAGGGACACAGACAAATAAAACCAGTGCCTGGATAACAACATCTCAGAGGGGAAAACATTCCACAAAAAAACTGGATTCGGTCAACTTCATTAAAATAGTAGTCATTATTTTTAAATGTTTTAATCAACATTTTATACTCCGTTATAAATTAAATCTAATTTTTATACATTTGACTCGGATAACATTTCTAAAAACAGCTGAGATACACTTTTGCAATCTGCACTTGCGATAAAATAACATTCTTGGAGAGTCACTTTTGATCAAATTAATGCATCCTTGCTGAATACAATTGTTGATTTCTTTCCCCCCACACACAAAAAAGGATATGCCTTTTACAAATTTGTGATATAGGCATAAAATACATAGTAGATACAATTATAGTTTAAATTAGCTAACTAAAACAGTAACAAAAATATATGTATTATTTATTACTATGATTTATTTAATGTTTTTCAAGTATTTATAATATTTTTTTATATTTTTCTAATATTTTTCTCCGACTCTGTCCACAATTTTGATTTTTCTCCACCGAGCTTTGCAAATCATTATGGGACTGCATGCTCCACTAAGGATACAGGCAATGCTGTCTAAGCAAATTGGTCAAAATAAGGTGTCTTTGCATGCAAAGGCATGTCTTCAATGCCTTAAATTGTTTTGTTACATAGATGGTGCACTAAACTTTGGGACAGAGGCTTGGAGTTTGAATATGGATGTCCATGGAGGGATTTATTTGACTGCCCATCACCTCCTTTCCCTTCGAAGCACACTTATTTGTTTCCTTATGTGAAAATCACTGCTTTCAGAGTCAGAGTGGGGTGAGAGAATCTGACAGCTTCAGCTGGCTTGTCAGTGTATCAGGTGGAGAGGGTCAGCGTGCTTATGCACCCATCAGACTGTCAGCTTTACAGTAGGTTCAGGCTGCCAGAAAGATGAGGCCACTGCCGGTCTGATTTCATCACTTTACACTGACAATATAAATTGTTCTGCTTCCCAAACATCACATTAAGACTGATACCAGATGCTCAGTACAAGCACACTATTCTTTAATGTAGGTGGCTTTTATAAGAAGTGACGTACAGCACACTCAACATATGCGTTTTTATGTTGATGTGTTTAACTGATGACCTTGTGTTGCTATGTGTCATTGCAAGCTGAAGTACAGCACCATATAAATGATGATCCGATGACTAAGTTTAACTGACAAACCCAATTTTCATAATTTATATATGCAGTCTCCATGTACTGCAACCATGGTTCCATTTCAACATGTTTCCTATGAGATTAAATGAGGAGTTGTTATCTAATTACTTGTAGACAGGTTTGCTGTAAATGACAAGTCCATCATGACAGCCCTTGTCTTGATATATCACATGACATGCACAACCAGTCATTTTTAATTATTCATTCATGTTCGGATGCATCATAACATCAGCCAGCATTTCATAATATTCAAGGCATATTCAAAACAGTTGTGTATACTTTGGTCATTTGTATGTTTGCGATCAGACTTCATTTTTGTGGGTGTGTTTGTGCCATTATTTGATTTGCATAATTCCTTTAGGGAATTGGGTGGTAAACAATAAAGAGAAAGAATGCAAATTATGCTTACAGCAGATGCTATCGATTCTTAGGCCCCCCCCCCCCCCTCATTCATGTGTTCCTTGTGTCTTTAATTATCTTTGATTACCACAATGAGTATTTCCTTTAACAACAAACATAAATTATATTATTATGAATTAGCCATTAAGAATTATCAGCCTGATCTCAGCAGGATTTGTAGGATTTTTAAGATCAAAAGTTGTATCTGTTAACATTAGTTAATGGACTGTGAATTAATATGAGCATAAAAGAGTTCATGCAGTAACAGACAATTCAGAACGTATAAAGTGACACCCTTTTTTAAAGAAATTAATACTTTTATTCAGTAAGAATGCATTCAGTTGATCAAAAGTGAAAGTAAAGAATTAGAATCAGAATCAGAAACAGAATGAGCTTTATTGCCAGGTATGTTTACATATACGAGGAATTTGATTTCGTGACAGAAGCTTTGTGACAGAACAAAAACACAGATAATAAAATAAGTAATAATAAATAATAATAATTTGTTACATTTATATAGTGCTTTTCTAGACACTCAAAGCGCTTTACATAGTAAGGGGGGAATCTCCTCATCCACCACCAAGTGCAGAATCCACCTGGATGATGCGACGGCAGCCATAGTAGCTTACTGGTGGAGAGGAGACAGTGATGAAGCCAATCAGTGGATGGGGATGATTAGGAGGCCATGAAGGTCAGAGGCCCAAATGGCAAAATTCAAATCAAATCAAATCAAATCAAATCAAATCACTTTTATTGTCACATGTCTTGTGAGTGAAATTCTTACGAGCGTGCTCCAGACAGTGCAAAACAAAACAAAAAACCACCAGTTTACATATGGACAGTACAATTTACTGTACAGAGGACAGTGTGCAAAATACACATACATATACTCAGTACAAACATAGGTACTATATAGACATACTTAAGTTATCAGCTACACATTAGTAAATGTACCCAATCTATACAATATGTAAATGACATAGTAATAATGTGAAGGTGCACCAGATTATAAATTTACAGCAGATTGGTTGTGCAACAGATTGGTCTACAGGGTATGGCCATGAATGCCGGGGTTACACCCCTACAATCCTGGTATTTTTAATGACCACAGAGAGTCAGGACCTCGATTTAACGTCTCATCCGAAGGACGGTGCTTTTTCCAGAGTGTCCCAATCACTACACTGGGGCATTAGGACCCACACAGACCACAGGGTGAGCACCCCCATGCTGACACCTAGCTTTCTCAGAGGTCTCCCATCCAGGTACTGACCAGGCTCAATAGCTTCAAGTCTTGGGCTACAGGGAGAATAAGTAAATAAGGAATTTCAACAATATATACAAATAGACAATTGTTTACAGTTAATTTCCAATAGACAGGTTTTTTAATGTATCGGTATATATGTGGCACATTATTGAATGTAGACTAAGATTTTGCAGTGTTACAAAAATTTATTTTAAAAAGAAAAAATTCCACAAAAATATTACAAGCCGATTCCAAAACAAGTTGGGATTCCAAAAAACTGTATTCCAAATTGTGAATAACAAGGAAATGCAGTAATACAAATGTACAAATCTCATAAACTATACAAATAAACATTTAGAATATTAGATCAATAGACATAACATCAAATGTGAAAGTGAGACATTTTGAAATGTCATGCCAAATATTGGCTCAATTGTCATGAGAGCTACACCCTTTATTCAGTTGGGATATTCATGTAGCAATAAGAGGCTGGAAAAGTAAATGTACATATTAAGGAGGACAGCTGGAGGAGCAATAAGAGGCAATTGTGACTATAAGTCTTCAGGTCTAATTGCGATTGGCAACATGATGGTATGAGTATAAAAAGAGCCTCTCAGAGTCATCAGAGTGCAGAAGTCTAGAAAGAGATGGTGGGAAGAGGATCACCAATTCCCCAATCCCCCCAATGGAGCGGCGAAAATATGTTTCTCTGGAGCAATATTCAGCAAAGAGTTGAAGTAAAATTAGTTATCATCATCTACAGTGCATAATATCATCCAAAGATTCAGAGAATCTGGAACAATCTCTGCGTGACGTCATAGGTCAGGGAAAACCATACTGGATGCCCGTGATCTTCGGCCTTAGACGGCACTGCATCACATACAGGATGCATGCTACTGTAATGCTGGAAATCACAACATGGGCTCAGAATACTCCAGAAAACATTGTCGGTGAACACAATCCACCGTGCCATTCGCTCGCCGTGGCCGGCTAATCTATAGGTATAGCCATATCTAACATGATCCAGCGCAAGCGCAGGCGTTTTCTCTGGCCAAGGCCAATGCTCATTTAAAATGGACTGTGGCAAAGTGGGGAAAACTGTTCAGTGTCAGACGAATCAAAATTTGAAGTTCTTTTGAAAATGGGAATCCGGACTAAGAGGACAAGGGACAGCCCAAGTTGTTATCAGCGCTCAGTTCCGGACGTAAAGAGGACAATCTCTGATGGTACTGCAAGGCATGTGCATGGGCAGCTTACAAGCCTGGATGGGCACCATCAATGAGTGTATATCGCAGCTTCTGGAAAGCACATCAATGCACAAGTTCATCAACGTCGCATTCAGGGAAAGACTTGTATATCCAACATAAAACAACAATGCTCCCATCCAGACCACACGTACGCATCAATTACAACATCTTTGGAAGACCTTAGAAGAAGAAGAATCCGGATCCGGTTATTGAAATCCAACATGCAGACAATGCCAGACCACAGATACTCAATTTCACCATAGAAAAATTTGGCGTTCCATAAAGAGGAAGAGCCTGCCAAAGACTAGACTTTTCACCCATGAGCAAAGAAACCTAGAGTTGAGCCTAGATGCCTGTATTAGACAAGAATGGGACAACACATTCTATTCTAAACTTGAGCAACTTGCTCCTCAGTCCCCAGACGTTTGCAACTGTTATAAAAAGAAGAGGGGATGCACCAGTGTGTAAACATGGCCTTGTCACAACTTTTTTGAGATGTGTTGATGCCATGAAATTTAATCAACTTATTTTTCCCTTAAAATGTATTACATTTTCTATTATTTGATACATTCTATGATATGTTCATCTATGTTGTATTGTTTATAATTTGATATGCTATGTTGTTTTTATTCATTCTGAATAAAATATTGAAATTTGAAACTTCCACCACACATTGCATTCTGTCAACCTTTTTCCCAACTTTTTTGAATCGTTTGTAAACAGCACAACTTTTTTCAACATTATTATTACCAAACTAGCAGAATAATTTCTGAAGGATCATGTGACATTGAAGACAGGAGTAATGCCATCATATGAATACATTACATTTTAAAATATATTTAAAATAGAAAACAGTTCTTTTAAATGGTAATAATATTTCACAACATTATTGTCTTCACTGTATTATTGATCACATAAATGCAGCCTTGGTGAGACTTTTAAGAACTTTTGAAGAGTATAGTGTACATTTGGATACATGCTGAAATGTGAAATATGGACTTACTGACATCAATCGAAAACTGCTTTTTTTAAATATTGACTGAACGATGACACTGTGAACACAATAAAAATAGGCTCAGCTTCAGATGGTCTCTTGCAGCTACATGTATGCTATTTCTGCTATACTCCTGCTGCTAAGAACTGTGGTGCTTACATGAAAAGTGTGAATACTGCAATCTGTTCATTCGGGCGCTAACATAAATACACACTGCTTTAGCATGCAGTTCGAAACCAGGTCTGAGGTCATTAGAGCGGTCATTAATCAAGGTGAGTTCTGAGAAGAAACACTTATAATAATGCCAAATATGTGGACTGTAGACATATTGACAGTAGTTCTACATTCTGTATGTGTGTGATTAATATAAAGAGCAGCACTCTTGGTTGTGCTTCTCAGGTCACTGAGTGACAGATGAGTTTAATCTAAGGGGCCGGACCAGCTGCTGAATATTGATGGGGGCAGAGAACTAGTTAACCTTTCTGAAAGCAACATGATTCCAATTTTTGCGGTGTCTATGCGTGTGTGTGCTTGACTGTTTGACATCTAAACTGAAGATGTCATAGATTAGCCATTTAACCATTGACTTGAGTATTGAGCTCTTAACAGCGCTGACATTTGGGTTGAATGCATTCTGTCACCCCCAAAAATTGAACAATTATGCTAATATCATATTAACTCATCATCATATGATTTCTTACTAATTTAGTCTGATAATGACTTTTTTGTTGTTATAGATTTGTGGTTTAGAAAAAATGACACTAAACTTTCTCCTCCTTTTAACTATCTCAGCCATCTCATTTCCTAGCTCCCCCTCTGTGCCACTTCTTTCAGCAAGCAAATCTTTATTGAAAATCAGATTCTCTGAGCAGAGAGCTTGTAACAAAAGCTAAGAGCCTGTTTAATAATGTAGGTGGTGACCTGTGTGTTATTGGAGACAGTATGATTGGATATTACATTCAGCGGAGGAAATGTCAAGATCTGGGCTTTCTCCGAGAGGTGTGTGACCTCGGTTATTAGCAACAGCTGCTCTGAAAACCACAAATGTCACTGGCTGGGGAACCGGAGAGCTGGGACTCGGAGAAGACCGGTTAAGAAAGACTGGCGGATGCAGGACCACCGATCACAGACACACCACACCTGACCTGTGTTAATGAGAGGTCGTGAGGAGAGGTGATCATTGGCACTGACGTTTTCGGTCTTGAGTCTGAGTGCCAAGTGTATCTATTTGTGTCAGAACTGCAAACCACAGCTAATGCAAGTTACACCTACTACCATTGCAAAGAATACAAAGTCTGGTCATGACATTAAAATGTTTCTTCTTTTGTCCTTTTCTGGGAGTTAAATTAATTTATTTATTAAACAATATTGTTAGAAAATATGAATGAAGCCTGAAGAACAACGTTCCTCCAATAGGCATTTTATAGAGTAGACTTTGGTTAAGATTTTGTACCTCTAAATAGTATTACATAATTTTTTCAGTCACTATTTCTGTAGATTACATTAATGCTCCAGTAGGTGGAGACAAATTACTGATCATTCATTCAACCGATTTGTTCAAAAACGCAGATTCTTTTGGGAATCAGTCACACGATTGTCTTTATTGAGGACCAAGAGCCAGTGAGAGAGCAAAATACGGGGTATAGTGAAGTTTGAGGAGGAGTTATAGACTCAGTACAGGAGTTACAGACCAACAGTTTCCTCCTCTAATATCTTCTAATTATTTTTTCGCCCTTTTGCTGCAAATCAGCACACGCAGATCTCATGGTGATCTTGGTGTGTTCCTTATCACTTCTTGCGTGCATTTAATTGTGAAACGTAGACCAGACTGAGTTGACGGCAATTCTTGCTATTGTAAAGTCATGCAGTGTATAACCTCCTGTCGCCGATCCATCATGCAATGTGAACACAGCAGCAACTGAATGCTATCCCAGAAAGTCGTGCTGTGAGAACCGACGACTTTGAAAATCATGCAGTGTGAATTAGGAGTGAGTTATTCGATAATTTCGCTCAAAAAAAGCTCTCCACAACCACACGTGCCTTTTTAAATGATTCATTCAAGCATTCCCTCAGTTCACACAAATTAATTCAGAAATGAAATCCCACTACCATGTTGTCCCTTGAGACTGTGGCTTTGTTTGGAGGCATTTGTCATCGGCACAGCAAATCTAGATAATATAGCCTAATGTCTAAAACGTAAGTTATTAAACTTCTTGTTTCCAGTATAATACCACCAATTCACTTATGTGTTATTTTAAACGAGGACTCGATTAAAATGAAATTCTGCTACAAACATATTTTAGTGTCAGTGCCAATAGACAAGTGGCTTCCAGTGACGTTTAGTTGGGTTTGACAGGACAAGTCGATTTTTAATGCTTGCTGTAAACTCATCGCTGGTAGCGTATAATAAACGAACAAAAAGAATCAGCAATTAAATTCCCCCTGCATTTATTGGAAATAGGATTGGCTAGCAGACAGTACAAGCTCTTCCTGGAGACTCGGTCTAACTAAAAGTTTTATGGGTATAGAGCATCAAGGTTATAGAAAAAACTACATAAGATCTTACACAAGCTACAACAAAAGCACCACAGAGCACACACTGAAAGAGTAAACTACTGTACGAGTGATCGTGACTGCATATAGACACTGTGTACATTTATAGTCAGATTAGGCAACAAGCTTCCTCTGATGAATGCAATTATAGTATCTGAATGTAAATAAATTAAACAGTATACTAGAATTAATTCATAGTATATTAGATTAACTGTATATAATTATATTATTATTTACATAGACCTGAATGATTTCACATTACATAAAATACAGAAAATGAAAACGAGTTTTATTAGCAGTCAAGTGTGTCCATTTTCCGTGTATTTTTGTATTTTAAAAATTATATGCATGCAAATATTGCTTATTTGATTTTATATATTAGTGCATATAAATAAAAATGATTAAATATCTTCCTTAATTTAATGAAAAGCATGCCTTGATTCGTTTTTTATTAAATTGGCTATATTGTCTCATTAAAATGGTTCCTTTAATTGGAAAATTTTACATTTTTTAGATGATTAACTGTATTGACCATATGTATACTTATTCAGTATTAATGCAATAAAAAGAAAAAGTACAAAGTTAAAATAGCATATAGACATCAATAAACATCTTTGTTACTAGAAAAAGGATTCTTATGTATTGCATTTCACAAGCATGTAGGGTACATAAAAAACCTCAATATGCTGTAGTCTCTTATTCTCTAGCACAGGACATTTCCTAAAAGAACACACTTATTTATTTTCTTCTTCTCATTATTCAGTATTTAACTTGGGTAAAATAACCTGTGAATGTCACATATTAAAAACTCTCTCAGTTTTTAATAATAGTGACACCCTTTAATTCACAAAGTGCTAAATATTAGTAAGAGGTGGCTTACATTGTGCTAAAACTGCTACTAAAAACTAAGACAGGGAGGGGTCGTCATACAATATTTACATCATTGTTGGCCTGACCTATTCTGAATGCTTTTCCATGCAGTGCGAATAACTCTGCATTAATACTGACCATTACTGATTAAAGCTGAAAATAGACTTTTTCTAGACACGCTAGTTTAACTAATCTGCAAGACAAAGAGCATTTGTGCCATATCCTGCATTCAACATCTGTCTCCCGTCATCCCATCTGTTCTTAATTTTCAGTATAACATCCAAGATTATATCAATGCAGTGTTCACAGACACCTAGCTGGTGATGTTTTGCTGTTTACAGGAACATAACAATTGAATATTCACCCGATTTTCATTGGTAACACAAAGGCAGCTCACAGGTATCAACAGGGAGTTGAAATGCTGATTAACTTCTTGCTGTGTAATGGCATCAGAAATCCTTCAGCAGTGTTTTGCATATACGCAAGGGGTCGTACAGATTCAAGGCAGCTAGAAGTAATTTAGACTAGGATTTTGGTTTAGGAGTGCAGGAAGAGACTGATTTTACTTATTCGTGCATGCAAGAAGTCAAATAAATAAGGCTGGTCTTCATGCACCATGTATCTCTGTAACATTGCACTGAAATATGTTGGTATTGTGCCACTGAACTAGACACAGTCTGGCCCGAGTGCAAAGCTTTGTGGGATTTCAGAGGTGCGGGTGCAGGATGTGAAATGCAAATCGCTTCCAGTGAACTTGAAAGAAGACATGCTGGTCTTTGACCTGTTTTCACGGCAGACACCTTTGCTGACAGTGAGGTTGTTGTGTTTTGAACTGTGTGTATATGTCTGGTAGCCGTCAATAAAATGATAACAGCAAAGTTCATCATGGTTTGTGTTGTTATTTTGCATCATTTGCATATATTTGTGCATCTTTTGCATATATTTGTGCATTTAGCGAATAGCGAATTTGTAAGTTTGTGTATCAAGTCTTGCACTTGCATGGCTCATCTTTTATTTATGTAGGCATCTATATCGCTAAACAATCAAAGGGCTGCCAAACATGATGTGATGACTGAGATTAAATTAATAATGCACATCACTCTAAAAAATTAATAATTTTCTTTCAGCCCTGTTTTTTTATATATTATTTTTATTAAGTTCATGTTTATTTAAATATTATTTTCATATTCAAAATATTCTTCTGAATATTTTTATATTTTAGTTGTATTAATTTTTAATTTATGTTAGATAATATTACAAAATTAAATATTAGTTGTTAAATATTATAATACTGTTGATTTCCATTAATCAAATTTTAGTTGTGTTAATTAAATGTTATAATATAGCTACATTAAGAATTATCATTATTAAATAGATTAATTCAGATTATTTTTAAAATGTTACCATTTTAATATACTTTTTGGTTTGATTTTGTTAAATAATATACATTTTTAAACAATATAGATAATAAATAGTATTAGTTTACTATTGCATTTACTATTGCATTTACTTTTAAGATATGCAAAATTACGTGTTGTGTTTTGGTTAGAGTTTTAGACCATGATAGATTATGATTATTTATTATATCAGTACTTATGAATGTCTATTGCTCAAACTTTTGTGCACAGTGGTTTTTGCAAAGTAACAAAAGCTGACCTCTGTTAAATCATTTCCACAGTTAAATTCAATTACATTTTGGGTAAATTATATTATGGGGTAATTGTGTTATGGTTTGGGCTAATTTGATTGTGTTATGGACCAAAGCCTGTTTGTTAGCAAATGTAGTTTGCTTTGCAAATACTGATGTGTTGTGCTGTTCATGGCCTTTTGCATTACTGTGCAAGGAATAATTGATGACGGACCACTGAATTATTTCAAATGAATGTACACCATAGATGGCCAAGATGCAGATGCTTTTCAGAGATATTAAAAGTAATCTTGGGAAAAAAAATCTGATTGTCACATTACCTAATTTGCTTGGCCTCTCTCCAATCAGAATTGAGCATTCAAGCATGCTGTGTATAAATATGCACCTAATACTTTTGATGCTAAGGGCCATGAACCATATTAGATTGCCTGCTCACCAACATTGAGATTTGCCTTGATGTCTATCTAAGACCAATGAAAGATGTTGCGCTTGAACACTCACACAACAACAATAAGAAAAAAAAGTGGTGTTGCAGCTTTGACCACAAGGCCTGACTTCAAAGTGCAGATGAAAGCTTTTCAGATGTGGACGGCTTCCCAGAGAGGGTTTGCTCAGTACTCAAAATGCTCTGTATCTCCACTTCGTGAGACCCAAAAGAGCCAGAGTGGGCGTTCTGACAGGCCAACCTCTGGTACTGGACTTAGAGACTTCAGACAAGCCTGGATATAGTGTAATTTTCAAATGTTTTTGGTACAAAGCAGTGCCTAAAGCAGAAGACGATGACAAGCTTTGTAAGAAAAAGGACAATCTGGGAGAATACAAGACATATTAGATTTCCCCCCCTCATATTTTATTGAATTTTATCTAAGGACACTACTGGTGATGAAGATTATGGGTTCCGCCAGTGGGGAGACTGTTGTCTTTTTTACTTTGATAAAGGCCTGCTAACTTCCCTATGTATTTTTCATTTATTTTAACTGGCCACTGATCATTAGCTGGGGAATTTAATTAAAAGCCCTTATGTCCATCATATGGTTGATTCTACTGAAGTAAATGAGAATGAATAAAGAGAAGCTTATCACTTGAATGAAAGTGCTGCAATATTAAGCTAATGGAGAAAGAGTGAATGTTAGTGTGAGATATAAGCTTAAATTAGTATGCGTAAGTGAACAGAGATGAGGCATGTCTACTGTTGGGGGATTTATAACCCTTGTGGCCATAGTTTGATAAGAAAAGAAGAGCAGAGAGCCATCAGACACTGACCGTTTTAGAAATGTCAAATTACTTGGTTTGGTTCAAGAGCCAGACTGGTAACCCAAAGACTGTGCATTCAAATTCATAAGCTATCACCGATGTTCCCTTGACAAGACATTTGACATTTGCCATATTATCAGACAAGCATTTGCTCTTTTATAAAGGAACTGCATGTATTTGGATGGTTTTATTATTCATAATTATGATAAAATGTTCTTGCCAGCGCAGTTCTAGTGGCACTCAGTTGAATGTGATATTTATTATTATTATTTATAATCTTCAAATTAATATTTTTATGGAAATGGGGTGTGCGATACAACCAAAATCTTATACCATGATCATTTTTTTTCTCAGTTATCAATCAGTTATTTTTGCTTTAAGTAAGGTTTTAATGATATCAACATTTTTGATGCCATAATCCTCATCATCAATTTCAATATCACAAAAAACTAATACTAACCTAACTTATATAAGTAAAAAAAACACTCAAGCTTACTGAAGATAAGGAAACAGTCTGTATAAAATAATAAACTACAATAGAACAAAACAGACCTATATGTGAAAAGCAAAAGTGATTCATCTGGGAGCATAAGAGATTTTCTGCTTTTTGTTGTTTGATTAATATTTATGGCACAGACAGCACTAGGTTTATTAGCCTGCTGTCACTTTAAGACTGCACTCGTGGATCTAATAAACTCATACGCATGTGCTTTCTCAGGTTTTTACATTCAAGACATAAATGACTGTGATTACAAGGATACTCGTAAATACAGGTATTTGAAACACATGCACCCAGATTGTTGTGTGCGGGTTTGCAGGTGTGTGTGCTCAAACCATCTTTCATACAGTGTGCACATACCAATTTTCACATACACACATTTTTGATGCCTATTGCACTCAAACAGTTTAAAATCACCTGTTTTTAAATCGCAGTGCTTAAAAAATGCATTCAAATGACAAGCTTTAGTGATGGCGTAGCACAGACACATTACATGAGCGCTAGCAAGGACCAATACTTTGCAAAAGGGTAGAACTTCAAAATTGGATGGGAAGATCAGATAATGAATCCTCAAATTATTTTATGAGATATCCCTTGCTTTTGATCACAGTACCTTAGCGAATCTGAGCACAGTGTGTGACATTGTCATGATCAATTCAGTGAAACTCTTGCGGAGACACGTGATTACTGGAGTCTTATTCCAACCCATATAGATGCAGCTACGCCATGCTCATATTTAGCATACAGATGGCAATGGCAATCATCATGCTAATTTATGTAAATCTCTCATCTGATACAATCACTTGAAGTGACTTCACCTTTAACCTCATCTATGTTATACATTCTGAGTGTCATAAAAAAACAATTACATATTACTGCTATCACACTCTCAGGGTTATTACAGAAATAAACGTATGAATTATGATACAGAGTAAAATACATTGCAGAAAATCTCTAATATTGGCCAAACAGAGGATTGCAACTAATTCTAAAAGACAGGAGATGGTGGGATTATTTTGCCAGATCAGAAAGCAGTGAAATGTTTGAAAAGGTTAGCCTCCCCTCAAAATCATGTCTGACATTAAAATATTCTCTCAGAAATGTCTCCACTTGAGGGAATAACTGTTCCTGTGTTAGCCAACCACATTGTGCGCAGTTCGTTTTGAGTAGCTTTTGTGCCAATAACACACAAAGGCGGTTAAATAGATGTGAAAGACAGTAATGTATGAGTTAACTGTTAGGAATCCAATGTTTGAGGTCAAGAATTTGTCACAGAAGAGACTTAAAACAGTGAAAGGTTTGGAAATAGAAAGTCAATGAGCACATGTATACCCTGTACAGAATCTCTGGTGCATGATGGGAAATATTTCTGAATTGTATACTCTACCATTCAAAAGTTTGGGATCTATAATGTTGTTTGTTGTTTTTTAATGAAATAAATTACTATTTGTATTCAGTAATGACACAGTAAGTTGATCCATAAAAAGAAAAACATTTATAATGTTGTAATGTAAGATTTGTATTCCAAATAAATGATGTTCTTTTAACCGTTATGTTCATTAAGAAATCTTGTTTATAAAAAATCCACAAAATATTAAGCAGCATAGCTGTTTTTAACATTGATAATAAAAAGAACAAATCAATATATTACTTCACAATAATACTGTTTACCATATTTGATCAAATAAATGCAGCCTTACTCACACATAAGAGACTAAGAGAGAACAGCAGTGTACCTGAAATGCTTGAGAAGGAGAATTTATAGTGTTTCCAGTAAATCTACCAGTGGCCGTGTCAGTCTCGGGTCACCCAACAATACGATTGTATCAACAAGCTTTGAAACTTCTAGTTGTGGATATATACTAAAGAAGGTTCTGAGGAGCTGGCAGCGCTTTCTGAATGTGTGATGAGAAGGGAGCGCTTACATCAGTGTGTCCTGACGCTGCAGTTCTTCTGCTGTTCAGCGGGCGGTAGCAGAAACCCCTCTGACAGCCCGTCTCGCTTTAATAAGCAGGACTGTACAGGGAATTCAAAGCCCACCTTCACAGTCACAGAGACAGCGAAACAACAGAGAGTAGAGGAGGAACGTGACTTGTAGCAGTATTACCACTGTTTTATGTCCTGCGCTCATATGTAAGTCAGCTGATACTCTCCTGCTCTGCCGGGCTCTGTCTGTATTCTTGAGCAAAGGGCTAAACTTTAAGTACACCCTCTTTGTATTCAGCTTTTTTTTCAGGCTGTTGCATTATGCCAAAAGTGTTTCCTATATTACAAACATGCTGTATGTGCAACTATTTTTTTATGAGAATTTGACTTTCATCACTTTCCAACTGAAAATTAACTAACTGGATCATGAAACTGAATATATTTTAAAGGCCATCACGTTTTTATTGACAGCATTACAGTGAGTAGCATCTAAAGTTCTATAGCAGAATGTTGAAACTAGTTTCCCAAACTACATGGTACTCAGAATTCTGAGGTACAGACTTTTCATTAATATTTTTGGAGCAAGTGCCAAAAAAAGTGTTCAGCTTTCTTGCCTTAATGGAATGATGTATATTTTGAGTTGAATCAGGTTTGGCACGATAGCTCAGATTTGAATAATTTATGGCAAAAGAAATGCTTATTTGCCTAGAAAGATTTTTTTTTATAAATAGTATATATTTTTTTATAGATATATATATATATTATATATATATATATATATATATATATGTCTTGTAGGAATGTTGGTGACCCACTAGCGATTTTTTTTAGATTTTTTAATAAACTTTAAGATTCAAAAGAATAGTTAATAAAAGTAGTAACAATACAAGTTACTATCAAAGAGATGACATTATTTATCTTGAATCAGATTTGGCACAATATCTCAGGTTTATATCATTTATGCCAGAAAATATGCTATTTACTTGCAAAGGCAACATTTTTGTATTAAATGAACATCTTAGGTAGGAATGTTGCGACTCACTGTGTACAGCTAATGTTAGAAACTTGCAATTTTATGTTTTAACCATAGATGTCAATATAAGTAGTTTAAAAACTAACATTGCAAGTTACTATTAAAGAATAACTATCAGATGATTTTTTTTTACAGCCAGAACGGCATCTGCAGAAACATTAGTATCCCAATCAGTGAACAGATAATTTTACACTAAACACATTTGACAAAATTAACCTCAAATGTATTGTGAATTTGTTTTTGAATTTGTTCATTTACATGAAACATCCAAATGGATAAGTGGCCTATATATTTTATTTAAAAACGAGACCTGCAAAATAAAGATCCTTTATCTTTAGCTGAAAAAGTGTTTAAGCTCCCAAGAAATGGAAGTGTTTCTGTGCCTATTCAAATGGTTCTCTGACTCAGTTAACTCTGCAATTGATCAAGGCTCCAAACATATTAATTCATTTTAATAGCCTTCATTTCACTCTCATCCTCCATATGACGAAAGCATGAATAATGGTGCCATTAACTGCGATCACTATTCAGATTTCACTGTCCAATCCTGCAGTGTCATTACCTGCATGTTGCCACCGATTATGATGTAGCACACAGGCAATGGGCCCACGTTTAATTGGGTCGGTTATTATTTATATGTAAATGTATTTTCATATTGCTGATTTTATCAGCATGTGACTGGAAATAAACACAGTGTTTGTGTTTTACATCTGCTCGCAAAAACATTCACAACGAAGCTGGTGATATAATTACTGCAGGTAGTCTTCAACCTGAATAATACCGTTATCTCTCCTGGTGAAATGGCAGTCTAATGGATTTTTCCCCATGAACCCTGCTAAATGAAAATGATTATGTAAATAAAATGCATATTTTAGGTGAGGAATTTTTAAGGTTTTCTCATTAGGATGTAAAAACGAACAGTTTTGGTTCACAATGTCTTCATCGATACGGTTATGAAACACTGGGGAGTTTTTTCACCACCCTGACAGAACTGTAATTCTTACTATTATACAGCTTGGTGGGTTCAGACAGGCCAAGTGGATGATTCAGGGGGGACTGGCTAATTTTCACAGTGCACATAATATTGATTAATACAGACGAATAAAACTAATTACACTTCAGATGAGGATAGTGACTATGTTTAGACTGCAGATATTCCTCCGTTTTAGCACAGCCTTGTTAAATAAACTCTTCAGTCCCTTATAATTCATTTGTTCGAACACTAACATTTGTCTTGTGTACACTGCCAGCCTACACTAAAAAACACTATTTGTGTTGTTTTTAGCCCAGAGGCTTGGTAAATATAGAACAGAACACGTGTTGGGCTAACCTGACCCAGCAAGTTGGGTTGTTTATTTAACCCAGCATAATGGGTTGATTTGACCCAATCATTTTTTCACAATATTGGCTTATTTATTAACCTCATACATGAATTAGTGCTTAAAAATGAACTGTATCCTCAAAATCTTTGTAAAATGCATGACACAAGGATTAGTTTATGCATGACATCTTCCTTTGTTTTCAAAGAGGAACAGTTCTTATTGCATGCAGCATATAGTATACAATATTGCCTACATTTAAACTCTATTAACAATATTTTAGAATGGTCACTGTGATCCCGTTTCCATTGAAACCTTGCTGAATCTTGCGCTGGAGCTGGGTTCGTGTTTGGTGGGGGAAATGCAAACCTCAACTGCTGCACAGCGTTTCACTCGTAGGCGAAAGATGCCGTGACTCACTCCATAACCTGCCCATAAACAAACAGTGCACAGCTCTTAGAACATATTTTAACATTCAAAGTAATTACGGTCGATTGAGTAACTTTATAAATAAAATTAGGAATTTATTTTATGCAAGGCATAAGATTTCCATCACATGAAAGTACAGCTGCTTGACTTTAGTTGGCTGACATTGGCGTATGATATTTTGCATTTTTTTTTAGTTGAAATAAAAACCTTGTATTTCACTAAAGAAATGCACAAATTTAGAAGCACTGAGAACTACTATCCACTGAAGAGGACAAAAAAGGGTACACACTCAGTAACTCAATCGCTGGATTGTTACGTCTAGTGGTGGGAAAGGGGGTGCATTTCACTCAGCCACTGGCTAACACAAAAATACTGACATTTAAAAAATAACCCAAAAAAAAAATGACCCAACATGCTCAACCCAGTGTTTGGGTTGAAAAAATAACCAAAATTTTACAGTGTATTTACTATAAGTCCATTTTTAGCCCAAAATGTATATTCCATCCTATTTTACCCATCCCCAAGCTGTTCCACAGTTTTTCTGTAGAGCATAAAATAAGGTATTTGGAACTGTTTTTGCCCATACAATGGTCAGTGGGGTTCAAAACAACATTGGAGCCTAGTGACTTTCATTGAATAGATAAATCAAAACAAAACAATAAAAAAACAATATATATGCTTTTGTGGTTTTTCATTTTTGGGTGAACTATGAATTTAATAATAAAAATTGAAATTTAATCACATTCTATGGATGCCCTGTCATGCATTTGCAAATTCAGCCATTGCTCTGATGCACTGAGACAGCTGATGAGGCTTCCAGGTTTTAAATATGAAATAAATAGTAAAACTAGGCAGTTAGTAATGCTCATGGTAGAACAAGCGTTGATGATATATGTTTTGCATATAAAAAAAGTGACATGTGAAAAGTACAGTTCGTTTGAAGCTTTTAGAATGCAACTTTGATGCTGGCAGCTATAAGCAGCCAGTGTAGAGAAACCAGGAGGGGTCTGACGTGGGTTTTCTTGGTCTGGTTGAGGATCAGACATGCTGCTGTGTTCTAAATCGTCTGAAAAGGGCTTGATAGTTCTAGGTGGGAGGCAGGTGGTAAAGCATTGCAGCATATGTACCTAGTTTATGTAAGGTCACAGAAACTTTTATGAAGTTTCTGTACATCGTTCTCACTAGATGCCTTTTCGGATGATAACTGTGTAGATGGGGACATGATACAATTTCAGCATTTACAGGTGCTAGTCTGTAATTTTGAGTATTTTGAATCAGAAATGTCATTCTTTCTTTTACCATTCAAGAGAAAATTACTTCCAAATTGACCTAGTATTTTTGACAAGCACCAGAATCATGAGGTAATTTAATTTCCACCCGAATCGTTGGATTGGTCAAAAAGTCATTTTGGAAATTCTTCTTTGACTACTTCTAAGTGCTGTAGGGCTGCCGTTTGACACTTTTGCAGGTAGTGACAGTTTGGATGTTTGGCACAACGGATGCTCGTATCAAAGAACTGAGAACTATAATTAACTATGGCCACTTACTGCTAAGTTTTGCCGGAGTAAATACCTTGTTCCATGTGTGGAGTCTTGAATTTTTGATGATTGCCATAGCAGCAATTTGGCAGCTTGTGACTGTAAAAACCAAACATTGAGTTTGAATTGTTTAGTGTTGGATACTGTGTACATCATCCTTGAATTTTGAATGTCAGTTCATTATTGACTATTCTGTTTAAACTGCTGCTTTTATACAGAATGCTTTGTCTTGACAATACTTTATTGGTGCTGTGTTTGTGGTCTACATAAATACAATTATCTTTGAAATGACTTTCTCTGGCCTCTCTATGTATTAATTGCTGTTTGAATACATGAGTTTTGTCACAGAAGATCCATGTGGCAGGTTAATTATGTGTATAAATGCTATAAACGCTGCACTAGGATATACTTTCTCTGATCTGCATTACCCACTGCCCCCCATAGGCTGAAACTTTGGAGAACATCTAGGCGCCATTTGATGGTGTCTCAACTATCCTACTGAGTACACAAGGAATATCAATATACATTGCAAATGCCTCAAAATTTTACTTTATGCCTTTTCCTTCAGTTTCTAGGGGAACGGATAGTCTTTCTTGCACAAACTTGTGGGTTCCTCAGAGTTCCTCAGAAACATGTAATTTTTAAGGGATATTTAAAAGTTCTCCCAAAATGCAGTCTTAAAAATACCATAGAAGAACCTTTAAATGAACAGTTCTTAAAACAAATTTATTTTGTGTAAATGTTTTTTGTGTATTTTAATAATCTGAAGAACCATTTGGCACTATAAAGAACCTTATGCACAATTGAAAGCTTCCATGAATTTTAAGGTTATTCATGGAACCATTGATGCCAGTAAAGAACCTTGTATTTTTAAGAGTGTTTGCAATCATCATTAATTTCATGCCTTAATCTGATATGGTCAATGAGCATTAGCAATATAATGTGTGTTTATTAAGCATTCAGTGATGAGTAAAATGTTCCTCAGAGAGATTTGGGTTAGCATTCACGTACAACCTCGTGAAATTACAGATACAATTCTGAATCAGTTTTCGCCCCCTCACTCACACTTTCCACAGTGCCAGGAGCAACGCCATGGGCTTCTAACTAGGCTTCTGTTAGCAGTGCCTTAGGATCCTGTCATAGCCGACTGGCACAACCTGAAGAGCTCAGCAAGAATAAGCAGAACTTTACATCTGCCATCGTCTGAGGGTCAGTTTCAAACCTTCCCCTTGAGCAGAGTTCTATGAGATCAATAAAAAAATAACAAAAAAGAAATCAGAAGATTGTAAAACCTAAAATATGAATGCGCCTCTGCAAACTGGCCCTGGGAAGAATCTGATCACAGCAGGAATGAGACGAACAATGGTGAAGAATGATAATTCGGTTTCTATTTGTAATGGGCATCTCATTCTTTGTTTGGTGACAGTTAGCAATTGGGAAAATCATTACGTTAATCTACACTAACAGTGCATTCACTTTATAACTCTGGCAGGAGATTTTGCCGGTTCGTTCTGCATTCCAAAGAGTGGGGAGAAAATTAGGGGGTGTAGGAGGCACTGCCATTTTTGAGCATGAATTACTCTGCCTAGATTTTCACTCCATCCAGCGCACTCCACGGCCCTGCTACTTATGTGAAATTCCAGAGTCTGTTGTGACAGTGCCTGTTTTTCTGCTCTTATCGACTGCACCGTCCGGGCGAAGCACGGGCAGCGAGATATGGACGAGAAACGTTTTAATGCACTCTACACTCTAAGGCTTTATTGTGTGTTGTGCATGAAAAGACACGTTTTAATATTGCGTTGCTATTTTCATTGGCTCATGGACCATGAACTGACAGCCATTATCTGATGTGAATATAATTAGTCCAATTAAAAATCTTAAATGTACAGGAAAGATGATAAAATTTATATTTATATACATTATTTTATTCATTTATATATTGTACATATACATTTATATTCATTCCATTTCTTATTCTTTATCTATCTATCATCTTTCTATCTATATCTATATATCTTTATATATAATTATGAATGCATGTGGGTGTGTATACACAGACCCACACACACACAAAAATGCCCATTACATTAAATAAATACATTTAGTTTGAAGTCAGTGTGAAATTGCCAATGTTTGTTAGTCACTTTGCTCAGCAACCACAATTGCAAATAACCTATTGTCAGTCTAATGAACAATTGTTATTTGGGGGTGAAATTATTTCAGATAATTTGTAATAATACATTTAATTCTTTATTGAACATTGTTGTCTTGTATCCTAATGCTATTGCTATGTCTCTAGCTCAGAAAGAACACAATTATAGTGAACTTCATAACAGATTTGTTATTCAGAATCCCTCTGCAAGAAATAACCAGAGGGGGAAGTAATTACTACCAGCTAATCCACACATAGACACTCATTAACATGAGCGTAATGATGGTTCTCAGAATTCCCGTGTTAAAAAAATAAATGTCTTCATATACCAACATGGTTAAACACGGTTACCGAGTTTGTTTGGTTTGAATGCTTGGCGTACTGAGTATGACAGTTCATCAGAATTTCACAGGGGGAAAAAATTGAGTAGGTGCTTGTGGCTGTTCTAATTTCAGACCTTCTGCTTTGCCCTAGACGTCCTCATTAGTCCAATAAAACAAACCAGCTCTGGTGATGTCTTCTTGAATGTTTTTCACACTGTTTCTATAGACGTTCCTTTTTCATCTGCTCATTCACATTCTCTCACTACTTGCTGTTTTGTCTCCCTTAGTAATCCTTAGTCATACGTTTCTGTTTCTAAGCATAATCATCTAAAATTCAACAAATGTTCTATCAGTTCAATTATTAGTTGCTTGGTAACCATAAAAATGAAGTGCTTTATTTTTGTAGTCATATTCATTGTCTGTGTGATTTTGTGGCTCTTTATCTATATATTGTATAGTTTCACCGCATTTGTCAACCCTCAGATATGTCAACAAGGACAGCAATTAAACACTATTGAACAGTGTGTGATTTTAGAATCACTTAGTACTTTTTATCCCTTATTTAAAAAAGTTTTACTCATAAAGAAAGAAATAACACTTAAAAAACTACAGTCACATAAAATATGACCAGTCCAATTGCAATAACCTTCCTGTTTTGAATTTGAACACTTTAAAAAAGCTCACTTTTACAGTTGCATTGCTAACTAAAAACTATTGCTTTTGTGTGATGCTTCATCTATGCAACTTGTCAATAAACAAAGTGCATCTTTAAAACAAATGGTCATATGGTCTCTTTTTTCCATCATAAAAATTCATAAACGCCTCTGAGTGCAAAATCAAAGCCGAAAACAACTTTAGGCGTGTTAATGAAGTGTGTTAATTAACATTCTCTAAATTGCAATATTTTGTTTTTGTTTTTCTGTGCCTTTTGAAATCACAATATTCTTTCATTTATATTCAAAAACATTTGGTTGCTGCCTTCAGCATTTTTTGAATCCATGATTGAACTCATTTGCCTAAATGTTTCCCAAGATTTGTTTGTTTACTGAAAACACAGAGGCTTCTCAATTATTTCATTCAACCCCTTAATGAGATTATGTATGTTTTTGACCAGAAAGCATTCTGCCTGCTGCCAAATGACATCTTAGAAACAAATGATTGCCTTTTTTTACACCCATAACCCGGGCAGTATGAGGGAGACGGGGAATAGCTCAGTTTAATAGCCTTTAAGCTTGAGTGATCAGTCTTGCAGAGGTGCAGTGGAGACAGTGGCCCATCCCCTCTACTCCCACTGGCAGCTTTTGAGTGGGTGGGTGGAAATCAAAGAGACCATTTTAAATGAGCGTTTCAAATCCATTACACAGCAAACATTTAGATGCGCTGGAGGCAGCACATAAAGCAGAGAAGCTGAGATGTTTCCCTTTGTATTACAACACATTTTGCTGCAGCCGAAGCAAGACAAAACCACATGGGTATGGATTAAGAAATTCAAGCCGTGAAATTCTTCTACAAAAAAAAACCCACACTTGATCATTCGCCAAATTGAAGAGTGTGGCATAGTACTATAGAGGAAATGTTCGCTGATAACGCATGAACCCTTAAAGGGATAGTTCTGTCATAATTTTCTCACTCTCATGTCATTCCAAAAACCTTATGATTTTCTTTTATTCATGCATTTCGCACATGCTTTTTATCCAAAGCAACTTCGCATTCAAGGTACACATTTACATTTTCATCTGTTCTTGCTTACCCGGGTAATCGAACCCATGACCTTGGCTTTTCCAAAGCCATTTCCACTGTTTGAGCTATGGGAAAGCTGTTTTCTTTTTTTTTTTTGCAGAACACAAAAGAAGATATTTTGAAAGTCAGCGGGGTCCAAACAACATTTCCACAGGAAAAAAGAAAGGTTTGGAATGCAATAAGGGTGAGTAAAGATGATAGAGCTATTCCTTTAGGAAAGAGAAGGAAAGGAATTGTGAACTGACAGCTATACGGAATAAATCTGTAATGGACTGGACAGTTACTTTAAATGCATTCTGGCAGAGCTTTCCCTGGTAAAAAAATAATATATTTAAAACGCATTGGCTTCATACTAAGTATAGTTCAAATCTATTAACATATTTACTGACAGATAACGTTTAAAGTGCAGCAAGAACAAAATTAGTTGTTCCAATTTAGCAGACTTTAATTATACCAGTTTAGATTACTAAAAGTACCATTACAGGGCATTTTATGAAATATATAAATATTAAAAAAAATTAGTAAACTTAGCATGAAATAAATGCATTTAAAATGGGGATTATTATGTTGATTTGAATCATTCAGATTAAGAATTGTATTCATGTAAATGATTCCGCTTGACATATAGTGGATCTAAATATCTAAATATACATATTTAAAATGATGCACTCTTTATAGGTTTGTATCTTAAAGCACAAGCTGCTTTTGGTTAATTATCAAATCATGTTGGAGAACATCACGTTTTACACAATTTTTGGAGTTTGTGGCATGTTGAGTGCATGCTGTTAAAAAAATGCAGAACCATATTGGTCTCAGACTGTTGGACCCCTTTGTGAATTGATAACACACTGTGTCTGTTGTATGGTTTGGGAAGAGACCCCCATAAAGTAAAAAACAAAACAAAACAAAATTCCCCTGATAACCAGTTCCAGGTGGCAAACATTGCCTTTTAATAAAACTCCACAGTCTGTTCACTATATAGGAATAAATAGGAAGGCACTTTCTCAATCTGGCAAACTCTAATCTGATTGGCTGACTTCACGCAACCAGGAATAAGAACACAACGGTATTTTTGTCTGGTCTGTCTGGAAACAAAGTCATATAAGATAACACACTGATTTAACTGGTGCTGTTGAGGATGAAATAGTCATTGGATTTGCCACAGTTGCCAGGTCAGTGGCATAAATGTAAACAAAATAGCAAAGTGAAATAACATTTTAACTAAAAAAATGAAATAACAAAAATGTATTTTTTAGTTTAGACACTGAAATATTTACTAAAATAACATAGCATAGACATTAAAAAATAAAAACAATGAAATTAATACAAATTACAAAAAGTTAACTAAAATTTCTAAAACTTTAACTAAAATTAAAAAGAAAATATAGAAATTAAATCTAAATATTTAAAAAATATATATATAATATTATCTCAATTACACTAAAATGACATTTGTCAAATCTTTAAAATAATTTTGTTAAGGCACTTAGAAAGATGTTCACTACATAACCACAAACAGAACTGTATATTAATTTTAAATTAGTACATTCTTTTTGTATATATTTTTTCCCAACAGTGCTCTATTATTATAGTATAATCTCTTTGAAATAAATCCACATGTGGTTGATCTCTTTGCACATCAATGATGCATTCTCCTCATGTCTAAGTGGCTGATTATTGGCTAGAATATTAGTAATGTCTACCAGACCTTATGTGCATCTCAGAGACAGAGACCCAGAGACTGCATCTCACCTGATGTCAACAAACATGTTTGGAAAGCGAAACCATTACCGAATTCTAGGGAGCTTTTGATGGAGGACATAAATTTGCAGAGGCACAAACACACAAACCATGGGGCTATTAGTTACGCAATGGGAGGTCTCTTTCCCCAACCAGCATCCATCATGGTAAAATAGCATCCACAGCTGCGTCATTCCCATCTAAGTGTGTGTGGTAAACTCAGGAGATGCTACTCTCATCCCATTACTGGAGCATCTCATGTCAGACCTCAGCATTAGTGAGCCCCTGTGTCCTCCACTGAGTGTGTGTGTGCGTGTGTACCTTCCTTTATTGCAGTGTGGATCCGAAAGAAGAGCTACTTAAAGCCAAGAGATGTGACTGATAGTGGCAGATGGAGGACTGATGATTCCGACTGCCCACCGAGGGAAGACACTTCACACATCTCTATTTCACAGTTTGGCATTTAGGCCCCAGAACAAGTCACAAACAACCAGCCAAGGCGCTGTTCTATCAGAAAGTCAGAGAATGTGTGGGATAAGAAACTCCAAGGGACCAGATGTCCCACTGTACGTGAATAATCCCATATCTGCATGGCTGTGCGATGATGTACGGCGTTCTGAAATCCTATGGGTGATGTATGAAGTGAAATCTCTCTGCCTTCCCAGGATACAAACTAACTCTTGCTACTGACTCATTTGTAGGGAGAGGCAGAACTATACTACTTATGTTTAAACATAGCTGCTACAATGTTATCTAAACAAACCCTTCAGGCGGTGAACTGATAAGCCCCGGATGGGTCTATGCTTTGCGTTTAAGAACAAAATGACAAATGCATAGGGGCTACGTTCACACAGCAGCATAATACGGTCCGTTTTGTTTTAGAATGCTAAATACTGTTATGCTCATATACTGTATAATCTTAACAAACTGAAGTGAACCAACCGAAGAAGGATTTAAGTGTAAGTTTGTGTGAGCGGAACCACACTGGAAAACTAGCTAATTAAAGGGATAGTTCAACTAAAAATGGGGATTATATTATCATTTACTTGCTCTCATGTCGTTCCAAACCTATATGACTTTTTTTTTTACTGCCGAGCACAAAAGAAGAATATAATTTATGAATATACAGTTGGGTGAATTCTGTACAATGGGAGGACATGGCGATTCATTTTAATACTTAATAAATTACCCACGAGTGTCAGAAGAACGTTCACTGCAAAAATAACTTCTTAATAAGTTTATAATTAGTTTAGTTTGACGTGTTTATCAGTAAAATGTATACAATTCTTGCAGGACTGCATAAGATATTGTGTTCTCATTAATCATAATAAATAAAAATTGTTCATTTGTTTTAAACAAGTTAAAAATAATTAAAACATCTGCCAGTACAGAAAGACAAATACATTTACAGTATGTTCAAAAGAAAATATGCCATATGAAAACAAGACTTAATATTGTATGCAATGTTGCTTTTAATGAACATTTGTCTTAATTTTTTTTTTTTTTACAATTATTTAGTGTACTTAAATTGGAAAAAAAGATAGTCAGTTATTAAGAATATTTATAAGAACTCAAGTTTTTAAAACATTTATATATGTATAAATATCCTTGTGTATCATAAACATATTGTATAAAGTGTGTTGTATATTGTAAATAGATGATACTAGTTTGTTTAGAAAAATACACTTGAAGTGGTTCAAATCCTTTTATCAAAGTTGTCCTAAAACCTAAAACCAAAATGCCAAATTTGTGTCTTAGGACAACTTTGAAGAACTTTTTTGATCCACTTAAAATGTTGACTATAGTATGCATTGCTGTGAAAAAGTTCTTGCCCCCTTCCTGTTTTTTTTTTTGTTTATATTTGTCACACTTGAATGATTCAGATCAAACTAATTGTAATATTTCACAAAGATAACCAGAGTAAATACAAAATTGAGTTTTGAAATAATTGATTGAATTTATTCAGGGAAAAAAGCTGTCCAAACCTGCCTGACACTATACATAAAAAATAAATTGCCCCCTAAATCTAATAACCGGTTGTGCCACCCTTCGCAGCAACAACTGCAATCAAGTGTTTGCGATGACTGGCAATGAGTCTTTCAAGTCGTTGTGGAGGAATTTTGGCTCACTCTTCTTAAGGATTTTCTGATAGAGTGCAGAATTCATGGTTCCATCAATTATAGCATTTCATCCAGGTCCTGAAGCTGCAAAGTAGCCTCAGACCATCACACAAACACCAGCATGTTTGACTGTTGGTATGATGTTCCTTTTATGAAATGCTGTGTTGGTTTTACGTCAGATGTAATGGGACACACACCTTTCAAAAAGTTCAACTTTTGTCTCATCAGTTCACAGAATATTTACCCAAAAGTCTTTATAGGAATAATCAAGATATTTTTTGGCAAATGTGAGACAAGCCTTTGTGTTCTTTTTGGTCGGTAGTGGCTTTTGCCTTGGAACTCCCATGGATGCTGTTTTTGCCCAGTCTCTTTCTTATTGTTGAATCATGAACACTGACCTTAATTGAGGCGAGTGAGGCCTGCAGCTCTTTAGATGTTGTTCTGGGTTCTTTTATGACCTCCTGGATGAGTCGTCATTGCGCTCTTGGAGTAATTTTGGTAGGCCAGCCACTCCTGGGAAGGTTCACCACTGTTCCAAGTTTTCTCCATTTGTGGATAATGGCTCTGACCATGGTTCGCTGGAGACCCAAAGCTTAGAAATGGCTTTATAACACTTTCCAGACTGATACATGTCAACTATTTTGTTTCTCATCTCTTCTTGAATTTCTTTAGATCGCGGCATGATGAATTGCTCTTTAAGCATTTTGTCAGACAGATTCTATTTAAGTGATTTCTTGATTCAACAGGTCTGGCAGTAATCAGGCCTGGGTGTGGCTAGTGATATTTACTTCCTGGTCTCATGGCGTAACATACCTGGGGTACCTGGGGAACTTTTTGGGACACTCGAAACCGTACCAATGGTACATATCACTGCCAAAACAAATGAAAACTTAGGAGTAAAACTCAGACGCCTTTTATTCCCTTTCACACAAATTTAACAGAGTTTCGATTAACTTCGTAATTTTCACACACTTACTTGAAGAATATCATGTTATGACTTCAAAACAATATTAATATGCTGGGATTTGAAAACATGCATTTGAACATTGCATCACATTTATCCAGCATCATAGCTACATATCTACATGGACAGTAAGTTTGTTCGGTAGCTCACGGAGTACAGAGACATACTTGAGATGTGAGCTCCGGTTCAAAACCCATGTAACTACGGTTCGACAAAACATTTCATCTGCATATAAGAAACTTCAAATAGCATGGTTGCATCAACAAATACGTTTTTATATCAGTTTTGCATTTGTCAACATCGCATAGGTTTTGGGTTGGGTTTGGGGTAGGGCATATTTCCAACACGATTTTTAATTTTTCCCCCGATGGTCCCCGGACCGCCGCAAAACGTACGCAAATCGTAAAAGCAACGTACCTATATAACCTAAAACGTAACAGGGTTTGACAGGGTTTACGTATTGAACCCTGTGTTTTAGCGCAACTCAGTGGACATTTCTCTTTGAAACTGCGGCGAAACGTGCAGTAAGGTACGTAAAAACGGTCTTGCTAAACAGTGACCAGAGGTACATTTATGCCAAGAGACCAGGTTGGAAATCTAACTCCGCTTTCTAAAATAATGTGGTTAATCACAATTCTTTCATGATTTAACAGGAGGGGGCAATTCATTTGTCACATAGGGCCGTAGGCCATTTTGTATTTACCTGCATTATCGTTGTATAATATTAAAATTTGTTTAATGATTAGAATCTTTTAAGTGTGACATATATGAAAAAATATATATATATACTTAATACTTACATATATATGCCAGCTTCTCAAGTGCATTTATCTTGTTTGAATTATTTTTATATATTTTAAAATTGTGGAACAAAGACTAATAAAAAAAATAAAAAAAAAAATTTTTTTTTAAGGAAAACTCAAGTTTTTGGGAACAAAATGGAAAAATGTATCTCCTTTTGTGTTCCTTGGAAAAGATACAATTTGACTGATTACCTTAGATTTGAATAACATATTTGCACTTTATACTGTATCGCAAATTGAAGATATTTGCATCCACTTAGACCACCCATCCAATCGGTGAACATTGTTGGCGGGCCGTCCGAATACAAGTTGCTCTTAATAACCAGTGTGTGCACGACTGCTGCATGAGAAATATACATTCTGCTAGAGGCAAGGAGTTCCCACAGAAAGAACATATCAGCAGATCGCCATGGCAACCCTTCATATACAATTGACAGCTTTGTTTACTAGTCTTCACTTTTACCACTGGAATTTACATTATTTATGCTATTTAAAAGGCCTCATTCTACTAACTTCAGTCCTCGGCGAGGTGAAATACTTTCAAATTAGTAGGGAAAGCGTAGGTTGTGCGTTTCAAAGTTCACTCCATTTCCATTTAAATGAATAGCTGTGTGAGCACTTTTGAGAAAATATGACATTTTAGTTAGGTTAACATATTGTGTATGTTTTTCAAAGTCATCATCTGTGAAATTACAAAACCACAGGCACAGAGAGAAACGGGGCTATGCAGAGGCCCAATAATATCATTACCAGACACGTAAATCATCAAGCAGCCATTTGCACATCAAGCAGACATCACTCCTGGCGGATAGACAGCTGTGGTTTTTGGGTTGCTCAGTTTTAGATGGGAAGCAATGCCCTTCACAAACTTCTGATGGGTTGAATGTCATACTAAATGTTTATTGATCATATTGGTTTGCTGGAGAACATTCTTATCTATTAATGACTCAACAAAGAGACATTCATGTTATTTTGCTCAGTTCTGATACAGTATTTTTTTCAGACCATGCTGAATGGATTAAGATTTGGTTGGTTAGCCCTTGTTAGTAGGTATACCACAACATCTAGTTCCTAAAAGCAAAATACAAATATATATATAAAAGTAGCTGTATATTATGAATAAATGTTATCTTAGCTAGGCATTGTCATGTTAAAAAATATTATAATAAAAAAGATCTAATTTTAGTAATTTCCACCCTGTAGAGAATATTCTATGATTCTTAGTCGTATCATTTTCAATTCAATTGATTGATGCAAGAAATTACTGTTCATATAAGACCATGTCCAGCAGACTTTATCATTCATTGCCTTTCTTTTATTGCCTTTCCATTTGACCTGCTGTGCAACAGAGTTGAAGTGAATTTGGGAATGGAAATACCATTGTGCCTTTTGTTCCTCAGTGATACGAAGGTGAATTAAGTGTGGTGTTTCTTTCTTTTCTTTTTTTATAAAAAGAAAAGGACAGAGAGAGAAAGTGAAAAGTAAGCAACTGAAAAGATTGTTTGACCAAGAATAAAAAAAAGATTATTATATGACAATTTTAGAGCAACGAATCACAAATGTAATTTTCCCCAAGGTCTTTAGGTCATCGCTGCAGTAGTGCCTGTGACACTTACTGTAACATTACTTTGAGAGGATAAAATAATAGAAGCAACTGCTGAACAGTTTGAACTTATGCCCTGTGAATTCTACTGTTGCTAATTTAGCACTTTGTTCTGTGAGGTATGTGTGAAATCTTATTAATGTAGAACAGACAAATGGGTTTATTAAATATACTCAATTGAGTGTACGCATTGTTCTTTGCATAGTCCACTTAAAGGTGTTTTTTTTATATATATATATATATATTTTTTTTCTCCACTTCAGAGACTAATGGACTAATGTTCAGTGTCATCACTTTTAACCAGTTAAATCCCATATTTTCCCGAAAATATTTGTTGAAAATGTTTTGGAAAAGTGTGTGAAAAACTGTTCGGTGGCATAATGTATGTACTGAATTAACATATTTCTGCAATCATAACAATTTTTTTATATATTTTAGCCCAGCTATTTTGTGTTTTCCTGTGGCTCAGTGGTAGAGCATTGTGTTAGCAGCGCAAAAGGTTGTGGGTTCAATTCCAGGGAACACACATACTGATAAAAAATGTATAACCTGAATTCACTGCAAGTCGCTTTGGATAAAAGCATCTGATAAATGCATAAATGTAAATGTATTTTAAACTGTTTGATCAAATTCTAGGGTTAATATGCATTAAAAACCCTTATACGACACTGACAGGAATACTGAGAAAAAATACAACCAAATACAACCATCAAGGTATTTCAAAATTTACTTTTTTGATTACCTGACAAATGGGCAATTATATTCAGATTTTTATATATAGTTAATACAAATTTTCTACCAAGAAATTGTTTAATAGCTATTATTTTACAATCTTTCATATATTTAGGAACAGTGGATCATTGATTGTTTTACTAAGATTAATTTAAGAATGCTTATATGATAAACCTAAGTATCGGAAAACATGTGTCACATTGGTAATATTTTTTAGCGCTTTTCTAGGCAATTGCTTTACATCTCCTCATCCACCCTCTTTTTTTTTAACATTTTCTAATGTAATTAATTACTGGTGGAGAGGAACAGACTAACTGAATTGACAGAGTTGGGAAGGTTAATTGGATTAATATGATCACAATACCCTAAGTTAAGTGTTAAAAGTTCCCACCTAAGGTCACTATAATAATAAGTAATAATATTATTAATAACCTTAGTATAATACTGTCAATTTGTTACATTTTTATGGATGCGCTTTTCTATGTGGACACATCACCCACTTAAACCGTCCTTTTCAATCTCCCATAGTCTCAATTATCAAGGGTGGATATCTCCTCATCCATCCCCGGGCGCCGCAGCAGGTGCCACAGCTCGGGTGTGTGCAGCATCCATCTGGATGCGGAGCACAATGCTATATGGGTCACCTAACAGGCTAGCCATATTGCGCCAGGGAATCCACTCATAGTTAGTGACACACCAGACACTTTATATTTGTTTACTGGTGTGAGTGGCGGGTGAGGAGACATGTAAAGAGTGATGAAGATTACCCAATCAGTGTATGGGGATGATTAGGAGGACCATGATGGTCAGAGGCCGATGGGTGAATTTGGCCAGGATGCCGGGGTTAACACCCCTAACTCTTTTTCGAAGGACATCCTGGGATTTTTAATGACCACAGAGAGTCAGGACCAAGGTTTAACGTCTCATCCGAAGGACGGTGTTATAGTGTCCCCATCACTATACTGGGGCGCTAGGACCCACACAGACTGCAGGGTGAGCACCCCCTGCTGGCCTCACTAACACCTCTTCCAGCAGCAACCTAGCTTTCTCAGGAGGTCTCCCATCCAGGTACTGACCAGGCTCAGCCCTGCTTTGCCATCAAGCCATTATAACCATCAAGATGTTTATTCATTCTATGACCACACTCAACAAAAACTGCACATATTTAATTTAGATCCTTTATTTTTCCCAATTTTCAAGAAGTGCACTAAAACATCAGTCAGTGATGTGTTTAGAGCTTTATAAATGAAAACCTTTTTTTACGGTCACTATTGTAACATATTTTGTATAATTTGACATTATAATGGTTTCATTATATTCTGTAATTTCAAGAACCCATTGCAAGGAATTTTACCTATGCCCAATCTTTAAGATATTAAAATGAATTAAAATTATGTTATCATTTACATCATGCAGGTACATATCATTAGTAGTAAAATGTCTGAAATTAATTTCTGCAACTTTGAGCTTTGAGACTTAATCGCAACCAAAAACTCATTAATGTCATGTGTTTGAAACCAGAACCCAAATGAGAGTTACATTCGTTTACATTCATGCATTTAGCAGACGCTTTTATCCAAAGCGACTTACAGTGCATTCAGGCTATACATTTGTATTGTCAGTACATGTGTTCCCTGGGAATCAAACCCACAATCCTTTGCGCTGCTAACACAATGCTCTAACCACTGAGCCACAGGAACACAATTTTTATCAGTTTACACATCAGCACTTCATACAGTATGTTCATCTTGGCATGTTATTGAATGCAGTTTTTCATTCATGAGCTCAATTAGGCTAAGTTTAATGTTAAAATTGTCCATTTCTGTCAAACTGTCATAGCTTGTCAAACAGCATTTCCAAAATAATTATCTATGTCAAATCAAAAAGTCACAAGAGTTGAAAACCACTTTTTGAGGAAGGACCAAAAACATGTTAGCTAAAGTGGGGGGTATTTTACATTTGAATAAAATAATAATTTTATATTTATGAGACCTTGAATGAATAATTGAATTAGCACATTAACACAATTTAAGAGTACAATGGTTTCATAGCTTATCAAACCTGGTGAGGCCAGCAGAAATGCTGCAGATCTTGATGAATCAGGGCTGGGTGCTAATTGGTGGTAAATATTGAGGCGGAGAAACGTTCAAAGGTGGCTAATTATTATCACCCTTTAAAAATAGCTGTTTGCAGGTGCTAAGTAGTTGTGTTTGGTTCTGGAACAATGGCAGCATTTCTGAGCTTTTTGCGAGTTGTGGTACTTTGTATCACTAGTTGTTTGTGTGTTGCATATTCACTGGCACAAAGTCAACAAGCCTTCCAGTGGCCTGGACAGCAATCCTCTTTGAGTTTTGATGCTAAACAACCAGCTCCTCAGGCAGATCCTTTTCAGAAGTGTAATGTGGAAGACTATGAGAAGGTGCAGTGTGGAGAGCCTGACATTTCTCCTGCAAACTGTGCTGCTATAAACTGCTGTTTTGATGGACAACAGTGCTACTATGGCAAAGCGGGTATGTGCAATTCTGTAACCTCTGTGACTTGAGAATTGTGATCGTATCTCTAAATGTCATCTAATTGGACTCTACTTTAGAACATGGCGAAATCCAAATGCATGCTTGAACTACTTTTTTTTTTTTTTTTTTTTTTTTTAGTGACTGTCCAGTGTACAACAGATGGGCAGTTTGTAGTTGTGGCAATGAGAGATGCAACCCTTCCAAGGCTGAGCTTAGATTCCATTAGACTTTTGGGGGGAATTGACCCTCCTTGTGGTCCTGTTGGCACCACTGTAGCTTTTGCTATCTACCAGTTCCCTGTCACTGCTTGTGGGACCACAATGATGGTTAGTATCTGATTATATTATGCAGCACTTATCTGCTTGTTAAACTAACTTTAACTTCCTTGCAGATGGATGGTGACATTCTAGTCTATGAAAACCGAATGACTTCTACCTATGAAGTAGGTGTTGGACCACTAGGCTCCATCACCAGGGACAGCCATTATGAGTGAGTAATAGTAACTTAATTTGGTGTCATGACTCTTTGTCCATGTCTTCTAACTTGGGAGTCTTCCCTTTCAGGCTCTTCTTTCAGTGTAGATATTCTGGCTCAAGTGTTGAGGCACTGGTTGTTGACGTCAACACTGTTCCTCCTCCACCTCCTGTGGCTGCTCTTGGACTTTTGAGAGTGGAGCTTAGACTGGCTAATGGGCAGTGTTTTGCTAAGGGATGTGTAGAAGGTAAAGTATATTATTGTTAAATCGTGTCCTTTTAAAACTGGCCTTGCTCTGAATGTGTGCTGTCTGACTTGTACAGAGGATCAAGCATATTCCTCCTACTATGGTGACGCTGATTATCCTGTGACAAAAGTCCTGCGGGAATCCGTTTACGCTGAAGTTCGCATTCTAGAGAGGACCGACCCCAACATTTTTCTGACTTTGGGTCGCTGCTGGGCAACCTCAAACCCTGACCCTTGGAGCCTGCCCCAGTGGGATCTTCTTGTGAATGGGTAACAACTAGGTTGACTTTTTAAGTGTAACACTGCTGGATATAATTGTTTATAATGATTTGCTATTGTGCAGTTGTCCTTACCAGGATGATCGTTACCTGACTACTCTGATCCCTGTGGATGGGTCTTCAGGCCTGCTGTTTCCAACCCACTACAAACGATTTGTACTCAAAATGTTCACGTTTGTGGAACCTGCTACTTTGGCTCCCTTAATGGAGAAGGTGCTTTTTTTTTTTTGGGGGAAGACCTTTTTTGTATTTGGCTTTTCATGTCTAAAATCTGTTCTCTGCCAGGTTTTCATTCATTGCAGTACATCAGTTTGTACCCCAACTCCAGCAGACTCTTGTGTTCGGAGTTGCAACAGGAAGAGTGAGTGCTACTTCTACTTAATAGTATGTGGCATTCTTGAGCCCATTTCTTACTTCTCTCTTGCAGGGAGAGATGCTGGGAAACAAGCCGATGGTACCCTTACAGTTGTCTCCAGTGGAGAAATTATCCTCAAATTCATGTGATTTTATTTTGTAATAAAATCGTATAGATTCTGAATATTTTTTGGATTGTTAAATTTCTTTGTCCCATCCAGAGTTCTCCCAATTCTACATATCAGTACCAAGCTGCATTTGTGCGCAGCTTAGTAAATCGGGTGGAGAATTGTAGAATAGCATTTTGTTCATTTAGGTTATTCCCTGAATGACCACTGACGTTCATTAGACCATCACTGACTAGTAACGTTTTCTTTAAGGGCTTTAGCTTTGTGTGACTAGTGTAAATGGACCATGAGGATTCTGACATTGTCGCTTCTTGACCACACAACATGAATAGGCCAAAATATAATTATCAGCAGACTCAAACGTAAAATATATACATAGGTAAAGTTTGGATCATTACTATTTTCATCAAGCCTGTGTTTATTTGATCAAATTTATATACTTTAAAATGCATTTTATGCTATTCTGATTTATTATCCGCATTGGAAATTAACTTTTCAGGATTCTTTGATAAAGTTTTAAAAAGCACAGCATTTATTTAAAGTAAGTTTTCTTTTTAACTCAAAATAAACTAGTTTTCATTCAGCAAAGATTTTCTAACTTGATCGAAACCGTGCTTATAAAGATTGATGGTTAGAAAACCTATTTTGAATAAATACGTTTTTTTTTATGAGCCCCAAAAAAGTATCATGGGTTCAAAATAAAATATAACAGCACAACTGTTTCTAATATTGATGATACATCGGTATATTATAATGATTTCTGAAGGATCATGCACTGAAGACTGGTGTAATAATGTAATGAGTCCTTTCACGTCACCATTTCACCAGCCTACACTTCACATAATGGTCCTGTAGGTGGCACTTGGGATTCATTAACTATGATAGCTTCATGAAATCGTAAACGGTGCATCTTATGCTGAACAAAATTATTAACGCAACACTTGTTTTTGCCCCCATTTTTCATGAGCTGAACTCAAAGATCTAAAACTTTGTGTCCAAAAGGCCTATTTCTCTCAAATATTGTTCACAAATCTGTCTAAATCTGTGTTAGTGAGCACTTCTCCTTTGCCGAGATAATCCACCCACCTCACAGGTGTGGCATATCAAGATGCTGATTAGACAGGATGATTATTGCACAGGTGTGCCATTAAGGGGGTCGCACACCGAACGAGAAGCGCAGCGCCGTGTCTTTAAAATTCAAACTCATTGTTTTTTATGTGGGTAAACGCACACCCAGCAACGACTCAGGACGCTGTTCAAATTCCTGCCGCGTCACAGAGCGCCAGCTGCATTGTTTTATATTAAATACATCATATTTATCTCAAACCGTTGTTAATACATTACCAAGATACCACTGCTGCAAAATACTGTACACATTAGTTTTACAGCCTGAATAAAATGTAAATATATAGAATTAAATGTATAATAAACGTAATCCTTTTAATCTTTTATATTTCTCTTGGGACATTTTTACATACACAAAATATTACAGCATAGGCCTATGTAACAATTGTCTGTTGTGATTACATTCACTTTTGTTGGTTGATACCTACTGGATACACCAGGACACAACCGTTACAACACACTTCAGGTAATTTATTAGTATAGAATGTGCGCGTCTGGTGTGCGATACCTCTAGTTGTCCTAGACGCGGTGCTGGGCGGCACTGCGCTTCTCGTTGGGTGCGCTTCTACAATAAAAGGCCATTCTAAAATGGTGTACGACCGAAAACCCTTTAGGCTGCCTCACGCTATCTCATTCGCATAGAGTTGATCAGGTTGTTGATTGTGGCCTGTGGAATGTTGGTCCAGTCCTCTTCAATGGCTGTGCGAAGTTGCTGGATATTGGCAGGAACTGGAACACGCTGTCGTACACGCCCATCCAGAGCATCCCAAACATGCTCAATGGGTGACATGTCCGGTGAGTATGCTGGCCATGTAAGAACTGGGATGTTTTTAACTTCCAGGAATTGTGTACAGATCCTTGCAAAATGGGGCCGTGCATTATCATGCTGCAACATGAGGTGATGGTCGTGGATGAATGGCACAACAATGGGCCTCAGGATCTCGGTATCTCTGTGCATTCAAAATGCCATCAATAAAATGCACCTGTGTTCGTTGTCCATAACATACGCCTGCCCATACCATAACCCCACCGCCACCATGGGCCACTCGATCCACAACGTTGAAATCAACAAACCGCTCACCCACACAACATCATACACGCTGTCTGCCATCTGACCTGTACAGTGAAAACCGGGATTCATCTGTGAAGAGAACATCTCTCAAAAGTGCCAGACATCATCGAATGTGAGCATTTGCCCACTCAAGTCGGTTACTCCGACGAACTGTAGTCAGGTCGAGACCCAGATGAGGATGACGAGCATGCAGATGAGCTTCCCTGAGACGGTTTCTGACAGTTTGTGCAGAAATTATTTGGTCATGCAACCCGATTGTTGCAGCAGCTGTCTGGGTGGCTGGTCTCAGACGATCTTGGAGGTGAAGATGTTGGATGTGGAGGTCCTGGGCTGGTGTGGTTGCATGTGGTCTGCAGTTGTGAGGCCGGTTGTATGTACTGCCAAATTATTTTAAATGCCTTCGGAGATTGCTAATGGTAGAGAAATGAACATTACATTTACGGGCAACAGCTCTGGTGAACATTCCTGCAGTCAGCATGCCAATTGCACACTCCCTCAAAACGTGCAACATCTGTGGCATTGTGCTGTGTAATAAAACTGCACATTTTAGAGTGTCCTTTTATTGTGGACAGCCTAAGGCACACTTGTGCAATAATCATGCTGTCTAATCAGCATCTTGATATTCAAGATTCAAGATTTTATTCGTCAAATACACAATTAAACAGAATATAACCAGCAGTGAAATGTAAGTGAGATATGCCACACATGGTTCACACGTTCTTTTGTAGTCGTTTAGCATCCATTTTCTCTGTGATGTAATTTGATTTGTCAAATGATACAAACCGCAGTTCCAGATCGCTCCACAAATAAGCTTGTCGGTCCCATGTAATTTTCAACCGATTTCTGAATAAGAACGGAAAATGACTGCTCCACTTTTTTTTAATGTGAAGTATATTCCGGGGGGGGGGGCATCATCACAATGGGGAGCGAGTCGTGGCCTAATAGTTAGAGAGTCTGACTCGTAATCGAAAGGTTGCGAGTTCGAGTCTCGGTCCGGCAGGAATTGTAGGTTGGGAAAGTGCATGTACACCACGCTTTCTCCACCTTCAATACCACGACTGAGGTGCCCTTGAGCAAGGCAACGAAACCCCAACTGCTCCCCGGGCACCGCAGCAAAGAATGGCTGCCCACTGCTCCGGGTGTGTGTTCATGGTGTGTGTGTGCACTTTGGATGGGTAAATGCAGAGCACAAATTCTGAGTATGGGTCACCATACTTGGCCGTATGTCACATCACCTTCACTTTCACTAATTGTCCAATGAAATGTGCCAGATCATGATTGGTTGATGTAGGCCTATGACAAAAGGGCATTGATGAATTGTAATATTCTAAAATAAAAAATATATGGATTTTTAATTGAATCGACACACTACCTTTGATTATTGATGAAGAAAAGTTTAAAATATATATATTTTTTTTTTCTTTCCGTCGATCTATTCACTGAAAGAACCAAATGTGGCTTGAGAGCCTAGGTTTCTGAACAGACTGGAATATCAGTCAGTCAAGCAAAACGCATGCATCCCGTAGTAATGCCTCAGATTGACAGATATGTAAAAATAAACAGATTTTCTGACTTTTGAGCGATTAATCACAGTTTTGTGCACATTGTCATGTTAATTATAATTCAAATGCATTTTGTTTTATTGACTACAATTTCATTGCTATTTGTCTGAGAGGGGCACTTTTGGATAATTTTGTAAAAGGGCAGGGACTCGAACCCACAAAGCACCACGCACACCCCCTCCCCCTTTTGCATGTGCCTGATTAACAGATAAATAAAAAGGGGGGGGGGTGCAACAAGTACAGACTATGCTCGTTTTTGTGACATTCTTAATGCATTTTATTTCTTTATCTTTATTTGACTTAATCCATCTGATCGCACTGGAGCCTCATGCATGCACACACAAACAACATTGTTCTAGTGTTGCTTGACATTTAAACTACATTTCAAACTAAAATGCAGTCAAATATAAGTTACACTGTTTATTTGAAAAGGTCTGCTGTGAAATCAGCGTGCAGTGCCCAAACAAACATTTTTTTATGCATGTGAAGGATTTTAAGCGAATATTGGAACATGAGTGAAGTAAAACCAAGTTTAGGCTACATAAATAGTTTAACAACCAAATAATACAAATATGGCAAAAATTGAAACATTTGGATTCTTTTCGAACGAGAGAGGCTCATGAGGGCAATGCCATTTCTGCTTTTCTGGGGGTGGAATGATATTCAAATGACGATTGTTTTCAGCAACCATGTTTATCAACATACGATCATTCGTATGATGAGATTGGCGGCATGCGAATGTTTCATGAATCACACATGACTTCTGTCGTAAGTTATTTTTTGTGCGCACGGATCTGCGCTCGTTATACGTTAGATTGATAAATGAGGCCCAATGAGTGCTCCCAAAGCAACCAAGTGCTTTTTAAGGCAACCATTTTCCATTTTTTGCTGGCTTGTCTCATTTCTCAAACCTTTGAGATGTAATGCATCAAGAATTGGAATTACCAGGCTTTGTTTTGGACTCATCAGCATCTCATCTGTGAGAACCGTGATAAGTTTTTCATCCACACAAAGCACCAATTCACGATTGCTGTGGATAATTCAGTCATCCCCTCTCAACAAATTAAGCATTGGAATATCAAATGGCTAATTACCAAACTACAATAGCCTAATGGGAAAAGCTCACAGTTTTGTAAACAGCTTTGGTTTGACTGTATCTCGTGCTGGCTTAATTGCAGCACCCTCAGAACTGACAGTCAGTAAGCATCTGGTGGTAAAAGTTTAGCTTTTAGATTTTATTCCCTTTGTGCTGGTGGCATCTGCTGTGTTATGTGTTGACAAACACCCAGTCATTTGCGTGTCCAAGGATCCCTGGTCTTTTCCTGAGAGTGGCATGTCTTGCTGTGAACGTGATTATCTGACAATCCCTTCTTACATTTCAGTTCTCTGAGTTCTAGTGTGAAAAGGAAGTAAACTCTGGTGGCGGTGCTCTTATGGAACAATCTGTGCCAAATACAGATCATTAAGTCATTCATTATCCCTGTAATATTTTCTGCATGATCATCTGTTGCAAAAACCTGAGGACAACTATAAAGTTGTATGGTTTCTGGTCGTCAGTTTTGTGGAAAAGTAGTATTGTCTCCCTTAAAATTAATGAGTTGTAATTTTGAAGTCAATTGGCCACACACCACATGAAGATGACTTGGAATGGCAGGAGGAATAATCTATCTAGCTATTTAGCTAGCTTCAAACCTAAATCTCCAAGGATCAAACTATCAAATTTCAGTTAATATTAATTCTACTTCTTAAGACAAAAATTTAAGTTACAGCATTCTGGAGTTCAGCATCCTGTCTGCTACCTCAATTAGAAGTCTAATCCAAGAAATGTAAAAGGCATTCTCATTCCAATTCAGAATGGTGCACAACCCTGATATACATTAACAGAGACATGATGATTGAAAAAGGTGAGTGTGTCAGAACTCGCAAATGACGCATGTGTCATTTGCAGTGTTGGGGAGTAACTAGTAACATGTAACGGAATTACGTAATTTAATTACAAAATAAAAGTAATTGTAATTAGTTACAGTTACTAAGAAAAGATGTGTAATTAAATTACAGTTACTTATGAAAATGTTAAGGATTACACAGAGGGTTACATCTGATTTTTTAACACACACTCCCACATACAGATTTAACTGATTTCTTTCATAAATTGCAGTGACTGCTCTAAAATGTGAAGCACCAATGTTTCAGAAATTGAAATCATGGTTTTCCGATAAGTCTTATTTTCCTATATGGGTTTATGTATATGCTTTTTTTAAGATTAACTGTTTTTTTTCTAAGGCATCTAAATCTAGCTATGCAAAGATTTGACTTTAAAATCAATATCATAGCTATTAAACTATTTCTTGTTATGATTTTAAATCTGTATTTAACCTCATAATGATTTTTAAGTCTGATTTTGAGGTGGCTGTGCTTCAAAGGGGACATCGATGCCTATTTTCCACAAGTTGGTATGATTCTTTAGGGTAATCTTGAAATGGTCTCGGTGGGCATGTAAAAACACAGCTACTCGTTTGGGTGCATATCTTTTTACATGTTAATGAGCTCTGCTCACCCCGCCATTGTGGAAGAGCAAAGGCGATTTGCAGTTAAAAACATATAAAGTGGGAGACTTACTTCTTCTGGAGGTGTAGCTGGATCACGAACAATGGTTGCTGATCCATCCTTTAGTTTTAACTTTTAACAAAACTTGCCTTGAATTAGCCCTTATTCAGAAAGCAGTCTGGAGTAAAATGATTTACGCAGCCAGAAATAAACTAATTTAGTGAAAGTGAAGTGATGTGTGGCCAAGTATGGTGACCCATACTAGAAGTCTGAACACACACACACCGTGAAACACACACACCCGGAGCAGTGGGCAGCCTTCTATGCTGCGGCGCCCGGGAGCAGTTGGGGTTCGGTGCTTGCTCAAGGGTCTCACCTCAGTCGTGGTATTGAGGATGGAGAGAGTGCTGGTTATTCACTACAAAATCAAAATTGCTTGATAATTGAGATGGTTTAGGCTTTTGGAGGGATCAAAAAAGGAGTTCATTTTTACCATTGTAGGGTGGTTGTGTCCCACACACTGCAAAGACACACTTATATGCAAATTAAGAGATTTGCATCCAACATCTCCTTTAAAATTAAAATATTATAATCTTAATTCAAGTGATGAAGGCTTTCGAGAGTCTGACAGTAATTAGTGTTAAACTCTACTGTAAGTTTAACCCTGCCTGCTTTGCATGTTTGAAAATTATTAATAGTTGAAAATATTAGAAATTTAGAAAGGTAATCAAAAAGTAATCAAATGTAATCAGTTACTTTACTTTTATAAAAGTAATTGAAAAGTTACACTACTTATTACATTTTAAGTAGGGTAACTTGTAATCTGTAACCTATTACATTTCCAAAGTAACCTTCCCAACACTGGTCATTTGTAGGAACTACAAATCATCTTACTCTCTGCTCTTAGTATGAGTCACATGGGAATTAAGCGTAGAATAAAAATATCATAGTTGATGTACTGCAATAATGAATCTAGGAAATAGGCTCCAGAGAGAATTATGAAGGTTAAAGCTGCTGGCAGTTATTTATATGATTTAACCATTTTAAATGGTGATGCATTGCACATTTGCTTGCAAATATATGTTGTTTCTCAACTTTCTGTGTTATTAGCCATAAAGTGTCTTACAAATCCAATTGCCACTAATCAGTTTAGAAACAAAGTCACAGAATGTTAAACTATTCACTCACTATTTATTTGCAAATATACATTTGCATTTTTTATGAACCATTTTCTAGATTTATACATTAGAGTTTGCAGTGTTCTCTATCATTGGGGATCACACATCTGCTCAGAGGTATAACTGTGATTGAATAACTGGCTTACTCAGAAAGGCCAGGTATAACAAACTTTTAATGGCACCCCTAACAGTGTTATTAGCAAAGCACTGGCCATTTAGAGCATCAGGGGAGCTGAGCCTGTCAGTTCACGTCCCGTCTATTTTAACCTGAACAATAATGCGGCGTTGAAACTCGAACCAATAAAAAATGATTAGCCTGCTTGCCAGCGCTAATTGTGTTGCGACTAATTCTGTGATGCGTCGACAGTGTAATATTATACACTGAGGAAATTACCAGCAATTAACTGAAGGCAATCTAGGAGGTTATTTTAAACAAATATTGGTGGAAAATGCAACACGTCTTTCAGTTAGGTTTGTCTTGACATTTTCCTTTTGGTGCAGCCTCTTTTTTTCCGGGTTAGCTGAGGGTTTCCTTGAAATCAAGCATGGAGCATAATGGAGCCTAGATCAAAGACCGGGAGTTATAAAGCTCGGCTATAGCAGTGGCATGAAAATGGGAATTCGTAAAGAAGCAGACCTCATTATAAACAACCATGCTATCTGTGAAAGTGCTGGGTGAGCTTTAGGCAGTGTGACGGAATACATTGGCGTTCCCCAAAGACATTTGCAGTGCATCAAACTACACGTGACACTGCAGCGGTTTAAAATAAAGCAGATGCAGGACTGTGGCCACTACCATGATGGCCATCTGGCCTCATCATATTCTTTGTACTGAGAACATAGGCGTTTCCCTGCTGACAAGACTATTAGGCCAGCAAAGAAGTCCAATGCTGGTTTAGACAGGTTAGTGCTGGTCTGAGATGAATGGGAATGTTAACGGATGGCTTTTTCTATAGGCCTCCTTGGAAAATAAAATTTAGCTGGAAAAGCTGGTTGTTAATTAAAAAGCCTCCTGGAAACATCAGCATGCCAACATCCTTTGATGGAGTCCATAAAATGCATTTTCTGTTCTTTTCAGCAGGAATACCCTCAATAGTCATGAAAAAATAAAGTGAAGTGATGTGAGATGCAATATAGACTTGTGATTGGATGGCAATGAGAGACAGGATCTCAAAAGCTGCAACGTTTGATTCCATGATCTAACAAAAATGCCCTACTTTCTTCCCGTCCTTGTAAATTAAATGTCTTGAGTATTCGAAGTTGCCTGCTTTTCGCTCATCACTCCATCCCATCAACAAGCCATTTCTCACCACTAAAATTATTCCATTGTCCTTGAGCCACAGCCATATCACCCTGCAGCCCAAGACCGGTTGCCCACTGAAGCTAAGCAGGGTTGAGCCTGGTCAGTACCTGGATGGGAGACCTCCTGGGAAAAACTAGGTTGCTGTTGGAAGAGGTGTTAGTGAGACCAGCAGGGGGTGCTCACCCTGGGGTCTGTGTGGGTCCTAATACCCCAGTATAGTGACGGGGATACTATACTTTCAAAAAACACTGTCTTTCGGATGAGATGTTAAACTGAGGTCCTGACTCTCTGTGGTCATTAAAAATCCCATGACCACTTCTCATAAAGAGTAGGGGTGTAACCCGGTGTCCTGGCCAAATTCCCTCCACTGGCCCTTGTCAATCATGGCCTCCTAATAATCCCCATCCACTTTATTGGCTCTATGACTCTCTTTCTCCTCTCCACTTGTAGCTGGTGAGCGCACTGTGCCGTTGTCTTGTGGCAGCCGTCGCATCATCCAGGTGGATGCTGCACACAGGTGGTGGTTGAGGAGAGATCCCCCACATGATTGTCAAGCGCTTTGGGTGTACAATAAAGCACTATATAAATACATTCATTCATCCATCTTTGGATTGTTGGAGAACAGTTTCTACTCAGCTTCTTCATCTAGGGAAACAAAAAGTATTTTCACAGCCAGATCTGTTTGTATTATATCAGTGACATGCAGCTGTTTGCCTCAAACAAGATTTTGATAATTGCGTCCGATAATTGCATAGAGAAAAGCCACTCAGGAACTGTGGGCCACTCAGGAACTCTTGACAACAAATTACTGCGTGCAGGACTTTAAATAGCTTTCAAAGTGCCCTTTTCAAAGCTATGAGGCTTTCCCTTTTATGTTTGTGGATGTCTGACAGATCAAGATGATGAATATGTGAAAAGAAACTATTAATTAAAGCACTTTTGATACTTGCTGAACTAGTTTATTTTTTTCTGTTTAGAGTAATGTGAATCAATTACTTGTGTATGTACACACCAGTGGCGAAACTACATACGGCATTGGGACACTCAGATATCTGTATACGGAGGAATCATGTATGCGTGACAATAATCTTGCATATACATAAACATAAGAACTACGTGCATGTGTAAATATGTAAAGAATAAGTAAGAAGTAATAAGATCCTTGTGGATAAGTGTTGATCTTCCAGTTGAGCGCTTCTATTCTATGGTGAATGGTAAATGCAGAAGATGTCAATCTGAGGGATTGATCCAGTCAACCTGATGCTGTAAAACAGTCCCCGATTTAGTCTTTACTCACCATCCTCATCATCCCACTATAGAGAATGGTGTCTCGCTGTGTTACTTTCTAGGTAACTGTTTTGGTTAGATGCCATATTAGAAGGATCACGCTGCCTTTCTGCTAGTGAGTTCAAGGAAGCGTTTTGATTTTCTTTCATGAAACATATCACCATTGTAGATCATTCAATGCTACATCGAGAACTGCCATAGTAACTCATCGTTCAAGGAGAAAACTGGAAAATTTAATTTATTTCACTTTTTCTCTTTTTTTACTTCTTTTTCTTCATGTGAAAGCACTAAGGGATGCCAGATAGTAAATATTTTAATAATATCACTGATTAAAAATACCACATATTATTAGCAAAATTTGCTCACAGCCAATACAAAAATGCTCACAAGTTTAAATTTGGTTGTTGTGTGTTGAATTAAATCTGGAATCAAGGCTACTTACCAAATAATTAAAGACGAGGGCATAAAATATTGGTTTTAAGTTATACATTTTTACCTGGAAATTATCATAAATATTCTGTGATTGTAATTGTTCCATGTTTGTTGATTGTAATTATAGCAAAATAATCACCTAAACCACAATAGGAACATTGCCTCGACCACCGTATTTATTGTGGATTCTAATTTACTTTATGAAAAATATCTTGCAGTATTTGCTTTCATTCATCAGGCAGTACACTTTAAAGTTATAGATATACAAATCCAGTCTGAACTAGTTTTGGGAAATCAACATTGTTACCTCATTAAATCAATGTTTCTAAAGCCGTATTAGTCTTCATTCATAGGAGATTCTTTATTTAGCAGTGAGGTGGTCAATTCAGGTTCCTAATCTCACTTTCTCTCTGGATTTAATAAAAATGCATCATAAAATGTTTTAGATGTCTCTGACTAAGCTCTTAATGGAGACAGGTCATCTCAGATTCATATAGCACTTTTTACCAACGCATTTTGTGAGGCCGCTTAAGAGCTGGTGGAGGCCTTGAGGTCACATTGTAATTCTGCGAACTGAAACAGGGGACCTGGAGGCAGAAGACAGAACTTTCAGCTTGTTAGATTTAGTTCTAATTATAGAATATTATTTTGGACTTTTTATTGACAGAGACAGTAGAGAGGGGATGAGGAATTGCACATAGATATTTTCAGTAATTATTCATTTATCGATTGTATATTTTTTTTCAGCCAGGATTTTCTACATGGGGAAAAGCTATTGCTTATTCTCACAGCTACAAACATAAACAATAAACAATAGCCCTCCCCCATGCCACCATTACTTCACAGAGTAAGTCACTGTTTTAATCAGTGAAACATCTTGTTTTAAAGCCATAGAAGCATATTCTATTTATGGAGTAACCCTGTTTACAAATTCTTTGCCTTCTGGCTTGAGGATATAATAAGGATATATTGCATATTGACCTAAAAACACTTTAAACCCTTTCGTTATCAGCTTACAACAATACGATTGAATACATATTTTTTATGAATGAATGAATTGAATTAATTAATATTAAACAATAATGCTAAAACTGCCTTTTGATGAGACTTCTTCTTTTCTACTTCAACTAGACATTTGTTTTACTTGAAGCCCCGCACATGTAAAACTTTAATAAATCATTTAATATAAGTACTTAATGTTTTAAAATAGATCTGGAAAAAAGATGAGTGTCACGTCGCTGACCCAACAGCCGGGAAAGCAGCAGCGTGTTATGCAGAAGACTGTCTTCCACACTCACACTGTCTTAGAATGACCTCCAGCCTTGACAACACTGTCACAGTTTACTGCTGATGAGCTCAGGGGAGCCTGGATCAGGAGGAAGCCGGGATCAGTCCCTTCTGCCTCGGGCTTCTCACATCTTATTACACTAGAGTTTAGCTGGGGTTTGTCTATGGATAAACTTGAGCACTATCTGTTGCCCATGTTCCATGCTTTGTCTCTTGAGGTTTACTCTGTGCAGCTGTCAAGGGCTGACAGCATACTGACAACATGCATACCGCAGAGCTCACTGCAGTGCCTACTTAGAATACTAGAACACACACTCGTTTGCTGGTGCTTCATTATCATTTTGAAGGTAACAGACTAGGATAGTATTTCACCAGTCAATCATTCCTTTGATGTAAATAAATTACATCATAATGCAATCCCAAACTTTGGGTTCAGTGCTTACCAGTTTTTAATGCTATAGTTCAAACAAGAATTCTGCAATTATTTATACCTTCATCTTGTTCCAAACCAAAGGTTTGTTATTTTTTGGCTAATTAAATACACTGGTTAGTGAAGCTTTTATGCTAGTGAGAGCAGTGGTTTGTATACCAGATCAAAAGATTAATTGAAACAATCTGACTCAAAAGAATAATTCATTCATGAATCTAACATGGATGACATAATATAATACTTATTTTTAAGTTTACTAAGTCAAAGGAGATACACTTGAAACACATGTATAATGGGTAGAATCAGTAAATGGATCTCAACTGGCAACTAGTAAACAAAAAATTATATATATATAATATATAATTATATATAATATATATATATATATATATATAAAACGTTGTATATATAAAATATATTATAAAAAAATATATTAATATTATATTATTATTTATATTATATTATATATATATATTTTTACATAAATTATTTTCAAGCACCACGCAGTGCTCAAAAATGGAACCTCTTAAGTGAATGGGTGCCATCAGAATGAGAGTCCAAACAGAGAACTTGTCTTTTAGCTGGAAATTAAATGCTGAATTTGTTTCTTGCAAGCACACAGCTTTTCACGTTGCATAAATTGATGTATTGATGGACTGGAGTTATTATTGTGATGCTATTGTGATGGTTTTATCAGCTGTTTGGACTATCATTCCGACGGCACCCATTCACAGCAGAGGGTCCATTGGTGAACAAGTGATGTGATACTAAATTTCTCCAAATCTGTTCCGATGAATAAACAAACTCATCTGTATATTGAATGGCCTGAGGTATATATATATATATATTATATTGTTAAAGGAATTAAACTAAATAAGGTATTTATTTTAATGAAAAAACATTTCCTCTGGGAATATCAATTTATGAAGTTTCAGCTGTAAATTATAAGATGGCTTGTAATTTTTAATTTCCAAAAATGGTAAATATAAAAGTATTTTTACTGTAAAATTACATACAATGTCACATTATATGAGCAGAATTTTATGAATAAGGCGAAATAAGCAAAACTGACATTGTAAAAAGGCATTTGTGCAAAGAAAAAAATGAAAGTGACTTAATGACTTGACAGTTCAGGGCTATTTGGCACCTGGCTATGATGCAGGTTTTTCAGCTGAAACTTTCACCCCTTAATACTGTTTAAAATTCAGAACATTTAGATGTAAATTCCACAGTGCATTTAGTTCCTTGTTTTGCCTTTTAAAGTTTTCCCTCATACATATCAAATAAACACATTGAATCACCCTGCCTGGACTAATGTATGACTGCACTCCTACTAATAAAGATATTATGACTTTTTACTGGCAGCTTATGCTTTCCTTTACAATTTCAAATGTGCACTTTATCCAGATGTTGTCATGGTGACATGTTACATTTTGTGCACTCTGTTTTAATCTCTCTGTCTATTCTCATGTAACAAGAAGAAATCAGAACAGGTCTGAAGGTTGGACTAAAAGGCCCATGAATTGAGTTCTCTTTGAAGTCACGACAGCAACAAAGCACTCCTGATAAACTCCTTACTGTTTCGCCTTCTTCTTTTGTGTCTTCAGGGAAAAACTTTGATCAAAAGGCCTTTTCTTCTGACAAATATGGCGCTGTGTTTAGTCTCTAAACCATCACAGGAAATTGGAAGTTATTTTGTTTTCAGCGGGAGTGCAAAAGGGTTACACTCGCTAAAAAAACTTCCATTACCCTTTGGGCCATGTGCAAGTGTATACATTTGCATGTATGTGTGTGCATATAGCAGAAACCGCATTTGAGTTTCCCTGCTACTCTTGTCATTTACAGCACATAGGTTAAATAGAGAGAGTTATTTTTTTACCAATCTTCGATTTTGATGTGAGAGGTCACCAGTGGATGGTCTTTTCCACTGGAGGTAGCGTTATTTGTTATGGATTATTGACTCTTATTTTGGCCAGAAGTGACGGTTTTAAGTTAAATTGCCCTATGGGCTTGTTTCTTACAAACATGCTGTTTTTGCTTCACAAGATCATGGATTGGAGTTGTATGACTTACTTGTGGATTGTTGTGATGTTTTTATTAGCTGTTTGGACGGCACCATTCTGACGGCACCCATTCACTGCAGAGTGTCCATTGGTGAGCAAGTGATGTAATGCTCAGTTTCTCCAAACCTGTTGATCCAATGCAGAAACACACTCATCTACTTCTTGGATTGCCTGAGAGTTAATAGTTTCAGATAAATTTTAATTTGAAGTTTCAACAAAATTTCCATTGAATGTTTGTTTTTTTTTGCAGGGAAGAGTCATGCAAAGTTTAATAATAATGATAATATTTAGAATGAAATTTACTCTGTTCACCTTTATTTTGACCTGGTTTTCAATCATTTATGAGGATGGACATGATCAATCAAGTCATAATAGACACAATCAGTAATCGCACTTGACATGTTCTCCCCTCCATACTCCATCTCTTTTCCCTTCTTCACTTGTATGCCTGTAATTAAGTAATTAATAGAGATGTAGAAGGTGCTTGTGGGAGATATTACCATACATAATGTATTAGCAAAGAGGAGACTGGACTCCATATTTTATTTATTTTATTATGGGGTTCCATGATGTAGCAGTTAAAGAAAACATCTTATTTCCACACATACTATGTGTTCCGTGGAAACTTTTTAGCATTCTAGACTCAGTAACCTTCTAAATAGGAAGCAGCATGAAATTATTATGTAGGCTTCTGTGACTATAGCTTTAACTTGTATGACAGTTAATAGCTTCACATCAGCATAATGTTTATTGTGCTTTATGTTGTTTCCCCCGCATGTTTAAGTGTTATAATGTACACTGATCAACAAAAACTTCAAATTAAGGAATTTTTACTCAAACTTACAAAAATAAAGCTTTTTTTGCATGTTTTTTTGTGATTATTATTATTGCTGGTTAACTTCTTGCGTTCACAGCCAAATGCCACACCTTCAATCATGTCGCCTCCATCTAGCTGACTTCTATATATTGCACTTAAGTTATGCTACACAATGCAGGCATATGTTGCCGATTAAAATTCACTTCACGCTATGTTTAATATAAAAAGGCTTTTAGTCAGCCATGGCCAGCCCTCAAGAAAGAAAACAACCTCTCTTCTTTTTCTTTCACATCACGAGGAGTTTTGAGCAGTAATTCGTTCTTTAGACTATCAAGAATTTGCAAAAGTAAGGATTGAATTAGTCTGTCCATTAACATATTCGTAATGGCATCAATTGAAGAACACATTTGCACCTTAAATGACAAGAGACAAGGCATGGAAAGCACAGTACAGCTCTGTCCATATTTTAAGCTCTGATAATTTTAATATTCTGATTAGTGTAAAGAAATAAATTATTTTAAGTAATATATATATATAGTATATATATATGTATATGTATGTGTTGTGTATGTACATATAACTGCAGGCATTTCAGTGTTTTCTTTTTTTATTTAGTCTTAATCTTGAGACGAAAGTGGGTGGGAGGGGGAGGGATAGTTGTCACACCAGTAAGCTAATGTTTTACTTAATTTTTCCTTTTTTAGGCTATTCGAAATATTCCCAGTTTAATTACATGTTAGTTAATCTATAAGGGGCAAATTAGCCCAATGTTCTATTAGGGTCATTATATGGAAATGTCAATTTTTCTGTCCCTAGCATTTACAGAAATATTACACTACTTTTTTTATTTAATTATATAGAATTCCAAGCACCACAAAACTGCTCGTCCCCACAGCCATGTACAGAGAAAAGGTGCTTTATTTTGAGGTCCAAAACAGGTTTTCTTCCATTTAAAATGCAATAATGTATTCATAACTCACTGGTATGACCTGCTTTGTTATGGAATTGTAAAAAACTAGAATACAAATTGATTAAACTACTTAATTTAGTATACCATGATTGACAACATGTGATTTGATACCTTGCAAAAGCAATTTTGTAAAATACATTTTTCATGAAAATGTTCAATGGTGTTATACTGTCACTGGTGTCACCTGCCTTATATGGGTAAATAAATACACAAAAAACATAAAAAATTATTTATGCATATTCATAAAATCAAAATGTAATCTAATGTGGTCTATTTTTAAATGTTTGTACAATAAATACATTTTAAGACATTGCCATACCAAACGTGGACATTTCTGTAGAATGAATGAATGATGCATTTATATAGCGCTTTATTGTGTATAGCTGTACACCCAAAGCGCTTTACAATCATCTCTCCTAAACCACCACCTGTGTGCAGCATCCACTTGGATGCCAATCCACATAGAGCCAATCAAGTGGATGAGGATTATTAGGAGGAAATGATTGATAAGGGCCAGTGGAGGGAATTTGGCCAGGACACCGGGTTTACACCCCTACTCTTTACAAGGAGAAGTGCCATGGGATTTTTAATGACCACAGAGAGTCAGGACCTCGGTTTAACGTCTCATTCGAAAGAATGGCACATTAACTACACATACATTTACTTTTTATTAAGAATGGGTGTCACATACACACACAATCCGTCTTTTTATCTTAAGTGCGTTGTAAGTTATTTATTATAACATATGGGTGTCATGCCTTAAAATATTTTTTTATTTGACGTGAATTTAATAAAAAAACGTTGTAAGTTATTAATTATAACACTTTCATTGTACAGAGACACAGCAAAGGACATTTACATTACATTATCAAAAAACATTATAATTTCATTATCAAGACTTCAGTCTCAAAAACTCCCATTATAATTGCTGAAGCTGTTTGAACTGTGAAATGGATATCTTACATCGCACACACTTTTGCACTTTGTTGTTTCTGATGAGAGAATTCGCCAGGCAATACAGTCAGCGAGCGCGCGCATCTGAACGTCTCTGATTGGTCATTACATTCACAAGCTCAACAGAATCGTGTGTGATTGGTTATAATGGGCAGAGCTGTATAAAAGCGTCTGTCTCTGGCTCAGCGCCAGCCAGCGAATGCAGATTTTAATTTAGCAGCTGATGATATGATGCACTGAACATTCTAATCATGAGTATCAAATACAATCTGATAGTATCAAATATAACAAATATTATTTTATTTTTTGGCTTTTGGAAGCTGCTTTCAAAATCCACTTGGCTCAAGAATCTGAGGGTGCACGTTCCCCATCACTTTGAATGGGCATGACACGCCTCTGTATCCGTCCACTGCGGCTGCTATACTTAGACTATGTAAACGCTCCTTATCCAATGACAGGGACGTTCATTTTGAAAGACAAGACAGTTAACTTAGCCTATAGGATGCATTTTGAATGCCCTGTAGTCCTCAAATAACATTTTATTCCAATCTCGAAGACGCAGCATTCATTCTCGTCATAGTTTTTATCATCAGAGTTTTTATCATATTAGTTTTAGCTTGTCAACTTAGTCTTAGTCACAGAAAAAAGGTTCGTTGACATATATATATATATATATATATGTGTGTGTGTGTGTACACACACACACATACACACAAAATTTAATTAAATATTTAATGCTCTCCACATATCATTTTTTTATGTTGGGCTGATAAAGATATTTTTATTTGATATTGTAATGTTGATTTACAGTGTTATTTATGTCTGAGATACCAATATTTAAAGTTTTTATATTTCGTTTCAGTCAACAATTATTTGGTTTCAAGTAACAAATATATAAATAAATAAAACGCTTGCAGTGTAAAAATATACAGGCTTCATAGCTGGAATCGCCATTTTTTCTGTATGCTTGTATTCTAAAGGCAGTATGTCATGGAAGTGTTTACAGACCTGAATCAGTTAGACTTTATTAAAAGCTGTCAAATGGAAGAAAAGGTCAGATATCTGTAACCTCCTATCCTTGGCTCCCCAGTCCTCACATATCCTGCAGCTCACATCTGAGGGGCTTCAGTCTTATCACTGCACTGCGTTCCTCTGCTGGAGTGGAGCGGTCTGGACATTAAAGTGTGATTTATTCCACTAATATCCCCAGGTCAGTAGGAACTACAGCAAGGTCAGCATAACAGTGCTGCCTGCTAGGTCTTTTCTGAAGCTTTGATTCTTAGAAAAGCTTGTGAAACAGTTACTTTTTGCTTTATAAAGTTAGTTGTTCAATAGTTGTGTAAGTTGTATAATGGTATTTCATCATTTAATTTTAAAGTATAGGTGAAAAGTTCATGTTAAGTGTTTAAAAAAAATATGGCAGGCTCCAAATCAGGGTTTTGATCACTCTGTCTGATTTTTTACTGGATGACTGTACATTACCCAGTAAATTATTACATATAAAATATGAAAATATCAATGAGCTGACATTTTTTTTAAATATATGTACCTGTATATTATCAGAAATTTCCCAAAACTTACAAAACAGTCCAGTAATAAAGTCAATAATATTTCAGTTACTGAATCCCTTTGAGATAATTTCCCCTCGGTCAATAATTGAGATGCAAGATGGCGCCAGTGTTTGTATGAAATGAGAGAATGAGTCAGTGATGTGATATGAGAGATATGAAAGTATGATGCCTTGAATAGTGGTCATAATTTCAGCTAGATGGTCATTATCTGACCATTCATAGTTGTGACTGACCAGTCAGCATTTAGTATTGCAGACATTTGGAATAATGGAGGGTTAATTGTCATTCCTTCAAGTAATTTATGCAGACTGAGTAATCCCGAAGCATGACCTTTGAAATTTAAAGCACTTAAGTTTTTCTTTGCTTTCTAGATGAGTAAACATGAATCATGGATTAGGGATCAGTGTCAATAACTACATTTTTACATTAATGGATGCACTGCGGTATTATTGAAACAAACCTAGGCACTTTTTTAGTTTCTTATCACGTGCCCGAGCAGGGTTTAGTTCCATAAGTCACTAACAAATAGGAGTCGATATTTTCATCATAGGCAGGCCAGTTCCTTCTCGCCCTGTGCTGGCAGACACAGAGTGAAGCACCTAGAGACGAGATAAATCGCTACCTTTCTGCTGTTTGGCAGGGGGTCCTTGCTAAAATGCATATAATTAAGCTGAATAGAACAAACAGCCATTATTTAGTTGTCAGAACATCATTTTGAAACTCGTGAAATGGAGAGAAAGGGAGGGGGTGGAAGAAGAGAGAGCAGAAGAGATGATTAAGAGTCACTCTATCCTCTTGTCTCGATATGTAGTCCCTCGGGAGCCGGCTGGGGTTTAAATCAATGCTCAGCCTTTATTCATTCACTCACTTATGTTCACACACGCACACACACACACAGAGATGTTCAGTATGTTCACAAAAACATACGGAGGAACTATCAGGCTTGTTGCACTCTAAGAGGTTGCTCAGAGAATGTGTTTTTACATACTGAAACTGTGAGATGGAACTCAGTGGAATGGGATCGAATGCAAGCAACTTGAGACACTATTTTATTTTGGTGCAAGATGCATCACAAAGGTAAAAACACTGCCTTTAGCTTACATATGACTACAGTTCCACAGTATTTGGTATTTTACACAAAAATATCCTTTAAATTGAGTCGATATTTATTTGTGTCATTCTTTCTTTTTAGTCAATTTTAATTGTTTTAATTCATTTCCACCTACTAAAATGGCATTTAAAGAAGTTAATGAAAATAACTTATTTTAGTTCAGACGAAAAGTGCAAAAGTTATGTTATGTATAATTTAAACATGCATCAAGATTTAAAGAAAAGGGGTAAATTTGCTGAAAAAGACTTACCCTCAGGCCATTCAAAATGTAAGGGTGTTTGAGTCTTCATTATTTGTGTAATGCTATATTTTTCCAAATCTGTTCAGATTAAGAAACTAAACTATATCTGCCATGGCCTGGGGGAAAGTAAATATTTTGGGGTGAACTATTCCTTTAACAAAAATAACAAGGAAATGGTCAAAACCTGAGGTCCGGAAATACAAATCTAATGAATTCAGCTCTGCATTACACACTATCATGTAAAACTACATGTTTTAGATGTGATTTAGTGCATTGTTACTAACAGTAAGATTATTTTGGTTACATCAGCTGTTACCTCAAACAGCAATTCCCTACAGCGCAATTCCCCCAAAACAGTGGACATGAACAAACCAGGGAATAATAATGGTAAACCAAGCTTGATAATCCTATTAGCCAGTCTTTAATTATTTATCCAGGTTTGAGCAGATTGGCTACCCTCTGGGAGAAATTAAAAAGTTAACAGGCACTTTGGGAAATTATGTTCTGATGCATCTTTCAAGGGACTTAGGAATAAAGGACTGTTCCATCTTGCTTCATAATTAGCCAGATCCTTGTTTCCTTTTCGGATTAGCACGCAATTGATATACACATTGCTGTCATAAGTGCATGCTGAAAGTGAAATACTGCATGTTGGCTGTGGAATCACATATGATTCATGCTGTAAAACTATTTTTAAATCACAATTGTGTCCTTTTATTGAGATGGCTAGTCTGAAAACATTCATTGTATGCACAACAGAAACCCATGATAGCTATTATTTGAGATTCATGAAATCTGGAATAATCTATGGGCCTGATCTCAATGCTGCAGGCATCCACTGGAAAATGAACCTAATCTTTTCAGGAGGAAAGTACACGCATCATGTGGACCAAATTTCAGGTGAAAGTGTCACAACAGTAATCGGCCAGGTTCTTGCAGTGAATGAATGTACTTATGATTTCCCTTCTCTCAGAATCCTGCTGAACACAGCAATCACACAAGTTTCAAGACGCCTAGTTCCAAGGCATTTCTTTTTCATAGCAATATTTCAATAAACCAGTCATAAATGTTAAAACTCTAAAAAGACCATAAATACAAAACAGTCCAGCCTGTACATTCTGCATGATTAATCAGACCCCAATCAATATCTTAGCACAAATACTAATCACCTGCAAAGCATGCATTTCAATCTTCAAATAACTGTTAATTCCAGGTTCAGTTCAGTCTAGAAGTTAAAGCTGACTCATCCACCATAGCTCCACCTCAGCATAGCTTTCTCCTCAAAACCAAGGAGGTGTATAATACCATTCATATACGACATTCATCTTAATGGCAGTTAAAAACCTCTGGAAATATGTGAAAATAAAGTGTCAAAACATCTACTATAATATAACAAAATAACTTGCACCACTGTTGCTTAAAAATACATATATTAATTGATTTTAAATATATAAAAAACATCTCATATCGATTCATATATTTGACTAAATGCTAATCCTTTCTGTCCAATTTGCCAGTAGCTACACACACAGAGAGAGTTGTATTTTTTATTATAGTGCTGTCAAACGATCGGTTGCAATTAATTGCATCCAAAATAAAAGTTTTTGTTTACATAATATATGCATGTGCACTGTGTATATTTATTATGTACATATAAAAACACACACATGCATGTTTAAGAAAAATATGTTATGTTTATATTTTAAATATATTTATATATAATATAAATTATAGGAATATTAATATATGCATGTAAATATTTTCAAAGTATATGCTGTATGTGTGTGTATTTATATCTACATGATAATTGTGCTCAGTACACACATATTATGTAAACAAAAAAAATATTTTGGATGTGATTAATCGCGATTCATTCTTTGTCAGCACTAATATATATGTATATATATATATATATATATACAGTATATACAAAACATATATACACATATATATACAAAAACTATTTGTATATGTATGTGTAAAAACTGTTATACCACATATAACACTGACAACTGACAAAAGAAGCAGTCCTTGTCTCAACCCAACTGATGACCTCATTAAATGAGGCTTTCTTTCATTCTGCTGTTATCTCTATAGCCTCCATGGGCTTTTCTGTTGAGTGCTTTGCAGTAACACTTTGTACTACAGTTTGATAGAGAAAACACAAAAACAATCAAAAAGAACAAGAACATATCTTATAACGCCACATGTATGCCATTGTGGGCCTTTGGTCTCAGTGTCTTTAATGACAGCAAGAATAATAAAGTAAAATAAATGATTTGTGTTCTAGCATGCTTCTCATATCTTGTTTGTATGCAACCAGTAAGGCTAAATTATAATGTTTATTTATTTTCTTAAATGTATTAGTACATTTGGAGGTGAAAATAGCGAAGATGGGCAAAAGCCATCATCTCATGCTCCCAAGCCAAATTACAGTTGAGCAGCTAGTCTCTCAGGCAAAAGATATGTCATACATTTTTAATGTGCTGTGAGCCAGCTGAATGTCAGCCAGCCAATTCTAAGTTACTTCTTTGAATGTGATGGGCAGTCATGGGTTCTGTCACCACTATTGTAAATCACAGCACAGCAAAGCCATAGACATGTATACTGCAGCTTGACAAAATCCACCTGTAGAAGAATCCTGACCCCTCTCCTAATAAGAAACCTGCATCACGTGTTTGTCATTCACCATGACAGAGGTTTCATGTAAAAACGTCATTCCACAGACATGCACCTCTAAGATTAGCAGCGTTAGAAAGGAACAAACTAAAAATAGCGATGCTACTAACTTAACTTCATTTTCAGCAGCACAACAGTATTCAAAACACTGAAGCTTTTCATGTAACAAACTGCTTTTCCAACAAACAGGAAATGCTGGCAGCATTTAGCATCTTTTTTATAATGAAACATAAACGCTGCTTATAAATGCATGTTTTCAACTAAGCTCTAGACTTAAAATACTACTCTGATTAAATGATAAACTATATAGCATATTTAAAAATATGTGGCCCATTGGCTTCAATGCAGTTGCAGTAGCTACTTTTTGTTTGTAGCATGTCATGTAGATAACTGCTTTTTTCAGTAGAGTAGGCTTGATTGTAGTTTATCAAAATTTAAATTATAAATAGCTTGTAACTTTACAAGCTAAGTTTAAAGTAGCTTTCCCAACACTGCCCCGGAGCTTACTGGAATCTTTTAAACCGGTTGCTATTTTTATTAATTATTCACCCAGATTCTCAATTGTTGTGGTGTTAATTGTAAGTCTTCACACTGGCAACTCAAGATATTTTGCGGATAACACACAGCTCAGTAGAGTTATATTACATTGCTTTCTGTGGGCAGTGGATAAATCCTGGAGTAAGTCACAAATTCCCAGTCTGCACTGCTACTGTTCCTGTTTCTCTCTCTTGTTTACTTTTTTGCAACTAAGGGAGATCAATCCCAGCCTCCAGCTCTCCTAAGTCCATTTTTTCTTCCTTCCATCGCTCAATAGTCATTCTTCACAGACAGAGATGACAGAAATAAGTATTATAAAAAGGCAATACAACAATGCTTTGCACAAAGCTGTTTCACACAGATATAAGTGATCCATTCTGTATGATGTCACCAGTCTCTCATTGTGTCTGGAAAACCGAATCCCACAGTGCCGAGAGCAAGGGAGATGGCGGTGAGATGAGTTTCTCCAATAAAATGGTTGGAATCAGGTTGATCTGTCCATTAGCCGTTGTAAAGCCTTTGTGGTAATACAACGGCTTGGTCAGAGGGCAGTTAAATCATTATGATCGAAAATGGCAAAGAGATTTTAACTATTCTAAAGCCTGGTTCACACAGATTCAAACAAATGGCAACATTTCAACCATTCTAAAAATGGCTGTTGTGTTCTGAATGCTGGAACACACAAGTGTCATATTTAAACTTGTATTTTTGTATGTCACTGTTCCTCTCCACAGAAGAGAAATTAAAAGGACAGGGTTGCAACTGTAGTCCTGAATCTTGATGTGATAAAAAAGGAGTTTATATATGTATGCCAAGGCTCAACAATAAAGATAGACTGCTGGCCCGGGGCCAGTGTGGGAAAGTTTCAGCCAGTTGATGAAAAAAAAAAATGTTTTTAGTAAATATATATTAATCTAGTATGATAATAATACATATGTAAAAAAGAACTATTATGATATTCTTCATAATCAAATTAAAACATGTTCACTTTTGAAAGTTCTGATCAATCATGCCTTTTTGTTTAGCAAGGAAGGCAGATTGGTTGCTATGGATTTGGCAGGGATACTTATACCTCATCGTCTTGGCAACAGTTTGCAATGAAGTCAGATTAGGTCAGGGTTTGATAGAAAATCATACCAGACTGATCAAACATTCCAAGACAAGACTAACGCTGATTGCACATGGTCATTCTGTGAAAACAAACACCAACCGACATCAACAGGGTTAACACGTTGATCCAACAAAGCCCCACAACCACTGGATGTATCGAATATTTGTAGCACATTTTTTATTCTTCAGTATGAAAACTGTTTTTTTGATAGGCACACTATCATTCAAAAGTTTGAGGTCTGTAATATGTATTAATGTTTTTGAAAGAAGTCTTTATGACTACCAAAGCTGCATTTATTTGATCAAAAATACATTAAAAACAGTAATACTGTGAAATGTTGATATAATTCAAAATAACCCTTAAAGGGATGTGGTAATGGTACATAAAATGTAATGGGAGAAAAAAATAATAGTTCAATTCTTTTGTGTTCCCCCAAGAAACTTGCATTCGCTTGTATGATGGAAAATACAAGGTGAGATGAAAATCCATATTTCAACAGTTTTACAAATGTATCTTGTGTGAATGCGATACTTTTGTGAGAACTCGCATGCATTTTTCCTTCCTGTCATGTTACATGAGATCAAGTTGATGCCTCCTTGCAAAATAAAAGTATTAATTTCTTTAAAAGTTTTTTTTTTACTCCAAACTTAATAATGTAATAATAATAATAATTTCAGAAATGAAGACAGCAAATAATTTAGCTCGCAGTTGCTGATCTAGAGTCAGCTTTTCCTTTCTCGGTAATTAAGGTTTGAATTTGTCATATAGAAATAATGTGGATTTGTCTGGGTCTAGCATTTAGCACACAGGCGTTGACACATTGTGCAGTGGTGCTCATGGGGGCAACTCAAGTTCAATTCCTGGCTTATTTCCTGATCCTGCTCCTCTCTCTCTTCCCATCATTTACTTTCCTGAATAAGACGTGGCAGAAAGCCACAAATAAAATTACAATTTGGATTTTAACCTCATCCATGCGATTAATTTTAGCCTTAGTCTAGGAGGCGAGTGGCCACTTCAGAGTGGTTACAGATACACACTAGCAAGCTCACAAAATATCCTCTAATCCCCAACAGAGACCTCAGAAACAATGAGAGTAAAGGCAGCTTTGTTTTGAACACAATTTGTTTCCATTAATTGGCCGCTCATCTCCTGCCGCTCTTTCCCTGCAAATCCCCAATCCTTCGTCTTAATGAGTTAGACGTGTGACAGTTAGACAGGAGTGCGGTTCTGAGGCAAGGGAGTAAAAAATGTCCGCAGCATTCAGAGCAGTACAATGGAAGCGTGCTGTTATTGCCATTAGCATTGTTTCAGACGCAGCGAGAGCTGCATGCTAAGGGAACATCTACAGCGTAGTGGCGGCCGTCGCTGAAAGGGATGATTGATCTTTTTGAGCATCCGTTGCCTACAAACACTGAGCACCCACAATGCATCTGGCCTGTACATCAATAAAGAGCTCTGTGAAAGTCTAACAGGCCTTTTGGTTTATGGCTCAAAAATAATGAGAAACAATGCATGTCGAATGTTTATGATTTTTTTTTTTATTTTTTTTATGATATTTTCCATTGCATGATGGCCAGATAGAATAAGCGATGGGTTTAAATACAAAAACTTAAGAGGTGTATACATCAAGGGACGAAAAATATAACAATAATGAAAGAGAGAAACGATGTTGTTGGAATCACTTTCAAAACATTTTTTCCGGCTTATGAAAGATAAAAACATTGACAGCCAATCTAACATAAAGAGTGTGCACATATATAGTAGTAGATGACACAAATTCAGCACACACTTACAATAAACATGTTTTTTCATCTGTTGGGTTTTACACTAATATAGCTATCGTTATAGTTCATGGTGCGAACAGGCCTCTACGCCAACACACTCTCACACGCATACAAAGAATATCCGTCTGCCTTGAAACCTATTGCAACATCATGACATTTTAAGTTAATTTAAGGCCTGTAATGAATCCCAGGAGCAATATAGAGGCATTTAAGTATTTATAGTCACTTTTATTCATTTATTTATCAAATGTTTTCATTCAAAATGACTTACAAATGAGAATATTACAAGAAAATAACCTATTAAAGGCTTGATAGTAACCCACTTCCAATAAAGAAAGGCCAACTAAAGAGGAAAAATAATGTTTTTTTGTTCACCTCTACTGCAGATTTGAATCAGTGTGATTCAGATTTTCATAATATTTCATTTTATTAATAGCACTTACTCGTGACTCTGCCCAAGAAGTCGTAATTTAAATCACACATCATTTTATGATGCACGAACATTTGCTTTTCCTTTCTGTCGACTTACACACTTCTCCCTGATAAGTGAAAAGTCATTACGCGGAGGCAAGATGTGGTGAAGAGCCATCATCGTGATGGTGGATTCAGAGATAAGGACATGATTGCAAGAAGTCAATGAAGAGCTTTAATTGCGAAATGCTACGGCTAATTAAAAGAAAAGGAGTGATGTTTTCCCTCTGCGCATCTTGTAGTCTGATTGCGAGTCACTGTATGGTCTAGTGTTAAAAACTGCATTCACGGGAATCTCAAAGGTGACATTGCTCATCACATATGCCCTAAGCCTTGTTTTTCTTTTCATTTATTTGCTTTCATAATCCCTTAAAAACCATGTATTCTCTTTGGTCATTTACATTGCACACATTGCCTTTCTACCACTTTAAATTCCCCAGAATCCACTTTAATATTATGATGTATATGATGTATGTACAGCTTGTAGGTAGAGTTCTGTGTAAACATACAGTACAAGAAAGAAAAGACCAATCATAATTTAGTATGCAAAGATTGCAAGGTGTCTTAGGCTTCAGTTTTATTTTGAGTGCCAATGAGTTCCATATCTTTACACAGAACCAAAACCTAAAGTTAACATGCATACATCAGAATATTCTATCAAAGGAAGATAGATATATAGACAGACAGACTAGATAGATAGATAGATAGATAGATAGATAGATAGATAGATAGATAGATAGATAGATAGATAGATAGATAGATAGATAGAATGCCTTCCAAGTGCTGTATTAAATTAAGCTGCGGTGAAACGATGATCGTCAGTTCAGCCTTTTTATGGTTCTAACATTTTACCCAGCAGAAAAGTAAATGAAATTTGACCTCAAGCCACAATACATCATCCTCTATCCGGAAGTGGCCAAGAACCAACAGCACTTTGTTAAACCATGACCATGTGAGTGTTTTATTGATCTGTCTTACCACTTCCTCAATTATCCATTTGCATAAAGAGTGTTTCAGGTTGACATAAATCAGAGAGCAGCACACAGCATGGATGAGCTCTGCTGACAAGAACACTGTTGTTCTTAGCAGAGTCAGGACATTAATGAGTATGAGTACATATCTCTTGAGATGCTATAAAGCAGTCAGAGTAACTTAGCTAAGCACATCTCACAAATAGCAGCGAGCAAGGAATATTAAGCCCATTGTTTTAAATAATAATTAATATAACCTTATGTATTCTGGTGAAAACATTGCCTCTAAAGGGCCAGATGTTGAAGTGTCAATTTCTGTGACACTAGTAGCACCAAATGGAACTGTAAAAATAATTCTCAAAAATGTCTTTACAAAGAAAGTTTCCGGAACACTCCTACTATCCTGCTCCTCATCTGTCATTGTTCAGACAAAAAAGTAGTCCCAACCTCAAAATCTCCATTGTTTCACTCAGAAGCTGACAGAAATAAAAGGTTTAGAAGGTTAGCAACAACAGTTATCCCCTACTGATGGATGCCATAACCACGACCTTTTCTTACAATTTAGGTAGGGGATGCCTGTTGGTGTTAAATTACTAAAATTATGTCAATAAAATTAATAAACTGCCAAACAAAGACAGAGATGTTATATTTATTATTGCTTTTTCATTACATAAATTTGAATTAGACAGATCTTTTGTCTTTTGTGACAAAATAAAATATGATTTTAATAATATTACAATGTTTTAAACTTTATAATTCTAAATTTTTCATTTTCATACAATGTATTATACAAATGAGATGACCGTGTGAGTGCAACCAATACATTTTATTAGAATAGTGATATGAATTCAAATATTTATTCAAATATTTCATAGCAGATGGTGCTCACTGGTGCCCCCTTTAGATGGGGGCACCCTAGATTTCTAGAAATGTCCCTGGTCATAACTATTCCATTATTATTTAATGGACATTTAAAACACCACATTCTTCTTTAATGTTCAGTTAAAATAAACATGTATTCTGACTAAAAAGTATTTCATACTATACTTTACAAATATTTCAGTACAAATAGTTTGTCATATTATGTTTACCAAGCGACCAACATGCATTAAGACCAATGATAAAGCTGATGGATAGCTTTCTCCAGGTATTATTGACCTCTCTGAACTGCCCAAACAAAGAGCAGCGATTTGAAAGTCTCACTCTTCATAGAACACATTCTACAGCTCTCTTAAAGTTGTCCTGTGCGCATTAAAGTGCATGGTCTAAAAGTGTTTTTCTTTGTAAAAATGGCACACTTCACTTTTAAAGGGGTCATTGGATGCCAATTTTCCACAAGTTGATATGATTCTTTGGGTCTTAATGAAAAGTCTATAGCATACTTTGGTTAAAATTTCCTAATGGTAATGTAAAACAACACCCTTTTTACCCTGTCAAAATCAGCTCTGATTTCAGCAAGCCATTTTAGTCCATGTTCCTTTAAAATGCTATGAGCTCTTCTTCTGTGGGGTGATGAGCAGACTATAAACTTCAACCGCAAACTTCCTAACTAGCACATTATCAGGAAAGGCGTTTTGCAAAGATTCATTAAAAAAAACCTTATACTCACTTCTTCTGTAGATGAAGCTGGATCACGAATGATTGGGGATTGGTGCATTCCCTACAAAAACGAAAGGAGTAAACGACGACTGCTATGCTCATTATAACATCCAACAATAAAGCACCTCAATCGCTTAATCGGAAGACATTCTTGTCTTCACCTGCACCGGAGTCCACACAATGGCAGACAGCTCAAAGCTCACTCAGGGCGGGTCTTGTCAATAAACTATCATGGGAGCGGCTTGTGCAGAACTACGTCATTTTGACAGGAATCTCAGAACAGCCTGATTTGAGAAAGGGGATTTTAAAATGGGGATTTAAAAAACAAAACACTGGGTGGATATTTATCATTATAGGGTGGATGTGTACACATACTTCCAACACACATTTATGTTCAGACAACATGTAAAGTGAATTTTGAATCCGATGACCCCTTTAACATCCATTACAGCTGGATGTAGTATTGCACTTTTCACATCATATTGGGAAGTAAGTTCATAACAGGTTTGAAAAGTCAGCTGGAATAAAAAAACAGACTTGCTGTGTAACTTAATATATTATATATATATTCCTGTTTAACTTCCAGATGAAGACTGGAAGCGAAATGCTTTCAAACTAAATTGCGCGGTCTTACGTAACTTATTATGATCAATGCCATTTCACCCCTCACATACACAACTCAGAAAGTTTGGGTTTAAGAAAGCCTTCAAGTGCAGTCGGAAATATCATAATTACAAATTACATGCACATGAATGACTAAGCGAAGTCATGTTGTGAGAAAATTATTTGTTAGATACCTTGCCTACATAAATCGCTCAGGTTGAATAAATGTAATGCAGGTGCATGTCTCACTGGTAATTATAGCTTTACTGTCGAGCTCAACTTGTAAATATAATCATGATTTGAAGGTAGCATATGACTCCATTTTATAAAGTTGTACATTTGCTGTGTAGAAGTCCATTTTCACTATTACTTTTTAATTTAAAAAAGGCACTTTTTTTTCTTGTAGGCATGGTCCTGCTAAAATAGCCAGGTAAAAAAAAGGGATGGGTAAGACAATTCAAAATGCAGGTTTTGCTGTCAATAACTGGAGTGTTTCTGGTTGATTGAGGAAAACTTAAAGTTGTCTGATACTTGGTTGAATTTAGGCTGCTGACTGCAGGAAGGAGAAGATTGGTATCTCACCCTGGGGTAACTAGTGCTTGTGCCTGGGCAGAACGAGTGTAAAGCCAGATGGGGAAATCTTGATTCTCCACACTCACTCTTTTGCCCTCTGCGGCCAGCGTATAGCATCAATAATAACACCTTATTTCTGTCATGTCAAAACATGAAAGTGTGTCGGGATAGATTGATGACTGTCATAAATCAATGTCTGGAAGCGTACGTGCCAGATTGTAGGGAGAATAAATACGCTAACTCATACACACATTGCACTGCCTCTTTAAGAATGACTGATACCCTAAAGATAGATGCAATCTTTGTAGAAAATCTCTAGTCTGAAGTTTCAGTCCACAGTTTACATTAATCAGTAACTCTTAAAAGCCATTTTAATACAAACTGTTTCAGACAGCCACGGGTGAGTTTTTACAGTTTCCCTGCTTGAAAAATATTGCAGTATTTATACAGTACTTTGTGTTTACTGCAGAAGTGCCCCTCATGCATTGCCTCACCTGTTAGACACTGAAAATAATAATGCAAATTGATTCACTCATCAGTAATGAATTAAACGTATGGACATGGTTCAGTAAGGTTCAATCTATTTTTTGAACTATTAAAAGCACTATTTAAATTAAAACTTTTAAAAGCATTTATTCAGGAATCACGCTACACTGGAAACAACTCGTTCGATAATTAATTCAGGAATATGATTTTAAATTTGATTGACTAAAAAGATGTACTGTAATTCATAAGTGTCAAGTGAAGTCATCAAATTTATTTAGTAAACCATTTCAGGGCAGCTTTACAGAAAGTCTTGGGCTACTGTTATGTCTATGATGCTTTAGTACTGCAACCATAAGTCGTGACACGGACTATTAATGGTTAAAGTATTTTTTATTCACTAAAAAGGCGTCTCGTAAGTGTCTTTCATTTGGGAATCTATGTGTTGTTAAATTTAATTCACTAAAATGAACAGGCTCATAAGAATCATGGCTAGATTGGCTCTTTTGTTCAATAATCAGACAAAACTGGTTTGGTGTATGTTTCTGATCCACTAAAACAAACCTGCTCATAAGAGACTTTCTTTTGGGAATCAGACTCGTTCGCTATATGCTTTTTATTCACTAAATGAACAGGCTCTTAAGAGTCTTTCAGTAAAGAATCAGACACTGGTGCACTACTCTGATCTATAATATATAGATTACTGGTAAGCTGTGTGTTCATTAAAAATAACTGTTTGGGAATCAGACTGCACAGGTCACACTGTTTTTGATTCACGAAAAAGAACTGGATCATAGAATAAGTGGACATCCATGTTCTCAGTCAGAGAAACAGTATTTATTTCAGAGGGATGGCAGAGAGATTCTAGTATTTTTCCATCACTCCTCTGCCACACTGTCTCTCTTTCCTTCCTACATGCAAATTGTCCATTTTTTTTTTAACTAAGGGTAGTGGAGACGCCGTACACTATTGGTCTGTATGCATGAGATAAGCTAACTACAGTACGTGAATACAGCCAGAAGAATGAAAGGTCACCTGTGCCAGAGGCCAAGAACAGAACCACAGAGATGAAGGTCACCCAGATCGAAATGTGATTCCTTTCACAGGTTGTCATCTGAACTCATGTAATTTGCTGAATTCAATCAGCATCCATTCATTATCAGCGCAACTAAGAACAGAACCAAATTTAAAAGGCCCAAAAAATAATAAAATAGAAAGATGTTTTGTGGCTCCTACAGGCAAAATAAATCAGTGCCTTTGGATTTCAGTCCTGATGTTCTTACAGAATATTTTAACATTAAAAACTGGTCACATTGGCTTTAGCTTTGCTATTTTGACATTTACAGACCTTTAAAAGGGCTTTTCACAAAACACATCAAACCCAGTTCCTTCAAATCCAAAAGCGTCACTTTTCTTTTTACTCTTGCTCAAACAGTTCCACAACCTCTCCTCCATTCTCCCATTTTCTGCATCTTTTTATGAGTCTGTAGATGAGACAGCCATCAATCAGGACCAAGCTAGTACTTCAAAACATCAAGGATAATAAACAATTAACAGCAGCAGTCGATGACCTGTGAAAGGTTGAACACAGCAGGGTTTCAGAGGAGAACAGGAAAGGTGCTGCTGGGCCTGCAGCACTGCCCCTGGCATGTCACTGCAATCTTTAGCACAAACTGGCCATAAACCAGACAGTCTGACCTCTATTACAGATTGCCCTCTGCTTATATAACTCTTGAAGCTGGTATATTGAAAGACTATTTTAGGCTTTTGAAGTTTAATGTATAAAAGTTGTTTAAATCTGTTGTCACTAGAAACCCAAACTTTTAAATAAATAGTTTCAATTGAACAATGAAAATTATATCATTATTTACTCACTCTCATTTTGTTCCAACCCCATATTCCCTTCAGGGCATATGGGTAAATGTCAATTGTGTTTGTTCATGATAAACTTGAGAACCAAGAGGTCTATAATACCTGGAGAAAGCTATCAATGTCTTAACTGCGCTTGCTTGCTTCCAGGCGTATACAGAGGCTGCATCTGAAATCACATACTTTCACACATCACTTTTGAGCCGAGAAGGCACCCTGAACCGTGACATTTCCCTACTATGTAGTATAGTAGGCGAAAAACAGTATGTAAGTCTAGATGACCTTCTATTTCCAGTGCAGTTTTGGACTGGACTATGAAGTGTTGCGAGAGCCAGCTTAGCGCCATTTTGGAGAATATCTGCTGGACACAAACTGCGGACGCGGTTCTGTGTCAGCTGCGTCACACGGATACGCTGTTTATGTCGTTTATGCTTTGATTTGAATGAAAATGGTGTATCTGTGTGACGCAGCTGACACAGAACCGCGTACGCTGTTTGCATTTAATGCATACTGTCCAAAACGGTGATGCGGGTGAGACGAACGGTTGATTAAGTCGTTATTTTTGTTTTCTTTGCATATAAAAAGTATTCTCGTAGCTTCGTAAAGTTACGATTGAACCCCTGATGTCACATTATTTTACAGATCTCCTTGCTACGTTTCTGGACGTTGATCGTGTTAATTACATTGCTGTCTATGGGAGGGTCCGAGAGCTGTCAGAATGCATCAAAAATACCTTCATTTGTATTCCGAAGTCGAACAAAGCTTTTATGGGTTTGGAACAACATTAGGGTAAGTGATTAATGACAAAATTTTCATATTGGGGTGGAGTAACCCTTTAATCATGGCAACTCATTCCCCAAAAAGTCATTGTGTGGCCACCATTATTTTCCAGCACTGCCTTAACCTGTTAGCTAGCACCCCCCATGTTGGGACTCACAGCTGAAAATGACCCCCTAACTTAAAATTATAACAGTTGCTGACTTCAGTGTGCTACACACACAATTTTGGTGTCCTTGGAAAGATGTCTTCCTCATCCAGAGTTGATAATGCTTTTACAAGTTATTTAAGTTTTAAAGACTGAAGTGCCTTGAAAAAATGTCTACCACACTGATTTTTTTTTCTTTTTTTTCTTTCATATAAAAATACATGAAATAAGTCATGGAGCAATCCAGAAAAGTAATTGGTTAAAAGTCACATGTCTCATGAGTTTATATTTCAAATTTGAAGAAAATACCATGAAAAATGACATTTTTCTGAGATTATATATAGCGTCAGAAGTCAAATAAACTATTTTCCACTTTTTGGGGGGGATGGTCTCATTCTGTGTGTAACACTGTATGCTACAAAACCATGTGTTTTTACGGCCAAGACAGTTTTTTGAGCGTGAGTTATTCCATAACGGATACAAACAATAATTATCCCTGAAGAAATTAGATGTAAACAAAGGAATATCCATCCATATAACAAAGTTATTGTTTCGTTGGACTAAAGTTCTCTATGGGATGTTGTTCCATGGACCCTTACCTCTCTAACTAAACCGGGATTTACAGCATTGGATGCGTTTGTGACTCAATATTACACAAAGCTGGTATGTACTGCTTTTTTATTATGTATGTTTTGATGTGTACTGCTTGCACAAATTTATCAAATACATTCCTTATAAGCTTTCCATCGAAATTCCATCGATACTTGCGGCTTAGACGATGCTGGAGGCCGTGGCCACCACTGACCTAAGCTTGGCCACCCCTTTGGCCACTCTGCTCAAAACTGCAGTTTTTGTCCCCTTTTTCTTGACAAGAAATGCCTTTATTAAGACGTAGAGCCGGTGTATTTTTTTGCATACACATCAAACGGGAGACTTTCAGATGCGCACTGCAGCTTGCCTCAGTGCCAGGCGCGAGTCAAAAGGTACACCAGCCAAATGAGCATCAGTAGAACAATGAGATGCTGTTAGGCTATATGTCAGTAAAACAAACGTTCCTGTCCTGTCAGCCGTCACCGTGCTCACGGCGCACGCTCTGATCGCGTCATCACAAATAAGCGCACAAGAAACTATGAGCATACGACGTAGTTCTGTCATCAGTTAAGTCATGAAATTACCAAAAAGGCGATTAATGCTGCAAACTGTGCATGCATGTATGTATGCATTACATTTCAGAAAATCTCTCAAATGCATACTAAAATATAGGCTCTCGTGCAATTCCAGATCACAATAAGGCGCAAGCTGATATGTATTTGAATTTGTAATTTAATGCACAAGTAAATGTGAGCACAGTGCACTTATACTAGAAAACATGTGCTATTTTTTTCATTCATTTAAAAGTACAAACAAAAATGAAACCATTTAAATGCATAAAACAACTAATTTTACAATCTGGCATTTATGTGCTGTTGTCTTAAGTCCTTTTTTTTCCACTAACTGCATGTCTCATCCATGAGTAGCCTATGTAGTGTTAGAGAACAAGTTTTTTGGGGTTTTGAGAGCCAGAACCAATCCGACAGAGCAATTAAGCTATAGTGAGCCCCTTTATTAAAAAACCTGGAGGTGAGGAATAATACAAAAATGTTCATATTTACTCAGTACTTGATATAATAATTTACAAATATCTCAACTACAATTAAGTAGAAATTACTTGTATTCAGCTGTGTTTTGGGCACTAAAATAGTTTATAGTCAACCACATTTTTATATTGAATTAATGAAGATTTCTGTGCCACCTCAGGCTGGTTGCTGGCCCCTCCTGGCCACCCCTATGAAAAACATCATCTCTGGACTCCTGCCACTGCCGTGCAGCGAACGATCACATCATCAGTGTGATTCTAAACATTTAAACCTGCATTCGCACTGCCGCTGACCTAAAGAGAGCAGCTGTCATGTATATGAATGAAACAGCTTCACAGTCTTTTCAACCACACAGTATCATTATTTCTGTGTTACAAACATTCAAATTACAGAAGCACTGTTATAAAAGTTTATAGTTTCAGATATAAACTCGTAAATAATGTACGGTAATGATATGTACGCGTAGAGTAAATCGAATATGAAATAGAGTACAACGCCATTGGCAAAAAAGTGTCTGTTAAAATGTATTTTGAAAGTAATTTTCTTAAAGTACTTCAAATGAAGATGTGAGAGAGAGAACACAATCTTTGAGAAAAAAATAAAAAATAAAATTTATCCAGAATATGCAGTTCTTAGCTCGTCCAGTTGTTATGTAGTGTTCATGGTTTTCGGCTCAAAAATGGTTTTATCATGATAAATGTTTGATATCATTATTTAAAATGTATTTTGGTCTAAGCAGAATTGAATCATATTTAATTTGTTAGAGATTCAACAATTGAAAATTGCAAAAGAGTCTTCAGGTTAATCTCGACGATTTCATCGGTCCAGTAATGAAACGTTAGATTAATCGATTATCAAAATAAAGCCCTACCAATTGAAATTTGGCAGTCACTGTGCGTTCGTGAACGCGAAAATGCAAACGGTAATGATTTGCAATTTCATTTGGATTATGTCAATTTATGTATCCAATTGAAAACAATTGAAAATACAATTTGCAATTCTATTTGTTCCGGAAAATCGTTCCAATACAAGTGTGTTCTGCTTGTTCTTACGTATTTATTTGCTTTAAATGTTTGACCAGTAGATATCTCAATCAATTTGAAATGGTGAATGACTGGGATTGAACCTTTTATAAACAATTCTTCAAAAAGGTTCAAGGTTTCAAGGATTTGTCACATAATAAATTAACAGGGTAAATAAAAGTGAAATGTAAATCAAATCAGGTCCGCTCATGGACAATAATTGTTCAAAGAATAAAAATCCATGTTACACAACACAAGCATATATATATATATAGGTCTATAAAAAGTGCAAAACAAATAAGATGCAAAAACAAATGTGCCATTTGGATTAAACAGCTGGGACTTATAAATAGTAATATGAAAAAGAGGGATGTGCAATTTGCGGGTTGAAAGTTTACACTTACGGATGATGAGTGAATGTTTTTACAAGTGTGTTCTGTTATTGAGTTTGTGTTAAGGAGCCTTGGCCTGGGGGAAGAAGCTCCTCCTCAGTGTGTTTTTGCCATATGCTTGAAACGCTTGCCATTTTATGAAGCAACCGGAAAAAGAATAAGTCCTTGAGGATTTTGCTCTGCTTTTAGAATTAAAAAAGCAATATATATCTCAAAATATGTTGTCTGACATGTCAGCACATGGTCAAGTTTCCAATTTGTGTAAACAATATTTCAAACTTTTTTGTAGCTTACATTAAATCACATCAGTTCACCTCAGTCTGTTCTTTTCATGACTATGACTCATGTTGCACAATAAATAAATACAACACATGTGGACTACTTTTATGATACTTTAATGGTGTTTTTTGGTCTTTTTAGGAGATGAACAGACGTGGCTCTCATATGGACAATAGCTACACGAAAATACTTGAAAACTGTTTTCAATAAAAACAGTAACAATATACAGATTCTGAATTACATGAAGGTGAGTAAATGATCACAGAATTGTTTTAATATTTTGGATTGACTATTCCTTTAACTTTCCACACACTAGAAGCAGATGTCTAAATCTCAGATGAAGTTGCTTGACATTGAGTAGCAAATAAGTCTTTCCACTGTCCAAATCTTCTAAAACCAATTTGACCACAGATCATAACCTTGGTACTCTCTTTGAATTTCTGTCAAAAGACTGACATTCTTGGTAAGAAATGCTTACAGCCCTCCCGCCGCATCTTCCAGGGGCTGTTTTTCCATTCTGTAATTTATGAGGTTTCAGGCTGATTTGCCTCCTGCTGCGGGCTTATGGGACCTCTGGCCCTTTAAATTATCTGTGAATGTAGTGAAAAGACATCGCTGGGCGAAAATTAAGAGCATTAGCAATGGAAGAGAAGACTAGGCCGTGACCCTCAACAACAGATAGACAGAAGGAGACATTTTTAGCTTCATCAGTCTATGCAAAGAAATTAGTTTGGGTCTCTGGAAGCATCTTGCTGACACTCCCAATTTAGTAAATCCTTCTTAAGTACATTAATTCCATGTATTAAAGATGGCAACATCTGGTTCTGCGTTAATTACACATCACAGGGATCAAAAGATCCTATGGTTGATGGACGTGGCGGTTGAGTAGGACAGGATCACGTTATCCAGGAACATGTGGAGATACCAACTTAAGGAGATCACTAGAATGCCGCTCAATCATGTGCCCTATTAAAGCACATCGTCATTATGTAGGCACGAAAGAAGAACAAAACCATTTTCAGAATAAATGGCTGCCATGCTTGTGTCAATAGCTGTGTGCCATGTTATCTTCAAAAAAGCACATGCTGGAGGCTCAAACGTCTCTGAAAAACAAATGAAAAGAAGATAAATACAAATTCATAGACAATGTTTATGAAGTAATAGCTATTGTAGATAATAAAAAGTTCTCTGTGTCCAGTTTTTGCTAATAAAATGTTTAACTGAAGTTTTCCTCTAGTTAGACTCTTATTGTTGCAGTCTATGAGAGTAACTACTTGAGGTTTTGATAAGTGTGGCTTGTTTTTATGATGAACACTAACAAAAATAAGAAAATCTGTGGATATCCACTGTAAGCTCCTACAGTGGAATACATTTCAAAGAGTATCTGTCCTCCACATAACCTTAAAACTCAAAATATTGTGTTGTTAGAAGACTCATGAAATTAATATCTGCACTAGCTCTACTAATATAAAGGATTATTTATAATATACAGCATCAGGATAAGGTCACTGGTGTAGCACATTGTCAGCAATTTTGTGAAAATATTATACACTCACCGGCCACTTTATTAGGTACACCTGTTCAATTGCTTGGTAACACAACTTGCTAATCAGCCAATCACATGGCAGCAACTCAATGCATTTAGGCATCAAGATGTGGTGAAGACAACCTGCTGAAGTTCAAACCGAGCATCAGAATGGGGAAGAAAGGGGATTTAAGTGACTTTGAACTTGGAATGGTTGTTGGTGCCAGACGGGCTGGTCTGAGTATTTTAAAAACTGCTGATCTTTTTATGCACAACCATCTCTAGGGTTTACAGAGAATGGTCCGAAAAAGAGAAAATATCCAGTGAACGGCAGTTGTGTGGACGAAAATGCCTTGTTGATGTCAGAGGTCAGAGGAGAATGGGCAGACTGTTAAAGATGATAGAAAGGCAACAGTAACTCAAATAACCACTCGTTACAACCAAGGTATGGAGAATACCATCTCTGAACGCACAAAACGTTGAACCCTGAAGCAGATGGGCTACAGCAGCAGAAGACCACACCGGGTGCCGCTCCAGTCAGCTAAGCACGGAAAACGGAGGCTACAATTCGCACAGGCTCACCAACATTAGACAATAGAAGATTGGAAAAACGTTGCCTGATCTGATGAGACTCAATTTCTGCTGCAACATTCAGATGGTAGGGTCAGAATTTGGTGTAAAGAACATGAAAGCATGGATCCATCATGCCTTGTCTCAACGGTTCAGGCTGGTGGGTGGTGGTGTAATGGTGTGGGGGATATTTTCTTGGCACATTTTGGGCCCCTTAGTACCAATTGAGCATTGTTTAAACGCCACAGCCTACCTGAGTATTGTTGCTGGCCATGTCCATCCCTTTATGACTACAGTGTACCCATCTTCTGATGGCTACTTCCAGCAGCATAATGCACCATGTCACAAAGCTCAAATCATCTCAGACTGGTTTCTTGAACATGACAATGAGTTCACTTTACTCAAATGGCCTCCACAGTCACCAGATCTCAATCCAATAGAGCACCTTTGGGATGTGGTGGAACGGGAGATTCGCATCATGGATGTGCAACCGACAAATCTGCAGCAACTGCGTGATGCTATCATGTCAATATGGACCAAAATCTCTGAGGAATGTTTACAACACCTTGTTGAATCTATGCCACAAAGAATTAAGACAGTTCTGAGGCAAAAGGGGGTCCAACCCGGTACTAGGAAGGCGTACCTAATAAAGTGGCCAGTGAGTGTATGTGTGTGTGTATGTATGTGTGTATATATATATATTATGCCTACAATACTCTTAAAAAGTTTAGGGATGGTTAGATTTTTTTATGTTCTGTCTCTTATGCTGATGAAAAATACAGTAAAAACTGTAATAGTGTGAAATATATTACAATTTAAACTAACTGTTTTCTATTTTAATATGTCTTAAAATGTAATGTATTCTTGTGATGACAAAGCTGAACTTTCAGCAACTCTTTTCCAGTCTTAAAGGTCACATGACTCTTCAGAAATCACTCCAATATACTGATTTGGTGCAAAAAAGTGTCTTGTTATTATCAGTGTTGTAACAATGTAGAAGTAGTACTTACTGTTATCAGTTTAATGCATCATTGCTAAATAGTAAACAACATTTTTTTTAAATAAGGAATAAATCCTGACCTCAAATTTTAATATAAATAAACACAACAAATGCTTTTGACAGCTTAAAAATGTTTACAACAATAAAAGTAATTTAGCTGTGCCTGCACAATAGAGCATTCTTGCCGTGCATGTATTGAAAATGACCTTAAGAAAGATAAACGGCTTGTTCTTTGGTACGTCAGGGTGAACATTGGATTTCTGTGTTATTTTACAGACAATGCTGGATTTATCTGGCATTTCAAACACATGTGGGTTAATTCTATGGCATTTTAGAGACACAGACCCTTGTATTTCAGTACAAAGAAATAAAGCCGGATTTCTCTTTCAGGCGATATTAAAGCATGCGCATGTGATACTTTGTCCCTTGGGATGAATGGTGAAGTGTATGATTTTAGTTATGATCGACTTGGAATTCTCTGCCAATACGATAGCCTACAACATATTCCATTATAGGATACAGCAAAATGGTGAATCATTATAGAATTAACTTTCTGTAAATGCAGGAGTTAATGCTTTTGTGCAGTGGGAGGAAATACAGCAAATCTCAGCAAATCTAACCTGTCCAGCTGACAACACCTTCACTATTATAAATGGTTCATTGATAATGACTGTAGATGTGCCTGAATCTCAAGTCTAATTATGTGAGCATAAAATGGCAGGTCATTCATCCATCTTCATTTAGCTTTGAGAAAACACAAAATGTCCATCACGCTGACTGTGCTCTAAGTCTTTTTTAATCACAGTGTAAATGGACTATAGTTGTTTATCTACCATCTAACACCCCTATTTCTGTATCTTGCTCTCTCTCTTTCTCTTTTTTATGTATTTTTTTTTATAAATGTCAGTCTGCTGCTCAACATCAAATCAAAGAGCTCTACTTGCAACTCTGGCTTCAAAAAAACATTAAAAAAGAGTTGGACTTCACAAGGATCCAAAGTCAACCTTTGGGGAAACGCAATCTGTATGGTTTGTGCTAAAATAAACATTAAAACATGTCTAAATCGTTTTTTTTTTTTTTTTTTTTAGGAGTAGGCTAAGGTAGAGGGGGGAAAAAGGCTCTTTTCTGCCACACACACACACACACACACACAACAGTGGCCAGTGCTTGAAATTTCAAAGCAGTATTATTAGGCAATACATTGCTGTAGAGACCTTAATATTGTGGCTAATATTGACTAATTTGTTGTTCAATTAAATATAATAACTATAATTTAGAATATAGGAATACATGCAATCTGCAGTAATAGGGACACAGATATGTATGACAGACACAGTTTATGGCTGGCATTAGTTAAGACCTGAGGTTGCAGACAGGGCACAGTTGTGGGGTTGATGGCAGGCTGGGCCGGATCTGGGCATCACAGGAACTAGAGACCCCTGAGATGTGTGACCCAATGTGAGGGTGGGGAAAATTAATTAAGAGGAGTTACAATAGGAAGCAATTTCCATCAAATAGAACTAGTGCAGTGTGGGAATTTATATTAATATCTAAAATTAACCTTTTGTATTCCATAGGAGAAATAACTCAAATTTGGAATGACATGAAGGTGAGTGAATGGTAACAGAATTTTCATTCATTATTTCAATTAACTCAAACTGAACAAAATGCTAACTTGATTATTTATGAAACTTTATTTGTTCAAGTTATTAATAATCCGTTTATTATAATAATCAGGTTATTATATGAGTGACATGAAACAAACAGTCAAACTATTCAGGTTAGTCTATTCAAACATGGATTTATTACCAGCTTAGGAATTGGAGTTAAAATGAATTCATCTGATTGTGCTACCAAGATGGACACATTTTTAAGAACTTGTATTCTGGCTGCACAAACTCCCAAGTGTCATTTGAGGAAAGACATGGTGAGTGACAAGAATAATAAGAGACTGCAGAAACATCCGATAGAAAAAAAATATATAAAATGTGACTGATAAAAAAATTACCTTGTGCTGCGATTGTGTGGTTTCTGAGAGGTAGAGGAAAGAGCATGATAATTAAATGCAATCTCTGCGAGAGGAAAAATGTCATCATAATTGGTGTGTTAGACTGCCAACATCTTTTTATTTGCCCATCATAGTTAATTAGGTCTAATTATATGTGGTAAAATGTAACTTTTAAATTACACTTTTAAGCCTGAAACATCATCCTTCCACAGAATAAAACATCTAAAGTGTCAAAAGAAATTCTTAGAAGGATTATGTGTATTCAGGCTGCTTCGCCTGTTTGTGTGTGGTGTGTGAACACATTTATGGATGGCCATATGTCTTTCAAGTTTGCACATGGTAGTGCTCCTCTGTGACGATGTTCTTTAAAATATATATAGCCATCCTTGTGTCACTCACAAATGCCTGGTCACACTTGATTTGCCATACCGTATGTCACAAAAAAAAACACGTTAAATAGGATGAAAGATGTGGAACAGAATGATTGCAGTAATACCATTTTAATATTTATGTTTTATTAATATATTTATCCGTGCGATTCATACAGAGACAAAAACATGAATAATAAAAAACAAAACAGAACCACACAGACAAAAAAAAACATTATAAAATCTTACATATTACATATAAATAGAATTATAATAAATATATAAATTATAAATTTTTTGAACAGTAAACTGATGTTCAGTGTCGTTAATATTCTTATCTGCACATTTTCTAATTAAGATTTTTCTATTTTACTATACCAATACTTTCATTCATAAATTATTTATGACTCACGAAGCATCAGCTCATTATCATCATTCCTCCTAGTTTTCCGGCCCTCCCTTACGGCCAATCACCAGCTCAGTGGCTCAGTGGCTCAGTGACGGTGTCACTGATGTCGCGCCCATGTTTCTGTTCAGTTAACACATGCTAGGATCAATGGATAGACAGTGAATGAGGCTTTAAGAAGGAGCTTTCAGCTGCAGATGCTCACTGCAGGCTTGTTAATGGCTTATTGATGAATGTGTCTCCTCTTCAGCCTCCGCTCTCTGGCTCTGTCTCTAAGCATATAGGCCGTTAGGACACGGGGCCACTGACGCCTGACGTGCCGAGAATGAGTTCAACATTTGACAAGCAATGTGGTGTGAAACAATGCAACATGATTTAAGAGGGAAGCTCGCAAAACCATGATGTAGTGACACTCAAATGTCGAGAAGCAGTAACAGTACTTTCTTTTCTTTTATTATTATTATTATATTTATGTTCTTTTGTGCCTTTTATTTTTAGAGGACAGTGGAGAGATGACAGGAAAGTATTGGGTAGAGAGAGGTGAGCAGGATCAGCAAAGGACCTCAAGGCGGGAATCGAACTCGGGTCGCTATGAGCGCAGTTGAGCAACATGTCGACGCACTAATCACAAGGCTATCAGCGCCGACAGTAACAGTATTTTCTGGTTGTGGATATTACACCGATGTGAACTTGACACCAGTTTGTTAAAAGTAATCATTTGGTTTGATATTCCACTGGGAGTTGGTCTTCATTATATCTATTTTCTGTTTCTGTTCTGTATTTTTTATGTATTTAGTCATTTTAAAGTACTCAGCTAACAACTGTTGTTAGAGTGTTGTCATTTTTGCTACAATTTTTCATTTAATTGTGAAATTGTACCTAATTAACCTATATATATATATTTAAATGTGAAACCCTCATAGAGGTTACAAGATAAGACCAGGCAGATAGAAGGGTAAAAAAACTAAATAAATAAATAACATCTAAAAATAAAATTAATAATACTAAAATTAATTACATAAATGTAATAATATAAATTAGATTATTTAAAAGGATATTTATAAATTAAGGTCTTGCATAGCACTTTCAAACTATGGATCTTTGCTCTTTCTCTTCATAAAAATGGTTATATTTAGCACCAAAAAGGTTTCTGCTATTGTTCACAATCCAAAGAACCTTTATTTGGTAATACTGGTTATAAGAATTGTAATTAAGCATGTATGAGGTTTTTGTCCTTTATTTGAATATATTTTTTATTTTATGTTGTGTGATTCAGTGGTTCTTAATTGGTTTTGCCTTAGGACTCAGAGTTTGGACATGAAGTATACATTTTTCTCATAGTTTATAGTTTCTTTATGCATTTTTTATGAATTATGAATTGTTTAAATCAAACAATATGGAAAAAACACAATTTTTTTCAATGTGCCCTGAATTCCAATGGTTTTAATCCTCTTAGAAACCAATAATTCACAACAAAAAAAAACCCTGCTTCTTACTCAAATTGAACCTGTAATTTGCATTTAGCATTGTTTTTGCCTGCTGTTTGTGACCCTGTCAAAACCACTAAACTACTGTTTTAAATCGTGAAATTTACGTAAAAATACTTTGATGATTTACAGTATGTAGTGACTTGGCAACTCTCAGTTCAACATCTTAAAGTACAGTTGATCATAAATCAATGACTTTCGTCCACCTCTGCATTTTGGGCCATATAGTCCAGCATGTAGGAAGTTTCTATGGCCTGTATTCTATTTCACGATTTTATGCTTCAGGCAAGCATAGGCATAGGCATAGAAAACACTCTGAACTGGTCTGTGATACTCAGAAACCCTCAATCACAGCGTCTCATTCTCATTAGTCTCATATCTACACTGTCTGTGTGTCTCAGCGTCCTGTTTAAAGCCCCTTTTATGTGACTTGTATGGTGAGCATTTGGCTGTGACAAAGTATTCATTCCACTTATAATCATTAATGATGTTATCTGGAGAGTTACAAAGTGTTGTGTCTATCAGAGGCAGACAAGCTTGAAATTGAGAGGTTTTCCTCTTCATCATGGATCTTTTAAGCATAATAAGCATAATAACTTCATTTGGAAAAACAACTGTTGAATCTATTACGACCAAATATGCATTTGGCTCTGTCTGTTTCAATCAGTCCTTCAGGAAATGAAAGAAGTCATTCAAAATATGTTCATAGATAATTGGAATGGTTGTCATGGTGTATATTGTTATTCAGAAGGATTGCAAAATCAAAAAGCATTAATGTGATTTATTTCAGAGATCAACATTAGTGTGTCCCGATAGAAGTGGACCACGCAGTCATGTATAAAGAACACATTCTGTCTTTTAAGTCGCCATTTGAAATTGTTACTTGAAATCGTTCCTGTTTTATATATTCTCTTTTCCCCTCTTATTTATGTTCTATATAGATCACAAGACATCCATGAAACAGAATGACAAGGAGCCCAGCAGATTTGCTTGAGATACATTAAATGTTTAGATCCTAAAAGAAGCATGGCTATTCAGCTGACTGAACTAGCGGGACGTCAAAATGTCATTTTTTCAGACATTATTACAGAGTCAGTGCTGAGTGTTATCAGTTCAGATTCAGCTGCAAACCTTGCAGTCTGGGAACTCTATGAATAAGCCTTTGTTATCAAAGTAAAAGGGGATTGTTTGCACTCAACGACTTTTCTTTTTGCTAAATTCCTTCACCTTTAAGCACAACTGAAGTGCGATCAGGAATTTGGCATAAAAATCATAAAATGAGTATTCCCCCCAAAACGAAATAAAACAAAAAGTGCACTTGTCAGAGAAGTTTGTTTGTGCATTGTGGAGAGAAACTTCTGCTTCTAAGTTTTGTATGGCATAAATGACCAAGCATTTCATCCACCGGGACTTGATGTAGCTGAGACCTTGTACTTTGATCTTGACATTTTTGCTGGGCTCTACTAACATTATATGAGCCTACAAAAATGAATTTGGATTCATCAGTTTTGAAATTGGCAATTGACAGAATTAGCTCAAATTAATGCTGTTCTTTCCAGATTTGTATGAAGTGGCTCATTGCCATGGCTCTGCTCCTCTCTGCGTTAATGCAACAGCTTTTTTTCCATGACAGTGTCTGCAACATCTCCTTAGATAAACAAACATCACTAAGCTGCCGGTAAACAGAACCATAGCCATGCTTTACCTAAGCATACACCAAGCCTCTCCTCCAGAATCTCATTCTCTCTGCAGGGAGTATGTGTTATGTCAAGGTGAAATGGAGGTATTTTTAAAGTCGCATACATTTTTCCTGCCACCGATTTTTTTTTGTGTGAATTTATGCACTTGACGCAATGAGTAAATAAAAAATATTTATAGAAATGCCATGCAGTATGTTAAATTGGCGGGGTTTGTGGTTTAAGCTAATGATTCCAGTATCATGTTCTGACCCATGCAGAGTTATGAGTCACACCTGTCAACAGGGACCACAAAAATTGTGTTTTTACTCACTTAAAGTTCTACACGCTAATGTATCATTATGAAGAGGTGTTGTATTTTCCCGAACACCAAGTGGACCTTAAGGGAGCAATTTAATGAATGTAGCTTGATGTAATGGCTCAACTAGATGTAGGTCTTTGGAGAGTTTTAGGTTACATTACGTTTCTAGAATTAGATAAACAACCTGAAAAGGGAGATGGCTCAGTGACCAAAACAGTGAAGAAGAAGAAAATGGACGGGACGGATAGATAGATAGATAGATAGATAGATAGATAGATAGATAGATAGATAGATAGATAGATAGATAGATAGATAGATAGATAGATAGATAGATAGATAGATAGATAGATAGATAGATAGATAGATAAAATATATTTGACTCGATTTTTACTTATCTGATTGATTTGCCATTTTTACTCTACAATTTGAATAAAAATGTAAAATGATTTGGGAATAATCTAAATATCACCTTGCGCTTTATTAGAAGCAAAAACAAATGACTTTTTTTTCCAAAGGAGTTTGCATGCAATGTTACAAGTGTCCTAATTTCCTAAATATTTAAAACTATATATATTTAAATATATAGAAATATTTTATGGTGTCCTTGTTACACATGTTATATGTTCATACTATAATAGTAACAAGAAGTTATGAATTATTACATGCAAGTATACCTAAACCAAAACCCTAATCCTAAACCTAACCATATAGTACACTCTTAAAAATAAAGGTTATTTATTGGCATCAATGGTTCCACAAAGAACCTTTACCTCCCATGGAAACTTTTAATTCCACAAAAGGTTCTTTGGGGAACCAAAACTTGTTCTTCTATGGCAGGGGTTTTCAAACTTTTTTGTCAGGCGAACCCCTTTGACCTAAATTATTTACTTGAAGTACCCCCTGAGATTTTAAGTAAATATTTCAATAAATTGAATGGCACATTTGCATGTTTAACTTTAAAAAACATTTATGTCTTATCAGTTTTAAGTGTCAGTAGTATTTACATAGCTAATGTTATTATTACACTCAACACATTATAAAATTCATATCTCTAATTTACAATGTAATTATTACAGAATCTTTTTTAAAACAGGTTTTCCCAAAAATATATTTGTAATATATTTAAGATTTTACATTTACATCACATTTTTATAAATCTGTAACATTTCTTTGCAAATTTGTTTTAATTTAATTTACTTTTTTATTATTAATTTGTTAATTGTAAATGTACCAACTCACGGACCCCCTGCAATTCCCTCACGAACCACCAGGGGTCATGAACCCCCCCTTTGGGGAAACCTGTATGGCATCGCTGTGAAAAGGTTCATTTTGGAACGTTTATTTTTTAGAGTGTAAGTACATGTTAATTGATATTACTCAGTAATTAAATATATTACAAGGACATCTTAAAATAAAGTGTAACCGATATTTTCTTAAACATTTTAAATCATCACTTATCCTTGTACATTTTTCAAAATCACAAAAAAATAAGTCATATCAAGCTGAAATGGTAGAAAAAAATACAGATTTTTAATGTGGTTTCCATATACTTCAGGACCCCACTGTTTACGTGTGGCTGCTCAAGAATCAATAGGCTACCTATGACTGAACTGATGATGGGCATTGGTTTCTACCTGCCGCGATGCACTGCTGCTGGTAGGTTGGGCTGGTTGGGCGCATTTGAAGGAGTGCTGCATTGAGGCAGCTGCTTCCAGCTCCTCAACAGATCCCGTCTGTGGCAGACAGTGAGCGAGTGAGTAGTGAGCGAGCTCGTGCGCGCCAGCGACTGACACGCGCGGAGAGGGAGAACCAGCGTCCAGCGTCTGTTCAACTCACTTCGAGCACTGGCCGCTGTCCATCAGGACCTGCTCAAAATGATCCGGACCGTCCTCTGTTTCCTCGGATTGCTCGTCGGTGGCAGTCAAGGTATGGACGCGTGATTGTGAGAAGTGTGAGAAAATACACTTGCTCTAAGCCAGCATTGCACTGAAGGGGTCTATCTGAATGAGGGGGACGTACGAGGAGTGGGGCGGATTTGTTGTGTGCTGCTTTGCAGTTTGGACACGTCCCTTTGGAGAAAACATTTATTTTGATAGATTAAGCTTACCTTTTATTAACAGCTCTCTGTTTGCACTTGTTATCGTAGACTCGTGATAATTCTTGCAGACGGTTCTCGAGGTGGTCTGGAGGAGATGTAGCGTTTTCTAGATTAAGATATGGATTGCATTTGATCGTAATCTCAGAAAAAAGCAACTTTTTTTGCATTTTCATATACGGAACGCGTTGTATCGCAATTTACGTGGGGAACAAATTCAAAATGACTGGTTTTGTAGCTATCTATTTCCATAATATAGCCTAGATGGGCTATAGCCTAAGTACATGAATGATAGAAGTAGCCTACATGAAGTATATATACACATAGCCTACACAGAGACAATTTAAATTGTATTTATTTATTTTAAAAAAATATGAATAATTTAATATAAAAATTATGGTACATGAATCAGAGTTATTTCCTTTAAGCTAACCAAAATAAAGTTTGCGTTTATGGGGCATTTGTGCAGATGTCAATCATAAACACACATCAGTGCATGTATGTAGTTTAAAACACTGCTCCGGTGACTCAAGTGCGTCTTTGAACTCGAGCGTCAGCTGCCAAAGTCTTGTGAAGCGTGTGTGTATTTTAGAGGCTGGTACTTCCCACGCGACGGCAGGTGGGGGTAGAGCGCTACATATTAACCCATTTAGAAAGCGCGACCACCATCAACAAGCACTATCGATGTGTGCCAAGTCTGCCAACTTGCCAAGACAGAAATGGAATGAACTTAGTGGGAAATCGTTGGATGGCGGAGCGTTCCTCGGATCTAAATGACGGTTAGTCTTCATCCAACTTCAGAGACCTCCCTTTTGTTTACACAATGCAGGGTTGAGTCAGAGCGAGGCTAGCTGACACGCTAGTCAACCGATAAACAATTAAACTACTGTAAATTTCACTATCTAAAACATTACAATTTATGAGTACATTTTTCATATGGTATTAGCCACTACAGTTTTCACAATAAGTGCTGAAATGGCCATAAAGTGTCTTGATGTTTTTGGAGGAGTCATCCCAGTATGACTGAAGTGTGTTCAATTGATTGGTTTTTTATTTATTTATTTTATTTATTTATTTATATTTTTAAGGGGATATTGGAATGCAGGTCCAGCATAACCTAAAATGAACACAATTGCTGCCTTCAAAGGGGGTTTTGAGCACATGTAAACTACTTTTTACAAGCAGGAAAATAAATAATTAAAATTAATAATAATAGTAAAATAAAAAAAAAATTATATAAGGGTGAATTTTGGTAATACCAAAGCGCCATATATGAAGGAAGTTAATACAAAGTGCAATTTAAAATTAAATATGACCAAAATTATACAAAACTGAAATTAATTTGTGTTTTGTTAAAAGTGGTGGTTTGTTAACAAATCCTTTCCACTCTCTACAGAACAAGTAAATAGCTTTTAGTGCATCCTGTGAACTGTGTCTTGCAGCTAGCGGTTGGACTTGGTGAAGGAACATGCACATGAATGAACTGGGATAAATTGTTCTTGAGTGCAGTGAATTAATCAATCATCTCAGTTGATTAATTGCTGACAGACTCGAGGCATATTTTTCCTTCAGTTTGTTATGTGTTGTAGAATTAAGAATGCTGTAAAAATGGCTTATAACAATATATAATTGAAACTATAATATACTATTGTTATTGTTATGCTGTCTTTTATGTATTGATACAAGGATAATAAGACTTTACTCAAGAACAACTATTAACAAAGTCCCTTTTACACTGGCAGTGATTAAATAACCTGAAGCTGCAGATTTTCACAGTGTATTGTAGTGGTTGTTCCCATTTTTCCCGTTATCAGGTGCTGGATTACTTGCTGGGCCCCCAACATTAGTCGCTGGATCTGTTGCTGCTCTTTTGCATAAATCGATTCATGCTCTCTTTTTGAAAATTAATAACCTCCGGTTGCTGGGTCACTGACAATTGCTGTCAGTGTAAAAAACCTTTGAATGATTCAATAACTCATTTATAACACTAAAGACACTTAACTTGTCTCCACCAACCTGCAGATAGCGCCACTTAATGAATCTTTTTTTTTTCGTAAAAAAAATTCAAATCACTGACGTTAATTAAAATCTCCACTGCTAGTTTTAATGTAATGAACATTTTTTTTACCCCAAGCAAGGTTGTGTCGGATACATGTACTCTATTTATTAAGAACTTTATTAAGAATACATTAAGAATCTGCACACCAACTGCTTTTAATTTGAGCCCAGTACCTCACAAGCAGTCACATTATGTGACTACAACCACATCCCACTGAGACGCCTTTGTTAATTAGTGCCTCTCTTGTTGTCTTAGGAAGTTTTTTGTGACTGACAGTTGCAGTGAACCTTGGCTTGTTCATCAGTTTATCATCAGTGAAATCTCCTGATGATATAGGCTTGTTAGAGTGAGCGTGTGATGTCAGTTATACTGTAATTTAGCCTGGTGTTCTCTCATGAATTTCATCACGGCGCAACACCTGCCGCTTGGATGGTGCACCTCCAGGGCTGTTGCTAAATTTTGTGTGGCCTGGGAATATTTTTTATAGCTGATAGTCTCAAAAAAGGCTGTACTGTCTTTTGACTTGCTTTTTTTTGCAGGATTGTTGGATTGTCTTCAGAGAGGAAGAGCAATTTGCTGTGCTGATATCCATTAGTACTCTAGCTCTTGGCTCTCAGGTCTGTGTTATTGTAGGTTGGATTATAGCAGTGTGTGTGTGTGTGTGTGTGTGTGTGTGTGTGTGTGTGGTGGTGTTGTGTTGTGTGTGTGGTGTGTGTGTGTGTTTGTGGTGTGTGTGTGTGTGTGTGGTGTGTGTGTGTATGTGTGTGTGTGTGTGTGTGTGTGGTGTGTGTATGAGTTTTTTTTGAGGAAATTGTGTGTGTGTGTGTGTGTGGTGCAATGTGTGTGTGTGTGTGTGTGTGTGTGTGTGTGTGTGTGTGTGTGTATTGTGTGTGTGTGTGTGTGTGTGTGTGTGTTGTAGTGAGTGTGTGTGTGTGTGTGTGTGTGTGTGTGTGTGTGTAGCTTCATTGAAGCTCCCGGTGATAAATTGTGTGCAGTGCTGGTCTCAGTGGACATAGTCCTTCGAGGTGTAAAGTGCTATAATGAAGGGATTCCTTCCAAATCTCCCAATGAATGAACAGTGGAGCATTAATAGATTTATGCCCTGGAATTGTACACCCTATGTGTGTGTGTGAATGTGTAGTGGTTTGGTTAGAACGCTGTAACATCCTCTCTGAGGATATCTCTGTGGTATGTGGTTGTAAATGAGTGAAATGAAAGCGTGTGTGATTGTGGGTCAGGATTTGCCTACACTGTGGTGACCAAATGTACTCGCTGGCAGTAAAACCTGAATAGAGCATGGCCTCCTCCATTGGGAAAACAGAATGCATACTAAATTCATATACATACTAAAACAACAAACTAAATAATGAGAGTTTAAAAATGCAGATAGCATTCTGTGAGGGGTGATAAAAGGGATAGAAAATAACATTAGATAAATACAAACACAGTCAAAGTCAATGGAAGTAAAAAAGGAGCCTTTCGATTATTTAGCTGTACTGAATTATTGTGATTTTGAGTTGTCAGCCAGTTAATGATACCTTTCTCAAGTAAGTGTGACAGTGTTCACTGCTTCAAAATATTGACAGCTGTTCTGAGTCTAATGGCTAATGTTTCAAATCATACTTTGAAGTTTATTTATTTGTTATTGATTTTTTTCACCAAAGAATTCTGAAAAAATAGTTTTCCCCCCAAATAACAAGAATTACAACTATTTCAATGGTGATAAGAATAATAAATGTTTCTCAAGCACCAAATCAGCATATTAAAATGATTTCTGAAGGATCATGTGACACTAATGACTGGAGTAATGGCTGCTGAAAGTTATTTTACACAGGAATAAAATACATTATTTTAAAATAGAAACAGTTATTTAAAATTATTTGACAGGTAGTATATATTTAAATTTATATATAAAACAATTATAACACTATAAGTTCATGCATATTTACTTTGTTTTAAAGACATTATCTAGAAATTATAAATTAAATGTGTATTGGGTGCATCTTTTTCCTGTCCACTAAAGTAATTCTAGATGTATAAAATTAAAGAGAAACATTTTTGATTTGAAAAAAAAAAAAGTATTTTACTTTGTAAAATAAATATATTTCCAAAGCACGTTTACAGTTAACTTTGACGGTTTAACCCGAACTTTATCCTGCTTTAGAAAACCTACCAACTCTTTATTTTATTTTATATTAACAATCATTTTTGTCCATTTAGAACATATTGAAACATTTAGTGCATTTAGACACCTAAACAACTTATAGGAAGGCCCTTATATACTTAAATAGATCTTGTGATATTGTTGCGCTGTCAATAACAGAATGACTATTGGGGATTCTTAAGATATTCCTGCTGATAATTCAAATGATAGGAATTCTCTTTTCTTTGCATGCACTCTCAAAGATAATGACAGGGTTCTGCAGTATTGTATATCACCAGTTCTGGCAAACTTATAAATTACAGTGTTGCTCTTAGCCCTCCTGTGGTTCAGGGGATGACATATCTAAAACGCTGTCATTTCTCTTTACATTCTTCCAGCCATGTTGTCTGTGTTTTTATACCATGTAACAGAGCTTGTAGCATGCTATAAAAAGGCTAAAACACCAAGCTGTTCTTATAAGAACACGCTGGTGTGTGACTTCTCTTGGTGCAGAAATTGATCGTATTATGCGATTAATTGAGTGAATAGAGTGCCACACAAGCCTGTATGGAAATGAAATAGCCCCCCGCGGGAGTTCTATATGAAAATCAATTTAAAAAGTATTAAGAGTCAGCATGCTGCTCCATAGAATAGAGTGCAATTTCACTGTTAGTGAAATGATGTTCATTTTAATGGGTGTTCTCTCTCGATTGTTCTATAGATACCCACCAGTACTCCCTCCTATTAAAACTAGTTGTGCTTTCATCTTGTGCCACTTTCAACTATGATTATGATGGTTTAAACTCACAGAATGGTTCAGTTTGCTCTCTTGATTATTTATACCAATGTTATTGTTTATTGTATGAATGCTATTTTATTTGAAATGCCCAAACTCAAACTCACACCTCTTACAAAGTAGTTTGCTTCTGTTTAAATATTTAGATGTAGTGAACTTATGGAATATGTAATTTCAGTCCGTTTTTGCAGGTGCGAGATTGCAGCCGTATTGATCTGGTAAACCAGTGATCGTTTGATGATCTAGCTTTATGGACATGTGGTAAAATAGTCCACTATTATGCTTTGCTCAATGTTTTCTACATCTGTAACATTGAGTGAGTCTGAATCTAAGACCACCAGTGCATTTAAGAAATGGCTTGGTTCTCAGACTTGGACATTTTGGAGATAATTGGTTCTAGTGGTCAGATACGAGAGTAAAGAGACTCTGGAGAGCTGTCTGCCGTTTTTTTTCCCAGCGGCGCAGGGCTGGCAGCAAACACCCTCTTCACAAGTGTAGACCACATTTAGATTAGAGGACAGTGATGAATTGAGACCATAAAAAGTTAGAGAATAAAAAATGAGCATAGCAAGCCGTGCAAGGCTGTGAGGCTTAAGTCTCATATATCCATATCCTTAACTATACGAGAGTGTTACACTATGTGACAGTTATACCAATTCAAACAACCAGCAGGCTGCATCATATGTTTAGAAGGATTTTAACTAAAGACAAGCAAAGGAGGATTTGTGTTTTGTTTTGAAATGTGGTGTCAATGTGAAATTGAGAAGTTTTGGTTGATGTGATCTGCTTTCAGTGCTCCTTCAAGTTGACATGACATTTATTTTTTGTATTGGTTTTATTGTGAATAATTTAACCATGGATGTATTTTTTTTAGATTGTAATTTTCAATCAAAATGTCATAATTCAAAATTTTGTCCACTATCCAATCATTTTGTCTGCTTAAACTCGACCTCTTTCTTAATTGGCTGCAAGCTCGCATTCAGATCAGCTTCCATCAAATCAACAACTGATGGATTGGAGGCCCTGCATTTTTTTTCAGTAATCAGTTTTACTCAGATGATCTATTTTTTCTACTGTGATGATTGAAAAATAAAATGACAATAACAGAAGAAAACATCGAATTGTCACAAGCTGTTTTTTTATTTAAAAGGTACATTGTGGACTTTAAATAAGGCAGCACAGGCATGCATGAGCGGTATTCACGTACCGCAGCAGATCGCAGTAAATGAGTTCAAAACAGCAATTCTCCTTGGGGGATAGTGCATGTGCTACTCAGGTGCGCTGCATGAGACTAGCCAAAACCACCACATACCCGCTTTTAGTTACACTCAGACGAGATTATAAATTAACTCTGTTAACATATATTAATGATAGATTGGAGATCAACAATAAAATGTATTTACTCTCTCAACAGTAGAAAATGTGGTTACCTGGTCATCAGTAGAAAATTGGTTAAAATGGCGTGTGACATGTTTGTCATGCACTAAGTGCTATGCTAATTCTTTTCATGCTAATTCAAAACTTGTATGAGTTCATATTATAATAAAAAAAAATAAAAATACATGAAACATTTTGTACTTTTAATAAGCAATTAGTCAAACCGCAGGGACCTTTAAAATTAACTAGTAAAGGCAAAATATGTTGAAAATGGTAAAAATTCTAAAGAAAGGGTGAGTCAGTGTGTTGTATTTTTCTTCTGTGGCATTATGTCCAGACATTTAAGCACATTTAAAAAGAAATGTGTATTAAACAAATCTGGCCTCCAACCACATGTCTGCTTTGAACCTGTAGTGTTAGGATTCATTTTCTGCAATAGAATGACTTTGTGGTAAGTGTGTTCAGCAATCAGCTTGCATTATCCCCTGAAACTTAACCTTTTTAAGAGGTGCCAGTCTATCTCCTGGAACCGCGAGTGAGTGATAGAGGGAGAAAGAACAGCAGAATTGAATGAAAAGAGCGTACGAGTTATGAAAATATGTCTCCTGAAATGTTGTACAATGAGCTCCAGCTATTAGGACGATGTTCTGGGCTGCTATGGTTTATGGCTCCAAACAATGGCAATAATGAGGACTGTAGGGAGGATTTTTAACCACTCCCATATCAACCAGCAACCGACCATTACTGCTAAGCATAATACAGTTAATACTATCTCCAACCTCGCAGGTATTTTGCTGTAAATCAGTATTTTCCAGGATTGTTAACAGGTTCAAACCTGGCGGACAACACGCCGGGCACTTGCCTCAAATTTCGTAAAAATCATATTCAACAAAACCTTTTTGCCAAACGGACATAAATGTTTGCACTGATTCAGGGTTTCTGAGTCCTTAAAAAATTAATTGTTATATGGCCATGAATACTCCTAAATGTTACAAAAAGTCTAAATTATAAAGACAAGAATTGTTATATGGATTAATATGATGATTAAACTTCAAATGCCTATGATTTCACATTTTCACTTAATAAAAATGAGCGCTACATGTTTCAAAATCAGGAGCTGCGCTGTTTTGTGTACGGTGGTTACCTGGCTAACTGCTATATTCTGCCGTTCTGAAAGTGAAACCTGCTGCCATAGAACGAATATGCATTTTCAATAAGCCCGTCTGCTATATTTGATACATGAACTAGTGGATCGGCAAAAAGCTAATGCATTATAAAAATCCAAACAATTAAGTCATTAAGATATATTTATATATTATTTAATATAATAATTAATTGATACTTTTGACTCATCCCTTTTCTTAAAATTAGTTTAAAGGCTGAAATGTGAAGTGCAGATCTTAAAAAGGTCTTTAAATAGATTTGGAAAATCCTGCAGATACCAGGTTATTTTATGGTACCATTTGGAATAACTTTTATATTTTTTGAATAAGCGCTTTTTAACTGTCCTCTTAGGTTGTTTTGAGAATATTCTGTAGGCCAATAATAAAAAAGAACCTCTGTACATTTGTTTGTTGCAAATTTACAGACAATGCAATTGAGATGTTTACATTGACTTGTTGGGGTAATATTTCTGTCAACTGACAACAAAGTTTCCCTTCTGAACTAGCATAACTGCACAAGTTTTATTGTTAATAAAATCTTTAAAAACGAATTATATTAATTATACGTTCATTTTTTTTCAATAAAAATGAAATTGAGTAAAACGGTGTAAAAGGTGTGTGGACGTGGATTAATAATCTGGTCCCTTGGTATAAATGAGAAAAAATGCTGGCCCTCGTCACTCTCAAAGTTGCCCATCCCTGCTGTAAATGATGAATACGTATTGTTGGAAAAGCTTGAAGCAGATTCAGTCACACTCTATAGGTTACTTCATATAAAATATATATTCTCCCCTGAAGTCATTGTGAAAAGGAATATGTTTAGCTTCAAACAGAGATATGCCGAGGACATTATCAGGGCTATTTTATCCCCATGCGCTCTCAAACTCTCCGTGTAATTATAACCAGAGTCTGGTCTGTGTGTGCCTTCAGTGATAATGCAGTTTGACATTGGAAAGTGACCTCTAAACATATTTGCGTGGCCCTGAATTTAAGAACTGCTGCAGCGACATGCGAGACGAACGTCGATAGCTGCTTTTAAGGAGTAAATATGATATGTATTTCCAGGGTGAAGTAAATGAATGATTAAAGCTCTGTTTGGCTGTGCTGCCACAGAACAACCGAAGAACATTTCATCACTGTGATGAAAGCTTTCATGGCTAGTCACAGTCTGTGCAGGGCCGCACACGGAGGATCATTATTTAAAGCACAGATAAGTCTTATCATGTGACAGTTGTTGCTTTAATGATTAATGTGGCCACAAATCAGTGTGTCTGTAGGAACAGGGCTGCTTTTCGTAATGTTAAATGTGTTTCTGAGTGCGCTATGTAGAGCTTGACGATGTTTATCTGATGGGTATTTTTTTGGCAGTGGCTTTCATTCTCACTGGCTTCTCACTGTTGTACTACGGTGCTACTTAACAGCTTTTGGTAATCGTTTTCACTCTTTTATTTGCAGTCTGATGTGTGGAAATGCTAAACTTTGAATCATTATATTGATTAGGGTAAACGTACATATTAAGCTCACATACCCATTAAGCACACTTCCATTTTTGAGCTCAGATTATAAAAAGAAAAAATTATTTATTATCCTACTTGATGTCTTAACCAATTTATATGTTTGTTACTATATAACTCCAATATCAGAACATTTCACACTGATGTGTCTCCTTGTGTTGACACTGTCTGGCAGCCATTTTGAAAGCTGTCTAAAAACTTTCACTAAAAGAGGAGCCCCTTAAATGTGCATTTTTTAGATGTGCAAGACATTATTTTGGGTAAGTTTCACTATACTGTAAAATTAAGAGATTAAGGTTCAGACTTTTGCATATTATAACCTGGAACTTGGATGTGGGAAATAATTAGAGTTGGATCCAAAATATAGTTTTAGCAACATAGCGCAGATGCTACAGAACACAGTTAGCTGACTAGCTGTATAAGATTGTGTGCTATGCTAATATATTACTTCAGAGGCATTACTTGCTAGTACATTTATATCCATAATATTATAAATGTACAGTTTATTACTGGTCTGTGGTTTTACAGTGCTGTAATTTTTTAAGATTCAATATTATTTTAAGGTGAGCTTAAAGGATACACTACTATGAAATTCACACAGCTTTAGTGTGACATCAATAAGAAAAAGTACAATTTCATAGATATTGTTAATAATTGTTGTTCGTATTAAAATTTGGATGAACTTAATACATGACCTAGACTATTTATTGTAGCAAAATCCTGTCATTTTAATAAATATTACATGTATTAATATGTATAAAAAATTGCTGCTGCTCCAATTAAACTCAGTGTGATCTCTTTAAGCTCCTCCACATTGAACGTCTATGTAAATACTTCATAAACAGACTTTACATATAAACTGATGGCTGTCACTTTAAGTTAAGTTAATCGATTTTCTATGGATTCTGTCAACTCAAATCATCAACTTCTCCAGACTGTAAATCAGTGGAAAATCGGGGCAAAATTGTGTAGTGTTCTCCAGCCTTAAGGGACTATAGACAAGTTGACACCCATTTAAAAAGAGGCTTCATAATGAGGCTAGTTTCTGTGTTCATCCCCATGAATTAAATGGTTTATTGGTTTGTTGTATTTGATTTTTTAATGTGTTACTTAGCTGAATGTGAGCTAGTATAGATGTAGCAATGTGCTTAAATGACACTTCACTATGAATATATAACTGATCGCCTTGAGTGCCTTTTTTAGTGTTCTGTTTTTTTTTGTGATTGACTTTTTTTCAATTATTCTTTAAAAAGGTTGTTTAAAATAAGCAAGAATTTTTAATACAACATGATGTGAGCTTAATGGGAACAAGGGTGTGCTTAAGGGTACAAAAATGTACCCATTAAGCACAGCCAGACTTTTTGAATTTAGTGATGTATATCTTTAATTGAAATGCTTTTGTCATTTAAAAATAAAATTACATATTTTTGTGTGAGAGATTATTATTTATTTTAACATAACTTTTTGTACTGAAACCAATATCTTGTGCACTAAGAATGTCTCAATGTAGATTTTGGTATGTTTAGCTTTACCTTTGCCAACAGTGTCTTTTTTCAAGATACACGCGGTTCCTTGGCAGGTTTGCTACACAGTGCTGTTGGCTGTATGAATAGGTGTCATTTGCTACACACTCCATTTTGTTTCCATCATTTTATGGATGCCTAGGCAGAAGTCAATAGAGTCAAGTCAAATTTATTTGTTTAGCACTTTTAACAAAACACATTGTTTCACAGAAGCTTTACTGTTAACTCTATGCCTGTAATGCATTGTTTTTCAAATTCATATTAAAGGGTTAGTTTACCCAAAAATTGAAAATTCTGTCATTAATTACTCACCCTCATGCCATTCCCTTGTAAGACCCTACAGGTATCTGGTACTACACACATTCATTTTTAGGTGCATATCAAAACATGCGCATGCGTCATGGTACTCTCCATAATGGAGGCAAAGGGTGTCTCGGGGGAGAAGAATTGTTCAATTTATGGATGTAACGTTATGAAAATTTCTTATCACGGTTATAGTGACCAAAGTTATCACGGTTATCAGTATTATCATGGTATTGTTAAAATGTGCTGGAGATGTTCAAAAAGTATCGACACATAAATCCCTTCACCAAGTTTTATATTTAAAAAATCAACAAACAGTAAATACATTTATTCTGACTCTAAAATAACTTTTTGTTTGCATAATCACTAAAACAATAACAATACCGATGATGTTCAGATTTTAAATGACAACTTGACTGACAACAGTTTAATAGCATGTTCAAATATCTAATGTAAATGCTCAAACAAAGCTTTGAAAAAGTTTTACATAAATGTAAACCTCACATTTCAGTCAAATTGATAATTAATTAATAAATGATTATATGTATTTTATCTGCTCCATAAATAATTCTAGATAAGTTATCTGAATTGTTTAAATGTGTAGAATCCACATAAGCAAATTCAGTCCATTTTTTTGTCCAGACAGAAACTGCACACAGGTTGAATATAATTAGAAGTCTCTGTAAATCCACTCACTGACAGCAGGTGGCGCTTTATATGGAAAAGCTGAATAACAGCTGTTTCCCATGCAAAAAGCAGTAATGCGATTAAAACATGTCCTTTAGGTATTACATGGAGTGAAGATGAAAACAAAATGCCATCGAATCGTTTCTGAAGACAGTCAGAACCTTCAGAGGTACATTCATATAATTAATTAATTTGTATAATTCCCTCAGCACTCTTTTAAAGCATTTACAGCACTCTCCCAGCTTTTACGCATATTTTCACTCAAAATGAAACTACTCTGCTGCTGTGCGCACGTGAAACTGTTACTGAAAACTGTGCTTTATGCTGGACAGTATTTATTTATCGTGAGTTGTTCAAATCATGGTAATCAAATACGGTTTTAAAATATGAAATGGTAAAACTAACCGTGGGGAATTTTATCATGATTTATCATCAAACCGGTAATTGTTACATCCCTAGTTGAATTGCATTGTTAGTAACTATTTTAGTTTTTCGCACAAAAAGTATTCTCGTAACTTCATAAAATGACGGTTGAACCCCTGATGTCACATGGACTATTTTGCCTTGAATGTGGTAGGACCCTTGCTGTCTATGGAGGGTCAGAGAGGTTCAGGTTCAGGGTTCAGGTTCACTTTATTTGTACCCATAGGTAGACTAGGTTTGCAGTTTTATGAGTTCTCACATCTTTCACATTTTAGACTGCCCAGACATTAAACAACATACAGGTATATGATAAAAGTGCTTTAAAGTACCAAACATTACTAAAATGAGAGCTCTCGGATTTCATCAAAAAATATCTTAATTTGTGTTCCGAAGATTGGCCATTACATCACGACCACCTATCTAATAACCTGTGGGACCTCCTTTAGCCCACAAAACAGTGGCCTCGCTAGAGTGTTTCAGACTGATTCAGAACGATAACTCTACCTATTAAGAGTCATTTGTTTTGAGAATCAGGCTGGTCTAATTGCGTTGTTTGATGTTTACGTGTTTTTGGGATTTTAGGAATCGCTATCCTGATAGTTATAATGACAATTATTTGGACAATAAATTTTTTTCCCAGCTCCAATTGTGGCCACAACTTATGAAAGAGAACTTTTTTGCTCTAATCTTAATTGTATTGATTAATTGCCAATGTTCCAGTTGTAGCTTTTTTTTCTTCTGTTTTTTGCCATGCAAAGTAAAAAAAAAAGTCATATTAGAAGATTTGAGCAAATTCAGAGCTGATCTCTGATATTTTAATGACATGCCAGTAAATAATTTTCATAGGATGAGACACCCATGGTTTTAAATTAATACGTGTGGACAGCCTTTATATGCTTGTGCAGTGTGTGTGTGTGTGTGTGTGTGTGTGTGTGTGTGTGTGTGTGTGTGTGTGTGTGTGTGTGTGTGTGTGTGTGTGTGTGTGTGTGTGTGTGTGTGTGTGTGTGTGTGTGTGTGTGTGTGTGTGTGTGTGTGTGTGTGTGTGTGTCCATACAGACTGAAAGTTTGGCACCAGGGATTTCTCCTCATTAACAATAGATCTGGACAGACCTGGTTCATTACACAGGCTGTGTAAAGAGTAAGAGATATCTGATGGCATTTTTTTCTCCCTCTTGTACGCTCTTTCGCCTTTTCCTTCTCTTTATCTCCTCAAGTGCAAATGCCTCAACTGAATCAATGCCGGTAGATCCCTCTTTAATTAAATCTATAAAGTGAGCAACAAGATGATATTTGCTTTCTAAAATGTAGCAGAATCTCAAAGACCCAGCTCTACAAAACTCCACAACAGAGTCTGAGCACTGGCTTTGTGTCTGTGACAGACGCCATACTGGGTGGAAAACTAGGGTTGTTTTCACTTTGCCAAGCCTGATGGCTCAATTCAAAGTCAGCTGCAGTAAGTGATTTATGGCTTGGTTTTAATCAGCCTGCTGAAAATCCAATTAGAAAGGGTTCCCACCGTGTGCAAATGAGCCGTCCCAAAGCCACTCGAGGACGCACGCTGTTAATTACCCGGGTTGGGCACCTGTTAGCGCTCTGTGCTGGCCAGCGCAGAGAAGAAGAGAAGGGTCACGCGGCCACAGGGAATGAGGAAGTGGTTACCCGAGGGTGTGAGAGTGTGGCAAGGGTAAGGCACTTGTTAGTGAACTAGGCTGGACCGAGGAAGAAGACGACAGCTCTGGAATAAAGTGGTGGGATGCGAAGAGAAAGGCCACTGGTAGGATCGTTGCTTGAGATATCAGTGATGGAAGATGTGCAATGGCAGAAATAAATTGGAGCACTCGTGATCTTTAAGAGCAAGAGGGTGCTTGTTAGTGAGCCACAGGAGGCTTTGCTGTTAGAACGGATCAAAACAGCACAGAAAGGGCGGGAGTGGTGATAAGGTGAGATTAGCAGGTGTAAAATGTGCGAGAGAAAGTCTGGTGAAAATTCGGAAGGTTGTCAATGGTAAGGTGAATAAGAGTTAGTTAGGAGGAGGAAGTGTGAATGAGATGTGCATGGTGTCAGGCTAAGCCAGGAAGTGTGTGGTTACCAAGGTAAAGTAAGGCAATGTATCAATTGGTTTTACTTTAGGAGCTACAGTTTAGTTTGGACAGCAAAGGTAAAAGGGAAGGGAAATGGAATCCAATGTACAATATATCCAATATTTTAGCTGATATCGCTATATTGATAATTAATGGCTGATAACTTTATAGTTGCATAATATTGTTAATCTCTAATATTTAGTTGCATCCAAGGATTGTCTGCACCAGAACCATCTTAATATCAAACATTGCAATTTATTATGATTTTCTTTCTTATGTTTATTAAACCTATAATTTACTATTCAAAACATGTTGTTGCCACTTAGAATGTTATATGTTCATGCTGATCTGCTTGATTTGGCTAGCCTCAGCCAAGTGCCAGATGAAAATACCATAGAATATGATTTGGTGGGTTGCTTTTGAGCCAATGCCAAAAGATATGGGATGCATTGTCTCCTCTTTGCCTGTTTAAATTAAGTTGATAAGCATATTTATTTTGTTATCCTAACTATCGATGCAAATATTTGTATTTGTAAATGGAAATTTGCAATAACCATCGAATTACAGATTAATAGTTACATTTAAAATTTTCACTCATATTTATTGCACTTTACTACCTTCATATTTTTGCCTCTAACATAACTGATAAATTGTGGACACAGTTTTTGTGTGTGCTTTCTTTGCTGATCATGTGTTAAACTCAACCTACGTTCCTGTGTTATTATTCCTTATAACTCAATAAATACATTAAAGAGAGGAAATATGGGTTCCCCATTCCCTCATGATGGGTAAGAAGAGAATCAAGCAAGATAGGAATAAATATAAATACCAGAGCAAGCCACAGGTGGTTATGCTTGTCAGCTCGATGCAAGATGAAAGGGTTAGACCACTACTCATTTAGTTGCGTGTTATAGGACTCAGCTCAGAGAAGAACCCACTTCGTTAGTTTCCTCTGCCTCTAGTTAAAGTGGGTCTGATATTAAATATTCAGGAGGTACTAATGGGAGTGCACTAATAAGCTGACTTGAACACTGAGGTCACAATTTGGGTTGACTTTGATCTAGACAGATGCTTGAAAAGCCACCTATAGGAATGTCTATATTAACACACACACACACACACACACACACACACACACACACACACACACACACACACACACACACACACACACACACACACACACACACACACACACACACACACACACACACACACACACACACACACACACACACACACACACACACACACACACACACACACACACACACACACACGTATGTATGTATATATAATATTTTCAATTCAAATTAAAGTTAAACTTCTTACCTTTTATAGATAGATAGATAGATAGATAGATAGATAGATAGATAGATAGATAGATAGATAGATAGATAGATAGATAGATAGATAGATAGATAGATAGATAGATAGATAGATAGATAGTGTTGACAGATCACTATAAACGCCTCATTTCAAACTGCAGTGTGGAGCACGAGTGAGCGCAATCATCACTTCATCTTTACTACTAGTTTTAACGTGAAATAAATATGAATGAACATCTCATGTAATCACTCAATCAGTGTTTCAATTGCAGAAAACAGCTTGTTAACAAAATGTCACGTAGCATTTCATTTACCTCAGGCAAGTTATCACTGTCCAGAGCTCATTGTTTGCTAGAGAAATTAAGTCTAGAGAAGAGCATTTTGAGAATATTAGATTATATACTTCATTATATTTCACTTTACCTGTTAGTGATGTCTTAAGTATGTAATGTATGTTTAAATAAATCTTGTAAAATGCATGTAAATCATTAACTTGCAATGTATTTAAAATGTAATGTCATTAAAAATACATTTTTTTGATTTCTTTCTTTCTCTCTTTCTGTCTTTCTTCGGGAAAATGTGACAGCATAACTGGTGCATAAATTTACTTTGATTTATTAAAAAAGAAACTGCAAGGAGGACTTTGCCTCTTCATTTCAGAACAGTACTTCACACTACTGATGACAGACAGACAGACAGACAGACAGACGGATAGATAGATAGATAGATAGATAGATAGATAGATAGATAGATAGATAGATAGATAGACAGACAGACAGATAGACAGACAGATAGACAGACAGTAGATAGATAGATAGATAGATAGATAGAATAGAGCTAGGCATGCACATTGTTGTAATCAAATTGAACATGGGCCTGAAGACGTGAGCGTATTTTCACTCAATATGTCCAGAGTTCGCGTTTGACTTGGGGCATATTGCAGCAGCTCATCTTGCTGACACCGACACAACGCTACCGCACAGCCTCTGGGTTTCACCAGACTGAGCAACCAAACGCCATCAAATCCACATCTGCTCAGTCGCACTCTCTGAGCCTGCTCCCATATGCTATTCCTCTGTGAGTGTGTGTTTGCATATGCATGTGTGTTTCTTTACTGCACAACAGAGATGAATCTCCCCTGCTGTTGAAATAGCTGATGGATTTTTCTTGCTTTCCTCTGCTTCCCCTTGTTTGCTTGTTTTCAGAGGTACAGTCTCTCCACTCCTGAAACAGATTGAGTGAGTAGTTTCTTACAGTAATGTAAGGGGAATTTTAAGACTGGCTTAGCCATAGTTATTTCTTATCAGAAGTGCGTACCTTACTCATCCTTTTGTGTTGGAAACAATGCTGAACACTTCTGTGAATCTCAAGTACCACTCCTGCTAATTTATTTTCTCTGTGCATTCTTCATGGCTTTCTCATTTGTATCAAACGTGATGAGACTGTAATGACATCACTTCTCACATTTATACACATTAGAATCTGACTGTGTAGAGTTGCATTTGAGCGTGGATTTGTGTGTGGGTTTGTGCTTGTCGGGTTATGCCCATATTGTAATTCTAATAAAATTTAATTTCAAATTAAAAGAATAGTTCAACCAGTTCTATTGTCATTGTCTCTCCCTCATGTCATTTGTCATCTGTGCCTTTCTCACGGGATCCATGATTTTGAGCATCTGTGTGCCTTTCTAAAGAGCAGTCACATTCCATAAAGAGCAGTAACAATTTACAGAACACGGAAGAACATGAATGACATTCTTTTTCCATGAAGCATAAAGAGTACAATGAAATTGAATAACTGTGTCAAACAAATAAATTATACAAAAAAGCATTATAAGAAGTGTATACTGTATACTACTTTGACTCATGAATATGCAAATTGGATTTTGAGGGAAAAGTTTTTCTGTGAATATAACTTAACATTTCAGGTAATTTCCCTCACAGTTTTTTGATAGTTATTTGTTTTAAAATAATTTATTTTTATTTTTAATTTTAATGACTGAATTAGATTTTTTTTATCATCTAACAAACCCACTGCAGTGTTCTTACATTAACCCCAGTTAGGGAAACCCTAGTTTACTGTAATGTTTAATGCACTTCATGATTTTGATATCAAATAATGTAATATATTTTATTTCTCTTTCCATTTTTATATCAATATATGGTACATTTAATAGTAAGTTTAAAACCAAATTAGTTTGATAAAAAGAATAGTTAAAATAAATGCCTAAAATGAATAACCGCTAGTTAGTTGTAATTGTTTTCATTTTTTTAGAAACATAGTCATGTCAGTATTGTTCTAGTCTGTGATGGTTTATATGAAAGTATTCAGGATGGAGTTGGTACAGAATGCTTGCTAAGTGAGAGCTGTTTTTCAGTCCCCATTAGTAAACACTGCTCTCTCTCCCTATGATCCACTTTGCCTCTGATTAAAGCATTCACTCAAAATATCAGGGCTCTGGCCTCCAACTGAGATTTCTGTTCATTAATTAAAGCCTTAATGTAATTAATTACCACCCAAATGAGAATTCAGGGCTTGTTTGTTAAAACCGAAATGCGGAAAAAATTATATTTGTTTAAAAGCGCTTCAGTTGGAAGCCAATGAAGAGGCTGTTTAGAGCCGAGTTTTCTTTAGAGTACCAACAACAAAACAGCATTCCCTGCATGCTTGGTCCAACTGGAATACTTTTCAATTGTATATTCATACTATTATGTGTGTATATATATTTATTACATTTTTTTTTTTGGCAAGCTGTGAATAATCCATCTTATTTTTGTGTCATATACTTTAAACGCCAGTATTGGAACATTTAATGGTGATGGCAAGAGGTTTAAATAATAAAACTGTGTTAGAACCATGGGTTCAGATGACTCAGTCCTGTTTGTTTTTTAATAAAAGTTCGTCCAGGCTTTGTGTGGTGGGATTAGACAGAAATGTGTGTGAGTGGAGGGGTTGTTGAGGTTCCTTTCATTATTGCCAGCATGAAAACAAATGTGATGCTCCTCTGATTTCATCAGAGTTCTTTCCATTCGGTCTGTGTGATAGTGTCACCGGCTGCCATCGCTGCTCTATTGGGTCGTTATTCGGCACTGCGTGTGCAAATAGGTTTGTGCTGCTGCGGAGCATGAAACAGCAAAGACAGGTGGGATTGCATCTGCACATCAGAGATGTTCACACCTGTCAATACATATCTCACTGGATGATAAGTGCAAAGGCATCCATATTAATTTCTCATGACATTTCGTCTCAATGCGGTAACAGTTATACAATATAAATATTAGGACATTTTAGTGCAGGGGTCAGGAACATTTTGAGCATGAAGTGCCATTTAAAAATGTTTTGGTTAACCACTGTGCCAATAAGCAGTTTAAATGCTTGCGGTACATAATCGCATAATAATTTTAAAATGTTCAGATAAAATCTGCAATTATTATCATGCAAATAGAGCAGAATCTTAAATATTTCTGTAGCGATGTTTTAATTAAACTTGTCAAAATCCTAAATGTTTCTTTATTTTAATTTTTAAATTAGACTTTGAATAACAGTTTTTTTAGTGTGACCCTACACCACTGTATGTTTGTGACAAGGCCATTTGAGCATTAAAAATTAAACGTTCAATTTTATCAAATGTTATATTAATGCGCTGCTTTAACTCATGCGTGTGAACTCACAGACACACACACTCCACTTTGCACACAGATAACAGAGAGCGTGCCGCACACATGGAACTTTTGCCAAACTTTGCCCCGTGACTTTTATTAATAAAACAGCTTTAATACTGAATCGCTACATTATATTTCTCAGCAACGAACAGGTAAAATAGACTAGCTGTTTTTTAGTAACTATAGCTTATGCTTGCAGAGAGAGACGCAGGTAATTATTTCTCAAAATGTAGTTTGCATAACTGGATATAGCTGTCAGACATTTAACATTTCTATTGGAGAACAGTTGTCTAATAATAAATCATTTGGATTTTTGCAAATTTACATCTTAACTTGCTTTCGTTCAACATTAAATTGACGCTTCATGCTGGCATTCGCGCTCTTCCTCTGTGAACAGTAAACCCCACCTACTTTCATTTTATTGGCCATCTCAATTTATTTTGACATTGGCGAGTGCTGTTAGCCACGCGCATTTGATTCTCAAATAAACTAAATGAGTCAGTTTTTTAGGCTAAGTGAATCAAATACATAAAGATGCAATCTGTTGTTCTGCAAATGTGTGAATTTGCTCAAATTTTTACTAAAATGCAGTCATTTCAATAGTAATCTGCGTGATTGGGAATTCCAAAAGATTTCACCCATACAGATTTCACAAATGACTGTGAGAATTAAACCAGTGTAGTTACTGACTTGTTCATATTATAACGTAGTTAAAGATCTTATCAATATTTATAATTGAAATATGGGTAACACTTTAGTATATTCTTACTATTAACTAGTTGCTTATTAGCATGCCTATTATTAACATATTATCTGTTTAATTAGTACTTATAAAGCATATATTCTGCATGACCACCATATTCTGTATCCCTAATCTGACCAAATACCTAAATTTAACCAACTACCTTACTAACTATCTAAGCAGCAAATTAGGAGTTTGTTGAGGCAAAGGTCATAGTTAATGGTTTGTTCATAATCTTGATAACAGTAACGACTTTTGATAACAAAATATGCAAGAGTACTGACCACAAGAGTGATTATTATTAGCTCCTGATCTACTTACTTCACACTACTATGCTAGAGCTTTTTATATCTTTGTGGTTTATTAATATCTACATCAGTGTGGATTGATGCTTCTTAGATTGGATCTCCTGGGTCTGTATTTTCCTCAATGGTAATTAGTTTCTAATCTAGGCTCTACATGTGCTTCTACTTTGATGGACATAATCAATCTATACATAAAGACGAACAACACAAGACTCTCTTTAAGACCTGCAGATCAGAGATGTAGTGTGAATGTTCACCGGAGGCGATGACATTGTGTGGAAAACGTGGCCTGTGAGCTCCTGATCACATGGGTCTACCGCGGAAGGGCGGGTGATCATTGCAAACAAACTGGATTTGTCATGACTGAGACTTCACCTACCTGTCGACACATTACGCTCTGTATTTATTTGTTTATTTATTGATGTGCTTATCATCCTGTGGTTTTTAAGGTTGAAGTTGCACAATCTCTGGAAGTGGGTTAAATGTAGGCGGCTTCCTGCCAATCACAAACACATTTTTGTGTGACTCACAGAGGTATTTTTATTTTATGCATAATGTCAGGTCGAACTGTGGCAGGGAAATGGTAAAATGATATTATTGATGGTTGGACTTCTTGACAGTTTGCCCAGGGTAAAGCAAACATCTTGCAAACTGGTAATCTAAGCCTCTTGGGGAGTAAAGAGGTAAGGACACAACACAAGCAGTGCCTAAAAGTCCATTAATCTGTTCAGTTGTACTTTATGATCATTTAAATAAAAGCTTGATATCGTTTTGAAATCTGTATCTTGTTTTGTTTACATTCCTGATAAACGAACAGTTTAGTTTGCCAACTAAACTTTTAATTGCCAACTAAAATGGCAATTCTGCTATTATTTACTCCACCTAATGTTATTCCAAAGCTGTATAACATTCATTCTTCTGTGCAACATGACACACACACACACACACACACACACACACACACACACACACACACACACACACACACACACACACACACACACACACACACACACACACACACACACACACACACACACACACACACACACACACACACACACACACACACACACACACACACACAAATAAATGAATAACCTGCCATTTTTAATATCATGAAAGTTAATGGGATCTGGGCTGTTTATCTCCAAAAGATCACACTATGAAGATTTCACAAAATTAATCTATGCAGCTTTTTCCAAATGGCTTTTTTTCAGGTTTTCTGAAGCCGAACAGTTTTGAACTCAATTTAAACTGAATTTCACTTGTAATCTTATAGTCGTATTTTAACTATAGGGCTGTGCATGAACAGTTGAATATTTGCGTATTCGATCAGAAATAATTATCAAAACAATATAAAAATATTGCTTGAATTTTGCTAAATTTAGTTTTTCGTCAGTGAAATAGTGACAAAATCTAATATAAAAAAACAAACAAAAATATATTTTTTTAATTAACAAATATGAGTATTCATTTTGATTCACTCAAATATTTGATTACAGTATTATTTAAAAATGTCCCTCTAATTTAATCTCATGATTTTATTGCATGCATGATGATTTATGCCTTTAGTTCTGAGCTCCAGAAGAGAGCAGAAAGCCATGCACACTATTTCCTCCATTATTTGCTCACTTTTAGATGGAAAGAATTCCTCTGACGCTATCCTAGAATACTAAATGAAGATTATGTTAAACACAGTTCATATTTCAGGAAAAAACAACTCGGCTTGTACTTGTTCCGGTGAATCCAGGTGTAAACAGCCTCGTCTCGGGTGAGTTCCGCATTTGTATTATATTGGATTAACTGGCTGGTCTTCAAAATGACCATGGGATACCGAGATAAGAGCTCATCGACTGCGGGAGGATATGATTGCACTCCGGTAGCTGAAATAAAAGGGTTATTAGGCATTCTTCCGATTTGTAATGAATTATACACACTGCGCCCAGCCAGGCTTTAGCTCCCAGGTGTGTGTATTAATGCTAAAGGCCTACAAATGAGAGCACATTTTCAAACACAGCTATTCTCCAAGTGCTCGTCGTCATGTTCTCGCTGTAGGGGGGCTTCTCAAGCTTTCGCTGCAGGGGACACGGCTATAAATGAGGTGCTCCATCTATCGGGTTTGTGTGCACAATCTCGTCTCTTTTTCGCTAGTTGATTTTCTCTGTTAAAGTTCACTACACGTAGTGGGTCATTATCAGTAACTGATTTGGTTACAGTACAACCATATTTTTTGCCTGTTGCTTGTACACAGAACATGTATCTCTCCCCCACTTTTTTAACACTCTTTCATCAGTTTTCTCCCTCACATGAATACTAGAGCTCAACTGCGTTCAGATGAATGCATTTAAACTCTTAACATACATATTCCCCTTTCCCCCAGCAATGCTGATAACTTCAATCATTCTTGTTAATTGATTTTAAATAGTTGTGAGTTTGCATGGTAGTATGGTGGGATCACTTTGAGTAAAGGTGAGGGTGGATGTGTGAGGGTGACGGGAAGTGATAATTTGCTGAGAAATTGGGAGCGAGGGAGGGTAAAAGAAAACCATGAGATTAGAGTCTTAGACATCATTTTTACTGAAACAGTTATATTAAAAAATATAAAATAGATTTCTGATGCTTAATCATCTAAATAAGTGTGCCAAGTTACTTGGCAACCACAAACTGTCAGTTAGATTAATAAATGTTGGGATGGAAGCCCGTTTCCGTCACTGAATTAAAAATAAAAAAGGTTATTGCGACTTTCATCTCACAATTCTGACTTTTTTACTCATAATTGCATGATATGAACTCGCAAGTGCAGTTGAAAAGTCATAATTATGACATAAACTCACAATTCTGAGAAAATATCAGTCCCCCCCCCCACAAAACTGTTTATATCTCACAATTCTGACTTTATATCTCGCAATTCTGAGTTTAATATCTCAGAAGTCTGTGAAAAAAGTCAGAATTGTGAGATAAAAAGTCGCAATAACCTTTTTTATTTTGTATTTAGTGGCGGAAATGGGCTTCCATAGATAACAGGCCGTATTGCTTTTGGAAGAATTGTGTTTCTCAATTAATATTATTAATATTAATGCACTTAATTTTTTATCGAACCTTGGTTTCTATAAAAGCAAGTGTGAGGCTGTGCATTACAGATGCAGATTACAGATTCATATCTTACAACATCTTGTGTTTATATTTCATGTTATATTGGTGCCAATAGTAGAGGTGTAGTTGTCCATACTACTTTGCACCTATTTTTGCATTTAGATTAATTTTAAAACCATTAATAGTTTAATGTATATAAATTATTAGTTTTTTATAATAATTATCATTAGAAAAACATATAATAATTATCATTATAAAAGCATTATATTATAATATAATAACATATAATAACTGAATTGACTCGTAGCATTTAAATGGTCTATTTACTTTTAAGTGTTTTTTTATGTATACCGCTTTATAGAATTTATTGAATATAAAAAATTTTGACATTTTAAAAATACATTTGCATTTATGCATTTGGCAGACACTTTCATCCAAAGCAACTTGCATTGGATGTAAGATATATCAGTTCTAGCTTTTTCTGGGAATCGAACAACTGAACGATGTTGGTAGCACAATGCTTTGCTGAGCTACAGGAAGGCTACTAATTAATTGTTGGAATTGATAATCCTTAGTTATATTATTTTTAATTATACCAGAATTCACATGGCCTTTTGAACCCCATCTGAACTACATAGTTCCTGTGGTGTATGACAGAATGCAATTTCCCCTTCAATCAAGAATATTCTCAGAAGAGACTCCTGAAATAGGACAGTTGAGAGTCTTTGTGACTATGGAGATATAAGGAGCGGTGAAGAGAAAGATGCGCTGAATATGAATATGAACTTTTGATACTGACACTAAGCTGAGCGTGGTGAATCACAGTGCTCTTTAGCAATGAGTTTCTTTGAGTTTGCTGGCCTTGTGACAAATAAGGCCTTGTGACAGTTCAGTCCTCAACTGTTTGTAATATATCTTCCTTTGTGTTCAGCAGAATAAAGACATTCATGCAGGTTTGGAACTACTTGAGGGTGAGAAAATGATGACCGAATTTTTTTTTTGGGGTGAACTATCCCTTTAAGGAAAAGCAATAGAGGTTTGCACCTAGATCTTTGTTTCGCTCCATAAAAGTCCCATGTAAAAGGTTTTCTTATGGGACATCAAAGGCAGAAATGCAGTGCGTGATTGATGTGGCTGATGAGTGTGAAATTGTTCTGTTCTGTTAACACCCATGATCAGCACACATGTCAGCACGATTTCCGTCAACATGGCATCTCACCATTTTACCATGACAATCTGATCAAATGATTAAATCAGCTTCAAAGGCTCCCTCTATTAGACTAAGACACATCTGTGGGTCATGGAGGATTCCAAAGGTAACAAAGAGAATACTTACGGGAAGTTATAATGCACTGTCGGAAATCTTTTATGTTCTGCACCCAAACAAAAGATGAAAAACTAGAAAAAAGTTATTTGTGTCCACCCATTGCTGTCTGGGAGAAATAATTTGTTAAAGCAGCACAGTTATGTAACTGTAATATAGAAATATTTTTAAACCTTTTTGTTGTGCAAATGCACCCTAAATAATCACATCAGTTGAAAAAGAAGCTTGTCAGATACCTAGTTTGTCACAGAATTATTAATCTCCCAGAATTCATTGTGTGGGCAAAGAACTGTCAGGCATCATATAAACATCCATATGCATTGTCATTGTTTTCAGATGTACACTACTATTCAAATGTTTAGGAACTGTAAGATTTTTGGCAGCACTTTACAAAAAGGTCTACACATGGTTATTTTATTGAAAGGTGAAGAACCACCATCATGTCTGGTCATGTCACCATCAATAGACTGCACTGTTTTTAATGTTACTAGACAGCAGTTTTATTCAGAGATGTTTAATAGATGGTTTCTGGTAATTAATTTATCAGTTCAGTTAATAGATTCATCAATTGTAATTGTAAAGGTACTTGTACTCACTCACTCGCATACACTTACATACATTTACTGACTGGTCTTGCTTGCACAGATGTTCTCCATGTGATCAACTCATCCGTTCTCCCACCCTCCATATGTCCATTACATGAGCTCATAAACTCGTGCCCTCATCTGCACCGCTCAGACAGGTGCTGTCCGTACTGCTGCCTAATTAGACAGCGAACGAGATGGAGGGATGAGAGAACGAAAACACAGCGGCTGGAGATTTCCCCCTCGCCTAGTTGACTAATTTCAGAGAGCTACTTAGTGAGAGGAGAAGCTACATGAACAAACAGGATTAATAATGTAGGGTAGCATGGGTTCTTTTCCTCTGTCTGTCTGCCACAGCAGGCCTGCTAACAACCTTTACCAATCTGATTTAGAGGGCAGTACCGGAGGAGAGAGAAAGAGTGGACCACTTCATGGGTGCAAGTTAAGAGCAGGCGTGAAACAAGGTGAGCTGGCAGCTAAAAACCATTAGAGAAGAGTGGAGAGAATGATTCACAGGATGTTGTTTAATACTTCACCCCAAAATGAGCATTTTGTTATCATTTACTTTCTCTCATGCACTCCAGTACTGTATTATTTTCTGTCTGCGTGGAACACAAGGATTTCTCATAGGTAATGCAGTGAAAATGGATGGTGGTTTATACCACTTAAAAAAACACCATAAGAGTAGTTTATACCTAAAATACATTTTCAAGCTTGTTGTATTGGTCACATGAAATACAAGAACCAAGACTATCTTGCATCCATCCATCCATCCATCACTCTCTCCCTATTTGGGGGGGGGGGGCAACAAGTGGTAGAATTTATTTATTTGAAATTAATACTTTATTAAATTGCTCAAAAGTTACAGTGAAAGGTTTTTATTTCAAACAAATGTTGTTATTTTGAACTTTCTATTAAAGTATGAATATATGAAAAGAAAAAGATCCTGGAAAACAGCACAATTGCTTAATAATAATAATTTTAGGGCTGCCCTTAATAGTCGACTAACCGTTAGTTGATGAAAAGAGGCTTGGTCGACCATAATATTATTAGTTGCTGAAAAAAAATCGTAAAAATCCACAGGAAGTGGTGAAGTCATGCAGTCTGTGACGGACTGATCGTTTACGGCTGGTCTTAATACAGTACACCGGGCAGGACATCCAAACTCTTGGCTATCATTCATCGACCTCAAATATGGCTTATCACCTGAAATACGTGGGTAATTAGCTATTGAGCAAAGCGAAATCTGCTGATAATACTGAAGGACCTTATATGTGTTCCTGTGGCTCAGTGGTTAGAGCATTGCGTTAGCAGCGCAAAGGTTGTGGGTTCGATTCCCAGGGAACACATGTACTGACAAAAAATGTATAACCTGAATGCACTGTAAGTCGCTTTGGATAAAAGCGTCTGCTAAATGTAAATGTAAATGTGACCCTCTCTGTGAAAACCCAGCCATGTTTTTGTAATTTGCTGTTTTCTACAAAAAATCATCCTTCATATGGTAAAGAACATTCAGTGAAAATGTAAGCTTTATATCTTTAATATTGATGGAGTAAGGTCATGTCAAATATTTAAATTATAGTGGAATTAATGGTAGAAATCAAACTTTGATGCTTGTTATCTCATAATTCGATTTTGAGACTTTAGCCTGGAATTCACAGAGAGGGTCACATATATATATATATATATGGTTGCTGTAATAGATGTCACATCAGCAGACATGGATCAGCTGAGAGTCAGCTGATGCGAGCTTGACTAAAGTGGCCTGCCAGAATTAACGCTACGCTCAATTTATGATGACTTTCAGATTATTATGAAATGGCTGTAATTTCACATGTTATGCCCTGTAAGTATCGGTGTTGGCCTTGATTTCAGCTTTTTAATAGTGCTTTGTGCATTGTGGATTTTTAAAGAAAATAAGTGGTATTACCCGTATTCAGTTACACATTATCCTGATCTCATTCACTCTCTCTCATCCCAAGTCACGTTATGCTGCCTTCGCTAATAAAAGGGTCAAAAAGCCCACAAAATTATTGGTGAAAAGAGCCTGGAGAGGTTCATTGTGTAGAGATTGGGCCAGAATTCCAGATATCTGTTTTGTTGAACACAAATTCAGTGTCATGAGAATTGTTTAGTGATGTTAAGATTAGCTTGAAATCTTTCATACAACATAGCTTGCCAGCACAATAATGTGTATGGTATTGGGTGTTGGATTGCCTTTGGATGCCAAGTCCTCCAAAGCTTCTCCAATACTGCCATTCTCATTAGGACAGAGGGATACAGCAGTCTGTTTAATTACTGAGCTCAGTGATTCTTAGAACCAGCCTGTGCCTGTTAATTTAAAGCCCTGCTCATCCAAACCACACAGCACCCAGCAAAATATGAGTTTTACTGCCATCAGAGAATTATAAAGTGCAATAAATGCCACCCAGATCTCCAATTCATATTTTAAACCCAACAGACACAGCCTCTTCTTTTTCATCTCTAAGACAGCATGCAGTAAAAACCATAGTGCTTCTTGGACTCCGTTAATAGGAGCCAGGTTCCTATTTCACTGCGGAGGAATTAAATGCCACTCTGTTTTCTGGGACTGGTGAAAATGAAGGATGAAAGGCTATGATCATTCCTTCCGGCATGAAAGAATGTTTCTGTGAATGTTGTCAGGAAGCATACGCTTGGATGTCACTCCAGAGGAAGGTATAGCCTGAAATGTTAATGTTGCACTTAGCAGGCATTAAAGCAAAGTGCGCTGTACAAAAATGTCATTGCTTATGCACTAACCAATAATTTATGTCACTTACCAAAACCGCTTTTACAGATGGCTGTTTTGATATTAAACAAGATCAAATTAATAAAATTAAAGCTGTTTTTTTAAAGGGATTACATCATGAAAAGTTCCATGTACTATAAAGCATACTGTAACTTTTGAAAACAACTTCTCCAGTCTAAGCAGACTTTTTGACCTTAGACAGATGAACTTTACCGCACGCGTTTTACAAAATAATGATACTTATTTGCAGAACTACACAGAAAAGATATGCTATTATTCTAGTTTTTATTAGGTGTGGGTGGTATGACTAAAATTAAAAACACATTATCACAGTATATGCAATTTTTTATCACAATAACCATATGTATATTCCAATATAGTTTATATTGTATGTGGTATTAGCTATTTTTTGGGATATCCAGTCAAATTGTACTTTAAAATTAAGATATTTTTTATGAAATACATGAGCTTTCTGACCATGCATAGACAGCAATGCAACTGATACATTCAAGGCCCAAAAAAAGTAGTAAGGACATAATTAAAATAGTCCATGTGACATCAGTGGTTCAACCATAGTGTTATAAATCTACCAGAATACTTTTTGTATGCAAAGAAAGCAAAAATAACTACTTTATTCAACAATTTCTTCTCGTTTGTGTCATTTCCACTGTGCATTCGCAAGAGTACCATTACTCATTATTAAAATTTTGAACTAAACAAGTTACATAGTTCTCCTTTAAATAACAAGCTAACTATTTTATTGCGGCTGTGAGATTTCCATTAGAGAGACGAGCAGCAGATTAGTTGGACTTCATTTAGCACTAATGAGAATCCTGACCTCGCTTACAGAGGCAGATGTGAGCTCTTGTGTGTTGTTCCGTTCGTGATGAGTATTGGAAGCGCAATTCTTATAACCTTCAGTTCGGCCCGTGATTTGCCATCATGGTTATCTCTTGAATGGAGAGTTAATTGTTTCCTGCCCTTTACCTGTTTATCTGGTTAGAGTGAGATTACAAGCAGTTATAAAACTATGGATGTGGCAAATTAAGTGCTCAACACAGACAAAAAGCCTCTCTAAACAGATGTGTAATCAAAACACTTTAATGAACGGAAGCAAACATACCGGGGATGATTGGATATTGTTTGTGTATTTTAACACAGTAAAAGGGTCAAACTGAGGATAGCAGATGCAGAGTGAAGGAAACAATCACAAGAAAAGATCAAAATACAGTGCTGTTGCTCTTTCTTTCATGTGACATCAAGTCTCAAAATTAGAGACTTTCCTTTTGGTATCGGTTCACAAGCGGTCAGGAGAGACACATTAGATATGCTTGTTACTACCAAGTGTAAACAGCAATTTGTCTCGACTGACCACTTGCGATCGGATCACCAGAGATGGATCTTAATACAGCAGTTGTACACCAGGCCAGTGATGTTTTACTGTCTGGGTCAGCTCATCATGTGATGCTGGGAGTCTGATGAGACAATCTCCAGGGCAGCCTGTGGCTAACCAGTGGCTGTGTGTGGTTCAGCACGCTCCATCTTAGGAGTCATCAGCATTGAATTTCTCTCAGGCTCTTGCCATCATAGAACATCACCCTATTGCAAAGTCTCATTTGTGCCGGATGCTCAGATTTATGTTGCGAATTTGGTTTGTTTTTGAATTCATTTTTATATCCACTTGCACTGCTTTCCTCTCTGTCCAACCGTACAGCGATTCAACGTCTGTAAATGTGCACATTACAATTCATACTCATTTAATATTTATATTTGCAGAAATTTCATCTCATGTTAGAAATGAGATGAACCATACAGTATTGTTTTTATATGCACAAGTGTTTCACCCTTTATCTATACAAGTGTTTCTTTGTTAGTTCAAGACTACAGCAGAATAAAATGCTCTTTTTGAAAACAAGAATGTGTTGGGTTGAATTATAGCCTATAATGTAAATCAAAGGGATGCATGCAGTAGCTTCACTCGTCGTTTTCCTTTTTCGTTCTCTCTGCATTCACTTCAGTCCATGTTTATGAAATTTGCACTATTACCGTCGGGGGTCAATAACGATTTGTTTAAAAAAATAAAAAGACTCTTATGCTCGCCAAGGATGTATTTATTTGATCAAAACTACAGTCAAATGTGAAATTATTATTATTTAAAATAACTGTTTTAATATTTTAATGATCTATATTTTAATTAATTTTGAATTATCCTTCAGAAATCATTCTAATATGCCGATGTGGTGCTGAAAAAACATTTTGTATTACTATGATTGTTGAAAACAGTTGTCTTGGTTAATGTTTTTTGGAAACGGTGGTCAAAAGAGCAGCATTTATTTAAAATATAAATATTTTGTAACAATATAAAAGAAAACAATAATCCAAATATTATAGCCTTATGTTATGGTAATGTTTTGCCATAATGCCATAGTGAATCTTTAGTCATCCCCACACTCACATTTGTCCTCTCCATCATTTATTTTCAAGAAATATTTTGTATTTTGATGGCTGTCTTGCCAGAAATATTTTGCAGTTTAATCATTTAGTTCATTCTGTCTGCAAAAGAGTCTGTTTGCTGTGTATTTAACACAAGCTAAATTCTCGCTAAATTGGGCTGTTAACCTGTTATGCTCGTAATGGAGTGGGATCAGAGTGATCTTGAAGTGAGAATAAACACAACTTTCACAAAACCACCAATCGTTCCTGGCAAAATCACACAACTCTGCTTCCCTTCAAATACTCTGGGGAATAATGGTGACCACAGACGCAAAGGGGATCTGTATTCAGCTCACTCCCTCAAAGTGTTTGGGAAGGAAGACAAGATCAGACTTTCCCAGAATGTTTTATTCCTTGCCCAATGCACACATCTCAATATATCGGCTCATTAAAATACAACAGCAAAGTCTTTATTGCGAGGCTGCAAATGAATATATTTCTCAATCCAATTGCCTTTATTTTTATGCACTGACTGATGTGTTTTCGACTGAAGTCCAGTGCTGCCTTTGATAGAGCAATACATGGAGCTATTGAGGAGCCATCTCTTGGCTGGTAATGGCCGTGAATGGCTTTCATTGTTTTTTAACTTCTGCCATCATTTGTCTGGCGGTTGACAGCCTTTGCAGTGGAAGCTCACTCTGCCAGCCTATAATTATGCCCAATCACTGGTAGAGTGATGAGCGATGTCAAACGCCACTTTTTTCTCTCTGTCTGCTTTGTACCGATAACTTCCTTCTTGGCATTTGAAGTGCCTTCTCGCTTTTGTTCTGTGCTTCTGCCTCTATATTCATCTGTCTTTGTCGTTTCATTTTTTCCTCCCTCTCTTCATGTTCCCTTTGTGTCGCGTTGCCCCGTTTGCGAGCAGCAAAGGGATTACGACCCTGTCTTGATCGCTTGTAACCTGACAGAAAGGAAATATTGTAACATATGTCCACAGAACTCGAAAGATACTGCTAAGTTTAACCGATGACGTGGGCCAGGGGGCAGTTGACTCGCACAGCTATGAGGCCGGCACACTTTAATAATGGCTTTGCCCTTGAGGTTTTACTCGTTTACTGATGGAGGCTTCCTAAACGAAGCTCATGGCTGACTGGGCCCTGTTCAAAAGGAGTTGTGTGACATTGACTTTGACACAGAAATTGATGGCATTGATTTATGATGTACATGAAGGACAAAACAACTGTTCCAACATTTTCTATACAAGATATCTTTTTGAAAGGGAGCTGGTGTGGTTCAATAGGGATGTGGGCAAAAGTGCAGGTGGAGATGGAGTTGATATATATTGAATAAATTGTATTATTTGGCTTTATGTGTATATGAATTTTGGGGTCAGTAAGTTTTATTTGGGGTCAATAAGTCTCTTATGATAGTAAAGCTGAATTTTAAAACAGCAGTGATTACTCCAGTGTTCAGTGTCAAATGGTCCTCCAGAAATCATTTTAATATGCTGATTTTACAAGTATAGTTGATTAATTCTTGTGGAAACTTTAATGCATAATTTTCAGGATGAATCGAAATTTCATTAGAACAGCAATGTATTATTGTTACTTTTGATCAATTTAATTTATAATTGATAAAAGTATTACTGATCGCAAACATTTAAAAGGTAGTTTGTATCCATCATCATCATCAAAAAAGAGTAATAAACTATTAACTAATATATCAAATGGAAAATTTGATATAGCCTAGATGCAACCCGAATTCCAGAAATGTTGGGATGTTTTTTTTTTTAATTGGAATAAAATTAAAACTAAAAGACTTTCAAATCACATGAGCCAGTATTTTATTCACAATAGAACATAGATAACATAACAAATGTTTAAACTGAGACATTTTACAATTCTATGCACAAAATGAGCTCATTTCAAATTTGAAGCCTGCTACAGGTCTCAAAATAGTTGGGACGGGGGCATGTTTATAATGGTGTAGCATCTCTTCTTTTCAAAACAGTTTGAAGACGTCTGGACATCGAGGTTATGAGTTTCTGGAGTTTTGGTGTTGGAATTTGGTCCCATTCTTGCCTGATATAGGTTTCCAGCTGCTGAAGAGTTTGTGGTCGTCTTTGACGTATTTTTATTTTAATGATGCGCCAAATGTTCTCTATAGGTAAAAGGTCTGGATGGTGACAAGTCTGCTAACAGACAGGAGGTCAAGGAGCTGGCTGTCTGGTGCAGTCTTAACAACCTGGAGCTTAACACGCTTAAAACTGTGGAGATGATCGTGGACTTCAGGAGAAACCCCCCTGCTCTCCCCCACTCACCATCATGAACAGCACTGTGACTGCAGTGGAGTCATTCAGATTTCTGGGCACCACAATTTCTCAGGACCTGAAGTGGGACAATCACATTGAGTCCATTGTGAAAAAGGCCCAGCAGAGGTTGTACTTCCTTCGCCAGCTGAGGAAGTTCAACCTGCCACAGGATCTGCTGATTCAGTTCTACTCTGCCATCATTGAATCCGTCCTCTGCATGTCATTAACTGTCTGGTTCAGCTCTGCTACCAAATCTGACCTCAGAAGACTACGGAAGGTAGTCCGGACTGCTGAGCGAATCATTGGTACAACCCTCCCCAGTCTCCAAGAACTGTACTTATGCAGAGTGAGAAAAAGGGCTGGCAAAATCACTCTGGACCCCTCAAACCCATCACACTCCCTCTTTGAACTATTACCGTCTGGTCGACGCTACAGAGCTCTGAGTACCAGAACAACCAGACACAGGAACAGTTTCTTCCCTCAAGCAATCCATCTCATGAACACTTGACATTAAACGTGGAACACACAACACTATTATACATTATTTATTCATCACACATACTTATTTTTCATTTCAAATTTTCACATATCAGACCTGTACACACATAATTGTCTATATTATATATTGTATTTTTGCTATTTTGTACATTTCCTATTTGTATATTATTGTTTTATTATCTGTGTTCTGTCCTGTTGCTGTCATTCTGTTGCACTGTGGAGCTTCTGTCACTATAACAAATTCCTCGTATGTGTAAAGATACCTGGCCAATAAAGCTAATTCTCATTCTCATTATTTACCTCCATACAATCAAGATGCTGGCTTTTGAACTGAACGCTGATAACACACAGGAAGGTCTCCCTCCTCTTTAGCCCATATGACACGTTGTCCGTGATTTCCAACAAGAATGTCAAATTTGGACTCGTCTGACCATAGAACACTTTTCCACTTTGAAACAGTCCATTTTAAATGAGCCTTCTCCCACAGGACACGACGGCGCTTCTGGACCATGTTCACATATGGCTTCCTTTTTGCATGTTAGAGCTTTAGTTGGCATCTGCAGATGGCACGGCGGATTGTGTTTACCGACAGAGGTTTCTGGAAGTATTCCTGGGCCCATTTAGTAATATCAAAGACAGAATCATGCAGATGAGTGATGCAGTATCGTCTGAACACCCGAAGACCACGGGCATCCAACAAAGGTCTTCGGCCTTCCCTTACGCACAGAGATTTCTCCAGTTTCTGAATTTTTTGATGATGTTATGCACTGTATATGATGAGATTTTTAAAGCCTTTGCAATTTGACGTTGAGGAACGTTGTTTTTAAAGTATTCCACAATCTTTTTACTCACTCTTTCACAGATTGGAGAGCCTGTTTCCATTTTTGCTTCTGAGAGACTGTGCCTCTCTAAGATATCCTATCATAGCTAATCATGTTACAGACCTGATGTCAATTAACTTAATTAGTTGCTAGATGTTCTCCCAGCTGAGTCTTTTCAAAATGTATTGCTTTTTCAGCCCTTTGTTGTCCCCTTGCCAACTTTTTTAAGACCTGTAGCATGCATCAAATTTGAAATGAGCTCATTTAGTGGATACAATTGAGAAATATCTCCATTTAAACATTTGCTATGTTCTCCATGTTCTATTGTGAATAACATATTGGCTCATGTGATTTGAAAGTCTTTAAGTCTTTTTCATTTTATTCAAATAAAAAAATGGACTACATTTACAGAATTCGGGTTTTATATATCTGTTATGGTTTATTGCATAGAAATTTTTACTGTTTATTTTATCTATTAAATTAAATATTTACTGTCTTTTTAATTTTTGTTGTGGTGGCTGTTTACTGAAGGATAAAAAAGGCGCAGTGCTTGTTCTCTAATAAAAAAATATTTTTCCAGGTTATGTACTTTTGATTTGTTTTGTGTTAAGCCATTAACATTTACAATTAGCTGCTGTTCTTTTTATTCCACTCCTGACATCCTTTGACACAAACTCCCATCAGTTCTCATCATCCTCAGACACTACTGTTTTAGACTCAGCCTCAGTAGTCTCCACAGAAAGCCACACGAGTTGACCAGCATAATAATACTGTGCTTTATTGATAAAAAAGGCGCCTTTTTAGTGCTTGCATTATTTCCTAATATCAATGGTGGGCTTACATATTGATTAGCTGAATTGTAGTAGGTAGTATGAATGTAGTTGAACTGAACATTGGAAGCCATGCCAAAATAGATAAATAAATAAAACCATGTGCCCTCTGGTAATATAAATGTGTTACACTTGAGAAATGTGAAAGTGAACATAGTAACTGTGTGTTCTCTATTACACGGTGTCGGGAAATGGGGAAACAAATGCCCCAGGAGGGTTGCAGACACCTTCGTACTATACGTTAGCCTATGAAGTGATGTGCTTGCTAGTGCAGGCTTTGTGTAGGACTGGTATTTTTTTTATTAAGAACTAGGTCCTTATTTTCAATCTGACATTTTCTTTGGAACTTTCCGTGGATGGTAATATTCACAATATTATAACTATCAAAAAATATTACATTTCTAAATGTGAAGTACTAAATAGGAATCATATTACATTTTTGATTTTTGTTTTTTTACTACTACAGATATTGTACTTAACTCTGATTTATATGAGGATGATATTATTCTCACTGGGATGCATTTCTAAATTTTAATTTTGGCCTTTTTAATTGATAGAGACAAAGGACAGGACATGGTGTGAATGTGATGGACCTTTTTAGGTTTATAAGCTTTACCAATACAAATATTAATATATGATTTTGCCATTTGGGGAATACAGATGTAGATTCAAGTAAACACTTTTGTGATTATCTTGATTATTGTCAGCATAGGTTGCCTGTACCTGCTTGTCAGCTTTGTGATAACTGTATGAAGTAAATGACAGGGAAATGTCACAGTATACTAGCTGGTGAGAGACTGGAATTTACTGCAGGAAATCATTGCATGTCTTGTGCAAGGAAAGTGTGAAACACACATATATTTCCTCTGATAGATTAACTGAGATGATGGTGAAATAGTAAGTGTTAATGTAAAGCTGTATTGAAGAAGCTTCTTTGAAACTGTAGCTTGCTAAGCTACTCTTATTTTGATTATTCTTAATCAACTTTTTTAGACAGTTATTCTACAAGCTGCTTACAAAAAAGTGTCTAAATACATTGGTGTTATTTAGGGGTTTAAGTGTATAATTATCTGGTCATACTGTTTCTTCAATTTCTACAATTGTCTGACAAAAAAACTAAATTAGAATGACAGCATTAAATCGAACTTAATGTTTAAAAAATAAAAATACTTAAACACTAATTTATATATTTGAGTTGAAAACATTGATGAACGGCAGCATTTAAATACACATTTTGCTTCAGAAAAGAAAACACTGGTTTATAATGAATCAGTTAATTATTTATCTGATCAGTGAGTCGTTTATTTAAATGACCAAGTTAATTAACTGGTTTACAAAAATGAGACAGTCTTTCCAGTGGTATATGTGTCAGCCTTCTGTCATGTGTGTCTTGTGTCCCTGCCTCTTGTGTCCTTATTTGGCTTGTTTCCTGTCCTTGTTAAGTGTCATTATTAGTTCATTCTTGTCCAGTTGTGTTTGTCAATTATGTATGATTATCCTGTGTATTTATAGTCCTGTCTGTTCTGGTCTACTCGTTATCTGATAAAGACTGTCATTTGAGTTTATCCTCGTCTTCGTGTTCCTCCCCCTTCCTTGCTCTATAAATGGTTTTCACCCAAATGTAAAACCCAAACAGTGTGATTAATCACATCCAAAATAAAAGCCTATGCTTGCATGTATATACTTATTTTTTATATATAAACAAAGCATATTTTTCTTAAATACATGCATGCATGTATGTGTATTTATATATACATAATAAATATACACAGTACACACACATATATTATGTGAACAAAAACTTTTATTTTGAATGCGATTAATCATTTGACAGCACTATTTGTAATTATATTATAATATATTTGTAATCAAGTTGCATTTGAAAACAGCATAAGCACTATTACTATAGTTACACTTTAGTTAGTTACTTTCTAGCACTGGTGTAATGCTGTAGAGGTGAAGAGCTATTGTCGCTCATAGAATTGTCCATGCGCCCTCAGGAGCATTATGACATATAAACTCTGCTCAAGCCCCCCATTCCCATCTGCAGCAGATTTACAGCATTCCAGCCCTTGTACCTTTCTGCGTTGAACTCGACCGCTGCCAGACCCTCTATGTGCGGAGAATGGTGGGTGTGACGGATGGTCGAGTTGACCCTGATGAAAGACCAAATCGACAATTCCTGCAGAAGCCCTTTATCATAATATCCAGCAGAAGAGGATAAAGGCCAGGATGAGTTATAGGTAAAAAAGACAAGGCTGTGAATCATCAGCGCTTGTGCCGTCGAGAAGGTGTCAGTGATCCTGACAGCCCTGTGAAATGGCACTTCCATGACCAGCCGCAATGGTTCAAGGGCTTGTGTGAAACTGTGACTGAAACATAAATCGCAATCTTGTATCTTAGGGAAATTTAACTTATCAGAGTGCTCAAGTAGAAACAGTTTCAGCTTTGCAGTTAAAAATGGAGTATGTACGGCAATTCCCTAGTGGAACTTTTTTTTTCAAGTATCTGTACTTTATCAGACTGTTTTTATTTCAGGAAATTCACTACATTCAAAAGAGTAAAATATCTGACTTTTATTACACTCTGATCACTACTTTTACTTTTGAAACTTAAAGGGTCAGTTTAATTAAAAGTTTGTCATCATGTACTTAACCCTCAAGTCATTCCAAACCTGTGTGATTTTCTTTCTTCTGTGTAACAAAATAGACAGCTGAAACTCAGAGAAACTTTGATTTGGCTTGATTTTGTTCAAAGTTACGTCAAACCAGTTGATTCTTTGATTTTGTACATTGGGACCTTAAAGGGACAGGTCACCCAAACATGAAAATTCTGTCAATAATTATTCACAATCATGTCATTCCAAACCCATAAAACCTTAATCTTCGGAACACAAATTAAGATAATTTAGTTTACTCGCTTGTGAGGCCATGTTAACAAAAGAGTATACATTTCATCCTTATTATCCGTTTAAAAGTTAAATTAATGTATGGAGTGGCTCAAAAGAAACAGAGCGGGAGATACATGCAAACACGTCTACTCCATCTGCCATCCAGAAGTCGACCAAAAATTAAGATATTTTTGATGAATTTCAAGATCTTCCTGACTTCGCATAGACAGCAACGCAACTGACACTTTTAAGGCCCAGAAAGGTAGTAAGGACATTGTTAAAATAGTGTTGTGGTACTCTCAAAGACTGACACGGAAGAGAAGAAATTGTTGAATAAAATTATTATTTTTGTTTTCTTTGCACACAAGAAGTATTCTCATAACTTTGTAACATTATAGTTGAACCACTGATGTTACATGGACGTTTTTAACAATGTCCTTAAAAAAGAAAGCTCTCCGATTTCATCAAAAACATCTTAATTTTTGTTCCGAAGATGAACAAAGGTCTTACAGGTTTGGAACGACATAAGGGTGAGTAATTAATGACAGAATTTTCATTTTAGCATGAACTATCCCTTTAAGAGTATCTGTAGTTAACTCAGATACATGATTTGTGTGCTCCACTACTGCAAATCCCAAAATACTACTCAGTTCTAGCCAATCACTGTTTCACCATGATTCAGTGCTGAGGCTTTCAAAATGGTTTTGTGAAAGTCTCAAAGTTGAATGTTTGCCCTTTTTGTGACGGTTTCACCCTGCCGTTCCCATTCTGCTCTGCAGATGCTACATGACAGGTGTGAGGGCTTTTAGGGTGCTGTATTCTCTTTTCTTGTCCATCTTACTCGAGAGGCAATTTTTGACAGGTCAAGCACAGTGTGAAGTTTGGTTGCTTCATCGATGGGGATGAACTTCCTGTGAACCTCACCGACTGTTTGTGAAGTAAGCAAACAAAAAACGAATTCTGACAGGGACCCATGTTTGATCACAAAGCTCCAGATACAGAATCCAATCTGGCTGGAACTTATCTAGGCTCGTAAGGATGCTGTTGAGGATCTAGCCGAGCTTAGCGGGACACTTATCATCCTCGCTTTAATCCTGGCACAAGAGACTGGATCAGAGGAACATGAGCAGTAATAAAGATTAAGCATCCAATAGAATATATCAATAATGCGGCCCAGGTACAAAGCAGGGGCAGAGTTAGAGATGCGCACATCGGAAGAAGTGTTTCTATCACAGCTCAGCCAATGAGAAGCAAACAAATTTGAGTGGTAAAAGCACCCATCAGGATTGACAATGCTCAAACGAATATTTAAATGAGAGGGTTTTATTTAAAATGCTAATGAGAGAGTTATCCATATTCGGTGGAAAGAGCTTGCTCAAGGTCATTGGAGAGCACAGGGAATCTGCATTACAGCTATGTAATTAGAGATGCGTCAGAGTTTAAATTGTTGCTCTTTCCATGGCGTTCAGGAGGAAAAGAGCTCATTACTGTAATTAGCTGTTTTACAGGCATGGTTCTGCTCTCTGCCATGTGACCATACGTTTGTAGCTGAAAGCATCAATTTGTTGCTTCACATACTGCAGCTGTTAAGAGCAGGTTAGTTTGAGCCTTAAGGAATATGGATGTTGCATATCCCAAGTGTTTAAGTTTAAAAATATTTTTTAATGAATCCGTTTGAGAATTTAGTTACACTGAGGAACTGTGCATGTTGATTTTTCTTTGATGTCATGCTATATTATTGTTTCATGTTTTTTTATTATTATTATTAGTATTATTATTACATGCACATCTAGTGTGTATGATTTTCTGTGAGATTTTACTTTTTTACTCTTTTGGAAAGAAGCTAATAGGTTAATCCTGCAATGATGCTTTCATTTGTCAAACATAAATAAAAAAAGTCAAGGTTTAAACAAACGTATTAAGAAACAATGCTCCTATATTATTTATATAAAAAAATTTTGAGCATCAAATCAGCATATTTTTGAAGAATCATGTGATACTGAAGTTTATAATAATATCAGTATTATATAAGTAATAGCTGTCAATAGCTATTAAAATAGAAAACCATTATTTTAAATTGTTAGACGTCTTTGACTTATGATTAGATTTAGGGCAGGGTTAAAGTTTGAACAAAATTCTTATTCTTATTTTCCTTTAATTTTATGGCAGGGCTGTGTTTAGGGTTTAGGGAACGTTTTATAATATAATAAGCTAATATGTTTTGGAACACTCTTTTTGGTGTCAAGTCTCAAACAAAAATGTGATGAACAATGAAAAGCGAGACTTTCTAACACTAAAGAGCCATGGGACGAGTATCAGCTGTAGCTGTACTATGGGACCTAGCAGTGTATATATTGCACCTTTAAAATATTTGTGGAACTGTTGTGTTGATGCCTAATGAGTGTGAATAAGGTTGTGTTTAAGAAGGTTAAAAGGTGTCTTCAAGAAGGTATTATAGTTTTATTTCTGAGGTTAAATGAACATGTGGTTTAACATAGTAGAAACATTATAGTCCCCTTTGTCTCACTTTATCTTTGCATGACATCTGTCCTACCGTGAAGTACATTTGATTAAAATTTTTAGGCCAAGAGTGTGTTCATGTTTTTTTACAGACTATGTATTTTCTCCTCATCCACATTGACTTCCAAAACATATAAATCCAGTCCATATATCCTGATTTTAAACACACAAACTCACCATTGATCACAGTGGAAATTGACATATGCAAATGTTTTATGGCCCCTTTAATTCAGTAATTGAAAGACCTTTTCAGCTAAATGAGTGCCACTCAGAAAGGCTCCCACTCAGGTGAAACACTGATAATGGCCCCTAACTGCTTCCTGGACTCTGGCCCAAGTGGGCAAAGAAAACTCAATTTTAATTTTTCCATTTTCATTTTAGGACTTAAATATTAGTGCAGCGGTTCCCTCTCGATTAGCTCGTAACTAATCAAGTGTGCAACCACATGCTGCTAATTTATGAGCTAACCCACAATGCAAGGCTGAAGAGCCTGGCTGGGGTGCTTAACCAGGAAACTTAAAGAGAAAATGTTATTATCAAACTTGCATTAGGAAATGGAGCAGAAAATGTGTTTTTATTATAATATAGCTGTGACTAAATGTGTTTTTATTATAATATAGAGTGCAATATCATTATATGAAGCCATAATGGAATTATGGTATATTATGGTCATAGTTAGTGGGATTAAAATATATTTTATGATTCTCCAGCACTCCAGAAGTCTCTCACAGTTTCTCTCTATACATCGATATTGAAATGTCAATTGGAAAATGTTTTTGTCTGTGTTTCAACGGTCTAATTATCATGCAAGGGTCTGTTTGATGTGTCATAGTTGTTAAAGGTTACTTCGGAGGATAGTTCACTCAAAAATGAAATTTATGTCATTATTACTCATCCTTATGTTGTTCCAAACTTGTATTACTTTCCTTATTCTATACAGTGTTTTGTGTTCATATAATGCAAGTAATTTGGGTCCAAAACAACATCACATCCCATTGGCCATTGTTTGGACAAACAACACTAAGACATTCTTTGTTTTGCTCTGCAGACAAAATGAAAGGCATGCAGGTTCGGAATGACTTGAGGGTGACATTTTTTCATTTTCGCCTTAACACCTTTCCCTATAGACAGAAAAAAAAAAAAAACACGCATTTTCAAACGTGATCCCACAATGCAAGATTTAAGGAACTCTGATATCCATGGTTGCCTGCAGTAAACCTTTTCACAAAAGAAGAGTTCACCAGTGTTATGGATGTGGTTAATTATACTAGTCCTGGGTGATAAACTATTCTAATTTTGCACAATCTGAGATAAAAGTCTTCCTTCGGTGCTTCCTTAATTATTCCTAACAGTTTTTTTTCTGGTGTATGTTTATTCTTATTCACTGAGATAAGCTTGAATGGACCGCAAGCTGTTACCAGCCCCTCTAGCCACTGGTGGTGTTCAGTGATTATCAATTGCAGTTTTTCTCCAGACCTCCTTGTGGAGTTTTGACATCTAATTAGCAGTAGCAATAATAGTAGAAGATATTAATCAAGAAGGTCTGAATACCTGCAAGCTATCCGTTTGCATTCCCATTCATCTCAATTGCAGTTGCTCTGCTAGTCCCAGAACCCACTGTTAGTATGTGACCTGCATGCTAATGTCTTTGCTCAGTTCTGCCCCCAAGTTTTTTTTTTTTTTAAGCAAGTCACCTGAGCTGTAAATGCCATGTAATGAATCAATCTATAGCTGCAATAAAATGACATGTCTGACAATGCTAACTGACTGATAGCACCTTCAGTAGTGACTATCCAGTATCCATGAGCTGTGAGATCTGATAGTGAAAGTGACGTGACATACGGCCAAGTACGGTGACCCATTCTCGGAATTCGTGCTCTGCAATTAACCCATACAAAGTGCACACACACACACACACACACACACACACACACACACACACACATGATCACACACCCGGAGCAGTGGGCAGCCTTTTATGCTGCGGCGCCCGGGGAGCAGTTGGGGGTTCGGTGCCTTGTTCAAGGGCACCTCAGTCATGGTATTGAGGGTGGAGAAAGCGCTGGACATTCACTCCCCCACCTACAATTCCTGCCGGCCTGAAGACTCGAACTCTCAACCTTTCGATTACAAGTCCGACTCTCTAAGCTATAGGCCACGACTTCCCCCAGACAAGCCACCAGACAAGAAAAATGAAAGTCCATTTCACGCTTTTAAGAGCCCTCAAAAATAATCTGTCACTGGTAAAACATCAATGTGCTATAATCAAATATTTATGATTTATATGTTTCATAGTCTATAGAACATCATGCAGACTGTACATTGTAGTTTGCATTTTAGCACCCTGTGTAGCTTTTCACAAGGTACAGTAATTTATTTGATTGCTATCATTCTGGCAGCAATTTGACAGTTGCATAAAATTTTTGAAACCCACAGTAATTTATTTGATTACATTCTGGCAGCAATTTGACTGAAAAGTGATCCAATAAAACTTTACTGATGATTCCACTGCATGCATACAATACCTTCTAATCACATTGTGCTTAAAAGCATACACAAACACATCATGCACAATAACTTTTGAATCAGAAATGAAAATAAATACCAACAAGCTCTAAATTAACCACTTTTCTGGAATTAAAATTAAAGGATGCTAACATTGTGCTCTTTGAAGTCTAACAGAAATGCCTCAAAATATGTAGTAAAATCTTAGAAAATGTGGTTACGTGTTTCATGAGCCTTATACGGCTCGTAATGCGCAGCCTTTACACTTCACAGGCTTTTCATTTACACTTGGTTTGGATATGATGTTCCAGATAACCTACACATGCAACAGATTTCCATTTGAAGGCCAATAGCCTCCGTCCTCATGCATCCTGAGATATAAATGGCCTTACGGTGGGATTGTGGACACCTAACTCAGCCAACATAGATTAGCAGAAAACAGGGACATCCTCAGACATAAAGGACAACGACTAATCACCCCATAAAACAAAACATCCTCATTCAACTCGACACTTTAATACTTTATTTGAACGTCTGGCGCCCATAATTGAATTGGCTGTGGTGTATTGGTGGGGCAGAATTTACTGGCTCTGAGCAGTAGTGTGCATGATGGGAGTCAGAGAGGTTACCTTTTATCCCCAAAGATTGCCCATTACAGGGGCTAAGTGGCTTTTTTATGGCCTCCTCTTCACTGTTGCCCAGGTCTGAACTGGATGGAGGACTTAAAGGACTTCTTATGGTCTGGGGGTGTTGTTTAAAGAGGATCAAGGGAATGATGGCTCTCTTGCTGCACTCCGTCAATGTTATCAGCCCCCCATATCTTAGGAGTTGCTCACCTTTTAGCGTCTCTTTATCCTGGCTTTGTGTTGAGATAAAATACTAGTTCTACCGTAAGAGGAGGCCCGATTGGATCTGTGATGTCCACATTAGGGGGTGAAAGAAGACATTAAAGTCTTCCTGGCAAGCTTGCACTCTTTGTCTGAGTGGAGATTGGATGGACTCAATTTTTTAAGTTTTATCCTCAGGTTGTTTGGAAGATATGGCGTCCGCTATAACCTTCATTAAGGACTTCACTGAATAAAGCAAGCAAAAGTGACTTAACGCTCAAACTTTTGAATACTGAACTATCTACACAAGTTTGTTAGGTTAATAATAATACAGAGAACAGGTAATTTGTTGGTTTTACCCCAGTTCCCAATATGTTTGGTCAACAAAATGAAGTTTGCAGTGCAGCTAAACACAAATGGTTGTCTGTGTGTAGGTTAACTAATTTAATTTCTAGGTTAACTTGAATGGGAGAAACTAACACTTTCACAACTAGCTATTAGATTTTATGTTGGCTGTAAGGGTGGGTGGCATTCGTGATGCTAGTAAAATAAGAATAGTTAATATGAATTGAAAGATTGTATCTTTTTCACATGAAGTGTCTAATTGAAGTTTTGATTTATTAGCTGATTATTATAGCTTAAGTATTAATCTTATTTCAGATAATTCAAATATTGGGCTCACTGTAGACTTTTTCTTTAAACATGATATTCTTGAGAGATAAAATAATCTGTATTGTATAATTGTGAAAGTTATTCAGATGTATTAATGCATATTAAAGGAATGATACCATTGCTTAAAAGTTTGCTCTTATTTGAGATACAGTGGTTTAATTTAATTTAATTTTTACAGTCAGCCCCAGCCAGGGCCGACGCTAGGAATTCTGGGCCCTGTGCACTGAATTTGCTATGGGAACCCCTCGAAATCAGGTTGGGGGGGGGACATCGTAAAATGTAAATAACGTTTGTGGTGATGGGTTTTTGTCACATAGAAAGGAGAGGAAGGTCAAGGGCCCCCTCGAAATCAAGTTCAGTAGGGAGGGAGGGGACATCGTAAAATGTAAATAACGTTTGTGGTGATGGGTTTTTGTCACATAGAAGGGAGAGGGAGGTCACTTCGGGGAAGTCTCCATCATTTCGGCGATCTGCTCGCTAATTGAATGCAGGTGCCCTGGTGGCGATCGTGGGCCCTCCAGACCTCTGGTCCCTATGTACTCTGTGACCCTTTTCCACCCACTAGCGACGCCCCTGCCCCCAGCCAACTATATGGTCTCCAAAACTGGTCTTAAATTAATTAGAAGGGATTTAATCTTTCTCTTTTGCAATCTATTAATGTTACAGTTGCATTTGGTATATATAAATTTGGTAACACTTTATCTTAGGGTCTCTTAACTAGTTGCTTATTAGCATGCATATTACTAGACTATTATCCATTTATTAGTAGTAATAAAGCACATATTAATGCCTTATTCTACGTCCCTAATCCTACCCAATACCTAAACTTAACAACTGCCTTACTAACTATTAATAAGCAGCAAATTAGGAATTTATTGAGGGAAAAGTTGTAGTTAATAGTGAATAAGTGTTCCCTATTCAGTCCCTTCAGGATTTCGCAGGGATTTTTTTTTACTTTTGCTAAGGGTATTAGCCGCTCTGACTATTCTCGTTGCAGAATGCGATCGGGGATATATTCACACGTTATAGAAACAAAAATGATTGTGTATTAAATCGGAATTTAAGATAGAAAATAGACGATAAATAATTGACTTGACGGAGCTCAAATTCAGAACATGCATCAGCGACAAACCGGAACTGGAAGTAGGTGACATGGATATTTTAAATTCATTCAGCTGGCCTTTGTTCTCCTCCGTGTCCCAAGAATCTCCAATGGCCACGTTGGATTTGTGGATAAAGTGTCCTGAAGCAGGTTTGTGTAGTGGTGTCCAATGTACAAAAGTGTTATTTTTGTCGTAAATAATCAGTGCAGACATTATGCGTGTAAAAAGAGAAAGCAAAAATACGTAAAAAAGTAGATAAGTGCACAATCTGAGCGGAGCTACCCGAACGGCGACCGAACATAGCGGCACCATTTTGGTTTCAACTGGCCGAGTGTGAGTGGCGGGGCTCAGGCTTGGTGGTTGGTTGAGCTGCTGGCAGTGGGGCTTTTGCTGGCTGCTGAGTCGGCACCATTTTGGGGTGACTCGAAGCGGCTGCAGAGCTGGATCGCTTTGGCAGGAAGTGTCGCATTGCCTGGGATGACTTCTGTGCAGCTGTGAAGCGCTCGGCGAAGCCCTCTACTGCAGGACCAAACAAGCCAGTGGGGAGACCGGGGAGTTGAGGAAGGGGACTTTATCCGCATCCTTGATCTCCGTCAGGTTTGACCACAGGTGGCGCTCGAGCACCACAAGGCTGGCCATGGATCTACCGATCGCCTGGGCTGTAATTTTGGTGGCGCATAGAGCCAGGTCGGTCGCGCTGCGCAGCTCACTGAAAGCTGTGGGGTTCGGGTTCGACTCGTCCATAGAACGAAGGAGTTTTGCCTGGAACACATGCAAGACCGCCATGGAGTGAAGCGCAGAGGCCGCCTGTTCAGCCGATGTATAGGCTCGTCCAGCGAGAGCTGAAATAGTCCTGCATGGCTTAGACGGGTGAGCGGCTTTTGCCTTCCAGCCAATGGCCGTGGGCGGGCAGAGATGCGCGGCCACTGACTTATCCAGTGGAGGCAGGCTGTCGTAACCTTTTTCTTCTGCGCTGTCGACCGAAGTGAGGTAGACAAGTAGGGTGCACGCCAAGACCTTGTAATCTCATCATGGACCTCAGGAAAGAATGGTGAAGCTCATTGACGAGGGGCCTGATGGCGCCCCGGCAAGAACCATTCATCCAGATGGCAACGGGACGGTTCCTCTGGTGAGACCATTCAAAACTCAGCTCCTCCACAGCGCTAGACAGGACACTGAAAGGATCGGCGTCCATGCCTGGGCTGGATGCAATGGGCTGCGCAGACTGCGATGGGGCGGGTCATTGTATGAGCCGCCAGCTCCTCGGTATCTGAAGCCGCCAATGACAGGCTGTCGTCCAACTCGCTGTCATCGCTCCCCCGAACAAGACCAGATCGCTCGCAGCTGCAGAGGAATGCTGGTCAGGGCGGGTGAAGAGAACGCGAGAAATCTCTCTGTGGGGAGAGAGTGAGGTTCGCGGGTTTACAAAGGGCGAAAGCTCACTCATCTCCGGGCGCTGAAATCTTCTGCTCTCAGGTCCCTGGGAGGAAAAAAGCGGGAGGGCATGGGGGGCGGGGTTGCTCTCTGAAAAAAAGTTAGCCGCGAGCGCAGAGAGGAGAGGATCATATCACCACAGTGGTAACATTCCGTCCTGTTAGGGTTAGGCGCCCAAGCATGAAACATACTCGCCGTGTTTTTCAGCGACGTGCAGGGGAGTGACAAAAACACTGCGGCATTTGCAACAACGCCGCGCAAAATTAGCTCTTTTATAGAGGATTCTCGTGAGAGAGAGTCGCCAGGTAGCGGCAGGGAATCCGTGGACCAGCTGCTGCAGGCGCTGCGGGCTGCTGAGAAGCGGCAAGTCGGCCGAGAAGAGAAAGGTCTGGAACTGCTGCCATTGCTCGTTCAACGGCAAAGGCTTCGAGTCTCGAAGAGCGAAGATCTTGTAGTCGTCGCTGAAGGAGATGAAATCTGAGGAGCCTTGGCGAATGCACGCAATATATAGCCAGATGCCCCGCCCATTCTGGTGGGCTTTGGCGGACTTTCCAGCCAGAGGCTGTGCAGTTCCACTGCCGCCATTGGACTAATTGAGGTAACCGCACAAAACCAATGGTCGTGCAGTACCTGTGTTATTTAAAAAAAGGGCTTCAGTATCGGAGAAAAAGGAATTTTCCCCTAGTGTCTTACGACGCAGTACGAAGTGTAGTATAGATAGGGAACTAGTTTTGTTTCTTCGCCACTCCAGACTGCCAACAGTATTTTCATACCAGTCTTCTCTTGCTGCCAGTAAGAGCTTCCTTACGCTACTTATGGTGGAGCATTATGCCAATGCCAGCCACTTCAGCAGCCAGACGAACAGACAAGTTACTGTAAAAATGTCTCTGTTGGCAGACGGTTCAGCCAGGCACTCAACTGAATTTCATAGAGAACCTCTGCCAGTCGGCAGTGCTTCTTACATTGGCAAGACAAATTGCTATTTCCTCTAGCCTCTGCTAAATTAGCCTCTGCAGGATGATCTCCCCATAAACATGTGCCTTCTATGCTGGAAGACTACACTCTTAGTTGTGAAAATGCATTATTCTGTTTGACATTAGGCCAGAAAGAAAATAACTTTTTTGTGGAGACCTGCTACCTTAATTTATAACTTAAGCATGAGCTGTTAGGTTACTGATTATGGGAGAGCTTATAAATTGTTTAATGTATACAATTATTTATTTTTTTTTTTTTTTTTTTATTATTTTTTGTTAAGAAATATAATGTTTATTTTAACTTTTTCATTTCAAAATTTGAGGGGTCATATTATAATTATTATATATATAAATTCAAATTTTATATACATATGCATCAAAAACATGTTTAATTATAATTTTTTCCTCCTATCTCTTACCTTCAGAATTAAAATGGCTATTTATACCAACGTTTTACTTTAAAATTTCTATGGAAATGTCTTCTTCCCATTTGAAATCAGTAACAATGCTGAAAGACAGAATAGTTTATGCAGTATGATTTCTGGACTGGGGAAGACATTTTTCATTTTGAAAATTATTAAATGTTTTCTTATTACACAGTGCTCTGGAGTACCTGATTCTGATTGGTCAGTTGGTAGTCTTGCCAGCTAATGTCTCTGTAAGTGCTGCTAAATTCAAACAATATTTTGCAATCTTTTTATGTACTTTTTGGTAAGCCATATAATTTTTTTTATAAATTACAGTCAAACAGTCATTAGCAAATAAAATAAATCACAATGTTGCCTTATACTATAGTAAATCAGGCTGTTTATTTCATATGATTTTGTTGCTGTTTTTGCTCATAGTAGTTGTAGTTATTTGTCAGTTGTTGATGAACATACTGTATGTAAATAACAGATTGAAGTGTGTACTGTAAGAATTTAGCATTTGATAAGCTGGGACTCTTCTTTTAAGCCGTGTGTTGTTTATTCAGTGCCGTTTAGTTAAGCTGCTGTGGACTAGCTGACTCTAGCAAAGACAGAGCCCATCCGCACCTCTTTGACTCCTAAAACCAGCTACAATCTGGTTGTGAATTAACAGGCAATGTGTAAACGCCTGCTGCCAGTATGCTAATGCTGTAAAGGTATGCACAGTCACAGATCAGCTTTTCCTGTGTGTTTGCGCGTAATCTCTTCTCTGCATGTATGGGTGTGTGTGAGAAGAGAACCGACTTCCAGTTGCAGGTGGAATCACACTGATTTAAAAATCTGTTTTACCATACCCCCAACTTAACATATTTGTGTGTGTATGTACAGAATATATGTGTGAGCAGTACTCAAGTGTGTATCCATCTACATGAGTTGTGATTGGATTTCAGCCTATATATTAATTAATCTCAACCAAGTGCATTAGGGGAATTTGTTTTGGCACTTTCCCTGCAATTTCCAAACATGCGTAAACATATGCGATGAATTTGCGTTTGTGTATTTTGTGCTTGTGTGAGTATGGGTATTTATTAAAGCAGGGCATGAGTGGTACTCAATGTTGGTTTGGCTGGCCCACTTCATTGGGAATATCAGGCCTGTTTATTTGCCTCAAAGTGTGCTTTAGATATGTTTGAAATGTTTGTCTTTGCAATACAAATTTTTGGCTCATTGTGGTTATTTAGAAATGAAGTATAAGATAGTTAGACTTTACTATTAGAAAGTATTAGATAAATACAGTACTGGTCAAACATTTGAGGTCGGAACGATAAAATAAAGGCTCTTATGCTCACCAAGTAAAATTTGCTTGATCAAAAAATCTGAAGCATTAAAGTTGTAAAATATTATTACAATTTAAAATAACTGTGAATTATGTTTCACATATATTTTACCTATAGTCATTTCTCCAGTCTTTAGTGTCACACAATCATTCCAAAATCATTCTGATTCTGATCATTCAATTTTGGTGCTCAAGAAGCATTTCTTATTATGTTGAAAGCATTGTGCTGATTCATGTTTTCGTGGAAACCTTTTTTTTCTCCATTCAATTTTGGTGAATGGAATTTTTTGGAACATTATGAATATGTTTACTGTCACTTCTGATCAATTAAATGTGTCCTTTACAAATAAATAAATAAATAAATAAAATTAATAAAATAATCTTACTGACCCCAAACTTTTGAATGCTGCCTGCTATATGTTATATACAAAAATCAAGCATTATAAAAGAAGACTCAAATCTGTTATCTTGGTAAATATAGGTAGCAATAAGTATTGAATAAAAGGGTACACTAATTGTGGCCAACATATATTGGAGAGCAACATTGAAAACAAACCTTAAAAATATTCTGTGATATTTTTTTGTGATTTGTTTTTATTTTTATAAAAGACCAAATAATAAACAATGGATATTTCTTTTCACAGCCTTCTTTGCCCATATTTACCAAGGGGGATATTAATTCTGACCTCAACTATATGACCCAAAATATAGCCCATTTATATTGCAAACCTTATTTTTGAAGACCAAGAATAAAATGTTGAGATAGCAAGTCATGCCTAGAGTTGGCTGAAAATTGCTGTACACTGATGCTTTCCACGGAATTGGAACATTTTACATAAAAGTAGAAAGAGGTTAAATTTAAATCTTAATGTGTCAAGCTCACATAGGCATATCCAAAAATACCGCATGGCTGTATTAGCAAAATATTGATTTGAGAAAGAGTGCAACTACATAAACTGCGGCACATTTTCTCATCAACAGTTTTGGTAATCCATTTCCACCAGCTACTTTGCTGCCATTCATAACCTCCTTGAATCCCCTTCCCTGTCTGGTCTAACTGTGCACTGCAGACAGGAAACAATCCAGGCAATCTCCCTCTCTGCTTGAGAACAAAGTTTGTGTCTCTACTCTTTGCTGGATTGTAATCATATCACGGTGTGGGTAATTGCTATTTCCAGTTAGCTCAAGGGCAGGAAGACAAGCTTGTCATTTCCTTCTCTTTGTTGGCTGCCTGTCACAAGTTTAGTAGTTGATCACCTCCCCCAGATTCCCTTATCTGGAATCGCAATAGTCTAATATGGGCTCGCTCTCTCCTGCCTGTCTGCTAATAGGCTTCTTAGGTCTCCTAAGGGAGTGCTTAACTCTCTGTAGCCAGCCACACACTTCTGTGTGTAGGGTCACTATTAATAAAAAGATGTGCTGGGGAGCAGAAAATAATTTGTAGCGATAGTCACTGTTGAAGCTAACTGAACAGATGGTTTTAAATGTGCGAGGCCACCACGCTAACCTCAACTTTTTTGACGAGGATACGTATCCTCATTCTAAACTCCCTGAATAAGGCCCTCAATGTCAACGAGGGCCTATAAAGCATCTGTCAGTGCAGAAGATTCCAGAATTGCCAGTCATGCTACACACCAGGGATGCGCTCCATCCAGAATTAAATTGAGAATGTCTTGTCCAATTAACTGCTGAATTTGAATTGAATTTCAACTGGGTAAGAATTTACATCAAGCAGAATTACAAATTGTTTGAATTTGAATGTAAGCAACTACGATTAAATTGGTTAGGTAAGTGATTTCGCTATGTAGAGGAGAAAAAGCTCAAACACGCATTTCCAACATACGCTCTAAGTGGTTGACCAATCATAACAGACTGGGCCAACTGACCAATCAGAGCAGAGCGGGTGTTTCAGAATAGCAGCCTTTAAAGGGACCAAAACAGTGGCTGCATCCGAAATTGCATACTCTCTGAGTAGAGAGTAATTACTTAGCAACTGTTAAAAAAGTACTTTCTATATAGTATGAATGTGTGAAGTATGAATTTAATCCAGACATACTACATTGTCATGTTGTTGTTGTCATTGCCATGTGATCTACACTTACATACATTACATTTAATCATTTAGCAGACGCTTTTTTCCAAAGCGACTTACAAATGAGGACAACAGAAGCAATCAATTGTAGTATTAAAACAACTAAAAAAAGATCCAAAACTTAAAGCTAAAACTTTATACATTTTGCATATACACATTTTAAAAATAAAGAAATTAAATAAAAATGCACACAACAAAATTTAAACACTGAATATTTAAATGAAAAACAAAAATAAAGCTAAGAACAATTCTAAATATTAAAGAACAAAAGGTCTAAGAGTATAATAATGATTCTAACATAACACTAAGCCAAACACCAAAAAACAACTACATATATGTGTATGTACAACCATATTTGTACCATCTACCAGTGGTACAGATGATCTACCAGTGTCAGTTGTGACAATTCACTGCCATTCATAAATTGTCTCCCATGGCCTCATTGGATAGTAAAATATCCATCAGATGCACACTTCAGAATCTCAGTGAAAATAGTAGGTCATCCAGGGACTTTTTGCCTACTATTGAATTTGGATACTTTATATTTGGACATACTGCTTTTTGCATACTACATATAAGGAAGTATGAGATTTCCGATGCAGTCACTGTTTCACTCATAGAGTGAGGTGTTGCAGCAATGTACCATATATGCAAAATTTGAATAACATATGAATTTTAAATGATTTCAATTTTTTTAACTTGTAAAAGAGCACAATATGGGTACTTTACCTATAAAAGTAACATTTGTCAACACAAACTTCGAATTTTATTTAAAAGTTTGAATGTTGAGAATTTGACATCTATACAAAATTATTATTTAATAAATGAACATTTGTGGATAATAGTGGAAGATCACTTCCTTTCCAGAATCCATGTGTTGCATTTTTTTTTAAATTGCAATAAAGTAAAGTCCTCTTCCTGTCACTCCAATTCAAATTCCAATACAACTTCCAGGTAGATGTTGACAATTCAATTTAGATTCATGCTTATGTATTGGCAGGAAGCCAATTCTTCAATGTTGAATTTTGCACCACACTGCTATACACCATCAGCTCCTCACTGCATCATGAAAATGGCTCTTGAACTAGGCCATGCCCGCCTTTAGAGACGAGGTACAAGAGGGTGTGTGCGGGGAGATGCTCTACGATGTGCTGAAATAGCGTGCGAGTGCGTGTCAACATCCATCCTCTTCTGGGTCGCCCTCCTACCTGCCTTATTCTGCACACCAGGGCCTTGTTGACATTTTCATCTGTGTCGCCTACAATTTAGGTACGGTTAGTCTTGTGCCTGAGCACATTCCAGAACCGTGTAAATGCAAGCAGGGAGAAAAAGAACAAATTGCTTTTTTAAATTGCCCGGACAAGTATCCCGCTCTTAGCCAATAAAGACAAAGTACATAGCTCAGCCCGAGGTGTGTTGCAGCGGGAGTCTATGTTTTCCCAGTCACGTAACGTACGTGAGGTAACAAATTATTTTCCGACAACAGACTGATATGATAATGACATGAGAGGCTTAAACTGCCTCTCATATTTCTTCATAAGGAAAGTAGGGCGGCAGCATAAATCAAGATCTGTTGTTATGAGGAACTGAGGCAGGCAACAGTGTGACTTCATTTACAATAAGCTGTGTGTTGATGGGAGGATGATGTGGAGAATAAACCTGTGGACCCAGACGGAGCTCTGACTCTCTGTGGGTGGTAGTGGTGTCTCGGTCTGTTTAGTGAGCTTGGCCACTGCTGTCTCGTTCATCATTGTTAACCAAGCACAATTTCATCTGGCATCAGTCGGCTTTGTCCACAGATTTCTTGTGTTACTAATCAAATGAAAGCCTGTTTCCACCTTAGAAACTTAATACGTAATTTCAACTCTAAATCTCAGAATTTAGATTTTATTTCTTGAGATTGCAACTTTGTATGATTGTATCTTGCAATGTGACTTGTACATCCCACAACTGCTTTTTTATTTATTGTAATGTTTTGCCTTTTTTCTTGTAACTGCCATTTTATATCTACAAATGCCTCTTTAGAAAGGAAGGGACTGTGTGAGTGACATGAAAGATGACCAATCAAACTTTGCATGACATTTAGAGCGGTGGTCATCAACCTTTTGACCCAAAGACCCATTAATGTCCAACTCAATTAATCGAAAGCCCCTACATATTGAAACTGATATTTCCTCTGGGAATTTTGCTGGAATTATGATAGTGCTGCTTGTTTTCAAAACCTGTTATTACCAGAATATCAGAGGCACCCTCAATTGCCACTTTATTTAATTTTATGTCTCCGAATTTCTGTTTTCCTTGTAATTGCGACTTCATATCTCACAGAGGGACTTTTAAAAGGAAGGGGCTTTCTGAGAGACATAAAAATGGTTAATCACAGTTTTTGTGATATTAGGAGCAGTGGTGCTCAGCCTTTTTACTTGAAGTCCAACAATTGAGGGTGGAGAAATTATTTCAGTTGACACCCCGATTTGTGTGTGTGTGTTTAGCATTTTAAGTTTATTAGAAATATAGTGCAAAATAAAATAAAGAGGATTTCATCTGGGTATATTCTCTTGTTAAAGGTTTATTTTGAAGAAGATTTTTTATTTGTCACATACACAATTATGCAGAGTATAACCAGCAGTGAAATGTGTTCTCTGCATTTAACCCATCCAAGTGCACACACACCTGGAGCAGTGGGCAGCCAACGCTGCGGCTCCCGGGGAGCAGTTGGGGGTTCGGTGCCTTGCTCAAGGGTCTCACCTCAGTCGTGGACAATTCCTGCCGGAGCCGAGATTTGAACCCCCAACCTCAGGTTACAAGTCCAACACTCTATCCAATAAGCCACGACTGCCCTGAGCCTGTCTTATGTGTATAAAAATGTCAATTTATGCATAACACGTGCATGTCTTTCAGATGCACAAAATACTGTATCTTGTAAATTTGCATGTTTCCTAAAATAAATATTTATTTCGAAGCTTGGTGAAAAGAGTAGCACCTGCAAAATGATTTATCAAGGCTGAAAATAATTTAGAAAATGGGATTTGCATGTGTATTCAGTATTCAGATCAGAAAATATGTGGATGTGTAAACAAGACATTACTCAGCACATTCATTAAAAACCTGTACACGTAGACGTTCTGTAAAGCTAGCCAACCACATTAGAGTTTGCAGTTGTGAGAAAGCTGCATGTGATGGATCACCTTCAGTTCATGGATGTTGCTCGGTTTGGTCTGACTTCTCATTGTGTACTTGGATAGGTGTCTTTGCTCAGAAAGGGTTAAAAATGTGAAAGGGGTGTGGAAATGTGCTATTGTGCCTAATTGCCTATAATATGTGTTATGCAAGTGCAATTATGTAAGTGACAGATCAAAACCTTTATCATTCAAAAGTGCAGTCTATTCAGCTATAATTGTGGACTTGACCTTGGTGAAACCAGTGTACCAGCTGTAGAGAGCCTGTTCCATATCCACAGCAGGGAACCATCATTAAACTTCCCTTAATATGTCAGGTTTGGGAGACTAAATGCATGTATTACATGCTTTACTTATTATTTAGTAAATTTGTATTTTTATTCGATTTTTATATATTTTCAGCAAAGGCAGCTAAGCAATAAAATGTAATTTAACCTGCTATCCTTTTGTGCTGGCACAAATTTATATTAATTAGCCTGCTTGTTAGTCCTTTCCCATGTTTTAACAAAGATCACGAACTAATGGCCTCCATGTTTTGCTCTCCAGTTCTGTCTGATTATAGTGAGGCAAACACAAGATAATCCTTATATCAAATAATCAATCAGAAATCCCCTGCACGGTAATAGAATTCACTTCCTTATATGCGATTGTCGTGTCTTGGTGTTTTGCATGCGTTGTAGCAGGCGGTGAGCTGTAATTATCTCTGGTGTTAGACTGCTGTCAATCCATATTCGCCAGAGAACCAGGCCGCTTTTCAAGTGTGTGCTGATGAATTCTAACATCTATTTGTTTCCTGTGGTGTGAGGCCTCCCCAGAGCCGCTGTTCCACACCTGGCTTTAACATCACAGACTTTTTGATAAACATACTTTGCCCCTATATGAGAAAGCAAATGTCTGTCAAAACATCAGAAATGCTAAATGAACGTGACACTTTTTGTCTTTTCCCAGGAATGCTGTTTGTGTTTGATATCCCTGATGAAACTGGCTAGGATGTTTTGACGGATTTGTACTTCAAACAAACTCCCACTTTAACTAATTGAGGTCTTGATCTTCATTGTGTTGGTGCTTGATTTCCAGCCTACATCACACCCACATGGAAGAGCATAAATGCCAAATATTGTTAATATACAGTAACATTTGCAGTATGTAGTTTACTGACATAGTGAGGTTTAATAGCAAGGGTTTTGGTCACACTTTATGTTTAGGTCCAATTCTTGGTATTAACAAACCATTAACTATGACATTTGCCTCAATAAACTATTAATTTGCTGCTTATTGCTGCTCACTATGTCAGTGTTCCTGTGGCTCAGCGGTAGAGCATTGCATTAGCAGCGCAAAAGGTTGTGGGTTCGATTCCCAGGGAACACACATACTGATCAAAAAATGTATAACCTGAATGCACTGTAAGTCGCTTTGGATAAAAGCATCTGCTAAATGCATAAATCTAAATCTAATAGTTAGTAAGGTAGTTGTTAAGTTTAGGTATTGGGTAGGATTAGGTATGTACTGTAGAATATGGTCATGCAAAAGATCTCCTTTCAAGTACTAATAAACAGCCAATATGTTAATAATAGCATGTTAAGCAACTAGTTAATAGTGACAATTGATCCCTATATTAGTGTTGCCAGGGTTTTTAATGCAAATTTAAAATTGATTAAGTGCTTTGGGATTAAACCGTTATCTGTCTGATCCACGTTTAAATGTCAAATTTTATTTTATTTTTTATATATTTTTATCTGCCTCAGAGTAGAAAAAAAATAATTATGACTTTTATTTTTTTACAATTGCATCTTCGTATTCCACAATTGCCACTGCGGTATTTTGTCTCTATATCTTGTCTCGATATTTCCCAGTTGGTGCTTTATTTGACTTTATAGCAATTTTAAACCTCACAATTGTAACTTAATATCTTACAATTGCAACTTTATAGCTCAAAATTGCAGTTTTATTTCTTATAATTATGAACTTATATCTTACAATTGCTACTTTGTTTAAATCAAGTGCAATTTTAAACCTCACCGTGTTTTACTTTATTTTGACTATTTCTCACAATCACAAGTTAAGTTTCCACAATTGCGGTGCAAGTGGTCCCATGGGCATCGTGCCAACATATAGCGCCGCTGCGCTACGGGTGTCCCGAGTTTGAATCCCAGCTCGAGGACCTTTCCTGATCCCGCCCCCCTCTCTCTAACCCCACTTCGCTTCCTGTCATCACACTGTCCTGTCTTAGTAAAGGCAAAAATGCCAAATATAAATCTTAAAGTTTCCACAATTGCAACTTTGTAGTTAACAATTGTAATATTATTTATCATAATTGCAATTGCATTACACAATTGCATCTGTCTTGTATTTATGACCTGATTTCTCACATTTGCAACTTCATTTCACACAATTGCAAATTTCATATCTCACAAGTGCAATGTTATTTCTCATAATTGAGACTTAATTTCTCACTATTACTACTTTATTTGATTTGATTGCGATTATAAACTTCACAGTTTTGACTTCATCTTGTGTTTGTGACGTTATAGCTCAAAATTGCTATTTTATTGCTCAAAATTTTGAAGTTATCTTCACAAGTCTAACTTAAATTCTTATTTTCGAACTTTTTGATTTAATCTCACTATAACCTTTTTTGAGGGGCTGAAAACAGGCCTCTTCTGTGACAGCCCATGTCATTTTTGTACAATCAGTCCAGAACAGTATAATGTCCTTTATATTTCTAGAAGATTCCATGCATATAGTCAGAAACACGTGACTGTGGTGGCAGGTGTTGTCCGTGCGCTTGTCATTACGGCACATTATCTTCCATCAGCCGCACACATCAGTCTTTTTTATTGTTCAGCCATGCCTGGCATTGAGATGAAAGCCACGAAAAACGTGCTCTGTCATCTGCGCTAACCGGTTTATACAAAGTGACTTTTATGTGTGTGTGGTTCAGCGCTGGGTTGGTATGCAGTGCCTGCTGTTGTCGGAGGTGAACGGGAGGTCGTTGTCTGAATGCTTGTGGTCCACTGCTTAAGGGACCTGTCAAGTCTGTTCAGTGTCAAATAGTGCTTTCACTCATGTTGTCTCTTTGTTGGACTCAAAGGTAAAGTGTGTAATTTCTGATCCTCTAGCATCACCAACAATATTGCAAAATAATGTCTGTTTTCAAAGAAGTTTCCCAAACACTCCCCCTGTCTACCATCATGCCAATGGTTGAGCTAATGATGCTGTGTCACACTTTTCCATGCACCACAGTATTCAAACTGTTCTGCAATGTTTTTCAGAGTTTTTTTGTTTTTTTTTGCTTTGTTTTTTTGGCACATGGAACATTTACAGATTTTGTTTTTCAATGCAGAGTTTAGCTTTATTCATTATTCATTATGCATTATTCAATAAAACAGAAATAATATATGCAAATTCCCCTCTACAGCTTTATTTATGCTGTTCAAAACGAAGATGTGTCATTTCAGCTGAATTTTCAGTAACAATTTTAACATAACTAAACTGCTTATATTGTTGGTACCACAATGTTGCATTTCTAGTGTTTTTCTTAATTTGATAATAGTGTCTTGGGGAAAATGTGTCTGTTAAAAGGATAAAAGTACATTATTTAAATGTTCATTCATTATTCCAATTTATTTTCTGCATTTTCACCAATAATAATTGGCCATATAATAGTATAATTATTATATTAATATCAGTATTACTGTAGTGTAAATTATGTGATAATTCTGTTTTGGCATTGTAATACGTTTTTCTAGTTTCACACACACAACTTGTTGGGATAATTTATATAATATCCAACTTAACTAAACTAAAGTGAACTAACTTGTCATTTTAAGTCAAGCATGCACTTTTTTATTGATTACTTATGATTAAACACATGATTACTTACTGTAATGTTACATTTTGGTGTTGTTGATAAATAATCACAGCAATATTTTGTTTTGCGGTGTTGAAGGGGGGAAATGAAATTATTTTAACATTTAAAGAATTACTTCACCTATTAACTATTAACTGTTTTGCTCTCCCTTGGCCTTGGTAACCACAGTTTCTTGTTTAATTTCATAGTTGCTTTAGTTGCTATTTCTCTGGAAAGATTGTTGATAACTAGTATTATCCTAATAATGTCTTGGACAATTACACAGGAGTAACAATAATAATATTGTGGCTGAAACTGTGTTTACAATGGTACGTTGTTATTGGAGAGCTGCTTTAGCCCTTATTCTATAAGAACTTCTCTCTTTCCATATTCTGCTACACTTTTCATTTTCATCATTTTTGTCCAGTAGTGGCACTGTAATACTTGTATGTCTAGATAGACAACCTCTCTCTTTTTTAGTATTGTGTGTGTGTATCTGTGTATCTGTGTGTGTGCATGTCCTTCACCAGTCAGGCAGAAATATGACAGTCCACAACCAGGCTGATAGTTCTTCCAAATCATGGCGTTCGGCCTTGACAGCTCCAATCTCCTCTCACTTTCTCTCGTTCTCTCCCTTGCCCACAGAACAAGAGAGAATGGTCTGGCTGCTCTGTTTCTTATTTAAATGAAAATATTATTACATTATGCCATGTTTCATTTATCTGGAGATGGAGTCTCATAGAAATCCTCTCTCCACCATTGCACTCTCTTTCTCTCTCTGCAAATGTTTTGCATTTTTAGGTGGTTCACTTACATTAGAAGAATGAGGCCTCATTAATCTACTTCATTTTGTTTTTCATCTATCAATCTTTTAATTGGGTGTTTTTTCAACAGCAGGCACTTTTATTTCCCAGGGATTGATTTTTACTAACCGAACAGATTATTTGTGTTACTTTTGCAACATTTACACACACACACACACACACTACACACACACCACACACACTACACACACTATTGCCCTACAGCACACTCAAATAACACTTTAAGTTGTAACTCACCACGTTTTAAATTATGGGACACTTTTTGCTGCATGAGCGCAAAGGCAAACACAGGGATGTTTTGTGTCCCTATGTCTACAACCTACCCTACATAAACCTGAATGACTTAGCCCTCACAGGAGACGCGCATCATTTCCCTCCCAAAAAACACTCTGTATGATTTATAAGCGTTTTAATTACACACTGAAAACATAAACACCTTCTCCACCATGTCATACATGTATATAAAATTTGTGTCCTCATATATAACATGCCCACACACACACACACACACACACACAACACACACACACATATATATATAATATATATATTTTTTTATATAGATTTAATTTTCTTTTTTATTGTCCCGGACCCACACTTTCAAGTCTTCAAATAAGAAAATCCTTAAATATATTATTAAATCCCTTAAATATATTATTATCTGTAATAAAGCAATTTTTTAATAAACTCACATATGCTAGGAAAATGTCTGAATTGTAAGATTAAAAACTGAAATTGCCTTTATTTTTTTATTTATATCTAAAAACTAAATAAATATAAACATTTTGTATGTTTATGCTCAGGTAATGTGAATATTCAGGATAGAAAACACAAAAATTGTGTATATACAAGTTTTTATTGTAAAAGTTAAAAAATTTGAATCTTTTTATTCTAAAAGTCCACAAGGCCAAATATGCCCATAGTTGAAGAAACACCTTTCTATATTTGACAGAAAGTGAAAATAGATTTATAAACTTCTACATATTTTTACACATGCAGATTCACACAAATGAAATAGACATACAGTATGTCCCCTGTGATATATCTATAGCAGGATAATTAGTTTTCATATCAAGTGATATGATTTTGACAAAGATGAGGATGAATTCTCGACCTTGTAGTTTTAAATACTTCTGTCTAACAACGGAGGGAGAGAAAGAGAGGTGTGGGGTCTGAGTGGTAGAAAATGAGCGAGCGTGAGAAAGAGAGATTCTTCCATAATTACAAAAACACTCATTAGAGTTTTTAATTAGCTTTCTGATTTAAACTCAGGAATAATTTATATTTTATGCTCTCTTCAATCACACGCTCTTAAACTAATGAGCTCTTCCTTGCTTTATTTCATTCCATTTAATGCCTTTGTAATTGTGCACATTTAATAAGGATTCGGAGCAAAGCATTAAATGTGTGCATTACAGAATGTGATCAGAGGAACGCGCACACACACAGTTAATCATTAATCAGTTCTCCGCGTTAAACAGCCTCGTACAAATGATGACCGCTGCTCTGTTAGCATGCCAATGAACATTGCAGCACCTGTTAATACTAACTCTGTGTTTATTACTAACCGTGCAGAAGCTGTGGGGTCTAAAAAGCTGAGACCACTTGTGAATATGCTTCTATTGTGCATTTTTATTTAACAGACATATTATCAGCAAAACAGTTTAGGATAAATTATTTAAAAAATGTCTGAATGTTTTGTTTACTTTTTGTGAAATAAGTGTTCACATGTATTAATCTATTTGTTTTACCAAAACCATATAAAAACCAACATCATTACAAAGTAAACATTTTTAAGAACTTGACATGTTTAAATAGTTTACATAGGGGAGAAAAATACGACTATGTTATCTCAGACTTTTGGACCCCACTGTGCCCTCTTCCAAATATAATTTCTTTATTGGCATTGATGGTTCCAAGAAAAACGTTTGACTTCCACGGAGCCTTTCCATTCCACACAAGGTTTTTAAAGTGGAAAAAGGTCCTTTAGATTATTAAAATGTTGAGAACACTGACAAATGTTCGCTGAATGGCTCTTAGTGGAAAAAACTTTTGGAACCTTTATTTTTAAGAGTATATACAAATGCTTGTTTGTTTCTGTGCAAGTGCATGCATGTGTATGCGCATGTAACATTCATGAAAGCTATATTAGCAAACCCGTGAAGTAGTGGCTATCTCGGTTAGCACATCTTAGCGCATATGTTTGTTGTTGTTGGTGTGGTGGATGTGAGCTGTAATGCAGAGTGCAGACTCGGGTCACAGGGGTGTCAGGTCCCGCAGTGCACATGTCATTGGAGCTCTGTTTGCTGCTACGACTCAAGCAGAACAGGCTGCTAGCTTTGCCCTTCGCCATCTCTGGAGAAACACGCACACAATATCTGTACCCACAACACAGGCAGGGATGTGTGCGTCATTCAAAACAAGGTCTGTCTCAGATCGGAAGGAATGAATATCACAGCACGGCACCTGTGCGTGCCTGTTTACTGTAACGGGATGTGATGTCGAAGTCACTCTGAAAGTTGAGGCAGTGTTACAGCAAGACTAGTTCTTATTCTCATGCACTTTCCGGTCCTTGCAACACAGATCAAAAGGAGACAAGGAGCTTTGGTTGATTTTTTTTGTGTGTGTAGACAAATATGACCGTGTACTGAAGGGCACTACCTGCAGATAGGATGGTCTTGTTGTACTGAATACCAGATATCCAGTATGACAGCATGAATGCAAAATTTATTTTGAAGAAGAGCTCTAAAAAAGGGCAAAATCTAGTAAATTTCAATGGATTTCTAGTTCCCAGGATGCTTTGCATGGGACTAGTTTGGGAATGTGAATGTGGAAGAAATATTCCAGGTTAATGTGTGGCATAATGTAAAAACAAAAACAAAAAACGTGTCCATTTCCATTTGGGGCATAAATAGGGGCGTGAATAAATCCCACGAGACGAGACAAAAATGGAGGTTATAATGGAAAAAAATATTATTTTATTCAACTGAACTTAAAGTGGAACTTGTACTTTAGTAATTAAACTTATATTTTAATTAATTATATGAATGACGAATGTGATTTTTAGTGGTAAAAAATATCGCTTCATCCCATCCCTAGTTTTTAGTGTAAAAAATATTGCTTGGCAATCTTTTCTGTGTAAATTTTATATCCCATTTTTCAACTTTATTACCATGACAATATAACTAATACCCTAAAAATTATTTAAAGATATACAGCTCAAATAATAGTTAAAGTTGTAACAGAAGAATTCATGTATGTGCTTTTATAAAAATAAAACTTTAAATTTCTGCATTTAAATCCTTTAAAGGCCTCCATTGTAGGCCTCCATTTACTTCCATTGTAGGTGCTTCACTACAACCTGTTGTAATTGAATTATGAATTCAGATTAATTTTACTCAGTTTACTGTGCCCAGTTCGGATAAATATGTTCATTATGAAAATGTGTGTCATGAATTTAAATTGGGCTTTTGATTCACTTATGTTTTTAAAATAAAAAAGCTATCTTGTTTTTATCATTAATTGTCAATTTACTTATGATGAAAATAACTTTGGTTGAATGACTCTAAAGTCTATCAATTTCATTTCTTAGCTTAAGCGGGCTTTATTGGTATGAGTAATATTTTTACAGTCCTACTGGTAAATCATTTGCAAAAACAGTATACTTCAAGTTACAAACGGACTACACCGGTTGAGTTGCGTGTTTTTTGATACACAACAAGGATTTGGTTCGTAAAAGGCAATTGTTGTGGAAATTTCCAGGTTTTCCACTTCCTGTGTTTTCCTTTCTCCAGGTTCACTGGTGAGAGAAACCCAGCTTCGAGTACTTCCTTTGTGATGAAAGTATAAAAATGTCACCTCTCTGCTAGTAACTTCTTTGACTGACACAGAAATTCTGAAAATGTCATTACCGTCCCATTGCCCTGTCCCTGACGGAGGCACAAATCTGTGTGATTTTCTCAGGTGGAGTATTTTAGTAAACAAACACACAAACAGGGCTACGGTTTGGTCTGAGGGAGCAGCACATAATTAGCACTTTCACTCCCAATTGGATTTTGTTTAATAAAGTTTCACCCCATGTCATAAAATAATTGGCTCACTCGCTGTTTTGCTGTTTACTTTTCCTCTGCCTCCATTGTGGCGTTAATCTCCTTCGGATAAGCAGGTCTGCATTGATGTGTTGCTGTAAGAGGGGTTAGAGTTGTCCCCAGACAGACTGACAGACTTACGGACAGACAGACATACAGGAAGAAAGGAGACATGCAGGCTGGATGCACTCATACCTGCCATGCTCCCTTCAAGCGGCTCTCTAATGGGAATACACTGAGACAGGCAAGACAGGAGGGCACAGATAAGTTTGGCTGGATGACAGCCATGCAGACAGAAAGACAGCTCTGGAGCTGTAATGAAAAAGAGAGAACAGAAAGGAATGAAGGGAAGGAGAGGTGGAAGTAAATGAATGGATGTTCCAGGACCTTAGCCGTCTCACAGAATCTACCTTTTAAGCTTTAGCTTTAAGATCACATTTATGTGTTCAAAACACTGGTGTCTTTGGAATGAAAATGAGCCTAAAGTAGCCTTGATATATCCTTGTGCCTTGATGGTGATTGATAAAAGGATAGTTCATATCTTTTAAGGATAGATAAAAGCTATATCTTCAGCAGGCATTACTCCAGCTATCAATTACATTTGACCTAGTACCGCAAGTCAGTACAATTGAATGAACAGAATTTTTTCCCTATGCTTCAAAGCCTCTTATTTTTTTCATTTGTGTCACAATAAATATGGCATCTAGCCTGACTAGGATCTATAGGGCTCTATCTATTCGTTTAAATCCAATATGACTCAAAAACAGTTAATAAAAAGCCCATACAATCAGTCATTTAAGATTTGTTGTTAAGAGTTGTTGTGTGAATGGAGTATTGTTAAAATATAAAGCCACCTTGATAACAAGAGCACTCAAGGCCCACAGTATATAGAAGACAGTTCTTTCAACATCACTGTTGAACAATCATTTCCCACTTATAGTGTAACACAATGAGAAATTGCTTCTATAAATGGATCCCTGCTGCTATTTCGTCTCATTTTAACTATATCTTGATGTGTGAAAGCTGAACGAATGACAAAAGCCCATAGAGTAATTGTCTTTGATGTGCACGGTAGACGCTGCTTAAAAGACCTGCAAATAACTGCCATTTTCAGAAACCTCCATCATCTCAATTTGTTTTAAAAACCCATTGTGCCAGTGGTGTTTTTACAGGAGTAAAAAATAGCTCTGTGTTATTGTTGTTTTTTCACGCATCTTTACGAATTCAATATGCATTTAAAAAAAACAGATGGTATTCTGATCGTGTCATCAGCATATTTCACAACAACATTTAATGAAATTTCATAGCTGTATGCATTTAGATTGATGCCTATCACGGACTAGTCATGCACTAATTCCATATGCAGTGTGTGTGTGTGTGTGTGTGTGTGTGTGTGTGTGTGTGTGTGTGTGTGTGTGTGTGTGTGTGTGTGTGTGTGTGTGTGTGTGTGACTTGGTATTTCTCAGTTTATGTTGGCTTTCGGTGTCTCAGAAGTACTCACAGGTGTTTTGAAAATGATAAACACAGTTCATCGTCTCGTCTCGATGTGTGGTGCATCCATACTGAATGCGTTTTCCTCTAAAAATGTTCAAAGAATGCTTTTAAGAGTATATTGTACTGAGGGCGAGAGAGGACTTTTCCTACTTTTTTATCATCGACTACATTTTCACAATCCAGAGGAATTTTGCAGTGCCGTTATCTGCGTGACTCTCGGTCTAGTTTATGAGGAAGCTTTGATGGGTTTGATAAGGGTCCTCAGGCCATTTTCCCTGGTGTGAGTTTGTTCATCTAGCTCAGTAGGAGAAGTCAGGCATCCTCACCACCTGCTACGGCCGGTAAACCAAGGAGCCAGAAAACATCTTCCTCATTATCTATCTTACTGCGAGGACTTCAGAATCATTATACCTGCTAATCATGCCATTTCGCTAATCCAGGTAATCAACTTTGACAAATGTCCCCATAGGAAAGAAAAGCGACAAATGAGATTTCTTTAGTATCTCAAATTATTCTCATGGGCGCCAATTAGTTGAATGTTTGCTTAACAGTGTCTCCATTTCTCTCAGTTAATCTCACATTTCTCCTCATGAGTTTCAGAAGAGATCTCAATAGTATCACAATCTCTGCTTTGATATGCCAACGTACTAAAGTCACATTATATTCACATGAGCCTGAACACTTCTCATGAGATTTTTCCAAAACAAATTATCAGAAGGTTAAAGCTGTATGTTCCTCCCGCTGAAATTTTAGGAGACACTTAAAACTGAATTATGAACATTTTAAGCTAAAACATAACTCCATTAAAATAACTCTTGAAGTCACTTGACTAGTGAAGTGTGTTCCCTGTGTTGATGTGGAAACAGAAAGTTAGGGCTGGAAATATCAAAGAGCTTGACTCTTGTGCCCTTCAAGTACACTTGACACATGAATCACTAAGAGAAGTCATGTTTACGAGTGGAGAAATTGCTCTTTAATTTAGGTGCTCTTTAATGCAGCATCTCTCTTTATAATTTTTTCTAGTGTATATATGAGCCATGCCTTGCTATTCGCTAGTTGGTGGGGGGTGGTATTTGGGGGAGGGGCATTGTACTGTACGTGATTGGACAAAAATCTGCAGAATGCAAAATGAGTCATCAGTAGACTCCTTTGAGATGGGCAAAACACTGATGATCACCTTGAGATACATACCGGTTGGAAATGTGTTGGGGTGATGTCTGACTTGCTTTTATGTACGTCAAAAATATCTATATCAATATAATTAATGATTTAAAAAGTAGGTGGAGGGATTGTTCAATGCACTGAAGAATGCCTTTTAGCTGAAATTTTTGTTTTGTCCTACTGTTGATCAATGTCAAATAAAATGTCCTACTGTGAGATCAATGTCAAATAAAATGATCATGTGAGTCCAAAAATGGTTTTATAAAAGATAGTCATTATTAAACTAAAAATTAATAGAAAACACATCGTTGGGTGAAATGTAATAACTACTATTTTTATATAAAGGCAACAGAATGTAATGTAATGTTACATTTAATTTATTAGCAACAAATTACAAAAGTATGAATCATGCGATATCCGTATTTGATCTCACTGGTGTCTGACTGAACTGTCCATCTTTTCTGCAGTTACTTCACTCCTCTCTTCACTGCAGCTGCACTGCAGCTACTCTTGTCTATTTTCAAAGGCTGGATCATTTTAAATGAGTTTATTACTAAAAGTGAACTTTTGTAAACTTTTAGGAGTACACCAGCATATAAATGCACCCCAGAGCTAACAGACATGGACTATAAACCACACAACTCCACATTTAGATTTGCATTTTAGTTTCCTGATCTATGAAATTACAACTTCTAAGAAATAAAATATGTCAAAATTCAGAACATCAAAGAACCAAATGCTTCACGCTTATAGGTCTGATTATTACAGGCAGCAACAACTACAGCATGTTATATATGTGAAAGCATTGTAATGGTGTGACGTTACCCTCGAGTGTGCTCTCTTCCAGGTGTAATCTAATGGTCAGGTTGGCACTGATGTGTCGTTTACTGGGCTCGGTTCACTTTAATGAAACATGAGAGAGTCTGCACTGCTCTGGCTCAGGCGGCTAATTAAACCAGGCTTTTATTTTAGCCCATCATTTGATCTGATCCAATTAAACCTGTGCTGAGCGTAGCCAACATCAGCAGCACCTGGTCACACTCACTCTCCTCTTCATTAAAAAACTGTCACTTCAGTTAAAACCGGTCTAATATGTCCAGTAAACGATGTTCGAAAAAGCAGCCCATCAATGAATTCAGGACGACATTTTTTTAAGTCGTCTTACTGTCTCTTGTAGTGGTGCTTGATGCTGGCCTTTGATGCTCTTGGGTTCTGGTTTCTTGCAGGTCAGTGAATTTCAAGGAAGAGTCAATATTGTGGAGGCATAGTTTTTCCCCTTGGCTATACAATCTATCTTTGCATGGATTTCCTGGAATATAATCACAGTATGATGATCTCCCTAGGACCAAAGTTGAATCTGAGTAAAACGGGTCTGTTTCTGGAATTATTTCATTCTTCTTAACACATTCATCCTGTAGAGAGCCAGATGCGTTGGCACTATTGATACAAGCAATCACTTCTGTGCAGATAAACTGTCTTCATCAAATATAGCAAGGGGATGTGACTATTAAGGTCTCCATTCTAGAGTGATGAGAATCAATATTTCATAGTGAATTTGAGTACTTTAGTTTCTCTCAAATGTTATTTTGTGAACTTTTTTTATTGATAAGCATCTTTTATTGTACAGAGAAATCAGTCAGTTGAAAGTAATACAAATGTATCCTTGCCCATGCTGCCCGACTGAAATTGAACGGTGAGTGAGAGTGATGTGTACAGTCTTTCCCCACTAGGCAAACTCATTTGGAAATTTCTATTTCACTGACAGCACGGCTTCCTGACATTTCTTTTCTCAAAACAAATCAATGTTGACATTTTCCGCACGCCTCCTGGCCGTTAGCCTTAAGACTGGGAAGCCTTTGAGTGAAGGAAGATATATTTGTATTTCCATACTTCACTCCCACTTTCTTAATCTTTAACATTCTCTCTTGACTTGTGATGGTTGCAGAGCTGGGTAAGAACCCCCTGCTGCACTGCTTTGAAAAATGAAACACAATTGGAAAAGACTGATAACATGGAGAGAGAAGGCAGGTGTTAGGAACAGTCACCGGAAGAAATCAAAGATGAGGTGATTTTTGTGTAGCAGCAGGAAGAAATGCGAGTTTAAGGGAGGCTATAGCTGAATGCTAACTCAAGTGTTTTCTGCTGTGATATAAGTAGTGTGAAATGATGAATAATGAATGTGATTAGTGTTGAAAGCATTATTAAGAGTGTGTGGAATCAGTGATGAAACATTGATAATGTAGTGATATTACCGCTGTGAACAAATGTGTAAATAAAGTAAATAAAATGAGTTTGTTATAAATATACTAGAGTTCATAATTGGAAGGTCAGATTTATGTATGTTTTACTCACAGTACTTTGACTCTGCTACTGTATATTTTTACGAAAAATCTATTTTAAAATAAATTCTGTTCTTTTCAACTTTCTATTCATTAGAGAATCCTGAAAAAGTGGTATTTATATAAAAATATATAAAAAAGAAAGAACAATTGCTTAAAATCCAGTTTTGCAAAAAAAAGGAATAAAGTATATTTTAAAATATATAAAAATACTTTTTTTATTGTAATAGTATTTCACAATATTACAACATTTACCTGTATTTAATTAAATAAATGCATGGTGAGCATAAGAGAAGAATTTAAAAACATTTTTAAAAATCCTACCAAATCCAAACTTTTTAAGCAGCAGTGTACTTCATATCCCTATACTTGACTTAGAAAACATCACAAACATGTTGGAAGAAAGAAAACGTCCAAGGTCACTCAACAACAGAAAGTGAATTTGAAAGTGATTCAAATGAAGCTCATGGCTAGGATTTTTATGCCTATGCACGTTCACACTCATTGAGACCTGGCAATGGATGTACAATTTTGTCAGGGACACAATTGAGATTTGCCTTAATCTGACAGACCATTTATCTTAAACTGTGTCTCAGTATGATAGCAATCTCGCGCCATTGTTCATTCTCTGCTCTACCTGACTGAACGTTGAACTTCTGCCAGGTCTACGAATGCAACGGGTGTCTACTGTCCCCTGCCGCTTGGCGGATTTGATCTGTCCTTTTCTTCTCCTCTGGGCTTGTTCCTTGTTGTTTGTCTCCGTATTTTTCTGTATCTCGCTCCCCTTCCTCCCTCTGCTCCCCCTCCATCAGTGGTTGAGTTGATGATCAGGCACAGAGCAGATGCTCCCTGCCCAAGTGGCCATCTCCTTTGACTACCCATCAGGCTGCTGAAATGGGAAACGCGGCCTCCATGTGTGAAGAGCTCTGAGAATAATGCAGTCATTACCATTCCTGCCTGACCTGCCACAGTCACACACCCTTATGTGCTCCCGTATCAGGCACACAGAGTGCCGACCGCACTAGACGCTGCACATCCAAGGACCTCAGCCGCCAATGAACGGTTTTAGAGTGCAGCCTGTAAATTCGTTGAAGAGAGGGAGCAGAAAATAGGGATACGGCAGAACAGGTGCATAGAGCATTTGTAGTGGGTGAAGCATTCTTTGCGTTTGATTAGAGAGGCTAGGATGGAGAAGACTGAAACAAATGGAAGATTTACGAGCCGATTTTAAGGTTCATTCTGCAGTTGTTTTGAGGAAATGGGGTCTATTTTGTTTGAAAACCTTTTCCGTGGAAGTTGTGGAGGCTCTTGGCTCGGCATTGACATGCTCTGGCTGCTTGGCCTGTTAAAGCTTCTCTAACAGAGTTGGAAATGTCTCCCGGCTGCCTGCATTTGTGAATGAATGCTCCGGAATCAGCATGTTCTGCTTAATACAAAGCAGGGATATCAAAAGTGCTGGTACTTTGGTACCAGGCTAAAAAATGCACTGAACTAAAATTAGTTTTTTTTTTACTGGTGTCAATTTGGCTCACATGTAACATGCATGCTCCTACAGGGATAGATAAACAAAAACTTTTATTTTGGATGTGATTAATTGTATGATGGCACTGTTAATAATATATATATATATATATATAATTTTTTTGTGGTATGTTTGTGTGACAATGTAAAAGTATTTACAGCTAATACGTGTGAAAATGTGTTACTTTTGTGACATTTGTATAAATTGACTTCTTTTGTTGTTGAATTACCTAAATTTCAAGCAGAGTATAATTGGGAAATACTTGAGATGCTATTCTTTTAATTTAATTGGCTACAATTTTGATTTCTATAATGTATTCACTTTTCTTGCATATTACTTTTTTGCTAGTGGATAATAAGAATCAAATCCTGCCACTAGCCAATATATGCACATGATATTTATTTCCCTAAAGTTTCCAGACTCATGAATATGGCTTTCTTTCCAGTCATTTCACAGTTTTTAGTCAAATCAAACATGTCACCTGCCTGGCAACAGAGAAGCAGACTCAGTCAGACGGAAAATCAAAGGACTGCATTCCAGTGATAGGCATTATATGGTGATTCTTTCCTCTTTTTAAACATGCTGATGGATGTCTTGTTGATACAGCACAAGCACACTCGCTTTCAGGATGAAAAATGTGATGAAAATCCATGACAAATGTGAGCCCTCTGCTTTCATTACAGTGCTTTCTGTTCTATTAAAAAGAACAGAACATCTTATCTTCCTTTAAAATCATCTCGTATCAAACCTAACCTAAGCTGCTCCCAGCCTAGAGGAAAACTTTATTTCTCAGAACGTACTCTTTCGTAACTAAAGAAAATTAATGCATGAGTCATTTGGTCTTGGAAGAAGTTGATAGAAGTGTTTCATATTGAATATCCATATCAACTTTTGCTATCTTACCAAATGCGCAGTTTATTATTGTTAGGATCTCTTCTGAAAGTTTAGAGAAGACACATGAGACCAATGATCTTTTTCCTAGGAGAAACACCTGAGATTCTGGAAAAGTCTTGCTCTCCGTTTGATCTCAATGCTAGTTAAACAACTAATACATTAATAGGTATTATAATAAAAGTCCTTTTTGTCCTTTGGTGTGGTTGGTTTCAAAGCAGTTTTCTGAGGTGGTCTGTGATATGGTTCATGTAAGCTTTGGTATGAAAGCTATTTATTCTAGCTGGTGGAAGGGAATCACTATGGATGACATACAAAAAATGTATCTTAGCATTATTTGTAGTATAATGCATTTCTCATAGATCTTCATCTTAGAATAAATCTTCATCATAGAGCATCTCCACGTATCTGTGGCAGACGGAGGATTATAAATACTTCCAGTACACAGTAAAACTGGCATCTTCTCCTCTAGAGTTGTTACCTAGTTACAGTGGTAAGCAGCTGGCGATAGTACTCATGATGCTCTCGTTGATGTCGCAAAGGACTGCGTTCAGACCCAGACTCTGATTCAGACTAAGCAGTATCAAAACAACATAAGATTTTGTGGAAGACATTGCAACATTTTCTTTGCCGAAGCTTTGAAAGAAAGGCATTTCATGATTTGATACATATCGCTCTGTCTCTCATTATGTCCTCGTTTCAATCCCCACTTCACTGAAGTCTTTCCCTAGTTTGTCTTCATTGTCTTTTGGAAGTGAGTGAGCCATTCATGGTAAATTAATGAAGACATTAGAGGAGGAGGAAAAGGCTTACTTGAGTATTCATTTGAGCTTGATTTGATTGTTCCCTAATTTCACAGAGACAGAGGAGGGATTCTTCTACAAGGCGAGCGAATTTGATTTCCTACGATAAAATGGCAGTTAAAGTGATTAAAGTCGTATTACAGACTCCGAGGGAAAAACTGGAGTGTTGGATGAATTACTTGGGCGACTTGAGCAAAGCTCTGACTACATTAGAAATCCATTTGCGTATTTTGGTATGAAAGTCTCCATGTGGGTCCATGTAAAGGCAGACTAAAACATTGGTGAGTGGTGATTATTATGGGGTTGGTGAAACATTATGAAAGATGTTACGCTATGAATTCATTACATTACAGACTGTGTGAGCAATGGATGTTGGTATAAGGAAGAACACTTAAAGAAACACTGCATATTACCATGTTAAAGAGGTTAATGTTTTTTTTTCTGGTTAGCATAATCCAGTTTGTCCCTGCTGGTAGATGTTGTAACTACAATATATTGCTACAAAAAGCTTTTTTTTCTGTTGAAGGCTATTTAGAAGTAGCTGCATATGGTGACAAAATGCATGCAAAATAAATCTAAAATGTATTTTTACTTGAAATTGCTATTTTGATCTGATGGCACCAAATAGAATATATATAAATTATGTTCCTTTTGTTGCCATCAGCGCAACATTTCAGCTACCGCTGTTCTATTACCAGGTGGAAAATCTATGCACAGTTCATAGGATCTGGCTGACACCCGGCTGGCAGAAGGGAATGCGGCTGATAAAGATGGGTTATGGCTCAGGGGGACAATTTTAAATCTGTCAGAATATTTTACTTAGATTACAACATTTCCATCTGTATCTTTCTCACTTTCAGATCACACTCTCAGAGGTGAATGCGTTAGATCCAGTCGTTAGAGCATTGCTAACCAACCAAACATTCAATTCTGAATGTGGTAAGCTGTAATTTTTGTCATTGCACACTCAATTTAAGCATAAACCAGGTTTATACTCGTGACTCTCCTGTCCAGTATCTGTCTAGGCTGTTGCAAAGCAAGGTCATAGTTTGCCACATTAATGTGGTATTCAACTGATGCGTAGTCACAGGTGTGATAACAGCAGCTTCAAAATGTGCTTTATCCAGCCATATTTATAATTATGATTATAATTAATTATAATTTGAGTCTTTTGGTTTTTAACTCAAAGTGTTATATATTGTGACAGCTGTTTTAGCACTGATGCCAGACTAATAGTAGCCATTTGTATGAATAAGCCTATAAAACAGAAAACAATGAAATCAGTATCTTTTATCTAAGAACCACATATTTTGCTGGTTTATTCAAAAATAAGTATTACTGCATGTGTATGTAGTAAGCACTATACATTTCTGGGCTAAATTTCTTTCAAAATTGACTATACTGTTACCAGAATATAAAAGTACACAGAAGATTTTGGTCATGCACTATACAACACAGTTTTCAAGGGATAGTTTACATAAAAATTACTATTTTGTCATAATTTACCTAGTTTCATTCCAAACATGTATGCAACTGACTTTCTTCTGCAGAACACCAATGAAGAGTGAAACTGAAAGAATGGAAGTCATTGGGGTCCAAAACAATATTGGACACCAAAAAAATTAGTTTTTACAGTAAGGCCATAGAAGAACTCTTTTTTTATCCCCAAAAGAACCTTTCATTGAACAGTTTTTTTAGAAAAACCTTTCTGGACATTTTCTTTTGTGTTCCACAGAAGAAAGCAAGTCACACAGGTTTGGAATGACATGAACGTAAATAATGACAGAATTGTTTTTTTAGGTGAACTATCCCTTTAATATAAAATAATGACTCTATAAATTGGCTGTGCGGCCCTTGAGGCTAAAGTGGTCCTTCTTTGTGGCCCCAGAGCTTTCCAAAGTCGAGTCGCCCTGCTCTGCACCATCTCTTGGCCAATTTCTTTTCCGCTAAGGACTTTCACGCCAGACCGGTTCAGCTTTAGCATAATTGCCCTGAGGGAGAACTTGATCCTCTGGGGAGGCCAAGCAGGATGGGAGACCTCATGCGAAGATTGGAAACGATTAAGTGAAAGTCTGGCTGTGAGGAACGACCCCTGCGAGAGGTTACTATGTAGGTGGGTGATGGGGGCAGGCCTGTTCCGCTCCGACTCTGCCAGTTTCTGAATGCCTGTGTGAGGGCTGGTAACAGGGTCAGCACGTTGGTCTGAAGTGGGCCGACTGCTTTTGGATCTTGTTCAAGTTTGTAGGGCCTGCTTAGAAGAGGCAGGCCCTCAGCCAATGTTTTGAGAACATATCGGCAGAGCTGAGTTTTTTCCGCACGTCGAACCATCAGCGATTTTTGTATTGTAAAGTGTTGCCTTTCGAGTGGCCCTCTAAGGGAGCAGAAATGCTTAGCAATAGCCTTTCTTTCACCATCCTGCCTGTGCAGGTGTTTAGTTTATAGCGTAGTGTGTGGTGGTTAAGTTGTTATGAAAGGACAAAGTCATCCAAAAATCGTTCAGTCAACCCGCTGCCCTCAAAGTGGGTGGTTGAGCCAATGCAAAGAGACAGGCTTATTTCGGAAAACAGACAATATATTTGAAGCTCTGAACTGTTTATAGCCGAGCGCCGTGTTGGTGCAGCTGGTGCCGAAAGTAGTCCGGGGAGCATCTAACTGTGTTAGAGAGCAGATGATGATTTTTAAGTGCATATGTGGCACCGCTGACCTGGAGGAGAGAGGTTGAGAGAGATGAGCGCTGGCTTTTGACACTCTCAGGTGGGGGTGAGTTTGGCGTGGGCTGCGGTGGTGTGGGGTCCATGTGTGGGTGAGTGAAGGACTGCCAAGCCCCAGCTGCTAAGTGTGCCCCCGAGGGTTAGAGGGAGGCGTGGGGAAATGAGGAACGAAGTGTGATGGTGAAATAGGTTTGGTATACTGAACATTTCGTGGTCTTAATGCAAATGAACAAATTCATAGTGTATTTAATTATATTTGCTATAATTGTGAGGTTTTTATGGTGCTTACAAGGCAGGAGTGGATTGATTTCTTCAAACATTCAGATTAGGGCATAACCTTCTGAAATTGAATTCATGCCGGACCACTTAACATAGTGTACAGACTGCATTCAAACATTGTTTTTAGATCATTTCAGTCTGGTTTGATTTTTAAACTGTTTATGTTAATATTTAAAGCATTAGCACACTCAACAAATTATCATTCTGTATTTATTTACTCAGTTGTATAATTCCAGACCCATTTAATTTTTTTATTTATTATTTTTATTCTGAAAGTATAGAAAATTCCCCCGTAATGTTATTTCTACCTCCAATGATTTATTTGATTTAATGGCATTTTGTCATGGGAATGACAGTGTAAAAAACGGCTGACAGCTTTAGCAAATATTGCAATTAGCATTTTATGAATCCTAAATGCACATAATTGAAGAGTAGTTTCAAGAATAGTTTGTTGCATAATTTGACATGATTGGTAACGATGCACAATAAAATAATTTTCATATATTTGAAAGATATTTTTTTTTTTTCAAAATAATTCATATATTTGTATAAAATTTTTAATTAAAGATTGGAAGTCTGCATCTAAAGCAGTTTTAATGTGATCTGCTTACCACAAAAAAAAATATGTTAATTAAATTATTATATTAATTAATTATATATAAAAAAATAAAGGTCCTGTAATTGAGGAACTACATAAGTTCTCACATTATCGACATCCAATTTGTAACCACATTTTTGCAATGAATCATTTGATCACAAAAATTATCAGAATAGCTTGCCTTTTATGCCTTTTTTTTTGTTAGATTTTTTTGGCTATAAACTGAAGCCCAACCAGTTTGAATTGGAATTGTTACACTGACAATGTCTAGCCCGACTTTGTGCAGCTTTTTCCCCTGAATCTCTGACCTCTGTTTCTGTTCTTCTTGGCTACCTTCTCTTTTTCACAAACCATTGAACTGTTTCACTCCGTTAACTCCATCATTCATACATTTACAGCGAGCTCATTGTATCTCCCCGCCACCCTTTTCTCATTTATCACTATCCGTCTACCTCTCCTCTTTTTCACACATGGCCTCAATGCGCTCCCTCATTTGTATTTGAGACCTGATCTCTTTGATTTATGACTTTATGCATTCAGTTTTCCAGTATACTCCTCTTTTTCCCCCGCAAGGCTGCATAACTGCAGATTAGAAAATAGAAGAACGCACATCACTTTCCTCTGCTGTAATGTATCAATTCCCCGAAGCCATTACGTCAAGGTCATGTTCGCCGCTACACTGCCACCCATGATAACTCCCTCGGACTCTGCAGAGTACTTGACAGGTGTGTATTCCTGTTCTCTCCGAGCAGATGGACCACCGTGGGCCACAGCCCATCGCACAGAGCCTCATGCGAAGCCGTTCATCCATCAGGCTCTGTACATCTAATCCTCTCCGCTCTTGTGCTGTTAAGATGCTTAAAGCTGGAGGTAGGCATGAGCTCCGTGTGTGAGTCTCTCAATCCACAGATATTGCAGGGGGGGGGGGGGGCTGCTGGCGCTGCATGCGGCTAGTGAAGAGGGATGCATCATTGACTTCATCTCTATCTGCGCCTTTTGAAGGCCGGTGTGGCCTGTCGATGCAGGAGCTCATTTATGACTCTCTTTGGAATATCAGAATAAACAAGCATGCGATGTAGGGAAGGGGATGAGAGCAGGATTTAATAAAAAGGTGTCTGGCTTAGGGACTGGAGGTGGGCCAGGAAGCGGCTGGAAGACTGACGGTGGGGGAGTGACTCAGAGCGTTAAGAAAAGAGTGGGAACACTGTGGGAACAGGAGAACAGTAATTGTAGCTGTTGGTTGGGGAGCATTGTACAGCATGGTTTTAAGTATTGGAGCACAGCGTATAGTGGAGCACAAGATGCAGCGAATTGTACATTTCCATAAGGTGTATGAGAGTATAGTGGAGCACAGCGGTAGTATACAAAACACAAAGTTAAATGTTCTTTGAACAAAAGTTATGTTGGTTATGTATATATTAAGCAGTTCTTTGAATTGACAACTATTTGTTACTTGCGATAGTAGGTGACACTGAAGACCGGAATGACTGTTTGACAACAATTTATATTATAAAAATATTAAAAACAGAATGGTTATTTTAAATTGTAATTTTTGACAATATGTGTACAGTATTTTTTTTACAGTCTTGGTGAGACTTCTTTCAGAAACATTTAAAAATCTTATCACGGTATTTCAAGGTATTTTTATTGTCATTCTGTACATGTTGACATATCGACCCCAGACTTTTGAACAGTTGTGTATATTATGATGACGGTGATGATGATGACGATTAATATTATTATTATTGAAATATAGATTAAACTGCCTATTGATAAACAGGTAATTTAAGCTTTTTATAATCATCATCATCACATCAGTATCATAATCATCATATTCTGAGCCTTTTAATTTCTGTACAATACATACTGTTTGTTTTGCATACAGATCATTTTGCAGTTGATAAAAATGCAAATAGCTGCCAACCCATACATTAGTACATTTTTCTTTTAGTTAGAAAATCCTTTTATTTTTACTACTACAATTAGTATAAATTTACTGTTAAACAAGGTGTTTGATGATATGAGATGGATTTGAGCATTTAATATAGTAGCCTAAACTTACAGTATATAGTGCACAATGCACGGCGATATATGGCTACTTTTGTTTATGTTACACCATTGGCTGTCAAAATATGTTTAGAGAAGTTTGGCATCATATTTTTCAAACAGAGTAATTGTTCAAACAATTATCTTATTGTCAACAGATAAAGATAATTGTTTGAACACGTACAGTGCAGTGCTTGAGACGAGTGAAGCTCAAATTTTTGGGGAAGATTTTAACAGCCATGGTGGCGCCACATAAACATGTATTCTTGTGTGTGTAAAGCAATATGTGTTTTAAAAAAATATAAAATGTTTAACTTAAAAACCCATTTTGTAACCCATCTAGCTCATTTACTTTGCTGCAGTGAGATGAATAGAATGTAAACAGGCTGCTTTCTTTAGACATACAGTATTAGAACTCCTTGGCACAAACCAGTTGTGTACATACATAGTTTATCAAAGACTTGTACTGAATAGAAACAACCTCAACCTGTAGTCCTGAAAGATGCCAGTGTGAATGAACATACCTGTGTGTGGCTCTCTTCATTCCCTGCCTGCCTCTGCATCTGTCAGAATCTTGCTTATGTTATTTATTCTCTTCTCTGAATGTATTCTCAGCCAAGCACTGCCTGGCTGAGTTGTACCCTTTATCTAAATGACCCTTTAAACACTCCATGAAGCAATTCAAGCTTTTCATGAGAAACAGATTAAAACTCACTCATGCCCTAAATCAATTTATCAGCAATCGGCTGAGACGGCTAATTAACCCCCACTGTTTCTACCGAGAACCTCTTCATTTGTTAACAAGCGCATATAACCACCCATCCAATGGCCGACATTGACGCACCTCTGCATCCTGTTTTACTCTGCCTGTTGCTCGCTCCACCTCACCAGAAGGACCCACGGTGCTCCTGCTGTGCTGTATGTGTATGTGTGTTGTTCTGCGCTGTGCGCCGGTTTCTCTGTCTGTAATCTCAGCGGGTTTCCATGGCTCACTGGGTGATAAATAGAAGTGGTAAATGGATATATTTTTTTGTCCTTGTCACCAGATCCATCTCTAGTTCTGTTATCCTCCCTACCCTCAACACAGCGGGCACACAAGTTTCAAATGCCATATGCGGGGTGGGTGTGTGTGAGACGGTTGTCTTGTTCGGTCTAACACTTCGATGCACACTTGCTGGTCGACACAGCTCTCGAAAGCCGATGTTGTGAGCACAGTTTAATCCTAAAGAGCAAAGGAAGCAGATATACTCGTATAAATCAATAGATCCTCAAGGCTGTGTGCAACTGAAATGCCAGTTGTTCGGAGTGTGTGTGTGTGTGTGTGTGTGTGTGTGTGTGTGTGTGTGTGTGTGTGTGTGTGTGTGTGTGTGTGTGTGTGTGTGTGTGTGTGTGTGTGTGTGTGTGTGTGTGTGTGTGTGTGTGTGTGTGTGTGTGTGTGTGTGTGTGTGTGTGTGTGTGTGTGTGTAGGTGGGTGTGGATCATATATCCATCCACTTCATCATTTGCCAATCTGCTGTGCAGAATGCATTCCAGACACGTAAGCACTAAGACAAGGCGACAGCCATTGAATTTCCTCACTGTTCAAGGTTGCAAATCACTTATGGGTATATGAGAAGCAGCAAATGTCAAATAAAGTGCAACAAGGTAGCATTCGAAAGTCTTTAACACACAAGACTGTGTCAAGCAATCAATGTGCAAGCCAAATATATATTTGGCCCTCATTTTGTCAGGTATTTCATGTTATTTCGAGCGTCATCTTTACCTGCTTTAAGCTGTGATATTCTGGCAAGTTGTATTGATGTGCAATTCTCCAGACAATCTTTATTGACATGCTGTAACAATTTGACAAACTGATCTGTTAAAGTATACCTTGTGTGACAGCTATAATATCAGCACTTCTGCTTGTTGACATGTCTTCCTACTGTGTAGTTGTGATATTGCTGTAATAACATTCTTTTGGCTTTTGTGACGATTAATTCTGCTGGCTCTCTGTCTTTGGCCAATCAGAAACATGCTTTTGTTGTTGGATGTTGATTTAGGAAGCCTAGTTTCGATCAAGTTTGGCACAGCATTGATTATTTCTCATACAGTAGTTATTCGATGGCGTTCTGTTTGGTTTGTGTACTCAGAGGGTGTTTGGATCCCTCTTAAAGCCAGAGTGAGAACTGTGATGATTGAATTCAAGTATTGATTCTGACCTAAATTTGTTTTTTGATGGATATTTTCTGTCAGAAATGAGAGGAGTGCAAGCAGGGTGCGAAATTGACAATTTACAATGGGATTTGATTTAACTGTTTTCAAAAAATATATATATTTCTATTTATTTTTCATGTTGCATGTTTGTGTCAAACAGGCAAGGTTATTGAATTACTCGCTGCATCATAAATGAGATCCAGTTTAGTCTCTGAAGCTAGACCTGTCACAAAACATGAGGACACATCGACCACATTCACACAGCAGCAGAAGGCAAGCAAAGACAGAATAAGAGCGACTTTGTTCTGTGATTGAAGCGACTAATTTAAATGGATAGTTCACAGAGTGGAAAAAGAAGATAGTTTGAAAAATGTCTCAATGTACTTTGTCCACACAATGAAAGTCAAAGGGTTTGATGAGGGGCTATCCATATTTGTCCACCGATTCATTCAGTGATTATATCATTGCACCAGTATGTGGCGACCAGTGAGACCAGAGTTTTTTTAAAGGGGTCATTGGATGCCCATTTTCCACAAGTTGATATAATGAAGAACAGTATATAACATACTTTGGTTAAAATTGTCAATGTCTAAGGTGAAGCGCCATTGTCTTAAATTTGACACTTAATATATCAACTGATTACAAAAATCATAATATATTGAAGTATTATTACAGTTTGGACATTTTACTATTTTAATGTATTTTAAAATATGGTTTATTTCTGTTAAATTTTAGCAGCCATTACATCAGTATTCAGTGTGACATGATCCTTCATAAATTTGGTGCTCAAGAAGCATTTTTTATTATTATCAATGTTGAAAACAGTTGCGCAGCTCATATTTGTGGAAGTCATAAAAAATTATGTGATGAATAGAAAGTTCAAAAGAACAGTATGTACTTGAAAAATACTTTACTGTCGCACTACTGTCGGTATAATGTGTCTATGTTGAATAAAAGTATTAGTTTATTGAAAAAAAAAAACGTTCTGACCCCAAATTTTGAAACGATTATATGTGATTATGATGCAATTCTTTATAAAGTTACTGACCAAGTAAGATTTTATTTACTTTCCAAAACCAGTTTTTACTCTCATTTGATGTTAGGCAGGTGTTCATGTTTGACCTTGAGTAGAACAGAGGAAAGGAGGATAGCAGAACAAACCCATTCACAAATCATAGATCCCTTTATTGATTACTCGTCATATACTCCAGTGTGCTGAGGTTCGAACTTCAAACAGCCCTTTGTTGAAGCAGATGATAACCCAGCTATGTACACCACAAAGGACAATTGAAAGCATATTTTTAAACATCCCTGAATGCATCATTGGCCTGAACGTTTTAAATAGACCTTGGATATTTGCTGGGAACACACTAAAAATGCTATCGGTTATGCCTGCTTCACGCTTCTCGCTGGATTTTCTGCAATGCTCTTTAAACATTAATAGAGCCAAATGTCAGGCCTCCCACCCTTCCATCTTCCTGTGTGTTTGGATTCTCCGCAGTCCCTAATCCTGTTACTGGATTACAAGTTTTATTCCTCTCCATTTCTTCTGTTCCATTTCCCATGCACCCAAACACTGCAGTGCTATAGGAGGCCAGTGTGAGGATTAGCATAACATTACTGAGGTGTGAAACCACATAGCTATGGTTCCACTGGGTAAAGAAACCACAGAGGATCCTTAGAGCATCAGAAATGTATATTCAGTCCACGTGTTAGATAAAAGCGAATATTCTTAAAGGCATATTGCAGACTATTGTCATTCAAATCATCATGCTTCTTTTTGTTTTGTTGTTTTTTTAAAGTGTATTCATTGTGTTAGATTACTATGCACAACACATTTCTTACAAAAGGAACTGGCTGTAATTGTTTGTTTATATTTGTATTCTCTGATACTTTAGTGTTTTTAATGTGCTTTATTCATGAATTAATTCATGACTCATCACCCAAAAATGAAAATTTGCTAAAAATGTACTCACCCTCAGGCCATCCGAGATGTAGATGATTTTATTCACCAGAACAGATTTGAAAAAATATTACATTACATCACTTGCTCACCAGTGGATCCTCTGCAGTGAATGGGTGCCGTCAGAATGAGAGTTCAAACAGCTGATAAGAACATCACAATAATCCACAGGTAATCCACATGACTCCAGTCCAGTTAGCATCGTAATTGTGACATGAAAAGCTTTGTGTTTGTTAGAAACAAATCTGCCATTTTTAACTTCAAATTGTTGCTTCTTGTCAAGTACATAATTCATAATAACACTTCCTCCATTGAAAAATACTTCCCCAGTTGTCCTCTTCATCAAAATCCACCAACATATTTGTTCAGAGCTGTTTTGGACTGTTTTCACTTTTAAATGGTGCTTTATCTGTGTATATTTATCTCCTGATTCAGGCGAGACAACTTTTTCACTTGAGAAAGCAATATTATGAATTCAAGACTTTGTATTTTAGCTCTTTTAGCTGGAAGCAAAGGTTTTTAGTTAAAACGTCTTAATGATAGATTTGTTTCTTACATACATGCAGCTTTTCACTTCACAATTGATGTTTAATTGATGGACTGGAGTCGTGTGGATTGTTTTTGATGCTTTTATTCATACTCATTTTGACGGCACCCATTCACTGCAGAGGATCCATTGTTGAGCAAGTGATGTAATGCTAAATTTCTCCAAATCTCTTCCGATGATGAAACAAACTCGTCGATCTATTGGATGGCCTGAGGATGAGTAAATTTTCAGCTAATTTGCTTTTTTGGCTGAACTATTCTTTTAAAGAGACTTATGTTGCATTATCAGTGAGACTGAATCAAAAGAAGAGTTTTGGCCTTCAAATGACCCTTGAGCTGAAAAAGAGATTTCATCGCTTAAATGCAAACCCATACACACACACACACACACACACTAAGAAAGCATCCTTTTCTTAGACATCTTTCTTACGAGACTGTCCAAGGGCTTTTTCATCTTAATGAATACACCATAGAGCTTTAACACTGTGTAGGTCATTATATTTATTCAGTACAGTACAGATGTGACACTTAAATTGACTTTCGAATATCATCTGTACAATAACTGAAGTCAATGCTTGGGGCGTAGCAGGCGTTATAACACTTTAAAAAATCTCTAAGTGCACATAATTTTAAAGCAGGCAGCATTAGGGGTGGTCTTCTGTAAAACCATCAGCCTGTCTTTACTACTACATTTTCATGCATGGTAATTTAGTGTCACTATTAAATCGATTTAGAGCTGCAATCATGTTCTATAATTAAAACAGGCCAGACTTTTGACTATTGGCATAAATTACAATATCATTATTACAATATCGGCATATTGCAGCTTATTCTGCAGCAAAGTGAAGGTTTGTATAAATTATGGCGCAGTGCTCTATTCTGCTGAGATTTTCAAAGACATTACACCTATCTATCTATCTATGTCTATCTATCTGTCTGTCTGTCTGTCTGTCTGTCTGTCTGTCTGTCTGTCTGTCTGTCTGTCTGTCCACAGTATATACATATTTTAAAAGAAATGCTGTATACATGCATATAGACTTGTGTATGTATACACATTTGTGTATGACTACATAAAGAAAATGTGTGTGTATGTGCATATATACACGTGTATATATACAATACATTTGAATTAAAAACAGTACTTTTCTTTTGTTTAATAATAGCTGTATCTTAACAGCTATAAATATCAATTTTGCTGCCCCATTATCAAGGTAATATTTTGATTGAAAATAAAAGTGTCCGTGTCATAAGTCTTAAAGGGCCGTTCAGAGTACAGAGTACCCTTCAAGTGCGCTTGATGATGGTCACTTTTGAATGGAACTGCTTCTATGACAGGTGAGGTGGTCTTGAAAAATAAGAGGGTTTTGGTGATGTCAGCTGTAAAGAAAAGTCATTCCAGAGGTAAGGAATGTTATTATATTTTGATAAACGATTACAAAGACCAAGATTTTGACAGGAGTTTTGTCTCGTTCTCTGATCGCACAATATTCTGCAATTTTTCATAGCTCGAGAAAGACTGGCAGCCCTAACATTAGCCACTGACCGCACAGAAAACCCACTGAAGTGCACACTTGTGTCACACGTATGTCAGTGATGTGACAGTTGTTGACATGCTTGTTGTCCACTTCAGTTTTTAGAAACATACAACACTGAAAATGCTCTTAAAATGTAATCTTGTGGAAATTTCAGGGTATAGAAACTTAGAACACGGTTTTCAGCCTTTTTAATAAGTGAATATAAACCTAACAGTAATTAGCATGAACAGGACATACTCTACAATATGTTTGTTTGCTATATTATGAGATTACAGAGAAAGAAAACTCATCCTGTGTGTCCTACTTTTTGACATTTTCCACATTTTTTGTCTTGTCCATCTCTCTGTAGTAACTCTTGTTGGTTGGTCTCATTTTTAGTGCATTTCTCTTTTCTTCTTTTCTCCTTTAGTCTGTTTGGTGCAGTGTTCCGTTGTATTCTCTGAAGTCCGACAGAGAGAGACTGACGTTCAGAGTTGCGGATGATGAATTTTCACTCGTTCTGGCTCAATGAAGAGAACTGAGCAGAAACTGAAAGCAAGCAATATTGATCTATTTGGCTTGTGGTTTTATAAATTATTTGGAGCCATCTAAAGATACAGAAACCTCACACTGCTGCTACTAGGATGTGACACCAATTAAGCTGTATTGTTTGTCCTGGGCAAAAAGTCTTAAGTTGCACAACACAAACTCGAGTTTGCACTTACATGGCAAATAAATTGACTTGAGGTTCAACTTGGACTCCAGAATGAAATATTTCCTGTGAATATTGCAACACTGTTCAGATACAAGAGTATTTCTCATGCACTCTCTGATGCTGGCAAGATTATCGTTTGGTTTCTCATAGCAGTTACTGAGATAATACACTTTATAATATCAAATCATAAAACAAACCCTATTTGCCAAATGTATTTATGTGCTGTGGAGAACATTTATATTGAGTGACATTTACAGACATTGCTAGAAATAATCTAATATTTTAGATGATAAACTATGGATGCATGGTATTAAATATAAAATGATTTTTTTTTATTCAAGTACTTTTTCATATATACATATGGCCTATTGAACAAAAAAGAAGAATCCTGTAATTAATACATTTTAAAATGAATGGAATTTGTTTTCTGCAACATGATTTATGGCTGAGTAGATTTAACCTTGCATATGAGTGAAAAACACTGTCAAAACATTATGCTTCTGTTCTTATTTGTGGATATTTTCAGCTATGAATTTACCAATTAACTAATTTAGTCTTGTAGTATACAACTAACACTTTAGAACAACCTTCAACCAGTGGCTGATGTGAGAATGCGTACGGTCGATATTTGAGCTCAACATTGTCTTCATATTGATTCTACTGCTCTGACAGTAGTGAGAGAGGAAAGTTATCTAGATGTAGAATTAGTAAACTTTCAAATGGACCTTGGATTTAAGTGCTAAGTTATTAAAGAAAGACCTTGATACAGTGATTGTGAGGTTATTTTTATCTTATTCCCTCAATATAAAAGCTGGCATAATTTGCATGTGTGTTTGAACCGAGGGGGAAATTATGTCTCTAGAGGGCTTATTGAGTTAATATATAAAAGAAAGAACATATTTATCTTCCATTAGCCACAGACGGTGAAATCAAACTTGTGCCAATGTAAGCATGTTTTAGCTGTACTGTTGTTTTGACCTTTGATGACCTTAAAATCACAAAGACCACTGAGTCTTTCTGTAACTACGTTTACATTTAAAATCAACATGAGCTGTTTTATTTCTGCAGGAAACACATTTTTGTTTGTTGTTCGATTCATTGGTGCATAAAATAAATAAAAATGTGTTATTTAATACAATAGAAAAAGTTTTATATTGTAAATAATGAAAAGCAAATATTGTACATAAATATTTAAATAATATTTTTATTTAGAAATTTCGTATTTCCAGTGTAAAAATGTGTCGTGAATGCCATTTCATATTGAATTTCCATTCAAATGAGAACATTTTTGCAAAAGCAATTTACAGAAAGTCTCCAAAGCTCTTACTATTTCTCGAATGCTCTTCTGTCTGTCTGTTTTTTTTCTATCCATTTCTCCCTCTCTTTGCGCAATTGCTGAGCTGGCAATTTTATCTCTCTAAGCTTGTTACTGGCTATATGCAGAATTCCCACAATTCTCCCTGTTGTGTTTTCGAGCTGACTGATTATGGCAGGTGGGCCAGTGGCATCGTCGCCATCTACATGTTTAGATGAATGCACTTTATAGAGATGTATCTGCATATTATAGAGATGCATCTTTGTACCACAGCCAATCTCATTTAGTTTTGTGCATCATTAGTCAAAGTGATGCAGATTAAAATCCTGCTACTGTGCAAATGAATGATTAAACACTTGGAGCTGTTCGAGTTCCATTTAAAGGACAACAGGGTCCTTTCCTTCAAGCTCATTAGTTACATTACAGGACACAAGCGCGATTTACAGCTTTCTTCGGCTCCTGTGGAGAAGAAAGTAAATAATGGATCAGGTGATGGTGGTCGGGTGGGTTGTGGTTGCAAGTCGGTGGGCGTGTGAGCCTGGAGATTTGTTTTGCAGACAGGTGCCCTGCGGTATTCAGCTCTTTGACCTTCCCACATGAAAATGTCTAATAGCTGACTTACCTCCTGTATTATTTACCGCTAAATGACTGTGCTGCCAAATCAGCTCGCAAGGCAATTAAACCTTCACGTAGACTCGAATCCCCTCCCTCGCTGACCCAGTAGCTTAGTTGGGGGTCCATAATCACGCTCATTTCCTGTTCTCTGAAATACAATTACACCTGTGGCTCTGCCCTTTTAAACCAGGCCTGATCTCTGCACGCATCACACCGGCTCAATTCGTCTAATTTATCAACCACGCAAGACAATAGAATTACACCCTGCTGAACAGACTCACAGCCCGTTAATGATTCTTATGAAAATTTGCAGCTGAGATGAAGCTGTAAAAATAATTAGGGATTTTAGAAAAAAGTGAATTTTGTTAGAATTTATACAGGTTTTTAATTTGCCTACAGCTGTGTTTCACAAAGTGTGGGGTTGAGGTATTATAAGAAGGCCAAGGGAGGCCAGCCTAGCTCAGGGTGAATTTCCATTTCGACTCGTGCTTTCTATTCTCTAAATGCATTTTATTGAACAATTCATCCATACAGAAGTTTATTTCTTTATTTATTTTTTCGAATAAAAAATGTCTTTTCTCAATTTTCCGTTGAAACAAGTAGCCTCTTTGTGGTGAGGTATGCTGGACTTCTTCAGCCATGTAGTCTGCATAAACCCCATCTAATTATTACAGTTCACTTAAAAACTTAGATCCATCTCCATCCAACCAATTACTGATGGATAGAACCCGTCCCCACCCTACTTTTTTATTTTATTTTTTATTCGATCACTACTTCCACTGCATTGCATAATAGTAATTATACGTCTATGAAAACTATTTTAAACTTTTTTGTTTATGTTTTTTTTAAGTGATGAAATAATCCTTCTTCATTTTTGGGAGAACTTTCACTTCGGTAGTGCTTGAACATAGCATTACCATTGTTTATTTTATGTTTATTTTTGAATTTTTTTAAGCCATTGGTATTTTTATTGCTAAAATGTTTGTGTAGTTTTCCAACAGGGTCCCATTTTGTTTCTCTTCAGTGTTACTTATCCTGATTTACTTTTTAGCAAAACTGTGAAAATAATACACTTTTTTATACCATTAGTATGATGTGCATTTGGCCAAAATAAAGCTACGAATAAAACGAAGATTAGATTATGAGGTGTGCAGTTCCTTAGCAAAATGTGTAGAACTGTATAAATTAATTACATTTTTCAAAAGTAACTTTCCCCAAAACCGCCTTTCAGTTACTAAAAAGTGTAGTACAGTCTGCTGTAAAATCTTAGATTTTGTTCACCATTGTTCGTTTTCTGAATCAGACTTGTAAATGTCATTCTTAAAATATTCAATGAAGGAGAGAAGAATGTTTCAGGTGTACTGTATTATCATCAAGTATGCACCTGGCTCTGGTTCTCATAGGTGGAGAAGGTCCAAGGGTGCAGGACCAGGTGGCCTGAACGAGTGACACAGTAATGGATTCATGGCAACGGTGGCGCAGTAAGCACCAGGTGCAGCTCATCACCACTAGTGCCAGACTGCCAGTGTTATTGCATTTCCGCTTCCATCCTCTCAGGCACACATTGCTGTTGTGAAGCTGAACGTGGGCCAGTGGTAGAAGAACCAGGGCGGCTAAATCCCAATTTGCATATAATCCCTTCTATATAGTATAAAAGAGTTGGATAAGTACATTCCAACTTTTTGAAAAGTGTCTACGTTGCTGGCTGTGATGTAGTACTGCTAATATATCATGTATACTATACCAGTACCTTATTCTGTTTGGAGGGCTCCTAAAATGGCTAAAAACATGCATATTTCCTATTTAGCAAGATACTAGCAATTACAAATGCAAATTGTTTGCAATAAAGGGGTATGTGGTAGATGCAGTCGTATGACATTTATATTTTTCTTTTACTACACACTAAAACGTATGTACTGTTGCTAGCAAAATACTTTTAGTGCATGCAAATTGAGTTTCATGCGATGACTGGAGGGTGTAAAGTTCCTCCGTCACACCGGCCATGTGTGAAATGGCTTTCTTCAGAATTGGGTTCCTGGACTTTAGAAGATCTAGTGCCCAGAGTCTGATGGGCCAGAAGGGGAGAAGAAATAGGAAGATTAGGAGACAGAATGACAGGGAGAAACATCTGTGGTGAGGGAGAATAAGTGGAGGTAGAATTTTGGAGGACAGGTTGGGCATAACTCTGCGTGTGGTGAGGGATATAAACTGTCCGGCAGGCAGGATTCTGTGGGCCTGAGGGATAAGAGGAGAGCTTGTGTTCTGATAGGATGTGATAACTACCGTATATCAACCACTACTAGATCAATACTACAGCACTACTGCTCATACAAATACCCGGCATGGCCATATATACACCATAAAACACTGAACAGTGCTAACTCCGGCGAGTGATCAATCTCATCTTTGTCCATGACGTGAGGGATCAATATCACCCAATACCCTAAAACAATCTACTCTACGTTTTAAATTGAAATAGCCATTTTTCAAGTCCATAATCCAATAAGTTGGTTACTCAAACATACATAATGTATTTTAATGGACGTTTTTGTAACAGTTACATATATTTTAGTTTTAACTATAGGTAGGGTAAGCATTTTTTCCCAGAAACATTACATATATATATATATATATATATATATATATATACTGGTTGAAAGTCTCTACACATCCTGATAGCAATCAATGATGGAATGTTTGTTTTCAATCGATTCAACAAATTTGTTTCTTTCAAAAGATAGGCTAAACTTCAAGATAATGTATTCTTAAGGTGTTGAACTTTTATTGAATGTAGCCCACTTTTACCTGTTGAGACATGCCTTCACGGTTTTTTAGACCTGTTGGAGCTGCGTTCATGATTGTTGAGTTGAGGGAGGCATAATGTGTGAAAGCGATGTTTGCAAAGGTTGCTCAAAAACATACTTTTTTTGTACTTCCACTAGGTGACACTAGTTGCGCAGAACTGCCTACCCTAGCCTTAAATAAAAACATTTAGATTTTATGGGATGTTAGGCCTAAACCTCCAGTTAACAAGTACAATATGTCTATTGGTATGGAAAAACACGATTGAGGGTAAGAAAGAAAGCTTTGAAGGAAGTAATGCTCAAGGAAAAAACCATTCTTGCTTTGGTCTATAACAAGTTAATTTGTTAGTTTAGAAATGTGTACTCTTATAGAAGCAAACTTTAGACTACTGGCATATGGTCTGGTTCAAATTCCATATTATTCTGGCCAAGAACACCCACTCAGCCAATATAGTGTCTTATTTACTTTGTGCCTGGTGCAATTAAAGTTACACTATTACTGCCCACGGAAAGCAGGTGGTAAACTGCGTCATGTGAGTTGCCTTTAGCACTGATTTTTGGATGTATTTGTGACATTATCAGATTTGCATAATCTTTATTGAATTTTTGTGGTAAAGCAATTCTGTGGTCATAATTATTTATTAATGAAATAAGTGCACAAATATAACCAAAGTTCTGTCATGAAAACTCTAGATGGTGCAGTCTGATAGTCAAACTCAATCTGACATAATGATAATGAGAGAATGAATGAGAATGAGCTTTATTGCCAGGTTATGTTTACACATACAAGGAATTTGTTATAGTGACAGGTGCTCAACAGTGCAACAAAATTACAGCAACAGGACAGGACACAGATAATATGAATAATGTACAAATATGCAATGTACAAAATAGCAAAAACACAATATATAATATATAGACAATTATGAATGTACAGGTATGAAATGTGCAAATTTGAAATTGAAAATAAGTATGTGTGATGAAAAAATAATGTATAAGTGTGCTCCACGTTTATTGTCAAGTGTTCATGAGATGGATTGCCTGAGGGAAGAAACTATTCCTGTGTTGTCTCAGAGCTCTGTAGCGTCGACCAGACGGCAACATTTCAAAGAAGGAGTGTGCTGGATGTGAGGGGTCCAGAGTGATTTTGCCAGCCCTTTTGTTCACTCTGGATGAGTACAGTTCTCGGAGAGTGGGGAGGGTTGTAGCAATGATTCGCTCAGCAGTCCGGACTACCGTAGTCTTCTGAGGTCAGATTTGGTATCTACTCTGAACCAGACAGTTATTGATGTGCAGAGGACGGATTCAATGATGGAGTAGAACTGTTTCAGCAGCTCCTGTGGCAGGTTGAACTTTCTCAGCTGGCGAAGGAAGTACAACCTCTGCTGGGCCTTTTTCACAATGGACTCATTGTGATTGTCCTACTTCAGGTCCTGGGAGATGGTGGTGCCCAGAACCTGAATGACTCCACTGCAGTCACAGTGCTGTTCATGATGGTAAGTGGGGGGCATCTCCTTAAGTCCACGATCATCTCCACAGTTTTGAGGGTGTTCAGCTCCAGGTTGTTAAGAATGCACCAGACAGCCAGCTCCTTAACCTCCTGTCTGTAAGCAGACTCGTCACCATCTTTAATGAGGCCAATGACTGTGGTATCATCTGCAAACTTCAGGAGCTTGACAGTGGGGTCTTTAGATGTGCAGTCGTTGGTGTAGAAGGAGAAGAGCAGTGGGGAGAGAACACCGCCCTGAAGAGCTCCAGTGCTGATCGTACCGGTGCTGGATGTGAATTTTCCCAGCCTCACTAGCTACTGCCTGTCTGTCAGGAAGCTGTTGGTCCACTGACAGATGGAGGTTGGGACTGAGAGCTGAGTTAATTTGGGCTGGAGGAGTGATGGGATGATGGTGTTAAAAGCGGAGCTGACAGATTTTACATTTCACTCTGATTATACAAACGAATAAAAGAATCCTTGAGGATCCTAACATAAGTCCCTGGTCTGTCCAGATGCTGCAGGATGAAGTGCAGTCCCATGTTGACTGCATCATCAACAGACCTGTTTGCTCTGTAGGCAAACTGCAGGGGGTGCAGTAAGGGTCCAGTGGTGTCTTTCAGATAAGCCAAAACCAGTCTTTCAGATTATTTAAGGGCCTCAGACGAGAGAGCCACATGTCTGTAGTCATTAAGTCCAGTAATTTTGGGTTTCTGTGGAGCTTTTGAAGCATGGGGGGACTTTGCACAGCTCCAGTGATCTGTTGAAGATCTGTGTGAAGATGGGGGCCAGCTGGTCAGCGCAGGTTTTCAGGCAGGCTGGTGACACACCGTCTGGGCCTGGTGCCTTCCTTCTCTTGTTCTTTTTGAAGACCTGGCACACGTAATCTTCTCTTATCTGCAGTGCAGGTGTGGGGAGAGGGTGGGTTGCAGGAGGTGTGAATGGTGATTTTTCAAACCTGCAATAGAACTCATTCAGATCGTCTGCCAGTTGTTGATTCTCCACAGTGCTAGGGGATGATGTCTTGTAATTGGTGATGTATTTCAGACCTTTCCACACAGAAGCAGAATCACTGGAAGATAATTTATTCCTTAGCTTTTCAGAATAATGCCACTCTGATCTCCTTTTCCAGCATGTATTTGGCCTGTTTATACAAGACTTTGTCGCCCTTCCTGTAAGCATCTTATTTGGCCTGATGGAGCTGTCTGAGTTTTGCAGTGATCCGTGGTTTGTCATTGTTGTAAGTTAGATGAGTCCTGGTAGAAATGCACATATCCTCACAGAAACTGATATATGATGTTACAGTCTCTGTGAGCTCGTCCAGATCGTTTGCAGCAGCTTTAAAAACAGTCCAATCAGTGAGGTCAAAACAAGCTTTTAAATCTTGCTCTGCTTCATTGGTCCATATTTTAACAGTTCTTAGTACAGGTTTATCTCATTTCAGTTGCTGCCTTTAGGTCAGTATAAGATTAACCAAACAGTGATCAGAGAGTGATCAGAGAGACCTAAAGCTGCCCGTGGGACAGAGTGATATGCATCTTTAATTATTGTGTAACAGTGATCCAATATATTACTGTCTCTGTTGGGACATGTGATGTGCTTTGCTTTATTAAAGTCCCCAAGAATGATTAAAACTAGAGATGCATCAATTGCAATTTTCTTGGCCGATTCCGATTTCCGAATTTTTGGAAGTTGGCCTGCCGATACAGATTTTTGACAATTCCGATTTTCTTTCTAAGAACTATAATTGATAGCATATACAAACAAAAATCTATGCAAATTTGAATGAAAAATGATTTACATAATAAAAGAGATGATTAAACATTACAATTCCTCCAATCTGGACTAATTTACAGATTTGCTCTCACTTAAACAACTCTCAAAATAAAGTGCCCTGTGACTGGAAAGAGGAAGAAATAGTTAACTTAGGGTGTATTCACACCAGGAAAGTCCGATAGTTCACTTGCTTTGGTCCGGACCAAAGGCAAGAAATTATACATTGTAGCTATTTTTAGCCATTTTGGTTCCTTTTCACAACACACTGTTTGCTCTGGTCCGAACCAGCTGAAACGAACCAAAATGCAGTCACGTGACAACATCCGCTTCACTTGTTGGCTAGATGTGTCTTTGAACGCATTCCCTAAACTGCTTTTCGATTGGTCAGAAAGAGCGTGCGGGAAAATTCCAATGGTGCTTCCAGAAGTAAACAAAGACAGGAGTAAAATGCAGCAGACAGCACACTGCTATTATGAAGAGACAACTGCGCGGGTGGATTCTCCGCACCTCCTCACAATCCCAAGTTTGTCTGTGACCTGCCATGCAAAACTGCAAACTGTCAACAAACACTTCCTCATCCTTTAATGCGCAGCTGACTATGGCAGCTGGTTTAGTCCAAAAATGCGCAGTTCTTTTTGCAGTTGTCTTTGCAGAGGTCAGATCGCGTTCTCACCACAAACGAACCGCTCCAGGGTTCGTTTTAAAGCGTACCGAGACCACCTCTTCAAGGAGGTCATGGTACGCTTGTTTGGTCCTCTTTTTGTGCGCACCCGAGTGCGATTGCTGCATTCTCACCTGCCCAAACGAACCGCACCAAGAGGGAAAACGAACTCTAGTGCGATTCAACCAAACTAAATGAGGCAGGTGTGAAAGCACCCTTAAAATTAGTTTATTTATGTTACAAAACAGACGTTATTTCCCACTGTTTATAAATGGTAATTTCTTTCCTCTAACCTTATTAAATATATATCTTTCATATCAAATTCTTACTTTGTTTCAATTAATTCAGTTAGCATAATAAGAAACTGTAGAATTATTACCATTCAAATGAAATTAGTATTAACAAACTCTATCTTTTCACTGCTGAGGAAACAGAAGCTGCATCTGAAGTTGTATTAGATGCATTTACACAGACAGTTTGAAGAAGCTGAGGTGCCATAAATGCATTTACACTGCAAAATTTCAAATGCATAAATAATTGTATAAGATTAATGTTTTACATAATTTTTTTAAACATACAAATAAATGTTGAAAAACGCAATGATACTTTTAAATATGACTAAATCACCAGTAGGTGGCGGCAAATCTCTGTTTTAATGAGCGAGTCATTTATTCATTTATTCAACAATTCATTCAGAAATGAGGCAATTGACTGTCCTTATGAATGGGCCACTGAATCTTTGACTCTCTCGATTCACTCAAAACCGTGGATTCGTTCAGTAACGAAACACCGCTGTGTGCTGCGAAATTGAGCAAAAACAGTCAACATTTTGTCTAAAATCTAAGTCACTTAATTTTAGCCTCTTGTTTATTGAAATACTATTGTATAAAATTAGTGTCACATTGCAATCGTGCTGATATTGTTATTCGGAAAAACATCATGGCCATCTAATGTTGCTTACCTAAATCCTGTGTGTAATGTTGTTACCTAAATCCACAGTGTTCCTGTGGCTCAGTGGTAGAGCATTGCGTTTGCAGCGCAAAAGGTTGTGGGTTCGATTCTCAGAGAACACACTAATATCACTGTAAGTCGCTTTGGATAAAGCGTCTGATAAATGTTTGTTAATAATAATTCTACCGCAGTATGCATCTATACATTTCTGTGAGTTACTTTGTGTGTGCTGTCTCTCTCACATACTCACTCAGGCTGTGCAAGCCTCATCTGGCACGACATAAACACATTATCAGTCGCCGTTTACACTGAATGCCATTCAAATTGGAATCATTCTGACGTGAAACGACTTGTTTACACGCGATTGTGAGTGTGCGTGTGGCTGTGACGTCTCTGCCTGCACCGCTGGCAAAAAAAGGATCGGTTCGGAATCGGCGGATCTCGGGAGATTGACCGGCATGAGAATTGTCATGCAACTGGCCGGTCAATCGGTGCATCTCTAATTAAAACAGAATCCGGGTGTTTTTGTTCTGTGTCTGTGATCTGATCAGCAAGTTTCTGTACAGCCAAGCTCGCGTTCGCTTGCGGAGGAATGTAAACATTCACGAGAATGAACGAGCAAAACTCCCGTGGAGAGTTGAAAGATTTACAGTTAATGAAGAGCGTTTCTAGATCAGAACAGCACATCTTCTTTAACACAGTTACATCTGTACACCACCTCTCATTGATGTAAAAGCACGTCCCGCCACCGCGCGATTTTCCTGCTGATTCTGCGACGCGGTCGGATCTGATCAGCTGAAAGTTCGGCAGATTTAATGCACTGTCCGGTATGGCGTCATTCAGCCAGGTTTCCGTGAAACACAGAGCAGCAAAGTTTGAGAAATCCTTATTCGTCCTGGGAGAGCAGAAGAAGTTTGTCCGTTTTGTTGGGTAGATAACGGAGATTCGCTAGATGGATGCTTGGAACGCCGTTCTAAATCCGTGCTGATGAAGCTTCACGTGCACGGCGGCTCGCTTCCCCCATCTGCGCGTCGTGTAGTGTTTGGCCAGAGCTACTGCTCCGCCAACTACAATGTCCAGCAAGACGTCTGAATAATCGAAATCCAGTAAAAGGTAATGTGGTGTGTTCTAGGGCTGTGACGGTAGCAGCTTTTTACCACCGCGGTTTAGAGAAAGCCTCACCAATACAAACCTGACCAGCCGGGCATTTGCGATCACGTGAACATGAAGACACTTGTACAAACGCGGATGGGTGACATGAATGGAAATGATTCCAGATCGGCAATTCCAGTATTTGGTTTCCAAACAAGGTCCATCACTCATCACAAACTAAATATGCTGAATGCAGAATAAACTGTATTTTCTTGCACTCAAACCTGCCAATATAAAGGAAACGCCGTGTATGGCGTTTGAGGTAATTTGTGAATTAGCATAGATTTATAGTCTAAATAAAATATTTTGCAACTGTTACTATTACAAAATTACACGTCACGTGTACACAACCTGGAAATACCTCGGTGGCAAAACTTTGTATTGTGCTGATTTGTTACTGAAGAGTGTGTAAGCACTGTAGCTGCCATCTGCGGCGCCATGATCATCTATTTTCACTACCGCTTTTTGTATCAGCAGCCAATGAGCTGCTCAACATTCAAATACTTGGCTAGTGCTTGCTGTAGCAGTTGTAGTGCGCTTCAGAAACCCTCCACCTTCCCCAGCTCCACCTATAGATCTGGTACGGGGTGATTCATGTTTGCTATATGGGGGTTATTTCATAAATGTTATATGTGCAGTAGCAGTATGTCTTACATGCTCTTAGCAGCATGTTGTGGATGTATTGGAGATGCAAGCTTTGTGCAAGAATAATAGTAAGCATTCTTAAAAGAAATCTGCTAGCAATCAAATGTGCCAAATAAAGAATTAGAAGAATTAGACTTGTGCCACCTCATGGGTAATTCATACCACAATTCTAGAATGGCAAATACTGAATGCCATAGTTTGAGCAAATACTAGAGCATCCATTTCAAAGTGGCAGTAAACAAATTGGATCTTGTTTGTCACCAGAAGAAAAAAAAACAGAGTTTACCCCTACAGGTAAACATTTCATTTTTCTATGCTAATGCTAATGTCATCAAAGCAGGCCAGTCTGAATGGAAATTGTCTTGATGGAGGCACAGAGAGAAAGAAATAGAAAACCCAGCATAAATGGGAAGCCCTTGGTGCTTAATTGCCTGGAGGGAAAAGGAAAGCAGAGGGGAAATTACAGTGTTCCGTTATTGCAGCCCATACGGACAGACGTGTAGCTGTCAGGAAGCAGTGAGGTGTGTGTGACGCTACACTGACGGACTGCCTCTCTGACAGCCTAATCTCTATCAACCTGTCTGTCTGCTGTCACACCTCCACTGGAGCTCTCTCTTTTTCTCTCACACTTCTTTCCCACCTTCCTTACTGCTGCTCTGCCTTTTGCCCACAATTCCCACTGCATCACGTTTTTCGTTTTCTTGCTTATGGCCTTTTTTGTGTACTTTTTAGTGCCTACCTAATAAATAAGTTTGAGTTTTCAAAAGACTGCTGATGTACACTTTCTTTTAGTCTCGAGCCCAGATAAACAAATAACACTTGGGATATGTTGGAATAGGATATTTTAGTCCCGATTCCCCTATCAAGACAAAGCATTCGGTCTACCACTGAAATTAAATATTGATTTGCATAGTACAAACTTTTTTGTTTTGTGTATACCCACTGTACTCCATGCTTTACTGACAGTAGCTTCACTCTACTGTGTAGAATATGAACTATAGTTTAAGAGGAAATATTCATAATTTGATCAACGATTCTCATTGTGATGATAAAAAACCTCTGTTTATGCATAATACATTTGCACACTGCATGATGGGCTACTTTATGCCCTTTAGGATAAGTTTCAATTTATCGCTTTTTCAATTTATTTTCTCCATTAAGGCAGTGACTTCAACGAGGGGGAAATTAAATGCTTTTAATTCATATCTAGGGGCTCTAATTTGTCTAAATACATAACATCTTAGGAAAAGCTAGCCAAAGACAGGTTACCGTTTAATGAGAAAATTGTTGTTTTGCATTTTGGTTCTCTGCGTTATAGACGTGATAACTCTTGAGTATTAATATTTCTTAGGAAGCACATTAAACCACATGTTTTTCTCAAGCTTCTAGTGGATGTGTGAAAAGCGCTGACTTTTCCAAAACATTTCATTTGTCCCATGGCGACAAAGAGGTAGTTCAAAATTGCTGATGTTTTGTGGTTTAAATTATGGCTTTCAGGTTGGACAGAGGGTTTATATCAGCATAACCACCTGCAAAATTACAAATAAATTATTATTTTACAAACACATCTTGTCATGCTTTAGTGTACGTGGATAACGTTAATGCATACGGCATTATCGCTCTTTTCTTCTGTGATAAATAGACTGCATTCTGGAACAATAAATAACCCCCCTGGAGGGCAAGGATAGCAAGCCAACATGACAATCATATCATAATTATGCATCCTGCTGTACATATTAACAGCTTTTTACTTAAGCATATCCTAAATGCTCATCATCTTGTAGTTCAGGAGAATTTCATACAGGTTTTTTGCTTTTTTTTTTTATTTAGGAGATTATATGGAAGTGTTCCAACTTGTCTAAAGATTACAGTACATATTGTACAGTGTCACAGTATAGATTTTTATTTGTAACTAAATTGGCTAACAGCATATAAGCTAAATGAATGTTCTTTTTTTCATTCAAAGGTGTTAAGATTTATCTCGCCTATTGCTTCGCTGAATCTAGCCTGATATTTATATTAATCTCACTAAAGCCAGCAAATTAAATAAATTTCAAGCTATAACCAATCATGTGTTTAATGACCCATCGCAGTCTGAGCCAAATGCTGTTTCACATGGTAAGACATTCATTGGTTAATATTCATTGTATTGCCAGGCGGCTACACTTGACTTGAAAGAGAGTTAAGCTGGGGCCCGTTTCAGAAAGGAGGTTAAGTGAAAACTCTGAGTATATAAACCCTGAAATGAGGGAAACTCTGGGTTTTCCGTTTCAAAAAGGGAGGTTTGTCAAACCCGAGAAAGCAGGGTAAGTCAAGCCCGTTTCTGAAAGAGAGGTAACTTATACTCAGAGTCAGTTACCGTGGTAACTTACTCTGTGAACCTAACCTGGTCGAGAGCAGGTTTTCTTCGGTAAACCCAGAGTTTCTTTTGGTCTCCTCTTTTATAGTGTTGGCGAAGTGTAAATCCCATATACATTCATTCACGCTGCAAAATAGATTTTCTTACTGAGTATTTTTTTTGTCTTATTTCAAGTACAAATATCTAAAAATGTCAAATTATATATGAAAAAATTGTCTATATTTAGTCTTGTTTCCTGGGGGATTTTCCTTTTAAGTGCATTTTACATAAAACAAGTAAAATTGTCCGCCAAAGGGTAAGAAAAATATCTTAATGCAAACGGAAACAAGAATATGTTTAATGTCTTACCCCATTGGAAGATAATTTGCAAAATAAGAAAAATGTACTTTAAAACATCGGAGATGCAGAGCACATTATAAGTCTGCTGTATGCAGATTTTAAGGAAAGTGTGCATCCCTCTCACACTCATTCTGATATTTTTTTCCTGGGCAAAAATCCGTCAAAGAGGAGTATCACAGGACTGTAGGTCAGTGGTGTAAAAATCGGTTTAAATGAGGCTAATCTGATAAATGACGTTCACTTGATAACATCTTTCTGTGACCTCTGGAAGTAACCCAATAATCGAATTTCCTTCAGGATTTCCAGTGTGGTTGGATGCATTGATGACAAGCATATCCCCACCATCGCACCTTCTGAAAATGATACTAATTACTATATGGAATGGAAGGATACCAGATGGAGGGGTAGTACGAGCCGTAACCATCACCACAGCTGTCAAATAAATAAATGATTCACACATTTTTTTGGTAATCTTTATTTCCTAATAAAAAAGCAAAAGTTATTCTTTTTACTTTTGGATTTTACAATTCTTCCAATACTTGACCATCTTCTCTTCATCTGTCAGTGGTGCTAGTGCAGGTTCTCCCTCTGCCTTATTGCTGTCAACAAGTCAGTAGTTAATTGTATTACTCTAAGACATGTAACAGGTTGGATTAGAGAATATTTAACTATGTGAAAAGAGTGTTAGACTATGTGGAAAAAAGCTGCAGGGCATTGAAATAGACATTGAAGGATATTTAATGTCAAATGTTTGTAAAGTAATTTAGCCCACACCCATGAACCTTTCATGCTTAAAGCTTTAACTTGATTGAATTGTGTTTTTATACTTCATTTTTAGCTGCTGCACATTCTTGTTTCTTTTTTATGTATTTTTCCTTTTTTGTGGCCATGGGATACCATTAAAATTAATATTAGTTCAATAATTTACAGTTTTCACCTCTGATATTATAACAGCTATTAAGTTATTGACAGTTATTAAGAATTAAAGTTACGCATTGACGGAAGTACGCGCACTGACATCTTTTTGGCGGGAGCTGTTGCAATGGTGAATCGTAATTTCGGTGCTCCGCTGATCATGACTTTTCATAGTCATGGTGCACGCGCTTAACTCAGAGTCAACCTACTAAGAGTTGAGTAAACTAACTAATTTCAGCTGTTCTATAACCGAAAACCAAGAGTTTCCCATCTCAGAGTAAGTCAAATCTTGAGTTCAAGTTTAAACTCAGTTAGTTGAACCTCCTTATTGAAACGGGCCCCTGGAGTCAAAAAATGACTTTGGACCAGGCTATGAATATAAACAGGATATGATGTCGGGGTATGATATATTGCCAACTCTGAACATTTTGCATGTCTCCTTAATTAAACTCACCTGAGTCAGGTCATCAGCTCACTGGTACAGACTTTAAGATCTGAAATGGGTGTGTCAGACAAAGGAGACATGCAAAATGTGAAGTGTTGGTGGGGCTCCAGGAATGTGGTTGGGAGCCACTAGTCTACTTCACGTTCATGGAGTACTGCAAGCCATGCAGGTTGTTTGTATGCAGCAAGTTTGTTGTATTGTATTAGGTCAGAGTTTATCAAACTTGAACTGTGGTACACAAGATTTTCTTGATCGCTTTTTGATGTTTTGCTTTCAGTGTGCAGTGTGTGTGCACAGACAGATTAGTTGGCATTTAACACCAAGGTTGTATCCAGTTAATTTAACTCCTGCCATTTTAATTTAGATACAGTAGACAGGATGCAGAATTGCAATTTGAAGGCAGGAAAGTATAATAAAAATGAACTGAAACTCAAAGAAATTATGTAATATATTTTTTAAACCAGAAAAGTGCAGTTTGTTAAGAAAACTTTGAATGTCCACTTGTCAAAAGCATTAAACCAGTTAGCTCAGAAGACATTTACATTGTTACCAAAAAAAACATATAATTCTACAGTGCATAAAAATGTATATATGAATGAATTAATGAGTGAATGAAACAATGAACAAATGCTGTTCTTTTGAACTTTCTATTTACAGAAAAATCCTGAAAAATATACAGATGTTTTCACAAAAAGTATAATGCAGCACATTTTTCAATTGATAATAATAAAAAGTGTTTTCTTGAGCACCAAATCAGCTTATATTACTGTTTTACTGTATTTTTTAACATATAAATGCAGCCTTGGTGAGTATAAGAGGCTTCTTTCAAAAACATTTAACAAAATCTTACCAACCCCAATCATTTGAATGGCATATGTTTAATTCCAGTTCTTTAAATGCCTCTTCCTGACACTCCCATTCAAATTCCAAGTAAACTTCGTGTTTAAGGCCAGTTCTTTGATTGTGAATTTGTACTAATCTGGCTACAAAGTACAACTCTACAGCAAAGAGCTTTAGCTTATTTCAACAAATGTCTGGTTTAAAAACTTTCAAATCTACCAAATCACTGTCTGACATCACTCATGTGAATACGACAGTTGACTTCTAAAACATACGTCTGAGTGAGTGAGATGATGTTTATGAGATTTATGGACTCTGCAGTAACTGCCTTGTCCCACTTACCATTTGAACAGTTCCATCTAAATGCCAGCATGAGTACCATTTCCTCTAGCCCTGAGAGGGCCTGGGCCATTTTACACTTCATGAACAATGGGAGCTCTCATCATACACATGTTGAGTCGATTCGACCGGGCTGCTGCATCACAAAGGTCATGTTTCCTATCAGAACGCTCCCTGTGCTCGATGTCGCCATGACCCCGGGATTGAAAGGGATTGCGGAGAGGTCATGAAGCAAGAGCAGTGTGCGCTAATAATCATATTTCGGAGAGGAGCGGCAGGGTCACTGAGCTGCTGTCTAATCAGGGAGATTTTTGGAGTGGATTCTCTGGTCAAAACTCCCAGTGTGCTCCGCTTTCTCAAAATCCTTTGAGTGTTGAACTCGTAACCCTATCCAGAATGAGCCGGAGTGCTTTGCAGGTGATATGGAAGAGCCAGAGTGAGTGAATGCGATCCAGATGGGCTGCAGGATCTTCAGAGAATGTGAAATCTCGTTGGTGTTTTCGCTCTTGGCTCGATTGCTCGGTTGAAACCTGAGTTTGATTCCAACGCCCTCCCTCTGCCCCCGCAGGTCTCATTTCACATTATTATTTGGCGTAGTTTGCATCATCAATATATAACACTGAGCATTAGCAGCAGATTTCTTTCCTATACTGTTTCTAAGTAACAAGAAGAAAATGACAGCAAAACAATTGTTATTATTCAGTTTCTTCAGCTGTTTCTTTTTCTATGGTTGTACCGCCAGAATGTAACACCATGACATTTACATCACTAATGGATGAAGAATGTGAGCTGTGCTGCCTGCGGAAAGTAATTTCAGAAGAGACAAGCCACAATAAGAAATGCAATATACTACAGGCAAAGTAAAGGCCTGCATCAACAAGATAGCTCACTTTCAAAAATGTTGCCAAATTACTTTCATACAAATTGCAAACCATACTAGATTCCACAAAAACTCTGGATACCTGTTGTCAAGCATAGTTTTTTTTCTTCTTACTTTTTTAAGTTTAGTTTTTAATGCTGGTCTAGGTGGTAGACCAGCAAGGCCACCAACATTTGACTGGTGAAGCTGGTCCTCCAAGAAAGCAATGCTTATAGTTAGTTAAGAGGCACACCATCACTCCACAATGGCAAACAGCATTCAGAGCACATCATAGACTTCACAGCTTTTAATGAAACACACAGTGATTGGTTTCAGTGATATATAATGCATAAAGTGTGACAACCATCATTTATTATTTGTGAACTTGGTACATGTTCTTGTTAAGCACTGTATTAGTAGCACAGCAGAACATTGATAAAGATGGGGAGAGAGTTTGCCGTGACCCTGCATCTTATCTGCTCTCTGCCGCTGAGATGAGGGTTATGAGGGTGGCTAACAATCGCACATTTTTGTCTTATTGTTTAAGTTACATTCTGGAGAAAGTGTTACTGCTTTCTCTTAAGAGGCCATTAGTAGTGTGTGAAAGTGAAGAAATTTGGGGTGTAAGAAAATGTTTCCCTTCTTTCTGGCCATAGTTTGCATCTCTCTGGAGCCCTCTTGTCATCTATCTATCTGTCTGTCTGTCTGTCTGTCTGTCCGTCCTTTGTTCATTCTGTCTAGGTGTAATAGTTCAGTATTATCATGGTTTGGTTTGTACTTTTTAATTGAATTGTTTTGTGAGAAACCAATATGTATTTTGAAAGGTTAACAATTTGTATAAACTAGACATATTTGTCACATGAACTAAATCAAAAGACAAATGTAGTAGACTTGTATTTAAATCCATGTAGGCTATTTAATTAAAATCTTTAAACACAAGCAGAGATTAAACGGAAGGAAAAATAAACTAATTTCTAAGACCCCCAACTGTACTGTAATAAGGAAAAATTATAATAAATATGTATTGTTTTAATTGCAAAGTACATGTATCTGTGCATCTTTAACTGAGAGCAGCTGAAGCATAGTATAAAAATAAAGGCTTCCCTTAGGACAGTAAACACTGTTAACGAAACAATAGTGCTATTATGGAGACAAAAGTAGCGCTGAAGAATGCTGACACACATCTCTCGCTGATAGATTACCTGAAATTGTATTCAATATATTAAGTGGATTTACAGCAGGAACAGACAATGATTTCCTAAAGAATGGAACAAACTTTATTAACCTGTTTCCTCTGGACAGAGGTTTTATTCAGGGATTTAAGCAATAATTGTTGTTTAGAGAGATAACGAAACAGCTGTAACGGCACATCTCTGTACATTTACAGTGATTTATCTGACGAATAGCCTTAGAGAAGTGCTCCAGAGAGAGAAATGCAATGAGGCCACTGCCAGAAGGACAAATGAGAGCTTTCCTTCAATGTGATTAATCTGCATGCACACTCAACAAATCTCCATCAGCCGAGAAATAGGGCAGTTATAAAAAGTAGAAACTAGCCACACATGACGAAATATGGAAACATTGATCTAATTTTTGTGACTTTGAGGTGAGTCTCTTTATCACAATGTTTATTTCAAACACTTCGTCATGCAGCGTAAGGCCATATTTATGTCGTACTTGGCTTGTGGATAGTCCCTGCCAACACAAAGATAACTCTGTATCCTTTCAAATACGAATAAGTAAATCTTCAATAAAAAGCTTTGCTGACTTTTAAGGGAAAAAAATGCTTGCATCAAATTCAGGCACTGTGTTAATTATAACTTGATTATTTACACAATAGAAAGTAAATGAACAGAATTCCCTGCGGGACTGAAAAAATATTTAAAAAAAATCCTGTACTTGAAGAAGGATTGAGAGTTAGTCAACATAAGGACGTCAACTTGAAATTAATTTGATATTTATTTTAATGAACTTTTGAAATTGTAATGAAATTTTACCAAACTTTTTTTCAAACAGGGTGAAACAGGTTTTAGAGGAGACATGACAGAATTAATCAATTCCATTGCTAAAAATTATTTTAATGCTAGAAATTATGTAACTTCCTAAAAGTATGATAAACTGGATTTTGCTTGTTAAAGGGATATTTGAAAGATGAACGAGATATAAAGTGATTTTGAATATAAAAAACCTTATAACTTAATATTTAAAATAACAATCCCAAGAAAATATTTAGTTTGAAACATTATGAATAGAGAAATGGGAAAAAAGAAAAAGACACTTGGAATAAATTTATAGCTTTTAATTTAATTACATTTAGAAGAAATGGGCGTATCAAAAAAAGGCACAAAAAATTGACTTCACTCATTTTTAAGTGGTGATATTGTGCTCAGAGAAAATTAAATATATATATATATATATAGAGAGAGAGAGAGAGAGAGAGAGAGAGTATTAATGCACCGTTTAATCTTTAATATCAGACATGAAATAAAAAAAATGTCTTAATTGCAACCTTGTGCAAAGCAGTAGAAGAATCCAATTTGCGCAACTATCTACTTGCAAGTAACACAAGTGACAATAACTAGGTTGTTTGGCTCTTAGTAACTGATGTCTACAAATAAAGGTCACACAAGAATCAGAGAAATGGCTTGTATCCGTTTGGTATAATGACAGATTTACACAGGACCTGTTACTAGTTTACTAGTTGTGTTATTTATGAAGCAGAGAATGAGAGCAAGATAGAGATAGACATGGCGAGAAAGACGCCAAGAGACAAGGCACCCTTGTATGGAGTGGAATATCAAATGCGGTGAGGAGAATGATTGCGTATTCTTCTCAGGCTTTTGCTTAGTGAGACTGGCAGCAGAGATTTCTGATTGGTGATCAGAGATACGCCAGAGTCCATAATCGAAGCGTCCAGACCTGACACACAGATGAGTTTGAGACTCACAGATTGCACACAAACACACTCACACAGGAATAATTCACTCAGAAATTAGAATTCTGTAATTATTTATTCACTCTTATTTTGTTCCAGTGCCGCCATATGCTGTTAATATTCAGTACCTTATTCTAAGTTGCATGCAATGTATTTTTCCCCTTAGAGTATTTTTTGTGTTTACAGAACAGGCTGATGTGGTAGAGGAGTGAAATGTGGGTACAAAATGAGCTGGTTCCATTCTCCTCCTTTACCCTCCCTCCGTTCTTCCGACAGGCTGTGGTATCGCAATAGCGGCAATGAATGGATTTGGCATGTTTAGGGCGCATCAGTAAAAATGGGATTTTATGCAAATGCATCTTGACACGGGGGCGGGGGAGCACAATCGGCATGTAAACTTGGCAAAGGCAAGGCCAGGCTTATTTCACACTGGGAGACTCAGATTAGCTGTATATTAATAATCTCTCTTTTTGGACAGAAATGAATGTGAAGGGAGATAATGGAGGCGAGGCGGAGGTAGAATATCCCATATTGATATTTGCATCTGAATCTGTTTTTGACATTGAAGAGCCAGCATGCTAAAAGGAAGCCCATAATAACCCAATCTCAGTGTGAGGAAAACAATCGCACGAGCTAATGAAATGATAGCTGTCCTGCCTTTTCTGTGAGACCTAGCGTTAGCCCATTAACTAGCTTGTTTATGTCACTGGGGTTGTTTGGTGACGGCGAAGGCATGGACGACTGGCCTGATAAAACTGTTAAAATAAGTCTAGGGAAAATATGTGAAATATAATAGACTCTTAGCCAGTCATTATGTGGATATATATATATATATATATATATTAAAGTTCTCTTTCATCCATCTCTTTGACTCTCGTGGTTTCTTGTTCTTCTGAGTGATGTTTTCATTTTCTTGCTGTAACTGGAGACTCTTCGCCTCTAGCCATCTTTCAAAAAGTTTATTTTCTACGTAAAAGTGATACCAAAGTCTCACAGGGCGAGATTGCTACTATGATAATTTTTAGATGTAAAATTGTGCCAATTAGCTATTCCGACTTGCATTTTTATGACAACACAGAGAAACATGAAAGGAGTCATTTGGGAGATAGGTTTCCTAGGTCAGCTTTACAGAATTGCCTGGATAAGCAGTCATTGTTCAGTATAATTAAGTACTGAATACTGTAACTGACCGATTTGAATCAATTATTACAAAAGAGAATTTTTACAGATTTCTGTCAACTTGAAAATGTGTAAATTGGGTGAGCTATAAAGGTCTACAGGATGGCACTGGGTGTGATTTTCCTAGAATCGAGTTCTGTTCAAATATCTTTCCTTGGCCACATCAGCTGCCTTGCTGTAACGCAGAAGCAGCTCCTCCAGAGTCTTTACACTGCTCAGCTGGCATAAAACGTTTAATTTTGCTTTTTATTGACTAACAAAGCAGAGAGACGTCAATACATGGTGAGGAAAAGATGTAGTACAGACATCAGGGCATTAAGTAAGCTGGATTCAAACTCGCAATGAACACATGACCTGTTTACATTTACATTTATGCATTTAGCAGACGCTTTTATCCAAAGCGACTTACAGTGCATTCAGTCTATTCATTTTTTGTCAGTATGTGTGTTCCCTGGGAATTGAACCCACAACCTTTTGCGCTGCTAACGCAATGCTCTACCACTGAGCCACAGGAATACCTATAACACATATAACACATGTTTATATTCAATCTTCTATTCATCATGGGCGTCAGGTGAGGCTCTACAGCTGTATAGAACTGAACCAGAAGCTTCTCTTTCCTCATACACTCAAGGTCTTTCCCTGTACTTCAGTACAAGTGTGATGCGTGCGTGCGTGTGTGTGTGTGTGTGTGTGTGTGTGTGTGTGTGTGTGTGTGTGTGTGTGTGTGTGTGTGTGTGTGTGTGTGTGTGTGTGTGTGTGTGTGTGTGTGTGTGTGTGTGTGTGTGTGTGTGTGTGTGTGTGTGTGTGTGTGTGTGTGTGTGTGTGTGTGTGTTTCTAGGAAGGTTAAACAGTGGCCCTTTGTGTGTGTGCGGGCACACGTCTTGAAATTACCTTTAATAGAATGAGAAAGTAATGCATGCCTCTGTTTATCCTGCTTATTGTTCTATAACAACAGTAGCTGTCTGAATAACAAATGAAGGCAGTTGAGCGCAATACAACTGCACATTCATTACAGTCACAAGCGCAGTCATTTATAGATTTATGTCAGAGGTTCTTAGCCTCTCTTTTTAGCAAATACTCACCCTTCTCTCTCAATGTGTGTCTTTTTCAATACTTATTTCATGCCTGTCCATTTCTCACACTCATCAACATATTCAAGTAACACACACTTATTAACCTGTCTATTAGTAAAGAGAGCATGTTTCTCCAGCTCTGGCTGCCATGAAGATGAGTATGCAGATTACCCATCTGTTGCTAGGCCTCGCTCTCCAGTCTCTCTCTCTGCCTCACTTTCTTCCAGCCTCTGATTAGTAAAGCTCATTGGAAGTCCATCTGTCCTTCAAAGCTACATCTTTCAGAAGTTGAATGGGTTGCTACACAGTTCCCAAAGCATGTGCCCAAGTTGAATTGTTATAGACTGTGGAAAGCTTTGTGTTTGTATCATGAGGGAAGGAGAAAGTTGCTTGTTTTCCTGTAGCTCTATCTTAGTCTGGACCAAATAACTTTCGCATTGATTTCACTGACATTTTCTGTAGAGGAACGTAGTTTTATTGCTCCTGTGTAGCTCAGACTTCAGTGGACTTGTCATTTATTTTATAGTGAATTATACATTTTGTTTCTTAAAATTTCTTATTTCTAGTAAATAGGAACAAATTGGTATTATTATTTCATAAGTGTAAATACACTTTTTTATTAGACAAACTCAAGATTATTATATTTTCAATTAAATGCAATAGCAGTTTAAGAAAAACAACTGATATATTAAAAAATAACTCCTTTGTGAAATCATTCTAGGATTTTAGAATTGCATTATTTGTGGCGACCTCAGATGTCTTAAAGTCTTGTTGTGCCTTGACTTGAACATCATGTATAGAGAGTTAGCAGCCAACAGGATCAGCCAGGCTTTGCGTTTTAAAAAATTTCAAGACATGTCACACACCAAGTCTGCCATCACTGTTTGGAAATTCTCATCGAGAATTTCCTCGGATATGCTGCCGTAACCAGTCATATATTTTTCTGAGGCTCAGCCTTGTGTGCCCTCTCAGTGCACTGCCACACTGCTGGACAGATAACAAGTTTATCCTTCTTTATAGTCAAACTTCACAGAGGGCCCAGTCAAGCACACAGACAGCTAAACCTCTTGGTGTCCTCTCAACCAACCAAGCCTTAGCCTTGCAGCGAATCACTGGCAAAGACCTTTCAGATAGATAGGCACATGTTATGACATCTACTGCCCATGGCTGCTCTCAGGGAGGCCTCACAAAATCTCTGACATTTTAAGACTCGGTTTGAGCCAGAACCAGTGAAGAATGCTAGAACGCAATTAGTGCAGGAACATGCTTCCTTACTGTAATTTCATTTGATCTAGGATAATTGATATGACATTTTAGAAAGCCTGGCCATGGATAAGTAATGTTGAGAAACAGAAATAAATTGGCAAAATTAATGAAAAACTCTCCTTTAATTCTACTACTGCAGATAATTTTATAAAATGCACCTATTCATTGGCATTATGAAAGTACTGAACCTACACATAGGAGCCTGATAAAAATTCTAATTTTAGAAGAAAATTTTAAATGGCACTATGCCACTACCATGGCATATATATATATATATATATATATATAGTATATCTCAAAGAAGTGATTTTTGTACACCTCACATTTTTGTCAATATTTTATATATATATTTTAATGTGACAACAATGAAGAAATTGACACTTTTCTACAATGTAAATATTGAGTGTACAGCTTGTATAACAGTGTAAATGTGCTGTAACAACACAAAGCCATTAATGTCTAAACCGCTGACCACAAAAGTGAGTACACCCCTCAGTGAAAATGTCCAAATTGGGCAGCTCGTCAGCTCGTTAGTAGAGACTGCAAGAGCTAAATTGGGTGTCTGATTGGGGAGACATACAAAATGTGCAGGGCAGGGGGTCCTCCAGGACAGGTTTGGGAAGCACTGGCGTAGGCTAAAAGAAGATTGCCAAGATCCTGAAACTGAGCTGCAGCACGGTGACCAAGACCATACAGCAGTTTAACAGGACAGGTTCCACTCAGAACAGGCCTCGCCATGGTCGACCAAAGAAGTTGAGTGCATCTGCTCAGCGTCATATCCAGAGGTTGTGTTTGGGAAATAGACATATGAGTGCGGCCAGCATTGCTGCAGAGGTTGAAGGGGTGGGGGGTCAGCCTGTCAGTGCTCAGACCATACGCCGCACACTGCATCAAATTGTTCTGCATGGCTGTCATCCCAGAAGGAAGCCTCTTCTAAAGATGATGCACAAGAAAGCCCGCAAACAGTTTGCTGAAGACAAGCAGACTAAGGACATGGATTACTGAAACCATGTCCTGTGGTCTGATGAGATCAAGATAAACTTATTTGGTTCAGATGGTGTCAAGCGTGTGTGGCAGCAACCAGGTGAGGAGTACAAAGACAAGTGTGTCTTGCCTACAGTCAAACATGGTGGTGGGAGTGTCATGGTCTGGGGCCGCATGAGTGCTGCCGGCACTGGGGAGCTACAGTTCATTGAGGGAAACATGAATGCCAACATGTACTGTCACATACTGAAGCAGAGCATGATCCCCTCCCTTCGGAGACTGGGCCGCAGTGCAGTATTCCAACATGATAACGACCACTGCCTTGCTAAAGAAGCTGAGGGTAAAGGTGATGGACTGGCCAAGCATGTCTCCTGACCTAAACCCTTTTGAACATCTGTGGGGCATCCTCAAACAGAGGGTGGAGGAGCGTAAGGACTCTAACATCCACCAGCTTCGTGATGTTGTCATGGAGGAGTGGAAGAGGACTCCAGTGGCAACCTGTGAAGCTCTGGTGAACTCCATGCCCAAGAGGGTTAAGGCAGTGCTGGAAAATAATGGTGGCCACATAAAATATTGACACTTTTGGCCCAATTAGGACATTTTCACTTAGGGGTGTACTCACCTTTGTGGCCAGTGGTTTAGATATTAATGGCTGTGTGTTGAGTTATTTTGAGGGGACAGCAAATTTACACTGTTATACAAGCTGTACACTCACTACTTTACATTGTAGCAAAGTGTCATTTCTTCAGTGTTGTCACATGAAAATATATAATAAAATATTTACAATAATGTGAGGGGTGTACTCACTTCTGTGAGATACTGTATACGCCATAGTAGGGGCATAGTGCCATTAAATTTTTTTTCTAAAATTAGCATTTTTATCAGGCTATAGATAGATAGATAGATAGATAGATAGATAGATAGATAGATAGATAGATAGATAGATAGATAGATAGATAGATAGATAGATAGATAGATAGATAGATAGATAGATAGATAGATAGATAGATAGATAGATAGATGGATGACAAGAGGCTCCAGAGAGATGTCAAACTATGGCCATAAAGAAGGGAAAAAATTTTATTGCACCCCAAATTTCTTCACTTTCTCACACTACTAATGGCCTCTCAAGAGAAAGCAGTAACCCTTTCTCCAGAATGTAACTTAAACAAGAAGACAAAAATGTGCGATTGTTAGCCACCCTCATAACCCTCATCTCAGCGGCAGAGAGCAGAGAAGATGCAGGGTCACGGCAAACTCTCTCCCCATCTTTATCAATGTTCTGCTGTGCTACTAATACAGTGCTTAACAAGAACATGTACCAAGGATTCACAAATAATAAATGATGGTTGTCACACTTTATGCATTATATATCACTGAAACCAATCACTTTGTTTTTCATAAAAAATATGTTTTTCTTTTTTCTTAGATTAGAGCAGCGGTTCTCAATTCCAGTCCTCGCCGCCCCCCCGCTCTGCATATTTCGTATGTTACTCTTATCGCTTCAGATGTTTGTTCTATTCGAACGTAAGTGCCCTGCGAAGTGGACATCACAAAATATTCCGCCATGATTCCAGTTCGAAGCGAACGTATATATTCCATTCAAAGTGCATTGAAGTGTGCAAGACGTGAATTAAAATTGTATATATTTACAGAGGTATATGTCACACTCGTCCGTGCGTGAAGACGTTGCGCAGCGCAAATCCATGAATGAATGTTCTGAAATGAAGTAAACTTCAGCGGATTTCCCTGCTCAGGGAGTAGGGAGCAATGGACCCTGTGTAGGGAGCATGTCAATCGGAACACAGTTCATGCATGGAGCGCACTTCTAACAAGCTGATTATCTGAATCAGGTGTGTTAACAAAGAGAGACATGCAAAATATGCAGAGCGGGGGGGCGCGAGGACTGGAATTGAGAACCTCTGGATTAGAGCAAAGCTTCAACTAAATTAAACTGAATTATTTTTTTTGTCTTCTATAGAGCTATTTTAGCTTAATTTTGCAACACATCAATGCTGGTATTGAACTGAATTAAATCAACATTGAACTGACTAAAGCTGAATAATGGCACTGTTGTCTTGTTAGAGCTGCTTAACAGCAGAATTTAGATTTTTCTCATATTTGATGAAGTTTTCATTATTGATTTGGTAGTTTTCATATTTAATGCAATCTGTATTGCATAAAGTACTATAGAAATAAAGGTGACCTGACTAAAGCATTTAATGAATTAACATGAACATTAATTATTCTGTAAAAATATACTGTATATATTTGAGCTATATTAAATGTCTTTTTTATATTTAAATGTTTTGAAGTGGGACTACTTAGGTGGATGAATCTATGGTTGTGTGTTTCCAGTGTAATTACTTTGAGTGGAACGTGACCCTTGTAAACATTCCCAATCTATCCTGTGTAAATGTTTTTTTTTCTGTGATTATTGACATTGTGCCACAAATTGTGTCGATAGAGCTTAACTTTTATTGAACCCGGTACATTCCTTTAAGTAAACGCACCCTACAACTCATACACCATATTTATTAATGCTGTAAATGTTCCTTTCTTGGCCATTCAGAGTTCAGTGCTTGGAAACATATGTTTAAATGGAGCCATGATAAACGAGTGCCCAGAAACTGTCACTACAAAGTTACACAGTCTCCTTCACCACAGGGTAAAACCCTTCAATTACTACTCGATAACAGTGCAAGTAAACCTGCAATTCTGAGCGTGTAGGAAGGCTGAGCGGTGTGATGAGGTTACAAGAGTGCAACTGGCCAGATTAAGATGTAGCTGTGTCAGCGCAAGGGTTGCGTTCACCTTCTTACACTTTTGCTGGCCTTAACTATGCAGTGAGATCTATTATTCAGCCAATAATCCAAGCCCTAATGGAGAAAGCGAGCAAGGGAAGGCAAGAAGCTAAGATTATCAAAATAAGCATTCAAAGTAATGTTAAAACAGCAGAGGAATTACAGCCCATGGATCTGACACTGTTGCCTTCAAAAGCACTTGATATTTTCATCTGACCAGATGTCAGGGGCAAGAATTTCTGCAGAGGGCTCAAAGAAAATCCTTTTTTTCTCAGAAATTGTACATTCCTTTGGTGAAATGATTCTTTTAATCCACAGAAAGAGCAGGAGGTTAATTTGCAATGCTTTTGTGTATTGTAATCAACACCCTTCATTTGCATAAACCACTGCAGGGTGTAAAGATCTCCAGGAGATTGTGAGGAAATGCTTAGACAGACAGTGCTTTGTAGATAAAGAGAAACATCATTCCAGTCAGTAAAGTTAGCATGTGTAATTTAAACAGTTACATTTAGAGGGACAGGGACCACTTTCAGCTTTCCTTGCTAATGACTTCCTAGCCTCTGAATCTCCAGTGCTTCGAGTCTTAGTTTGTTAACCTGACCATCAATTAATAAGACAACCAAATTTCTGGGAGACTGAGGCTAGTGGAACTGATGTGTCATATATCTACCTTTATATTTGTATATTTATTTAAAGTTGTTGTTCTTGGTGTGAGTGGAAATCGTCAGTTAATTGTTATTGTAGGTAATGGCCAGGCTCAGTAGAATTGCATTTCACTGCCACTTGCACAAAGCAGTAAAAATACAACACCACAAACTCAGTCCTCACTGTTTTTTAAACTGACAGCCCTTTTGACAAAGTGTCTTCGGATGAAGTTTACACTTCCGTTTTTTCCCCCACAGTTTACTCTCAATCTCGTTTTGTACCCTGTAGCAGTAGCTGTTCAACTGCAGTGCATTTCAGAGGAAGTTTGACTCCTGTGCCTCACGGCAACTGTGACTCATACCAGAACCATCACTGCTTGTTGCTTAGCTCAAAACCATAAATCACATCCTTGCGACTCACATACAAAATCAGTACAGTCATAATTTAGCTCACAACTTTAGCTCACATGCAACTTTTAGTTGGTGTGTTTTTGTACTCTTACATAGCATAGTGCCCCAATTGTAGGCTTACAGGTTGTTTGGGTTTATACTGACACATGTTGGCCTGGATGAATGCCTGGATGTTTACTATTTCATGCTGCTTCACACCACAGCTGTTTGTTTTGCATGTATCCTTTTCTTCATCCGCATTGATACAAAAGACATTCTTACCTTTAGTCCTAACAGTTTTTTGTGTGCTAGCGTGTCTAGCTAGTGCATTGCGTGAACAATCTGCCATGAGCTCTTTCCCAGGAAGCATTTTGCAGTGTAGTAGCTGTGTTATTGTTTTGTGTTATTATTTTTGTATAAGTTGTAAAGACCCATTCACACCAAGGACGATAACTATAAAGATAACGATAAAGATAAAGTTCTAAAAATCAATCTATATCATTGGAATCACTTTCAGAACTATTTTTTTTTCAGCTGATGAACGATACAAACACAATCAGAATCCATCCTGCTATAACAAGCTCGAGAAGTTAAAGCAGCAGAGGAGTGTGAGCTTAGAATAAACAGGCAATGTCATGCGCTGGTGTGGATGCTGATATATTTATATTTATCTTTATAGTTATTGTTCTTGGTGTGAATGGAGCTTAACTGTCTATTGCATGACATGGTGGGCTATATGGTACATTAACTCAGTGGCACCCATAAGAATAAAACACCTTTTTCAAGAAGACAACTTGAGTCTTCATCTCATGTGATTTCATTTTAATCATATTCCTGATTGCTATTCAGCACCTAAGTTCTATTAATTTCTTTATGTGAAAACTTTTTTAATTAGCCAAAAATGACTGACTACACCTTTAAGATGGCCAGCCATTATTTAGCATGCTCTACATTACAGCCACAGAGAACTATGGGCTTATTGTAGCTGCCCAGACTTGGCACAGCACTGCTGATAAGGCACATTTTCATTAAATTCAGAATCGATTCAGTTATTATTAAACCTCTTTTCATTTATTCTCTTCCATTTCTCAATACTGGCAGTGCACATCCCATCCCAGCAGAGATCAATGCGTTTTGGGTAGAGTGTATAGTCTCAGAAGGCCAGCACAGGTTAACGGCTTGAAATTCAGCAAGTACATGCTGGCATTTAAAGTCACTGTAGTTTGAGTTGCCAGTTGCCTATTCATTGTAAGTGTCTGGGTTGTAATAAGGTGATGGTTTCTGTTCAGAAATCTAAACGACTCGCAGAGAATGTCATAGATTCAGAGGTGCTCAGAAATGCACATGGAGATCTCCAAGTAGGGAGTTTAGAATGAATAATTGACGTCTGTGCTGTTAAATGCCTTGAGATGTTTCGCTTATTAAACATGATGTGTTGTGGGCTATCGCAAGAGGCTTGTATTTGGGATTTATTAAAAATACATGCACTTTTGCAGAGTGGGTACAATTTGTGTATAGGTGAACGCCTGAAACTTTATCTATTATTGAGCACAAACTTGGCATTTTAAAGATACTCTGATCCACTGAGGAGAGAGGCTTTTTATCTCCTCATGAAGTCAGATCTGTTTTCTTGGCTTTTTAAAAACAATACCTCTTTCTTTCAGTCTCCCTTTTCAGGCATTTACAGTTTACTTACTTTCCCCTCACTGTCCCCTCTGTTTGATTCATGTATGTTTTAGAATTTTGCTTTCCATAAACAATCTCCCACAAGCCGTGCCACATAATTCAGAGTGATGAAGAGGGACATAGGTTGCCACAGGGAATGAGTCTGTTGTCATTATTAATTACACATTGGTGAGAATAGTTGGTTTCACAGCTCATAATTATTAACCAGGGACACTATGGGGTGTAATTATGCCATAAACATGAGGTCTTATCAGCATTACTCTCTCACAGTGCTTTATATTCCCCTGCCAGGCATTGTATTAATGTTCTGTCACAGCTGGCTTATTTGTGTAGCTTACCTACATGTTTGCGTAACGTTTAGGGAATGTTGTGGCAGAACCACAGGGGTGTGCTCAACCAGGAACGCTCAACATTTGTGTTAATTTTTTTAATGAAAATTTTAGAATTTTGAATGATAACTTTTAACTGAATTTTTTTTTTACAATAAGGATTTTAACCATGAAAATGTTTTTATTATTAAATAAAAATGTTGTTGTTGGTTTTATTTTGTTTTGTTTTTTGAAAGAATGTAAAGATGCATTAAATGTATTTATTATACAAAAATAATACATTTTGCCGTTCTTAGGAATTTTCTATTCATTAAAGAATCCTGAAAAAAAATATTTCAATTTCTACAAAATATATATATATATAAATAAGAAGCAAAACTGTTTTCAACATAATAAGAAATGTGTCCTGAGCCCTAAATCTGCATGCTAGAATTATTTCTAAAGATTGCAAAAAAATTCAGCTTTGCCAACACAGGAATACACAAAATTGACATAGTAGAATCAACAGAAAACATTTACTTTAAATTTTAATAACTTAACTGAACCAAAGTGTAACTGTACTTCTAATAGCACACAATTAAAATAACATAAATAACTGTAACATACAAAATTATACAAATGAACACAACATAATTTGAACGTGTAAGAATTGAATAGGTGAAACTTTAGCAGACCTGTAAGAAATGATGGCGTATTTAAAGTAATTTATTTATTGTGATATGTATGTACTTTCTCTTTTCTCTGCCAGTTATCATTGGCATTTCATCTGTAAAACTGCCATATTAGTTGACCTCTATTCAAGTTTTTGGCATTTGGCATTTTGGACGTTGTTGAAGAGGTTTTTCCTGCTCTCCTCACTTTCACTGACATATGGTCTGTTGCCACTGCATTACCCTAGTCTTTCATGCATCTGGAATACTGGATCTATTTGATATTTTGCTATTAAACCGCCACACCTGTTCCAGAGAGGTTCGGAGTGTGATTCAATTTCCCATGGGCCGTTTTATAAATAGCTTTTCTTTCAGAACGCTGTACCTGATGGTGTGAGGAGCTAAAGAAGCTCTCAGTGACTCACACTGTTTCAGTGCATGCTTTCCCATGCTTTTGGGCCGACTGATGGGTTGATACAAGTGTCAGAAGTGAGATCTGCCTGTCTGCTTCATGATTCAGTGCAGCGGAGGGCTCAGCCTCGTCCCCTGAGACACTGCGGACTGAGAGATGGTAAATAAAAGAGGAGGCGGCGTATTGGAGATAACGTAGGTTTTACTGCTAATATCATTCGCAGGGAGGGCGGCTGGAATGGTTTATAAAACAGAGAAATGAAACTGTCACGGTATCTTAGTGCTCTTTGTGGGGCTGATGCTGTCTCTCTTCCAGTTTTGGTACTCATTTTTTTATTTGTGATCCAAAGGACATTTTTTCTGTGTGCAGTAGCTCCGTATGCATTGAGGACAACATGAACAATTTATGCAGGATATGATACCGATATGGATGGATGGATGGATAGTAATAATTACAATTAAATATTATTATTGTTGATATTGTTGACAAATATTATTATTATTATTATTATTATTTTTGATAGGAGGGATGGATGGATAGTAGTAATGATGATCATGATTACACTTTATTTTACTATGTCATTGTTACAGTGTAATTACTCAAACAAGTACTACCGTAAGTAATATTATGAGTAATATTAATGAAATACATGTACCTACAGTAGGGTTAAGGTTAGGGTTATGGTTTGGTTTAGAATTAGTTAATTATACCTAATCATACATAATTTACTGTAATTATACAGAAGTTACTGTTATTGGCATACTGAATACATGTAACATAGCCATTCCACCCTAAAATAAAGTTATTATTATTATTATTATATATTATTATTGTTGTTGTTGTTGTTTAGCTGTTGTTATCCATCCACCCCTCTATCCATCCAAAAAATTATAATAATTATAATAACAATAATAATATGCATTTTTGCATAGTTGCATTGCATTTTTGTTTAAAGTTAAATGTAAAAAGCCTTTTGAATGCTAATAAAAATAATAATAAAAGCCTGAAGTCACATACAGAGCAACTAAAAGCAAAAACAATTATGCAAACATAAATATACAGGTGCATCTCAATAAATTAGAATGTCATGGAAAAGTTCATTTATTTCAGTAATTCAACTCAAATTGTGAAACTCGTGTATTAAATAAATTCAATGCACACAGACTGAAGTAGTTTAAGTCTTTGGTTATTTTAATTGTGATGATTTTGTCTCACATTTAACAAAAACCCACCAATTCACATCTCAACAAATTAGAATATGGTGACATGCCAATCAGCTAATCAACTCAAAACACCTGCAAAGGTTTCCTGAGCCTTCAAAATGGTCTCAGTTTGGTTCACTAGGCTACACAATCATGGGGAAGACTGCTGATCTGACAGTTGTCCAGAAGACTATCATTGACACCCTTCACAAGGAGGGTAAGCCACAAACATTCATTGCCAAAGAAGCTGGCTGTTCACAGAGTGCTGTATCCAAGCATGTTAACAGAAAGTTGAGTGGAAGGAAAAAGTGTGGAAGAAAATGATGCTCAACCAACCGAGAGAATCGCAGCCTTATGAGGATTGTCAAGCAAAATCGATTCAAGAATTTGGGTGAACTTCACAAGGAATGGACTGAGGCTGGGGTCAAGGCATCAAGAGCCACCACACACAGACGTGTCAAGGAATTTGGCTACAGTTGTCGTCAGAGGCGTCTTACCTGGGCTAAGGAGAAGAAGAACTGGACTGTTGCCCAGTGGTCCAAAGTCCTCTTTTCAGATGAGAGCAAGTTTTGTATTTAATTTGGAAACCAAGGTCCTAGAGTCTGGAGGAAGGGTGGAGAAGCTCATAGCCCAAGTTGCTTGAAGTCCAGTGTTAAGTTTCCACAGTCTGTGATGATTTGGGGTGCAATGTCATCGCTGGTGTTGGTCCATTGTGTTTTTTTTGAAAAGCAACGTCACTGCACCCATTTACCAATACATTTTGGATCAGTTCATGCTTCCTTCTGCTGACCAGCTTTTTAAAGATGCTGATTTCATTTTCCAGCAGGATTTGGCACTGCCTCACACTGCCAAAAGCACCAAAAGTTGGTTAAATGACCATGGTGTTGGTGTGCTTGACTGGCCAGCAAACTCACCAGACCTGAACCTCATAGAGAATCTATGGGTATTGTCAAGAGGAAAATGAGAAACAAGAGACCAAAAAATGCAGATCAGCTGAAGGCCACTGTCAAAGAAACCTGGGCTTCCATACCACCTCAGCAGTGCCACAAACTGATCACCTCCATGCCACGCCGAATTGAGGCAGTAATTAAAGCAAAAGAGCCCTATACCAAGTATTATTGAGTACATATACAGTAAATTAACATACTTTCCAGAAGGCCAACAATTCACTAAAAATTAAGTATTCACTTATGAAGTATTCTAATTTGTTGAGATTTTTGGTTTTTGTTAAATGTGAGCCAAAATCATCACAATTAAAAGAACCAAAGACTTAAACTACTTCAGTCTGTGTGCATTGAATTTAATTAATACGCGAGTTTCACAATTTGAGTTGAATTACTGAAATAAATGAACTTTTCCACGACATTCTAATTTATTGAGATGCACCTGTATGTCAGTAATAATAATTGTTGTTGTTATTCATTTCTTTTTGCATAGCTGTTTTTTATATGTAAGTGTCTGTTTTCTTAATTACCTTTACAACACTACACACTGTAACTGGTTTAATTATTTAATTATTGCAGTAGGCAAAATACATCATGAAATGCATTACATTGATAATTGAAAATAAATATACCCTGAACATCTGCAAAATAACAATGTTTGAAATAAGCATACGTTCCCTAAATCCACAAAGTAGTCTATTCTTTTTAAAATATTTAAAGGTCACTATTGTATTATAATTGGCAAAGATTTCCAAGCTAAAAGATATGGACACAATGGTGGACAGGGCATTGATAATCCACCAGGGGCAGAAAACATAATTGTCTCAGGAAAACTGATTGATGATGTTGATTGAGAACAATGTAGAGTCCTTGGATTGAACTACAGTTTTAGCTATAGGACTTATACTACTTAATTATATACTGTACCTGTTAATGCTTTGCCCTCAGCACTTATGATTTCGGTTTTGTTACTGTAAACATCACTTTAATTTAGTGCCTGCATACTGCTACTCTGAATCCTCATGACAGAAAATTATGTAGAAAGCTCCTATTTTCTGGCCCTGTGTGGCAGGAAGATGGATGAATGTGGCCTCACGCGTCACACGCTGCTGTGCATCAGCGCCGTCAGAAACCCGCAGCCACGCTCTCCTTCACTCTCCTCTCTCTCTATTAGCCTGATGGATTGACCATTTGTCCTGAACACTGGCCCAAAACCGCACACGCAACTTGCGAGCCAAGCATCCATTTACAGCTTCAAAGTCTATTTAAGGTGGTGAGACTCTTCAGTTATTCAGAGCCACACTGGGTTACATATGGTGTTAAATAGACATTCTGTTACACTGATGGCTTAACGTCACAAGTCCTACATGGAGGAGAAGAACAGTATGGCATATTACTTTGTCAAGTAGTTATTTAGCACGATAAGTGACACTTAGGCAGGTGTGACAATAACAGAGCCTAGCGAGTCTTCAACAGAGTGTCATTTGAGAGACCATTTATTTTATTGCCATGGAGGTGATGGGTGTATTGATGCAATAACATAAGAACATTTGTCTTTCACATTGCTCCATTTTGCTACTTTTGACCTCATAGAGTGTATTCCTGTGTGGTTTAACCAAGTCCCATGGTAAACACAGATTTTAGCTCTTACCTCTTCCAATAGTATAAAGCAGATACAGTATATAACCTGAGGGACATTCACATTAAATTGGTTCCCTCAATTATATAAAACATAGCATTTTCTTATCTCGTTTCACTTACCATTTTTCATTCGTTGCTGTATGTGTGCTTTTATTACTTCCTTTATTCCTGCTCTTCAGTGTTACTATCTTTATATTGCTTGCTTCTCCTCTTATATTTGATCTCATTTCTTATGGCTTATAATTTCTCTTTGAACTTTGTTCTAGAAGAATATCAAATGTAGTAGAGTAATACAGAGTACAGTGATGTACATCAAATCCAAGCTTCATTGATGTTTTGTTCATTTTGATGTTAAGCACATTGTATTGTAATTTTAATCAGATTGTTTTCTTTACATTTAATTATTTTAGATTTGATCTTGCTATAATCCTATTGGGATTGTTATGTGCCCACAGGCATCATTAAACTTTATTTTTGAGTGGTTTTCAGTGATTCATTTGTTAAAACATTTTATCCTTTAAGGAAGTTTTATCCTTCCTTTTTGGGCCTAATTTTGTGAACATGTTGTGTGATGTAGTATTTATTGATAAACCTGCAGTGTACAAACAGTGAATTTGTATGACGTTTATGCACAAAATCAAGTTTGGGTTTAGAACTCTACATTTCTGCTGACGAAATGCAAATGGCTTTTGCATTTGTGTAAGAAATATGTGACCCTGCCTGGACCACAAAAGCAGTCATAAATAGCATGGGTATATTTGTAGCAATAGCCAACAATACATTGTATGGGTCAAAATTATAGATTTTTCTTTTATGCCAAAAATCATTAGGATATTAAGTAAAGATCATGCTCCATGATGATATTTTGTAAATGTCCTACCGTAAATATATTAAAACGTAATTTTTGATTAGTAATATGCATTGCTAAGAACTTCATTTGGACTACTTTAAAGGCTATTTTCTAATTTATAGTTTTTGTTTTTTTTTGCACCCTCAGATTCCAGATTTTCAAATATTGTCCTATCCTAACAAATCATACATCAATAGAAAGCTTATTTATTCAGCTTTCAGCTTTGATGTATGCATCTCAATTAGTCAGGTTTCACTTGGTCACAACTTCAAAAAGTACCTCTGTTATTAATACGCATTAAATGTAAGTGACTCTTAAATTTTGGCTTGTCTTTTTGCCACTGTATTTCAGTGAAACTGCCTAATTTGGTGAGGTTTCATCATAGTTATGTTGTCCTTGAAATACCTGTACATGCTTTAATTTTGTTCCTTTACTAGATTTTATACTTATAACTGCTTGTTTTCTCAGCACATCATGCAAATTTAACTCCACTTAATTGTGTCTTGTATTAAGAATGATATAATTGAATATTCATATGTTTCTCAGATTTGTTGGATCATAACAAAAGCGGCAGCTGTTGAGTGTAGTCTCTTGACAACCTCGCCACTTCATTACGATTTTCTGGGACACCATATCCCTGCATTTCTCGCAAAGATGCAGTCTTACACGGATCCTGTTTTATCATGCGGTTTGATTGGCGGCATACTGTGCTTTGTTTGTTTGGTCCTTCCTATTTTCTGCCTAGTTAATTCACAGCTCGGAAAACAGCGCTGTAAAGATATTTGCTGAAACCAGTAAAAGCAGAATCAGGGCAGAGACAGTATTTTATGCACACAGCCACTCAGCTGTCGGCGGTGATGAGCTGAGGATTATATTAAATCCTCAAGATTATGAGGAAAGAGTGAGCAACATCTACTTCAACAGTCTCACTGGTTGGTCCCGTTATAAAAAAAGAGGGGAGAGAGAGAGCAAGAAATAGCTAAGGAAGTTACATCATCTATAAATACCACAATATCTCACTGCTTTATAATAAGCTGAAGACATTGCCGAGTGTTTTCATGGTCTCTGCTGCTGTTGCTGGGCAGGTGTTTTCAGCTGGAGATATTGCGCTCAAGCAAACACCTTCCTTTATGGAAAGGATGCAGCCCCCGCAGCACAGAGTAAATAAAGTGTTGAAGATGAGTTTGTGTTTTCCATATGGCCCGGGTCAGTCCTGTAGCGAGCTGCTCGCAGAGGGTAATTGTGCCTCTAAGATAACAGTGTATATTCTATTTCATATCATACTCAGATGTTGATACAGTTCTCTTGAGATGAGCTCTGGGATGTCCTCTAAAAATCTTAAGGATGTCCTTAAAGAAATCTATGTTTCTATCTCTCTATTAATCTATCTATCTATCTATCTATCTATCTATCTATCTATCTATCTATCTATCTATCTATCTATCTATCTATCTATCTATCTATCTATCTATCTATCTATCTATCATATCTATCTCCCTATCTATCTATCTATATCTATCTATCTATATCTATTATATATATCTAAATCTGTCTAACTAACTATTGTTCTTTTTATCTGTCAATCATTGGATCATTCGTTCTATTGATCATCCATCCATCCATATATATATTAATAATTCTGTCTATCTATCTATTAATCATTCTATCTATTAATTTATTATTATCTCTATCTGTTGTTATATTTATTCATCTGTCTATCTGAGTATATGACTAAATTTTCTTAGTAAGACCCTTTGATTCACATTTACTAAAAATCGCATTATCCTACTGGAACAATGTGAACAACCCATGAACTATTTTGTTCCGGTGTTGTTGCATCCCAATTATTTTAGGGTTGAAGATCAAGTCAAAATATCTAATAACAGCCTTAGCTAGCAAACATAATTGCACCTCACCACATTATTCACAGTTTGCTATTCTGTGTACTTTGGGTCAATAATAATATTTAAGGCATTTTTATGCTAGATAACTCATTCAAATGTAATGGTGATTAATGAGAATGTGCAATTTGGTTGATGTTGCTATGAAAAATGAAGATGTACAAATACAATTACTGTTTTATTACTTTGCTTTATGCGCTAATATTTTAGTGATCCATTTGTGTATTTCTCTCTTGTCTGTCTGGATATTTGTAGATTCATTCTGACTAATATTTTTCAAATGATCATCTGTTTTGAGACTAGTCACATTATGTTGCCTAATGCTGCTGCAAATACAAGAACAGCAAACAGAAAATCCTTCTCTCACCATTTGACCTGTTTTCCAGAAAGAGGCCCTGCCGTGTGAATGCTGTAATAAGATCTTAACACCCCCCTGCTGCTTCAGACTAGTAATACGAGGGTTTCTTCTGTTATACGCTGCATCTACATGGGCCTGAGCAGCGCTGTGTGCAAAGTAGTGGAACTTCTGCCAGTACTTGTTAGAAAAGCAAACATAGTTTTCTTGTTTCATTTTCATTACTCCATATAGCCATTAACTGTATCGGGTGATGTATCACTATCTGCACTTTGGTTGGAAGTTGCTGCATAGTTTCGCTTCAAGTACAGTTCTGCTTAACTTTCTCAGTTCATTTCACAGGAAACATCCAATTGTTTTTTTTTTCGTTGTGTATAGCTTTCTCTCTGAATTCTCTTTCAAAAGTGAAATATGCAATTTCTGGAATACCAGACATAAAAATAATAATAATAATAATTAGAATACTCCCTCCATCTACCACTTTTTAGATGTACAGATTATCCTGCCACAAATCCACACCATTGGTTGAACCAGTTTTGCTGTGTCAAGCAGATTATAATAAATCAATTAGTATTTAAATTAGTATTTTAAAATGTATTTTATTCCTGTGATGCAAAGCTACATTTTCAGCAGCTGTTACTTCAGTCTTCAGTGTCACAAGATCATTTAGAAATCATTCTAATATTCTGATTTCCTGCTCAATCTTTTTTTTATCATTATCAATTTTAAAAACGGTTGTCCTGCTTGATATTTTTTTCTGAAACCATGATTTATTAATTTAATTTAATAATTACATATTTTTTTCAGATTATTTATGAATAGATCTAAAGAAAAGATTCAAAGAACAGCGTTTAATGCGTCCTGGCTGATTTGAAGTGTTCATTTCTTACCATAAACTTGTTGTTGTATATTTATTATTTATCATTTATCACAGAACAGAAGTGTAGAGCATTATATTTTATCTGGTTGGCCATATATGTAATGTCTGAAACGACTTTGCATGCTTAAAGCATTTGATAAGTGGAAAAATCAGCTGTTGAACTCTCAAATATCAAGTCTTAATTGATACAGGAATAAACACACTAATCAGTTTTTCCATATTAAACTGTCAGTCCTCTCCATGATGATGATGATGATCTCATCCCTTCCTTAGCCTTTCCCAGGGTTCTAAGTTGTTCACCCCTCTGATTGGCCGACCGCTCGTACCGAAATCAAACTGTTAATCAGTGTAGACAAAAACAAACATTTCATGTAACCTGAGCCTGCACCACAGGCAGGGCCAGTCTGCGTTCCATCTAATCAGTGTCCAAGATGATTGGCACGCCGCTCAATCCCAGAGAGGCCTCCTTCATCCCCTGCGAGTCCACGCTCCACAAATCACATGGCAACGGCACGGGATCCGGTGACTTTGCCGTATATCACAGCCCGTGTGAGGGCGCGCTCAATCAGCGTCATTATCCTCCCCTGCTCGGAGGAGGGCGGCCATTTTAACTGCACTGATTATGCTAATCTGGTGACAGGGGACCACCCTCGGTTGATGTAGTGGCTTATTAATATTTACTGACAGCGTCCCAGCACGGGGGAGTGTGTGACATAGCACTCGATCTGTTGGGAGTGCCGACACACTGCCACACTGTGTTTACATCCCTTCCTTTCTGATGTTCTACAAACTGTTCAATTACCGTTACAAAAAGGAAAACACTGGCACATTTGGATATTTATCATTTAGCCACTAGGCAGATCGCAGGAGGACAACTTTGAGGGGTCTTTTGCTGTAAGGACATGTAAGCGAGTTGAAGGGTATGAAGGAATGTATCGGCGTGACAGGTTTCATTTTTGAGGAGGGCTGAAGCGATAGACCGCCGGTGGGGTGTGAGAAAGAAGATTGAAGAGTGAAGAGAGAAATGTATTTATTTGTGTCAGTGCTACACAAGCGTGGTGAGCATTCCTCACTGTTTGTTTGGAGCTGACAAATAGCACAGTCCTCCTGGCACAGACTGATTGACAGTATTGAAGACTGCATGAGACATCAACAGTGTGTCTACAGAGGAGACAGCTTAAGTCAATCTGTCTTCAACTCTAGAATAAGGAATCGGGGCACAGAATTATGTTGTGTGTATGTTAAAGGAACAGTACACCCAAAAATGAAAATACTGTCATCATTTACTTACCTTTATATTCTTTCCAAACCATGCGGTGTTGTTTTAGTATTATTTATATACTATTTATGTAGTATTTATTACTATTTTGGTAACATTAGTTAATTAATTAACAACTGTTCAGTTTGTGTCAGCTCAGGACCATTCAATAATGTTATCAGATGCAACTTTGTTTTCTAATAATGTATTAGTAAAGGTTGAAATTAACATTAGGATTGATAAATGCTTCAGAATTATTTTTCTGTGTCAGTTCAGTGTTAACCAATGGAACCTTACTGTAAAGTGTTACCAAATATTTAGAATTTGCTTTTGATTTTGATATTTAGTATTTTAGTAATTTTTATACTTTATTTTATTTATAAAGGTATTGTAGTTTTCAGTCAGAGTGATTTTAGTATTTTAGTAAGGTCCCCGTATATGTGTGTGTGTGTGTGTGTGTGTGTGTGTGTGTGTGTGTGTGTGTGTGTGTGTGTGTGTGTGTGTGTGTGTGTGTGTGTGTGTGTGTGTGTGTGTGTGTGTGTGTGTGTGTGTGTGTGTGTGTGTGTGTGTGTGTGTGTGTGTGTGTGTGTGTGTGTGTGTGTGTGTGTGTGTGTGTGTACATAATTTTTTACCCTGCTATTGAAATCTTATCTTATCATTTTTCACTCTTTCTTTGATTTAGCTGCTTGTGCCTTCAGGAATTCGGTGTAAATTACCAACCAAAATGAGTCAAAATACCTTTTACGATTGACTAACCTCTTCACAAATTAAACGACTTGTTTACGTTAATTCTTGTTTATGTGTTGAAATAGTTCACTTCCCTATCTTAAAAAAAACCTGCCTTTTTGCAAAGCCAGCATCACATTGTGACAAGTTCACAATATAGTTCACGCTGAAATGTGCCTCACAAACTGTAGGGTCAGGCTCCAGTTAACTGGGACCTTGGTAAAAGACTTCAGTCCAGTCTGAAGGGATCCTTTGGGAATGGCTATAAATGGTCTCTTTAAATCATTCTGATTTTTTTTTCTCTCCATTTTCTCTGCTTATGTTTGCCCTTCTGTCAGATCAATGTCACACAAAGAAGAAAGGCAACTCTCCTCACACATAAAGAAGTGATGTCTGCATTTAATTAACACAGCAGGACCCAGACAGCGGGTAGAAAGAAAACAATTAACATTTCCAACATGTCTCTCTCTCTATTTCACATATAATCTAATTTGAATCTGAATTCAATACAGAAGGAAAGTAAATATAGCCTGACATCTCTCTGCAATCTCTCAGGATCGTAAACACATTAAATGCAGAACATTTGTAAAAGCATGCTTAGCAAAACTATCAGTATTTGCGACGAGTTTTAAAAAAGAAAAAATCATGGATTTAAAGTTAATGGTAGGTCATCTAGTCTGAATAAGCACATTTGGTCACAGCTCTCTGCATTGTGGATGGTTAGCATCTTCTTTATGGGTTCAGGTCATTCTGCATAAGAGAAGGATTTTGCATGCATTCAGAACTTGATTGGCTTCAGTATGAGCGTCCGTCCTGCATTCAAGCACAGCCACTGAGTTAAGACTGGCAGATAAGACTTGTCCCTCTCCGTACGGCAAGCACGCTGATCGTATTGTCAGCCTGAAGAGTTGAATTCAACTCATTCACATCTTCCTTATTTAAGCAGGTCAGCCAGTGTCAAGTCAATTCCACCATGATAATAAATTCTCGCGGACTAGACGGAGAGGCTGATTCAATTTCTGCACAATGAAATCTTAACCTACAAACCCCAGTAGGTTCCTCGAAGGGAAGAAGTTCGTGCTCAATTCTCCTTTGCCTCTATTTATGAGAGTTTCACAAGAGCTTGACCCTTTCCTTTGCCGCTCAAATCTATTTTGGCGACTTTCAGAGCTGGTTTGAAACATAATTTGATAGCGCTTTTGGGAAAACACTCGTCCCCAGGTAATTTTTTGGTTCGGTTTGCTCCGAAGGATTTGATTTGAACAGATCCCAAAGGTTCTAACTACATCTAGTCTCTGTTAAACCTCTAACTTTCCTTCCACGTGTAGCGCATAGTGTCTCGGTTATCAGTATCTTACACCTTGGCCATTTCTATTTCCTCTGAGAGAGATGTAAGCAGGCAGAGGGGACAGAAAGAGATCTTTCAGTAGTCATTTACGCTGACATTTCGGGTGCAAGGGAATGCACAGAAAGAGACGGGGGGAGAGAGGGAGCAGTGTAGCCATCCTCTCTCTAGCACTTAATTTAGCTCTGTGGTAGAATCCAGTCTTATCTCAGGGGAGAAAGAGCCGTGCAAATTCCCAATACCATCCAGCGGTTCCTTCAGACAAGGTGGACAGGTCCAGACTGTGGAAGGAGAGGTTAAAGAGGAACCACTTAAATTGGGAGGCCTGCATTGAAGAAAGACAACATTTCAAACTACATATATTTCTCTCTAAAAGGTGTGAAAATAAGATTGCACAAGTGAGTCAGTGTTGCTGTCAGTTTACAAGTAAATGTTTGTTTTTGGTTGTTGTTGTTTTTTTTGTTTTTTGTTAACTTAGGAAGTCCATCTAATCTTTTGAACTCATAACTGAATCAGGTCAAAGAACTGATTCAGTGGTTCACTAAAAGTGAGTTTCACTAAATATAGTTAAATAGTATGATTGCCTCCCCCCGCGCGTGTGTGTGTGTGTGTGTGTGTGTATGTGTGCGCGTGCGTGTGTGTCACATAAGTAACTTTTTTTTCAAGCTCTCTTCAAGTGTGAATGTTCTTTGTTTTGGCTTTTTCCCATGTTACCCCCTGCTGGTAGTTGTCAAAATTACATCATTCTCGGGTCACAAGCACCTTTCTTTATGTAGAGCTGTTCAAAATTAGCCATGTTTTGCCAGCTTACTTTAAATATAAAAATTGTATTTTATATATTTGATCATATTTTTATTTTTATTTTATTTTTATAAATGTCCCCACCATCTTTGACAATCATACAAGAGGGTTTTGTCTTGCGGTTTTAAACAGCATCAGGTGCAGTCAGTCTTGTGATTCAGTTGGACCATTTCCATCTTCATGACAATCACTGACAAGAGTGTGGGTCTGTCTTGCGGTATTTTATTGGTCTGGGGTCCCGCGTGAACAAATATTATTAGGTGGACCCATGCGCTTTGCATTCCGGCTTTTAGTTATCATTACAGAAGTTTGTTGCTGCTGCATCTCACTATTTTTTTTATTTTTGTTTTTTGGCAGGTATTGATATTTTGGGGCATTACTTATTTATTTTGGCACAGGCTGTACATTTGTGGCTGGCTCTCTTCATTTGCACATCTAATTGCTTTGGCACCTCATCTCTACAACTCCCGCGCTCTTCCGTTTTCCGTTTCACAGAGCTGCGCTCTACTATCACAACACACTTGTTGTGTTCCACAGCTTGAAATAGATGTGCTTAGTGCCAAAAAACTTTGGATCTTCTCTATTGGTGGTCTGATTTGTCAATAGTGTCTTTTTGTTTCTCTTTTCATTATCTCAGCTCGTAAATTGGTGAAAAAAACTGGTGTTCTCTATTTTTGCTTCAGTGACTGTTGATTCATATCAGTTTAATTAGATTATTTGGCTGACAGACAGTTAGGTTTAATCAGAGAACCGACTCTCGTGTGAGTGTGAAGTAATTAATTGCTTTAATTACATTTAGTTCCAGTACTGGCTGCGAGGGAAGTTGTTAAAGATAACCTCACATGCTATCAGATCTCAAACTAAGCGATAAAGCAGGCAGGTGGGTGAGAGAGACTAGAAGATGTCAGGCATGTAATAGTACTGTGTTAAAAAAAAAAAGAGATATAAAATAATTTGTATATATATATTAAACTGTAAAATATATTATAATTATATACTTATATTGTATTTTAATAATTTTTATTAATATTATTTATAATACTTATTTTTATTAATTTTTCTTATTCATTTACATTTATATCATATCTCATTAGCATTATTCATTAAAATAATGTATTGCAATTTTTGCTATCAAAGCAGCTATTTTTGCAAATATATTGAATTATTTCAAATCAAATTGATAAAATTGATTTCTAAATTATGTATAAATGAAAATATTTTTATTTTACATATAGTGTATATAATAAATATATATATATAATATTATATATATTATATATATATATATATATATATATATATAATATATATATATATATATATATATAAAATATGTTTCTTCAAAACTTAAAATAAAAATAACAGAAAATACAAATATTCTACCTCTGCCATTTATTGACTGGTTTGTTTTTTTAGGGGCTCATTTGTATACTTGTCTATCTGTTACGCATGTGTGTGCAAAATTTACAATATCAATGTTTATGTTCATGAATTATGCATTTTCTTTGACACACTGTGACACACTTTCTTTGACTGAAATTTCTGGAGGTGAATTTTGCTTTAGGAGAAATCAAACGCATGGAAATGTGTTCCAGGAGAACGAGTCTGCTTAAGAAACATCCTCCCTCACCAATGTTTTATGAATGTGAGATATAGGTGCTTTGATTACAGGTGGTAAAGTACTCAGTGTAATAAAATCTTCAGATCATTGCTACACTATATTGAGTGTCATTCCGTTCATTGGCTCGTGACATCAAATATGTAATATAGTTTGAACAGTGCGATAAGTGATTAAAAAAAACGTAATGAGAAGGCTTTTTTTTCAAAGTAGTCTTGGGGAGTAATTATATTCTGGTTGCTACGGGCAGCAGCTCACATAACCTCAGACGTGTCTCCATCTAGATGACTAGCTCTAGCCCCACTGTGCTGTAATTAATCATTACACCAGATGCCAGTGCTTCCCCCATGAGCTCCGTCAGTATGTGTTTCTTTGTGCATTCACTAGTGTGTACGTGTGTCCAGTTTGCTCTTGACTCTTGCATGCCGATGTGCAAAAATCATAAAAAGAACTCGAGTTGGTCATTCTTGGGTAAACAGGTAAACAGAAAGACCTCCGCTCAAGGAGTTTGCATGCTTTCTCGCACATTCATGCTCCAGCTCCTGCATGCATTTGTTTTCTCATTCATAATCCCACTGCCCTTACCTCTATCTGAGCCACAAATTCACAGACCAGTTTTAACGAGGAAATCCAGGCCTCCCACTGTCCTCTGATTGCCCATGTGGGTAGAAGAACATGGTTATTTCATCTTGTACTGAGCAGATTTAAAGGAACAAATCACCCAAATAACTCAACCTCATGTCGTTCCAAACTCGCATGGACATATTTCTTTAATGCACATAACACACAAGGACTTATTCAGCATGCTCAAGCTGCTGTGTGCAAGTGTGACACCTGTGGTCACTATAGGGAAGACAAATGTGGAATGCCTTATTCAGAAAGACATGAATAATAACTTCAAAACGAATAAAAAATGTTACCAAATAATAGAAAAAGTACAAGTAAAAATCATGGAATCATGTCTATGGAATGTCACCATAATGTCACACACCATGTGTGTTTAAATTTATGTAAAGATTGTAAAAAAAATAATAAATAATAACTTTACAAATTATGTTATGAATTATCCAAGCCATAGTTGCTATATAGACAATAGAAAAATTGAATAAAGTTACTTCATTTAGTTTTGACCCATGTCTTGTTCTATGCAAATTCACATATTAATTTTATTGTAGAAGATACAGATTATTATTCGGATATTGCCATTTCTGCACACCACTGGTGGTAACCATTCACATTCATTGAATGGAAAAGATGAGCTTGGACATTCTGCAAGAGTTCATGTTCCACACATGTATTCAAATTAGTCGAATGCATGCTAAAATAACACGGACAATTCATACAAATAAATGATGCAACAAGTGGGTGCAGTTCATTCTCAGTGGGTTCCTCCTTGAGATTGAAATGCAATGCAAGAACAGTCCACGTATATATATAAAAAGGAAAGACAGATCAAAGCTTTGTCTGTCTTGTGTCCTTTTCTTTTCCTCACTTTTTTTGTAGGTGCTGGATGTTCCAGGCTGGCTAGCCTGATTGAAGTGATTGGGAGGGGGCTTATAGAAGTCTCCCTGTACCCTCTCATCTCTCCTGCTTGCAAAGACAGTTTTTTGTGCCGCCTGTGGTTTGGTGTGATTTCTGTGGCAGGAACATGTGAGGCACTCTTGTTGTACCTGCGGTTCGTGTGCTGAATTCCTGATTGCTACCTCTCTCTCATCTTTCTCTGTCTCTTTTTTTCCAGGTGTCCTCCAGGTGTCAATCTCGCTAAAAAAGGTGGAGCTGAGTGTTGGAGAGTCCAAGTTTTTCACATGCACAGGTCAGTTTTTTCGCAGCACCACCTCGTCACGTCTCTGACGCTGATGTATATGAGATAGATGCACGAATGCACACAATTTACGTAGTGCTGACTCGAGTAGTCATTCATTTAGGTTGAACAGCTTAAATAACTTCCCCCATTGTAAGCAGTATTGAATTCTAAGACTAAGGCTTTCTTAATGACCAGGGCAAAGTGTGGGATTGCATGTGTATAGCATGTTTGATTACTTTGTCTTGGACTGACAGCTGTTTTCATGTTGATTGTTTTACAAAAAATAGATCAGGGATTTTCAAACTGGATTTTGGGGGCTGTAATGGGTTGTTTTGAGGGAATTTTGTCAAATGTATTTTTAGGAGCTGTCAACGTCACCATGCTTACCTCTGCTATAAATTGTGTTGTGTTTATCACAGTTATTACATTTTATAATATTGTCTCATTCTGCTTTCTACAGACTCATCAGAAATTAAATAACTGGTCAGAATAATCACATTAATTATTTTATTATATTGACAGTTTGTAATAGTGTCGTGGCAATTTTCCTTTTCAATGAATGTATGAGACAAAAGTATTTTGAAGATTCATATTCTGCAAGAAAATGGTCTACACTACAGTCATACAGTCATTCATGCTTGGGGCAGTGTGTGCCAAAGAAAAAAAATCATAACTCAGTATTTATATCCTAATCAAATCAAGATACTTCTATCTCAACCGATCATAATGCATATTCAACATAATTGTCAATTTAAGGTATCCAACTATGTCCTCTAGATGCTTTTCTAAGTATTTAATGCAAATCATCATCTTAAAAGCTAGGATGTTGGGTCTCTAAAATAGCATTTCTTGTCTCACACTTATCTTGCACCTTCGACACATAGACTGCTTTTAGTGCATCAAAAAACTCAAGCATAATGATAAGGCATTTAGAGAGTTTAAAGAACACTCTTTAGTAGTGTAAAGCAAATAATACCTATAATAACAAAAATTTCCCTCAGATTTATTCAAAACAAAAATGTATGCACACACCATTCATAGATAGTAGATAGATAGGGGATCAGATAGATAGATAGATAGATAATAGATAGATAGATAGATAGATAGATAGATAGATAGATAGATAGATAGATAGATAGATAGATAGATAGATAGATAGATAGAGATAGATAGATAGATAGATAGATAGATAGATAGATAGATAGATGGATGGATAGATGGATAGATAGATAGATAGATTTATAAAAAAATTGCAATATGCATTGCTAAGACCTTCATTTGGACAACTTTAAAGGCATTTTCTCAATATTTAGATTTTTTTGCACCCTCAGATTCCAGATTTTAAAATAGTTGTATCCCAAATATTGTCCTATCTTAACAAACCATACATCAATGGAAAGCTTTCAGATTATGTGTAAATCTCAATTTCAAACAATTGACCCTTATGACTGGTTTTGTGGTCCTGGGTCATATATTTCACAATATTTCTGTTTTTATTGTATTTTTAATCAAATAAATTCAGCTTCATTAACCTTCTTTCATTTATATCATATATATAATATATATATATTATCTACATGTGGGGGGGCCGTTGACATTAAAAAGTTAGAATCCCCCTCGTATAAAACACCAGCTTTGTCTGTAGTCTGAACACCTCAGTCTCAAATTCCCTTGCTCAAAGTTCCTTATCATTCTAAACCAGTCAAGTGTTGTCTGTAAACCGCAGCTCCTAAGCCTGTCTTTCGCTGCACTGCAGGCAAGTTTGTGCTTGGACAGTGTACTGGAGGAAATGGATGGATGGATATCCATGTGCACAGGGGTAGATTATGTCGGGCAGGTTTTGTGGTGAAGCTGGGTGTTGTTTTGTTTTTGTCACATGGCTGAGCTGCTGTAGTCAGGTTGCAGGGCTCTGCTGCGTGAGCTCCAGGCTCTACCTGACAGCGTGCTTTAAACAGGGTGATGCATGCTGACCCCTGCTGGATGGCCGCCAGATTGCGGGTGATTAGCACACCTGGTTATGTAGCTGGTGATATGGAAGGTGCACACATGCTTCGCAGACCTTCAGGTCAACTAGCTGAGGAAAACCAGCATGCTCACCTTCAAAAATAGCTTTGGGATATGCAGGGGAGTGTAAGAGAAACTTTATTGGTTTGATGTATTTATAAAGTTCTATTTTAGGCTTCAGTAGGACAGATTAATCTGGGTGCTACGCGTTTTGGAAGTTATTTGCTCCAGAAGAGTGAATACAGCACATAATGGTGGATAACTGTAAAAGACTTGTCCTACACTTTAATCCAGCCTATTATATATAATGCCAGCTCATTTTGAGCAAGGAGCTATGTTCAGTGTATACTGAACTACAAAATATGTACGATATTGAGAAATGGCTTAAAGCATTAGTCAAACTGTGCAAACTGTGATTTTATTAAATATATACCTTGCCATTTCAGAGTAAATGCAGCACTTTGTTCATTTACACGTGTGCAGCTCGTGATAGTGTTTTTTTATTTACTTGATTTTTTATTTTTATTTTACAGTACTAATACAGTATTATTGCAAACATCTCTTACTTTATTTATATTTTTATTATTGTAATAATCATAATAACAATGATACATTCGAGCATTCCAGAATGATTAATTATTTTCAAACGTGTAAATATGTCATTTTTCGTTTTTTTTTATTTTTTCATTCGTTCATTCATTCAGATGTGATAAAAACCAACCCAGTCAGTTTAGATTTTTTTTTAAATGCACTCCCTAACAAAATAACCCCAATTATTCTATAATTATGAATTATTTCCAAACATAGCTTTTCAAGTCATCTGGTGAAAATTGTTGCAGAAAAATGAAATATAACAAACTCATTTTTTTACAATTTTATACAGCACTAACTGTGACTGACAGTACTCTTATTACTGGGACAAGCAGGTTAAGTGTCTCGCTGAAGGGCACAGTGTTGATAGCTCATGGATCCCTCTCCCCTTGCAGAGCATGAACCTACAATCTTTTGGCTGTCAGCCCAGATCTTTAATCACTATGTCATACCACTTCCCAAAACTTAACTAAACTAAACTTAATTCACAAGTGAAGACAAATGAATGTGAAACAGGAGATCCAGTGAAGTTTGTTTTTGTGAGCAGTGAAGTGCCCTAAGCTTTGTCCCTGAGCCCTTCAACCCCTAACATCTCATCCTAACCCCTTCAGCAACTCCTCCATGGTCCAACGTCTGCCGAGCGGGCTGAGATTATGCCGTCTCGTCCTCTCCTTGAACCCCTCACGTCCTTCGGATCAGGCTCTGCTCCTTCACTGATAACCCCCTGCCCGCTCTCAGCGTTTCTCCCTTGGCAGAGCTGCGTCATGGGGCCGGTTGCATCCTCAGGCCTGCCCGTCTGCCCAGAGCTGCAGTCTCACGCTCTCCCGTAGTGCAGCCGAAGGCCCCCGTTGTGCAGCTGATTGATGCTTTGAGCGGAGAAGTGCTGCACCATGCTGATGCTTTTTATGACCTTCCAGCAGAGCAGGATTTACAGAGCCAAGCACCTTGGTACCAAGTGTGGGTTCGGCCAGCCGCTCTCTGCAGGGCAAAGCACATGACGGGTTTTGTGTATCTCAGTGTGTGTGTGTTTGTGAGACAAAGAGAGGGTGTATGCCGCTACCAGAGGCTTAAGAGATATCCTTAAAGGGGAAGTTCTGCACCACTAGCAGCACCAAATGGAATGGCAGTGAAATGTGGCCATTAAAAGCATTTGTTTCCTTTAAGATTAGAACATACTTTCTAAAAAAAAATTAGTGTGTTATAATAACTCTATTGCCAAGTTGTTCTCTAAAAAAAATCTGTGTGTGTGTGTGTTTAGTGATCGGGGAGCCTGTGAGTCTGGACTGGTATAACCCGCAGGGGGAGCGGATGGTCCCGTCTCAGCGGGTGGCCCTGCACAATGAAGGTATTCGTTCCAGACTCACCCTCTACAATGCCAAAATAGAAGATGCTGGCATCTACAGGTGCCAGGCCAACGACGCACAGGGACATACACAGGAGGCCACTGTGGTGCTGGAAATCTACCGTGAGTATCAAACGCTAACAAATAAATCTGCTCATACACACCTTTTGTTGTCATCGTGGTCCTTATAACTTAATTTATGTAAATGCATATGAAAAGAAATCAGAAATGAACAGGGGTCTTGGGATAAAATATAAAACAATAGTATAATGTCCCATAATTAACTTTTACAAAATGGCTTTTAATGAATTCGTCTGTTTTTAGTCATAAAATATTTTATATAAATTTAGATCACAGAATTACATTAAGCTTTTTCAACAGAACCTTTCCTTGTTTAGACTTCTTTTAAAAAGAAGAAATAACTAGGATTAAGTAAAGTGCAAAAATAATAAAACTAATTGAATGCAATAAAATCAAGATCAAGAACTGTGTTGCATCATCTTCATGAGCTATGAACAAGCAGGAGAAAACCGTTTTTGAGTATTTGTGTTTTTTAACATCTCCAAGACGCTTCAAGAAAGCTACCTACAAAGCTACAGTACTGTGAAAAAATTTTAGGCACTTGTGTGTGCAAATGTTGTAAAGATAATTTCACAAATAGATTGTATTTAGCAATTAACTTCTATTAACTAAATTAAATGAACATTTAGTCTGTCTATGCATTTACATAAATTAAGTTATCTCTGTGCGGAGCACTGTCTGTTGTCAGACTCCTATTGCATACAAACAATTAATGTTTGGAAATCTAAACTAATAATTCCTACTGACACACTACAACAAAAAATGAAATAACTGAGTTAACTGAACCAATTTTTGTTTTTGAAAATACTAGTGGCTTAAGACTTTTGCACAGTAGTCTAGAGAGAGAGAGAGAGAGACTACTGTGTGTGTGTGTGTGTGTGTGTGTGTGTGTGTGTGTGTGTGTGTGTGTGTGTGTGTGTGTGTGTGTGTGTGTGTGTGTGCGTGTGTTTGTGCGTGTGCGTGTGCAAGGCAAGGACACATTAATTGGTCTAAAGTGACAGTAAAGACATTTATAAGATTTCAAAAAATGTTTGTATCAAATAAATGTTTTTTGTACCTTCTTTATTTTTTGTACCTTCTATTCTATAGAAGCAATTGTTTCAATGTTTTTAACATTGTTAATGATAAGAAATGTTTTTGAGCAGCAAATCAGCATGTTAGAATGATTTCTAAAGGATCGCGTGACTCTAAAGACTGGAGTAAATATGCTAAAAATTCTGCTTTACCATCACAGGAATAAATTACATTTTAAAATATATTTAAAATAAAAGTTATTAACAATAAGTTATTTTAAATTGTAATTATATTTAACAATAGCACTCGTTTTACTGTATCTGTAATCAAATAAATGCAGCTCTGCTGAGCATAAGATACTTTTTACCAAACAATTAAAAATTTTACTGAGCCCAAACTTTTGAGCGATTATTTTGAATTCAGTTACACATTATCTGTAAGTTACATCTGTTAAGCAAAGTGCACCCTGGTCATTTTGTAGAAATTCATTTTTTCTTTCTTTATTTTAATTTATGCATTTTCAAACCTGTGCTGACGAGTTTAGCAGAGTGAGGAGACATAATGGGATCAGAAAATGGCATGAGCCAGAACTGAACTTCGGTGAACCAGAACATAACAAATCTTTTCACATTGTTGTTACATGTTACAGTGTTTACTATAAATTGCTTGTGATTAGAGACAGAACCAGTAAGAGAATTTTAGATCCTAAATCACCTGTGATTCCACACCGTGGGGCTCTTCAGCATGAAAAGCAAGCAGCTTTTGTCCCTGCTGCTCATGGCACTCGGCACACAGAATCCACCCAGGGGTTACCAGGCTTCCTGGCATGCCTGCGGTCTCTGAGCGGTGGGGATGCTGTCCCTTTCAACGTCCCATCACTGTCAAAGCCAAAATCACATCTGTGCCGAGAGACCAGTCAGAGATACCTAGATAATTGTCTTTTTTGCTCTATTTTACAAATAAACAGAGAAAATAACAAGCTGGCTTTTCATGTGTGAAAGTAAAGTTCTGACAGTTATGTTCACATTTCAGTTCACCTGTTTTCTTAAGATAGTATGTTTAGAAATGTCTTGAAATAGCTTGTCATCTAAGGTACACTCTTGTATTTCCTCTAAAGTTTGTTTGTCTCCAGTAACATGCATTATTCCAATTTCAGACATGGCTGAAATCAATACAAAGATATCAGAAAAAATAAAATTGCATCTGAAGAAAACAAATGATGCAGTAACCTTCCATCTGTCCTCATTTGTTCTCTTTGGAGATTATATTTGAGGCAAACTTTTACCTCGAATTATCATACATTTACATTGAGATTTATTCAGCATATTACAAGGAAGCATGCTTTTACATGTCCCGGCTATAAAAGCAATATACTGTATATTGATGCAAATTACAATGGAACAACATCTTGGCACAACTATGTGGGAATCCATTACATAGCTAAGGACATTATGTGTGAGCACAAAAACCCCTCCACCATTGGAAATGTTACCATTGAAATAGCTGTTTTGATTTTCCCTGTGAATAGAGGACATCCAAAAGCTTTTAAAGAGAGCTTCACAATGCAGGAGAAATGGACGTGTTCCATCCGAAGACGTCTGACAAATCTGTTGATGTAAAGCTAAATGTAATTCCCCAACAATGAGACAGTTGCCGCCACACGACAGAGAGGAACCAGTATTATTGAGAAGAAAAAAAGGTGACTGGGACGGGGGAGTATTGTGGTGTGGTCAAATGAATGTGCCTTAAAGGCTTAACTTGTTTTCCTCTGTGGAACCAAAAGGTTCAAATTTTAGATTTTTTTTTATTTATTTGAAAGAAAGTGGTTGTTGTGGTTTACTGAATACTGATTAATTAAATCACTTGCTGTAGATCTAAGATTCATGAGCCCTATTTTTTTATTTTGTGAACAGAAATCTTGTGATCTTATTAAAAAATAATCATAATAAAATAAAAAATAATAATTTGGTCACAAATTCAGTCAGACATTTCCACATATTTCATGAATGCATTAATTTTAAAACATGAGAGTGAGAAAATAATGACAGAATTTTAATCTTTGAGTGAACCAATCCTTTTGCAAACACACATCAATTGATTCCTTTGTGTGAGATTCTAGGAGAACACTCTGTGCCCTGAGATTGAAAATGCTGATGTTCTTACTTTTGTTCTTAGACAGGAGCCTATTGCCTGGTGGCCTGTCACCAAGTGGGCAGACTACCATGTTTGGATGTCTTCACATTGTGCTATTCTATGATTGCCCAATACTGTAACTTCTTTCTTTCCTATATATACCGGCATCCTGCCTAATAAAGACAAGCTTTGGTTAAACGGGACATTTGCGTCTTGTCTTTAATCATTGACTCCCGGGTACCTGAGGCTTCTTCTTTGTACACCCCAACCTGACTTCAGATCTCGGTTTCATTGTTTTATTCTTACACTTTGTTAAACTCTTGAATTAATGGGGAAGAGGTGACTAAAAGTAAGAAAGAATGAGTGTGTAGACAAAATGAAGAAAGGAAAAGGTGCAAGGGTGAGGAAATTTCTCTCTTTAAAGGGCCCGGCTTCAAAGGCTTAAAGCACAGGGGTAAAAAATGGCTACATGAAATGTTCACCAGATTGTCTTTCTTTTCTTCTTTTTTAATGTATGAGAATGATGTTTTAATCCTCGGTGTGCTTAATTAGTAGATATTACAAAGTTTCAGGAGATATTTCCCAACCTTGCTTCTCTGTGGCTGACTTTGTTCCAAGCTTGGCATTTGCCTATGTTCCATTAGAAGTTGTATTTAGAGCAGTGGGAGCCGTGTGTAAACAGACATGACTCAGAGATCAATACGCAGAGCCGCTGTGCTGATGAGGGTGTGCTGCATCTTTCAGCCCTCTGAAGACACATTTTCTTATGCTGCGGTGTAGCAGATGTTTACAGCAGCTTCCCACTCAAACTAAATGTGGTTTTGGTGTGTCAGAATGTGGCTGTGAATTGTGAATAATCAGAGACGATGTGGAAGCACACCTGATTTATGACAAGCAGACGTAGATGTTGACATGTCCCTTGTTTTTCGTTGATTTTTCTTTGGTTTCCGCACTGGGGGGTGTCTGAACTAGTTCTCCAAAGCCCTCATGTTTTTTTTCTTTCATCTTCATACCGCTTGGATTTCAAGTGTTACAAATTAAATCTGTACAACTACCACCCAACGTACAGCCCCGTCCAGAACAATTAGCAGCATGCAAATTAATCAGACATATTTGTTTGTTTTGTTTTTATTTTTTTATTTTGGGGTATGTTATGGTATGTAATGGTGTGACATAATTTACTTACAAAATAAATGTAACAAATCTATTACAGTTACTGAGAAAAAAAATCCAAAGTATTTCCTGTCATAGCTATGCAAAGATTTTATTTCAAAAACAATTTATTGTTATTTTAAATCTGTATGTAACCTCAGAATGATCTGAAAGTAAAAAGAAGTGCTAAAGTCATTTTGTAGTGGCACTGCTTAATTTAAGTGATGAAGGATTTTGAAAGTCTTAATTTTGTTATTTTAAAGTCTTGACAGTAATGTTGTGTTACAGTTTGTCAGTTATGCACTGATAAAAACATTCACGTAATCAAATGTAATCAGTACATTGCTTTAATAAAGTAATTGAAATAGTTACACTACTTTACATTTTAAATAGGGTAAGTAACTTGTAACCCTGTCACTTAACAGATAAAAACATACACAAGTATGGTCATACTTGGAACAATTAAATCCAAAGTGGTTTGGAGCAGTAGGCAGTGCGGTGCTCAGGGAGCAGTTGGGGGTTCGGTGCCTTACTCAAGGGCACCTCAGTCATGGTATTGAGGTGGAGAGAGAGCGCTGGACATTCACTCCCCTCAACTGCGATTTCTGCCAGCCCGAGACTCAAACCCGCAACCTTTTGATTACAAGTCCAACTCTCTAGCCAGTAGGCCATGACTTCTCCATGACGCAGTTACCTCCACCTGGACTCTCCTACATAAGCAGCATGACATAGTGTCAGAGTATGTTCACAGAAAAAAAAGGGTGTAGAAACCATTTTCGATCAGAAATTGTGTGTAAATTTTACAGACAATTACAAAAAATGGCAAGAAACATAATAAATTACCCTTGAAACTTGAAAAATGTAAATAGTATTTTCTTGTAAAACATACTCCAGTAATCTGTTATTTACAACTTCGAAGATATAGTAGCTAGAAATATTTTTGCTCTTATGCTTTTATGCTATTTCAAAAACTGTAGTGAAATAATACCAACTTGGGGCTCAAGAAACATTTATTATTATGATCAAGAAACTTTTGTTGGGGGTGATGTCTGAATTCTTTGATGAAAAGAAAGAAATTAAAGAACAGCTCGCATTATAAGTGTCTTTACTGTAACTTGATCAATTTAATACATCCTTGCTAAATAGAAGTATTTTTTAAGCCTTACTGATCCCAAACGTTTGAATGCTAATGTGTATATTAGTAGCATTTCACAACATTTTTCTCCTCCCCGATCCACAGAGAAGCTGACGTTCAGAGATGTGAGGTCTCCTCAGGAGTTTCGACAGGGTGACGTGGCTGAAGTGGTCTGTGATGTCACCAGCTCCCCCGTTCCTGTGGTCTCCTGGTTTTACAACAATGTGGAGATCATTGAAGACACTGAGAGTAAGTAATCTGCCATACCGCCTATCAACTATATTGTAAAGCACACCTTTGCAGCTAAATCGATTAGATAAATATATATTGTTATTTTTATTGTTGAAAATGATTGTAGAACTCAAGCTGCTCTGGAGCTGATTTGAGAAATAGAAAAAGATTGTAAAAAAAGGAATAAATGAATGCTTAAAGTATGATTATTGTAAAGGATTTAAGACCTTGATCACTGCAATATTTTTTTATATTATTCCATTTCCCAACTTAGTGGTGACAAGTGTTAACAAGCAAGCTGGTAATTTTTTTTTTTATAAATCTGTGTTTTATGTAAATGTGATTTCAGCCAGCAATAAATATAGCTCCTTTGACGGCAACATTAGCCTGTCATTAACACGCCATCAAATATTTTGTTCTCCAGAGTTTCAGCTCCTACAAAACAACAATTTGCAAGTCCAGAGAGTAACTAAAGCAGACGAAGGAGTGTATCGCTGCGAGGCCAGAGTCGAGGCCAGGGGAGAGATCGACTTCCGGGACATCTTACTGGTGGTTAACGGTGAGTTTGGGAAGCTGTGATATCCGCTGAGATGGATCCAGTAGTCATTCCCGAAATCTGTCAGGTTAAATAATACATTATATTAATGATTTCCAATTTTGGTGAACTGTTCCTTTAAACACAAAGTCGTTCCAGCCCTATCTTTCAGACGAAAGTCACGCGCATCCCGTTATCTCAATGACATTAGCCCTGTGCCGTCTGACGGGAAGGAAACAGCACAGTGACATCACCCCGTCTGCGTGTCCTTGTCTAATGCAATGATAGCGAACATGAACGGGTGTCTGTTTAGTTTACTTCTGATATTTTCCTTGCTGATCCAATCATAGTGCTCAATGAGGCATAACCGATAATCCAGCCGACATGACAACACATATCAGAGACCTGACATAAAATAAATGCCACTCTGCGGGGCGGTTCTGAAGCCCCTGGTCAGATAAGTGTTAGATAGGGAATACAAAATGAATATCTCTTTGTCCTCTAGGAGACGTTTTAATCTTTTCAAAGTTAGCCGCTTTTGCTGGATGCGTGTTGTCGGTTGAAAAGTCTGGACACTTTAAGATGCCTAGGCCATACATACTAAACAGCGTCTCTGTAATATATGTAATGTTGTGGCTTTAATGTGTGAGTTAGGCTGCAGAGAGCTTATTTTTCCCCGGCCCCTGTGTGATATGTGTGTATATGAATATAGATATGACGAGAAATTAAATGAAAATGGACTCTTCAAGAAACTAAGATTATTTCTTATGCAGGAGTTTTATTTAGTTTACATAAATGAGCAGCACTGGAAGTTGTTACATAGCTTAGATTCGTTCTCAATTGTTGCATAGACGTATAAATGCTGTTGCCTATGGAAGCCCATTTCCGCCACTGAATAAAAAATAAAAAGGTTATTGCAACTTTTATCTCGATATTCAGATTTTTTTTCTTATAATTGTGTTATACAAACTCGCAATTATTACTTTTTTCTCCGAATTGTGTCATATAAGCCCGCAATTGCAAGTTAAAAAGTCATAATTCTGAGATATAAACTCGCAATTCTGAGAAAAAAAGTCAGAATTGTGAGATAAAAAGTCGCAATAACATTTTTTTCATTATTCAGTGCCGGAAACGGGCTTCCATAGCTGCCAATATTTCTTTTAAAATGATTTAGTAGAAGTAAAAATATTAATAAATGAGGACATTCTTGTAAAATTCTTTTAAATGGCATACAACAGTTTTGGGGAAAAGTATATTGAAAGAAGTCTATTATATTGTTCAAGGCTGCATTTATTAGATAAAAATAAATGCAGCCTTGGAGAGTAAAACATACAGTTAAACACTAAAATATTGTAAAAAAAATATATATATTTTACGATCTAATTTATTACATGGTCATATAATTGTTCAGAAATCAGTCTAGTATTCTCATTTGCTTTTCATTTGCTATAATATTATTATCAATGTTGTGTTGCTTAATATTTGAAGCTAGAGTCTTTAATCTTTCTACTGATGCACAGTTTGTCCAGATCAAGTAAGAGTGTGATGTTTTAACGTGCTGTTAAAGTGAAACATCAATAATCTGAGGCCGTCGCCGATCTTTGACAGCTAAGGGGTTTTAAGCACCTTTATTTTTAAGAGTGTAATGCTTCCTTACTGAATAAAATGATTCATATTTTTTATTTAAAAAATCTTACTGTCCCCAAACTTTTGAACAAAAGTGTAAGTTCAGTAATTTAATAATTATCATACATGTTTGAATTTATATTAGAATTCCCGAGAGGTTGTTGAGGTCTCATCTGAAACAGTAAATGAAAGTGAGATTACTGTTTATTCCCATGAAAAAAAATTGAGAAGCGGGAAACGTAAGCAGCATTTGCTTTATATTTTATCTCATCATCACTGCCTCAGAGGAATAATTAAGATATTAAAGAGATCTCAGTGGTTTTTACTCCGGTAGATTTTTGTACTTCAAAATAACTGCTTTATCGTCATTTTTATTTGCAGCTGAATTATTAGCCTTTGAAAGTGTGTAATTGTTGATGACAAAGGTCAGTTTCATTCTGATTGTGTTATCGTGATAGCAGGTTTTCTGCCCTGGGAATAGGTTAAATTGATTATGGAAAATAGCAATGTCAATTAATGGCCCAGCCCAGTGTTGTGCATGTTTATGTGGTTATGAGGACACAAATTTGTATAATGACATGACATAGGTATTACAAGGAGAAGGTGATTTATGAGGACATTTTCAGTGTCCCCATAATTCAAAACGCTTATAAATCATACAGAGTGAGTTTTTTTGTGGGAAAATAGAAATGCACCGTCTCCTGTGAGGGCTAAGTTTAGGTGTAGGGTAGGTGTAGGGCAATAGCACATACGGTTTGTACAGTATAAAAACCATTACGCCTATGGAGAGTCCCCGTAAACCATAAAAACCAACATGTGTGTGTGTGTGTGTGTGTGTGTGTGTGTGTGTGTGTGTGTGTGTGTGTGTGTGTGTGTGTGTGTGTGTGTGTGTGTGTGTGTGTGTGTGTGTGTGTGTGTGTGTGTGTGTGTGTGTGTGTGTGTGTGTGTGTGTGTGTGTGTGTGTGTGTGTGTGTGTGTGATCCTGTGTGTGTTGTGTGTGAAAGTACAAAAGTGTGAAAGTTTGTCATATATATGTGTATATAATTGTGGGTGAAAAAGACCAAATAGAAGTTAGTATTCACTGATGAGCTTCATCTTCATCTAAGTCAGTGAGTTAAACTCAAGAACCATATCAGTCTGAATTGTTTTTGTGCCTTCTTTGAAAATGATTTAAAATAATAATTTATCTGCAAATCATTCTTGATTCATGACTGAATCAATCATGACTTGCTCTCTTTGGCACATTCAGAAATAAATGTGCAATGTTCAGTTTTGACTTCAATTACTTTCTCAAACAAAGCTATTGTTTGACTTCAGAAGACTTATATAGTTGCCAGATATGGCTGCCAAGTCATATGGGTCAGTTTTATGCTACTTTTACTCTTAGGAAGTCTTCAAAAATTTCTCCTTTTGTTTTACAGAAGAAAAAAGTCATTCGGGTTTGGAACGGCATGATGATGAGTTAAATGATTAGTTCACTTTCAAATTAAAATTTCCTAATAATTTACTCACCCCCATGTCATCCAAGATGTTTATGTATTTCTTTCTTCAGTTGAAAATAAATTAAGGTTTTTGATGAAAACATTCCAGGATTTGTATCCATATAGTTAGTTTCAAAGGTCTCCAAACGGTTGAAGGTTAAAATTAGTTTCAGTGCAGCTTCAAAGGGCTATAAACGATACCAGATGGTGAATAAGGGTCTTATCTAGCGAAACGATCGGTAATAAAAAAAAAAAAATGTATATGCTTTATAAACACAAATGCTTGCCTGTTCTGCCATGCGCATCCCAGACTTCACGTAATATGTAATAACATTTAAAAGGTCACGCTTGATGTAGGCGGAAGTACCGAGTCAGTGTTTACAAGTTGAACGTGCAAATACTAAGTCAATCGCAGTTTACAAAAAAAGGAGTTACAACTCAACGAGTTTACAAGGTAAAACAACGATGTCGGGCGATTTTAAACTTGGAGGAGAAGATGAGATGGAGCCTACGTCAAGCTTGACCTTTTCAATGTCATTACGTATTACGTGACATCTGGGACGTGCATTGCAGAACAGACGAGCATTTGTGTGTTTATAAAGCAGATACATTTAAAAAATGTATTACTGATCGTTTCTCTAGATAAGAGATAAGAGAGATTCATCGTCTGGTATCTTTTATAGCTCTTTGAAGCTGCACTAAAACTGCACTGTAATTTTGACCATCAACTGTTTGGAGTCCATTGAAACTAACTATATGGATACAAATCCTGGAATGTTTTCATCAAAAACCTCAATTTCTTTTCTACTGAAGAAAGAAATACATAAACATCTTGGATGACATGGGGGTGAGTAAATTATAAGGACATTTTAATTTGAAAGTGAACTAATCCTTTAACTATGCCTTTAAGTATGGAAAAAAGTACATTTGTAAGATCAAATTCAGAGGAAAGATAAAAACTGACAAGTCTGCAGTGCCCTGGGTGTGATCTTTGAGCTGCCCACTCACACAGACACACTCATTACCAGCATTCAATTGTAGGACTGCCTCCAAGGTTAGAACTATTTAACCCTAGAGAGTGGACAAAGCTTGCTGAGCTGCTCTGGTGTGAGATTGAACCCCAGCCGTAATGATGATGATCCCCATCAAGACCTCCTCCGCTGTCATTTAATCAACTAAAACACACATATTTGTGCTTTAAAGAGCCCTTGCAGGAGTAATGCACGGCATTGATGCACTGAAGACTAATGGCAAAACAATCGTGGCATTAATTTGAACTTGGCTGTCAGCAGTTTGGGTTTACCTAATGAATGACCCATAATGTGCAGGGGGAAAAGCAAATAGTGTGTGCGTTTATGATTTCTAATAGAGGATGAGAGGGATGTGTTAATATACTGCCAAGTCAGGCTGAAAGTGACCATGAATAAAACATCCATTTAATCTAATCTTTTTACCCCGGCGCCCACTCCATTAAATTGTGTTATGTCTTTAAACCAGTCACAACTCAAAATGATGCTTTTTTTCCAGACAGGATGGCTCCATCCATTCCCTAAACCAGAAAATTGCAAAAGGGAACAAAAATGCTGTATTTAAAAATCGGTGTAGGAAGTTTGCAGAAGAACATTGCTGCCTATTATTGAAACTATTTGAACGTCATTCGCTCTCAGGTGAATTACCTCATTCTGAAGGGCATGGCGGAATCATTTCTGAATGAGTCAAAATTGGGTTAGGTTCAGTCTGAAATTACTTTATCACCTTCCAGTTCTCTGCAGAGAAGGAAATATAAAAATTCTCACTCAAATCATCGCACATTCCCATAATAGACCGTGCCAATGAAAATCGCTATCTGCCTGACCTTGGAGTTCACATATAAAGCTTTAATAGACACGCATATATTTTCAGCTATAAACAGTCACTTTACAAAGATAAGCCGGTCTTTCTTCATAAATATTAACTCTGAAAAAACAAGTTATTTAGTGAGATTGTTAGTGGAAGTTTGTTTGAGGGCATCCAGGTTGACCTCTCGTTTGACCCCGAGGTCTTTCTCCATTGACCATTCAATATATAATTAAGTGGACTGCTCAGGATTTATTGATTTAGACACAGAGGGTGGCTGAAGTATTTATCATTCTTTTTCTGGCTTGTGAGGAGGTATTTTGAGTGCGATCACGTTGTTGATGATCTGTATGCACTGGAGATGAAGGTGAGTGAATAAAGAGTTAGTTCTATCAACTGCTGTGCCTGTGTGTGTTGGAATATAAATGAAAACGCACTACATTACAATATAATACAGCATTTGTGTTGTCATATACTCTAAAACTGGCAATTTTTCAGCGTGACCAGACTTTGAACAGAGAAATTTGAATCTTGGAGCTCATGAAAACAGCATTTGAGCATTAATTTAGCTCAATGGGTGCCACATGCTGTCAACCAGCATTTCCCAGGATGTGAGAACATGCTGATGGCTTGTGAATGAATATGTCATTTGAATAAGTATTTGTTGAGACTAGAACATTTGAGAAATAACATAAAAAAACTTCCAAGAGATTTCACGCTGAAAAATGAGAAATGACAAGTTTGTGTATTAGCATCATTCAGAGGTGACAGAAACACCACATAATATTTTTCTTTCTCAATCAGTTCCGCCGGTCGTCTCTGTGCCGCAGCAGTCCTTTAATGCCACTGCGGACTATGGAGAATCTGTGACCTTCACATGCCGGGCCTACGGCTCACCTGAACCTGATGTTACCTGGCACAGGTATGACAAATTGATCACCATTGCCACAAAATCATAACATAGGGATGGATTGTTTTCAATTATATCGAAATACAACAAATAATGTACCATATAGACAAGGCAACGTTTGTGTATTTAATGCTTAAAGGGTTGCTAAAATAACGAAGTGTTTTTGAATTACTTTTTGTTTAAATACACTCAAACTTAAATGTTTGATTATCAGAAAATCATATTATTTGAATGTTATTTATATTTTATATGTATTATTTAATTGTATATGTATTTTATTATTAAATAATATAAAAATAAAAAATTGTTGGTTGGTATCCCTAAAACATTTAGAAAACTTGATATAATTATTTAACCACACCTTCTGATTTTCATGGAAAAAAAACTACAAGAACAGATTTTTTTCCCCCTTGGAAATCAAGAGCTTTGATGAGCTAAGGTGCAAAAACTGAGGAGCAGGAACTGGGGAACAGGAACGGGGTATCGCAGCCAAGAAAGAGCTGTGATGACTGGGAATGAACACATTTATTCCATCCTTAATGTGTGGGCTTTGAGTGACAGCAGCTCAATGCATTGATTACAAGCTCTCAATCATTGTAATTACCTCCGGCTCGGATGAGAATGAGCGAGATGAAAGCGATTCCTGCCAAGCATTCTCAGACGTTGACCTTTAATGAATGAGCCTAACCAAACCACTCACTGGTACACTGGGACATGACAAAAGCATCACCAATTACATTATGTCTGCTAAAACCTGATAGTTTCATTTAATTTTGCATGTGCTGGTGCCAAAAAAAGGACTGTGGAGGAAGTCCACAAAAAAAAAAATATATATAATAATAATGCTTAAATGTATGCATGTAAAGAGTTAAACATCTAAATATACTTAATGCTGCCTAACCTACCAAGTTTTTTAACGATGAGCAACGTTGCAGGTATTCATAAAAAATTGTTTTTAAAAATGTCAGAGTCTCTTGTCAAAAGTCAAAATGGCCCAGTGACATGAAAGGATTTACTTTAAACAAAGCTATTTTTTTTTTATTTTTTTTTACCTGGAAAACCATATACCACACTATATGGAAAATTTGTTACACTACATGGATATTTTAAATAAACTAGTTTAAAAAAGTGCCTCTAACACTAGCTTTCCCTGTTCTTTTTCTATTCTATCTACTTGTTTTATTTTTATTTATTATAAAAAATGTCCCTCTAACACTAGTATGCTCTATTCTTTTTATATTACAGCGCTAAAAAAACAGCACATTTACTTACTTTACTCACAGCAACTCACCAAATTAAAAGCTTGCTGGTTTTAGGTTTGAAAACTATGAAAATTAATATAATATAAAATATAATACAAATTAAATAATATAAAATCCAAATAAAGCTAAAAAAATGTAAAAAAATGTAATGTATTTTAAGTGTACTATATAAAATAATTGTATTTTTATTTAATGCTCACTTTTTATTTTAAAATATGCAATAATCGTATTATCACACTCTGTTTATTATTTTGTTTTTGTTCATTTTGCAGTGTGAGCGCCAAACCAAATATCCAGGTGCCCTCATGAGAACCAGACTGAAAAATGTATGTGCTTACCCCTAATAATAGAGTTAATTCCAATAAGGGACAACCTGGAGACTGGAAAGTTGACGATCACAAGCCTGCATTATTAGCATTGTGCCCTTGAGCCCTGCACTTGCTTGCACCAGTTAGACTTGTGTACCATTAGTGTCATTACAATTAGTGTGTTGTAATGTCCTCTGGCTGAGAAACATCTGCTCAATTTCAACAATTTTGTTGTAAGCAGTGACTGGAATGAAGCATCCTTCTGTTTGTGTCTCTCGGTTGACTCTGTCTGTACAGCCAGAGAGCCCATGATTTGATTCCCTTCTCCCCATTTCCTGTAGCCACACAGGTCTCTCTGCTTTAAATAGATTTCATTTCCGTTCATTCCTTTCCTAACATTATGAAAGTCTGAAGCTGCGCTGTAATCATCTCCAAAAAATATTGCATTATTCTGTCTCCACCTCGACGGCATACCTATACAGTATGTATATTGAATGTAACAGAATATTTTGAAATGTAGTCGTTATAACCCATCACCTGACGTTTCTTTGCTTCCTACGTCTGCATTATGTAGAATACTTTTGATTGGCTGGTCAGGGAGATTTTCTTCTTGCGATATGAATAATACCACAGTGTTGGAAATTTAGGCTTTGCTCAACTGACAAGTGTTGTATATGTGTGCTTTGTCAGGAAGGGAGTGCAGCTCCAGGAATCGGAGCGGTATGTAATGAGAGCTCGAGGTACGACGCTCACGGTTCGAAACATTCAGCAGGACGACGGGGGCTCCTACACCTGCAAAGCCTCTAACAAGGCGGGAGAAGCTGAGCACGAACTGTTTCTCAAGGTTTTTGGTGAGAACACCTTTTTTATTGGGTTACATAACTCTTCATCTACTAAATTGGACTACCTGGTCTCATGGCATTTACGTACCTGGGTGCACATTTTAGCGAGACATGAAATTACGTACCAATAACTGCATATTACTGCAGTTTCCAAAAGAAACAAACACTAGAGGCAGTAAAACTCTGACACCTTTTACTCGTTTTCACACAAATTGTACAGAGTTTTGATTAATAAAGAGTAATTTTCGCACACTTACTTGAAGAATATCACGTTACGACTTCAAAACAATATTAATGTGCTGGGAGATTTGAAAACTGATGCTTTTGAACGTTAGCATCGCACATATCCAGCTTCATATCTATGGGTTTTCATAGACGGTAGGTTTGTTCGGTAGCTCACGGAGTACAGAGACTTATTTAGGAGGTGAGAAGCTGCGGCTCGAATCCCGTGTAATCATGGTTCGACAGAGCAGTTAAAATCTGCATATAAGGAAGTTCAAATGGCACGGTTGCATCAACAAATACGTTTTTATATCAGTTTTGCATTTGTTAACACTATCGAGTAGGTTTAGGGTTGGGTTTGGTGTAGGGCATATTTCCAACACGATAGAGCATTAACTTTTAGGGACAGACCCCGGATATGTGAATTCTGAACCGCCGCAATATGTTTCTGTAGCAACGTAATAAAAACACAGCAATGTGTACCTATATCTACATAATAAAACGTGCCAGGGTTCACATATTTAACCTGTGTTTTAGCGCGACTCAGTGGACATTTCTCTTTGAAACTGCAGTGAAACGTGCAGTAAGATACGTAAAACGGTGTCGCAGAGAAAGTGCACAGAGCCACGTATTTTTATGAGACCAGGTTGAAATTGGATGTTACCTGTCAAACTAAGCGCGCTTGTTGTCCTGTCAAATTATTGTTCAAATTTTGAAAGACCTAAAACCTTAACATAATTTGAAAATGAATCATCTCAAGCTACAGACTAGTATATAATGAGAGGAAAAGGCCAGAATTTGTCAGAATTGGGGTATTTAATTTTCTTAAATTTTTTTATTCACTTATTTATTTTATTTTATTTTTTCATCACTGTGGCACATCTCCCAGAAGTTTTTGTTGTGATGTAACGTGACCAATATGTACAATGGCATGAATAAATCATGCTAAATTGAACCGCATTGTTTACTATTTCACTGCATATTTTGCACTGGTGCTATTGTGTTTGTTGTTCCCTTTGAGTTTTGTGTCATGTGGAGATAATTGTAGTAGTGGGTCATTGAATATGTTTACATGTGCAGCAAAACTCTAAAGGTCACTGCACACTGAGTCCAAAATTTTCATCCAAAATTTTGCATGTTAAAAAATAAATATGACCTCACCTTGTGTCAATCATCGAAAAAAATTGGGATCAGGTTCGATTTTCTGCGTTTTCGCGATCCGTAGGAATGCATTTTGATAGGAAAGGATGGAGAATACGAAAAAACGGAAAAACGCATGCGAAAATTTCGGACTCAGTTTGCAAAGACCTTAAGTATGAAAAATCATTAGCTCATGTGTTTTCATTCGTAAATTGCTGAAGGGTTATATTTTTGTGTTAAAATATACACATACATTAAAAGCTACAAATTAAAACATTTACATGCAGAGTGAACGTGGGGTGATAATAAATAAATAAGTAATAAATAAAACAAAATTCATATGCTTGGCACCTGTAAGATCTATTTATTTATTTTTTTATTTTACTGTTTATAAAATAAGTCTCTTATGCTCACCAACGCCACATGTATTTGATCAAAATATTGTAAAAACAGTAATATTGTGAAATATTATTACTATTTTATGTTATTGTTTTTTATTTTGATGTTTAAAATGTAATTTATTATTGTTATGGCCAAACTACATTTTCAGCAGCCATTAATCCATGTCTTTAATGTCACATGATTCTTTAAAAAACATTCTAAAATGCTTGATTATATTGAAAATCATTATGTTATTTTTTTTAATTAATAGAATGTTTTTTATCAATTTAATGTGTCACAGTATTAATTTCTAAAATAAATAAAATAAAATACAATACTGACCCTGAACTGGAATGGTAGTGTACATTTAAAATAAATTAAATGTATATTATTATAGAATTTACATTTAATAAATAGATGTATATTTCTATAGATCTATATAAACATTTCATTTTAATATATCTTGATCTTATGGCTTACATGCCAGTGATGCCCCATTTGCGTGTCTTTCTGAACACTAGTTTAGGTTATAGTTGAATGAAGTAGATTGTGTAATTGTCAGCATCCGTGTCTTCTGAGAGCAAAATTAAGATTTTTTCTAGCTTTATGTTGCATCTAAAAGTAGTACTTCCCTGTGCTTCACTTTTCCAGTCCGGCCATGCGACATGCTTTTCTTCCATAAACAGATGGCCTACATTGCATGAAAATGGGTGACATACTCTTTATGGGAAGGAATTTCGATTTCGATTTTCATGAAGCTGCCAACATTTTCACTGATTATTCAGATAGCACCTTGTCTGCTCATGTAAATGTATGGAGATTTATTCTGTAGTCATCAGAATCCTTTCCATGTGCAAGCAAAGGGTATTCTTCAAAGCAACTCATTTAAATGAGCCTCCGTTATTGGATGAGAGTTTTGTTTTGCAAAGTGTGGTGGGAATCCGAGTTGTAACTTTCCTTTATGACCCCTGACAGCTAACAGAGCGAGGGAAGCTGGGTTTCCACTCGACTAGGCACGCTTCTTCTGCGTTTCCTGCATGCTCATAAAACTAGTTTTTGGCTTTAATGAATGGCATCCCAAGGTTCTAGAGCTGGATATTGCCTCATCACGCTTTATCTCAGCACCGGTTTGCCATCTACTGATATGTTTGTGGGTTTTTCACAGCAGTATTTTAGTAATCTTCTTAAATGTTGATTATTGTTCATAGTGTGAAACGAGGCTCTTTGACATTGCATTTGCTGTCTATTGACAAATATGTTTAAAAAGTTGTTAAAAAGTGGATTTTAGGCATCTGTTTGCATGGATATGAACGTGTAGTTCCTGAAGAACATCTAAATGCAAATCAGTCTTTATCATTAGGATTATGCTCATTTCTTAGATGAATTGTTAGTTGATTTAATCCCTAATGTCAACATAGCAAGAGAAAGAGATTATACTGATAAGATTTTTTTCTCACTGTTCTGCTGTTCTCTTTTATTCATCTGTTATTATTGTGCGCCCTGCGGGAAAGCATTTTTTGATGTATATTTATCAGGTTAAACGCTCCGATGTTGTCACCTCTTTGCTTGAAGGCTGCCGCTGTTGTACATCAGTTACCCTAATAATGAGCGTTGCTACACAAGACAAGCCTTATCATAGATTTATGATGAGAATCTTAAGTATTCCTATGCCACACAACCCCTGCAGTTTACTAATGTTTATTTACCAGTGGGAGCCTGTTAGATTCAGATAGCAACAGATGTGTTGTGCTTGTCAGTGTGCTGTGTCTTTTTCTGAACCTCAGACAGCAAAATGCTGACCTTTCTCCAGTATTCTGTTGTTTTCTCTTCCAGCTGGGTGCCCATGAAGGAGTTTTGATTGTCAGACCAGAATGATGTTTTTTGTTGTATGTAGGCATATTCTATAGATGATATGAAGCTCATAGAGACACATTCTACATCTTTATTCTGAAATGAAAAGATGCTTACATCGCAGCTATTGGATTTCTGCTGTGTGTAAAGGCAAGCTTGAGTGTCTAAGCTTGAGGGTTTTTTCCAGTTCTGTATGTTTCTCTTTTGTGTTTGTCACATTCCTCTGGTGTCCCTCTCTTGCAGTCCAGCCTCACATTACTAGGCTAAGGAACGTGACAGCTGTGGAAGGCAGCGCTGCTATGATCTCCTGCAAGGCTGAAGGTGAACCTTTGCCTGAAATCTCCTGGAGGAGGACGAGTGATGGGCACAGCTTTTCAGCTGGAGATAAGGTACAATATTAATCTTACAGTAAATAAGGCTTTTTTTATCTGTGCAAACATTTTGGCATATTAAGATGTTTAAATTTTTTTTTAAGTTAAGTTAAGTTTTTTATTTTTAATTATGCTTTATGCCCACAAAGCTGAATTTATTTAATAATGTTGTGGAATATTATATTAAATAATATAATAATATTAAAATATTAAATATTATTAGAGTTATTTAAAATATTTTTTATATATATTTTAATGTGATGGCAAAACTGAATTGTCAAAATTCCGGATCCTTCAAAAATCATTCTAATATTCTGATTTCTTAATGTTATAAATAATGAAAACTATGACGCACCGTTTTCAGGATTGTTTTATTACTAGAAAGTTCAAAAGGATAGCATTTATTTAAAATAGATTTTTTTTCTGTAACATTTTTTTTCAATGTCTTTACTGACTTTTAATCAATTTGATGCATCCATGCCAAATTGTTGTTTTGTTTTTTTGTTTAGTTTAGTTTTGTTTTGTTTCGTTGCAATTTTACTGGCACTAAACTATTGAATGGTAGTCTGTTGTTTAATGTAATGAGCATTAATGTGATGTTGTAATAAGTTTGGGACAGCAAGACATTTCTTTTTTTGAGTGTTACGAACATCTACTGTACTTTTATTATAGTGTATAATAAACTACTTTCAAGAACACGTATACACTGGAAAACAAATTCACACTGAATTGAACATGACATTTAGAAGTAGAAAGACTAAAATAGCACTTTCTTGTCAAATGTACTCCAATAATCTTTGTTAGATTTATAACTTCAAAAAAAATCTTTTCCACAATGTATGGTATTTGCAGGTTATTTCAACCACCATTTCCTCTCAGTCACTAAACAGTGCAGCATTTTACCAGCACATTAACTGCCAGATATGTGTGACGTTTAGTCTTTGCTCACGCCCACTGTAAAGTCATGGACATTAGATGATATAATAGACTAGTAAGCAGACACACAGCCCTGAGGCACGCTCAGTCTGTGTACCGGTTGAAGGCTGAAGAAGGCTTTCTGTGCTCCAATAATGCTCTGCATTTCCTACCGGAATGCTCCGTGTCTGTGCCGAATGCGAATGCGGCCTGCAGAATGGCAAATGCGATTGCAGCGGCCAGGCGGGAAAGATGATGGGAACAGAAACTGTCAAAGATCATTAGAATTCTGTGAAAGGTGGGTTGTTGGCGTCAACAATAGAGGCAAACGGAGCCTGACTCCAGGGAGGAACTGTGAAAAGACTCCCCATCACAGTTAATCTAGCGAGAGCTGCTCGGATAGCGATTAGAATAGCCTGCATGGCTGGGAAATGAAAGAGGATTCATACAAAGACGTGTAGGAGAGCGGCGACGCTTGCCGCCACTCAATATGAACAAAATGAGTTTGATTTAACTGCTCTTTCAGAGGTGTGGGGATGTGGAGGTAAGGTAGGGGAGTTAGTCTGCTACAATTACACAGGTGCCGGGACCGAACCTGTGCTCTGAATTCAAAAGTTGCAAACAATTGATCTGGGCGCCTCTTCCCTCCCCTCCGTTTTACTCTGAACGGTTAAAGTAAGAGTTCAAAATGGACACTATTCACTGCTCGGAACGAATTGAATGGTAGAGCTGTGCGGAGAGAGATTTGACATTTGGCACTTTAGCATATTCTATGGGGGCCAATTAACAGCCCAGAGTAAAATGACTCATGTCTACATGCAGAAAAAACTAATTAAACTTGTTGTGCATTAAAAAAATAGCTAAATCCAGTTTAACATGGTTTTTATATTTTATATGGTTGAAATACTTATATAGTTTTCTACTCTAAAGTATTTTAAAGCTGAATTTTCAGCAGCCATTACTACAGTCTTCAATGTCTCATGATCCATCAGAATTCATTCTAATATGCTGATTTGGTGCTCAAGACACATTTATTATTATTATGTTATTGCAGCGTCTTGTTACAATGTTTAAACCAGTTGTGCGGCTTAATATTTTTGTGGATTCTGTTCAAAAGAACAGCATTTATTTGAAATCACTTTTGTAACAATAAAAAAGTATTTACTGTCACTTTTGAATATTTTAATGCATCCTTTCTGAGTTAAAGTATTCATCTCTTTAAAACATCTGACCCCAAACTTTTGAATTCTACAGTATGTTATATAAATACATACATTTATTTATTTCATTGACTGGGCCACCAAAAAAAACCTGTTGGTGCCAGTCTATCCTTTATCCGGTGGTGTTTTTTGTTTTGTTTTTCCTGCTTTAAACCAGCAATAAACCGCTACCATGTTCCAAAAAACAGCTTTCCTGTCTTATAGTTCACTTAAAAATGATTTTCTTTGTTCCATGGAACACAAAAGATCATCCTGGGACACTCTTTTCAATGTAATAAAAGTGAATGAGAAGAGAGGTTGTCAGATGACAAACAGCACCATAAAATTATCGCAAATGTAGTCCAAATGATTGGTCTTCTGAAGCAGTTTGAGAGATTACTGTGACAAATAGACCCAGATTTAATGGAACATAAAGCCATTTCTTCATGGTGTTTTCATGATAAAATGGTGAGTTTGGCAAGTTTGTGAAAAAAGTAGTGTCTTCTTGCTCCTGAAATAATCGTTCGTTTGAATAAGGTCTTTTGAATGAATTGGTCTGAATGATTTGTTCACAAATCAAACTCGCCCAGTCTTTAAGTTCAGCCCGTGACTCATTGATCTGGTGTCAGTGAATACTGACTTAAATTTCTCTGTTTCTCACACAGAGCTGTTGCATGGCTTCAAAAGACTTGAAATATGATGCACAAATCATATGGGTTGCTTTTATGATACTTTTATGATGCTGTTCCATCTTTTTTGAAGCTTGAAAGCCTTTCATTGGAATTGCATAGAAAGTCAGTGTTCCGAATTTCTTCTTTTGTGTTCCACAGAAGAAAGAATGTCATATGGGTTTGGAACGACAGAATTTTCATTTTTGGGGGGTGAATTATCTCTTTAAGCTGGTGTGACCTGTTTCTTTCAGCAGGGAGCGGCAGGGAAATGCTCTGGCTGCTGTGATGCATGTGTCAGTGTGAGCGAGGAGATTAGTGACTGACTGAGGGCAATTTTGGTCAGCTCGGATGATGAGCAGGGTGTTGAGACAGGAAGACAGGCCTCAAAACTGTCATCATGCACTGCCTCTCATTAACCATACTACTGCTCACTCTCACTAATCAAAACTGACACCGCCACACATCCCTCTACTGCTTATTATGCAGTGAACGATTTAGAGGGCAGTGGGAAAAACTGAAGAGTTGATTTACATCAGAGCAGTGTTGTGGTCTGCGAAACAGGTCTGTGCGATGTCTCCTCGACTTGTTTGCTTTTAAGATGGTTAAACAGTCTGAGATCCACGTTTGTAAGGGTCTCAGACTATTTGTAGTTCTTGTGGGACTGACAGTGTACTCAATGATGATAAACAATTTTGGAATTATGCTGTTCTATGGCTTTCATATACTCTCATGGATTCACATTTGTTTTGCCAGTGATTCAGAAAAGCCTGATGTATTGGAAGCTGTAGTAAAATAGAGGTTTTTTTAGTGTTTTACATAGGCATACAGTTTTCACACAATGGGACATTTCTGGTCATTTTAGAAGAGGTTGGCATTAGCATGATGCTTAGCTAACATTGTAATACTCTAAGCATTAAAATACTACTATCTTTCAAACATTTGGGGTCGGAATGATTTTCATTTAATTTTTTTGAATGGAAAAATCTCTTATGCTCACCAAGGCTGCATTTATTTGAATAAACTGACAGTAAAAACAGTAATATTGTGAAATATTACTTTTTTAAATAACATTATTAAATATATAGAAAATAGAAAACAGTTATTTATTCCTGTAATGGCAGAGCTGATTTTTCAACATCCATTACTCCAGTCTTTAGTGTCACATGATCTTCAGAAATCATTCTGATATGCCAAATTGGTGCTCAGGAAACATTATTGCGCTGTTTAATCTTTGTGAAAATCATAATGCATTATTTTCAGGATTGATGAAAACAATGCATTTATTTGAAACAGAAATGTTTAAATGTCCTCACTGTCACTTTCATCAATGCATCCTTGCTGAATAAAATCATTAGTTTCTTTCTCACTTAAAAAAATTTTTTTTTAAAACCCCAAACTTTTGAACAGTAACCATCTTGATTGATTTTCTATGCACTTAGCTTGGGATTGCAATTTCATGCTGCTTTAGAATTTGTCGACTAGAAGGTATCTTTGAAGGCGGTATAATTACGCTTCCTACCTTTTGGAACATTATTGGTAGCATACTTATCATGCCTTAAAATCCTGTGTGGATAGGCTGCTTGCTTTGGCACAGAGCCTGTATGCACAAAATCACCTACGGTTATGCTAATAGACTATACTGCATCTACTATTCTTTGGCAGCATTGGTGCCTTGTATCACAATACTGTTGTTTCTATTTTATACAAGCATATAGGCTATATAACGCCTCTTATGTTACACCGGTTTTCTCATAACATCCCTTAATTGTATCTTATAGCTTTATGTTCTTTATTTAGAAGGAGTAATGGGGTCAAGACATGATGCAGTACTAACACGAATATGCATCCCTGTGGAAGAACTACGTTTGAGTTTAACCTGTTAAGAAATACCACTGTTGAACATTTGTACTCCCAAAGCCACAAGTCGGACAACAGTGTGTGGGAAGTTAGAAAGGGTTCTGTACTCATTTACCGTGAGAAATGTGAGGGAAAAGCAAATGAAACACTTGAGGTGTGTTAAAAGCCTCCTTCCCATGAATCCTCTAAAAACTCGGTCCTCATGAGTCATGCCTTAATCCCCACATCTTGCTGTTACATGATTGTATACTTAATCCTACAACCTTGACTCTCTGATTATCAGGTTTATCTGTTTTTCAAATACATGAAGCGTGTGATGTTTTTTAGAGTCCAGACGGCCGTGTGGAGGTGCGAGGCCGTTATGGCGAATCCATGCTGACTATTGTTGGAGTCAAGCTATCTGACTGGGGACGCTTTGACTGTGAGGCTCTCAGCAGGATCGGTGGACATCAGAAGAGCATGTTCCTGGATATTGAGTGTGAGTGGTTTGAATCGGTCACACTTTGCAGTAAACTGAATTGGGATTTGAATTTAAGTGTCAAGAAAGGGAAATTTCAAGAATTTATTTTCATTAAAAAAATCATTAAATTGAACTAGTTAAGCATATGTGACCCTGGACCATAAAACCAGTCATAAGTAGCACGAGTATATTTGTAGCAATAGCCAACAAAACAATGTATGGGTCAAAACTATTGATTTTTCTTTTATGCCAAAAATCGTTAGGATATTAAGTAAATGTTCAATGAAAATATTTAGTAAATTTCCCAGTGTAAATATATCAAAACTTAATTTTTGATGAGTAATATGCTTTGCTAAGAAGTTCATTTGGACAGCTTTAAAGGCGATTTTCTCAATATTTAGATTTTTTGCAACCTCAGATTCCAGATATTCAAATAGTTGTATCTCTGCCAAATATTGTCTAACAACACCGTACATCAATGGAAAGCTTATTTATACAGATTTCAGATGAAAAATTGACCTGACTGGTTTTGTGGTCCAGGGTCACATATTTTATTCACTAAAAGTTGGTTGGTTATTTGTTTAGAATTGGAAAAAAAATTCTAAACAACCTTCAATACTGTCAAGATTTTATTACAGTTTTGCTAAGATTTTAACACACTACCATGATATGTCCACCACATTCTTTTCAGAAAATGTTATAATTATAAATATGACATTCTTCATTTTGTAGAAATTGTACCTTGAAAAGGTTGTCGAAACATTAAACATGGAAACGATTGTAGAATTGTACCCTTCTTTATAATATTATTCTAGTAAACTATATATAAAGTGTGTTTCTAACATTCCAACATTTTGGAAATGGTTTTTGTGTTCATTGAGATATTGTTTAAAATTTTACTTTTCAAAGGGGGTGTACTCATTTACGCTGAGCACTGTATATATATATATATATATATATATACAACCCGAATTCCGAAAATGTTGGGACGTTTTTTATGTTTGAATAAAATGAAAACTAAAAGACTTTAAATCACATGAGCCAATATTTTATTCACAATAAAACATAGAGAACATAACAGATGTTTAAACAGAGAATTAAAAAAATTGTATCCACTAAATGATCTCATTTCAAATTTGATGCCTGCTACAGGTCTCAAAAATTTGGCACAGGGGCAACAAAGGGCTGAAAAAACAAGACATTTTGAAAAGATTCAGCTGGGAGAACATCTAGCAACTAACATCGGGTCTGTAACATGATTATCTATAAAAGGCATGTCTTAGAGAGGCAGAGTCTCTTAGAAGTAAAAATGGGCAGAGGCTCTCTAATCTGTGAAAGAGTGCGTAAAAAGATTGTGGAATTTAATCGCCTTTTTGGTAACTTAATGCCTTAACTGACGGTATAACTACGACATTGCATGCACGTAGTTTCTTTCGCTGTTTGATATGAAATGATACAGGCTGCAGTGCGTGCCGGCACCTTTGTGCATGTATTTGAAGAGTGCGCACTATGAGCACAGTATCTTTTCCGCCCTCGTTTGACTCGCGCCTGGCGCGGAGGCGACGTTAGAGCGCGTGTCTGAAACGTCTCCCGTTTTATGTGGTCATAAATAAGTTCTGCATCTAAATAAACGGAATACTTTTCAAGAAAAAAAGAGAGAGAGGCAGCAGTTGTGAATGGGGTGGCCAACCCTAGCCCCGCCCCTGCGTTAATTGCATTAAATATTTTAACGCCTTAATCAGAAAAAAAATGAATGGCCTGCCTTACCGTGCTAATTTTGACATCACTAATATATATATATATATATATGTGTGTGTGAGTGTAATTTAATTTAATATTTAATACAATAATGCTTAATAATAAATAAATAATCAAATATGGTAAATAATTTTTCTGGTAAAGATTCCTTTTAAAATTAATGATTTTTTTCCATCACAATTTTCCTATATATATATAATTTAATTTAAATTAATTTAATATTTTACTATTGTCTATATATATGTATATATTTAATTTTATAGAATATAGATTTACATTTTTTATTTAACATATTTATTTATGATCTATACTCAAAATGATATGTATAATAATAATAACAAAAAGTACAATTTTGTTTAATTTTAATTCTTCTTACCAAATTTCAAATTCAAATTACAGTTCTGTATCCTGTATCCTTAGAATCAGTAGCAGCAGCAGCAGGGTAGATATATATATCATTATGGGGTGCAGTGGAATGGACCATCTAGCAGGGTTACTAATATACCAATTAATTCAGTCTCAATCCGTCACCGATGTGACATTGTGGGCTGCATCAATCTCTTTAATGGAAAAAATGAGTGTGATTGTGAGTGTGCTGTTTCTGTGCGTCTATGTACTGTGAGTGTGTGTGTGTACCAGTGTGTGTGTGTGTGTGTGTGTGTGCAACTGAGAAATCACATATAATGCAGCATTTCCCAATACCACAGTACTCTCTATCCCACACCCTCTGCCTCATTGCATCTCTCTAACATACTGCCAAATGAAATCTTCCACCACCCACTGCATTGAAGGGAAAAAGGGGGTTTGAGTTTTTTCAGGTTTTTTGAAAAATTAGAGGCAACCGGCGAGAAGTGGCCATGCTTCAGATTGAGTTTGATTAGGAGCCCATTTTACCCGGGTGAATGAGAACTCCATGATAAAGCGTTTGGTTAACACGTATGTGGAAGCTCCTACCTGCCTGGTGCATGTTAGAATTTAATTTAGAATTCGGGCAGCTAATCTTGAATGAGTTTTTGATGAATGACTGTTAGAAGAGCTCGGCTTGCATTGCTGAGCACTCCTTTACCATTCTTTCACAGATGCACCAAAGTTCCAGACCAACCGCACTATATTTTTCTCGTGGGAAGGGAACCCGGTCAACATTAGCTGTGATGTTATGTCTAACCCTCCGGCCACAATGCTATGGAGACGGGAAAAGTTGACCATCCCTAGTGAGGGTGCTGGAAACATGCGTGTACACAGTGCCCCTGGCAGATCACTCCTCGAGGTACAGTAATCCACCCACAGTTTTTAACATGTTTTTATGTTTTCTCATCTAGATAAGAGAGCCAGGAGAGTTAGACATTGATGATATCCAGGCCTTAGCCCACTAGGAGTCATTTTAAAATAAAATGTATTACATTGCTCTTTGTTACAGTCTAATTATTAAAATTGTACAATTATGCATTTATCATTGGAAATATATTTTTCTAAAAAAAATATTAAATAATGTCTTAACAGCAATTAATTTATTTTATTAATTTTATTACAGTTTTGCTAAAACTTCAGTACACCACCATAAGATGTTCACCACATTTTTTCAGTAAAAATACTATATTTATATAAATGTTAATTACAGTATTATTTATTAATTTTTATTGTATCTTTTTAATTTACTTTAATTTTAATTTAATTATCTTTTTAATTAATCTGCTTTCAATGCTGCCTTCAGATTAGTTTAAAAAGCTAAAATAAAATCTGAATAAAAGATACCATTTAAATTAGATACAATTAAATATTTAAAATAAGTAAATGTTATTGTATAAAAAAATATAAATGAATAAAACTATCTACGGTATTATAAAACCAATTTGTACAGTATGTACGGATTACAGACGGGTGATCGTGATAATTCTAATCTTTTTTTTTAAGGACACTCTGTAAAAAATCAAAAGTTGAGAAAACAAAAGTTTAAAGCCTGATACACACCAAGCCGACACGATGAACTAGTGGTGATGAAAGCAGACTGCGGGGTCGGCTCACGTCGGCAGCATCTGGGCCCAAAGTTGCCCTGACACACCAAGCTGACGCTCAACACCCGACGGTCAAGTAGCATGTCCGTTCTGCGCATTTCTCGTGCTCTGGTTCGCCAGCTGAACAGCCAATCAGAATGATCAGATGGCCCGACTGACCGATGAGCTCCAACGCCTATTCAACATCGAATCGGCTGAAAAAAAGCAGACGAGGACCAACTTCAGCCGATGGCACGGAACACACTGAACACACTGAGAAAACTTAGTCGGTCGACGAACAAAAACTGCCCGACGGACGACCGTCGGCTCGGTGTGTACCAGGCTTAAAGCAACCAGCTTCAGCAGACTTTTGAGTTTTCTAAACTTGTTGTTTTCAGTTTATACAATAAAAAGTTGAGAAAACTCAAAAATATCCTACAAAAAAAGTTGAGAGAACTCAAAACATCTGCTAAAGCTGGTTGCCTTAAACTTGTAAGTCTTCTCAGCTTTTGATTTTTTTACACTTTAGAGTTTTTTTTTTTACTTTTGTACAATTAAACTGTTTTGGTGCTGTGTTGAGTTGGCACTAGATTCTGATGCAAAATCTGTGAAAATCTTATAAAACATACAGGTGTATTGAGCTAGTCAGATGTGGAAATTAATTATTGGCAGCAGAGCAAAGTTTTTATCGATAACAAAAGCTAAAAATAAAATAAAACCATAAAAACACTTACTTGATATAAACATTAACTGAAATAAAATATATACATAAAACTTGAGCCGATTCAGTTTCAGCCAGTTTTCTTTTAAGTATTCCCTTTCGTTTAAAGTACTGTTTAAAGTCCTAAAATATAAAAATAAGCTTTATTTCAAAATAAAAATAACTATTATAGTATTTCAGTGATACAGATAACACCGGGCAGAGAATATTATTTATAGTGGTACAAGCAGATTTGCCCCTTTTTTGTAAACATCTGAACTAGACAAGACTCAACAACACTTGGTTTCTCTGGAAACAGGTATGTCCTCGGCAGTTATGTTTACTAACCAAGATTAGTGTGAAATGAACACATGAACAACATAACAGCAATAACTGACATTAGATGTGCAAGAAAATGTATGCATGATCACACTAACACAACCTTGGTCCTCAGGTTACCCCGATGTCAGACAGAGATTTTGGCCGTTACAACTGTACAGCCAGAAACAACATTGGGATGCGCTTTCAGGAGTTCATCGTAGCACAGGCAGGTGAGTGTTTACCACAGGTTCAGCTAATCCATATGATTAATGCAACTGTCAGTAGCTGTGTGACAAAGGTGAAGGTTTTAAAGGTGTTTGTTAACATACTGTCTTTTATTCCAGTTTAACATGTAGAGACAATAATACGGGTCATTCATAGAAACTCCAGAAGGCTGTCAACACTTTGGCACAAGTTAAGATTTCTAATGTCACTATGATCCTTTCAAGCCTTAAAGGTGAAGTGTGCAATTTATGTGACTTTAATTAAACAAAATTGAAAAAGAGTTTTCTGTTAGTATTCCTGTTCATCTCGATGGCAGTTGCTCGACCTGTAGAAGATGGCAGCTAGTGACAAACACTTTTAAGAGCTCAAATAATCGATCACTGGAAAAACGCCTTGAATAATAAAATACAATAATTATGATTTGAATACTTGCAAAACATTTTTTAATTAAATAGAACAGATGACTGCTTTTGAATGGCCGTCAATGGAGAAACAGCCTTTTTTTAGTGAATTGGTTATTAAAAACTAAACAGAAGTGAAACCAGTAAGAAAGAAGGTAGATACTGATTGATTTACATGCTGAGCATCCAAACTGTGACCCTTGGGTCGAAAATGTAAATTCCTAGCTCAACCAAAGGCATGAGTTTGGGACGAGACTATCTGATTGCCTGAGTATTTGGCAAATGGGGTGTAAGGAACTTTCAGGAAACCATCATTATTTCAGTTCTGCTTGGTGTCGCAGAAATTACACACTTCAACTTTACGGCTTGAATGGACTTTAGGTACATTAACAGTCCCAACCAGTCTCGCTCTTGTCAAAGTCTGTTCACATACATGTAATCTCCTCACAGAGCTCCTCTGCAGATAATAATGACTTTTGTATCAGGCTGAACACCATGGCAGTGCTGGAAGTAAACACGCTTCGATTTCAAACAGCTGGCAAAAATGTGTTTTCAGTTACTCAAGCTTTGAAGAGCTTATGGTAGTAGACTTCAAATATAATTCAGATCACTCTGACAGATTGTTGTTTTCTTCTTGAAGTGTACAACACGATTAAAACACATGTAAATGTGTGTATGTGCCTGTGTTATTGTATACTCTTTTATATCTCGTACTAGCAGACAGGCAAAGGTGGAAGTGGATTCTGTGGCACAACTTCTCTTTTCTGTCCATCTTAGTGTCTTCGTCATATGTCTCACTCTGTCTCAATGGCACTTCCTCTCCATGATCCTCTATATTACACACACTATTCATTTGTTTCTCTCTATCTTCCTGCTGCCTCTCCCTGTTTCATTTACTATTTCTCTCTCCGCTGGAGGTCTCGGCTCTCCCACTCTCGGATGCTTGTTATTCAGAGCAGTTTGTGTATTCTGGCTTAGCAAGGCGAAAAAACAACAACGTGATAGCCAAGCATGAACAAATGGCTAAGAATTATAAAACTATTCCATGCCACCTATTGTAAAGGACATGCATGAGAGGTTCAGGCAGGGTACAACATGTTTTGTATCAGATTGGCAACATGATGATTTGTGTTACCTGACGACTATGAGCTAATTTTGGTGCTTCTGTTGTGATTAAGCCTGCACTGAATCCATTTCTGATGAAACACAATTCAAACAGATGTTATTCATAAAACTGAATGTATCACACGCACGTAGTGCTTTAGGTTATCAGATTTTGGCTAGTTTGATGAAGTTTTCATCTCCCAGTAATAGTGTATTGCTCTACATTTTACACATTTTATCATGTTTAAAACCATTATGTGGATGAATTTAAACTTGTTTCACACAATCGGTTGAAAATATATAAAAAAAGATTACATATTGAGTTAACTTTGAGCTCTCCACATTTTGTGGTGTTTCATGCTGTTTTCAAGTCTTGTGAGGTGGACCAATTAAATTAAGTCAAAATACTGCTGTATTGACAGTTCTGATTTCTGAATTAAAGTGAATTTAGCTCTTAGCAATAGTGTTTGCTTAATTTTTTCATATGAAGCAAATTATTTTAAATTCTAATTGGAAAATATACTGTATATAAAGTGTATATCTGTGATATTTATTTAATTGGAATTATTATATTTTAACATATTGGTTTACAAATTAAAAATCTTTAGGAGGCACTGTGTTACTATGATTTTACCATGAATTTTAAGCTGTAAGAAAACCCTTTAGTTATATTTAAACCACTGCAATTTGTTCTGTTTTGTCTTAATTCGATTTTTTTTATTCTCTATACTTAACTTTCAATCTTCATTGACATTTATTTTTTATAAGATGGTGAGATAGGAGTACAGTGCAGTCATTTCTAGCTAACTGTGTTTGTGGACCGAAAAGTCTCATGCTGAGAGAGCTTGGGTTGTAAGGCCCTGAAAGCAGCTCTATAACTGTGTTTTCAACCCCACAGAAAGACACACAACCAGATCCTTTGATACTCTCAGAAACTGTGGCCTCGGCACATAAATGGAGTCGTTTGTTAGTCTCTCTTTCCCTGACCCATAATTTCTCTGTCACAGATGTTCCCTCAAACCCTTACTCTGTTCGGCTGAGCTCTGTGGTGCAGCGCGTGGCCACGGTTACCTTCACGAAGCCAGACTCTCATGGCGGTGTACCCATCAGTCACTACCTGGTCAAATACAAAGATATCAGCTCACAGGACTGGAAGGATGTGAAATCACAGGGGACGCAGAGTAAGTACAGTGGTTGTCCACTGCTGGGTTTTATCAATGCCTGTGTTAAACCACCAAACAAATCATAGATGAAGCAGTAGTTTCCACTTACTGCTGATTTGCTCCTTCTTTTCTTGAAAGAGAGAAATAAATACTTGCATCCCACATGGATGAAATAAACTGATCAAAACTGACAGTACAAAAGATTTCTATTTAAAATAAATGCTGTTCTTTTAAACTTTCTGAAATCCTGTAAAAACATTTTAATCATTTTTGTTTTTAACATTGATTATAATAACAAATGTTCCTTTAACTCCAAATCAGCATATTAAAATGATTTCTGAACGATCTTGTGACACCGGAGACTGGCATAATGGCTGCTGAAAATTCAGCTTTACCATCACAGAATAATTATATTTTAAATATATTAAAATAGACTAGTTATAATCTTTTATATTATATATAATATAGTAGTTATAGTTATTTTAAGCTGTGATAATATTTTAAGATTTTACTGTTTTTATAAATGAAGCCTTGTAAAATAAATATATATATAATATATATAAATATATAAATAAATAAGAGACTCAAAAACATCAAAGACCCACCGAAAACTTTTGAATGGTAGTCTTGTTTGAAGAGTAAATGAATGAATGACTCAAAATCAATGTTGCCGACGTGTTCAAAGCAGTTGATAACTAAATATTTATTATGTCATTAATAACTTAAAAATATCTTAAAGTATTTAAAAACATGTATAGTCTTGATTTCTTATTTTCGTAAAAAATGTAAATAAACATTTCCCCCCCCCAAAAAAAAGATGACTTGCTTTCTTCCATAATGCACAAATATTAATTCTTGAAGGGTATAATTTCCACTGTCTTCCGTATAATGAAAGTGAAAGGGCATTTTGGCTATCAAACTAGGAAAACGCCATAAATATAAACAAGTTGTCCATACAACTTGTGCACTGCGTTATAAGCATTCTGATGTCACGTGGGTATCTATGTGTGACACATTTCTCCTCCAGTGTATATCCCACATCAAATATGATGCCTTTGACAGCATTGCCACTTGTAGTTCATTTCAGATCTTAGGCAGGAACATATCACAAAAAAATTACTTTCATTATATCTTTATCAGCTTGGCTTCAGCTTGAATCCTTCATTCTCACTACATTCACACACAAAACACATTACTTTAAAAATAATTGCCCAAACATTGTTCATACTGGCTTCAAGGGCCAAACTAGAAGAGTGAGAGGAGCTGTGGGAGATACAACTCCAGTGCAACTTAAATCGATTTTTTTCTTTACTTACAACACCAAGATGATTTTGCTGGAACTTTAAGAACAGATATGATAATCGTATTAGATAAGGCTACATCAAAGACTCTGAACTAATATACATATTCCTGAAAAGGCCTGTTTGCCAAGAGCATGACTGGAGAAAGCAATCATTTGAAACCATGTACATGATTTAGGAGACCAGTTGGGACTTAGTATGTTCGTTACAATCATTTCCATCTCTCTCTGTCTTTATCATTCTCTCTTTTTTTCTTCAGCAATCGTGTTGCTCACTAACCTTGAGCCCAACACGACCTACGAGGTGAGAGTAGCCGCGGTGAACGGAAAAGGTCAAGGGGAGTTCAGCCGCGCAGAGAGCTTTCAAACTCTGCCCATACGTGAGTGCCCCCTGCTTTGACCTTTAAATACTGTGGGTTTCAAAAACAACCTTTAGCCGTTACATTATTGCAGTAGTATATTGCTGCTGACCATTGAGTTCATTTGTAACCAGTTATGAATATGAATGGACCATTCATACATTATTTTATCTTTGATATTCAGGAGAGCCGAGTCCCCCTTCGGTTCAGGGTCAGCGAGGGGTGGGGAAGGCATATAGACTGGGTCTGGTGAAGCAGGATGATGGAGGAATGCCCATCCTGGAGTATATTGTCAAATACAAAACAGTAAGTGAGCTGAGCTAAACTACCATTCAAAAGACTGAGTACGAGAAGAAGTTCATTAGAAATTAACCCTCTACTGCATGAATTTTGATGGTACATGATAAAAAATTATTCCACATAAGTTTGTGTTCTATTTGGGAACTTTTTATTGATAAAACACTTTTTGACCACCACTCAACCCCCAAACCATCCCAAAATATTTGTTTTGTTGCCTCAGGGCAACATTGCGCAACAGTGGTACAGAATTACAGAGAAAATTCTCCATTCACATATAATAAGACAATGTTCAGAGAGCAATTCACAATCACAAATCTGTCAAAAAATGTCAAGAAATCATTAAGTGAAAAGGGAAACCCCCTTGAAACACATTGATATATTGAATTTGATTCAGACAAAGGTTTGTGTCATGGTGCGAGGCTGGGAAACTCCGGACCTGCACTGTCCTGCAGAGTTTAGCTCCAACCCTAATTAAACACACCTGCCCCGTAGCTTTCTAGTGATCTTAAAATACATTTATTAGCTTGTTCTGATGTGTTTGATCAGGGTTGGAGCTAACTCTGCAGGACAATGGGCCTCCAGGACCAAAGTTTCCCAGCCCGGATGTAGTGTGTCGTGTCATATTATTTACTTCATGGAATGAGATTTTACTCCGTGTTAAACTTCAAGAAGCGCTTGTCCTCTGCTGTGAAACAGAGGTGCACATTACACTTTTTGCACATCACTTTGGGTGTTCCTTTGCACCCAGGAACCTTGCATCTTCCCTTTTTGTTATACATAATGGGAAGTCCTGGTTAGGGATGGGAGCTGTGGACCCCTGCTTCCTTACCCCTTATTGTACAATGTTGCCCTGAGGCAACGAAAAGAAAAACTGAATTTCTGAACATGCAAACTAAAATAAAAATCATAAAACTTGACAAAATTATTATCTCTACACCTTCATACACACACATATTTTGTATGTACAGTTCATGTCGTTTTAAATAAGATTACTAAAGCTAATAATCTTGCTTTTTTTCTCACACCATGTGCTCCTTTGACCATGTGTCAGAACAGGACGTCCCACCTTCAAATGGTGCTTGATAGTGACTCCCACGCCTTATTGGACTGTTCTTTGATACTTTTCAAACATTTGAATTGGTTGCAATCGTTTAAAAAAACATGCACTTCATATGGGGCATAAGAAAAACTTTCCATTGCCTGAAGGCAACGTTATGCAGTAGAGGGTTAATACTATTGAATGAATTAATGAATGATGCATTTATATAGCGCTTTATTGTGTATTGCTGTACACCCAAAGTGCTTTACAATCATGTGGGGGGTCTCTCCTCAACCACCACCAGTGTGCAGCATCCACCTTGGATGATGCGACGGCTGCCACAGTACAACGGCGCCAGTGCGCTCACCACACACCAGCTACAGGTGGAGACGAGAGAGAGTCATAGAGTCAATCAAGTGGATGGGGATTATTATTCAGCAAGACTTTGTTTCAAATGAATGCTGTTCTTTTCATCAAAGAATTCTGATAAAATTGATCAGTTTCCAGAAAATGATTAAGCAGCACAACTGTTTTCAACGCTGATAATAATAAGAAATTATACTTGAGCACCAAATATTATATTAGAATATATAGAATGAAGGATATTATAACAATTTCTGAAGCATTATGTTACACTGAAGACTGGAGTAATAAAAAAAAATATTTATTAAAATATAAATTTTATTTAAAACTGTAATAATTATAATTACAATATTACTGTTTTTGCTGTATTAATGATTAGAAAATTTATTATTTCATGTTTAATAACCCCTTTTGAACAAAACTGAGTGTGCTTGTTTTTAGTTTAACAATTCATTATTTAATTATTAATTTTTGTGAAAAATAAAGTAAACGTGGTCAGAATTACACTTTTATGCCAGTAATATTTATAGATATTAGTCTTAAAAAAATCGTATTTAAAGAAAGTGTTAAGAATGCTTCGAAATCAGCTGATGCTAGTAAAATTCCTTTAATTTATTTTGAATTCCCTGTAATCATTTTTTAAGACCTTACATAAAATGAGAACAAATATTTATTAATTAAACAGCACTATATGTTTAATGTGATTTGAGTAAAAAAAAAAGATGGAAAAGCCATCGCAGCTCTACAATGAACCCAGCTGTCAAATTGATCCGAATATATAATAAAGGCATTACCTGTATCCTCTAAAACAAAACATACCCAGCGTGACTCTTTTGTTGTGCATGGATGATTTAAGTTTGTTGTGAGAATGTGATTACTGAACATTATCCCTTCACAACCACATTGATATATTCATAACTTTCACTTGTTGGGGGGATTGGTTGTGTTTAGCAGAACAAAATTTTACAAATTGAAATGTACTTGGTCATTAACTAGCTGGAGAAAAGCAGCACTAAATGGGATCCCTTGTTTTTTTATTTGTGAGTGTAGAGTGTGAGACTTAGCTAGAATGCAGAGGTTGTTATTCCAGTAAGACGTAGAGACGAGTGGGCGACGGTTTCAGTAATGAGCAGTGAAAAAACATCTCTTTGTTTGAGCCCATGCCCCTTGTTTATGCACCAGCACGCACAGCAGCATGGGTAAAACATGCTTCACTAATTCTTTCACAAGATATTTTGCTGTTTTGGGGGCTTTTTGCTCATTGACTAAACTGTTGTGTGTCGGGTATGACGGCATTGAAGTGTTCTGTGGAACTGCTGTTTGGGAAAGAGAGAGGAATGCTTATGGGAGGGGGGTCAGGTTTTGACAAACCTCCCTCTTGGGACAATTGGTGTCTTAAATTGTCAAATAAGGCAAATTATGGATCTCATTTACTGATAATTGCATGGATTATTTCATATTTGTACACACGGAAAACTTCTCATAAAAAATGTCACCTAATTCACAGCATGTGCGTACGCACATGAATTTGTTCTTAACCTTGTTCTAATGTTAATGAATTTGGATTATTAAATTAAAGGAACGACCACATGGCCGAGGTTTGTCATTTCCATAAAACATGCCCAAACCATCTCCATAAAGAGGTTTTCTGCAAAACTTTTCCTTTACAGCCTTTCATCACTCTCAAACATATGATGTTCTCTAAAGACGCTGTGCTCTTGTCTGAGACATGCTGAGAAACAATATCCACTGCCAAGTGTGTCACTCTCAAAACCAGTTCAAACTTAATGAACACCTTTAATACAGGAACAGATTACATGAGTCAGCTGTACATATGCATACACTGTAAAAAAAAAAATAGTTGAGTAAAAGCAACTTGATGCAGTAAGACTTTTGAGTTCTCTCAACAATAGTTTTTTAGTTCTGCTCAGTAAAGATACTTTGTTGAGCCAATGTACATTTGTTTGTTCATGCAATGTTGATTGTCTTATTTTGCTAATAGAACAACAATTACTGTCGTTGAGATCATTTATTTGTATCGGTTTCCTGGAAGAAGAAAAAAGAATGTGTAAAAAGTCACCACACTTTGAATTACGTTTGTTTACGAATGACAAACGTTAAACGATAACATAGTTTAATAAGTAGACAACATTGTCTTTGTTTCTTAAAACAACTTACAAGACTAAGATATCCAGGAAAAGGAAGTAAAAGATTGAACATACTCTAGGCCTCAAAACTAGATACACAATCCTAAAGAATGATGGCAATCAACTAATGTTAAAAAGATGAGCTCTTTACATCACAGTACAACAAATAACTAACAATAATGATAAAACAACATCAAAACAGTTTAAATGAAGTCCGCAAACAGCAAAACAATAATACTATAAAAGTAACTGCATAATTTATTCATACTGCAATGCATGCTGGGAACTCACAAAGCCTTAACATTTCAACAATATGAAATTCTTTGTTCAGACAACTGTGTTTTACTAGTTGGGACAACTTTTGCAGTATTTTTGTTGGTCTGACAAAGGTTTTTATGTAGCTTCAAGAAAATAGCTTTTTTTGTATTTGGGACGCAGTTTTTACAGCGGTATAGCTGCAGTTATTCAATGGAACCTCGCTGCTTGAACCTCATCTCTCTCACTTCGCTTCCTGTCAGTTCTGATCTGTCCTATGTAATAAAGGCAAAAATTACAAAAATGAAATCTAAAAAAAAAATTTATGTTTTCTTTATATATTTTTTTTCTTTATTTCATTTATTATTTTAAATGTAATACCTACAATAACTCTTACTTCTTTCAGAACAACTAAAATGTCCATTGATGTGTATTGTATCTCGATCTGAGTTGAGTTCTATACGCTATAATGCACAAATGGCTGTGCAGGAAAGGTTGTGTTAGGATGAGGGTAAAAAAACAAATATATTTATCTAAAATTATATGGAAAATATCTGTGTGCACATAAGAACACTTTTATTATTATGCTGGTAATATTATCTGGTTGGGCAGTCACATAGAGTCTAACTGCAGAAGTTTAAACAACAGCAAAATATCCCAAAAAAGACCCTTATGCCATTTGCCAAAGTCTTGAATATCGCGTGACTTTTTGCAGCCAATATTTGTTAATGTCATCAAATTAGACAAAAGACTTTGAGTAGATCTAACTTGGAGCAAGCGCTGAGGCCATAAAGTGTCAGAACTCTAAAAAGTCTTGTGTAACACTGCATTTTTTCACCATCAAAAAGTTTGTTTACAGGTCATGAGGTTATCGAGTGTTGGCACACTAGCATGTTTACACGTTCACCACAGCATTCTCTCTCTCATAATCCTTCTGTTTGTTTTTCCCCTTTCGGGCCTCAGCGTCTCCTCATTTGCTTCATCTCTGTCTGTCTTACTGTGTTTGGTGATGCCTCGCTTCCTCCTCAAACTTAATAGGGTCCGCTGGCATTTTTTTGTACTCTTCCCTTTTTCTCTTTTATATATATCTCTCTCGTTTGCTCTGTCTCTGATCGCCTGTGCATGTGGAGGTGAGAACAGGGGAAATGGAGATGTCACAGCCGGGGGAGACAGCTCGCCTAAGGACTGTCAACATGTGAAAGCCACATTCAACCATTTAGCCTTTAAAGAGCTGAGGCGTTTTGAAAATGTCAAAATACAAAAGCAATGACTTTATGAAGGCAGCTTGTGTGGGCTTAGTTTCAAAATTTTAGCCGGCAGCACAGCCAGCACACAAACACACACACATTATTTTATATTACGCACACACTCATGCTTAGAAGCTCTGCAGGCAGGGACACAAAGAGAATAATGGATGCGTTAGAGTGTTTCAGCTGTTTAACTGTGTGGAAAAGTTTGAGGATTAGAGAAAAGAATCTCTTTTTTATCTGTTACTCCAAGAAAAGAAGCAGATGGCCTCTCAGGCCACTTTCATCTGCAATTCTGTCATTCACTCTCTTTGTGTGACAATTTGACAATTTGGTTGAGAAAAGAGCAAGTATTGGCTTTATACTGTGAGTATATCCATAATTTAATATTTTAGAGAGAGAGAGAGCACAAGTATTGGCTTTATTCTGTGGGTATATATATATATATATATATATATATATGAGAGAGAGAGATGTATATATATATGAATATATATGAATGAGATATATGCTGTATATAAAGCAAATCCTAAAGCAAATGTCTTTATAGGTATTTTCTTTTGTTTTAGTTTTAATAAATTTGAGTTATTTTACTAACGTTACTTCTACATACTACATGGAAATGATATAACATATATATCTTTATCCTCATACCTTTTGCTGTTTTAATATTTTGAATTGTTTTTAGCTTTATTTTTTGTTTTCATTTAAATGTTTAGTTTTGAAATGTTGTTGTATGCATTTGTCATTTAATTTCATTTCTTCATTTTCTTAAATGTGTGTGTATAGTATTTATAGAGTTTTAACTTTAGTTACTTTTTCTTATTTGTAAGTCGCTTTGGATAAAAGCGTCTGCTAAATGACTAAAAAGTAAAAAGTAAAAAAAGTAAATGCTAATATCATATACCCATATGCTTGTGCAAATTTTATGAAAAACTTGTGGCTTTTGCAGGATAAAGAAGAGCAGTGGATGACAAAACTGGTTCCAGGTGTGAATGATTTCGTGTTGCTGCAACCGCTCCAGTGGAATACGCAGTATGAGGTGGAAATCACCGCACGCAACGTCAAAGGCCTGTCTGAACCCACCTTTGTGAAGTTTTCCATGCCTCAGAAACCTGATATCACAGGTACACGCACTTCCACAAAACACATAGAGTCTCTTTTCCATATGACAAATTGAGTCCGATTACCTACAGCACTTCATCACCCACTCACAATATCTATAGCTAATATTATATGTATCCTATTATAATTATATGCCTGCTACAGTTCAGCTCACTTACCACCCACCCACACTTGATAGAGCTTGTGTATGCCACATTCACAATCAAACGTGCAGGGTAACCCACTGTAACTGTTTCTCTGTCCTAATCAGAAGCGATTTGTCAGAGGAAGAACTATCTCCCTTAGGAAAAAATGGATGAGAAAGAAATTGCCACTACAAAAATAAACCAATTATCCTTATATGTCTAACTGTCTAGCAGTTAGTGGCTTTGTGTTACTGTGGCTGATTGACCATTTGCATTTTGCAGTTGGGTCTCTTTTTAAGTCATGCTTTTATAAGAAGGTTTTTAATATTTGGGTTACTTGGTCCCAACAGACCTGTGGTCACCATGAAATCACAAATATTCAAGAATCAATCAGAAGCACTATGTAGCCAATGGGTGTCTCTGAATGGTCCAAGGATGAAGGGTAATTTGCTGGAGGCATAATAGTGTTGATAGCTGATGAAGGTGATCAACCAGCCAAAAGAAACAGGCAGAACAGGTCAAAAGAAGTGATTCGAGTTCCCCTATCAGTAATACAATACTACTATTTTGTAATGCAAATATAAGGGTAAAACATTTTAAAGAGGTCTGTCAATTACTTGTCAAATCTCAATACCTCTGTACCTTTGTGGGCGGGATCTCAGGAAGAAGATCATTTTTCAGCTGAAAGCATGAATTTTTATTTTGTTGTATGCTTAAATTAACGCCAAAATTATAGGCGCCACATGATCTACTGTAAACAGAAGAGCACATTGTTCTACCTGGTAGGAAAATGTATTTGGAAATACATGAAAAAGACCATTTTAAGCGTCAAGGCATTGTGATTGTGGTTTAATGGTAGGTGGCCTAAATATATGCAAATATGCAGGAAAAAAAATATGCTGGAAAAACATGAATGTTTTCTTTTACCGTAAGTTGTGAATTGTTTTTTTTTTTTTTTTGTACATTGTTATTTCCTAGCTTCCTGCCACTGTTGTTCGCTGTTTTTTTATATATATATATATATAGATGTTTGTAATAGAGGATAAATGTGTAATGGTGTCGATGTAAGCATTTCGCTTTGAGTGTATGGGGTCCCAGGTTCATATCTGCTCTAATAACAATGTTTGTTTTAATGAAGTAAGCAAAATTACAGCTGTCCGTGAGTGGATTTATATTAAGGGATGCAACTGAGAAACACAAAAGTGTAGCTGCAAGATATTTCATAAAGTGGTTGGGACAATGTCCTCACAATAACATCATATACTGCTAGAAAATAGATAGATAGATAGATAGATAGATAGATAGATAGATAGATAGATAGATAGATAGATAGATAGATAGATAGATAGATAGATAGATAGATAGATAGATAGATAGATAGATAGATAGATAGATAGATAGATAGATAGATAGATAGAAAAAGTCCGTCATTTTATTTAATTTTATCTGTTTAGTATATGATAAACAAAATGTGCCTTGCGGTCTGCTGTTGGGACAAAATGCCATGATATTGACAGATTAAAAAATGTTTTTTTTCTGAACTTGTCCAATCATAAATGAAATATGAAATAATGTTCCTGTGGCTCAGTAGTAGAGCATTGCGTTGTGGGTTGTGGTTGTGGGTTAAATTCCCAGGGAAATTACATACTGAAAAAAAATGTACAGCCTGAATGCACTGTAAGTCGCTTTGAATAAAAGCATCTGCTAAATGAATAAAAGTAAATGTAATATTCCTAGAGGCAGTGTCAGTGCATGCATAGGTATACATCTGCGTGCGTGCGTGTGCGTGCGTGCGTGCGTGAGTGTGTGTGTGCGTGCGTGTGTGGGTACAGCACTGCTTCTCAATAGCTTGGATTTACCTTGTTAATTTGATGTCATTTGTATATTCTCTCCCAACTCCTCATCCTTTCCTTTTTCTCTCCCTCTCCGCCTGCACCCCTTCATCCCCACTGGCCCACGCTCTTATTTATAATTCTATTGTGCTTCATCTTGTTGTTTCACTCTAAACAATCCTGCTCTCCAATTCCCACCTAATGAATTATGCAACGCATTCTGGGCCACATCGCAAATCGCTGGGCTTTTTGTTTTGCAATGAACTGCCACTAAACTTCCCTTTCTGTGTGCAAATAAACACCCTGTTTCAATCAAACAAACCTCTACAACGGACACTGGTTTGGACTGCTCACTCGCTCTTCGCTCATATGTCAACATTATTGTGGCATTCACCCCTGTTTATTTCCTGACCTGCTCCCAAATAATATGTTTATCTCCTTTGCACTCTTTTAATCATCTTTTCTATTAACACACCGCTATGGTGTTGTGAATAAACCGATTTTCATTCTCTCGTGTGACCTTCTGTGTGCGTAACCATGCTTTACTGGCTCCACACACCTACTGTATGTCTTTCCTCTTCCTTCCCGTTCCCTCTCCCCTCCATCTCATTGCAGATCAGTGTTGCGAGCCCCCTCCAACTGGACGTGGACACCCCTCTGTGCAGCCCATCCATGCGGTGAACGTCTTCGGAGCTTCTCTGTCACTGTGGCTGTGCTTGTGTCTGTGTTGACATTGCTCCATCTTCACCTTGCCTGGAATGAGCCCAAAATACTAAACCAGGGACTTTTTTTTGCCCCCCACCAATGGCTCACCTATGGCTAGCCATGTTCATTGCCCCTTCTGGTGGCATTATTTTCCTTGATTGTTAGCTGATCTCACTATCCTGGCCACCTTCCATGCCAAAACCGGCCTCTTTGTCCATAAAGGTCTTGTACATTATTTACAACAAAGGAAGAGGAAAAACTGAGTGGCTAATTTGTTCTCTACTTGTAACAGTAGCAATACGACCCCAAGTTTTGTGTTTAATGATCTCCTTTTTGCTGGTGTTTACAAAGAACAGTATAAGCCACCAGAGTGAGGGCTTTTCCATCTTCTGTGCATCCACAGGCTCTTTTGTTTTGGTTTATTATGACTATGGGAAATGTCAGCAGTTGTATCGCTTGAGAGAATGCATTTAATGATGTTGCTGATATGCGCACACAGAGATATACAACGCAGCACTCATTAAATGGAGTCAAGTAGGATTTCAAATTGATATGACTTTTAAACACTGGTATCATAAATCAAACAGGCCGACTTTCTGTTACCCCTAATATGAGAAGCATAAAACAAGGTTTCTCTCTCCCAGTGAGTCAAAACATAATGCACATTAATTTTCATTCTCTGGGTACACCTCTGACAGAGATGTTGTCGTGCTACTTTATTGTATATTCTCAGTATTGATGAGGAAGAACATGAGTAACTGGAATTGTGCATAGTCTTTCAATATGAACATTTGTGTGAAATGTTGCTGCCATGAAGGAGATGTAGTATATGTATACAATAAATTAAGCTAACAGTCATTGTTACATGTAATTGTACAGGACTACACTACTGTTCAAGAGTTTTGGGTCAGTAAGACATTTAATAAGGCTGCATTTATTTGATCAAATTTTTTTTTTCTGTTTTTATGTATTTTAAAATGTAATGTATTCCTGTTTTGGCAAAGCTGACATTTCAGCAGCCATTACTCCAGCCTTCAGTGTCACATGATTCTTCAGAAATCATTCTAATATTTTTTGAAGATTCTTCAATTAATAGAATGTTTAAAACATGCATTCATTTGAAATAGATTTTTTTTAACAACATAAATGTCTTTTTGATCACCTTAGCTGAATAACAGTATCAATTTCTTTAAAAAAAATAAAAGTAATCATACTGACCTTAAACCTCTAAATGGTAGAATGACATGCTTCACTTTTCTTGACTGTCCAGATGCAGTATAGCGATCTTGATTTGATGGAGTGGTGTGCTGTAGTCAGTTTCATGAAGTTTATTTATTTTCTGTTATCAGAAGTATACATTTTAAGATCCATTAAATGTGAAGTAAGTAACAATAGATTGTGCTTTTCTCGTGCAACATATTTGAAGAAACTATTTTAATTTGTGTCAAAAGTAGCATAGATATCTGTCAGCATTTCTCAAATAAACCAGCTTACTCTGATGCAATAACTACAGCCTCTTAACTCAGATTCCAATAAATATTCACTAGTAAAGCAATAAAGATAAACATATTGAATAAGTCTGTCAATGCTAACGCGCTATTTAGCAGAATTACTAATGACAAGGTTCCTTATTTTTAACTGAAGCGGTGAAAACAGGTATTAGTGATTGATCTTAAGTTTGTAGAAGGTAAGATGTCAGACTCTGATCCTCATCATCTCCGTCAGCTGGGGGGGTTTTCTCTCCTTTTGGAGAAAAAGGTATTGAGCTTCTAGGTGGAAAAAATGTAACAAACATTCCTTGGTGTAATGTGTTTAGTTGCAGTCGGTCGATAAGTTTTGAAGTTCACAGCATGTAATCACAATTAGGATTCCAAAATGTTTTGTGGCTGGGAATTGTACATTTTTATCATTGTGCATTGTAAAAAAGTTGATAGGATTTATTACCCTCATGACATACCTGACCTAATTAAGACAATCGTAAATCAATGGAAGTCAGGTCAATGGAGACTATTAATCTTGATCATCTCTACGTGCTGCCCTCTCTATTCTCTCATTACACAGCAATAGAACATTGCGTTTCATTTATGGGCATGTCAAAAACCTCAATATTGTTCTCGTTAAAAGAAAAAGTCTGAAAACCAAGTCCATTAAAGCCCTTATTACCTAATGTGGCTTGACTTCTTGTAAGATTAGAATGGCTCTTTGTTGACGGTTCCAGCTGGAAAAGATTCCAGCAAATGAAAATGGACCTGTTGTTTTACTGCTGTCCATTACAGCTGATCACACTGACAATAAATACGCTTTTTTGGCTTCAAGAAGAGAAATAAGCGAAGTCCATCCAGCTAGCCAGAGTACAGCCATTTATTCTAAAGCCAGGTGTTTGAAGTTATAAATCAGAAGGTATCAGACATTTCCTTAAATAACACAAGCAACAATGTGTCTCCAAATACAGAGAAAGGAAAAACATTGCAGAGATTTTTTTTAAATGACTTCAAAAAAAAATATTTTGCAGAAAGGTTTGAAACTGCATGAGGGTTAGTACATGATGTAATTATTGTATCAAAATTGTTATGTTAAAATTTATTGAAACATACAGAACAACAATCAGCAGCAAAATTATTTTGGAGCCTCCATTTGAATGTGAATTTTATGATGACATTCATTTGGAATTATGTTGTGTTCTTACATAACCAACTAATTGAATGGTTACTATAATGTTAATTTTCATTGATACACTACAAGCGTCATAGAGAATTCTATTAAAAGTGTGGAAAAGTGACGTCTAATTGGTGCCACTTGACACCCATTTCATTCGTTCTGACCCATCAGTCCAACCTCATGCTGCGCAAAGACATCTTTGCCACTGATAATGCTATCCTGATGACAGTCGGTCTATTAATCGTTTAACGGCTAAAGGGTCCCTTCTGCTCGGCAACCATATCGTCTTAATGAGCGTCAGAGTCTTTAAACCATCATTATGGAGTCATGCTTGGCTTGTGTCCTCTATGTAGGTAGTGCAGGGGTTGCTGGGCCAGCATAGGGTGAGGAGGAGAAGAAGAGGGGGAGTCTTAAAACTCGAGACCTTTTCCATAATGGCCAAAGCTTTAAATTACCTCAGGACTCCGGAAGGAAGCCTTTCAGCCTGAAGATAAGAAAACTGTCTCATTTTATGGAGTGCTCTTTGGGTTTTATGGGTTGATTAGTAAAAAAAGGACCAAACTGTCACTGGTCAGCTCAATCTTTCCACTTAATACAACCCAGAAAGTTATAAAAGTGCAATTTTAGATGGGCTAGGTGGGTACTTTTGGGCGTAGTAGCTTGTAACAAAATAACTGATGTTTTTTCATGGCACATCCTATACATTTGGCAAAACATTTGCTTGGCTGTTCATGAGGGCATTGTTTCCACAGTATTTTACTATTTTAAGGCAAAGTCACACGGCACTGACTAACGACAACAGACACGTTTGTCGGGTTTGGTCAGATGAGTGTGTTACCCCTGTCGCCGTTGGACGGCACTTGGTTTCGCGGCATGATTTGTTGAGTCTTGGAATGTCTATGAAGGAACGTACTGTACTCTGGGGATTGTCGGCATTGATCTGCGTCTGTTGGCCTTAAAGCTTCTTTGGAAGATATTTACTTTGGTTTGACTGATTTGCATTCTTTAGCCTTCCCCCTGTCCCAATGTGACATTTAAGTTATCATGAAAGTGCATTTGCAACCCTATTTTCTTATTTCAATTATTGCATTTTTGAGTCAAGCCAAGTTTACGATGAAAGAAACGCAGGGTGGGAATTTATTTTGTCCATCAAAAGTTGATTCAATCATGAAAAATGATTTCTATATCAAAGAGTGAAGAGGTGAACGTAATTTCAGAACTGGAGAAAGTTCTTGTATTGTGATTAAAGATTACCATGCATTTTTTTGCTGGAAAAAGCAACAACAATAATTCACAATAAAACCAAGAACTGGTATTATAGAAGGAAATAAGTTCTATTTTGATTTCATTTTTACTTAAAGTGGCATAGAGACCCCAATACACATTTTTTATATTTCAACAGGTATGTTATCAGGAATAAATCAGGAATAACATCATCCACATTTGTGTGTGTATGTATGTATACACACCATTTCAATTTGATTGAACTTGAGGAAATAATATAATCAAACTATAAAGGTAATGACTGTAGCACATTGAATAAGAGGCATTACTTGTTCCTGTCATAGCACATTAAATGCATTTGCCAAACATTTACGGGGCTATTCACGATGTAAGGGTGTAATTTCCATGGTATTTTTCTGTAATCTGAAAACCCCTCATAACAGATTTACTCTTGTTTACTGAAGCCTATTTTTAAAAACCCCTTCCTGTCTCCAGCTTTCAGCACTTATTGGTGTCGTAAGTGCAGAGGTAAGTGTTTGAATGATCAAGCGGCGCAGCTCAAAGGCTGAGGGATATACAGTACTTCAACCTTGAAGAGAGTGAATTAACGGGGTCTCACACACTCCTGCTGCCTATACTTCAAGCTGGAAGTTTTTCCATGTAAAATGTTCCAAACTAGAAAACCGGGGTTCTGTTTAAGCCCTACTTATTCATGTATCAGCATGACCAGCCATTAAGCCCCACACATGATTACAAGCTTCATTACCTGTCAATCATCTGCTGGGATCCCACCCACAGACCTCCCTTCAGTCCAGACACAATCAATCGAGCTTGAGTTATTGCTTCTCATTGCTGAGTCTCAATCACCGTTCGTACTTAATTAATTGAGTGCGTTGAACTCCGATGCGGATGGATCATGCCCATTTGTGGAACTTCAGGATAAGTGATATTAACGAGATGCTAAATTGAGCTTCTAATGATGTTATAAATCAACAACAAATCAGCTATAAGAGCGGGGATACATTTCTCAGGGAGAGCAAGGTACAAGATGGTGAAAAACTGATGTGTTGGCTGATAAGTCACAGTGGAGGTGGTCATGCATCAAAAGTAAAACCATACCTGGGTCAATAAATCTGAGGTCTTTGAGAGCAGCTTGTTCATGTATAAACTGATATGCTGTTGTGTGATTTAAAAATGGTCAAAAGATTATGATGGACAAACGATCTTCCTAATCTGAAGTTTTGAGGTCATAATCGTAGGTTTGATTAAGGACAACTCTAAACATTACAGTTCCTTCTGTAATGTTGATGTTGTTTTTCATACAATTTGAAATGCACATTCCTGGTTGAGGTGTCATTTAAGCAATATACTGTTTTAGTTTTTGTTAATATTTTCAATTAAATGTTATTTTTATTTAATCAGTTTTTACTGTAAATTTTGTTAAAAGCTTTAGTCATGTTGTTGTCCTTTTAATTCGTTTTTATATATGTTGATATTTTTATTTATTACTTTTAGTTTAGTGTTTTTATAGTTATTTTACTCTGCAAAAGTGGCAACCTGCAATTAATGCCTTAAATAACCTGATTTAACCCATAAAAGTAGTTTTATTGATATAAATGAATGTCTTAAGGTGGATTCAGGGATGTTAACAAATATTTTTGCTGTGAATAAAACCAGATAGCTACTGAATTGCTAAGTTTTCTCTTCTGTTTAGTATGCCTGTCTTCCTCCCATCTAACATGTGTCGCTTTTCTCAATCTGATGCCCTGTCACTGTGTCCAGATCAAACCATAGACATCTGGGATGCTTTTGCTAATTGAAATGCTACTTTCAACAGCGTGTGTGATTGATGTGTTTAGAGCAGCAGCGTTGCCCAGAATGTTCCTTCAAAATGGATGTTTTCTTCTGAATAGCTTCTCAAACAGCATCATTTCCTCATGCAAAATTGCATCCCCTTAAAGATAAACTCAATGCAAACATAAATTTGAGGCACCTACATTTTGTGCATTGTTGGTAGAAGATTTTTGTTATATTATGTTTAATGATTGCTTTAATTGACTTATCTTTACATCCCTTCCAAGTTCCAGCCATTGCTTTTGGCAATGACTATTTTATTTTATTTTTCACTATTTCACTATTGAAATGTAAAAACAACTGTAGAGAGAGTGTTGTGTTATTGCGGTGCATCATTGATGGTTATGTGTGCATCCTGTCTCAGCAGATTCGCTGTTCAGCGGCCTAGGCCTGGGCGCAGTGGTTGGGCTGGGGTTAGCTGGCCTGCTGCTGCTGCTCGTGCTAGTGGACGTCAGCTGCTTCTTCCTGCGCCAGTGCGGCCTGCTTATGTGCATCGCCCGCAAGCTCTGCAGCAAAAAGACAGCTACAAGCGGCAAAAGCAAAGAGCTAGAGGAGGGCAAAGCTGCCTACCTGTGAGTATCCCTTCTGCATCAGTTATGCATTTATTTAATATGCTTTTATCCAAAGAGATTAAAAAATAAAGCAAAATACTTTTACAAGCAACAAGACATTATTTGTAGAATTACCTTTTTAAATAAGTTAATTTATTTTATGACAAATTCAATTGAATTTTTTTGCATTAGAAATGACAAACATTTCAAATGTACAGGTACATGATACACTGTTTCCTGTGACTTTAATGCCCATTGTAAATATAAGTACTGAAATTCAATATACTGTATATGGCCTATATGCCATTGCATATGAAGATAAAAAAATATATATCTCAAAGTTTAAAAAAAGTTGACAATCATTTTCACCGTACACTGAAAAAATTAATTAGTGTAGAAATCATTTTCACTCAAAAATTGCTAGTAAATTCCACACACAATTACAAAGAAACAGCAGCAAGTTACACATTAAGTTTGTTGTAACTTTTTTAAGCAGAAAGGGTGATATGTTATTTTAGTAATAGCCTCAGTCAGATATCGGTTAGAAAAAATGATGTGTTACTTTCCATAGAAAGTAATAATGTAACATCATTTATTTTGTAATGAATACCACTACAATGAGTACGCCATTGTAGTGCATTACTTAGGGTGTATTCACACCAGGAAACTCCGCTAGTTTACTTGCTTCGGTCCGGACCAAATACAATTTAGATTTTATTTTGTTTGGTGCGGTTCGCTTTCACACTGCCCTTTTTGCAAGTGAACCAGAAACTGTAAAGAAAACCACTTGTGTGCTTAAGGTCATCCATTCATTGGTTAATCCATTCAACCATACCAGAGTTTGTTTGGAAGCGGACTGTTATAGCCTGTAAACCTTACACTGGCTATAACAGTTTGTCATCAGTTGCCAGCAAGACATGCTGCGATACAAAGTCCTCAAGTTAGCCTGAAAGAGGCAGGTGTGACAGAGCAACAGTTGTACTTAGTAGGAGTTAATCAGTATTTACATCCGGAGAATGTGCGTCAAAGAAGTATTTAGTTTACAGTCTTATCAGCTTGTTTATTATGAATCACTCATTTTACTTATGCAATCTATGGTTTATTGCTTGATGAGTATACTATGTGTTTTTGCCCCTGTTTAGTGTCTTCACGGCTCTGACACATTTCCTCTGTATACTTTGTCCTTTGGTTTGCAGGTTGACTGATCTGTAGTTATGCAGTGCCAGTCTGGGTCTTTCACAGCTGGAAAAGCTCCTGTCAGGTTTACTTTGCTAAAAGTTAAAAGAGATTAAGGGCTGGGATTGTCTTCAGCTCCGATAACAAGCAACATGGCTTTGATGTTGTAGCATACAGATTATTGCGTTCATCTGATATGCGCTCTATACTCACCCAAAGGCACCAGCCTAGACTTTAACAATGTTATTAGAGTGATGATGATCATGCACAACTGTACGTCACAGTGCTTACTATGTGGCCTATGAGGATCACACAAATAACCCCTGAAAAACATGCATTTATAAACCTAGTGTGACATTAGAGTTAACTTAATATATACTTTTACTTCAATAATATGATTCCTGAGCAAAACAGGATAGAAACAGGGTTTGAGGTTTTCTTTTTTCTTTTTGAATTGGTTGGATTGTGAGAAACGTTATTGTTGTTGTTCATGGTGAACAACCATTTTCAACATTGATAATAATAAGAAATGCTTCTTTGAGCAGCAAATCAGCATATTAGAATGATTTCTGAAGGTTCATGTGACCTTTAAGACGGAAGCAATGGCTGCTGAAAATTCTGATTTGCTATCACAGGAATAAATTTGCCCAAGCCACCTATTCAGGCATGTCAGTGGTACAAAAAGTTCATAAAACCAACCAAAGGAACCGACCTGTGGTGACAAATGGACTCAAATGGTTGTTAATTGAAAATGTGTTTTTGTCAGCCCTGTCAAACTGACCACTGTGCACCTGCCTTTTCTTCTCTTTTTTCCACAGGAAATTGCCACTAAAAGAGGAAAACGGCAAGGAGACGCTGAAACCAGACACGATCGAAATCAAAGTTCGTGGTGACAACAGCCTACACATGACACAGGAGGACAGTAAAGCGTAATGGAGGCCCTGCTGTCCTCTTAAAGAACATGCAAAGTGAGCCACCCGAGAGACCAATAGCAAGCAAACTAATGAGAATACAAGCAAGAACACGCCAACCAATTGTAAGATCCTTTGTTAGAGACTCGTCGTCGGGGTATCAGAAGAGGCCACGCGATAACTGCTTTGTGAAACATTTTTCGGAGGTTGCCGCTCAACAAACAGGCTCCTGTTTATTTGTGCTTGTTCTTGCTTGTTTTGGGCCTTTTTTTTTTTTTTTTTTTTTTTTCAAGGCTTTGCTGTTGCTTTGAGTCTGAGTCTTTGTTACTTGAAGAGGTTGGGTTTACACCGTAAGCTTCATGTCTTGCTCTCTCATTCCCTCTTTCTTTGGGATCCGGCTGTTGCACTTTCCAGTGTGGTTGCGCAAACATTGCTTTTTAATGCAGTACGTGTGGAAATCCCCCAACTCTTTTTGCGGTCCGTGTTGTAGTTTTGGGTCACTGTTTGGGTAACATGTTTATTTTCTAGCATTTTTGCCACTATATGTCTCACCCAAATGCAAAGAAATTACTGAATGCTCAGTAGTAAAGCGAGGATCAACCTCACTTGACCTCAAACTGAGTACATGGTACATGGGTGGTCCTGGTATTGAGCGCTGACACATGCCCAACTCTTCGGCTTGAACAATGAATTTCTCATAGATTACAAATGTTTTGTGGATGAAAATATGTCCTCGTTTTAAAGAGTCAAAGGAGCATAGTATGAGTCAAACTTTCATGTCAAGATATTTCGGAAACAAAAAAAAGAGTGCATTTCCTTTAGAAGCGTGTGAAAGTTTGTAAGTGGGTGCATCTAAACATGGAAGTGTTGTCTTTGGGGTGTTTGGATGCGTGTACTAGCGAGCATGGAGTCTAGAAAGAGAATGACATGTAAAGAAAGTAGAGGTTGCCAAGTTTTATGTGAATATAAGGAAAACATAAATACCTATTCATGTACATCAATGTAAATATACTTGTTATTTCTTTGGAATGTTTCACAAACAAAAAAAATATGATTAATTCCAGGTTCTGTCTTAGTGTTACACATAACTGATTATGAATTATGTTTATCAAAATTGGCTTCAAAAAAGTGTCTAACTGACTGAAAGATATCAAGAGCTAAAGAAGGGCAGATGCCCAGGAAGCTGGGTTCAGATGCATTACAGAGGTATCGCTATAAAATTAGCTTTTTTGGAAATCAAATCTATGCCATTTTGGGATCATTTCAGAGAGGACACTTTGGTTATATGAGAGATGTGGGGTCTGCAGGTGATCAGGATCTAAGTGTTGCAATGACATGGATGGGAATGACATACTGCTAGACGCATGCTCATTTTACCAGTCAGAGTTTGAGTATTAAGTGTTGAGATCCATGTTCATGTTCACTTTAGTTTGGGCCAACAAATTTCCCCCCAAAAAAGTTTTTGTGCATAATTTCAGCATTGTATTTCATATCCACCTGGCTCTCCACATTCAGCACAATAGAACATTGTGGAATGTTGCCCATTTCTTTTCAGCAATCTAAAGGGAGCACTCCATGAGCCCAACTGTACTTGTGGAATTCTTGTAATCCAGTGTAATTTTTCTTCTGTAAATAAAAGTGTCCCAATATAAAAGTTTAAGTTATTTGGACTCTGCTTTTTTAAGCATAGCGCGTATTTGTGTTACAGATCACTTGTCATAGTCTATGATAGTAACAAGAAAAGGCTGTGTTCCAAAACATAGCAAGCTGTCATCAGGCAGTATTTTCAGGCAAATGACTGTCTTGCCCACCCAATCAGAATTAGATAAAGATTACGTTATTTTTGTGTGTGCGTAGATTAAAAATAATCTGAAGCGGGCTGTATTTTGAGAAGTTTAAGCTATAGCTTGAGACTGCCCTAACAATCATAAAATAACAATTGCAGCATTTTTCTTTTATTAGCTGAATGCAAGGCGCGCTGTATTCACGCAGAGGCTTCAGTCTGTTGCAGAAAATCAGAGGCTGACAACGAGCGAAAACGGGCAGAAATATGTGTGCGCTATCACGGGGAGTTTGCGAGTTACGAGGAGTTTAATGAACAAATATGTATCATAGCCTACCACTGAAATTACCTGAGCTGTTTTAATGTTCTAAAAAAAACATAATTCCATGACATGCGTTCATTGCACGGAACGAGCATAATATAAGCATCTCAAATGCATGCAGGCTATACAGTTCAGTTGAAAGCTTACCCATTTTGACTTGCTGTTAATGTTGAATGTAAGACTAACAGGTGCATGATATTCTAGGCTGCCCATGAAAGTTTTCTTTTCTTTTTCTCCAGTATAACAGACTATAGTTAATATAGCAATATCTACAGTATAAATGAACGACACCTGAAAACTCATCTCTTCCGTCATCACTTGACTTCATCTAAAAAAAAGCACTTCCTGTGTCTGTTTGCCTCTTTATAATGTATTGTATTCTTCTTATTATATTCCTCAATTGTAAGTCGCTTTGGATAAAAGCATCTGCTAAATTAATAAATGTAAATATCTAGACCCCCCCCCCCCATGCCCACCCAGGATATCTGCCAGCCCACCCTTCTATAGTTTTCAAGAACCGGTCCTGCTGCAGAGTTTAGCTCCAACCCTGATCAAACTCACCTACCTGTGATTTTCTATTGATCCTGAAGACTCAGGTATGTTTGATTAGGGTTAGAGCTAAACTCTGCGGGAAAGTGGATCTAAGCCAGTTTTGAGTATCCATGAACTACAGTATCTATCTATCTATCTTATTGTATCTCATTTATTTATCTCATTTATTTAATTTTATCGAATTAATAGTTATATCTTATTTTATTTCAGCTTTATTTTAATTAACAAATGATCAAATTAGCATGCTAAGCAACATGGAAATCAACATGGTGTTGAACCTCCTATAAACTTGTGCTGTGACACACTGATGAGTTGCTGTTGTGTAGAGTATCCTAAGTAAGATATTTGTGAGGGTCTGTTTCAGTTAGTATTGCCTGTGTGGGCATTAGACAGCAAGAATGCTCACAAGGTTTTGGAACACAGCTACTGGATATGTGGTGTGGGGAATGAATGTAGTTGAGATTCAATGGCCCTTAAAGGTTCCTATCCTTCTCCTGGATCCAGTGACCTGTGGAAATGGAGAACCAGAATGGCTGACCACATTTGAAAGAAACCACCCACGTTTCATTCGGGGTTCCCGCTGTGTGCTGCACCTTGAAGTGTAAGTACTGGAAAGCAAGTATAGACTCACCTGGGCATTAGTGTCCTTGGCCTTGGCTGTACACTGAACACACATGGTCTGTAATCAGGGTGAACACTGTAGATAATGGCTGCCCAACTGAGAACAGTTTTGAGGGTGCAGACTGCGCTTTCCGTAATGATTCATTCAAACCTCTCAGGCTTTCCCAAATGGGTCTGATATGATGAATGAGCAGTAAAAACGAAGTTCAGAGCGTCTCTAAATCCAGCCAACCCTATGCAAGCGTATATGTGACATTTTATGGTTAACCTGAGACAGTTGCTTACCTTTTTACTAGCCCCCAAGTTATGGTTGTTACAGGATACAGGTTTAACTCATTCGAAATACTTCTGCTTAATGTTACACTGTCAGACATGCATAAGAAATCTGTCCTATCTCTTGCTCAGGCTACTGTGTATAGACCGCCAGGGCCATATACAGATTTGTGCAATTTACAACTAGACGGATGTACTGTTACTTCCTCTACAGGTACATCTAAAAAAATTATAATATCGTGAAAAAGGTCAATATTTTTTGTTACTCATTTCAGAAAGTGAAACCCATATATTATATAGATTCCTTACACATAGAGTGAAATATTTCAAGCCTTTTTTATTGAAAATTTTATGATTATGGCTTACAGATAATGGAAACCCAAGATTCAGTGTCTCAGAAAATTAGAATATTACACAAGATCAATAAAAAAGGATATTTTAAACAGAAATGTCAGGCTTCTGAAAAGTATGTTCATTTCTATGCACTTAATACTTGGTTGGGCCTCCTTTTGCATGAATTATTGCATCAATGCGGCGTGGCATGGAGGCAATCAGCCTGTGGCACTGCTCAGGTGTAATGGAAGCCCAGATTGCTTTGATAGCGGCCTTCAGGTCATCTGCATTGTTGGGTCTGGTGTCTCTCATCTTCCTCTTGACAATGCCCCATATATTCTCTATTAGGTTCAGGTCAGGCGAGTTTGCTGGCCAATCAAGCACAGTAACACCATGGTCATTGAACCAGCTTTTGGTACCTTTGGCAGTGGGGACAGGTGCCAAGTCCTGCTGGAAAATGAAATCAGCATCTTCATAAAGCTTGTCAGCAGAAGGAAGCATGAAGTGCTCTAAAATTTCCTGGTAGATGGCTGCATGGACTGCGGACTTCAGAAAACACAGTGAACCAACACCATTTTACCATTTTACAGTTACAAAATATTATTACTTACCTATGCTAAATGGTTTAGCTCCTGGCTATACGCCAATCCAACCCGCTCCCTAAGTCACAAAACTCTCTTGGTAGTACCTAGTATAGCAAAGTCCACTAAAGGAGGTAGAACTTTTTCATATTTGGCTCCCAAACTCTGGAATAGCCTTCCTGATAACGTTAGGGTTCAGACAACGCTCTCTATTTAAATCTACAATCTTTTTAGCCAAGCATTTTAAGCTTTCTGCGTATCGGATCAAATGCACATTATTATGCTTTAGCTTGGTTTGAACAAATTATTTTTGCATGGACGGAACAACATCTACGCTAATTATGTATCTATTTGTTTCTCTGTTTCTGCCACGGGATTAACATCCCGTAGTAACTAGGAATTACACAAGCTTCAGTCTGGATCCAACCCTTAAATGATCTGAGATGACCAAACACCTGAGAAGAGATGATGCCAACCCCTCGGAGGACATCAGAGGAAGCCAACCCTCAGACAATATACAGAATTACCCAAATTTTGCCATAAGCTAAATATATGAAGTTTCTACAATATATAAATATATTGTAGAAACTTAATTTCCTGTAAAGCTGCTTTGCAATGATTGTATCATAAAAAGCGCTATACAGATATGACCCTGGACCACAAAACCAGTCATAAGTGTACAATTTTTCGAAATTGACATTTCTACATCATCTGAAAGCTGAATAAATATGCTTAAGGACAATATTTGACCGAGATACAACTATTTGAAAATCTGGAATCTGAGGGTGCCAAAAAAATCTAAATACTGAGAAAATTGCCTTTAAAGGGGTCTAAATGAAGTACTTAGCTATGCATATCACAGATCAAAAAATAAGTATTGATATATTTACAGTAGGAAATTCACTAAATATCTTCATGGAACATGATCTTTACTTAATATACTAATGATTTTTGGCATAAAATAAAAATTGATAATTTTGACCCATACTATTTATTTTTGGATATTGCTACAAATATACCCCAGCGACTTAAGACTGGTTTTGTGGTCCAGGGTCACAAATAATCTTGAATTGAATTGAATTATGCTAGTCAATTCAAAATCAAGTTCAATTCATTACTTCCACAAACAACCTACTGGGAAACCTGGAAAGGTTACAGGTTCCACTAGTCAAGAAATGTGTGTGGCACATTTCAATAAAAACAATACACAATAAAGCACTATATAAATGCATTCATTCATTCATTCATTCAATCAATTATTAAAAGGATATAATAGAATATATCTGTTTTCACTTACTATCAAAGGGATAGTTCACCTAAAAATGAAAATTCTGTCAGTGATTACTCATTACCTCATATCGTTAAGGCCTCATAAGACCTTCGTTCATCTTCGGAACTCAAATTAAGATATTTTTGATGAAATCCGGGAGTTTTCTGACCCTGCATAGGCAACTTTCAGTGTTAGCCTTCAATGTGTGTTCACAAGAGTACCACAATGTTTGCAGGCAGAGGAATGCACAGGCATACGTCATGGAGCTGACATGGAAGAGAAGAAATTGTTGAATAATGTCGTTACATTAGTAATTAATGACAGAATTTTCTTTTTTGGGTGAACTATCCCTTTAAGCCTTCACACTAATTGCCTTTGAATTTTTCCCAATTATAATATCTTTCAAAGTTTCAGACAGCAGTCAATTGACTCAAAATGGTATTAGTTGGAGAGCTTTAAAAACTTGGTCTCAAATGATCCTGTAGCTTTTTAAAGAGTGAATTAGCAACCATTCCCTACAATTGTTTCGGTTATTTCAAGACAACTGTCAAGATATTGCCCTTCTATTCCCTCCACTCTCAGTGGCAGCCGGGGAATTAGAGTTAGATTACGATGTTTATTTATATTGTGTTTCTCTTTAGCTGAAACCGTCATTATTGCTTCTGTTGTTAATGCGTTTCAACCACAGACATGCCTTAAGGGAGTTCTCGATAACAGCCTGGACATAGCGCTGAGTAAATACCATACGGCTACAAACATTCGCTCGGCTTTTACTGCTGTTTTAGATGGGTTTGCTTTAGCTCTAATTACATTCTTGCCTAATGTAATTAGCTTAAAAAGAAACAAACGGATACCTGTGCATAATTACATTTATAATTGATTTTTACAAGCATTTAAGAAAATTGCCATTTTGAATAAATTGTTATTTTAAGCAACTTTTTAGCATTTAAATGACAAAGCAGGCCATAAAATGGCAGCACAATGTAAAAAAAAACTATCAATTTGCTTGTAATGTTTTTGCAGCACCATGACAAAAGGACGAATTACTATCATTGGGACCCAGTGTAAATGACTAAACATGATGACAGATGATAGCAATAATGATAAAACCTTTGAGGGCTTTACTGGGCGTAAGCTACTACATCACCTATATTGCTATTTTTATTACTTATTAGAGGTGATTCAAATATATGAATGCAATGATTTAACTATAACCTTTCTTGACCCAGCATTTACTTAATGTATTCCTCGCCTACTGACTACATAAATCATGTTTATATGGCCAGATTTTATCCGTTTATGATCACAGCATTTGTTCGGTTTGAAATTGATCCATTTGGAAAGATTTATGGGGATATTCAACTTACTGTAATTTGTCACTCAGAATTGAAAGTAACTTATCTAAAAAAATAACAAGCATGCATGATTTATTTTCCTCACATTTTTTTGAGAAACACTCACAAAGACAAGCTTGCATGTTCATATTAATAGAAACTTATTCTGATGTAGAATGCTAGACTGGAGTGCCATGCTCCGCGAACAAATCCCTGGTTAAGACTGAAGGCTGTAGAACGCCTTCTGTAATCTGCACATAACACAAGTCAGCCACCATTTTTGAGGCATCCCACTTAAGATAAAGCAAGGGAGTGCAACTTCCTGAAATATTGAGAGTCATTCTATAGCAGCCCTTTCCAATAAAAGCATGCATGTGTGCATGAACTCAAGCAAACTTGCATGCACACACATCTGAATTTACTCTTAAAGCAGCGAACATGTGAAGTGTTGCAGGAATCCTTGCAGACTTCAGTGAGCAAATCCTGCAGTAAGCCTGTTGGCAAGTGCTCATCCTTCCTAATCTGCCCTCTCTCAGAATCTCCCATGATGCCATAGGTTGCTCGGCGCACCTCCTCACCTGCGATAAGGCGTGCCTGAGGGACATACTGAGATAAATGCTTAATAATTAAAGAGATGGAGAGGCGTGTCAAGGGCTCCGTGCGGTTAATGCCTCACAGGCTGTGAGGATGAGCATCTCAGACAGAGCCAGAACACGGCTCTCTCAAACAGATGGGACAGGCTCCTCTCATTCTCTCTCTATGTGTTCATCCATCTCTCTGTCTTTGTAGGTCTCAAACTTTAACCTTCTGATCATCATTAAAATAATTGATTTATTAGCTCAACAAACTAAACATACTGTGCGGACACAAAAATGGCTTTTTGGTTGTACAGTTTTTTTAGGCAAGTTTGCTGCAAGAAACTAATTGAGCTACATTTAATTTTTGTAATATTAGTTGCGCTCTTTATTTTGAATTATATCAGATCATATGTACAAAATAAGAAGATTCAACTATATGTAAACATGTTTATTGTTTCTAATCATGCATTACATTTTATTTAGGCCAGTACACTGTATAAAAAAAAGTTGAGCAAACTGAAAAATTAAAGGCAACCAGCTTCAGCAGATTTTTTTTTCTCTCAGCTTATTTTTAGTAGATTTTTGAGTTCTCTCAACTTTTTGTTTTATAAACTTAAAACAACAAGTTTAGAAAGCTCAAAACGCTGGTTTCCTTAAACTTTTTAAGTTTGCTCACCTTTTTATTCTTTATTTAATTTTTTTTTACAATACTGTAAAAAATTTAAAGTTGATAGAACTTACACGTTTAAGGCAACCAGCATTAGCAGATTTTTGAGTTTTCTCAACTTCAATCTCTCAAAAAGTTGAGAGAACTCAAAAATCTCCTAAAAAAATAAGTTGAGAGAACGTTCGGTTACAACTGTAACCTTGGTTCCCTGAAGAGGGAACGAACGTTGCGTCGATTTTGACGCTTGGGGAACACTTTGCGTGATATGTCTTGAAGCACATGTGAAATCAATCCAATGTGTAATGGGACGTCAGAGCGGGTGACGTCACGAACTAGGAAGCTATAAAGCCTGCCCAAACAAAGCTGTCACTAGCTTAAAGTCTGAGCAAGTTGCCTAAAGGGCATGACGGAGGTGTGGCAGGGGATGCAGCATTTGTTCCCTCTTCAGGGAACCGAGGTTACAGTCGTAACTGAACGTTCCCTTTCAAGGGAACTCTCGTTGCGTCGATTTTGACGCTTGGGGAATGTTAATATAACACCACCATAGCGACGAGTGCCTGTCCTGTGTAAAATATAAAGAGCAGCACTAGAATGAGAGCACTTGGGAACCTGGGGTAGAGTCCAGGTCCAAAGAATAAAATCTGATGAATGTGTGCGGTGAGGACCAACATGCCGCATCACAAACCTCTTGGAGGGCAACTCCTGATATAAGGGCCTTAGAGGCCGCCATACTCCTGGTCAAGTGGGACCGGACAGCCATAGGAGAAGGTTGACCGGCCGACTCATAAGCAAGTGAGATGGCCTCGACCACCCACCTGCTCATCCTTTGCTTAAATGCAGGGGACCCCTTGTTAGGAGGTCCAAAACATACAAACAACTTTTCATTTTTACGCCACAGGGCAGATACGGAAGGATGGATATGTGGAAGTATGCGTCCTTGAGATCTATCGTGACAAACCAGTCCTCGGATCTGATCTGTGGCACGATTTGTCTCAAAGTAACATCTTGAACTTGAATCATTCCAACTAGCCGGGGTTTTTACAGACATTTTCAATCTATCCCTCTCTCTGTCTGTGATTCCCTCATGCTTCAAAAAATCCACCATTGTGCCCATACCGAAGAAAAATAAAATCACTTGCTTGAACGACTGGAGGCCCGTTGCTCTGACACCCATCTTCAGCAAGTGTTTTGAGAAACTCATCAGAGAATATATCTGTTCTGTGCTGCCTGCTTCACTGGATCCGCTACAATTTGCATATCGCAGTAACCGTTCCACAGACGATGCTATTGCCTTCACCCTGCACACTGCTCTCTCCCACCTGGAAAATAAGAACACCTATGTGAGAATGCTGTTCGTGGACTATAGCTCAGCATTTAACACCATAGTGCCTGCCACACTGGTTGCGAAGCTCCAGACTGATCAGGCAGAAGTCAGGTGGTCAGAATGGGCAACAATACCTCATCTCCCCTGATCCTCAACACTGGTGCTCCTCAGGGCTGCGTTCCTCAGCCCACTCCTGTACTCCCTGTACACACATGACTGTACAGCCACACACAGCTCCAACGTCATCGTCAAATTTGCTGATACGGGCAGGGATGAACACACATTCTAAAAGCTTTTTGTTGCTTGCTCGCCATTTCTGAGTAATTAAATACTGACAGACAACTCCAAATAAGACTAGGACAGTTTCACACAGAGCGCTTGTGAAGAACTAGTGACAGCTTTGTTTGGGCAGGCTTTATAGCTTCCTGGTTCGTGATGTCACCCATTCTGACATCCCATTACACCTTGGATTGATTTCATATGTGCTTCAAGACATATCACGCAAAGCATTCCCCAAGCATCAAAATCGACGCAACGAGAGTTCCTTTGAAAGGGAACTCAGAAATCTGCTGAAGCTGGTTGCCTTAAATTTTTAAGTTTGCTCAAATTTTTTTTTACAGTGTATGCAATAGTTTGGCATGGTATCTTTAAGTAAAATTAAAGTCACTATTCTCTAACCAGATTTGTTTAACCAAAACTAACTGTTTTCTCTTGGAATTTTTTTTTTTTGTAATTTATTTATGTGATGGCAAAGCTGATTTTTCAGCAGTCATTACTTCTTCAGTGTCATGTGATCCTTCAGAAATCATTATAATATCATGAATGGGTTTATTTTTTATTTTATTTTTGGTGATACTTCTGTGATGTTCAAAAGCACAACATTTTAAATAGAGATCATTTGTAACATTACAAATGTATTTACTGTCACTCTTGATCAATTCAATGCATCATTGCTAAATAAAATGATTAATTTATTTTAAAAATATATTTTTTTTTATAATTTAAAGCAGTCCAGAAGCACAGGAGACATAGACCTTTGCAGCATCTGTTACATTCTCTTCTCATTCCAAGGGTTAAACCTCAAAGAAAAGGTGTTTCATTTGAAACAATACCTAAATCATTGTTATCCTCTTCATAGAGGCCTGGTAGGTACTCTCTAATGTCAGTAAGTGTCTGTTAATCATAAGCCCTGGGGTTATCAGTAATGGAGTGTATGATTGAAGTAAGCTGTCCAGCAGGAGCTAATGCATTCAGAAGCTCAACGTGATGTCATCAACATGAAGGGCAGGAAATAATTAAGCTATAATGAAAGCCTCTGCCTCTCAATCAGAACAAGCAATCAGATTTATGTCAACACATGTCCACCTGTTTATGTATGTAATTATCTATTTTGTAACCATCGGACAAATTTACTTGCACAGGACTGCTTCGCTCGAATCAAAAGGTCTAGTATGCAAAACTAATGAATGGATGTTTTAACAGCGCTTGAGGAAATGAAGACATGAGAGGACTTAACGTAGGCCTAATAGAGCAAGCCTCTAGGGCTTTATGCCCTCTAGCTTAAATCAATCAATTAATCAATGTTGTTTTCTGTCCTGTTGATGTGTATGATACAAAACTAATCACAAAGGAAGGCTGTCAATTACAAGATTGTTCTCTTCACCCACTGTACTGTAATGACAATCCTGAAATACATTTTCACTCACTTATAGTAACAGGAGAGATTATTTTTGACAACATGTCACCAAAAAGTACGTATAAAAGCTTGCATTTGCTCCAATTTGCACAACAGGAAAATGTAAAAGATAAGAAAATTGTGTTTTATTTCATTTTAATTGGTTGGACGCATTTCAAAATGGTTTCAACTGGCCTGAATCTATTGTAGCTCTTAGATTGTGTTTCACAAGTGCAATTGCTAGAAGAGCATCAGTAAATGTTGTAGTGTGCACTTGGCTTTGCTGAACACTGAGAATTTGCCAATGGTCCCTTCGATTATTTTCAGAACCAAAGATTACTGAAATGTTGAGTAAATGTTGAATTTCTGAGAGCACTTCACACATTCAAATCTCTAGACACCATTTGACCCACAAATAGTCACACTTTAGGGGTTACAAAGGTAGAAAATGAATTTAAAAAAGGGAAAACAAGCACACTAGAAATGTTAGACCTTGCATCAATGTCAGGACAGAAATCTGGTTGTACTCTGACAGAGAAAGAGTAGGTCTGTATATTTTTGGTATGAATATGAATGGAGTTAGTCGTCCATGCTTTGCTAATGAGACACAGAGAGCAGCCAGAAGACAGAACTAATGAATGATCTGCTGACATTTATGGATAATAACCTTATGGTGCATATCAGTCTTTATGAATATACATGGGTACATGTACATGAACAGAGCACCACCAGACTGCTAGATCAAATGAAAGAACACAAATATATACATCAGCTTAATACCCCACTGGGCTCTATGAACAATGTCAAGTGTGCATCGCAAAGTACTTATTCAAAGAGAACCAAGACCAGACTGCATTGCAATGCATAATTTTCCTAATCATTGGGTGTTTTTGTTCTTGTTTTTCAGTACAAAATATCTAAACAGCAGCGACTTTTATTATTCTTGTTGGTCAATAATGCTATCCAGTGGTCATGTGTCATGGTCAATGCTGTTGACTGCCCTTTCAGGTAACTAAAACCAATCAGTATTTTTTTTTCTTCTTCTACTATACTACTTTATTTGTTTGTTTGTTTGTTTGTTTGTTTAATTATTTATTAATTATTCTATTTATTTATCTATCAATTTTTTTGTTTAAGTTTGAAAAGCAAATTTATTTTGTTTCAAAGATGTTAGACATTAATACTGGAAAGAAAGACTATACTAGACAAAAATTTTGCAGTGTCAATATTTTCTGACCTATTTTAAAATAACGTTTACATTACATTACATTAACATTATTAAAGTTTGATTAAAAGCGTGAAAAGTAAAAAAAAAATCAAAGATGTCAGACATCCTGTATCAATACTGAAAAGAAAGACTACAGGCTACTATACAACATTTTTGCAGTGCAATATTTTCTGACCTATTTTAAAATGACATTTACAATGAAATTTTTCACTATTGAAGTTTGTTTAAAAGTTTGAAAAGTACATTTATTTGGTTTCAAGGATATTTAGATATATCAGCATGGAAAAGAAGATTTATACAATATAAGATTTTTGCAGTGCAGTTTTCTTCAGTGTATTCTGACCTATTTTAAAATGACATTTACAATTCAATTCCTCACTATTGAAGTGTTAAATGGTCATTTCACATTCCAGGCCCAAAGGGTTCTATCACACCGCAATAATAATTCATTGGGTCATTAGTTGCAGGAGCCCCTCAATCACAGCTTTACCGCAGCTGTCGTCATGTCCAGCCGCTCTGGACCATCTTTGCTTTAGGTCTAGGGTCCTGTGGAGGCTAATGGAAGCGCGCGGCTATTTCCCGCAGGTTTTCTAGAGGTTGTCCTCATTCCTGGGCATCCAGTCACCCCCCGCTATCAGGAATACAACAGCTCATTAGCGTCTGCCTGCTTTTAATGAAGAAATCTGCATGCGCTAATTAGATCTGATTGTGTCTATGCGGTGCAGTCGTAGGCTGACTGATGGTATGGGGAAATTGCCTGTAATATAGACTGTCTGACTCGCAATCATGTTTATGATTATAAAACACATGTCGTCTCCTCCACAAGGCCAGATACTGGCAGCGTATTGTAACTGTGCTTACATTGGTTTGTAATAAGCTAGCAGGTGATTTTATTCCGGTCACTCTTAGCGGCTACACAGATTGCATTTTAAAACCAATAAGGTCTGATGAAATTGCATTTGGTCATGACTGCCATATGCGGGTTATTACTTTCACTCTCGTGCATAAAATTTCTATGAGATACATATTCGAGATAAAGTTTGATCGCGTACTGGTGTGGTAACCTGGTGTAAGGGGTTGCTGGTACGGTTTATGAGTATGGGAGATGGGCTTCTCCTGCGCCTGGTAATTGCTTGGCTGACTCTGTCATTTCCTCTTTCTAAGCGACACAGTCGATAAATCAAATAAATGAGGCCTTTGGCGAGGTTAGATGTGTTGCACAGTGCAGAGTTCAGCCTTTTCTATTGTCTGAGATTTCTAACAAACACCCTGCCATTGATCTTTTCACAGTACATCAATAACGGAGAAAGGGGAAGAAGCAGTTGTGTTTATACTGCACAGAAAAGTATACGAAAAATCCTTTGTTTCTTTACTGTAAGTGCACTGCAGTTAAGCTGCTTCTAAAGGTTGTTCTGGAAGAGTTAAAGCTTTTTGTGAAGGTTGGGCATAGCATGTGATAACAGTGTGATACAATTCTTCTAAAAAGAAGATGTAACTGATTAAAAGATATGTTTTTTGTCTCATGTTCATGGTTTTCAGCAGAGCACTGGCTGTTAGTTCCACTACATTTCATGAAAATAGAGATTTCTGAGGTAAATGGAACATGAGACTGTTAAAGTATGCAGAGCATACGTAACTGCAAAATCCCACATGTCCAAACACTTGGTTGGAACAGAAATTTATAGGGTATTTCCAATCACACATACTTTAGCAGTGTCTTGAAATTCCAAATTGAGATGCCATATCTTTGTCTCTCATATAAACACTTTTTTTAAACAGGACCACTCGCTCAACCAATGCAAATAAGATCTGAATCGGGATTTACAATCTATAAAGGTACAGTAATATAGCTAATACTTTTAACTTTTGCATTTTGTGATTCATGTAACATGAGTATCATAATCACAACCAGTAATATTTTTAAATATCAGATACACTAGATCTGTGCCACTGAACATAGTCTCTCGGCTCCAGTATATACATGCATTTGGGCATACAATTATCCATAAGAGCTGTAATCTTTACTGTCAGTCGCCCTCGGCACCTAATCACTTGTGAAACATGTTGTCCATCCCTGAGGCTTTCAGCCTTGAGCAACTCACCCCTCAATTCCACTGGACAGCTTGATTGCTGCTTCATTATACTGATGCCCCATTCAAGCCGTGAAAGGCCAGTACAACCTAATCCATATGAAGGGCCAATTTATGTATCCAGTTCTATGTGGATGCATGTAGTTTTTTGTGCATGTGTTTTATAAATCAAAGATAATATTCAGCATTTGATGGTTAATCAAACTGTGTTACAGACCCACTGGTGGAAAAACATGTGTGTGTGTGTGTGTGTGTGTGTGTGTGTATGTGTGTGTGTGTGTGTGTGTGTGTGTGTGTGTGTGTGTGTGTGTGTGTGTGTGTGTGTGTGTGTGTGTGTGTGTGTGTGTGTGTGTGTGTGTGTGCGTGCGTGTGTGTGCGTGCGTGTGTGCGTGTGTGCAGTCAGTCATGGCCAAAAATATCGGCACCCTTGGTAAATATGTTCAAAGAAGGCTGTGAAAATGAATCTACATTGTTAATCCTTTTGATCTTTTATTAAAAAAAATCACAAAAATCTAACCTTTCATTGGATAATAAAAATTCAATAATTTAATTGGATTAAAATGGGAGGAAATATCATTATGAAATAAATGTTTTTCTCTACTACATTTTGGCCACAATTAACAGCACCCTTTTATTCAATACTTTTTGAAACCTCCATTTGCCAGTTTAACAGCTCTAAATGTTCTCCTATAATGCCTGATGAGGTTCAAGAGATCAGAGACCATTCCTTCATCCAGAATCACTCCAGATCCTTTAGATTCCCAGCTCTGTGGTGGTTCTTCTTCTCTTCAGTTCACCTTACTCATTTTCTACAGGGTTCAGGTCAGAGGACTGGAAAGACCATAGCAGAGGCTTGGTTTTGTGCTCAGTGACCCATTTTTGAGGTTTGTGTTTGGATTATTGAACGGTTGGAATATCCAAACATGGCCCATTATAAGATTTCTAAAAGAGTCCATGATGCCATGTGTCTAAACAAGATGTCCAGACCTCCAGCAGAAATATAGGCCCACAACATCAAAAATACAGCAGTATATTTCATTGTACACATGGGGAACTTTTTATCCCTGTGTTCACCAAACCTATCTTGAGTGTTTGCTGCTAAAAATCTTTTTTTTCGTTTCATCTGACCATAGAAGCCAGTCCCATTTGAAGTTCCAGTCATGTCTGATAACTGAATATGTTGGAGTTTGTTGGATGAGCTAGGATAATTTTTCTTGAAACCTCCCAAATAACATGTGGTGATGTAGGTTCTGTTTGACAGTTTTTTTAAGGTTTTTCTGACCCCGAGACTCAAATATTTTCTGCTGTTCTCTAGCTGTGGTCCTTGGAAAGTCTTCAGCCACTCAAACTCTCCTTCTCACCGTGCATTAGGACGATATAGACACACATCCTCTTCCAGGCAGTTTCGTAACATTTTATGTTGATTGGAAATTCTTAATTATTGCTCTGATGGTGGAAATGGGAATTTTCACTGCTCTAGCTCTTTTCTTAAACCCACTTCACTAATTTGTGAAGCTCAATTATCTTTTGCTGCACATCAGAAATATATTCTTTGGTTTTTCTCATTGTGATGGATGATTAAGGGAATTTGGGCATTGTTTTCCTTGTTGTATATATTTCTGTGAAACAGGAAGCCATGGTTGGATAATTTCATGTTCATAATCACCCTGGAGTGCTCAAAATTGTGAATATGAATGGGAATATACTTCAGATATATTTTACTCATAATAATTTCTAGGGGTGCCAATAATTGTGTCCAACGTGTATTTGAGAAAAACAATTATTTAATAATGATATTTCCCCTCATTTTAAATTCTTATTATTCAATGAAACTTTAGATTTTTGAGATTTCTTTTTATAAAAGATCAAAAGGATTAACAATGCAGATTAATTTTCACATTGGTCATTGGTGTTTGGTGATGAATTTTTGGCTCACGGTCTGCATTTAAAGTCACACCAGAGGTGTTCAGCTGGGATTAGGACTTGGCTTTCTGCAGACCAGTCAAGTTCTTCCACACTGACTGAATCATCATTTCTCTTTTATCCTTGTCTTATACACAGAGGACACTGTCATGTTAGAATAGAAAAGAGTCCTGTCCAAACTGTTGCTATAAAATTAGAAGCACACAATTCCCTAGAATATCATTATATGCTTAAACATTAATATTTGTACTCATGGAAATTACTAAAGTAGTCAAACGATCCAATACTTTTGGCAATATAATGTATGTGTGTGTGTGTGTGTGTGTGTGTGTGTGTGTGTGTGTGTGTGTGTGTGTGTGTGTGTGTGTGTGTGTGTGTGTGTGTGTGTGTGTGTGTGTGTGTGACCCTCTCTGTGAAAACCCAGCTAAAGTCATTTTTTTATGATTTGCTGTTTTCTACAAAAAATCATCCTTCATATGGTAAAGAACATTCTGTGAAAATGTAACCTTTATGTATTTAATATTGACCGAGTAAGGTCATGTCATAGATTGAAATTATAGTGAAATTAATGGTAGAAATCAAACTTTGATGCTTGTTATCTCATAATTAGATTTTGAGACTTTAGCCTGGATTTCACAGAGAGGGTCATATATATATATATATATATATATATATAAAATAAAAAAAAAATTCTGTGAATTATACTTTTATGATTTTTGTATTATTTTGTTGTTTGTTTAACAACATGCTATACTCTATGCTAAACTGTTTAAATTAATTGAGAGTTGGGTCTTGTGCACTTTGCCTGAAGATAGCTAAATAAATGATAGATAATGTTAATAAGTGTTGACTGTGTAGATTGTTCAAGTCAGTCACGGGATCCCAAAGGATTTGAAATAGAGCTGTTAAAGATCTTCGACAGGCAGGTTTGTAGGATGGCATTTTTTAAAGCATCTCAAAAAAAGTCTTTGTTCATCAAAAGACACTCATGTAAACTGAGAATCAAACACCTTTAGCCCATTTGCTAAAATGCTTTCACTTTAGGTGTTTTTGCAAACAGTCACAGACAAAGTGTGTCCCTCTAAAACAGGCCTAACCACAGACAGGTGACTAGTGACATCTGAAAGGTGCTTATGATCCCGTCTGAGGTTATCACTGTTATTCCACTGCGTTCAGTGAGATCCTATCACATGATGTTGCACTGCACTTTATATATCCGCCCCCATCAATTATGCTTTCAAATGCAATCATACTCTCAGCCCAAATCATTGCTTTGAATGTCTTCTCATGGCTAGCAAAATGCACATGGACATTGAAAGATCTCTCATATAGGTGGTAATCATAGCTTCCAGTCTATTTGTGAAATGTGGTCTTGTTTAGAAAGTGGACACTCATCTTAGGTAGTTGTTCAGTTCCAGGGACACGTGAGCATTTCGGCCAGAAATCTGTCAAATCTGTATATCAATCAGAGGAAAACATTAGAGGCCATTACTGGTACATTACCAAAATCTTGTTGAGACCATAATGGTCTTATGATTACATTGTAAGCCTCATTTTAACCTTAGTTTTTGTTCAGTTGAAAACCCCTTTATGATTACATCAGGGAACTTATTATCAAAAAAAATTGAAAATCATATTTAAGCGAATTTAGTTTTTCAGCAATTTGCATCTTTGCATAAACCCTAGGTTGCATTATTTCTTAAAATGTGAATTCTACTAATTCAGTCATTGTTAAATTCCATTCTCACTGTTAAAGTGCATTATAGTACAAAATTCTGTGGTCCTTACCAAGAAAATATGATCATATTACTTCATTCTTACAGTCTCTGCAGTGGCTACCTATTAAGTTCCGTATCAGTTACAAAATATTATTACTTGCCTATAAGGCCCTAAATGATTTAGCTCCTGCGTACCTAACTAGTCTTCTATCACGCTACAATCCAACCCGCTCCCTAAGGTCACAAAACTCTGGACTCTTGGTAGTACCTAGGATAGCAAAGTCCACTAAAGGAGGTAGAACTTTTTCATATTTGGCTCCCAAACTCTGGAATAGCCTTCCTGATAACGTTCAGGGATCAGACACACTCTCTCTGTTTAAATCTAGATTAAAGATCCATCTCTTTAGCCAAGCATTCATATAATGCATCTCACAATCTTGTACTGCAGTTATATCTGATCAAACGCACATTATTATGCTTTAGCTTGGGTTGAACAGATAATTTCATTCAGGGTTGTTCCTGGATGGAACAATAGCTACGCTAATTGTCTTTATTTGTTTCTCTGTTTCTGCCATTAACATCCCGTGGTAACTAGGAATTACACAAGCTTCAGTCTGGATCCAACCCTTAAATGATCTGAGATGACCAAACACCTGAGAAGAGATGATGACAACCCCTCGGATGAACCTCAGAGGAAGCCAACCATCAGACAATATACTGAATTAACCAAATTTTGTCATAAGTAAATTATATGAGTTTCTACAATATAAATCTATTTTAGAAACTTAATTTCCTGTGAAGTTGCTTTGCAACGATTGCATTGTAAAATGCGCTATACAAATAATCTTGAATTGAATTGAATTATAAACCCAGCCAGATTCACAGAATCTTCTTAGAAAAAAAAGTTAGACATTTTTCAAGATTCATTTTTTAAGATTGTAAGAATGTTTCTAGTGATTTTTGTTTTCTAAAAATAGATAACTGTTCTGAAATACAACACATTCAATGATGACAAATCTGATATGTGTCAATTTATTAAGCAGAAAGTTGCACTATGCAAACAAATGTAAACTTATGCCAAAAGAGTGGTATGACAAGAGTTTTAACTACATTCACTGTTGTAGGATATTTTACTTGCTGGAAAACATGTCGTTAATTTGACATGGAGGAAAATAAAATAAAAATGTCAGTAGGCAATAGCTGGAGGTTCTCATTGAGGAAGTTTTATAAAAGGTTATACAATTTTAATATAATAATAGTTAATATAATTGTGTAATGATTCCTATTTAAAACAACCTATTAAACATCTTAGCATCTTTTTCTTAGTTATTTTTTTATATTAAAAAAAAAAATCTTAAGTTAAAAAAAACTGTTTTTGGAAATACAAAATAAAAAAATTAAATATAGCAGTTTTGGCCCCTAAATTCCAGCATAAAGTAAAACCTTTACATCTTTACACCTTTCTGTACATCATATTTGCCAATCAGAACCCTTACTAGATGTCAAAGGTTTAGACGCCTTCCTGCTCATCAGAAGCAACAAGAAACATCTGCTCCACCACCACAGTGGGCATAGATGCCTTTGGGTACCAAATCTTCCATTTTATTTCAGTCTTTGTGAGTGACACAGTTTTGGCACAGCCTCCTCTCTGGCTGCTGTGGGCCGTATGGTGGAGGCTGGGTCAGGGATGGGGCGGTCAGTCGTGACAGGCCCACCTGCTCTTGTCTGGGCTGGATGGACGGCACCAGCTGTTTCTGAATGTAGCGAGTCTGGGCAGCTGCCTCGATGAAAACGCAGAGCACATCTCCAGCCGCTCCTGCTGACATTATGCAATTATGCACACTCACTAAAAGAGAGGAAGAGAAGAAGCAAGGGGTCGTGGGAGAGACGAGGAGAAACAAGGGGTTGTGGTTCACTTGTGGTCACTCCGACCTCGATCATTAACTAATGTTAAGAGTCGTAATCGTATAATCAGAGCTGACCTACCAGCTCTTTCACATTTTTGTCTACCCATGTCTTAAATACAGCATTGCTTTTTATTGGCAGAGACACATTGTTGTGTCTCTTCATTCAAAAAGTTTTTTATACAATTTGTGTAGAAAGTCTAATTTCAAACCCACAGGAAATGCTTTTTCCTTCAAATCTGAGAGTTTGAAATAACATTGATTCTCTCTCTCTCTTTCTAGACTCTGGAACAGTCAATCAATACTGGGACAGACTAGAACTTGGTGATATTAGCGGTGAGAGCCATCTTTAAAACAAATCTTATTTGAGTGCTAATGGTTTATAAGGCCTTTTAGCTTAATAGATTTTTAGTCTTTTCCATTTATATTTAAATCATAGCATATTTCCCTATGGCTCAATTCAAGTGCATGTTAATGTGTAGAATGAGGATGTAAATTGACACCACCAGAATCTCAGCAGTAGGGATATTCATCTGATATACACACAAACACAATTTGGTCCAGTTCCCTTTTGAAAGACTGGGCATGGAGTAAGAACCTGACTAATACGCTGCCCTGTGTACTCGTAAATTACTTCCTGTCCTAAATAGGTTAATGTAAGTTTAACACAAAAGCAAGAAGTGGTTACAAAGATTACACAGAAACTGGCTTTTGAAATCTTAATTTACACATAACTATGGATGATCATCAGAACCCAGAATAGTGTTTTCTGCTCTTGCTGTTTAGATCATTTCTATCTGAAGGCATGATTGAGATCTTAAGCGACTAGTCTAGATCAGCTTCATAACATAGATGTTACATTTGTCCAAGGGCAGGTTACGAGGTAATCAGAAGGTGCATCCAAAAAAGGCATACTGTCTGAGTGGGTAATACATTTGTGACCCTAGGCCAGTGGTTTTCAATCCTGTTCCTTCCCCACTGATCTGCACATTTTGCATGTCTCCCTAATCTGACACACTAATTTGAGTTCATGGAGCCCTTTCTTAATGAGCTGATGATCTGAATCAGGTGTGTAAATTAGGGAGACATGCAAAATGTGCAGAGCTGTGGGTCCCCAGGAACAAGTTTGAAAACCACTGCCCTAGACCACAAAATCAGTCATAAGGGTAAATGTTTTGAAATTTGAAAGCTGAATAAATAAGCTTTCCACTGATGTATGGTTTGAATATTTGGCTGAGATACAACTCTTTGAAAATCTGGAATCCGAGTGTGAACAAATCAAAATAGGAAATCGGCTTTAAAGTTGTCCAAATTAAGTTCTCAGCAATGCATATTACTAATAAAAAAAAAGTTTTGATATATTTACAGTAGGAAATTTACAAAAATATCTTCTTGGAACATGAGCTTTACTTAATATCCTAATATTTTTTGACATAAAAGAAAGATCGATAATTTTGACCCATACAATGTATTTTTGGGCTATTGCTACAAATACACCCATTCTACTTATGACTGGTTTTGTGGTCTAGGTTCACATATGAATTTCAACTTACTTCATGACTGTTAAAGAAGTATGTTCTATGTAGTATGAATGAAATTCAGATGTACAATTCACCATATTGTCATTATCACTTGACCTATCAGCATCAATTGCATTGCTTCATTGCCATTCATAAATCCTCTCCTAAATCCTCTAGTAAAGTGTCCATCAAATGCACACTTCAGAATCCGGATGGAAGTAGAAGGTCATCCGGGTACTTTTCGTCTACTGTTTTTTGAATACTATGAATACACACATGCTACTCTTTTGGTTTATTGTTTTAAAGTAGGGAAGAATTTGATTTCGGACACAGCGAGAATGTGTAAGTCTCAGCTGTCACATTTCTGTCATTCAAAACGTTTCACTAACAACCGTATGGCATATTAGCAAACCTACAAGTAAAACTAATACTTACTAGGATATTTTCATCAAAAACTTTGACTAATAAACTATGTAAAAATAAACACTTCCGAGGGGAATTGACTGGTCCTAATTTTAGTATTGTCTGTTGTTTTGAAGATTTTACGCTGAATAAAACATCTGTACTTGTCATAAAAAATCAGCTTTTATTTGTCATAGAGGAATTGTTTAGTTTTTTTGCACATCTCGAGTTGGCTGTAGCCATTTGTTGTGACTTGAAGTGTTGGGTGACTTTGAGGAATTTTGATTTATGACATCGATTTGTTCTCCTATAGTGATGCATGACATTGCCGTGCACTTCTCTCAAGTAAACAGAGGGTGTGGGTTTAAGCTAATGGCTGGCCTGAGCTGCTCTTATATTGTGCTTAATCAAACTGGACACTTCCTGCACATTTTCTTAAGGGTACCTTGAAAATCTAGGGGCATTACAGCAGAAAAATATTTAGTTTTGTGCATTCTTTAGGTTATTTAGGTACTACTTAAGAAAAAGGAAGAGACTCATATTAAAGGAACACAATCAAATGTCAACTCCCACACCGCCAACTGGAAATGTCCCTTTTTTTCCCCTCTTATGACTGTGTCAATGGAGTGGCAGACCGATACTATCTAATGAAAAACATCCTTCCCTTTTTTCATACCGTGTCTGTTATTGACCCTGTCTGTACAAGAGTCAGTGTGTTTAGTTTAACCCTCACAAATTGCTAAGTGAACTATCTGACAATGGTTAATTTAGTAATAGCAGAACAGCTAACCATGTGTCAGGTTTTTCACCTATAATGAGAATTGCAGCAATACATTTGAGAAGAATAACAAAAAATGTGTTTAAGCTTTTAATCCAAAATAGTTTTTCTTAGACAATAATTATTAGGCCTGGAGATGAGTGTGGCTAGAGGTTTTTCCCTCCAGTGTCACACATAAATTAGCTTTGTTCTCTGCAGGTGTCTGATGAACTATTTAAAGGACAAACCTTTTCTGATTTCTTGCTTCTGTCTTTCTTTAAGCCCAGAAAACCTTGAGCACATACTATCTCATGTTACCACAGTGACCAGACTTATGGATGAGTTGGTTTCCATGGTAATGGAGCAGAAGACTGACAGCTGGTTACTGTAGGTAAAGTCTGAAATGATCATTCACCTGGGAGAGAATTAGCAGAAGTTACTTAGAAATGTAGCAACTTTAAACAAGACAGCTGTTATTTTACTGTGTGTGTGTGGTGGGGGGGGGTATTACACACAAAACAGACTTCCAGGTCATTAGAGAAAATTTGTGTTTTCACATTTGGATTTGAAGGCCATTCCTCTCATCTTGCTCTTTATATCAGTTGTATTGAGCATTATTCTTGGTTACATAGAAGTAAGGCATAGTTCCAATAGAATCGGCCAGTTCTCAATGAATTTTTTATTTTTTTTTGGCAGCACATTCATGCAACATACCTCTCATGTCATCTCATAACAAAGGCTCTGTTGACTTGGGATGTGAACAGAGTGTGCCGATAAAGGAATGTACATAGATAGCCAGCAAGGAAGTGCCCACAGAATTCTACAGCGAGTCCATTCTAACAATTGTCATTCCAAAAGTTTGAAGCACAGAATTCCATTTGTCTCGTGACATCTGAATGATGATTAGACATCTGAATGATGACATCTGAATGATGATTAGACAGTATCAAGGAGCCTACTAGCCAAAAAAATATTCCTGGCAACAGTTATTCATCTCCACCTCCAGACTGCACTGTTGATAAAAGCAGCACGGATTCAGGGATTTGCCAAATTCTGACCCTACCATCTTACACTGTAAAAAAAAGTCAGTAAAAATACAGCGCATTAAACCATAATAATTTGAAGGAATTTTCCGTATTTGGTTTTTACATGTGTTTTTCCGTATTATTTTCATTACGCTTTGCATTGTGGGAACAAGAAGCTCAGTCGATTTTCGGCGCGAAAACAGTGCAGGATCAGACGCCATTATTCACGGAGATAGTCTCGGTAAAAATTTCATTTTAAAGTCGGGTTTCGGGTTTGAGGAACCGTTCTTACACTTCCGTGGTAAATTATATTTTGTTAAATGTAACAAACTGTAACGTTAACCTAGTTGCTGTCTTCCTTGTTTGGCAAATGAATGTCGGAGCCAAAAAAAAATTCTTATTGTATTTTATTCAGTTGACTTTGTTATTGAAGTTGTTTGTGTAGGAAAGATTTAATCAATGTTTGGAGTGGCTTTCTGAATTTATAATGTGTTGTTTATAATTTCTTATTTGTTTATTGTTATTGGTGATTCCAGATTGCTGTCATTCAAGAAGTTATCATTTCCTCCCCATTGTGGCTGAGCTACACATTCTCTTCGTTTTATTTTAAACATAAAACATCCAGAGGAGATGGGACCTACGCTGGAATTCATACAAATGTAAGGAACATAATAATGAAACTGTGTATAAAGCGTGTTGTATTGCTGTTTAGTTGAAAATAATCAAAGGGTTAGTTCACTCAAAAATGTAGTCTTTTAGTCATTATTTACTCACCCTCATGTCGTTACAAACCCATAAGACCTTCGTTCATCTTTGCAACACAAATTACAATATTTTTGAGCTTTCTGACCCTCCATAGACAGCAAGGGTCCTTACCAGATCAAGGCACAGAAAAGTAGTATAAGAACATCGTTAAAACAGTCCATCTGCCATCAGTGGTTCAATCTGAACTTTATGAAGTGACAGGAATACGTTTTGTACGCAAAGAAAATAAAAATAACTTTAGTCAACAAGTCATTATTTAACAAAAACAGTGTATCCGGCTGACACAGAACAACGTACGCAGTTTGTGTTCAGCGGATATTCTCCAAAATGGCGCTACTGTGACACAGATGCGACGAATTGTAGAATAAAGTCATTATTTTTATTTTCTTTGCGTACAAAAAGTATTCTTGTCACTTCATAAAGTTCAGATTGAACCACTGATGGCAAAAGTATTTTTTTTACAATGCTTTTCATACTTTTCTGGGACAAAATATTTAAAATTGTGTCCCGAAGACGAACTAAGCTTTTATGGGTTAGGAATGACATGGGGGTAAGGGATTAATGACACAATTTTCATTTTGGGGTGGAGTAACCCTTTAAGTATATCATAAAATATTGTTGACAAGATCACATGACAGATACAGTTGGAGACCACTGGAAATGCAAGTTTAGCATTTTATAATCAATGCTTGAACTGGAATTGATAATTCAATCTCAACCTGTTCTGCACGTTACTCTGTACTTCATTTTCATACATTCATTTAATTTCTTGTCATTTCCAGTCTTCCTGTGAAGAAATCCTGAACGAGGGTCAAAGGTTCAGATGAAGGGAACCTACGCTTCCAAGACTCATGTATGAACAACTTCGAGAATCCATGTACAATTTGAGTTTTTTTTTTTTTTTTATCTCAACATGGAACTTGGACTGAACATGCAGCAAAATAATAAAAAAGTAGTTTCCCCAAGCTGGCACATGGCAAGAGATACTAAAAGCAAACAAACACTTTGAGCCCCGCTCTTAATTTAGATTTTATAGTTCTCTTAGTTTCACATTGAAACAATCTTTGTTCTTTATTTTCAAATGCTGTACAATAAAGTTATTTTTTGCAGTACCATGTCAGTTGTAGATGACAGAATTCACATTTTTGGGTGAACTGTCCTTTTAAATAACATTTCACTTGACTATTGACTATAAGTCTGTAGCAATTGTTATTAATGACAGCCCTGTCTTTGTATACTTTTTTCCCATGTATCTGAAAATGTTTTGAATCTTTTTTTATCTGTTTCACAGATTATCTTTGTGACCACTATTTGGTGCAACACCAATATTGTACCTGCATGTTTTCTTTTTTCTGCCTGTTGCTGTTTAAAACTAAAAAGTTTTCCACAATACAAGCATTTTCAATGGTGCTTTACACATTGTTAAATTAACTGATGTCATAATATTTTTGTCTTCACCTGTTGAAGGCAAATAAAAGCTACTGAACACACTTTTAAGAATGTTTACATGAGGTAAAAATAAACCATGTTAAATTTGTATATATTGTGCTGGATTTATTTGCTGCTAAAGATAGGCCTATGCTATTCATTTTTTTGAAAATACTGCATAACGGATTGTCCGTTTATGGTACAGAAGAAAATGTAAATCTACAGAATTTTCCGTTTTAATGTTAAAGGAAATGTCCGTAAATTTAACAGAAAATGACCTGGTAATTTTCTGCCAGAAAATTCTCAGTTTCTTTACGGATTTTATTTTTTTACAGTGTAGATAATGCGTCATATTCCGACATTTGGTTAAACATGCAAACGATTAATATATTGAGTCACATGATTCACTTTGGCTGGGGATGTTTATGAGCATGTATATTTTGAGAATACACAACCACTAGAAAGCCTGCGTGCACCAGTACTATAGATTATTGATTTGTCATTTTTGTAGAAAAAAATTAATTGAGCTTTACTATATACAACACATATATTAAGTTAATTTCAAACAAGTCTAAAAATAAGATGTCCATCTGAATGATTAATAGTCTCCTTCATTTTAAAATGTATAACAATACATGGCATCTTTGTAAATCTATAATTATTTCAATGAATTTGTGATTTAAGCATCACAAAGTATGTAAATACATAATATTTTAGACCAAATTTATAATACAACACTCACATTTTGCTGATCTATCTCCTTCCCTAAGGAGTCATTGCTTGGCAAAGGTTGAAGACTCCTGGTATGGATCCCATTACTATCATTGTGGTTCATTTTAACAATATCTGGGTTAAAGATTAAAGGTTGTTTTTTTATGATGCAAATAGGGCAGCAGAAACCAGTGGCGGCTGATGGTCTTTCAAAGAGGGGAAGCTCATTTTCGGCCTACATCATAAAAATTGTCCGTTTATTTATACTTCTTAAATTCTGCCTACGTTCCTTTTCAAGAAAATGCTCTGTGACCCTGTCGTACCAACTAGGCGTCTTTTCCAGATGACGCTAGCCTAGCCTACTGTATGTATGAATGAATGAATGAATGAATGAATGAATGAACAAACAAACAATCTAAAAAAAAGATATTAAACTCGATGGAGGAAATGTGGGAATTAGGTTAAACTGAAACAAGGAATGTGGTGTATAATAGGGTTGTCACGATACCATAAAAAATGTCTTACCATACTATACCAACTTAATTTATAATTCAATTCTACAAAATTAATCAAAATTTAATAAATAGATGTAAGTGAAAACAGACAATATTATTCTCTGAATACTTAATTAATGTGAATGAATGACTGGCTATTGTTATCCATCTGAAATGATCTAAACAAAACTCATCTTAGCACTGCACAGAAGCTGCATCAAGTGACATTTATTCATTTAGACTATATTTATAATTGCATGAATAATGTTATGAGATTAATGTTTTAAATACTAAATTCTGAATATAGAAATATGTTGGAAAATAATGTAATATGCCTACTTTTAGACGGGAAACTGGCAGCAGGTGGCAGAAGTTTGTGATTGAATCACTGAGTCATTCAAACGATTCTTTCAAAACGGCTGAATCCTTCAGGAGCGAATCAAATGACTGTTTTTATGAATGGCTTCGTGAATCAGTGATTCGCCCAAATCAACGCGGATTTGGATTCGAACACAAACGAAACAAAAACAGCACTCTTGCTCGTGTCAGGAGCATTTTTTGCTCGCATATCTTGAAATTTCCGAGTTAAGCAGCATGTATATTAAAACATAACATTATAAATGAATAATAAAAAAAATAATGATTGATAAGAACCAAGTGCAAAGCCGCTTTGGACTGAGCTTGAATAGCTTCAGCGTCAGCGACTCTTTATAGTACAAAATCGCTGTCAATCAAAAGGAGATACAGACCGTCAATCATCACGCAGAAGCCCAGCGTCCAGGCCAGCCCACTCCTCCATTCACCCCAGAGACGCTGAGCGTCCGTGGGCGGGACATAATCACAGCATTTATCCAATGACCGTCTAGTTTCGAGGCACTGAAAAAAACTGTTCAGAGCAGCCCCATTGAAGTCAATGGACGCTGGGCTTCAGCAGGGAAATACACTGACGCTACGGGAATGTATGAGAAGGAAATCGACCTGCTATATAGCTGATGATCTGAACGAACTGAACGAACTCGTAGTCGAGATGAACGTGATCTAACGCATTTTTTAGTCAATAAAATGTTAACACAATAGTACATATTTGACCATTAATTTTTTGACATTATAGGGGAAGCTGAGCTTCCCTTGCAGTCTTAAAGAAATCCCCACTGGCAGAAACAATGTATGATGTTATATTGTGTACACACATAAAGGTGCTTCAAACGGTTCTTCCAGCGATGCCATAGAAGAACCATTTTTGGTTCCACAAAGAGCCATTCAGTCAAAGCTTCTTTAAAGAACCATCTCTTCCTTACCTTTTTATAATCTGAAGAACATTCTTTCACCACAAAGAACCTTTTGTGAAACAGAAAGGTTTCTTCAGATGTTAAAGGTTCTTTATAGAACCATTTAGATAAAAGGTTCTTCTGTGGCATCGTGAAGCACCTTTATTTTTAAGAGTGTACCTTTGAAGAAATGGAGTATTAAGATTTAGAAGTAAGATTTATGGGAAAAGTCAGTGTCTGCACACTAATATAATAGCTCCAATTTTATTATTTTACAAATGCAACGTTTTGACCTCTCAGATCATCATCAGTCAAAATGATGAATACCTGATGAGGACCTGAGAGGTTAAACCATTTCATTTGTAAAATAGAAAATATAATTGCTTGAACATCTGTTCCCCACATTGATTGCATTGTTTCTTGTACCTGCACCCAACTTTAGCTGCATATGCATGTATTTATATACATTTACATTTATGCATTTAGCAGACGCTTTTATCCAAAGCAACTTACAGTGCATTCAGGTTATACACTTTTTTGTCAGTACATGTGTTCCCTGGGAATCGAACCCACAACCTTTGCGCTGCCAGCGCAATGCTCTAACCACTGAGCCACAGGAACAAATTATTTATATAATTTCATTATTTTGAAATTATTTTTTTAAACATTTGTTTAGTATTTTGCAGACAATTTATTACAAAGCAACCTATAATTCGTTCAGTTTCATCGGTAAGATTAGTTTCTGGGAATCCAGAAACTCTGGATGTTGCTAACATCATGCTTAACCAGAATAAAAGAGTCATATTAGATAAAGCCAATTCTCCAAGTTCAGTAATCAAAAGTGGCTTTCATATGAAAGCTTCTGTTTCCTCTCTGATGGGAATAAATGGACTCCCTGGCATGATGTATTTATGACCAACCTTCATGCAGCCAAGAAACACATCTCTAATTGGGGAAAAAATTAACACGATTAGAAAGTATGACAGGGATTTTTTAGGGTATAAAGCTCATTCATTGCTCAGTGGATTAATAAACATTGTATTATTGAAGTAAATACCATGAGACAGGAGCACACAGCTTGAGTGATCAGTGGCTCCTCGCCATCAGCACTGTGACACGTATTCAACAGGGACAAGTTACAGCTAAGTCATCGCCAACTGCTTAATGTTTGCCATGCATCTGTTGCTCTGTCATCTGCAAGTGTGGTCTTATGTCCTGACAGAACTTGAGTTCTGTGGTCTGTGGGGTCTTTTGCAATCTGCAAAAAAATTGATTTGATTACATTTATCAGACGCTTTTATCCAAAGCAACTTACAGTGCATTCAGGTTATACATTTTTTGTCAGTATGTGTGTTCCCTGGGAATTGAACCCACAACCTTTTGCACTGCTAACGCAATGCTCTACCACTGAGCCACAGGAACACTAGTATGCTGAATGCTTCACTAGAATGTGACAGAGAAAGCGTTTAATCTATTTTCAGTTTTATTTTCCAAGCTTTTTTAGACCACTTAGCCTGCATGTTGGCGTTTTTCTTTTTTAAGATTTTTTTAACTTGCTGCAGTGTTTTGGGCTTTGATGTGATTGATGTGAGTGAACAGAGCTCTTAACAAAGGGACAAAAAGCAATTCCAGATTTGATCCAGATTTGAACAGTTTTCACTGTGATTTCCAAACACACATGCTGGTAATATGGGCTATAAGCTCGCACTTGGTAATCTCCATCTGGTCATTTAAATCTGTTAGTGTGATACAGCGTGAAGCTGATTCATTATGAGACATCTGAGGTACATCTGAAGCCCAAAAAAACAAGCACAACAAACAAGTTCCATTCTGTTTCACTCTGACTCAAAAATGTAATTATCTAATAAAATTCTCACGCACTTTCTCTTTCACAATTCTCTGATGATCTTTCACTTTTACTTTTCTCTTCCTCTGAGGGTTGAATTCTCCTTTTGGAGACTCCAAAACATTACACATGGTGGATTGATAGACGAGTTGCCAGATCTCACTGAAAAAAAAACAAAACAAACAAGAACGTATAACTAAATAAGCAACCCAAGTTTATTGTGTTCTTGGGGAATCTTGCTACAAAAAATTACAAATAATTTCAGTTTCACTTGTATAAATGGCCATCTAAATGAATAAATAAATATCAATCTGTGGTAAGGGGTAGTTGGGAATGGCAGAAACGTGGACGGAAAGGGGCAAACTAATTACAAAAATTAATAATAACAATATATTAACATTAACAATAGCATTGCTTACTGTGGCTCAGACACTAGATGGATATTTTTGACAGTTCTTATTATGGTTAATCATAATGCATTGGGTTATGGAGGTGAAGTACTAGTGGCTCAATGTATGCAACTGTCAAAACTGCAATACTTTTCTGCAACAATAAGACACATGTAATCTGTGAACATGGCAACACATTCAGTGGCTCATTGCATTTCTTCCTTGATAATCACTAGGATTAGGATTACATATGCATTTGTTTGTGCATCTGCTCTGAAAAGTATTGGCAAGTTTTTTTTTTTCTTTATTATTATGCCTTATTATGATTAATTAAGTTCCATTTATTTTCTTCCTTTTTAAAAAAGGGAAAGGGAATCCCCCTGTGAAAATATTCAGCTGAATTTACCAAGATTACCAAGGTTATCCAGACACATTTCATAAGTAAGGTATACCAAACATCTTTTTATCTAATAATAAAAACTGCATTCAATTTAATTTAAATTTTAGAAACCACGTCATACAGTAAATGTCAACGCCAGTCTACTTCAGTGTGAACAATTACACTGAAAAATGTTATATTTACATGTGTGTGGTTGTTGAAAGATTCTTCAGCTTAACAAATACAACTGAACTACACACAACACAAAGGGCATGCTTGTTTATATGTCATGACATTGAAGAGTTCCATTCAGGAAGTGAAACGAGAAGTGAGAAAGCTGATAGCCACAGACATGAAGCCACGTGTACAAGTCAAAGACATTTATAGACAAAATTGGGTATTTCCCTTTGCACCTAGACATGAAGGTGAAAAGTTCCTCTCTGTCAACTTAAACAACAGCTTCAGCGGTTAGCATTCAACCCTTCAAGCATTTCTCTAGTCAATTCACCTACCACACACTTTGACTACACCGGCCTAAAAACGTCAGGAAAGTGAACCGAATACACACAGAGTTGGATACTACTCCCTTACTGTATGTTGTTTCCTGATGCATCACCAAAGCGGTGGTGTGTAACCTCCTTTCCCATCACTCTTTTCACTGTCTGCTGCTTATTTTCAACAAGGGCTCCTTTCCCATTTATCATATGTGCTGCTTTTATCCAGTAGTGGCATTGGAGATGGATGAGACCACTTTAGCTATAGTGGTCCTCCCTTTCATTGGGAGTATGCGGGATGGATGAATCTACTTTAACAGTTTACCTCCACCCCAGCTGACAAGACACATCCTCAAGTCCCTGCCCATTTTTTGTAAGGAATAACCCTTGTTTTAGCATCAGTCCAGTGGTAGGCATCACAGTGATTACCCGTAAGTATACGGTATACAGTGTTGGGGAGTAACTAGGTACATACAACGGAATTAGATCAGTTAATTACAAAATAAATGTAACTGTAATCTATTAGTTACTGAGAGAAAAATATGTAATTCAATATACTATACTATACTAAAATGATAACGATTACAAAGGGGGTTACATCTGAATATTTTCACACACACACAGAGATTTGATTGATATCTTTCCCAAATTGCATTGACTGCAGCTGATGTGACATATGTTTAACAATCCCATATGGAAAAAATAATTTAGATTTACAGATATCTTATTAAAGATGTTTAAAAATATACAAAACAATATACACTCACCGGCCACTTTATTAGGTACACCTGTTCAATTGCTTGGTAACACAAATTGCTAATCAGCCAATCACATGGCAGCAACTCAATGCATTTAGGCATCTAGATGTGGTGAAGACGACTTGCTGAAGTTCAAACCGAGCATCAGAATGGGGAAGAAAGGGGATTTAAGTGACTTTGAACGTGGAATGGTTGTTGGTGCCAGACGGGCTGGTCTGAGTATTTCAAAAACTGCTGATCTACTGGGATTTTCACGCACAACCATCTCCAGGGTTTACAGAGAATGGTCAGAAAAAGAGAAAATATCCAGTGAGTGGCAGTTGTGTGGACGAAAATGCCTTGTTGATGTCAAAGGGTCAGAGGAGAATGGGCAGACTGTTAGAGATGATAGAAAGGCAACAGTAACTCAAATAACCACTCGTTACAACCGAGGTATGCAGAATACCATCTCTGAACACACAACCCGTCGAACCCTGAAGCAGATGGGCTACAGTAGCAGAAGACCACACCGGGAGCCACTCCTGTCAGTTAAGAACAGGAAACGGAGGCTATAATTCGCTCAGGCTCACCAAAATTGGACAATAGAAGATTGGAAAAAAATGTTGCCTGGTCTGATGAATCTCGATTTCTGCTGCGTCATTCAGGTGGTAGGGTCAGAATTTGGCGTAAAGAACATGAAAGCATGGATCCATACTGCCTTGTCTCAATGGTTCAGGCTGGTAGTGTAATGGTGTGGGGGATATTTTCTTGGCACACTTTGAGCCCCTTAGTACCAATTGAGCATTGTTTAAATGCCACAGCCTACCTGAGTATTGTTGCTGACCATGTCCGTCCCTTTATTACTACAGTGTACCCATCTTCTGATGGCTACTTCCAGCAGGATAATGCACCATGTCACAAAGCTTAAATCATCTCAGACTGGTTTCTTGAACATGACAATGAGTTAACTTTACTCAAATGGCCTCCACAGTTACCAGATCTCAATCCAATAGAGCATATTTGGGATCTGGTGAACGGGAGTTTCGCATCATGGATGTGCAACCGACAAATCTGCAGTAACTGCGTGATGCTATCATGTCAATATGGACCAAAATCTCTGAGGAATGTTTCCAACACCTTGTTGAATCTATGCCACGAAGAATTAAGGAAGTTCTGAAGGCAAAAGTGGGTCCAACCCGGTACTAGCAAGGTATACCTAATAAAGTGGCCAGTGAGTGTATATTAAAATATATTAACATTACTATATTTAGGAGCTTTTTATATATTTTCTGAATATAAAATTATATATTTTTATACATATTTATTTTGTCCAAAATATGAAAATTAAATATAAATGATAATATTGGAAATACATATTTTTATTAACCATGCTGTTTACAACATATATTTGCCATATAGTAATAAAAGGTCAGATCCTTTTTCAAAGCATTAGAGGTATACTTTACCCCAAAATGAAAAGTGATGTTTCCTCACCTCCAACCAAACAGTTGCCATCATTGACTTCATTTTTCTCCCATACTATGGAAGTATGTTGCCAATACCAAAGTCATACTCTGAATAAATTAGGATAATAGGTGAACTATCCAACACCTTGCATCTCAATAAATTAGAATCGTGGAAAAGTTATTTTATCAGCCACAAATAAATTTTGGAAAGAATTACTTTGGAGAATGCAGAACAAATTCTGAAGCCACATACCTAGCAAAAGGTTCAAGGTTTCTTTAGTCACATAAAAATTATACAGGGTATAATCAGAAGTGAATGTAGATCCAGGTCCGCTCAGTGGACACAAAAGAATAAAAAAATTGAATAAAAGTAACACACACAAGAGCATATATATATATATATATAGGTAAAAGGGAGAAATAAAGTAAAATGTGCAATGGAATAAAAAGTGCCTAATGTGCAAAAACAGTATATTGGACTTAATAAATAGTAATATGAACAGTGATGTGCAAACGGGTGTACCATATGTTAGCAGCAATACAGAAGATGGTATGTAACTTGTAAATTGAAACTATATTTGGAAGAAGCTCCTCCTCAGTTTATATCATTTTGGCAGTAAGATGGTTGCCGGGGTGGTTTATATATTTTAATTGCAATTTGATATGTTGCAGAGAGGGGAGAGCAGATTTTATACAGTCCTGGTTTATTACCATACCACACTATTTTACGTCCTGAAAAGGTTTTCAGGATGAGAAATTAAAAAGTCTTTGCCTGGCTTTCTTAACCTGATGAATGTGTGTAGTCCAATCTTCTGAGATGTTTACAAGGTACTTGAAGCTACTCACCCTCTTTTTATACTGCTGTCTTTCCTGAAGTCCCATCAGCTCCTTAGTTTTGTTTCAGAGAGAGACAACATGATGTGATATATTTGCCATTGTTGTTAATAGTAATAAAAGGTCAGATGCCTTTTTCAAATTTGTTTGCATTAGAGGTATACTTTACCCCAAAATGAAAAGTGTCATTGTTTCCTCACCTCCAACCAAACAGTTGACCAGTAGCCATTGACTTCCATTTTTCTCCCATACTATGGAAGTATCTGGTTGCCAATATTCTTCAAAATATGAAGAAAGTCATACTGGTTTTGAAACAACTGGAAGGTGAATAAATTATGGGATAATTTTTAGGTGAACTATCCCTTTAACAATGCCAAAATATGCTTAACATACAGGTGCATCTCAATAAATTAGAATGTCGTGGAAAAGTTCTTTTATTTCAGTAATTCAGCTCAAACTCAAATACATTTTGGAAATGAATGGTTGGATGGGCACTTTGGATGGGTTGAATGCAAAGAACAAATTCCGAGTATGGTTACCCATACTTAGCCACATACTTAGCGCTTTTGGAGCAGCTGTTTCCCCAGTAACTGCAGTAAACAAAGCAGCACTGCTCTCACAAAAGCTACTTTTATTATGAAATGGAAATTAAATCGACCAATCACGAAGATTAGCATCAGTCAGTGAGTCGTTGAGCAAATAAGGTAAAAATAAATGCATATTAAAAGGCAATGAAAGTGTTTTTTGACCTTGCATGCATGTCAAACTGTTGTTGGAGACTCCCAGAACCAAAATATGAACATTTCATAACCCATAATAGGGGCACTTTAAGCTTTTATTCACTTCTGGCTCTTATTCACCCCAGTGGTCCTGATTTATATTTATATTTCATTATTAGCAATCATCCTAGACCTAGCATTTCTCATTTTTTCTTGTGTTCACATCCATGTTAGATAAAATGACAAAAATATTTCAGTCAAAATTGTGAAAATTTGAGTATTAGACATGTTATCATGGTATATATTCTAGAATTGTAGTTTCAACCAGCAGATTATTATTTTATGTTCTGAATTTTTACAGACGTAAGCTAGAACACCTTTGACCTGGTTTTCAAGTTTTGTGAGTTTAATTGTTTCCAGTTTTGAATTTTGAGTTGTGAATTTCTACTTAATCAGAATACTTGTCTTTATCTAATTTAATCTAACATGTGTTGAATCAGTTACCTTTATGATGTTTTTTTCCCTTAAAGATCATGGAAACTATGCCACCTGCATGAACTCTCTTCAAAAATATCTACTTTCCTTTCATCCATGGAAGATACACATCAACAACATGAGGGTGAGTAATCTTCATTTGTGGGTGAAAGTTTGTTCTTTTTTTATTTGCTCTCGCCGTTTGGGTATTTTATGATTTATAAATATACAAGAACCTTTCACCGTTCAAGGTTCAGACATCCGTTTTCATCAGTTCCCTCGAACAATCAGACAGTGGATTTCCACTAAAGGCAAAGATTGAGAAGGACATTCTAGAAAGTGTTCTCAACATCAGCATTCCAAAAAGGCTTCCTAGGTTAGGAGAGGTGAGAGTTATTTAGATTGTGAGAGGTTGTATGAGATAGAAACGTATTTAAGGATTGAGGTATGGAGTTATAACCTGACAGCACGGAGTCCTCGCTGCCCTGTGCGCTCAGTAGTGGAGTGACAGAGATGGATGTGGCTGCACTGCAGTGCTAACGTCCTCAGCCTCAGGGTCAGTGCAAAGCAGGGGAACAATCCCATCAACCTCTCCTGCAGGAATAACACTCCCTAAACTGACTGGCATTTGTGAAGCCAAGTGCCATACATACTGGCCTTTAGCCTAGAAATAAAGAAAAACGAAATGAACAGAATTCAAATCTTCACCATCATCTCTTAATGCTTTGACCTTAGAGATCCTCTCAAAAATGTAAAAGGACTCTTTCTTTGGTTTGTTTCTTTAACATATCAGTACACTTATAAATTAAATTATAATGGCAATCCAAGTCATTTTCCATTGTCCACTGTTTCCACAGGGGTTGTGCTAATGTACAAAAGATTTGAAGCATAAACCAAAAACTTGCACTATAACAGTTTACTATTAGTTTGTCAGATTACAAAAACAATAATCAAATTTAAGAACACTTGATAAAGCTTCAAATTAAATATGATTTTAACGACTTCAATGGTCAACCCTGGTGTTATTCTTCTAGTGCAGAACTCACACATACGTATAAGTATAAAATTGACTAAAGTCATGCGAACACACATATATTAATATACAAAAATCACTGTTAATATCTAGAAAAATATTATTAAACTTTTTCATTTTTGGCTCTAACAATAATTTTGGAATAACCAAGATTTAAGTTACTTGAGAGCTTGGTTATTCCAGAGTTATTGTTATATATACATACATACATACATACATATTTCGTATTACATGTTATATACACTGACCAAAATTATAAACGCAACTTTTGTTTTTGCCCCCATTTTTCATGAGCTGAACTCAAAGGTCTAAGACTTTTTCTATGTACACAAAGGGCCTATTTCTCTCAAACATTGTTCACAAATCTGTCTAAATCTGAACACTTCTCCTTTGCTGAGATAATCCATCTACCTCACAGGTGTGGGATATCAAGATACTGATTAGACAGCATGATTATTGCACAGGTGTGCCTTAGGCTGGACACAATAAAAGGCTACTCTAAAATGTGCAGTTTTATCACACAGCACAATGCCACAGATGTCGCACATTTTGAGGGAGTGTGCAATTGGCATGCTGACTGCAGGAATGTTCACCAGAGCTGTTGCCCGTAAATTGAATGTTCATTTCTCTACTATAAGCCGTCTCCAAAGGCGTTTCAGAGAATTTGGCAGTACATCCAACCGGACTCACAACTGCAGACCACGTGTAACCACACCAGCCCAGGACCTCCACATCCAGCATCTTCACCTCTAAGGTCGTCTGAGACCAGCCACCCGGACAGCTGCTGCAACAATCGGTTTGCATAACCAAAGAATTTCTGCACAAACTGTCAGAAACCGTCTCAGGGAAGCTCATCTGCATGCTCGTCGTCCTCATCGGGGTCTCGACCTGACTGCAGTTTGTTGTCGTAACCGACTTGAGTGGGCAAATGCTCACATTCAATGGCGTCTGGCACTTTGTGGAAGTGTTCTCTTCACAGATGAATCCCGGTTTTCACTGTACAGGGCAAATGGCAGACAGCGTGTATGGCGTCGTGTGGGTGAGCGGTTTGCTGATGTCAACGTTGTGGATCGAGTGGCCCATGGTGGCGGTGGGGTTATGGTATGGGCAGGCGTATGTTATGGACAACGAACACAGGTGCATTTTATTGATGGCATTTTGTATGCACAGAGATACCGTGACGAGATCCTGAGGCCCATTGTTGTGCCACTCATCCACAACCATCACCTCATGTTGCAGCATGATAATGCACGGCCCTATGTTGCAAGGATCTGTACACAATTCCTGGAAGCTTAAAACATCCCAGTTCTTGCATGGCCAGCATACTCAACGAACATGTCACCCATTGAGCATGTTTGGGATGCTCTGGATGGGCGTGTACGACAGCGTGTTCCAGTTCCTGCCAATATCCAGCAACTTCGCACAGCCATTGAAGAGGAGTGGACCAACATTCCACAGGCCACAATCAACAACCTGATCAACTCTTTGCGAAGGAGATGTGTTGCATTGCGTGAGGCAAATGGTGGTCACACCAGATACTGACTGGTTTTCGGACGCCCCCGGACACCCCCAATACAGTAAAACTGCACATTTTAGAGTGGCCTTTTATTTTGGCCAGCCAACTGCACACCTGTGCAATAATCATGCTGACTAATAAGCATATTGATATGCCACACCTGTGATGGGGATGGATTATCTCGGCAAAGGAGAAGTGCTCACTAACACAGATTTAGACAGATTTGTGAACAATATTTGAGAGAAATAGGCCTTTTGTGTACATAGAAAAAGTCTTAGATCTTTGAGTTCAGCTCATGAAAAATGAGGGCAAAAACAAAAGTGTTGTGTTTATAATTGTGGTCAGTGTATAAATAATACAAAACACCCTAATTTAACCAAGTCTAAAACATTTTACTATGTATAATTTTTGTGAAAATTTTGATTCACTACCAGAATTTATGATTCACTATAGAACAACATAATGTATGTAGATAACATGAAATGAAAATAGCTGTCACATTACTGAAAAAAAATGTTGATACTTTTAGATTAGTTACTCCCCAACACTGGAGAACAATAATAATAGCAGAGGAATATTTATCTAGAGATATTACATTTACATTTAGTCATTTAACAGACGCTTTTATCCAAAGCGACTTACAAATGAGGACAATGGAAGCAATCAAAATCAACAAAAGAGCAAAGATATGCAAGTGCTATCACAAGTCTCAGTTAGCTTAATGCAGTATACGTAGGTCGTTGGGGAGAGGGGTTGTAGAAAAAGAATAGAGCAAGATAGTGTTTTTTGCTTTTGTTAATTGTATAATACAAATAAAACAAATAGATAAAATACAAAAAGATTAGAAAAGCTAGTGTTAGTTTTTTTTAAGAATAGAATTAGAAAAGAGAGTGCTAGAGTTAGAGAGTCAAATAAAGATGGAAGAGATGTGTTTTTAGCTGATTTTTGAAGATGACTAAGGACTCAACTGCTCGGATTGAGCTGGGCAGGTCATTCCTCCAGGTGGGAGCATTTAATTTAAAAGTCTGTGAAAGTGATTTTGTGGCTCTTTGGGATGGCACAATAAAGCGACGTTCGTTTGCAGAACTCAAGCTTCTAGGGGGCACATAAGGTACAAGGTCTTGAGATATGAATTATGACAAGTATTATATTTTGTAGTTATTTAATGTATAATATAACCCTAACCTTAACGTATGCCATATATGAAAAAATACATTCTGAACATGACAAACAGTCTGATTTGAGGAAATGTAAAGGATAGGCTATAAGGTAACTCAATAACATTTTTTAAATGACTGAAAAGCTTTCTTCCGTGATTTCTGTGGCAGGAACAATGCCAAATCACACTTCTAAGAAAAAGAGCTGAAGATTAAGGTTTCCAAAAAGTATAGTGATCTAGGAAGAAAGATCAAGCCATGTTTCCTTCACCATTAAAACACCATTTTAAAGCAGTATGCAGTCACAGTGCATCCTTCTTTTCTATGCAACTACAGTTATCTGCCTGGGCTCCACACTTTGGGCTCACAACAGGGTAAATTGGTTTCTTATCTAGTTTGTGCGTCATTGTGGATTCAAGAGTGCTGTTAAATCTAAAAGGATGCATGTTGTCAGGGGGGTTCTGAGAGAATTTCAGGTGCCCCTTTAAATCGTGTCCTACTTTTTGTACTTATATACTATATTTTATCTAATAGTATATGATCATTATGCATTGTGGGGACTGTATGTTACAGTACATGCATAATGATAATATTAAAATATAGCGACTGGCACTCATTGGGGTCTAAGCAATGTGAAGAAAATGACCACATTTCCCAAGATTTGTCCACCTATCATCAACATTTTCATCAAGAGTGTATCCGGAATAATAAAATATAAAGAAGAACAAGAAAAAAACGTCTTCACAGTCATTTTCATTTCTTTAGTTTTGTCTTACGTGACATGGAAAAACCCAGATGGATATTCCCAAATCACAATGTAGTCAGCAGTGGCCAACATCATGCCAGCATGCTTTTAATAACCAATTTGTTTCCCTGTATGCAAATCTATATTTTGCATATAAATAACATTAGAAAACAAGAGAAATGACAGTGCTCTTGATCTGTAGCTACATGTGACAGGTTATCATATTGTAACTTTACAATCTTAGAGGTAGTTGAGATATGAGGCAAGATAATATGAATATTTTAAACCATGACAAATATTTAGTATCTTCATCCACATAAAAAACAGCATCAATGAAAAAGTAAAACAGTACAACTAAAAACTAAGATTTTTTTAGTGATTCGCCACATTTAAACGACACTGTTGGATTTATTTCTGAGATAAAACTTGTCTGAAAACATTCTGATGCACATGGCACATGGTTCTGATGGAAAAAAAGAGTATTGGGTTAAACAATTAAGTCACGTTCTTGAGGATTCAGATCTCTTGGAGAGATCACCGTTGAGACACCAGCAATTATACATTACATAGAAATAACTGTGGTTAAGCAGTTGCAATGATAGATATCTCATCCCATCTTTGTCATCCCGACTAATTACGCTCTCAACACTGAAGCATAATTAGTGCCTGAGTCATAAACAAACATTTGTGTTTTTAGCCAAAGAACTTCTAAACTTTTCATCTTTTTCTGAGTCTAAGCCTGAGGCATAAATCAATAACTTTTTAGTCATACCCAGGCAGCTCTTATAGTGTTGACACCCTTTGGCACAACACTCTTTTCAACCGGTTGTGTTGAAACCTTTATTGGCTGATTTTATATCCGATCCTTTGAAAGTCCCCTGTAAGTTCACCCTGTCAAAAATAAAAGGGCTAAATTGCAGTTAAAGAATAAAACAAAAACAAGTGCTGCAAATACAAGCTAGAGGAAATAGTCTCTAAATCATAAATCTAATCTCAAAGGATTATCAAGGGGTCATCTCAGTAATTGTGTTGTAAGATAAACAAGGTTCATGTCTTATCACGCTTTTGAGAAATATCACAGATACTAGCTCTGTTCCAAAGTCTTGAACTCCCCAAGTAGGCAGCATTGAAGTCTGTTACACAAAAGATACCTTCTGTTCGTCAAATTTTAAAGCAGTATTCCATGTACAACAGTTGCAGAATTACTTATAGTTAGTACAATGTCTAAAGTGGACTATCAAAATAAAGTGTTATCTTATATTTACCCAACCTTTCTGAATATTCTAAATACATCAGTAGTACAGTCCTTTGAGTTTAAACATGAGATATTCAAAGCAAATTGTTATCTGAAAGGCTGTTTTAAGGCCAAGCAGGTTACTATAATGAAAATAATTAGCAAAAAAATAGGAAAAAAAGGTAATGTTAAAACTAGAAAGAATTATATGCTTTTATGATTGCGTTAGTTCAAGTTATTGAATGAAAACATGAAATAAATATTCAAGTTAGCCAAGCTTTGGGAATATTCTGATGCTATATCAGTTTTAACCCTTACAGTTTTAGCCAAGATGTTTAGATATAAATAGCTCCAAAAGTTTAAAAATAAACACTAACAGGCCTGGGATATGATAAGTTATATTTATCTGTAAAATGAGAGAACAACAGGCCTAGGATTGAAATAGAAAGTGGTGTGATTTCTATTGGTTGTCTGCCATATGACGGATGATGTTGCCATGGTTCCTTGAACCTGCCTTTTTGGTTGATCCCCAAACACTAGTAATTACATTCCCATCTGTCCTTCCTCACCATCCACCATTCATCATCACTGCAACAATTTCATTAGTTCCCACTGCATTAGGAGCATGCTTGTGTAATTGGACAGAAGGAGAGAGATGTGAGCAGCCCGCTCTCTAACTGTGTTTGACAGGGTTAATCTCTCAAAACTTGCTGTTTTTTCTTTTTTCCTACTTGTCCTGTTAGACTAGAATCCCCACTGGTGATTTTTTTTTCTTCTCAAGGGCTCGTCATCAGGAAACAGAGCTTCTTATTTTCAGTGAAGAGCTGATCCTTGTTCACATCTCAGCAGGGTTATGCGTTGGCTATGAGGCCAATACCCAGCTGAGCAACCATCAGAAGGCCTATAATTACCTTGTGCTTTGACAAACTAAAGCTGGAGCTATGGGGAAAAGACAATGACCCCCTGCTGACAGTTTTGATCTGAAACAAAGGCAATCATTTTGAAGAACTTGACTGACTATGATTTGAGAAAAGTCAATGTGTTGAAATTTCGAACCATATCACACTGTGCTAAATTTCACTCTACAGCTGAAAATGTTGTTGAGACCCACATTTTACTGTAAATATAGATGGCAAAACTGAAATGTGTGGTCATTTTTTATTGTATTGTGAAAATTACAAGGCCTGTGAAAGCTTTACTCACTGCAGAGACCAATAGCAGGTTTCCACCAATGTTTGTGAACAATATGATGTTTCACTTTATTCCTGGCCACCATAAACTTATTGCTCCTGTTTTTGACCTACACACTCAAAAAAATGATTTGTGGGCTAAGCATAATTCAGTTGTGGATAGTGGTTCTATACTCTGAAAATAGGTTTTCTTGACATTAAATAGTGGAGTGGGAATCTAACTGAACGGAGTATAACACAATCAAATTAGACATGTCAGTGAAACTCGACTGAATACCGTGCATTTGCAACTATAAGTGTACTGTATATTACCATGATAAATATGAACATATATCATTTTACATAACATATGGTGTTAGCAGCAAGAACAAAGAAGAAAGAACAGGTCGCTCAGCTTCACACTTTTGTATTGCAGTAAGTTGAACTAAGTATTGCAGTAAGTGAACTTAACTATTAGCCAACTACTATATACTATTAGCCAATTTTGTAGTTTATGAAAGTACACTTTGAAATATACTCTAATTAAACAACTACTTATATACATGTTTTTTATATATTGAAAATATACTTAAGCTTTATTTAAGTGAACATACATTACAATCATAATCTCACCATGTAAGAACTGTCAATAAAATTAGCTAAATATTTTATCTGTTCCTGTGTGTAAACTCCCAAAACTCTTCTAAATCCCGAAATAGCACTAACATCTCTCTTCTTTCTCAAGCATGCTTTGCATGGGACTGGAAATTCCATCCTGGTTTTACCGATTCTGTACTAATACTAAAATAAGAAACTCATTTAGTACCAACAAAAATGCATTAAGTAAACATCTATTTTACACATTTAAATGGATTGCATGCAATAAAATAAAGCTGTGATAAAATGTTTAAGAACAGTGTTGCATTAGCTCATTTTCATTAAGTAAATTGCCTACAGTCTCTTCGTTGGGGCTTCATTCTGCTTTATCCTCTGGGAATGCACTTTTGAGTTATATATTACATAAGCCATGCTCCAAAATTATTTTCCAAAGCTTACAACATTTAATTAAAGCCAATTTCTAAAGAGTTTCAGTGCATCAAAGTTCATTTCTCAGTGTCACAAGACCTCCAGACACACCTCCACATTAATTTCTAGACCTACAATCATTCTTTCAAAACAGGATGAAACATGAGAAGGCTAATGTGGAAGTCAAATTATGGCCTAACTTGTAATCAAATAAATCATGCTGCCTGGATGCTGCAAACTATGGCAAATAACAATATTCCCTTTGTTTATGAACACGGTGAACTCTTTTCAGCGTGTTATTCTCTTTACGTTCATAAGCAGGACTTTCCCTCTGAAGTTAGGGCTTGTGAGCAGCCAATCTCAGTTCTGAAACCTCAGGTCACATTTCCTATTGTGGACACTTTCACAGCAATACAAGTCTTGTGAGCGTTGTACACAAAACTCTTACGCAGACCCATGCAGACCAAAGCCACGTGTGTTTCAGCTGACTTTCCATCCTTATTTTAACAATACACAGTGGTTTACAAAAGAGAATGCTGTCTTTAGGGAAATGTCTCTGCTGATTTATATCACTAACCCTCGTGCAATCTGACTAAGTTTACAATAAACTGATATGAAAGTTACATAAGGTTGTCCATCCAAGGCCAAACAGGTGACTATAATGAGAAAAAAAACTTATAATATCAATATCATTAACAAAAAAAATAATCCACTGGCTACAGCTCTCTCAAGTTACTTTTTGATGTCTGAACAAAAGAGTGCAAGAGACCTATATCAGTGAAAACAGGTATCTGTTCAAACAGAGCACCCGAGGACACTGTGTAAGTGTATTCTGATATGTTGCATTGTGTGCACTTCTAAGTTTAAAATGGACCCGACATATATGAAAAAGACTCCAGAGATACCATAAAGCTGCTCCACACTTCCATCCTTCAGCCAATTAATAATAAAGTATTAATTGTAGTTTTTCATGGAAATAACCTACATAGTAGCTCAAATAAATCTTACAGAACTGGGTGATGTAATCAAAACATGATAGGACACATTGAAGGGGTGTGGGAAGGTAACATGATGTTCTGTTAACAGTTCATGGAAACAGATTTAATTGAAGACCATTCTTCGTTTACATATATAAAACCAGAATCTTGCTTTTTCATGCAAATAACCTCCAGAGCAAGAAATGAGAAACAGATTATGTATCTGTCCAGATCTAGACAGAATGAGACCGCTTAACAAAAAGAAATGCCTTACCCTCACACACAGTCTTTTGTATTCAAATAAAACCTGTTAGAGTGAACTGTGCAAATTAAATTTACTTTTAAAGGGGGATTAATTCGACTTCATTAAAGTTGTATTTGTTTGTTTAATGAGAAGAGTCATTATTTTTCCACATCTTCAATTGAGTTTGAATCAGACCAAGACTTTTATGGCCTAGGGATGAAATATCAGAGGCCTAACCTAATAAAATATGAAATCAATTTAATATGAAGCCCAGCCAAGTTTGCATTTTGTCCAATTTCATGTTTTATCCAGTCTCCAATTCAGATGGCAGGCCACAGACTCCCCACGGTCCGTTCACTGACTGTCTAATGCACAGAAAACTGGTAGGCATTGTCCAAAAACTGCCAGTTTCAATCTTGGGTGCATTTCCTGTACACCGATGTACCTCGCTGATTGACCACCATAGTACGATGCATTGTTTTGGAAACGAACTAGCTAATCACGACTGTTTCCCAAACACTGTCGCATCTCCGTTGTTTGAATCACCGTCTTTCGGATGAGACGTTAAACCGAGGTCCTGACTCTCTGTGGTCATTAAAAATCCCATGGCACTTCTCGCAAAGAGTAGGGTGTAACCCCGGTGTCCTGGCCAAATCAATCTGCTGAATTGGTCTCTCCCTCAAACCTGTAGCTGGTGTGTGGTGAGCGCACTGGCGCCGTTGTCTGTGGCAGCCGTCGCATCATCCAAGTGGATGCTGTACACTGGTGGTGGTTCACATGATTGTAAAGCGCTTTGGGTGTACAACAATACACAAAAAGCGCTATATAAATGTTCATTCATTGGTTCAACTATATAAGGCAGTTGTTAATGATCTCACAGGTGGAGGACTAATAACTTATGCTAATTCATTGATTTGAGATCTCCGAAATGCTGCTGTATTGAACATGGCACCTAGTGACTAATTTACCATTGTTCCCTGTCATTTTGCTTTATTTGATGTTTGATTCATCGTGGGGTCCCTCTTACATCCAGGGTCCAGGGTTCCCTTAGACTTTTATGCATATGCGCAGTGCACACTCTTTAAAGTGCCCCTATTATGCCATTTTTAAGGTTGCTAATATTGTTTTATGAGTTTCCTAAAACAGGTTTACATCCTAGGTCAAAAAACACTTTAGTTTTCCCAAAAAATAGCTTTAGTTTTACGTCATTTCTAAGTGATTCCTAAACAACTCGTGCGAAGCAGTTCGAAGAATCGGTCGCTCTAAACCCCGCCTTTCACTGCTGTGATTGGTCAGATGGCGTAGTCCTTTGTGATTGGTCTACCGCGTACAGTGCGAATGACAGTCATGGGTGGACATTATGCAAATGTGTAACTTCGTGACGCACAGCCGGAAACAATATAAGATTAGAATTCCTTCGTTTAGGCGATTGCAAACCTCTTTTTTTGATAGACAATAACTTTATGTATCGTGCACTGTCAGCTTCATAACTTTGCTGAAAGTTTATGTTCACATACTACTACATGACACACTGCATGAAAGGTAATTTTCGAAAAGGCATAATAGTGGCACTTTAAAAAAAATGGTGCTTATTGAGGACGTTCTAAAATATATAGAATAAAATGTATGTAGAATGGAAGATATAGATTGTGCTGCATGTTAGCTTATTGTGCCCAAGAGCATAATTTAAGTCTATATGTCTTACTAACAAGTAACTATGTTTCTAACCTGTTTGCAAATGTTTGTTTGAATTATGGTTTCGGAAAACACCAAATCGTTGAACTATGTTGTAACAATGGTACTTGCGACTATAATTGGATAACGATGAATTTGGGAAATGCACCCCTGATTGGCTGGCTTCTACTCGCCAAACCAACACACTACTTGTATAGGGTGAGCCAGGCCACCTGGAAACGAAGTTGCTTTTACAAGGTATCAGGCACTTAAGAGAAAAACTACACACTGGGCATCAAAACTTGTCTGACTCTAACCAGGAAATGTTTGCATGTACTACATCTATACATGTGAAAATACAAACTACTAATATACACCTAGAACCGATACCAAAATTGCACCTACACACACCTACAGACTGCATATTGCACAATTATCTTTGTGAGTATTAAAGAGAGGGTGAGATCAAAAAGTGATGCAATTGAAAGAGTAACGTTAAAAACTTTCCAGTGTATTTTTTTTGGCAGATACTCTTATCCAAAGAGTCTTACATTACAATGTCAACACTAAAGAACCTAGACAAAATATATCAACACCGGCACACTTTTACAGTACTTAGATCGCACTGATTTACTGCTTTAAAAAAATGTGAATGTGACTTTCTGAACTGTAACTTCAAAATACCATAGGAACATTACTTTAGATCACCCCACACAAGATAGTTTCACTGTGTAGTTTTTAGTACAATCATTAAATATAGTTGTTCAAAACACATGATGCAGCTTTCATTATGGTTCTACGCATTCATACATCATTTTAATAGACTAGAGAGAAAAGTACAGACAGCGGAATCATTAAACAAAATTTGAAGATTTTTGATGCAATAATCAACTCACAACAGGTTTTTCAAAAAACTTTAAATGAAAAAAATTTTTTTAAAAAGATAAGTAAAAACTACAGTAAGGCCTACAGTAATATGTCAACTGGAGTGTTACTCACTGCGCTTCTATGTTTTTATCAACCCTGTCTTGTGGATTTGGCCACAGGATCTCATCCACATAATAATGGATGTTTTCATTAGCTAAACATCTTGGGAAAAAAATCTTCTGATATGGCAAATACAGGCCTGACATTGGTCTTCTGTGATGTCATTGCACACATCATCTATGGCCTGGAGAAGAGAGACTTGTTGAGAGGGTATCTATTGTGAACCTTCCACCTCCATGTGGAGAAAAACTCCTCCGTCGGGTTACAGTAAGGAAAGGGGAGTATCGGGGTAAATATAGGTGATAAACTGTGGATGGGCCTGAAACCACGATTTCTCTCAGTGCCGAAATTCTTTTGCTATGGGACCCTCAAAATCACATTCAGTGGGGGTGGTCAAACATCGTTCTGGCCCCTCTCACACATCTGGGGTTGGCCATCGTTAAAGCCTGGCCCCTCAAAAATATCAATGGTTTTCATCAGCTTCCAGCTCTATCATCTCTAAAAAGCCAGGTTAAAGCCTGCCTCATCCAAAAATATGAATTGGTTTTCATCAAGAAAAACAAATACTGATAACAATGATATAGATTTTGGGGGATTTTTTTTTCTCCCAACAACAGGCATCTTGAAACTGATCATAGCTGAACATACTCAGTCTTCAGTTGCTTCACTTTCATAATCTAAACATTTAATAATGTTCATCATTTTACATAAAAACTATGCTTCAAGAGTAATGCACGTTACTTAGCATTTTGAGCAGTTGTATCAATTGATAGTTAGATCATTATAATTAAATGAATAGACACTCAATTCAGATTAATGTGTCAGTTGCATTTTGAAATAGTAGTTGGGTCATTTTGAACCGGTGATATTAGTTCAATGAACAAAAGACCTTTGGCTCATGTGTTTTGTATCCAAGCATTTGGAAAAAGTGTTGTGTTTTGAAAAATGTGCATTTTGATCATTGGTTGTGAATTATGTGTCTAGAGTTTTGAAAAATGAAATGAAGGTTCTGTTATTAGTGCAAAAATGATTGTAAAAACTAATAGTTTTAAAATAGTTAGGCTACAAACATAATTTGCCAATTTTTGGGTGAAATGTGACCTGGAAATGTTAACGGGTTTTATCAGAGCCATCTAGACATCTATTTAGTTTCACATTTGTACTACAACGTTTCATGCAACCTGATGCTTTCAACATGCCGTGCTAAGGACACAATCCTGAAGTCTTACATTTCTATAAAATTCTTCCTTGTAATTCACATTTGCATGCCAACATCTAAACTAAAAAAAAATTGCACATTCTGTACCAGTATGTACACCATATGTACCGTTAAACTGCATTTCTCAAAACATGTCACGAGAGGGTTGCTAGGATGTTATCAATGTTATTTTCACAATGATGTTATCAATTCCAAAACCAGCAGTTTTACTCCAGTTGAGAGAACAGATAATTTACTCCCTTTTATATTCACATAACATTTAATGGAAATCAGTTGTTTGAAGAAATAATTTCCAGTGCTGATGTTGTTCCAACTTGTTTAGTCTTTTGTGGTTTGTCATGGGATAAACACTTGTCAGATATGTTAAATATGCTTTATGAAAGTGATCATATTTGTTCCAGCTTGTTGCTGTTTCCCATTCTTCTTATTTTTATGGCACTACATACCCAGCGTGTATATTTACATTTACACATTTGACAAAAGCGATGTTGCTGCTAATAGTTATCATAACTTACAATTTTTTTGAGGGTTTTTTGAGATAACTTAAATATCCAAGTTAACTATAATTTAAAATCAATCAAAAGCACTGACTTTTTTGTTGAAACAACACATTATTACTTAATTCTGAATTTAGGTTGTAATAGTTAATGGCAGCAATATTTTTTTACAGTGTATACTTAGGTATTTAAGGTATTTGTCTTTAAAGTGATGCCAATCATCATTCAGCAAAAGTGACAGAAATGACATTGATACATTGTGTACTCCACACTGACCTAACTGGTTTGCATCAGCACGGTTCCCATCAGGATGAGAAAGCAATTGTCTCTGAAATGTTGAATAGATAGTAAATAAGCCAATGCCACTGATTCACATGTTGTATGTCAAGTACTCGAGTAGCGTGGCAAACGAGGAGGCGTGACATGGGCAGCTGGCAGAAGTGCCCCTCAGCAGACACAATCCAGCCACTGGTGAGTTGAGTGTGACACAAGGGCAAGCTGTGCCTGCTGTGCCAAAGGATGCCATGTTCAAACATCCATGTGACAGCTCTGCTAATGGGTTAATTTCCTGTGCTTTCAAACACGAGACGGTAAAGAGAGAGACGCAATGCTGCTTTTCCAGTGTCTTCCAGGTTCAAATATTGAAGCTACTCCATGTAATTATAGTAGCTGAAGCATAAAACTACATGTTAACTTGCAGAGGAACATTATTCGGAGTTGTGTTTTGGCTCCGCTATTGTGCACAGATGAATCTGATGGCTTGAGGTGCACCGTGGTACATATGGATAAAGATGAGTTTATTAGTGCGAATGTCATAAGCCACATCAAAACTTATGAAAATAATGCAAAATTGTCTTATTAACAGGATAGGGAGCTTATGTCACTGTTGTTTTGACTTGTTGAAAACAGATTCTCAATACTTAGGTCTCTTTTTCAAAAATCTAATACAGAGTTCTCCTTACCAACTTTCAGCTTGGCATAGCAGTAAGTTTCACATCCAAAATGCACTAATACTACACTTATTTGTCTCATATCAACTAATTCTTCCATAACACTAGCAAAGATTGTCACCTAACAAACACACGATCACTCATAAAGCTCATATCAACTCATAAAACGCCTGTATAGGTTGTCAGGCTGTAATTGTTTTGATAGTAATTCACTTCCTTTTTTAGATTTGGAATATATTGCAATATACTGTTGAATTGCAGCAAATTTCTGTCATAATTAGTATTGTATTATGTTCGTTTTTGCACTTAAGTTACGGTTATGGTTTGTAGAAAGGTATGCAAACATCTAAGTTGGCCTGTAGGTACATATAAGTTTGATGGTGGTTGTGTTTGAGTGAGAAAGGAATTTATGTAATTGAATGTATTTTGGGTAAAATCAGTGATAGATGATCCACAGTTTAGCCCACGTAGACTGCTGTTATGCTCACTGTGTAAAGAGTTTTGAAAATGTGACCAAAGTATAGGACAAAATGGGTCCTTGCTATTGTGAAAAACTGTAACTGCAAGGCATTTTTCAATGCTGACATTAGTCAAAGCAATTGCTATTTTTAGGCTACTGTATCACATCAAAATGAAACGGAGTAGTATTACTTGACTAAGCTTTTCATATGCAAATACACTAAAGCATTAACTGGTTTAGAGGTTGTTACCAAAATAAATATTGTTTTATCAACCTAGTCAATGCACAGTGTAAGTGATGCTGTGCAAACTATGTTATTATGGTTACTGTTACTTGCCTGGAAGCTCCTTTCGGTTTGAGATTCATTTGTTCTTGTTTCAAGCTACAACACCTTCCACTGTATATAGTAGAATTACCTTTTTTCATTTAATTATGGATGTGACGTAAACGCACACAAATGAAGTATGCAGTTTCCAAATAAATCCATCCCAGCATTTCTACAATATGAATGTTGGGCCTGTCCCAATACTTACTTGAGTACTTGCACACTTGGGCCAAATACAGGAAATACATAATGCAAGTGCACAAGTAATCAAGTGCAAATACAGTAAGTGTGGGCATTGGTACAGGCTGAACTATTACAGGCATACCATAGTGATTTAGAGTAGAACAAAGTGTTTTGAAGATGGTTTTGTGAGGTACTCATTCCTTAAACTTTGTTCATTTCAAGTTACATATTGTAGATTTAATATTGCATCTAAGGTCCAAACGACCTTTTCCATTCCTCAGTGCAGCATTTCATAGTTTTAAACGTTTTTTGAATTAGAATTAATTAGAATTAGAATTGATTTTGCTTTTCTTTCAAATGAGATATTCATGTGTGTGTGATGGTTTTATTGTAATGTATAGTATTCTAACACTAATACAATTCTATAGGCAGATGTCAATCAACTATATATGCCAGTCCTATTAAAAGCTGTTTCACAGAAAGAATGACAACATCATTGGAATGAAAGTGTTTGCTGTTCAACATGTATAAACAGTCCTGTATTTCTTACAGGTGTCTATTGAGGGAACATGACTCATATAAAAAAAATCACACTACACCCCAAACTTGTCAAAAAGGACGCAGGATGCACTTTAATTAACAGGGATCTTGCACAATGAGTTACAGATGGATGATTTTGAAGATATTTTTTTAAAGCCCAGAATACATTTGATGAGCCTTGATTTTGAAACTATTTTCATTTAAATAACAAGTCTGATTTTGTCTCTTTGAAGGAAATGGTTTGGAATATTCTTCTTATACAAGTGGCAGTGAATCTAAACACAAATCAGAATACGTTTTTTGGGGGCGGGTTTTCATCCAAACGCATAGTGGCTTGATTTCTCACTTTGCTTCCTTTGAGTGGTGGGTTCAGGCAGACTATTTCAAGGTCTTAGAGAGACCCTTAGAGGCGGAGTGAGGAAGAGGAGAAAGAATAATATCTCTCACAACAATGACCGCTATGTACTTAGGACCTTTTGAATAGCCTATGCAGGAAACATAGTTATTGTTGTGCTTATGTTCTGTGTATGTTTTTAAGTGTAAAAGGAGGTTCTGCGCACACAGAGTTGTTCTGGGGAGTTTGTGAATGGCAAGCGTATGACAAATTGACAAGGGCATCAACCATACAGGCGCCCATGTTAATGCTTTTCTGAGCACAGCATGTAAGGTACAATAAATATGAAGCTGGAATTTTATCTCTGTTGAATATTTAAACAAGGCCTGTGTGCAAATTAATACAGACCTTTCAAAAGTTCAAATCTGACCTTCCAGGGTGAGCTAACCACACTATGCAAGTGCAATGTTCTTCAGGCCAGACAATATTATTTTGTGTAAGGCTTCACACTGTATAAACAAAAAGATACTCAAAGCACCATTTTGGTTCCTCAAATTGCGCAACCGACTGAGTTCTTGTTGGCATAAAAATGGAACTTAATGTTTCCGTTTTGTTCTGCTTGTTAGGTTGTAAACGATAGTTTCAGTTAGTTTCAAGAAATAGTGGCATCTTCATTCTTATTCCTTCACCATGACTTGAGGGATGCAAGTGTCTGCTCACCTAATATGTATCATGGGCATGTAACGTACAATAATATTCATGTATATTAGATCTTGCAAGTCACTTTCAATGAAAATGTCTGATAAATGAATAAATGTACCACTGTAACATCACAAATCAAAAATGCATATTTGCAATTCAGTTTCAGTAAATGTTCATTTTAAACAGGGAAGTTTTGAGTTTTGGAACTTAGAGTGTTTACCTAGTACATAATACTTGATCATTAAAGATCAAGGAAATATGATTCCTAATTTAATTGCTAATGCACTTTAAGTAATGGCACAACAATTATGTTGGTGCAAACTGACAATATGCTTTGCTTAAAAGTTTATATAAAATGTTACACAGCTTGTTTCACAGAAACTTCCAAGATCTTAATCTCTCCCACACACATTAACGTTTCTCAAACACAAAACAGGTTGAGTATTTCAATGTGCCGTTTTAGCCTTTCCTGTCTGGTTCCTTTTCTTACACATTTAACTTCCTGGAGACTTGGGTATTATGTAAGTTCATGAAAGAAGAAGCATTGCCAACTTCTCATTGTTCTCCTCACATCATGAAAAGATGAAACAGTATAGGAGTATCATGTGTTTGTGCACATTTAGGCTTGGATATTGCAGTCATAGCCATGAAACCGAAAACTCTTAGTTTTCCAGAATATAGAACTCTCACAAAATTATTAGTAAAGCACTCTAAGAATGAGACGATGGATTGATAACTCGAGCTGCTTTTGAACTTAAAAAAAATACAACAGCATAAAAATAACCAGGAAGCAGACAGCATATTTACATCTGAAAACATAATAGGTATAATTATAAACTGATTTGGGCAAATATAAAACATATGGGTGTGTTAATGTGTAAATAAAAAGCTTGTTGCGGTTCACTGCGGTGTAAAAGCATTTGAGTAATTACATCATCACATGACAATGTGACAATGTAATATATGCTGACATCAGCGTGGGACTTTCCGAGGCGACGCAGAGAGGAGAGTGTTTGTCTTTGCTGACTGAATTTTAATTCAGTTGAGACATTCTTCATTCTGTTACTGTGTTCTGTAAACTTAACAGCAAATATTTTTACAGCCAAGTCTTATGAAAAAGCTTGTGACAAGTTTCATTTCACAAATGGTTTCACATGATGTGAAAATTTCCCATCATCAAAAAGAAGGGGGGGGGGTAGACTTCTAGTGATTATTGCCACAATTTTCCCAGGCAGAAATCCAGTGTTAATAATTTAGAGTACATGTACACTCTATTGTCAAATATTAACTATTGTTGAATCAAAAGGTCAACACCCTTGGTATTTTATGGCTTAAACGAGGGCAAAAGACTGAATGGCTTGTTTTTATGATGTTTGTGTTTTAGATGTGTTTTGTTGTTTCCAAATGCCATGCCCTCATTTGAGTTTATCATTCCTAAAAGTAGCACGTGGATCAAAATCTGCCTGTTCTTCCTGGTGTAGGAATCTAAATTAAAAGGAAAGTTCACCCACAATTGCAAAACAATAATAAATAAATAAAGTAAAATAAAATAAATAATTTATATGAGTCATTTATTCAACTTCATAGCATTACAAGTCTGAATATTTCAGTCTGATTGTCACACAAATCTACCATATGATTTTAAAAGACATACAGCTCCTGTTGTAGTATATGGTGCTTTTTGGTCATGTTTGGGCACCATTCAGAAATTCAAATCCTGCCTAACATCTGGTGTTTTTGTGGTACACAGAAGAAAAAGATCATACAGATTTTAATGGCATGTGGGTGAACTATCTCTTTAATCTTTCCGTCAACATCGTTCGAAAACATGATCTTTTCATGAAAGTTATCTTGAGGTTGAAAAAGTAACCCAAGCTTTACATGTTTGGCACACATCTTCAACCACCTGGCAGCTACTTCCTCTACAAGAAGCTTTTCATCTAAAATCTGCACATTCTTTCAATCAAACACACCTAGCATGACAAAAACAGTCATTACTTTCTATAGGTTAGGTTTCTTAACATGACTAATTTGCATAGTCTGAAAACAGCTCAATTTGGCAAGAAAATTAAGGACGAAGCCAGTTACAGCAATGATACAGTCCAATAGAGAAAACAGGGTAAATTCTTGACCTCATTAAAACCGGGAAGTGCCCATTGATGTTTAACTATGAACTAGAGCAGGTTTTTATTTTATCTTTAACATCTCACAAACACTACTGCAGCAAAACAACCAGCAGATTGTAAAGCTTCAGTCATGCAAGTTATAAAGAATTGTTTTGAATGTATCTAAATTTATTGATATGTTTATGAATGTCTCACTAACGATCATATGGTACACAGAAGAGTGTTTCTTCTAGTCATTGCATTTAGTGCATTCTAACTTCTTCATTCAAGACATGGAAATGGGTCAATTATAGTAGCAAAGTCATATAGAAACTGAAAGCAAACCAGTGGAAAGAACAAAAGATCATTATTTTGTGCTGGCTGAGTTTGGAAAGTCTGGACAGAATAAAAACCTCACTGTTACGCAGCAGCCGAGAATACAAAGTTCTAGTTGGAAAATTTGGCCTAAATCCTATGTCAGCAAAATAATGTGCTGAATGCCCTAGTTTAGGTTGGAATTTATTCAGAGTGAGCAGCATTATAGTACTAGAACTTAATTCAGTAGCAAAGGAGGCCGCACAGACAAAGAAAAACTGTTTATATAAAAGGTTTATTGCCTCGGCAGGTTTGAAGCTCTTTACAGAATTCATTTAAAAGTAAATGAAATTTAGTACAGTAAAAAAAGCAAACATATCCCATAGGGAGTGCCATATTATTTCTTCCACATAAATGAAATCAGCACAGGCTGAGTAAAACAACCCATTCAAGAGTAAATGTAAAGAAGCTTACATGATGTGTGCTTAGGAAATGATTGCTGTACACATATGAACAATAAAATAAACAGATTTGGAAAGCTTGTTTAGGATTGAGACCACCGATGTGTCTCAAAGAGAGAGAAAAGGGCAAAATATAAACTGCACGTCCCCTGCCCATTACATCTGTTCTTCAAAGAATGAATAAAAACAGTTCCTACAAGGAAAATCTTGTCAAGTTATAAAACTGTGATGCCTACTGAATGCATATTCACAGTGTATTCACAATTCAGTGGTAATTAAGTAACAGTATTACAACTGAAGACTGCACATTGATCTGTCTTGAAGGGAGACGAATCGGCACGCACCGCTGTGTAATGCCTATGCGAACGCATTGGTTTCGGGCTAAGGCCTCTTATTGTCCATTCTTGTTGTGAAGGACCTTGCATTACAACATACTGTAGAAGTTAGTCCATTAAACTGTCAAGCAAGAGCACTTCACACAATCTCTAGAAATGGTGTCTCAGTCGGTGAATCAGTGTCCTATAGCAAAAAAAAAAAAGAATAAATCACTGTCAGGCTTTTTGGAAATGTTTCATGTACTATGATTAAACATGTCAAACACAGGACCGTGAGCCCTAAAGCTGTGCTCTAAATCTGTGTTACTGCAACTGGTGTAGGTTTACTTTTGCCATGAGCACTATTCAAGGAATTGGGCCACTACAGGAAAAGTTTTACTTTACAACTAAAAAAGGTTATTTCAATACAACTGTATATTTTAGTGTTTATGTGAATCTTTTTTGGACATTGGCAAAACTGGCAAAACTGTCATGATGGGTATTTTTGAATTTTGCTGTGATGAACATTTTTTATTAATTTTGACTTAGCATGACATCTCAAATTACCGTGAGCTAATATGCTGAATAAACGGTTCATGTTTGCATTGAAATTCTGTTTTAAAAACAGGCATTCGGTGTGAACAACCCCTTAGACAAGTATATTTTAGATATTTTTATTGTTTGTGGACCTTTTTTTTGCTATGATGTTTTCTGTCATTTAGTAATAAAAAAAACATTGAAATTATATTGACTGTTTACCGTGTTTGTCCTACGTTGTCTTCTGATCAGGATTAGAAGCAGGCTGACAGCCAGTATAAGCATGACTACTGCTATGGGAACACTAACAGAGACAGCTGTGGCAGAATGTTCTCCAGTTTGGCCGCCTTTTTCAGGTTTACTCTCTATTTCAGACACTGGTAAAAGAGATTTGTTATGAGATATCATTTTCATCATTATCTTTACACTACAATACATTACAGCTTACAATCCTCATTTTTAATACATAAATTTTTTTTAAAGAAACACAGGCAGAGTTTTAAGCTAAATCTCAGCATTTGAAACCCCAGCTCAGACTCAGAGCCTACATTATTTATTACTTTAACGCAACACAAGTACTGTTTTTTGTTCTTTAGTCTCTGATACCATTCAATAGATGAGCTATTTTATTATCACTGGTTGCATCGCAGATGACGACATGTTGAATGATATTGTCGTAGGCTATTCTCTGGTGGCAATAACTTTCCGATTCTGCTGCAGTGGCAACAAGTTTAACTTCCTTTGGTTGTCATGAAAGTTCTGCTTTTTAGAAGCTTTTTTCCAACCTGTGATTCTCTTACACGTCATTATAAAACCAGTCCTAGTATACAGCTAGCAGACTTGCACTTTGAAAAGGGAAGCACACTGAAAGTGTAAAACAGGAAGAGGTTTGCTGTTTCCTTTCAAGATATTAACTATTGATCTGCTTGGATTAATACATTCATAATTAGAAAACTCACCTATTAAATTAACTTCTGTAGACTTCCTTGACCAGATGTTGTTATCAACACTGACTAGGGCATGACAGGTGTAAAGTCCTGCATCTTTTGTAGAGATGTTGAGGAGCAGCAGGGAACAGTTTTTCTTCTCCTTGTTTATGAAGAGTTGTGTCCTGTTCACGTAGGTTTCATTTATGATGCTCTTGTCCAGTGGATGAAGATTCACTACTATCTCACCTTTCTGCCATACCAGCTCGTTGGGGTCATTAGAACAGTTAAATGTTAAAAGTACACCATTTCCAACATGGCCGGTCACATTAGATTTCAACTGTTTGTCCCACTGCAAAACCACCTACAAGAACCAGTTAGAAACAGTAATTATCATGACAAAATTCTCAAATTAATTTACAAACACTGTAAAGTTTACAAACCTTCCAAGACAGGCGATTCGTTTTTATTTGTGCTTTTATTGTGTTAATTGTATTTTTTTTAAGGCACTATCAGATCTGCCAAAAAGAAGAAAATATATGGCTCTCTAAAGGAACACCAGAATTGTTTTATATACGGATGAAAAATGTACAAACTTTTTTAATGTAAATAACATGTATAACAGAATGTGACCAATAAAAAGTATATATTGTTAATGAATAAAGTTATTTATAGGTCCAGAAGCATTAAAAAAGACTCACTCATGATGAGCAGAAGGGTCAGCATTGCCAAGGTCTTCATGTTTGTCCTGGAGGAGAGAGAAGCAGGTTTTGAAGTATGCTGGATATTCCCACGTTCTCGAACAAACCAATAGGCTACAAACTAGGCTAAAGGTGAGTACAGTTGCATGCGAGTAATGCATAAATACAAACATCAGCGCTTTGCCCGGTTAAGACACACGATAGCACTCACACATTTGACCCTCTATCAATTGCATATGTATTATCTAACTGCTAGCTTTTCTTGTAAAACTAACACTAGGTTTCTTTTTTTATATTCTATATACTCGTTTTCTTAAAAAAAAAAAAAAAAAAAACCTTCCTACGTGTACTGCGTTAGGCTAACCAGGACTTGTAATAGCACTTGCATGTTGTTGCTCTTTTGTTGGTTTTGATTGCTTCTATAATGTCCTCATTTGTACGTCGCTTTGGATAAAAGCGTCTGCTAAATGACTAAATAAATATCATTCGTTAAAAGAAGAAAATTATCTCCAAGCCTAGCAGCTCAATGCATTGGTGAAATGTACGTTATTTGAACACAGCCTATTCCCCCCGGTCACATGAAAAAAAGAGCCAAATATTTTTTTTCCCAAAGATTTAGTTAGTCATCTGATCATGACTTGTCCTGTAGTCTAGCCAATAATTGAAAACAAGAGCTCCGTGAAACAGTCGAAACAATCAAACAAACGAATCTCTAACCAGTACGCTGCAGATAGCTAACAACTTATTAAACTGAAAGCATGAAGTTATTCAAAATACAGTGATATATCAATATCAACAAACAATGGATTCAAATGAGTTAGGTAAAGAAAAGAAAAAAACTAAAAGCACAATATCCTGCTGACCTTTTTAATTCCGCTGCAGAAGAAGCACGCGTATCAGATCGCTTGAGGAAAGTGAAGTGAAATGAAAGAATCACTCGTCAAGTTTGTGTCGTTGTGACGCGCCTAAATCATCATCCCACTCACTCCCCGCAAAGCCTACCGGGTGTGACTGAGTTTTATAGGTAGGCTAGTTGTCAGTTAGGCTACCTGAACGTGACCTAAAACTTCATGGGATGTGATTGCACCTGGGTTTACACACATGACTAGTCGAACAGGTTTACTGTTTTGAACAGCGATACTGGGAGAAAAAAATCCTGACTGAACAAGACGAGCAGCACAGTGTGCCATACTGTGCATTATTGTGTTCTTCCATTAGATGTCGCTACAGTTTCATTTTTCTAGGCCGGTTTTACTTATTGTCGGGGTTTTTTGTTTTTTTTTATTGCTGAAATCAAGAACATACAAAACAATACAAGATACAGAATATCCACATAACATTTGAACAGACAACAACAAAATAAAACAGTAAAAAAAAAAAAAAAAAGAAATAAAGGGAAATAATAAATTAAAATAAATACATAAAATTAATAATAACAAATGCAATAAAGGGCCATTGTTTCACATAAGATTCCCTACACAAGAACTTTGAATACAGTGCAAATTCTAACAGTCTTCATAGCTTTCTTATTATTAGATACTGAAATCAGATTAATATAATTCTCCAAGTCTCTTAAAAAGACCACAAAGACAGGTTTACAATTTGAGAATTTGCATTTATGGATATAAAATTAGCTTAAAAAGATAATTAAATGTATAATAAAACAAATATTTACTTTTGTGGGGTCTGGTCAAATTTGCTTTTCTGAATCAAGAAACAAGAACTATAAAATACGATCATTATTTCTTGAGAACTTAATTTCTGCTCCACATGTAACTTTTTTTTAATAATTTATTTGATAATCTCAACTGGAAAAAAGTATGGTCACTACAGCAAAAATCTTTCTCACAAATAAGGTGAAAGAAGTATCTTTTAAGTTGATCCACAGAGTTTATCCTGTCAAGAAATGTATACAGAAGTTTAGAGCTGATGTAGAGCTATCATGCTCTTTTTGTCTGAATACTGATGAAACAGTGGAACACTTATTTCTGTCATGTCAATACACTCAGGGATTTTGGTATGATGTTGATGCTTTTGTTAAGTTGAAGCTTTTGCCAGAATTTTCTATACAAATGAGAAATATAATATTTGTGTACTTATTGTGTTATGCAAATAAGACTTTATGGATCACGTTGTCACACTATATGCATACGTTAACAGAAAGGTGTATCTTGCCGCTGCAGTTTCAGCCATATTTCACAAATGAATATTAATGCTTCAGGTTTGTACCTTAATATAAAAAATGTGAAGTTATAGATTTCATTTTTTTCCTTTTATCCTTGGATGGTATTCCTGTTAAAAAAGATGTTAATTACTTAGGCGTTGTCATTTAAAAAAATGAAAAAGATAGAGTTCCCCTTAATTTTAACCCTGCCTTTGAAAAGATAAAAATAAAATGTAATCTTTGGTTATTAAGAGACTTGCCCCTTAGAGGTAGAGTTCTTCTGTCAAAAGCAGAAGGAATTTCTAGACTGACCTATATTGCTTCAACTACATTTAGACAATAAAAGTGTTAATACTCTTGATCAGACTTTATTTAAATTTTTTATGGAAGAATCGTGTGCACTATATTCGTAAATCTGTTGTCGTAAATTCTCTTAAAAGCAGTGGACTTGATTTCTCTACTTTAAATAACACTCTCAAAATCAATTGGTTAAAATTTTGTCTGAATAAACCTTTGTGGAATTGTATTCCTAATTTTATTTTTAACCAACTTGGGGGTCTTTTTTTCTACTAATGTGTTGATTATAAGATTGAGAAATTGCCAGTAAAACTATCTACCTTTCATGCTCAAGCCTTGTTGGCTTGGAAATTGATTTACAAGCTCAACTTCTCTCCGCAGCGTTATTTTATTTGGAACAATTGTTGTATTCTGTATAAGCACAAAAGTATTTTTTTGAAAAGCTGGTTTGATAAGGGTATTGTTTTAGTATCTAATTTGTTTAACACTCAAGGGTATCTTATGACTTATGAGGAGTTTCTTGTACACTTTAATTTTCCTGTGACTCTCAAGGAATTCTCTCTTGTTTTCTCTGCAATTAATTTGTGTATTGTTTCCTTATATAGAGATGTGAATGGTTGATATGCCCATATCAATCTAACGGATACAATATGTGGTAAAAATGTGTTTTTCACAGACTAAAAACAAATCTATTCGCTCTCTATTTTTAAAGGAGGTTGCTACCAAGCCTTGCTCTATTGCTTATTGGTCTAAATTTGTTAGAATCCCTAAGTGGGAAAGTGTTTGGTTATTACCTCATAAGTTTTTTGTTACAAACAAGGTCAAATAAATCTATTTCAAAATGATTCATTTATTCTATCCTGTTAAACATTTTCTTAGTAAGTTTAAGAAGGATATTGACGTTAACTGCTCTTTTTGCTCTTTACACTTGGAAACTGTACCCCACATCTTCTGGCACTGTAGTTTTGTTAAAAAGTTATGGTATGACGTCTCTGTGTTTATCTCAGAAAAGGTACTCTCTAACTTTATTTTGCATTTTGAAAATGTAGTTTTTGGATGTTTTATTCAAGATAATGTGAATAAGAAAGCTTTTGTCATTAATTTATTGATTTTATTAGTTAAGTTTCACATTCATCGGTGTAAATTTTCGAACAGAAAACCCTGTTTCACAGTGTTTTATAAAGAATTGGAAAGCTATTTTTGTACTATTCAAAGTAGCACTAATAGAAAGGCTATCAAAACTGTCCGTTAGTGTTCTGTCTTCAAAATATTTGAGTAATGTAAAGGTCATGCATGTTTTTAAGTGTATATTTATTTTATTTAAGGTATTTAAAAAAAAAAAAGTTTTTTTTTTCTTCTTTATTTCCCTGGCTTTATATTGTCTGTTGTATTGTTCTGTGTGTGTTGTTCAAGGCATAATAAAAAAAAAAAAAATACAAAATAAAACAGTCTATGGGTGTAACGGAGAAGTTTATAATTCTCATAATTGTAAGTTACCTGAAAGAGACCTAGACCTTTATAAAGAACCCAGACCTTTTACATAAAATGCATGGATTTGCACCTGACTAGCCTGACGCGTTTACTGCTTTTAAGCAACGTTTGTAAAAACTAAATCTCCAGACTGGACAAATAAGGCTAAATCTAAAATCTTCACTGAATTGTTGCGTTAATTCCATAAGATGGCGCTGGAGGACTTTTAGTTCCCTTTCCATGCATTTTTCCCCCCTAGTCCTTTTGTCTGTAATTGAAATAAGAGTTTTGACCCTAGTTGTCACAGCCACAAGACCACACTTTGGAAATGGGGCAAAGATAGGGCAGATATTTTCGCCATAAAACTACTTTTAATATAGCCTAATTAGATTGATAAACGTTAATCGTGTATTAATAACTTGAGTGTGTACCATTTCCAACCTGTTTCAATAATTCATGCATTACCAATTTATTTCCTTACGAAAATTAATCGTGGTTTTAATTGTAGTAAAAGTGTGGTAACCATGGTTTTTTGGCGTATTGACACAGTTTTACAACAAATATCATGGTTAAACGATTAGTTTAGCAAAACCATGGTTATTTAAAAAAAATGTTTGGGGGGGGGGGGGTTATAGTAAAGCCATAGATCATTTTCGTAAGGATTGGATCTTGAGTTTTAGATAGACATATATTGCATATTAATTTATATAGTATTTGGGGTAATGTGGCCCCACTTTGACCTAATTGGAGAGAGGTTATGAAGCAACAAAAATAATAAACTCACCCAATGGTCATGTCATGGCTTTGGTTATTTCTGTGTATTTCTATATAATACCCACTTATAAATAAGTGTTACACTAAAATAATGCTGTAGTTTAAACTGAACGGAGATTCAAGGCTTTGCTTGCTTCTCATTCATTTCAGTGTTTTGATGTATCGGTTCAATTCTGCGGTTTCCTCTGCACACTCTCCAGGCGTGTGGTCAGCTGACTTCCACTGGAGCAGCTGTGTGCAGTCGCGCATTCTCACAAAGCCCAACCAGCACAGACGATAGGGGAACACGGAGCTGAAAATCCGCTCAGGACCTTCATCCATCAGGACGTGCTACATTTGGGAACACGGCCATGGGTATGGACCCTACGGTAGTCCTGCTGTTGATGCTGACGACTCTGTCGCTCGCCATCGAGGTAAGAATAGTGATTGTGTAATGGAGAAGGAGCTTGATTCTCCTCCATACTTTAAAGGACGGCCTGGGAGCGGGGGGTGGACGCAAAGCGAGAGCATGACACGGATGCAGACAGACATTTTGAGCGCTGCGGGATTGTCAGTGGCGTATTCCAGCAGGATCGTGGTTATTTCTAATGCAATGGGTTTTCTTTGCCATCATTGTTTTAAATCAATTAAAAAGTGTAGGGTGGAGGCTACTGGTGCAGCGGGGTCGCTCGGTTTAACGCACAAAAATATTAGGCATAACGGGCGAACTGTAGCTTGAGAAAGTGATACGTATCATTGGGAAAAGACGTGCATCATTCTGACATCTTTATAGGAAAGCATTAACTTGTTTTTATATTTGGGAGTCATCTGCTCACCTTCATTAGAAAACATCTGACTCATTCGAAGGACGTGCTGATTAAGAATTGCACGGTGGAAAATGCTGATATGGTGGTTTTATCTTTCTGGACCCGTGATGTTTTTATGTTTGAGCAAATAAATATGGATCAGAGGAACATGAACTGATTAAGTTTCTGATTAAATCATGTAAACACAGTGACTGACAGCTCTTTGTCAAGGAGGCATGTATTAAAGAACGCAGTCCCTCATCACTTGCAATATTTACACAAAATAAAGAAACAAACCATACGGCTGGTTTGCAAGATTGCAGTGCTCCATTTTGGGCAAATAAATGCTGTGGCAGCAATCCGGCGGCCCTCCTTAACCATTCGAGCATCAGAGGAAAATCATTCCTCTGCGGCGCCTTTGCGCATCTAATATTCACACCAGTGTTTTATGAAGGGATTTGTTTAGCTATGTGGGGATGATTGTTAAAATGCGTAAATGTTGTGGGAATGGTTCATGGTGGAGAGATCTTGTAAGGAATATTACAAAAAGATGTTAGTTGACAGAAGCAAGATGGCGTCAGTGAACTGCGGCGTTTCATTTTTTTTTCATCTAAACGCCATAAAGCAAAATATCTGCTCTGGACGGATTTAAGCTGTTTCTCGCGCCCTCAAACAGACGCGGTGTTATGCATTACATGCGCAGATTATTTTTATGTTGGTACTTGCATTAAGTCTTTATTGACACTTGGTACGTTTAAACATATAATAGGGATATTTAATTATATATTGCATTTTCCATTAATATAGGCCTACACATACCTGTGGTGTTAGTGTTCTCTTGCAAATATGACATATGCCTATGTGATACAAGGGTGCAAATAAGAATCGGTGCTAAGGTGTGCCACCCCCCATATTGAATCCCTCTGAGAAAAACATATCGAAAGTGTGTGTGGATGAGGGAATATCTTAAAGTCTGTAAAATATAGGTCAATATTAGAAACATTTCAACATTATTGTTTCTGTTATCATGAAGGCTCCAATGCCAATCTGTGAGTATGTTTTTACATTGTATCAAACAGGCCCTCACAAAGAAAATGAGGTTACTATCTTGTTTTATGAAGTTACCTGATCTTAGCATTATTCCCCTCTGGTTAATTTGTTGGCAACCAATTTGTAACATTGAAGGTTCTTCTTAGGTTTCATTTTTTACAGCCATAAACTAATGTTCCCAGAACATTCTTGGGAAAATTGGGACACTGCTCAAGCTTTGTATGCTCAGATCAGTATTAGATATGTATAATTAAAAATATTACTGTCATTGTTTTTCTCATTATCATTAACATGTCAATAATATCACAACAACTGTATGAAATCATATACTGTATGTGGGTTTTGTCCATGTGGGTTAACTTTGAGGTCATCTGCTACTTAACTCCTACACATTGACTAAATTAATGTCAATTATACTGAAGGGATCATCAAAACTGAGTAAAAAAGTGTGGCTTATTGGGGTAAGCAACATCTGAGTTTCCTAAAAATGTACCCCTTGTAGGTTACTATAGAATTTGCACACTGACTGCTGCAAGAAATAAGACCCTCGAGATTTTTCATTAAAGGTGTCACTTGTATTTAGTGTGCCAAAACAAGCTTTGAGAGTTTGTGTTGTCACCTCTTTACTGGTCACCATAAGCACGAACAAGCTGTTTTGCCTGAAAGCTCCCTTGCTTAGTTCGCTTATAATTAGTAAATCTGTTTTCAGTCAGCCTCCATCTAAAAAAGGGCTTCCTTTGTTTGACTGGGAAATGTCAGTGGGGACGTGTAAACATGGTCGGTTTTAAATTATGTCTTTTGAGTGCAAGTACAAAAACTAGCTCATTGATTTTGACAACCTTAAATATGAAGCCAGAGCTGAATGGCTCTTGAAAGCTGCACATTTCATTTCGATTCATGCACTAATGTGGATCCTGAGCTGCTATGACAACCTGGCTGAGACACTATTTTGGGAGATTGATATTCGCAGATGATTAGCTTTCACGAATGGTTCAGCAGCTGTGTCAATATTAAAGCATTTCATATATCACACATTGACAGCATATAATCCCATAAACAGCACATGTTGATCAGCTGAACAATTGACAGTGACAATAATCCCATCTAAACAGCACATGTAAACTGATCTATAGCTGATATATAGCTCATTGCAGAAGTTAAGACCATTTTGTGTCTAACACATGGTTTTCCTAAAGAGCTTACTACTGTACTGCGGACAGCATAATTACAGTATTCTGTTTTAAATTGCCCTACAGCAGAGGGGTGTTTTATTGCACTGTAACCACCCAAGCATTTGTTAAAAGGTTAAAAAGAAAAAAACATCTCTAGACAGAATCTATCTATCTATCTATCTATCTATCTATCTATCTATCTATCTATCTATCTATCTATCTATCTATCTATCTATCTATCTATCTATCTATCTATCTATCTATCTAATGGGACAGATGCATATTTTAGACAGCTGGCTGTAGCAGCACTTCCACTGTTTGTTATTCAGGACAAAAGGGGGAAAACACAACAATCCCATAATTCCTCACGCTCAGTTGAACAGACTGGGTGGGTCTGGTTGTAAGGAACCTTTGTGACACACTGGGTCGAGGCCAGGTCAAAGACATACAAAAGAGGACAGCCATTATTCTCCCTGTCTCTCTCTTTCTCACTGACGTAGTTTATGAATTGAATGTCCTCTAAATATGGTTTTCTTTAGTCTTCCGCTAATTTTCAGGACCTCAAAAACTCTTTTACCCCCAAACTCGTATTTCTTTCTCATATATTTATCTCTTTCTTTCTTATATTTAAATATCTTCCCATCCACTTCAAGAGATTAGATTGCATTTAAGGCTTTTAATTCTGAAGTGAAGAGAGCTGTAGTGTTTTATAATGTACATTATGTAACTGGCATCGTGGCTCTAAACAGATTAATATTTGTTTACAAGTATTTGTCAGATATAGAGAGTTTTTTACCAGCTGAGTTGTTTCCCATTTTATATTGAGCTCTCAGCATGTATTTTTATATTTTAGTCAGAAAGAATGAAATTAGTTTGATAATTCACTTTTTAGTAAGACCCTCACACTTAACACATAAACTCCAGTGATCAAATGATTGTGCAAGACCATAAATATAGTTCACACTGTGTGATACACTGGGGGTGTGGCTTAGTCTGGAGGAAAACAACCCTCCTTAGTTACCATATGTATTTCTGTGTGGGAAATGAAGAGAAATGGATAGCCTACCATTCAAAAGTTTGGGGTTAGTTTTTAAAGAAATTAATACTTTTATTCAGCAAACATGCATTAAATTGATCAAAAGTGACAGTAAAAGTTTTTACATTGTTACAAAAAATGCCTATTCCAATTAAATGCTACTCTTTTGATCTTTCTAGTTAACAAAGAATCCAGAAAAAAATGTATCACGGTTTCCACAAAAGTATTATGGAGTACAACTGTTTTCAATATTAATAAAAGAAAAGTTTCTTGAGCACCAAATCAGCATATTAGAAGGATTTCTGAAGGATCGTGTGACACTGAAGGCTGAAGTTAATGGCTGCTAAAAAATCAGCCATCACAGAAATGACATTTTAAAATATATTAAAATTGAAAACAGCTCTTTTAAATTGTTATAATTTTGCACAATATTACTGTTTTAGTGTATTTTTGATCAAATAAATTAAGCCTCGTTTAGCAAATAAGAGAATTCTTTCAAAAATCTTACAGACCCCAAACTTTTTAACTATAGTGTATATACATTATATACATATTTATGTAGTATTTCAATATTTTATTTAATGCAGGAGATGGCTTCAAAGACTTACTTACCCCTATAACAGTACAATAATAATCCTGTAACAGCCACCACATGATGTATTCACGTCATATTGCATGCTAAGAACTCACTCATAAACCCAACATTGTTCAATATGTAAGTGTTTATCTAGTCGACTCTCTGTTTGGCTAGTTGGGACAACATTTGGTGCAATATTGAATCATATTTGTTGAATCCCTGTTCTTCCAGACACAGTCGCTGTTTTTCCTCTTTACATTGTCTTCTTTTTTCTGTCTGCACGTCAGATTGTAATTAGGACAGTCAATCAATAAAAAAATGTGATCTGATTACTTCAATGATCAGCTGATGAACTAATCAAGTTAATGACAGTTGATGGTATATATCGATATTTGCTGAGAAAAGCCCCCCGCATGAAGACAGCTGAAGATCACAGGCTTATGTGATAATGGTTCCTCATGTTACCGCTGATTGTGCTGTTGGCAGGTGCCATCGGATGACTCAGTGGGCTTGTTGGCGGAGCCCCAGGTGGCCATGTTCTGTGGGAAACTCAACATGCATATCAACATCCAGAGTGGCAAGTGGGAGCCAGATCCAACTGGCACCAAGAGCTGCATTGGCACCAAAGAGGGCATCCTTCAGTACTGCCAAGAGGTAATGAGAGATAAAAGATGAAAAATGAGAATGAGTTCTGCTGCACTGTCTATGTTACTTGTCAATAGTTACACAGCTTGTAAAACATTATTGTATCGTGACTACTTTAGAAATTAAGATCAATTATATAATGACAATCACAGTAATTAATAGCCAAGGGCCTTCTGAGTATTACATAAGCACGTCGAGTTCTATTAAGTGGTTGACTCGTATGAGTTTTCCAATGGCTAATGATGTTTAGATAGCAGTGTGGATGATAGCCAATACAATGCCAATCTACCATTCAGAGGTTTGGATTTTTTAAATAAATTAATATTTCTATTCTACTATGGTATGATCAAAAGTTACAATAAAGACATTTATAATGTTACAAAAGATTTCTATTTTGAATAAATGCTGTTTTTTGAATGGAGAATCTTGAAAATATTTTAACAGCTTTCATAAAAATATTAACTAAGGGACAAAATTGTTTTCAACAATGATAATAATAAAGAGGAGATGTCAGCACAAAATCAGCAAATTAGTATGATTTCTGACAGAAATAATTTACATTTAAAAATGTATTTAAATCAAATTAGAAAACAGTTTTTAAATTGTAATAATATTTAACAATATTACTATTTTAGCTATACTGAATTCAGTCGAATTACACAATTACATACTTGTTTTATGTGCAAAGAGAAATGTCAAAGTCTGATTTGAGAGAAAACATTTTCATTTTATTGACCCTTGTTTTATAACTGCAAAGAGAAATTAATTCACACTATTATTAATATGATTGGTTGTTTTTATTAAAGAATTTACTTATAAATCACATATTGTGCATTACCATATTCTACATCCCTAATCCTACCCAATTTTCAAACTTAACAACTACCTTACTAACTATTAATAAGCAGCAAATTTGAAGTTTATTGAGACAAAAGTCATAGTGGTTTGTTGATGGGGAGAATTGGACCTTAAAATAAAGTGTGACCAAATTTATTAATGCTGACTAGTGATGGGGAAAAAAGTAGTTTAAAAATAACTTTTCTGCCACAAATTTTCATTTCAGCACATAACTGTTATTTATATTTTCCACATTCTGATATGTATTCTGACTTCCCAATTACTAAAATCAAGTTTTTTTTTTCTCATCGTATAACCTGTTTTACTTGTAAATAGGTCAGATTATGAAAGTAAAATTTTTTTGCCAATGGCTTTTCTGTTTTCTGTTCAACATCATCTGGTAATTTACCCCGTCTTGACTACCACAGGTATACCCAGACCTACAGATCACCAACGTAGTGGAGGCCAACCAGCCCGTCAGCATCCAGAACTGGTGCAAAATGGGTCGTCACCAGTGCCGCAGTCACACGCGCATTGTGGTCCCCTACCGCTGCCTGGGTACGTATGCATGTTTACATAAAGACTATCCTTCAACGTGACGCTTACATCAGAGTACTCCGCCACTCCTGGGGTATTAACCTGGATTTGTGGGACAATAAACTAATGCTTTTACCGTGGCTGTTGTGTGATTTCCTATCATCCTTCTGCATCAGATAAGATTTGATTCATCAAAACACAACCTTTGCTTAGGACATTTTATCCTCCAAGGTAAATATCAGAAGAAATCTATCTCAGCACAGGGTGAACAAATGTTTTTTTTTTTTTATTAGTTGGGGAGTTTGTCAGCGATGCCCTTCTCGTCCCAGATAAATGCAAGTTCCTGCACCAGGAGCGAATGGACATGTGCGAGAGTCACCTGCACTGGCACACAGTGGCCAAAGAGGTCAGAGGTCACACCACATGAGTTTTAAAGGAACACTCCACTTTTTTGGAAATAGGCTCATTTTACAACTCCCTAGAGTTAAACAGTTGATTTTTACCATTTTTAATCCATTCAGGCGATCTCCAGGTCTGGCGGGGAGCACTTTTAGCTTAGTTTAGCATAGATCATTGAATCTGATTAGACCAATAGCATCTCGCTCAAAAATGACCAAAGAGTTTTGATATTTTTCCTATTTAAAGCTTGACTCTTCTGTAGTTACAGATTAACATCATGTACTAAGGAAGGACGATATGGAAAATTACTAAAAGTTTTTGATGGGGACTTTTCTCAGGGCCGATAGGAACTATACTTGGCCTTGATTATTATGCAGAATGAGTCCCCAGCTATAGTTCCTTAGCCTAGTTGGCCTAGAAAAGCTGGGGAAAACTACTTTCAGGCGCTGCGTACTATCATTACGCCTGCTGCACCCATGGTACGGTCAGTGATTATTACGCCAGAATAGAGTCAAGTATAGTTCCGTGGATGAGCGTAATTCTAATTCGATTCAATTATCTATGCTAAGCTAAGCTAAAAGTGCTCCCGCCAGACCAGGAGATCATCTGAATGGATTCAAAAACGGTAAAACTTTTTTAACTCTAGTGGAGTTGTAAAATGAGCCTATTTCCAAAAAAAGTGGAGTGTTCCTTTAAACCCCCACGGAGCAGTAATTTGTGCCAGATCAAGCACCTATTTTAGATTAGACATTTATGTTAACCAGAAACATCCAAATATATCAATCTTATTTGCATATTAAATAATGGCGCTGACAGATTATGATTGAATAGGATGTATAATTCATCTCTAGCCACAAGAGTGTTCTACTTATAGCTGTATGATGACTCAGCATCTTATACCTCTCTCGCTTTCGTTCTCGCTCGCTCGTTCCCTGTGGCTGGCCCTCTGCAGTCCTGCGGTGATCGCTCCATGAATCTCCATGACTACGGCATGCTGCTGCCGTGCGGCATCGACCGTTTCCGTGGTGTAGAGTTTGTGTGCTGCCCTGTGGAGGAGCAGGAGTTAGATAGTGAGGAGCAGGAGGAGGCCAACTCAGATGTGTGGTGGGGCGGCGCAGAGGCCGAGTATACTGACGGCAGGTACACAAACACAAGCAGTTCTTCAAAACTCTCTTACTGACACTGTCTTTCACTGACTTTATGTAACAAATGATTTTATCAAGAGATGTATAAATTATAAAAATAAATCAAATATTTAAAATAACATATTTTTTTGCAATTTACTGTGTCCCCCCTTTGCTTTAATAACTGCAGCATTTGAGCTGGATGAACTCATTTACACAAGTTTGTGTAAAATCTGATGATTATGTTCTCTAGCATTATTTGGGAAAGATAAAAGGCATCCTCTACAGCAAAAATATATATTTTGAGGGTCTGATATAAGTTGGAAACAGTGCTAAATATTTAATTGAAAATAAATTCAGTTTCAACTTTCAAATAACAAAATATTTTGCCAAATATACCTTGAAGAAGCAAGGGACTGCATTTCTAACAATGCATTATGAGTAAATGCAAAATATTGTTTTCAATGAATGTTTTGGACAGCATATTGATATTGAAAATATATGAAAATGGCCAAAAATGTGTGAGGAAATACAAGTAACTTATTGTAAATATATTTTAATATCTATATTAGCAATATTTTTTACTTATTTATGTATGAAATAATATAATAAATAATACAAATATATCTAATAAAGTGAAATTGAAATAATATATATAATTAACTTTTGCCATATGTGATATTTGTGAACAAAGTTCCCATGATCAGTGTCACCAACTTGTTTGATTAGTGCCTAAGAAAAAAATATTTCACGTTCATATTTAATGTTTTTCATGTTTAACATTTTTCACACTATGAATCTATTCATTTTCTGGTTTAAATTATATTCTGAATTCTTCAGTGTGTAGTTTTAGAATGTATTTTTCATCATCTTTTTTCATCACAGCATACTGAGAGAACAGGCCCCGACCAAACCTGAACCTGCTGTGACTGAGGATGATGAAGATATCAACAATGAGGAAGAGGAAGTCTGGGATAACGATGAAGATGGGGACGGTGAAGATGATGACGACGAGGATGATGACGATGAAGACACAACTGATGAACAAGACACCAGTGAGCAGACCTCCAACGTTGCCATGACAACCACCACCACTACCACAACAGAGTCTATAGAGGAGGTTGTGCGAGGTGAGATTTAAGTATGTATATATGTCCATATGTTGACATTATACATTTCAGTGGTACATTTGCAAACATTATAACTATGACTAATGAGCTCATATGGCATTTCAGGACATAAAGTTTGAATCATCATTGTGTAGTTCCTTAAATGGGCAAAACTTGATTACATATGAACACTTAAACAAATCCACTGAGTGTCTCTTCCCCATCAGCGGTATGCTGGGCCCCTCCTCGGTCGGGGCCGTGCTATGCCAAGCTATCCCGCTGGTATTTTGTGGTGCAGACGGGCCGATGCACCCCCTTCATGTTTGGGGGCTGCGGGGGTAACCGCAATAACTTTGAATCTGAGGAGTACTGCATGGCTGTCTGCAGCAGCAGCGTGTGTAAGTCCAGACGTCTCCTGAGAGGAAGTTCACCTCTCTGCTAACCAGCCCATCGTCTCTTTCTCACTTTCTTCGCTTCATTCGTGCCAAACTCACAAGCTCAGCAGATGGCTGGATGCTTTAGCTCGCATGGATTACAGGTCTCTGTGAGGTGACTGTATAGGCAGAGCGTCTTGTTTTAGTTTAACATCCTGCTGACTTTTCTGAGGGCACTGAGCACTCTCTTTAACTCTCCATCTGTGTCTCCTGAATCTACAGAACCATGGTAAAAGAAAAATTATATTATTGTTATCTACAAATCAGGATTTAAAATAAGTTACAATACTGGTTATATGGCTGAGTGGTGTGAGAGTAGTTAGTTTTAATGTTTTGATACTGTTCTGAGTTTAACAAGTGTTAGATAATGGGTACACTGTCAGGGCGCTGATGCTGGATTTAATATATTTTAATAATATATTTTGTGTGTGTGTGTGTGTGTGTGTGTGTGTGTGTGTGTGTGTGTGTGTGTGTGTGTGTGTGTGTGTGTGTGTGTGTGTGTGTGTGTGTGTGTGTGTGTGTTGTGTGTGTGTGTGTGTGTGTGTGTGTGTGTGTGTGTGTGTGTGTGTGTACATTTTTTGCTCATCAAAAATGAAGTTTTCATATATTTACGGTAAGAAATGTACAAAATATCTTCAAACATGTTCCTTACTAAATATCCTAAAGATTTTTGGCATAAAAAAATACGGCCACACCCATATCACCCTGCAGCCCAAGACTATTGCTCACCCTGGGGTCTGAGTGGGTCCTAACGCCCCAGTATAGTGACGAGGACACTATACTGTCAAAAAGCACTGTCTTTCGGATGAGACGTTAAACTGAGGTCCTGACTCTCTGTGGTCATTAAAAATCCCATGGCACTTCTCGTAAAGAGTAGGGGTGTAACCCCGGTGTCCTGGCCAAATTCCCTCCACTGGCCCTTGTCAATCATGGCCTCCTAATAATCCCCATCCACTTGATTGGCTCTATCTCTCTCTCTCCTCTCCACCTGTAGCTGGTGTGTGGTGAGCGCACTGGCGACGATGTCCTGTGGAAGCCGTCGCATCATCCAAGTGGATGCTGCACACTGGTGGTGGTTCAGGAGAGACCCCCCCCCCCCACATGATTGTAAAGCGCTTTGGGTGTACAGCAATACACAATAAAGCGCTATATAAATGCATCATTCATTCATTCATAAAAGAAACATCTATAATTTTGACCCATACAATATTTTTTTGGTTATTGCTACAAGTATACCCCAGCGACTTAAGACTGGTTTTGTGGTCCAGGGTCAGATATTAGGTAATATAATCGGACTGCTATTTATTTACTTTTAGATCAATTTTGACCTGTTTAAATGTGTATATATATATATATATTTGTGTGTGTTCAAATGAGGTTGAATTATAAAAAGCAGGCAAAAGAGCATAGTTATAATAATATGTAAATACACTATGAAACAAATTTTTATAAAAGGTTTGTTTCACTTTTATTTGTAACGTTTCTATATAAAGTTTGTTAAGAGTGCTCAAAACTAAAAAATATGTTGACAGTTTATACAAGCTAATCTGTTATTACTCATGCATGAAAATTACATGGTACATAATACTGCATAATACTGAGCTAAGAACAGTTTAACATAAACAATTACCAAAACTGAGTCATCCAAAACTTCAGATGTGTACATTGGATGATTATTGTCTTTTATTAATAGTCCCACAATGTTCTGGATGCTCCAAAAAGGACAACAATATTGCAGAATGTTACAGAAACTTCTAAAATGTTCCTATCCTTGCAAAAGCAGAATATATATTAAAAATAGATAGATAGATAGATAGATATAACTACTAGTATTTGTATGTTGATTTTTTTTTTATCTAGATGAAAATACAGTCAATACTGTAGTTATTGTTTTTTCAGCCTCCAGAGGTTTCGAGTTGATACTTATAAATTTATAGTGTGAATGTTTGTTTGTGCTTTTGTCTGTTTTGAGAACACCTGCATCTCAGTGAGTGTATTTCTTAACCTGCTGAACACTGCATTTCTGTTCGTCCCTCCCCCATTCTCTCTCTCCGTTTGCGTTTATCTCTGTGTGGGCCAGTGATGGAGCTGTAGTCGGCCTCTGGTCAGACCAGTCTGTGGCAGCGGTTCAGTGGGCGGTTTCCGCTCGGTTAGGCACAATGCTGGAACTCTGTGGGAAAGTGACAGCGGAGCAGCCCTCATACTGACAGGGCATATTCCTCGCAGCCAGTCTGGCTGTTCCCGCATGCTCGCTGTCAGAAAGTGTCACAGCAGCTTCACGGGAGCTGCTACAGAACACGCACATGAAATACAGCTCTCACATGCTCCACACACACACAGCGGCACAAAAAAGTATTTGGACACTTAAAATTGTCACTGCATTAAAAAATATCAAACCGCCTTGCATTTATTTTGTCAGGTTTAAAATAGAAAAACAGTAAACATACTGTTTAAAATCAAGACATTTTACTTTTACTGGAACATGTCTGCATGTAAAATTAAAACTGAAAACTCCTTACTTTTTGAATACTTTTAAATTACTGATGCACATTATTATACATTAGGTTCTGCATATTTATATATTATTAAGTGTCAAAACACTTTTTGTGGCCACTGTATATACACAGATGCACCATACTGTATGATTTTCCAGCATGACAGCTCTTTTAACTCTCTGAGCGCACCTAAAATATGCAATATAGCAACCTTTGGCAAAAGCAATCTCACATAAATGTTTCTGTCTCTGCTAACCCATTTTAACCTGCACTTGAACTAGCTGTTCTTTCCCAGGAGTCTTTGCTCTCTTTGCTGTAAGGAAGATTCTCTGGCTCATATATATCTGGAGCTTTCACTGAACAAGACTTCTCACTTTCTCTAGTGCCGACCATGGCCCCGAGCCCTGCTGATGCTGTGGATCGTTACCTGGAAGCTCCTGGAGATGTGAATGAGCACATCCGCTTCCAGAAGGCAAAGGAAAGCCTGGAGGCCAAACACAGAGAGAAAATGTCAGAGGTGGGAACCTGAGTAGAGTGATATGTTTGCAGTGGGGCAAAGTTCTTTTACAAAAACAGGGTGGTGGTTGTAGGGCTGGACAATAGCGCTAAAAACATTTGATAGGATTTCGATATATAGCATTCAATATGTATGTTTATGTATATGAGTGTGTTTCAATGGTGATTGTTTTCAATCATAGGAACCATCATTTCAACACAAAGTTGTAGATTTAAAAAGGTTATTGCAGGAAATAACAAAGTTCAGTTAAAATAATCAATGCTAGTTTTCCATTCTTCACTAGAATTAACGAAGTGATAATCTATTTAATCCAGACAACTGCATTAAAGCATAAAAATGAAACCTGGATTCCTGTGAACAGTTATAATAATGTAAAGCTAAATCAGAGTTTGAGTAGCAGTAGTACATTTTATATTTTAGAGAATTAGAATTAGAATATTTTTTTAAAATATCTATTAATCTGTCTATATTAAAATCTGCATTTAACTACTACTAGTTTTAGTCAAAATAAATAAATAAATATATTTTGTAATAAAAAGCAACATTTACCTATTTACTACATATAAGTTTTAATAAAACATTTTAATTCAATTCAATCAATTGGCAGGTTGAAGCGATTCATTAAAATATATCAACCATTTATTTGGAACTGACTGCAATTTTATTTAGTTTAAAAAAACTGTAAAATATTGTAATTCAAAATATAGTATTGAAGTAGTATTAACAATAAATTAATATGTAGTTCGGAGCAATTATTTATTATTACATTAGTTTTTAATTATTATATTATAGTATATTGTGTATTACCATTGAACATGTCCAAAAAGTACCATGGTAGTACCATGGTTTTTGTTAATAAGTGTTCAGAATTCATTTGATGACTCTGTCCTTCGTTTTCTCTTATCTCTGTTCAGGTGATGAGAGAATGGGAGGAGGCAGAGAGACAGGTGAAGAATCTTCCTCGTGCTGATAAGAAGACCATAATTCAGGTAGCCTCCGCTCTTAAAAATGTGAATAGGATATGTTGGCTGATGATTCAGAAGCAGTGAACGGTGGAGAGTAAACAACATTTATTGATCATATAATATAGCGATTTGTGAATCTGTTATATAAAGCACTTAGCGGGGTTGCGGTTCAAATGCATTCAGATTTAGCAGTACAGCATACATTAAAGTGGAGGGTGGATTTTCAAGGGGATTGAAAGGCTTGTGGTTTTTTATACTTCAGGATTAAATGGCTGCTGGCTTTGTGTTCATTCGTGTTTCTATAGCGCTTCCAGGAGAAGGTGGAGGCGTTGGAGAAGGAAGCGGCCGGGGAGAGACAGCAGCTGGTAGAAACCCACATGGCACGAGTGGAAGCTCTGCTGAACGACCGTCGCCGCCAGGCTCTGGAAAGCTATCTTAGCGCACTGCAATCTGACCAGCCGCGGGTATTCACACACAACCATAGTGCTGAACTACAAACAAAATGCCATATGTTGCACAAATGCGTTTACAGTAGTAATTAGTCTCATTTGTTTGCCACAATGTCTCTCATCTGTTAATCTAATTTCTGTTATCTAAAAAAAACTGTTTTGTCCTGTGTCCCGTCTCTATATACAGACTCGGCAGGTCCTCAGTCTGTTGAAGAAGTACATACGAGCGGAGCAGAAGGACAGGCAGCACACTCTCAAACACTTTGAGCATGTGCGAGAGGTGGATCCCAAGAAGGCATCTCAGATTCGTCCATTTGTAAGTTTGTCAAGCTGTTCTTTACTACTTCAGACATAAAATGTGTTGACACTTCAAACTTCATTTTGACCACTTGTGCCCATAGGTGATGACCCACCTGCGTGTGATTGAAGAACGCATGAACCAATCCGTGGGGTACCTCTACAAGATGCCACAAGTGGCTAATGAAATCCAGGACCAAGTGGGTGAGTGTGAGGTGGTTTATATGAATGGAATGTGTTTTCAAACTGGGAACGACTAAAAGTTTGGGGGAGAATAAAAAAATAATAATTAATAGTAAGAAAAAATCTAAAAAACAACAACCAAACAAATATGCACATAAAAAATGTATCTCTGTTAATCTCTCAAAAGTTTGGGGTCAGTAGGATTTTTTCTTAAGTACTCATGAAGGCTGCATCTATTTTAATAAAATGTGAATTTTTCCTGTGATAGTGAAGCTAACATTTTCAGCAGCCATTACTCTAGTCTTCAGTGTCACATAATCCTTCATAAATCATTCTAATATGCTGATTTTGGGGCTCAAAAAACATTTATTATTATCATTTTTGAAAGCATTAGTGATGTTTAATATTTTTAGAAGAAACCTGATACTTTTTTCAAGATTCTTTGATGAATATACAGTTTAAAAGAACAGCATTGTTTTGAAATAGAAATCTTTACAATAGAATGTCTTTACTATCACTTTTGATCGATTTAATGCATCCTTGAATTTCGAAAATGCATTTTCTGAATGTGGAAATTATATTTACTACAAAACATGCTATACTGCTATAAAACATGCTATTAAAATTGGTGCTGTCAAACGATCAATCGCATAATATGTGTACGGTGTTTATTTATTATGTTAATATAAATACACACACATGCATGAATATATTTAAGAAAAATATGTTACGTTTATATATTCAATATATTTATATATGATCTAATTTATATGAATATAAATATTTTCATGTATGTGTATACATAGTACACACACATATATTATGTAAACAAAAACTTTTATCTTGAATGCGATTAATCGTTTGACAGCACTAATTAAAATGTTTGAACCTGTTTTAACAAGTGTTGAAAACCCTTGATTAAGGTCTCTCATCCTTTCTTTCTCCAGCTTTGCTGATTCAGCGTGACCAGGCTGAAGTCATCCAACAGTTGTCGTCTCTCCAGAGTAAGATGAGGGTGAGCTACGGGAACGACGCCCTGATGCCCGACCTGCCTGACAGCACCACCTCCCTGGACACCCTGCCACCAGAGCAGAACGGCCTGGGCTTCATCCACCCCGAAAGCTTTAACCAGGCCAACACTGACAACCATGGTAAACATTTGCACTCTGAATGCTGTAACTGAACTGACAACTTTTAAAAGACCCATTTTCATGATCACATAAACAGATATAGAGTAACCGGTAATATACAACTATACACTGCGGTTCAAAAGTTCAGGGTCATTGAGATTTGTTTTTATTAAATAGTGATCGAATGTGACAGTAAAGACATTTATAATGTTTCGAAAGATTTCTGTATCAAATCAATGCTGTTCTTTTGAAATGTCTAGTCATCAAAGAACGAAAAAAGGAGCACAAAGGATTCCAATACTGATCATTATTAGACATGTATATAAAGCACGCAATCAGCATATCAGAATGATTTCTGAAGTATCATGTGACTAAAGACTGGAGTAATGACTGCTGAAAATTCTACTGTACAAACACAGGATAAATTACATTAAAATAGTAAACAGTTTTATTAATTGTGACCCTCTCTGTGAAATCCAGGCTAAAGTCTCAAAATCTAATTATGAGATAACAAGCATCAAAGTTGGATTTCAACCATTAATTTCACTATAATTTCAATCTTTGACAGTTTTAAAGATATGAAGGTTACATTTTCACTGAATGTTCTTTACCTTATGAAGTATGATTTTATGTAGAAAACCCTAAATCACAAAAAAATCGACTTTAGCTGGGTTTTCACAGAGAGGGTCACAAATGCTAATAATATTTCCCTTTTTTACTGCTTTTACTATATTTCTGATCAAATAAATGCTTGCTGTGCATAAATCCTTTAAAAATCTTCCCAACCCCAAACATTCGAACAGTAGTGGAACTAATACAGAAACCTTACATTGTTTCTGAAAAGCTTTTTTTGTCTTGTTCAGTTGAACCCGTTGATGCCCGTCCAATTCCAGATAGGGGTCTGCCTACAAGACCCGGTAAGTGTGTATATGTTACTTTCACCCATTGCTTTGTTTAATATCATATGTCTAATTGTTATGTTCATATGTGTGGTTGGTTTTAGAGATTCCAAAGATTCGGCTTAATATTGAGGAAAGGCACAGCGCTGGTTATGATGTTCGTGACAAGAGACTGGTACAATAGTTTACGCAAATATTTAGCTAAAAAATATATAGAGATAAAATATACGTTTCTAATATTTGATATTATAAAAAGTAATGATTGTGTTTGTGTTGAATCAGATGTTCCTCGCAGAAGACATGGGCTCTAATAAGGGGGCAATCATTGGGCTGATGGTGGGTGGAGTTGTCATCGCTACTGTGATCGTAATCACTCTTGTTATGCTAAGGAAGAAGCAGTACACTTCCATTCACCATGGAGTTATTGAGGTGAGACACAACATATTATAAACATATGAAGACTTCAGGTGCAAAAACCGTCAGTCGTTTTGAAAATAAGGCACTCAGTAACTGATTAATAACCTTTTCTTCTACCATTAAAGTGAAATTACTGAATCAAAACATAGATGCCTGATAAAAAAAGTCTCAGACAGACTTTTTGCATATTAAGTCTTCATATCTTTCCATGCCACAGGAGTAATAAAAAATATCACTGATTATATTATATAAAAAATATTGAAAGAAATGTCTGCTGCCAGCTCTAAAATATTTCATCAGCTAGAAATTGCTCTTTCTGAGAGCAGCGTGTTTAAAATGATTTATTTACCCATATGGAAAAAAATCTACAATCTACAAATATATTTTTACATTTATTTCAAAATATACAAATATATATAATGTAAATATAATCTCTACCAATATATTTTGCCTGTTTTAAATATATATAAAAAATATATTTTGCCCTCCATATATTTCAATCCAAGGAAAAACATTAATTTAAGTTTGGAAAAAAAAAGATTATTAAGATTTTGATGCTCAAAATATATATTTATTTGCCATATGTGTATCCACTAATCATGACTGTAAAAAGGTAATGGAAATGCATCAATCTAAAGGCATAAAACTATTAAAAATCATTTTCATGTAAATAAAACTGAAATAAAATAGTCATTAGATGAAAAACTTTTTTTTTCAGTTAGGCAGCATTTCTAGTTTTCATTTAAGTTGAAATACTAAAATGACTAAATCTACACCTGAAATAAAAACAAAGCTAAATGAAAAATTGTAATATTAATACAATTATAATAATATTAATAAAAAGCACATCAAACTACTGAAACTTTAACATTAAAATAAAAAAACTAAAAGTAAAGGGTCAAATTATTAAAAGTTCAAAATAATGAATACTAATATTATATAAATAAACACTGCTGGGAATCTTGGTCTGAGCAAACACTTTTAATCGCAACCTAATTGTTTCTGTGTCAGGTGGATGCAGCGGTGACCCCTGAGGAACGTCATCTCACTAAGATGCAGCAGAACGGCTATGAGAACCCCACCTACAAGTTCTTCGAGCAGATGCAGAACTAAAGAACCCCTTCAGATCCCCACACTCCCTCACCATCACCATCACCCCACTGCATCAGGACAGAGAATGCAGACTGATCCCTCATACACACTATTGCTCTGCTCTGTCACCATGGAGATGAGAGTGGCTTCCATCACCTGACCATTTCATCCAATCGAACGAGCGCTCACTCAGTTTGCACAGAAGAGTGATGTGTCATTGCCTCCCATCTATCCATCCATCTGTCAGTACGGTGGTCCATCTGTGCACTCTCATGCCGGTCCATCACAGCACTGTGTTGTGAATGAGGCGTTCTCTTTGCCTGTGCTTTCCTTCTTACCCATGATCCTCTAAACCATCTAGAGTTTTTTTCTATCCACTCTCTCTCGACCATTTTTGTTCCCCTCCAGAAATTCTTTAAGCACTTACATCTCCTCCTCTTTTGTTTGCACGTTTCCTTCCTCCTTCCTTCCTTTTTCCTGGGCACTCAGATGACGCAGTGCTGTTTTTGGCTACACGAGGCTCCAACCGCAAACAACCAGATGCCGAATAATGTACTCATTGTTAAACTTTCCATTCAGGTTTTTTTTCTGGGAAAAAAATATTTAAAAAATCCATATGTAAAAAAAAAAAAAAAAAAACATTTACAGAGATAAGAAATGAATGTTTGTTTTTATTTTGTGTGTAATATGTATTGAATTAAGGCAGAAACTAGCTGTATCTATATAGTGCATGGCAATTTTAACAGAGAGCTGGTTTCTGGATCCAGGCGCAAACGTTGACCTCTCTCGTGTAGATTTTAGCTGGATTGTACATTTTATTGTCTTGTGATCACATTTTAAATAAGTGAAAAATATCTGCTTGGCTACATCGTCACAGGGACATGCTTTAATCGAAGTGTGCTTTTTCTTTCTTTTGGACCATGCCACGCACACTTAAATGGTTGCATGGGGCTGGAAAAAGATGTATGTATTGTATTATGAAGTGTAATATTAGCCCACGTTTTTGTTTGTTAACGTTCTACGCACTCTTTTTTGGACAAGGTCTAGGCCTTTTTTGCCTCATGAAGTTTTATTCCATGTCGGGATTTGGTATGGGGCCGGGATTAGGCAAGGGAGGTATGGAGTGGTGGTGGGATTTTGCTTCAGAAATAGCCACCATTTTCAGATTGTGTGATTTTTGTCCCACTTTCCCCTCTTTGTATTCCCCAGTGTCTGTGATATTCACGAACACATTTTGGGACAGAAACACCTCACCTTCTCCCCCTCTTTTATTGTTTCACTGAAGTATCTCATAGCACCTTACAGACCAGAGCAGGTAGGAAGGAACGGGTAGATATTAAATATTAATGTAATGCGGTCTTTTGAAATGTCCTCTCAAGAGTTATTTTAAAAGTTCCACGACGTTGAAGGAAATTGTGAATTGTTGTAAAATACATTGTATGAGACACACAGCCATTAAACGAGTCAAACATTGTGCAGTTATGTCACAGTGCACACTGCTCATTACGTTCCTGTATAGAATTACCTTAGCTCTAAAATCTGGTGTTGTGCTGATTAGTGGATACTCTGAGGGGAGTGTCTGTGGTCAGTAGGGAACAAAGAAAGCTCTTTGTGACTTTTTCCTTCAGTATCTATTCAAAACATTGGCTTAGAAGGGGAAAAGCTTTCTACAACACTGTAACCCATGAATAAAGGTTTGAATGTACATACAAACAAACTCCTTGTGATGTGTTGCTTGCTGCACAAAACAAGATGGAAACAAAGGGTGTGTTTGATTGCTGCTGCATTATGCAAGACTCGGGCAATTCAAAAACCAATTGTCTCTTTATTGCCCTCTAGTGGCCAGTAAAAAGTACCTCTCCTTGAGGGAATTGGACGAGCAAAAATAAAAAAGAAAAGATCCTTTACAAATGGAAAATATCAAAATACACTGCCCACGTGGCTATCAAAAACAGAGTATATACAATGGAAATATAGCCGATGCAACCCTGCAGTCAGAGAACAAGCGTACAAAAACTGAAAGCTCATACGTGATCTGTCTCACATCCACACATACACTCGCTCTCTAAGCATCTTTGGGACACGCAGACATACATACACACTCGTAACAAAGCGCACATCTGCTTACAAACCCGCTGTTTCCCACCCTGCCCAAAGTCAGATGGGTGTAACCCGGATTCCGCCCATCTTAAACTTGTCTCCTGATTGGCTGGGAGTAACAAGCCACTCCCTCCTCAACTGTCTTTCTCTAAAGCTGCTGCAGCCAGAGTGACTGTGGTGATGGGCTGGCCGAGGCCGTGCAGCTGCACCCGGGCGAGTTTCTTCTGTTCGCACTCCGTCACCAGGCTGTTGAGCTCTGCGGCGCTGTATCCGATTAGAGTCCTCAGGTCGCACACAAACTTGTAGACAAAGCGCTTGCCCTGCACTTTGCTGATCATGTCTCCGTCATAGTAGTACCTGTTTAGATGAGACAAGATTGATGGATAGAGTTAGTTTTCTTGTTGAAGTGTTAAGCTGACATCAAATTATTCCCGATTACTAGCTACACCGTCCAAAAGCACCTAAACTAGAGAGGGGAAATGATGCACTCGCACCTGAGAGCTCTGCTTAGCTTCTCGTAGTTCATGGTGGGCTTGTTCTTGCGCTGGCCCCATTTCTGAGCTACCAACTCAGGCTGATTGAGTTTGAACTCGCCCTCCTCTCCCACCCAGGAAATACAGTCCCGAGAGTCCTTATCCGTCAGCAGCTCCAGGAGAAACTGCCACAGCTGAATCTGACCATTGTTACCTGAGAGGACATACAGCACAATCATAAACAATTCTACAATCATTTAATACTGTTTTGCATACGAGATGATCATTCTTGTTTTTCTTAGTTTTTGGCAAAATTAATAATTTAAGGCATCACTCCCAATTAATTCATGGGAACCACCACAGTATGACAAGAAGAGGTAAATACTGTTCCACCATACACCATAAAATGAAAGACAACGTTAGATTTTAATAACATCCAACATTTGACCAATATGTACCAAAGAGTTAATAAGATATTTTATTTTTGATCTTTCAGAAATCATTCTAATATGCTAATTTGGTGCTCAAAAATATTTTGTATTATTATTAATGATGAAACCAGCTGTGCTACTCATTCTGTGATACATTTCTTGATTCTTTGTGAAAAAAATTACAAAAAAAATATTTTATTTGAAATACAATTTTGTTTTATATATAATGCAAAAGTCTTTACTGTCACTTTTTAATGTGCCCTTTCTGAATAAATGTATTAACTTCCCATTATACTGGCCCCATATTTTAAAACAGTAATTTAAAATTTTAAAAATTATTGATATCATCATCAATATTACATGATAAAATCGAATCTATTGCAAATAACTTAATGTAATATATAATGATTATTATAAATGAACATTTACACCACTAACATGCATTTATTTCAAATAAACATGATACTATTTATAAACCAGAGCTTTTACACATGCACATTTGTTTGTATGTACCTGTGCGGTTGCCAGGGGAGCTGCGCTCCTCTCCTGAGATACGGGGGGTTCGGGGTGTTTTGTTGTGCTTCATCACCTTAATGGCTGTGTGTGTGGCCTGCTGCACAGGGGCAGGAATGATCTGCACAGCTGGAGAATATCAAGAAACCGTGTTACCCAGAAGACCAACACATGCTCCTTTCATCGAAAAGCTTAAGTGTTGCCTAGAGAAACAAACTGCCCTTTAAGCAAGTCATGTGCAGGATTATACAAAAAGTGTTATTCAAGAAGGTACTCAAAAGGTGCTTTTGTTGATAAAATGGAGCAGAAGCAACTGCAAAAACAGACAAGATTCAGGATCTACTGATACTCACGTTGATCAATGGTGACTGTTGCTTCCTGATCCTGACTCGCAAGTACATCTGCAAAGAGCATTAAAGAGATTGAAAACAAGCTAAAGATAGTGACAGAGAAGGTTTTGTGGGAGAACACACACCACACAAACTGTCTTTCCTTTGCGAAACTTACACTTGCGTAGAAGCTCCAGGTGGCTCCACAGGATCTCTCCGCTGGGAACTCTTTGGAGGAACTCCTCCTGGCTGAAACCACAGAGCTGCCGGCCGGGAATGTGAATGCCACCCACCTCCATTTCCTCAATGCCGAACTCTTTCATGACCCAAACTGCCCAGTGGATCACCTGATCTGCTGTCCACTGCACCGGGTCTGACAAACAGACACACATTGCTCATTAAATGATACTGCTACAATGGAGGTAAAAAAGCACAGATCTCACAATGAATATGTACTGTAGCATTTACTGAATTTATTCTCGCTGTAGTGCTGTTGCTGCCGCCGGCGCCATGTCGTGGAGACGCTGTGTTTCATTGTGAAAGTGAAACTACTTTGTTTGGGCTTCCAAAAGAGGACACAACTAGAAATTAGTGGTTAAGTTGTATTTACAACACTGTTCCAGAACAGTACAAAGCAAATATTAGATTGTGTGGACTATTTCCTTGCAGGCTTGCACAAAGACCGTTTCTATAAAGTGGGGCAATTCCAACTTTGCAAGGACAGTCTGAGGCTTCTGACGCACAGCCTGTAACGTTTCTGCCACTGATGATTAAAACGCGAGTTTTGAACAGTGTAGAGTAGCGCTTGTTGTTTCTCTGATAACAAATGCAGACATGGTAATGTTTACGCGGCGCAATGCAACGCGACGTGTAAATAGACAGTATAAGTCATTATAATCAGTAATTATGTCCCCACTTAGTCTCGTCTCGCCGGGAAACGCCATCACAATACGGTGAGGGGCGTAACATTTCCGTCACACGCTTGAGGTATTCGGCCAATCACAATGCACTGGATAGTTGGCCAATCCGAGCATGCCTCGCTTCTCAGAATGATGAGCTTTGTAAAAATCGACACGTTTCAGAAAGGCGGGGCATAAAGGAGCAACAATAATGTACAGTATGTGGAAAATAATGTTTTTTTTAACCACGAAAACACATTGCATTACACCAAATACACAAAATAATGTTCTTTTTAGCATGTCATATGACCCCCTTTAATGGTAGTGTAAAACAACACCCTTGTTACCTTGTCAAAATCAGCTCTGCAGACATCAACCTGTTCTGTTGCATGTTGCCTTAAATTCAAATGAGCTCTGCTCACCCCGCCCCTCTCTTCTGTGGGGTGACGAGCCGTGCTCTGAGAGACTGTTTACTTTAGCCTCAAAACTTGCTAACAAGCACGTTAATAGGAAAGGCGATTGGAAAGTTTCATGAAAAAAAACTTATGTTCACTTCTGCTGTAGGTGAAGCTGGATCACGAATGATTCATGCGAACATAGACACATTTAGGCAGATCGGGGGCACATTCCGTTCACAAACAAAAGTAATCCACTGCGTCTTCAGCCGCTCAGATGTCAGGAGTAAATGACGACTGCTATGTTTATCATTACATCCAACAACAAAACACCTCAATCGCTTAGGAGCCATTCTTGTCTACATCTGCTCCGGCGTCGAAACAATGGCGGTCAACTGCTACAGCTCACTCAGGGCGGGTCTAAGGTAAAACGCCAGTGTCAATCCACTATCGTTGGAGCGGCCTTGGTCCGTGTGACTATACACAGACAAGAAGCTGAGAATGGCTTGATTTGAAAAAAGGGATATTATTTATAAAGATTAAATAAAAAAACACTGTGGATTTTTATCATTATAGGGTGGTTGTGTACACACACATTTATGTTCAAACAACAAGTAAAAGTGAATGTTGCATCCGATGACCCCTTTACGGTGACAGTAAAAACATTCACAGCGTAACAAAAGATTTTAAACCTTCTATTCATCAAACAAAAATAATAATAATTTGATCATGGTTTCCACAAAAATATTTCAACACTGATAATTATAAGAAATGTTTATTGAACACTAAATTAGCATATTAGAATGATTCATGAAAGATCATGTGACACTGGAGTAATGATACTGAAAATTCAGCTTTGCCATCACAGGAATAAATTACATTTTAAAATATAATGAAACAGAAAACAGTTATTTTTAACAATATTTCACAGTAATGTTTTTGCTGTATTTTTGTTTATATAAATGCAGCCTTGATGAGCATAAGATACTTCTTTCAAAAACTCTTACCGACTGCAAACTTCTGAACAGTAGTGTATTTGTGATAATATAGTACTCATCGTATGTAGGGCTGTGACGGTGGCAGATTTTTACCACCGCGGTGGTAATTGACCAACTACCGCCGATGGTGCGGTGTTGTGATATATATATATAATTCTGAAATGCAAAAATAAATAAATGAGGCTCAATCATCTATTAACAAACGTGCGTGTTTATTTTAGCACTTCTGTCAGTGAACACTCAGCCTGCAAAACACACACACAAATAAAAATTCACCAAACTAACACAGTTAAATAGGAAAGTAGCCTTAAATAAGACCGTTAAATACACACTGTCTACCTCATGCGAGCGGCACGGCGAGAACCCATTATAATCAGTGATGCTGTCTACATTGGATGCAGTGCGATACGACATGACAAATCCCTCACAGTAAACTGCCTCGTCCTATTTATGACGTACTGACACAAAGTTCAAATGTCCTGTAGACAGACTCAACCTGTTGTGCTGCGACCCGGCATCCGGTTAACTCCTCGTCTGCTGCACGCGCTCGCTGTAGAATAGGAATTGCGGCATATGTTGCCCCATTTCTTGTTAATATCTTCCATTTACTGCTGTCTCGTTTGCATTTGGCCAGTTTGGAGAAAGCCTCACCAATACACACCTGACCAGCCGGGCGTTTGCGATCACGTGAACTTGAAGACACTTGTACAAATGCGGATGGGAATTGAATAGAAAGTATGAATAGATCTTGAATAGAAATGATTCAAGATTGGCGATGTAGTATTTGGTTTCCCAACAAGGTCCATCGCTCATCACGAAAATAAATTTGCTGAATGCAGAATAAACAGTATTTTCCTGCGCTCAAACCTGCCAATCTAAAGGAAACGCTGTGTATGGCATTTGAGGTCATTTGTGAATTAGCATAGATTTAAAGTTTAAATAAAACAATTTGCAACTGTTACTATTATTACACTTGTATATAAAATGTTGTATTATGCTTGTTATAGAGTGTGTGACATCACGTGCACACTACCGCCGGTGGCAATACACCACCGCGGGAACGCGGTTGTCACGACAACCGTCACAGCCCTAATCATATGTGCCTACACTCTTCTACAAAATCCATCAAATAGATTTAACTCTGAAACATGTTAATATCAATGGAACACTCACCATAGGGAATGTTCAGTCGAACCTGCTCCTTGCGGTATCCTTCCAATGCGGCCGCCCAGCGGGTCACCTGCTCTGAAGTATCATCAGAAATGGCGGCTCGCTCCACCTCAATCATGTGTCCATCCTCCACCAGATGGGCTTCCTCGCCAGCAGCCGCGTCTGGATCAATCACCACCTCCACAGTCTCAACTGGCTTCACAATCTCCAGAATATTCAATTTCTCTTCACCTAAAACAGACCACAAACGAACAAGCAAGTCAAGTTCATGTTTTATTATTGCTGTAAATTGGTAGTTGTAGCATAACTTTTTAATGAGGACTTATCTTATTATTTACTTTACATAAAATATAGATGGGAAACTATCTCTTATGTAGCTGCTAATTTCATTTGAATTTTTCCACTATTTTAAATCATGTTTTTGCCGTCCCTAATTCATTTTAAATGATCCTTCCTTGGTGTGATTATTTTTTGAAAGTGCAAATACTCATATTCTCTCAATTATTATTTTGAGCTCGTAAAAGCTGCAGGCTTAATTACAAAAAATTAGCAAAGTGCCGTTTAAAACAGCACGTTACCCTGCAGGACACGTCAACTACCCAAATATTTTCATTTGTCTGAAGGGCATGTTGACACGTTAAGATTTGTCCAACAGCAATATGAGATCATTGTAAACTGTTACCCTGTTTCGTGACAATCTGCACACTGAGCTGTACTGTGCCATCTGTCTTCACTCCTTGATCGAACAGGCTGTGATCAGGATGCAACTACATGAGCAAAAGAGCAGAGACAGGGAGTAAGGAGCTTAGCCCATGAATACGATGAGTGCACTCAAATAAGATTACATTAATATAGAAGCACATACTAGGATGTCCTGCAGACAAATGTCATATCCATCCAGTGGGACCTGAAGACGAGGTTCCAGTAACTTCTTCAGGTTGCCGATCGGCTCATTGATGTCAATGTCTTGAGTAATCAGTTCAGCTGCTGTGATGGTTTGCTCCTCAATCCTGACATTTAGTCACATGAAACAGATCATTTCATACGCACAAGATACACGTTGCACAATGAGATGATTCCTCTAAACACATCAAACAGAGAAGGGAAAAAGGAAGAGAAAGACAGAAAAAGCACTTACCCTTCCTCTAGACACTCCTGTTTCTCCCTACCATCAATCTCAATTTCAATCATCTCCTCAGTCTCACTTTTTGACATCCCTTCAACTCCTTGTCCAACTACAAAGCAAATACATAAAAAAATATATATATAAAAAACTTTTTTTGCAATTACTCACAAGAAAGTGTACAAGAATTATCAGTGACACGTTAAGGTCTTATTTGTTAACATTGGTTGAAGCATTAGCAAACATTAAGTAACAATGAGCATCTTATTACATTTTAATTTTTAAACGCATTTATTAATATTTATGTTAGTTTATATAAATACAACTGTCCATTGTTTGTACATGCTAGTTTACAGTGCAACATATTAGATTTTTTAAAATGTATTAGTAAATGTTGAACAGTAGCTAAGATTAATAAATGCTGCGTTAGTATTGTTCATTGTTAGTTCATAGTAACAAATAATACCTTATTGCAACGTGTTACCTAATTATATACTACAAAATAAAAATAGAATATTTAATTTTACATTATTTTTTAGCATTTTGATAAACACAAGTTATACAAAACATATAAATGTGCTTCGAAGTCACCAAATGTTCAGATTAACGCACTCTTGCGGTCTAAGAAGTCTCTGAAGTCCAATAAACTCTCACGCAACACCGAGGCTTTGCTTGAATACAGGCCCGCCGTGGCATTTTCCACGCATTGGCACTCTTATTAAATACAGAAGACGTATTATTCAATAAATATGCCCTCCGTTTGGTCAATCCGTTTATTATTTTCGTGTGTGGGTTTGAACGCAATATTTTATTAATATAATTTTCACTGGCGACTGGGTGGGAAGACGACGCGCGAATCGATACAAACGCAGTTGCCATGTTGGAGTGCTTTTGGGTTTCGTAATATAAACGCAAATTTGGGCGTTAAAGACGACTTTTTAAAACTTCTAAAACTTTCAGTGGTAGCTACACATCAAGACTTTTGATTCTGGAAAGTTAAAACGGAAATGGAAGAAACGGAAACAAAACAAGAAGGGCAGATGTAAAAGCAGCCGGAAATCCTGGCCGAAGTCAGGGCGGCTGACAGACTTCCGAAAACAGCCGTGCGCCTGAAGAAACGGAAACATCACGGTGTTTAATTATGTGCTTCGTGCGGAATATAATGTCTACGGTTGGTACAATCACGGAACGGATGGTATATGTATGTATACCTGGCCTCTTTGTTAGCTGCTTAGCTTATGCTGACGAAAGACAGAGAGACACGCCTGAATGAACTGAATATCTGCTCGAGCTGACAGCTTGCGCTAACTTTTACCAAAAGTCGCGCTTTGTTTTTCACGACGGAGTTATAAGCGTCGACAACACATTTCGACGGAAACTGATATATTTTAATTTATCCAGAATAAAGTTTACCTACTGCTTGTCGGACGTGAGAGGGCTGGCTTACAGTCTATTCTGTTAGCACTCCAGCTAGCTCAGTTTCCTCTTAAGATGCTAACAGTTAGCTGTCGCAGAAAGCGGGAAAACTGACTCGCTTATAACCTCACACATATGCTACATTCTCATTTTTGTCCTCGTTTATCTCAGGTGAATTAGTGTTGCGGCCAAACGTACCTCTTTATCCCGTTCAGTAAGTGCTGTGTTGTAGTTTTTGCGCACTAAAGCTGGGTGTCAGAGACTATAGTTTAGTGTGTGCTAATAAGTTGAGTGAACGTTCATGCTGGTTTTTGGTCAACATTGCATTGGGGGCGGGGATGAGCAGGAGGCCTCGCTGCCCACTGACAGCAACATACTCCACACTCTGTGCAGTTTTTAACTATATTTCATCTATACAGGTATTTATTTAGTTATTTGTGCTAAATAATAGCCAGCAGCAGTTAACGGAAGGTATTGCATTTAACATTACCGACGCATTATTAGATACTTATGTAAATGCATATTTATACGTCTTCTTTTACTCGGAATATGTTTATTTACATTTTTATTTTTGTTTATTAATTTTTTTGTTACATATGTATGTATGTACCCCAGAGCTCATGGAAATTGGAAACCTCAAAACATTTGTTAGTGCATTTAATAAAGCACTTTTATTTTTTCTGATGGACATTATAGTGCTGTGACTTTTCAAGAAATGTCCCACTGTTTTGGATGTGACCATTAACTGCCTTGAAGCCAATGAATAAATAAACTTGGAAAATTAAACTGATTTGGACATTGTTTAACATTGAAAGTATATGCTACAGTCACTTAATCTGTGTAAAAAGAGGAGTCAGTATTGCAGTGGTGTGGATTTTGCATTTACTTTATTTTACATATCAATGAATGTAACAGAAGATCAAAACATTTATTAGTTTAGATACTGTTGGTTGATTTAAGTCACATATGAGCTAAACCAAATTGTTAAAGGGTTAGTTCACCCAAAAATAAAAATTAGCCTGTGTTTTACTCACCCATCCTAGGTGTATGTGATGTTCTTCTTTCAGATGAATCCAATCAGAATTCTATAAAAAATTGTCCTGACCCTCAAAGTCTTTCAATGGGGGTAAGCGGGCGTTTGTTGTCAACAGTTCAGAAGACGTGAAATAAAGTGCGTGCATCCATAATAAAATGGGGTGAATAAAGGCCTCCTACAGAAAATCAATGTGTTTTTGTAAGATAAATATCTATATTTCAAACATAATAAACACTTTTTCTCACTTCTGCTGACTGATACGCGGAAGCCGTACAGGCGGATGACGTAGAACGTCGGTGTCATGCACGCGCCTCTAAGATCTGCAGAAACAAAGTTTCCTTACTTTAGCAAAGGAAAACCAGTCTCCTCTATGCTTATATCGAAATCCTCTGACATTTTTCTTTACAAATCCTCGTTTTGTGCTTCTAATTCGTGACTGGCATTTTCTCTCTGCGCTCGTCACTAATCACGCAACGCTGACGTATTACGTCATCCGCCTGCATGGCTTACGCGTACCACAGTCAGCAGATGTGAGAAAAAAGTGTTTATTATGTTTGAAATATGGACATTTATCTTACAAAAACGCATGGATTCACTAGAGGAGGCCTTTATTCACCCGTCGGAGCCGTGTGAGGCACGTTTTATTACGGATGCATGCACTTTATTTCACGTCTTCTGAACTGTTGACAACAAACACCCGCTTACCCCCATTGAAAGGCTTGGAGGGGTCAGGACAATTTTTATATAACTCTTATTGGATTAGTCTGAAAGAAGAAAGTCACAAACACCTAGGATGCTTCGAGGGTGAGAAAACACAGGCTAATTTTCATTTTTGGGGTAAACTAACCCTTTAAATAAGCTCAGACACATTGTTGTAAAAGGAATGGTTCACTCAAAAATAAAAAAACTCATTTACACACCTAAATGTTGTTCCATACCTGTATAGCTTTGTTTCTTCTTTGGAACATAAAATATATTTTCAGAAATGTCATAGAACATCAAATATTTTGGAATTAACTATTCCTTTAATAAACATCCAATTTCATTGAGAAATAATAATTAGACAACATGATACTTCTGAATGAAACGTAGGAACAAGACAAGGTGCTTGTGATTCATGTCTACTAAACATTGATTGTATGATGATGACTAGACTTTCTGAGAGACATCCTGAGGAAAGTCAAACTTGTTTCCGCTGAAATCAAGTGGACCATCATATCTGTAGTTGGGCCTCAGCTCAGTGGCTTGTGATAGAAAACAATAATAAAATGCAACATTTCTACTCTAGGTTGTGAGAAGTCAAACAGATATGAGACAATTAGAATACGACACGGTATCTAAAAATAAACGAATACTCTTGAATTGAAAAATAAAAAGCTTTTTACAGTAGTACAAAAGAAACAGCAGAGATTAACCATAATGTGGGTCTGTTGTGGGTGGACCTCAACACCAGGGGGCGTGTTTTCTGCTCCGATAGGCCATCAGAGCAAATCATAAACATATACAAGTGCACTTGATGTAAGATATGGTTCTCTAGTCTATGAGGTCACTTAAATGCACTTATTTTAGCACAGCGCTATCCAGTATGTGCATGCTCTTCATAGCACAAAGGACTGTGTATGTTTGTAGAGTCTTGGCTGAGGAGAGAGATGAACAATGGGATGAAGACTAGCCATTGTTATGAAGAAAAATCTCTACAGTGCCATTACTATAATGTTTGACTAGTGAGTTATCAATAGGAAACTTAAAGACTTACGTCAGGAGGGTTATAGCTGGTCTTTGTTTTGCTGAAAAGTGAAAAGAAAACCGTTTTGTTCCTAATGGTCCGTTACATATTATTCTTATAGGAACGCATTAAAAATACTGCATAGGACGTACCTTTGTTTAGTCTCTTTTTTATTCTCTGTTGGTAAATTTGAGATTAATGTTAGTGTTCAAAGTTAAATAGGCTATTTAGATAGTGTTTGAGTAAATGGTACTCACTGCAGCAGCAACGACAGCACCCTCTTCTGCAGCACAGACAGATGGCAACACAGCATGAGAGGAGGAACAGGAACGCTCCCACTTCTATGGCTATAACTATTGTCATGTTCAGCTCAACTGCAACAGCGCATGTCAAACGGATATTCATTTACACTCTGTCCAGTCATTATGTTAGTCAAGGGTGTTGAGCCTTTTGACGTTTTGTTTGGCATCTAAACAACTATGACTAATGTGTTTTTGCTGTGGTCAAAATGACCCCAAATGGAAACAACATTACTAGAATATCATTCAAAGGTTTGAGGTTGATACATTTGGTTGAAAAAAGAACTGTAATATTGTAAAATATTACAAGATACAATAACTGGTGTCAAGAACCATTTCTGATTATCAAGTGTTGAAAGCAGCTGTGCTTTCGCTGAATAAAAGTATTAATTTCTTTCCCCGAAAAAAATCCAACTGAAGCCAGATCCCAGTCACACATTTTTGAAAAGCACAAGTCTACTTTGTGGTAAAACAGAGGAACTTATAAGGAAATATAATTGCCATTAATTTTTAACTCTTGGTCCCCAAACAAAAACATTAAAGTCAACCTCAACAGAATATAAGGGTTTATGTGCTACTGTACCTTAAAGACTTTTTAAAAGTACATTTTCATGTTACATTCAAAACATCAAGTAAAATTCATTTCTGATGATGTGGACTCTTTAAAATGACCAAACTGAACTAAACTTACATTCAGTTATCTTCATATGCCGTCCTGCACAACTTTTGGGTGCCCCCACCCCATTGGAAGCCTCACATCGATACTGACCCTCATCAGATTTTGATACCGCCTTGAACTTCTGCTCAAAAGCAAAGGAAAGGAAACAGTTTATATAAATCATACTTGCATGTCATGAAAGCATCAACGCCAAACAAACATAAGCAGCATTTCTTAGCTATCAGGGGAAAGGCTAAAAGTTTTAGCTAATTTTAATGAAAATACAAGTTTGTCAATGTGAAAAAAGAGACTATAGCACTACACCAACCAGAGTCCCTGTTTTGGGGTCCATGGTGTAGTTGATTTCAGGGAGACTGGCAGTGTGAAGTGGTTTGTTGTCTTTGTACCAGCTGTAGGTGGCAGCAGGAACGCTCAGTTTGTCTTTGCAGTGGAGCTCCGCAGAAAATCCTCTCATTACTGTTTCTGGGACCTCACATGACGGCGCATGTGGCGGCACTGTCCATGTAAGACAGAGTTGCATTACATTATCATATTGCATAAGAGTTAGGCATATTTTTGGTGCAACTGCACATTGCAAATAATGAAAATTAAATTACAAGACTGAATAATTAAGAATATTTTCATTCCCACCAAGCACATTGAGGGTGACAGTGACCTCCCCCAGCTTGATTTTGTCCTGACGGGCTGTGACTTCGCAATGATACACTCCTGAGTCTTTCTGTGTAACACCACGGAGGGTCATTGTTGCCCCATCGATGGATGCACGGTCCTTAAATGAACCTGGTAATGATGAGAGTAAGTCAGGACATTTCAAAGTAAAATATATGTAATGAAAGTACAAAACAAATATTCATTGAAAGACGGAAGGTGCAATCAAATTTACTGAGAGAATCCGTTATTTCAAATAGAAATCCATGCAATCTGGAATTTCCTATGCGGGCAAAATATTTCCTGATGCAGCTTTTAAAGTGACTTCTGTGTGAGCTGTGCCTTATGCACTGTTACACTATTGACAATGGACCTTTTCTGACCTCAAGTTTAGCCAGAATTTGACTAATGTGTAATTTGCTCCTAAAAGTCATGTAAATGACAACATATCTAAAGCAATATACAGATGTTAAGATGAGGGACATGTTTAGGGACAGGGTTGCAGTAAATATAGAAAAACCTACCTGTAAAATCCCCATCAAAATAAACATACGAAACATCTTTTCCTCTCTTCTTCCATTCAACACGTGGGTTCGTTTCTTTCTCTGTCCTGAACTCACAGGACAGGACAGCATCTTTTGCAAAGAATAGACAGAAGTATCAAATCAATACAGTCTGAAAGCATTTATATAACAACACGTCCAGCTGATTATCTGAAAACCAATGAACTTACTTGTGTTTTCATGCACCTCCACTTTGGCTTTGCTCGTCATCACAGTAACAGGATCTGAGCTGGGTACTAGAGGAGAGGGAAGATACAAATGAACACTTGAAAGTTGTAACACACTACCAAAATTCCCTCCCACAGCATTTTTATAATAGTAAACTATGGGGGAATCGTTATGCTAGCCCCACAGAGTTTTTTTTATAAGGATGAACTGAATTTTTTCACATAGGATTTTGATATAAGCTTAACCTAACCCAGAATATTGGTTTAAATGAGACTGATATGTTAGATTTTCTTCTGTATTATGCCTTTTACATGGTATAATATTTAGGTAAATATTAGGAGTACAGTAAAGCAGATTTCAGAGTGAACAGATGAGTTTCTCCTCAAATGTGAAACCTCACTATCATTCACTCCCCCACTCTAGTGGTGCCAGGAGCAGGGATGTGTAGGAATTTAAGTAATGGATGGATGTTCGCACAGTCTGTCTGTGTTTAGTGGGGGGTGGCAGTCCAAACCAAGCCTGATAACCTCCTCACTCACTGAAAACCATGCACTTCTGGGGAAAGTGAGGGAAAACACTTTCCTTTATCTGTATAAGTCCTTTTCTATAGTCCTCTGGATATGTTGACAGTGGAATACAACTGAGTTCATTGAGAATAGAGAGAGAAAGGCTGCAGAGGGTCTTTTTACCCAGAGATACAAAGACCTATGCTGCTGTAACGTAAAACCTCTTCAGCTGGACGAGGACTGGAGTTCAAATCACAAGGTATTTAACAACCCTAACTAGCGCTTAGAGGCCTGAAACATAAAATGTATCCAAATAAAACCAATCTGTGATGTTAAAGTCAATATTTATTGTTCATAATTTTTAATATCCATTCTTATATAACAATGACATTATATAATTTGCCAAACATAATTTAGTTTACAGATATTTGGATCTCTAGACTGGGCGGGATGAAGAATTTCTCATGGTATGTTGGGTAAACATAATCTCAATGATAATGACCAACACACAAGGAGTCTGTCAAGGGGCATCAGTGACATGAAAGTGTCTCTGCCACATCAGAGTAAAGTTCAGATCTGGACAACTTCTTCATGGACATTTTATCACCCTCAGGATCTCATGTGTTCAAACGCTGTTTGAGATTTTTGTGTAAACAAAGTGTTTTACAAGACCCCCACCCACCCTATCCAGACCCTCAAAGCATCCATCTCTCTTTGAAAGAGCACACAAACACACACACACACACACACACACACACACACACACACACACACACACACACACACACACACACACACACACACACACACACACACACACACACACACACACACACACACACACACACACACACACACACACACACACACACACACATACAACAATCACAGTTATTAGAACCACATCTATTCACAAAGCTGGTGGTGTCGAGAGACAAATAAAATAAATGTAATTAAAATTTACAAATTATAAAACATTCAATTATAATATTTTATAATATAAATAATTGGTTATATATAATGATAAATAATATAATTATAATAACTTTTAAACATTATGCTATGTTGTCTGTTAGCAGCACTTTAACACTTTAAAAAACAATGTAGAGTAGAATTCAAATAAAATAAAATGAAAAGTATGAAAAAGTATAATTCATGAAAGTTTTGAACTGTATTTCCCAACTCACTCCTCCGAATCCTCAAACTATTTCATTTAGAGTAAGAAAGTTCAATTTTTCTTTTAAAATGTCCAGAACACAACATAAACAAAAGAGCGTCAGATAATGAGACATGCAATCATCATACACTTACAGTAGAGCAGCATGAGAAGAGCGGGGAAGGTCATGTGTGTTGTGCTCATCTTCAGATTGTGCGCGCGTGGAGAGTCTGATGTGCTTCTTTCTCTTCGGATGTTCTTCAAGTTAGTATTGCGCGCTCTCGTCGGAACGATGCGCGAGCACGGCGCAACTGCTCTGAGACTGTCGATAATTATGGTTTCAGATCATGAAAAAGAGGAAAGCATCTAAAAGAAGAACAGAGGTGAAAGAGATTAAGGATTATATATTATTCCTTTAGATTATCTGTGTGATGAATGCCACATTTTACTGATCGATTTTTGGTAATTGTTGTTCAGTAGCAACATTTACAACACCACGTCTCAACACAGTTCTCCTTCCCACCACGATTATTGGGCTCTCCTTTAGCCCAGCCGTTATAACTCCACCGCATTCCATCCAACCATCTGAATTTTTTTGTCTGTCAAAACAGGAAAGTGAATTAGAGGGACAGATATGGTGGAGAATGCATGAAAAAACTGCATTCTCCAAATTTGAAATGAACATACACGAAGGATTCTCCGTCCTCCAAGCCATGCGCGAGTGCGGCCGCCATTCCGATCCATTAGCTTCCCTATTTGACCAAGAATGTAGCTGCTTGCCCCAGAGGCCAGGTGGCCATTATGGCAGATGGACTGACAGTGGAACTAGGAGAACCATAGTTGTTATAAAGTAAAAAAAGATAAATATAGTGTCATTAATAAGTCAATAAGTGTTACTTAACTTAATAATATAGAAAATATATTTATTTGTATCATTATTATTATAATTAAATAACGTAACATAGTAAATACATTAAAACGTACATGTATATAAACTATTTTATAGGTTAACCAAATACATTGTTACTGAATTGTGTATTTTTATTAGAAATAAAATATTCTGGACATCAATCAAGACTTAAATGTTGCTTGATGATGGTTCTCTTTGATGTACATTTCATTTAGCTGCAAGAACCATATTACACTATATAAACAAATAAGTATTTATGATCATAAAAGACATCAGTACCTCAGCTTGAGAGGCATCAAGGTTTTCCTGAAGAACTGGTAACAACTCCTCTATAAGTCCACCACGCTGTGGACATATCACCACACTACAAGCATCATTCCATATCTTACATTACACGTCACACATGCTTGATAAAGGCAACTGTTTACAATGACCCTGAACACTGCAGTATTCAAATCAAATCAAATCAAATCACTTTTATTGTCACATCACCACAGCACAAGTGCCTTGGTGAGTGAAGCGTGCTCCAGACAGTGCAAAAAAAACAATTTACATATAGACAGTACACACAGTGTACTATAAGACATACTTAGTTACCAATACACATTGTACACATTCTACATTATGTACACATCTATACATAGTAATATGTGAAGGTGCAACAGATTATACATTATGCAGTATATTTGTGCAACAATACAGATTAGTTGTGCAACAGATAGTTGTGCAAAGGTGCAACAGATTATACATATGTAATGTCGTGGATGTGCATTGTATGGTATCCAGTGATAGCAGATAGGCTGTGTTAGTGCAGTGTGTGCGTGTAGTCCGGTAGAACTGTGTTAAAATGCAGTGCATGGCATGTTGTGTGAGTGGGAGTGTGTTGTAGGGTGGGTCATTTCTGACTGTTCATTAGCCTGATAGCCTGAGGGAAAAAGCTGTCCCTCAGTCGGCTAGTGCGGGATCGGATGCTGCGGAGACGTCTCCCTGAGGGCAGCAGAGAGAGCAGACTGTGGGACGGGTGGCTGGAGTCTTTGATGATCCTCCGGGCTTTCCTTGTACACCGCCTGGTGTAGATGTCCTGGAGGGAGGGAAGCTCACCTCCAACAATGTGGCGGGCAGTTCGCACGACCCTTTGCAGAGCTTTGCGGTTGCCAGCGGTGCAGTTTCCAAACCAGGCGGTGATGCAGATTTAAATCTTAAATGTATATAAAAAATCTATTTTTGGGAAACCCTGTATTAAAAAACATTATTGTTGAAAACAATGTAATAATTACATTGTAAATTACAGTAATAGGATTTTTTTTTATAATTTGTTGAGTGTAATAATGACAATAGATAAATACTACTGACACTTTAAAACTGATAAAGCATGTTTTTAAAGTTAACCATACAAATATGCCACTCAATTATTACTTAAAATCTCAGGGGGTATTTCATGTAAATAATTTAGGTCAAAGGGGTTCGGCTGACAAAAAAGTTTGAAAACCCCTGCATTAGACCAAGCATGCTAGTATCAGACTTGTTTGCTATTTGCACACAGTGGCAAAACTAATAGAATCTGAGGTGGTTTACCAATCTGTGTCCTTCGTCTTTCCCTCCCAGGTTCCATTTGTATTTCTGCAATTTCTATTTCATTCGTTTTATTAGTTCCAGACTCTAACTCTGCTACAGCTTCCTCCACTGAATATTTTGCCCTATTTTTACAGATTGTTTTAGAGTGTATATACTACTTGTCAAAAGACTGAACACACAGACTTTTTTATTTATCACTATTACATTTTCACACACTAATAACAGGAGAGTGGTGTGTTTCTGTTGGGCACATGTGTTTGGGGGAGCATATAGGCCTGTATGGCTAACATCGTGTGGACTTGACAACAGCACAGCAACTGACACTGTGGACAGGTGTTATATGCAATGGGTACATCAACATGCCATGTCATACTGAGGAAAGGGACACTGTGGATAAAGCAGCTTTCAAAAGTTAATACCCACAAGTCTCACAGTGAATGTGAGGTCTCAAAACTGTTATGCATGAACAAGGCATCCCTGTTCATATGAAACATTAAAAGCAAAAGTAAATATATTTTTTTAGAATTTTAATGGAAGAAACAACATTATTATGCCAAACACTTCCCTGAAATAGTAACTCATTAAACATAAAACAAGTTGCATGACTTCACGTTTACAATTAAATTGCCATTGTAAACACTGATAAGTCCTGCTTGGGCCAGTAGCAGCTATGTTTTTCATTAGCTTTTATCAAACAAAATGTTTACCTGCATCTTAAGAACTTGATCTTGACTCTTAGAGCTTGCTTTAGTTGTTGTAACCAAATAGTTAAGTTGATTCAGTAATGAATAATTGACAATAAATTGCCGTTGAATTATTAGAAAATAATGCACAGTGGTAATGCGCCAACGAGTTATTCGGCTTATAAACCTGGAATACACTACATGATTTTTGCACTGATTTTTCGCTGATTTAAGGTGCGTTCCATTCGACCGTGGACTGCGAAGTAGATTTTACTGGGTACTCCGCCATCATGAGTGATATTCCAATCGGAAGGGAGCAAATAAGTTCAGTTCGAAGGGCACTGCGAATGGCATAGGGAGTAAGGGAACATCAATACATTACTTCACATGAAGTGGAGGGAAAATCTCCCAACTGTCATTGCGCTTCACATAACCAATTATAATTAATGTTGGAGCAGAGCTGTTGAAAGAGTTTTTTAAAGAAGGGGTTGCAATAGGCTACATTCACACAGTCAGTTTTTGGGACTGACAACTGCATTTACTTGGGCATTAGTCTCGAAATATCTCGCACACAGCAGCTTACAATAGCATCTCAAATACTGTCTGTATGAATGTGCAATGGGAGTCAAGTTTTCCTTTCCAGTAACCATAGCGACAGTGACCAAAGTAAAATCAGAGGCAGACAAAGTTTTCATTTTTCTACCATCTCTGGCAACATGACACACGTTTCTGCCTGAGTTTGTTGTGATCGAAACAACTTAAAAGTCTGATAGTATGTATTCCTCAGTCGTTTAGTGTATGATGGCCAGTTTTCCTTTGTGACTATTTACGAAGTTGGTAAGTGAATGGTGACTGGTGTTTTAAAATCTGTTCAGATTCATGTAGTGTATTCCAACGCTCTTGTGAGTAGAATTTTGACCTAGCAAGGGGGGTATTGAGCCGTTGGTAGCAGACTATTCATGCAGTTTTGAGAGAGATAGAGAGTGATGGAGATAATTACCTCTTTGAGTCTGTGCATCTCTCAACAATGTTTAGCAGCAGTGGCTCTACTTATAGCGAAAATGTAAGTTCATCTGCTTCAAGAACAGCACTGTTATTACCTCTCTAGTAAGAGATGACCAAGACTCAAACCCACAATCTCCAGGTTTCAAGTTAGACTTTCTAACCATTAGGCCACGACTGACCCTGAATTTCCATGTATTTTGTGGCAAAAACATGGAAGTAACTTGGCATTTTTATGTCGTTGTTTATAATGTATTTATTTGCTTGGTCACTGTCGTTGTGGGTTTTGGTTATTTTGTTGTTGTAAGGACCTTGGAATAAGTGAAATAATTTGGCAAAGTGATGTGGACATGTAATGCGGTCGAGACCTGCCTGTAACTACTTTTACCATGCGTTTCCCTGAAAGTAATTGCACACCTTGGAACAAAACAAAAATCCTGACATTTTAGGCAATGTAGGAATCCCATCCAGGAAAAAGAGGACATATGGTCACCCTAGCACAATATACATAATATAGGCTAAAAGTAACATCAGGTCAAAGGCACTATGTGAAAAGTGTATCTTTCTGGTCTCAGAAAGTCAATCCAATCCAAAGATTGTTTCTCAAACTATATAACTAATAAATAAAAAGCAACCTAGCAAATACAATTTAGGAAAAAAAACATCCACACTCCCAAACTTTTGCATATCTCAGACTGAAGTGATTTGGTGCTCTTAACTTAAAAGCATTTTTTAAAAGCAAGAGAAGCAAACAATAATAAAATATTATGAGGTCTTAAATGTTATACATGTGATGGCAATAGCTATTCTACTATCAGAAACGTGACAAGATAAAGGCCATAAAACTGTCTTTTATAAGAAGCACTGACTGGATCTCACAGCACTGAAACACAGTGAATACAGACCAACAAGATCAACACTGGTGAGAATAACCATCTACTGTTCATGTTTCTGAAAAATAACATTCCTTTTGTCTATCTGTCTTTCTTTCTTACACTAGCAGTAATTGTGTTAGATGTTTTCAAATAAAAGGTGATAATCTGCAGTTCATAATGATTTAACTCTTAAATGCAGTTGATGTAACCTATTATGCTTGATTCATATAATTGATTAATCCTGATTCATACAAATAATATTTTAGTAGTCCAGTTCCCTCATAAATGAAGAGGGCTTTATGAATTACAGTCAATAAAAACTTAATTAAGTGAAAATGAACATGACTGATTGATGTTGATTTTATTATCAAATCATCTCCTTACAGAAAGTAATTCTTTGGAGATTTTTGACAAGATGAGAAAATTCCTCTTGCTGGTTCTCACCATAACAGGTATGATCTGTGCTCTAGTTATATATCGTTCAAACATACAGTTAATATTAACTGTGTTAGTTTAATATTTAACAATGTGTCCTATTTTCTAAACTCTTGTTTGTGCATTTAGTGCTGCTTTCTGTTAACACTGTTATAAGTGTTTTTTATTTTTTACTTGCTTATTTATGTAAAATCTTGGTCTTTTAAGAGTGGAATAGTACAATAGTGTATCCTTATTTTTTAAACTTAGAGGGTATACTTTGAACTACTTATTTTTAATCATGTATCTTCAACAAAATATCTTCTACTTTATTGAAGTAGTCATTATTGATGGTAGCTTACAATATACATAGCAAGTTAAATGTTAAATGAAATATTAAAAGTGGTAAATAATAACGTTTAATGAATATCTAGATTGATTAACGTTATTACTTTCTGATCATTAGCTTCTGTAGCTTTTGCCAGTCCACCAGTTCAGGATGAGAAGCTTCCTGATCCAATAGTGAAGGTGCCAGTGGTTGAAAAAGAACCAACAGAAGAGCACGCAGAAGCAGAAGCAGGTCCTCTGGTGCAGGATGAAGCTGTTGCAGATTCACGTCTGGTGGAGCCTAGATCCTCTGGTGCAGGATGAAGCTGTTGCAGATTCACTGGTGGAGCCTGATTGCAGAAGCAGATCCCAGGATGAAGCTGTTGCCACGTCTGGTGGAGCCTGAAGGATGAAGCTGTTGCAGATTCACGTCTTCAATAGGATGAAAGATTCAAGCCTCCAGAAGCACAGGATGAAGCTGTTGCAGATTCACGTCTGGTGGAGCCTGATTCAGAGCACACAGAAGCAGATCCTCTGGTGCAGGATGAAGCTGTTGCAGATTCACGTCTGGTGGAGCCTGATTCAGAGCACACAGAAGCAGAAGCAGATCCTCTGGTGCAGGATGAAGCTGTTGCAGATTCACGTCTGGTGGAGCCTGATTCAGAGCACACAGAAGCAGATCCTCTGGTGCAGGATGAAGCTGTTGCAGATTCACGTCTGGTGGAGCCTGATTCAGAGCACACAGAAGCAGATCCTCTGGTGCAGGATGAAGCTGTTGCAGATTCACGTCTGGTGGAGCCTGAGAGCAGAAGCAGAAGTCCTCTGGTGCAGGATGAAGCTGTTGCAGATTCACGTCTGGTGGAGCCTGACTCAGTGCTGCTGGAGCCAGAAACAACAGAGGAACATAGAGTACCAGAAGAGACACAAGTGATGTTGGAGAAACCTGTGCTAGAGGCAGATTACCTGACTGAAGAGACGACAGAAACAGAACTAGAGCCTGAGCCAGAAATAAGCACCATTCAGACAGACAGAAACATCGTACCTGTGGAGGAAGCTGTAGCAGAGTTAGAGTCTGAAACTAATACAGAAGTGGAAGATGAAGAAGAAGAAACTGTAAATGAGGAGCCTACACTTGAGGCTGACTATATAACGGCTGAAGATCCAGAAATACAAATGGAACCTGTGAGGGAAAGACGAAGGACACAGATTGGTAAACCACCTCAGATCATATTAGTTTTGCCACTGTGTGCAAATAGCAAACAGATCTGATACTAGCATGCTTGGTCTAATGCACTGAATACTGCAGTGTTCAGGGTCATTGTAAACAGTTGCCTTTATCAAGCAGGTGTGACGTGTAATGTAAGATATGGAATGATGATTGTAGTGTGGTGGTATGTCCACAGGGGGGTGGACTTGTAAAGGAGTTGTCCTACAGGGCAAATGTTACCAGTTCTTCAGAAACAAACTTGATGCCTCTCAAGCTGAGGTATTAATGTCATATAAAACATATCAGTATGTTTTCATATATTTACTATATTATTTACATAATAATAATAACTGGTTAACTAATGCCTTATTGACTTATTAATGACACTATTTCTCTTTTTTCACTTTATAACAACTATGGTTCTCCCTAGTTCCACTGTCAGTCCATCTGCCATAATGGCCACCTGGCCTCTGGGGCAAGCAGCTACATTCTTGGTGAACTAGGGAAGCTAATGGATCGGAATGGCGGCCGCACTCGCGCATGGCTTGGTGGATGGAGAATCTTTAATGTATGTTCATATGTTTTGCAGTGTTTCAATTTTTTGCATGGTTTATTTATTTTGCCCCCATATATGTCCCTCTAATACGTCACTTTCCTGTTTTGACAGACACGTAATTTCATATGGTTGGATGGAACGCAGTGGAGTTATAACGGCTGGGCTGCTGGAGAACCCAATAATGCTGGTGGGCAGGATAACTGTGTTGAGACGTGGTGTAAGTGTTGATACAGAACAACAATTGATAAAAAGTTTAATTCACCACAGATAATCTAAAGGAATAATATATAATAATTTAACTCTTTTACCTCTCTTTTATAGAGAGGCTGTCTTTACCAGTTTAACAAAGCTTTGTCTATTTTCAGATAATCTGGCGTTCAATGAGGCACCATGCGCAGAACCCAAACCGTTCATCTGTTCCTGTCCACTTTAGACAGCCAGGAGGTTAACCTAACCTGCTATACAGTAACTTTGATGAAATAAGTGTAAATAATAATTATTACTGCAATTTTAAAGATTACTTTATAAGTTATCAACTGATGTTTTATTAAATTTGCATTGCATTTTTACAAAAAAATTATAATAATAAACGTTTATATACCACAATTGTTTAATTTAGTTTGGATAATATAGCATTAAACTGTTGTACGCAATCTAATTGTTTACTGACTAAAACCATAATTTTGAACACTTCTACTTTATGCTTAAATAAAACTTTATGCTTAAAGTCAAAACTTGACTTTTGTTATATTTTATTACTGTATCTACAGGTGCATCTCAATAAATTAGAATGTTGTGGAAAAGTTCATTTATTTCAGTAATTCAACTCAAATTGTGAAACTTGTGTATTAAATAAATTCAATGCACACAGACTGAAGTAGTTTAAGTCTTTGGTTCTTTTAATTGTGATGATTTTGGCTCACATTTAACAAAACCCACCAATTCACTATCTCAACAAATTAGAATACTTCATAAGACCAATAAAAAAAAACATTTTTAATGAATTGTTGGCCTTCTGGAAAGTATGTTCATTTACTGTATATGTACTCAATACTTGGTAGGGGCTCCTTTTGCTTTAATTACTGCCTCAATTCGGCGTGGCATGGAGGTGATCAGTTTGTGGCACTGCTGAGGTGGTATGGAAGCCCAGGTTTCTTTGACAGTGGCCTTCAGCTCATCTGCATTTTTTGGTCTCTTGTTTCTCATTTTCCTCTTGACAATACACATAGATTCTCTATGGGGTTCAGGTCTGGTGAGTTTGCTGGCCAGTCAAGCACACCAACACCATGGTCATTTAACCAACTTTTGGTGCTTTTGGCAGTGTGGGCAGGTGCCAAATCCTGCTGGAAAATGAAATCAGCATCTTTAAAAAGCTGGTCAGCAGAAGGAAGCATGAAGTGCTCAAAAATTTGTAAAACACAATGGACCAACACCAGCAGATGACATTGCACCCCAAATCATCACAGACTGTGGAAACTTAACACTGGACTTCAAGCAACTTGGGCTATGAGCTTCTCCACCCTTCCTCCAGACTCTAGGACCTTGGTTTCCAAATGAAATACAAAACTTGCTCTCATCTGAAAAGAGGACTTTGGACCACTGGGCAACAGTCCAGTTCTTCTTCTCCTTAGCCCAGGTAAGACGCCTCTGACGACAACTGTAGCCAAATTCCTTGACACGTCTGTGTGTGGTGGCTCTTGATGCCTTGACCCCAGCCTCAGTCCATTCCTTGTGAAGTTCACCCAAATTCTTGAATCGATTTTGCTTGACAATCCTCATAAAGCTGCGGTTCTCTCGGTTGGTTGTGCATATTTTTCTTCCACACCCTTCCTTCCACTCAACTTTCTGTACATGCTTGTTCATCACCAGCAGCAGACTGCTTTGTGGCTTTGTGGCTTTTTGTGCCAATTATTGACTCATTTAGCTGTTAACTGAAAGGTCACTCGATGTTAAATCCTCGCAGAGCTTTTCACTAAAGCTTCACAAAGGCTTTAGGCAGGCGCTAGTACCCTAATAGCTCTCATCACCATGAGCATACCATGCAGGCTGTTTTCCATCCCATCATCCTTCCTGCCAGGAATGCCAGGGTTCCCATGTTTCTATGCATCATCTATGGGATAAAGAGAGAGCCACTTGGTCTGACACACGCATATTTTGAGAAGCCAGCAGAGGTCCTTGGGACAGTCATAAAAATTAACTTTAGTGCAAGAGGTTTTTAAAGGTAAAGTGTGTCATTTTTGTAGCATCACCAAACTGAATTTTACATTTAAAAAGAGAATAAAACATTTGCAAATGTATTCTTATTTCTGGACTCAAGACTATAGAGACCAGATCTGTTAAATTCCCATACTACAGAACCACAGTGTTTACGTTTCTCAGAAATCCAACAATGAATGCTTTACTTCTAAGAGAAATATTAACACTTAAAAAAATACACATCACCTTTAAAAATTTACTTTAGTACAGATATACTAGTTATTTCTAGAGATCATACATTACACTTCTGACTTTGGAAAAATGAGTCTTTATGAGCGTTTGGTTTTAATGGTCACACCACGGATGCTGAGGATCAGTTGTTCAGAGGATCTGCTAGAATCTTTAAAGCCAAAGATTTTCCAGAAAGCTTCATATAGATACTATTATCAGAATATCTAAAGATTAAAGCCCCCTCTCTCACTTTCTCCGACACACACTATGAGATATGGGGCTGAAGCTTACTTTGACATACACAACACATTGTTCTCCATGGCTGAGTCAGTTTTCCATTTTACCTCAGCAGCTGTGTTTTCACTACTGGGTGTCAGTGAAGGATTTGCAGGAACTAAACCAAAGCCACTCCAGCAACTTCACTCACAAATTAATACTTGTCATCTCCCTGGCATCTTGTTTAATTTTAGAACCAAATATGTGCATGTGTATGAAATGATATTGCACTAATAATAAGAATTCCACCTAAATTCCACCTTAAACTAGTAAAGTTTTTGTATTTGCTTTAGATGGTACAGATGTTTCAATTTCAATCCTTATACGACTATGCTTAGCTAGTTAACCAGTTGATATTATCGCTCAGCCATGTTTCAGCAGTATCAGTGTTCTCAGAAGTTTTATAGACCTGAATGTGATACAGCAAGGTCGGTGTTTACAGCTTCAATGGGAGTGCTAATCCGACGTTATGCTCTCATCATAGGTGTCTGATTAAATATGGCCTAAGACTGAGAGACATGATAATCTCATAGTGTAAAAATTGTTTACCATGCAAGGGGACTAAGAGTAAAACATTTTCTCCTTTTGGATAAACATAATAGTTTGTTTGTAATTGAATTGCTGTCTGTCCTCCAGAAGAATGTGCCACTCCACTCAGATACAAGGTGTGCCCCAAATCATGTACTTACTATTCTATGCCATTTAAGTAGTTTTCACACTGAAGATTCCAAAAAGAAAAAGTGCTCTTGATGCACTTAATTAACTGATTTTTTTTTTAAATGTTGGACACTTCAAGCACTTAGCTCTAATGCTGACAAAATAATAAGAACACAACTATTCCCTAAGCATGCTGTTATATAAGACCCTTATTTCTCAGCTGGGATTGTGTAGAGCCCTTTGATGCTGCAATTTGGACCTTCAGTCAGTTGGTCCCCACTAAAGTCCCCTACATGGAGAAGAATCCTGGAATGTTTTCCTCAAAAACATACGTTTCTTTTCAACTAAAGAAAGAAAGACGTGAACATCTTGGATGACATGGGGTGAGTAAATTATCAAGAAATTCTGATTCTGGAGTTTCTTTAAAAACTATTAAATATTTTGTTCATTGTGAACACTGTGACATATTGATGTTGATGCCATTTTATAAATATTTTTTGGCACAGACACCCTATACCAATGATAAAATCACTATCAAAAGCCTCTTTTGGGTTATTGCTTTAGTATGTCAGTCTTACCAGACATCATGTTTTCTGTGTCAGTCCAGTCTCAGGTTATTTCTGATGTCTGATTCCATCGCAGCTATTAAAACTGAACGTTAGGTCATCCTATACTTGCAGACAGTAAATGTTTGTCATCCTCTAGTTACCATCTGTGCCTGCACAGGTTATTGGACCCCAGTTGCAGCTTCCAAGATCCCACAGGCCACAGTATATCTGCCAGAGCCATGCCCAGGCTGTGGGTAAAGGGATATGCCTTCATGTGCATGGTAAGAAATAAAAAAACTGGCTCCTGATTAAGTCAGCACATACACAAACATAAATACCTACAGCCATCTTTTCCCCACCCATTCTTAGTCAATATCTCTGTCTGTTTTCCACAAACTTGAAAACATGGGAACCAGTGAGAGGGATCACTCAGAGGATTGCACTCAGAGCTGTGGAATTAAGTAGCTTTGACTCTGTATGCAACTCTCTCTCTCTTCTCTCTCTCATAACTAACTGCACATTTAGCTTAGTTCTTCCATGGGAGGAGCAGAGGGATGGTTCTTTATAAAAGTCGGTTTGCCCTGAGGATGTCAACTTTAAAGCCTCAGGTCTGTTTCTGTGTTTCTATGTTTGTGAGAGTGTGTGATTTCCTTTTCATTGCTGTTTGTTACTGAAACTAGCTTCAATTTAAATTAATTTTGCATGGAATTTCGCTTGCTTTTGTTTGCTACCTAAATTCAATAACTACTGGGGAAAATGTATGTGAGATGTTGTAAGAAAGTGGTTTTATTGAGAATTAAAAATGAAATCTTCCAATACGATAGCTGTACTGAGTGTGAAGACATTTGGACTTGTTTCCATAATGGAGATTGGAGGAAGGCCAGGTCTAAATGTGCAGAAAAAAGGAATCGTGAAGCAGCCTGACCCTGTCAAACCACCACCAAACAACTCAGAAGAAGGTAAATAAGTAAAAGATTGAGATATGGGAGCAATATGACAGTGGGCTCCAAAACCAGTAAATAAAAATGCACCTATTATACAACATATTTATATTTTTTATTTTCCATAATGGTGTAATAGTGAACTAACTATTGAAACCTCTTTTATTTCTTTAGATAAAAATGCAGGCAAAATAGTTGTGTACCTAAAACTTGTCCGTATGACAAAATACTTAAGATTTGATTAGTCTCTTAATTTTAAAGACTTGGAACAACCTGATCTCATGAAAAAACTGTATTACAAGTTGGCAGTTTATTATGAATTTGTATGATACGATTCGTATGGAAATGTACGATTTAAAAAAAAAGTGCCAACCCCTAAACCTAACTGTCAATGGTTTAAGCAGATTGTACAAAAAAAATATGAGATCACACAAAATTATACAATTTAGCCACAAATTAGACAAAACATCAAATAGTTCCAAATTGCCAAGAAACAGTTTTTGGACTTGTGTGAAAATATTGAAATTTTCTGTGCATCTGATTAATGACCTCGAAATAGTGCTTCTTCATTTTATTCAGTTTTTATGCTTTATTTTTTTAATCCCAGAATTTTAATGCAGTATGAAACATTTGGATCCCACTGTATTTAGGTGTATGTGCATGCAGGTGTTCAGATCAGCAAATACAGTGACTGAATTGCAATGACACATCTACTGGTGCTCTTTTCAGAGGATATGGACTGTAAAGACATGCAGAAGGAAGCACTGAACAGGCGCAATGCCTGGGAGCCCACTGTATTCTATTCGCTTGGCAACGAGACATTTTTCTTCACCAGGAAGGAGATCAACATCCGAGAGTCACTCGACTCTTTTGGCGCCGTCATCTGGCCAGGCGTGAGAATACATATTATAGGACTCTTCATACGGCACTTAACCCAGGGTCATCGTCTTTCTAAACTCCGCTTTTAACTCCTGGTAAAGAAACCGTTCACACTTTCATTTTAGAAGCCCACCACTACTTTTTACCTGGGGTTATTAAAAAACACAGCCACAGGGCAGGGTTCGCGTTAACACCTCTACAGTGTGATTTCTTGCTATATGTTACGATTCGGTATTAGAATGTTACGGCTAGATGCTTAACAACAGATGCCCAATACCGCCCCATTCACGTGCTTGACCTTTGGACAGTCACAGAGAGTTGCATATAAACAGTAGTTCCCTTTCAACACTTCACCCATACTGCGTCTTTTATTTAAAATGCATATGGGGAAAACTCCTTTTTCTCCAAAAACTGAAGCCTTTTTTTAATAACGCAGTGTTATGATTATTTATTAAATGAAAAAAAAGTCCCAACATTTCCGAAATTCGGGTTGTAGTCAATCTTACCTTTATAGTATGAAAAGTCCATTCAAGAAAAACTCGACAATACAGTCGACATTAACCTGAGGATACAATCTGCACATTTACATAAACAGCGCGTTGTCTTCGTCCAATCAGTGACACTGACACAGAAAATATGCAAAGAATGTCAAACGGTTTATTTTCTTTTAAATATTTTGTATTTTTAGGGTATTTAATGGTACTAAATTATATTTATGCATTAGTTTTAACCCATTTATTACGTTACTATGCGTTAACTTTTTGAGCAGAGATCTGAAAATGACATTTCCAACTTAGATGTAAATCTTGAACTCTTTGAAGCACAGACTTTAGATTTGTTTTTTTAAGATCTCCTTTTTAAAGAGAAATGCGGGTTTTTGGCTAAAGTGAAAAAAATTACATTAAAGTGGAATTTAAAAAGTTATCGAAGTTTAAGTTTGTTTTGAAATATCCACAAACAACTATTTAAAAAAAATGTATATGAAGTACGTATTTTTAGAGTAAAAACAACAAAACATGTTTTACTCAAACTGTGAGGGTAAAAAGAGACAAATTTTGTGTTCCAAATTTGAGGTTGATCTGAAAAAAACACGGTTTCAGTAAGATTTTGTTTGGATGCAGTACCAAACATTTGACTAAATTCAATTTGTTTCAATGCAGTAATTCTTCAGCACAATTTATTTTGTTTTGTATTCACATAGCATGTGCTAAAACCTTTACCAAGTTTCATACCATTATGATAAATATTTATTTTTTAAATATATATATATATAGTTTTATATAAAGAGCACTTAGTGGGTTAAGAATGTACAATGTGAAACGTCAGTTTACGAATACAGTGGATTAATTGTTGAGCAGTGTAAGGTGTGAAGCAACATAACCCAGGATTCTATGGAGTTTAGAATGACACGAGGTTAACTGTTTCAAGTGTGAAAAACACTTAGGAGTTTTTTTAAGTTTTGTGAAGTTTGCAAAGATTTCCGGTGTATGTATGTGTGCACACAGGCTGTGGCTCTCTGTCAGTATTTGGAAAAGAACCGAGAACAGGTAGACCTGCTGGATAAAGCAGTGCTGGAACTTGGAGCGGGAACAGGACTGGTGTCAATAGTGACAAGTTTACTGGGTACATAAACTAACATCTCTTTTTTTCCTAGTTCAAATGTAAATTTATTTTAAGTATTTGTTTGCAGTTACCATTTACATATTTTCCACATCAAGGTGCCTGGGTCACGGCCACAGATCTGCCCGATATCCTGTCAAATCTGAACTTTAACCTCTCACGCAACACACGGGGCCGGTGCAGATACACACCTCAGGTGGCGGCTCTAGTCTGGGGTCAGGATGTAAAACGTGACTTCCCCAGCTCCATCTACAATTACGACTATGTGTTTTGTGCAGACGTGGTCTATCATCACAGCTTTCTAGAAGATCTTCTGATCACCATGCAGTACTTCTGTAAGCCAGGAACCACCCTACTGTGGGCAAATAAGGTCAGGCGCCATGTTTTTTCTTTCATTAAACCATAGCTAACATGTTTGCTTTATGTCTTTAAGCCTAAGGTAGCCTTTTTATAATAAGACCAGTTGGTTATCCATTTCATTTCCAACAGGTGCGATTTCAATCTGACCTGCGTTTCATTGAAAACTTTAAAAATGTTTTGAATGTCACATTGCTGGAAGAGATCCCCCAAGAGGAGATAAGGATCTACCAGGCTACTGCAAGGACGTCAGCCCAAACTAGGGAGGAGGAGAAAAGGGAGAACCAACAACATGATGTGTAGCAATAATTGCATATACATGGAAGAATACATTGAGTGAGTGCAGCAGCCCCAACATTGAAGGCAAGGTGCTCCACCTGTTGGTCCTCTGTAAAGTTGCAAGGAATGATTGTCAAGCGTTTCGATTCCTGATAATAATGGAAAAAAACATGTCCTTTTTGTTTCAGAATAAAAAACGTAATTCAATTTAATACTTTGTCACTTTATAGGTCTACTTCTCATTGTGACAATTGTCAATTTCTTATTTTAAATATCTCAGTAATCCGTTTATTTCTTAGTCTGAGTTGGAAATAGAGTTTAGTTTTTAGTGTGTGTGAATTTCTTAACAAAATATGTTTTGTTTACCAATTTATTATACATAATCATTTATATTATCCTTGTTAATTGTTTTTAAAATGTAATTGCATTTGCAACATGGCGCAAAGTCCTAATCTTCTCCCTAAATCTACACTACAGTTCAAAAGCTTGTGGTCAGTAAGACCTTTGTTTTAAGTAAATTATTATTATAAATTAATCATTTGGTTTCCACAAAATATTAAGCATCATAGTAATTTAGTAATAAGAAACAGTGTTCCTGTGGCTCAGTGGTAGAGCATTGCGTTAGCAGCGCAAAGGTTGTGGGTTTGATTCCCAGGGAACACACATACTGACAATACAAATGTATATCCTGTATGCACTGTAAGTCGCCTTGGATAAAAGCGTCTGCTAAATGCATAAATGTAAATGTTTCTTGAGCACGAAATCAGAATATTAGTATGATTCCTGAGTTATCATGTGACACTGAAGACTAGTTACAGTTGCTGAATATTCAGCTTAGCCATCACATATGTAAATTAGATTAAATATAATATATTCAAATAGAAGTTATTTTAAACGTAATACTTCACAATATCACTCTTTTTATGAATAAAATAAATGCATCCTTGGTGAACAAACTTTCATAAAATTTACCAACCTCAATTTTGAACAGTATAGTATGTGCCAAGATAATGAATAAATCCTATTTTAATAAAGTAGAGTCATCCTCAAGGAAAAGTGTGACAAACAAAACGACAAACTAACATTAGGCTGGCCTAAACAGTTCCCAAGCTATTTGTCTCTCAAACAACTTTGAAACAGACGAGCTCATGGGAGACCTCACTCCGGGAATAAGATGACTTGTTTACAGCCTTTGCAGAGAGCATAAAGACAGAAATGATAGGAAGGAGTCCTTAAGGAGGGCTTGACTCTGGATCGCACAGGGACGGTTCTTTCATACTTGGTCACATGACAAAAATCTGAAAATTTGCACAACCTCTCCACTTACAGTAATAAAACACTCTCAGTGAGCAATATAATACCAAACATGTCAGAGGAGAGCATAAACAAGACAAATAGTTTACTATAGATATGTCCATGACTTTTGCAGGTCTGGAAATTACAGCTTTAACATTCTGTAATATTTAAGGGTGCTTTCACACTAGCACTTTTGGTGCGTACCCGGGTTTGATTGACGTCAGAGTTCGGTTCCTTTGGATGAGGTGAACGCGGTCTTCCGACCTCGGTTGCGCACCCGCGAACCGTACCCGAGTCCGCTTAAAAAGGGTGGTCTGGGGTACGGTTCATGTGAACTCCGGTACAGTTTGCTGCTTATGTGAACGCAATCGTACCCAATCACGGGAGTGAACCACTATTAATACCGTATTGTTTGAAAAATGTGTGTTTGTGTGCGTTTCACTCACTTTTCTGAATAGCGTGACTGACGCACTGCAAGCAGAAAGCTGTCGGTCTCAATTATGTTCGCCTTCAGCGTTCATTAGAGCATTTGCAGAACATTCATAAGTTATACGTAAGTGCTTTATGCACTGATGCTTTGTAAACAAAACGAACGCTTCAAAAACATAAATATATAAAAGTACAGAGAGCAATCTTATGCATATTGCAGCCTTCTCCCACACCGTCGTTACTAAGCAACGGGGTAAACAGCCGCTGGCTTGATGACGAACCATAATTTGGACCCAAATAAAATAATATGAACGCAGTCCAGCGGGGGCAGAAGCACTCGAACTTTGGTTCGGACCAGGCAATCGAACCAAGTGTGAAAGCACCTTAAGGTCTAACAGTTCATTTCAATGGTTGTGGTGTGTCAAGTGAATCCTAAAAATACAAATATTCTCAACTAAAAAGAGGTACAAACAGTCTCTCAAATACTATGGGGAGAGAATTAGAGAACATTATGCCATGTCAACTTCCTGAACGCAAATCTAGTCACACTAGGCACATATATAAAATAAAGTTTATTGAAATTAGTAGTATTACATTAGTGTCGAAATAAACACGAGTTTGAATTCTTAAAACATTCTTTATATTTAAATTTGAAACTTATATTAGATTACAGAAAAGTTACTTTGAGGAGTCAGTACAAGGATTCAGTTTTTTTTAAGGAAATTTTCAAAGGGAAGTCGAGAGAGACCTAAAGCCCATATCTTTTTAATACACAACAATAATCTTACACGCTTCAAGGTATTACTGACGCGGAGATAGGACACTAGAAACAAATCTTGATATGATTTGGTTAAGAAACAAAGCATTTTTATATTCCTATAGCTGCTTTAAGGTACTTAAGTTTGTCCGATGTCCTCCGATGTCTCTAGGACAGGTTGGCCTATGAAGCTCGGAAACCCATAGAGAACAAACAAAACGAAAAAAAAGACTGACTTCTCAGAGTCCTCCAAAAAAGCAGCGCTCTGCAGAACGCCAAGGAGGCGAACACACACGGGAGGAGAGATTCTACAAAAAAAGCCTGCAAGAAATCATCAGGTCAGCATACGAAAAGAGTCCACACATCCAAAGACCTGCCCTCCATGGGGCAAAAAATAGCAGCCGGCTTTGTAGGTTCTTCGATTCATTAGTCTCCGAATCATCAGAATGCACATCAAGCCAGCAAGTAAAACAATTTAAAACAAAAGATCATTCAAAAACAGAAGAGAACTACTTCACACAAAGATCACACAACATTTTCCAACAGCTCGCTGTTCGCAAGTGGGGTTTTCTTCAGGAGGGAAGGTTTCAGAGGGTCACACAGATCAGAGCGGAACGCTGCGACAGCAAATAAAGTGACACCTCTAAACTTCAGCAAAGTCCTTCAGCTGAAAACTATCATTCCCAGCAGGAAATCACACAGCCTGTGATGATGTGGCTTGTCCTGAGCTCACAAAGACGAGGATGAAAACAACTCATCCTATTAAAGCCGTGTTCTTCAATGCCCTTCTCAGACAGAAAGTGAAAGAAACGTTGAATTGCAGAAGAGGAAACAGAACGATGTGGTTGATCAATCCTCGGACATGGCAGCTGGAAGAACTTGTGCATGATGGACAGGCTGAACGAGGGCTGGGCTTAGTCCTCGTCATCATCAAATTCATCATCGTCGTCATCGTCCTCGCCCATGTAAGAGACGGGCGTTTCCACCCGAGAGCCGCTGTAGTGGGAGTCGTTTGAACTGGAGGCCATTGTGGCATCTGCCCCAACGTCACTGTCAGAGAAACAGAGGAAAGTGAACACACTCAAATACAAGACACAGACTGTTCAGTTTTATTTTACCTGCTGTTCCAAAAGAAAGTATGAAAAGTACTCCAAAAATGAAACCTACACAAAATCAGTCCATACAGCATGCATGCTTTATTTCAAGTCTTTTGATAGTTTTGTGGCCAAAATTTAAGACATTATTCACTTAAATTCTTTCCCGCCACCTCAAACAAAGTAATCAAGTGGCTTCATAAGACTACTTTTATGGTACCGTAACCATAACATTTTCCTCTCTCAATTCACTAGTGTTGTATGAAAAAAAAAAGAGAATGAATATTCTGCATTATATCTTTTAGGGAACAAAATCATCCTAGTTTTGAAAAATGACAATTTGTAAGTTTGGGTAAAAGTATTTCTTGGAAATAAAATACCTGGCTCAAAAAGTTATAAAAGCATTATCATTACTATTTCCCACTTATTGTCAAATAACCACACCAGAGCAAAAAGCAATATCAGAACTAAATTCATCATAAGTCAGTCACAATTTAATTCAACTCAGCTTACTGTGAAGGAAAGTTACTTCAAAGCAGCCAAAGATAAATTGTTATAGCTGTATTTATTTTATCTGAAATAGAGTAGAACAGCAATATTGTAAAATATTATTACGATTTAAAATGAATGCTTTCTATTTTTTTTATGTAATTTATTCCTGGAATGTAGTTCCTGTACCCAAGAGCCCGTGCATGCTTTATTATGCTCTTAAGGACACCCAATTTTTCTTCCAACCCTTCAGTACTACACACCCTTAAAATCTGTTAACAATTTAGAAAACATTTTGGTTTTCAGGCAATCTCAAGCCTGTCTCCCATTTATAAAAATCCTTCCTTTTAACCCTCTATTTCAGATGGATATTTCACATTATGGTTTAGAAGGAGCACTGTAAATATTAATAATCTTTTTGAGGAGAATACATTTCTTACTTTGTCTAATCTGTCTGAAAAATGTAATCTTCCCAAAAACACTTTTGAACTCGTGAAATACCTTTTCTCATTTCCCACATGCACCTCCACACAAGAGATTGATCAAGATTTTGAAAGAAAACTCTGTAAAGGTACGGTCTCCAATATATTATAAAACATTTTTAATTTATTATTCAGTCAGGCTTTTCACCCCTCTCTAAAATAAAGCAGAATTGGGAATCAGATCTTAACCATGTTTTCACAGATGAGGAATGGTCCAAGGCCCTTAGTCGTGTACCTTGTTGCATAGAGAGTATTGGACAAAGGCCAAATTGTCTAAAATGAACCCTGGTTTTGATCCAAACAGTGCCAGTGTCGACAAGCTCCGGCTACTCTTTATCATACTTTTTGGCTTTGCCCAGCATTGATTTCTTTCTGGGCATTAATTTTCCAATCAATTCCAAATGTTTTATTTTAGATATTGAACCATGCCCCCTAGTAGCATTATTTGGACTCAACCCCACAAATGTTTACTCGTCATCCTCACAGTCAAATGCACTCGCCTTCTGCTTGATAATTACTAAAATGCTTATATTACTGAACTGGAAAAATCCTTCCCCCCCAGCTACTTTCATTGAATTCATGACCTGATGCAGCTTATTCAAATAGAAAAGATCAGATTTATAATACTTGGTAATACAGAAAAAAAACACTACTTGGCAACTCTTCTTGTCACATTAAAAAAAATACACATTAAAGGAAGAGATAAGAAAATAAGAATAACCCTTTCTCTATACCTGGCCTTTACAGTTCTTCCCCTTGCCCCTGATTTACTAATAAATGGAGAGCACAGAGATTTTCTTTTTTAACAGAAGTATATTACTGGGAATTGTCATAGTGTAACCTGATTCATTAGCTACTCTTGTTTCCAACTCCATTCATTTTATTAATGAACAACTGAAAGGTGCACAACAGAAACTCACCCCCCAACGTGATAGCGGCCTCCGTTAGCAGACGAAGCCCCTGACATGTAGACATTACTGATAGGTCCCTGTGCCATTTCTGCACGCAAAAATATCCATCAAATTAGACACGTGACCTTTACAGTCACAAAACTTCATATGAATACTCTGATGTGGTGACCAGCCGGTATTCACCTGTGACATAGGGCTCCAGTGCTTTGGGCACCAAGCTTCTGGCAGTCTTCAGGTCCTCAGCAGAGCACTTGCCCACCTCGAGACCACAAGCCATGCCCATGCGCTTCAACACCTCAATGTCATCATGAATCTCGAACATGCTATCGAAGTTGAAGAGGTACTCAAACCTGATTACAAATAATGAGAAAAGGGTGTACAGTAAGGATCTCTGATATTTGAGTCAGGTTACCAAAAGCCTAAATGGTCTGGCTTTTGATATCATACTTGTCATTGGAGATGCTGCAGTCAATGACTGTTTTCTTGCTGGTGTTTACGATGATAAATGGCAAGTGAATGACCGAGTTGGCAGGTGGGGGCCTTTTCGTCTGTTGTTCTCTCTGGCGGTTCCTCTGTACAAGGTTCTTGAAGGCAATTTGCTGCAATCGAACATATTCACTTTCAAAACAAGTTCATCATCAAAATAATTCTTATAATTGACAAAAGAGCAGCTTCTCACCTGTAAGATGAGTTCTTGAAGTTGCGACTGTTTTTGTTTGATTCTCTCCAAACGTCTTTGCCTCTCCACCTCCAGGTTCTGGCACTCCTGAGCAGAGTTTGTGGGCAGGCCAATCCATTTGATCTCTTTTTTCTCTTTGGAGATGATGTTCATGGCCATCAGCACATTGAGTGCATCATACACACGCCGCCGAATGTTCTTCTGGTCATACACATGCTGAAAAGGGACAACACACAGAAAGTGAGCAACACACAGGGACAACACACAGTTTAAAGAGCTGCACTTCTTCTGCACTCAACAAACAAAGCTCTGGATCAATCCCTAGCCACAGGAAGAGGCTTACCGCATCATTAGGGGAGATATGAGTATCACCAGAGCTGAACTCAGACACAAGCTCATCAGCAACCTCGTTGTAGGTTGTGACACCCTTCCGCTGGACCTTTTCGCAAACCTTCATTGAGAAATGTCTGAGGCCTTTCCCATTCTTCTCGCCCTTCTTACCCCTCTTTCTGAGGAAAAGCAGAACAAAAACTAAATTATGGCGCAATATTTAACATTATAATAGATGACAAAAAGAATAGCCGAAAGAAACGTTTTGCTGCTGCTTTGTACATTTTCCTTATAAAAAGGTTCTATAGTGCCACCGTGGTACTTCTTGGAAAACAAAACTGATATACATTGATTTTGAAGTTAAAATACTAAAGCCATAATAATATATTTTTTTCCCTTTTTTAATGCCATGTCACCTTCTATGCCTATGTTCAAGACAATAGCCAGGTTTAGTGATTCAAAATTAAAACTAAATAAAATATAAGATTATGATTAAGACCCTTTAAAAAAAAAAAATAAAATTTAGATTTGGATTTACTTGATAAAAAACCTTTTCAAAAGTATCAACAGAATAATTATCACAGGAGTAGAAGTATTACAGTCCAGCAAAATATGTTTAATGGACAGTGGATTTTGACAAGATGGAAACAGGAAAGTAGAAGTATATTAACACTGTTTTCCAGCAAAATATGTTTAATGGACAGTGGATTTTGACAAGATGGAAACTTTGGGGAACTTTCTACTGATAGTAAAAATTGATATATTGAGTGTCCTATCTGACATTTTAAGTCATTTTGTGCAAATGACTTGATATAAGGATAATAATAATTATTACTATCATTTATTTATTCATTCATATTATTTTTTATAATTCCATGTAAACAAAAAATAAATAAATTATAATTTTATTCCATCACTAAAATCATTAATCGTCTGTATTCTTACGGTAGCCATTAACAATAGTAACAACAAAATTAATTTATACAATTATAATCAAACTATTAAAAAACATTATCAAACTTTCTCTTTGATTTTGAATAGAAGATAAAGTTAAAATATTCTAAAATGTTGCCAAACAATAATAAATGTACTACTGCTTTGTCTCATGTAAATATACATTGCAAAACCTGTTAATATTTAGATGTTTTCCTTTGCACAGGCGGTTGGCGTGCTTGTATTTTGAACACATTCTAAAGACTAAAATACGAAGCATTCAAGAACAGAAATGCACCTGATTCCACTGAATGCATTTCTGAAATAGAATTGTCATTACATGTTATGAAGTAGCCTGCTGAAGTAAGACTCACCCCGAGGACCACGGAGATGCTTCTGATGGTTGACTCTGGGTGATGAACTGAGAGCTGGGTGTGTGTGGGCTGTTCATTAGGATTACATTGGAGCCACTGGGCCTCTGAGGTGTGCTAATGACCTGTGATAGAGACCATCAGGTTTAGAAGAATGTTCGGCAACTGAAATTTCGGCCGAACATTTGGTGCATCCCTAGAAAAAAAGGTTTCCACAAAAAATATTAAGCAGAACAACTATTTTCAACAATGAAAATAAGAAGAAATGTTTCTCAAGCACCAAATCAGCATATTAAAATGATTTCTGAAGGATCATGTGACACTGAAGGCTTATTTATACTATGCGTCAGTTTTCATTTATACTTCTGCGTCGTTGTCCGCGTTGACGTGCAGTACACATGCAAACTGCTAGTCTGCAGTGTCCACAAGTATACAAAAACAAGACAACAACGGAACAGGAGAAGATGGCATTCTTTCAATCTTCACAAGGTCTTGTACCAAGGCAGATCAACATTGTTCTTTCGCGGACAACTAGTGATGTATAAAGTTATGTAGTATAATAAATGATAAGACAATTGTTCTTTGCGCTTTTATTTTAAATAAGGTGTAACATGAAAATATATTAAAGTGCACAAACACACAAAACTTAAGTACATACAGGGAGGGAGGTGTTCTCACAGTGCTTGCGGTCCACGTAGAATTGACGCGTTGTTAGAATTTTGGAGAAGTGCACGTCAGGCTACGGCGTACTACACAGAGCTACGACATACTGTACATAAGACATTCCGCGTCGCCCCATCAAGCTCTCTCTGGATCCGCTCCTCGGCTATCAACGAGAGGAACTTCTGTACTTCCTCAACAGACATTTTTTGGTTGATACAAAAAGGTGCGTTTGTTTAAACAGAAGTTGCGTCCGATCCTTCGCTGGTTGTGCTGATTTAAATCTAGCGGGTCGGCTCTCGTGTCGCAAGTTCAGTGACGCAGTAATGACGATTTTCTCAGGCCAATCAGTGATCGGTAGAGTTTACACGTCACGTTTTCGTAACGATACGGATCGCTTAGAACCTCGGCCGAGGTGGTACTAAAAAAGTACCAGGTACAGTACCCAGTGGAAAACCCCCCAAAAGTGAACCGTACTGAACCGTACCATGCCATGCAGTGGAAAAGCGCCAATAGAGGAATTATTCTGTTAAGCTAAGGATCCAATTCTCTTCCAGTGATTCTGCTTCAGTGTGCAAAGGTATGAAAGACATCACTAATTACAAGACACCATCCCCCAGCACTGTGGAGAATCAACAACAGGCAGACAATCTGAATGAGTTCTATTACAGATTTTTTTTTTAAACACACCCGCCCTGAACACCTCTCCACACAACCATTAACACCTCCAGCAACCCCCCTCTCCCCCACCCCTTCAATTCAGATCAGCGAAGACGAGGTGTGCCAGGTCTTCCGGAAACAGAAAAGGAAAAAAGCATCAGGCCCAGCCGGTGTCACACCAGCCTGTCTGAAATCCTGTGCTGACCCATCTTCACAAAGATCTTCAACAGATCACTGGAAGTCCCTTCATGCTTCAAACGCACCACCATCATCCCCATCCCAAAGAAGCCCAAAATTACAGGTCTAAATGACTACAGGCCTGTGGCTCTAAAGTCTGTGGTCATGAAGTCATTTGAAAAACTGGTGCTAGCCCACCTGAAGGGCATCACTGGACCCTCGATGGATCCTCTTCAGTTTGCCTACAGAGCAAACAGGTCTGTGGACGATGCAGTCAACATGGGACTGCATTATCTTCTGCAACATCTACTAGACAGACCAGGGGCTTATGTGAGCATCCGGTTTGTGGACTTCAGCTCGGCCTTTAACACTATCATCCCAAACCTCCTCCTGCCCAAACTAATTCAGCTCTCAGTGCCCACCCCCATCTGTCAGTGGATCAACAGCTTCCTGACAAACAGGCAGCAGCTAGTGAGGCTGGGTAAAATACACATCCAGCACCCGTACGATCAGCACTGGAGCTCCACAGTTCTGTGTTCTCTCCCCACTGCTCTTCTCCCTGTACACGAACAACTGCACATCAAAGGACCCCTCTGTCTAGCTTCTGAAGTTTGGAGACGACACCACACTGATCGGCCTCATCCAGGACGGTGACGAGTCTGCTTACAGACAGGAGGCTAAGGAGCTGGCTGTCTGGTGCAGTCTTAACAACCTGGAGCTGAACACGCTCAAAACAGTGGTCTTCAGGATCATGGACTTCAGGAGAAACCCCCCTGCTCTCCCCCACTTACCATCATGAACAGCACTGTGACTGCAATGGAGTCATTCAGGTTCCTGGGCACCACCATCTCCCAGGACCTGAAGTGGGACAATCACATTGAGTCCATTGTGAAAAAGGCCCAGCAGAGGTTGTACTTCCTTCGCCAGCTGAGAAAGTTCAACCTGCCACAGGAACTGCTGATACAGTTCTACTCTGCCATCATTGAATCAGTCCTCTGCACATCCATAAATGTCTGGTTCAGCTCAGCTACCAAATTTGACCTCAGAAGACTACGGAGGGTAGTCCGGACTGCTGAGCGAATCATTGGTACAACCCTCCCCACTCTCCAGGAACTGTACTTATCCAGAATGAGCAAAAGGGCTGCCAAAATCACTCTGGGCCCCTCACATCCAGCACACTCCCTCTTTGAACCGATACCATCTGGTCGACGCTACAGAAATCGGAGTATCAGAACGACCAGACACCGGAACAATTTCTTCCTTCAAACAATCCATCTCATGAACACTTGAAAATAATTATGGAACACACAATATTTATACACTTATTTATCTAACACACATACTTAATCTACACTTCAATTGCACATAATATACCTGTACATACAAAACTGTCCATTGTTATATACCTGCACATACAATTGTCAATTTCTATATTGTTATTCTTTATTTACTTGTTCTTTTTATTATCTGTGTTTTTGTTCTGTTACTGTCATTCTGTTGCACTGCGGTAGCTTCTGTCACGAAAACAAATTCCTTGTATGTGTAAACAAAAACATACATGGCAATAAAGCTCATTCTGATTCTGAAGTACAGAAGTTCAAAATTGAACAGAAGTTTGGATGAGAATGAACAAACACGTTTCTGATTCAAGACAAACACGCACGGAAGATCCAACATCTGGAACAAAAGCAATGTTTGCACTGCTTCTGGCCACAGTACCTCTTGCGGTCTTGGGCATGTGCCACCCTGCATTCGAACCCACAACCTGAAAGGATCGGGGCCAGTGGGTTAGCAGAGTGCGCCATTCAGTTGACACACATCCGACAGGCTGCTGTGGAGAGGTTTAGGTGTGAGAATAAACTCACAAAAAAGTTTGTTAGCCTTTTAACTAGCGTAACACACAAAGTTAATTGTAACGCAGCTATGGTTAACTCGATAGCTGAGTCACATTTAACAGTTTGGTAACTGGTTAGCCTGAAACTTAATAGCATGCTAAGCTTAGCATAAAACAACAAACATGGGCAAGGTCAACTTCCGAGAGGTATTTCTCAGGAATGGAAAAATCAAAGTATCAAAAATCAGCAAGTATCAAAAATCTATTCAGTAATTTCTGTGCGGCTCGGTTCAAAGATCATATGATCAGATGTTGGAGAAAATTTGTAGGAAAAGTAGCAAAAACACTTTTTTTATTCAATATGGCTGACAGGCACATTCATGGAAAATGACAAAATCGGCATAACCCAGAGAATGAACGGATATTAAAACGACATCATTTGGACAATGTTTTCAAAAGTTATGTGTTTTTGTAAAATAGTTATATCTCTGGAACACTAGGGGCACTGTCTTCAAATTTATGAGGTACCTCCAGGACATGGTGTTGACCCCTACTGATTTTTGTGCAGATATGTCAAATGGTTCAAAAGATATTGCAATTTATGTCAAATTTCAAAATGGTGGACACGTGGTTCAGCCAATCTGGCAAAATGTATATCCTCAGATTCCCAAGGAATCCATAGACACCAAGATAATAATTTTCTTAATAATTGTTCAAAAGTTAACAAAAAATGGCAAATTTTCAAATCTCATGATCCATAGGTGGCGCTGTTCCCAACTTTGGCATGGACCCTCAGATCATGGTGTTGATGAAGTGTACCAAGTTTTGTTTTGATTGATCAAAGTTTGGCCAAGATACAGTCTCTGAACCAATTTCAGGTTGACCTAGTTAAAATTCACATAACTTTTTTCACTAGTATTTTAAAAATTCTGTTCAGTCATTCCTATGCAGCTCAGTTCAAAGATCATCTGAGCCAATTTTGGGAAGAATTTGATTAATTTTGCATGAGTAATAGCAAAAAGACAGAATACTGTACTTTTCAAAATGGCCGCTAATGCAATTGGTGGAGTCTTAATGTACACTGTTGAATGTGATCAGCATGAAGAGGGTGTACTGATTTTCATTTTTCTAGAATTAGGGGTTCAGGAGTTATTACCATTTTAATGTTGAATTTTTGAACTGCTGGTGGCGCTATAGAGTTGGTTCTAGAGACCCCAAAATTGGTCAGATCACTACTCATGGTCATCTCAACAACTCTACAATCTCTACATCTCAACAAACTCTACAACTATAGCCCATTCTGGGCTTGGCCCCTAAAAATACTTCTGAGCCCAAACTTTTGAACAGTAGTTTGTACTGCTATTTTTGAGCCCTGTAAAAGTAACTCATAAAACCGGAAGCTCTATACAATGTCATAACAAACATCCGATTAAAGCATTGGCTGTTTAAAAGTGTGGACAGACAGGATATTAAACCTGAAAAATAAACTGGAATTGAGTCAGTGTGGTGTGAATTACGTTATAATCTTTACATTTCAGTGTTTACGCAATCAAACTCCATTCAAAACTTACCATGTGTGGTGCGATGTTCACGTTGGAAGGGCCCAGTGTTTTTGGCAACAGCTGTTTTCCAACCATCACTGACTGTGGATGCACCGTTACAAAAGACAGCACACCTGCAGGGGTAGTATTCACAGAGGACATCTTAATGCAGTGCTATGTAAGGTCAAGCAGGTGTTTGGGCTTTTGTGAAGCATTATTGTAAGATCAAACATTCTTGAATATCTTTTTTAAAAATTCAGCTGCTGATTCACTGCTCTGTTATCTTCAGAAACTCCTAATGCTCCTCTTACCTTTGCCAGGGCTCAGGTTCTGATCAATGAAAACCTTCAGCTCCCCATTGGCCTCAATCAGACCAGCCTGTGGAGAACAAGATGACCATCAACTCATTGACTTACACTATTTTCAGTCGATTACATCTAATAGAGCTAGCAAATACTCACATCTTTGGCCATGATCCCTGGGGCTGAGGAATAGATGCTTGGCCTAGCTGAAAAACCCTGGGCCAAATTTCCACAACAAAATGTCTCTGCAACAGAAATGAAACTGGTTTGGCACAAAAGCAGAGGGACACTTGAAGACTGTAACCAAGGATACTACACAAATCTTTGTTTCTCACAGAGAAAGTGACTAATGAGGAAAGTTTTCATTAAGAAAAAAACGCCAAAAGAATGCAATGATCAATGATGATTTCAAACAAGTATATCTTGCAGTTTCAGGTGGTTTTTGATCTATAAACAGATTCATAGATGAACAGTTCAGACAGACATGGCTGGTTTCTATGATAGGCTTCAGGTTTACCTTCATGCCAAACCCCTCTGCGAACAAGACATAACCAGCATTCATTCAAAATGCCAAATAAATTATAAATGATCACAATAAATTATGTAATAAAATATGGCTGCATGTCTGAAAACCACCAAGGAAATATTATTAGGTATTATAGGTGGGTTCAAACTTCAAAGGTTCAGCACGTTTATATTCTTATTATAGGTATAATTACTTAAATATTGTATATATTTCATATGAAAATATTATAAGATTCAACACATACATTTTCTAAGACATTAAAAAATATATATGTTTTACTGGATGATGATGACCTGTATAAAACACTTGATTGTTTGGTTCCTTTTACTCAATGCGGATTACCTGTATTATGTTGCTTTTATACAACAGTACAGAATACTTGCAATCCTCTGATATTCTGGTCATATGCTGATATTCTGCACAACAGCACTCTTGCTAGTGTGAGTGTGAAATGGACTGAAACTGTCACAAATGGACTAAAATGAGATTTGAGTCCTCTTTCAAGCCCAGGGACAGTGTGAACACAAAGAGAGCAGGGTTCTCTCACACAGTTCACTAATGGAGTCCAAGCTTGCTTATTTTAAAATGCTGTCTAGGTAGGTAGCTCAGTCACAAGGCTTTGAGACACAGCCACAGTTGATGAAAACGAGGCCCGCCGATTTGCTTCCAGCACTCATGCAGCTTATATTGCCAGACAAAGACCTCGACGAATCTTTCCATCTCTTTAACATTACAATTTCAACTCGTGCCCTCAAAAAAAACACATGCAATCTTCTGAAAGTCATCCATATGCAGCAGTTCCTGTCATTTTAAGTAACTTTTTTGCAAATGCAATGGGCCCTTAAATATAGGAAATATTCATGACCAATGTCCCAAGTTATAAAAACCATTTAAACGCATAAAGCAGATCGCAAATCAGTTTTATTTGTTTATATTTTCCGCATCAAACATAATGCACAATCGAAGCAGAATGTACTATAATAAAGCGTGTTAGCCCAGTTAGCTAGCTGCCTTTCAAACACGTTTTGCACCGAAACCCTGCTCTAAATGTGATCAAAACGTGCCCCTCCTGCTTAAATGCAACCAGGTCGAGAATCGTGCATGTGCTCGTACCGTTTTGCGAACGGATCGGACTTAAATGGCCATCTGGAAATGAAGTGTGTAAACTTTCCTCTGAACTTACAGTCCTGAAGCCCTTCGCCTTCTTAGGTGCTGTTTTTGTTGGCATAGCCAGTTAGCAAGAGGACAGAGGAAGAGGAGGTCTGAAGCCCATCTCTCAAACAGGAAACAAAGATAAATCAAATAATATTAAAAAATAAAACCCATGTGCAGCGAATGGCCATGCTTTTGAAACGAGCTCGCACTTCGGAGATGTTTGATTGTAAGATCAGGGCATATTCATAAAACCCAAAATGGATGCGGATGTTATAAGCATGCACATAAAAGACGCATGGCAACTGTGAAATCCTCATGCATGGTTTCAGAAAAGAATAAAAAATGTCTGTTATATTTTACAAAGAGTTTCTATAATTTATCTTAGGAACAGTATATAGAAACGAACTATTATTTTCAGCAAGAGTTGACTGTCATATCACTATTCTGCTGGAGGGTAAAATTCATTGGCTTCGCTACAGCATGAGTTTAGACGACAGATATTCCTACAAAACTGGAAAATAATAGTTTACAAACTCATCAGAACTAATATAACAAGCAGGGTGGATTTGGTTTAATGCCTGGCAGCCATTTTACATGGAAGCTAAAGCAAAGCCATCATGCAGTGATGCTTTAATAGCCTGCTAGCTGAAGTGACAGGTCCTTAAGACGACCTAAACTAGTTATAATATAGTTAATGAACCCCTCGCGGTTATGCAAATTTAACAACAACTACCGTTTCATTTTGCAAAAGTATTTCAAAAAGGCTTTAGAGCGAATATGGTGACGATAAAGCTGTTAAGCTAGCGACCAGGCGAGCTAGTAAGCTAACTTCCACTCAAATCGAGGTCATCTGGGCAGCTTTAATATAATCAATCTAGGATCTACATACTATTGTTTGCTACACGTCTGGCTTGGTAGCTTTTTCGTTCAATGGCCAAATACGAGTAAAAACCATTGAGGATTTCCCATTGCACTCCACTGACAGAAGCACTTGACATGGGTTAGCTTGTCGGCTAACACAAGCCATTTGAAGACAGATAGTTTCAATATTTCACATAAGTGATATTTAAACCAAACTGAGGGTTCACAGACTAACAATCATAGATTCCATTATGTATACTTCTAACGTTATACAGATAACGTTACATGCAGGGATTACTGACCGGGTTGGTTGAAAAACGCACTTATTTCATGCCAAAATATCTTATAATTTTCAAAGGCAGATAAATGACAACTTCTTTATGCAATGATGAATTCTAAATACAGAAAATTTCGGTCAAGGCTGTCTGCGTGGACTCAAAGCCCCCGCTGGTTTCACTTACGGTCGGTTGCATCCGCCTTCAACTGTCTAGATCTGAATGAATAAGAGCGCACACAGTAGAAACTGCTCCCTCTCTGGGTCTGTAAAACTGAGCTTGGCGGTGTCTACGCCACGCGAAATCCGATTGGACAGTAATGCGCATGACGTCGAGGGAGTGTAATTCGGAAGCCACGCCTAAACTGGATTCTGATTGGATGGGACTCCACAGCACCTGTGGTAACATTTTCTCATTGGTTAATTTTACTGGATCCCACCCCACTGCGTCTGAGGGCGGAGCGCGCGTAATAATACATGTAAATAATAAAGAGAAACTCACTAATCAATGTCTATAAAATATCTATTACATTTTGAGTCAAAGTCTATAATAATAGCTATTATCAGTATGTACAAGTTTAGTCAACCATTTAAAAGCACTTTATAACGATATGTGTATATTAATACCGCTTCCCCATTTCTCTGTAACATTAATGTCCTATTTAACGTTGTCTCTTTATTATTATGCAGGGGTGTAAAATGTACATAAATTCAAAATAAAGTCAAAAGTTTGACATAAAGTCAAAAACGTTATGCAATTAAAAGTCTTCGCACTAAAGCAAAAATATTTGAGGGAAAGCAAACAAAAGTATCCACAATTAATTGAACTTCAGTATTTAAAAATTAACCACTTTTCTTAGCTTTTTAATAGACTTTTTAGAACAGACAGAATAGATAAACAAATAGATAAATAAAAACAAATACATTTCAGTTTAAATAAAAGGAAAGTTAAACCTAGAACATGATTTTTTGGCTTGTTAGGATAAAAATCATCGAGTAAAGATATAAGTCCTGATAACATGTATTTTGAACTACATTAAATTATTTATTTATATTATATATATATATATATATATATATATATATATATTGTAAATGTAAATGTGCAAGCATTCAGTTTTAACAATCTTAGTTTCAAATTCTCCAAAATAATACTTAAGTTGTGAAGTATATTTATTCAAATATTTACACCTTCATTATTAAAGCTTTTCTAAAATGTATTTTTGAAAGCAAACAAAGGTCAAGATTTAGAAAGTTTGAATCATCTAACCAATCAATTAAAATGTCTGTAATTGAAATATGGCATTAGGTTGCTGTTTGGTGTCAGGCCTGGAACTATTTTATCTGTATTCATGCTGCCCTACAGAACACACTGTACTGTATGTTTTATATAGATAACTAAAGAGTAGTTCAAAATAGGGTGTCACCATTTTCGTGTCCCTATCATTTTCACATCTCTGGTTGAACACATTTGAAGAAGTTATCTGGGTTAAATACTGTACATCTATGAAGATGGATTTTTCGCCTTTTGGAAAATAGAACACAACATAAATATGATTAGGTATAGTAATTAAACAAAAACATTATAAAAATTTTTTAATGCACCAATAAAAGAGACAAATTAAACAATTCAACATTTATTACTACAAGCTGTATATTAAAATAGTTAATGTGCCTGACTGCAAACACTGCTTGTGTTTACAAATAACTGCACATGATCAAAATCAGAGAAGGTCTTGCTCTTACAACACATGCTGTGTCTGTGTTTATTTATTACAAGAGAAATACTTTGAGCAACAGGTAACTTGAGTTACATCATGCATGAAAGATGCACAGACTTTTTATGGGCAGGCTATTATAGATATGTGAAACATGTTTTAATATCAGTCCATTCGGTGGTGTTCACACTAAACATTCAACACTGTTATCCACTCAAAGGTTTAGCCATACTGCACTGGTCAGCTGAACGTGCTCAAAAGTAGGTCATAACCAGTGTTAGATTATGCTGGCAGAGTCTGCAGATTGTGCTACTGTACTGAGAGATGACAGTAGTAACATAACATTAATAATAATAATGAATAAATAAATAAATCAGACACAGAATTCAGATCTGATCTGATTTTCCCCAATATTTTTTGTTAGATCTTACAAAAATGTATCCCCCCAGGATACTTTGTCATCCCACAGCGATCTATCGTCGATGCTTGAGGCTTAGACCTTCAGAATGATATATAGTTTGTCAAGATTAATTTTGTCCCGTATCATTTAATCTATTTGTAAACAATGACATGTGCAAACAGAGAGCGTTCAGTGCGCTGGCGTCCTGCTGCAGGCTAACCACTTTATAGGTACACCTTGCTAGTACCGGGTTGGACCATCTTTTGTCTTCAGAACTGATAGATTCCACAAGGTGCTGGAAATATTCCTCAGAGATTTTGGTCTAGACTTCGATGACAGCATCAGTTGTTGCAGATGTGGTCTGGTGATTATAGAGGCCATTTGAGTACAGCGAACTCATTGTCAAGTTCAAGAAACCAGCTCAGAAGAAGAAACCAGAGATTATTTGAGTTTTGTAACATGTCACAAACTGGAAGTACACGAGTACACTGTGGTCATAAAGGATGGACATGATCAGCAGCAATACTCAGGTAGTCTGTGGCATTTGAACGATGCTCAATTGGTTCTAAGTGGCCTAAGTGTGCCAAGAAAATATCCCCCACCCTATTACATCCACACCAGCAGTCTGAACCGTTGATATTGTGCAGGAAGGATTCATGCGTTATGTTGTTTACAACAAATTCTGACCCTACCATCTGAATGTCCAAGCAGAAATTGAGACCATCAGACCAGGCAACCTTTTGCTCAAACCAGTTTGGTCATTATCCTTTGACCTCTGGTATTTTCACTCACAGAACTTCTGTTCACTGGATATTTTATCCTTGTCAGACCATTTTTCAGACCAAATTTAAAGGGATAGTTCACCCAAAAATGAAAATTCTGTCATAATTTACTCACCCTCAAGTAGTTCCAAACCTGTATGAATTTCTTTGTTCTGCCGAACACAAAGGAAGATATTTCAAAAGAAAGTTTGTAACCAGGCTGTTTCGGGGCACCATTGACTTCCATAGTAGGGAATACTATGGAGGTCAATGGTGCCCCAGAACTGCTCTGTTTCCCACATTCTTCAGAATATCTTCCTTTGTGTTCAGTAGAACAAAGACATTCATACAGGTTTGGAACTACTTGAGGGTGAGTAAATTATGACAGAATTTTCATTTTTGGGTGAACTATCCCTTTAAAGTCACTTAAAGCACCTTTCTTTTCCATTCTGATGCTCTGTTTGAACTTCAGCACATCGCCTTGAACATTTATTCATGCCTAAAAGCATTGTGTATTTCTTTATTATATAGACTATTACAGTATAACTACAGCACACACATTTAGGTACACCTTATTAGGATCGGACCCCTTGCCTTCAGAATGGCATAGATTCAACCCCTTTCCTCAGAACTTCCTTGGTCCATATTGACATGATTCGTGCTAGATTTGTCAACAAGGTGTGTACATCCATGATGCGAGATCTCCCATTCCACCAGATCCCAAATGTGCTGCAGATTTGTCGGCTGATTGGCATTGACTTGTGACATTATCCTGCTGACTGTATGGTGCATTAGAAGTAGCCATCAGAAGATGGGTACCTGTAGTCATAAAGGGACGGACATGGTCAGAAACAATACTCAGGTAGGCTGTGGCGTTTAAACGACTAAGGGGCTCATTTTAAGGGCCCAAAGTGTGTCAAGAAAATATATATATAATGTCCTATATTATATGGAGTTCACACTGGAGAAAGAAAAAAACTTATTTTAATTTAATTTAGGCTATTTTAATTTATTTTTAATTTAAAACATTTATTCAGAGGGCCAAATAGTAGTAATATGGCAAAAAGTAAGATGAAATTCAGACAGAGCATGTGTAAATCGATGAGTTTCATTCTAATCAATTGTATAGTGACAATTGATGGATATAAAAACATATAATGCAATGCCACTGATAACATAAAATCAACAAGAAGTACAAATACATGTTCCTCAAAAGCCTGTTGAATCATACTGCATTTGAAAATTTTTTTTAAACGATGCATTCATAATAAACCTAAAATGTTTTAGTCCAGTAAAGTTATTTTTGTTTAAATTATAAAAAATAATATTGTATATTTCACAGCAAAAACACACGTGTGCCACAACCTGAGGGTACACATTTTTACAATTTTATTAAACAAAGAACTTACTAAAAAAGTATGAACGAGACTACCATTTGAGGGGCAAAAGCATCTGGTTGAAACTAGCTTTCATACGCTACTGAATATACAGGTGCTGGTCATATAATTAGAATATCATCAAAAAGTTGATTTATTTCTCTAATTCCATTCAAAAAGTGAAACTTGTATAATGTATACATTCATTCCACACAGACTGATATATTTCAAGTGTTTATTTCTTTTAATTTTGATGATTATAACTGACAACTAATGAAAAACCCAAATTCAGTATCTCAGAAAATTTGAATATTACTTAAGACCAATACAAAGAAAGGATTTTTAGAAATCTTGGCCAACTGAACAGTATGAACATGAAAAGTATGAGCATGTACAGCATGGAGTCGATCAGTCTGTGGCACAGGTGTTATGAGAGCCCAGGTTGCTCTGATAGTGGCCTTCAACTCTTCTGCATTGTTGGGTCTGGCATATCGCATCTTCCTCTTCACAATACCCCATAGATTTTCTATGGGGTTAAGGTCAGGCGAGTTTGCTGGCCAATTAAGAACAGGGATACCATGGTCCTTAAACCAGGACTGGTAGCTTTGGCACTGTGTGCAGGTGCCAAGTCTGTTGGAAAATGAAATCTGCATCTTCATAAAGTTGGTCAGCAGCAGGAAGCATGAAGTGCTCTAAAACTTCCTGGTATACGGCTGTGTTGACCTTGGACCTCAGAAAACACAGTGGACCAACACCAGCAGATGACATGGCACCCCAAACCATCACTGACTGTGAAACTTTACACTGGACCTCAAGCAACGTGGATTCTGTGCCTCTCCTCTCTTCCTCCAGACTCTGGGACCCTGATTTCCAAAGGAAATGCAAAATTTACTTTCATCAGAGAACATAAACTTTGGACCACTCAGCAGCAGTTCAGTCCTTTTTGTCTTTAGCCCAGGCGAGATGCTTCTGACGCTGTCTGTTGTTCAAGAGTGGCTTGACACAAGGAATGCGACAGCTGAAACCCATGTCTTGCATACGTCTGTGCGTAGTGGTTCTTGAAGCACTGACTCCAGCTGCAGTCCACTCTTTGTGAATCTCCCCACATTTTTGAATGGGTTTTGTTTCACAATCCTCTCCAGGGTGCGGTTATCCCTATTGCTTGTACACTTTTTTCTACCACATCTTTTCCTTCCCTTCGCCTCTCTATTAATGTGCTTGGACACAGAGCTCTGTGAACAGCCAGCCTCTTTTGCTATGACCTTTTGTGTCTTGCCCTCCTTGTGCAAGGTGTCAATGGTCGTCTTTTGGACAACTGTCAAGTCAGCAGTCTTCCCCATGATTGTGTAGCCTACAGAACTAGACTGAGAGACCATTTAAAGGCCTTTGCAGGTGTTTTGAGTTAATTAGCTGATTAGAGTGTGGCACCAGGTGTCTTCAATATTGAACCTTTTCACAATATTCTAATTTTCTGAGATACTGAATTTGGGGTTTTCATTAGTTGTCACTTATAATCATCAAAATTAAAATAAAAAAACACTTGAAATATATCAGTCTGTGTGGAATGAATGTATACATTATACAAGTTTCACTTTTTGAATGGAATTTGTGAAATAAATCAACTTTTTGATGATATTCTAATTATATGACCAGCACCTGTAATTAATCAATCGTGTGTGAACAGATGCATATCATGAACCGTCTGACCTAAGTGAATCATTTGAGCTGAATTAATTGATTCATGCGATAGTTTGTACAAGAGAGAGAAACAACTACAGTTAATGTAGTTAAATGTAGTTTACTACTTTTAATTAGTTACTACTCATCTCTGGTAGAGAGATTTTAATTATACACAGTCACACCCTTATATGATCCGAACCACAGAACGCACGTTTACGAACTACAACTCCCGAATTGTAACTGTTTCCACCGCGCAGACTCGCTGGTGTTCTAGCGCATTCACTTGATGCCTACACGCATGCGCAGTTGTACATGGGAGCATTGGGTATCAATTTGGTCAAACAGCGGGTGATAAAATGGTAGGTGACATAGAAATGAAAAATATTGCTGACGTTTTCTGCTCTGTGTTCGACGGAGAAGCTCTGGCAAACGTAGATATTCCGCGTCTTGCACGAGTTGTTGTCTGCGCGTGTCGCACCGAGAGTGATCATAATTGTGTGTATGTTTTGTTTGGGCAGGAAGGTCAGTTGTTGATATTTAGGGAGTTCAGCTTGTACCTTTCCGCCTATCTGTCCTGGAATCATGCATCTGAGGATTATTATTATTCTGTGCTTTAGCCAAGCATGCATGCTGTTAACCCTGATGTTCTGTTTTGGATTTTAGAGACCCTCAAAACCCTATTTTCACTCGCCAACATCGTACTTAACATCCAACAATCATCTCTCAAATGCAACAGATCTGATTATAAACAAGCTTTCAACTCGATGTTAAGATTAAATAGTTTTACATTAAAACAAAGCATATTTCTGTTGTGGTGTCATTGCGACCCCAAGTTTAAAACCTGATTGATAATTGCAATGACATCACTGACAACAAACAAACAACCAGGCAGCCAATGTCAGCAGAACAAGTGGGTTAAGTGACATCCATACCCAGCTATGAAATGTCAAACGTAAGTCTTTTAGCCCTGCCCTTTCAACCCAGCCCCCAATAGCAGCCTGGTTATTTTCCAGAGTGTAATACCCTCTAAACATGTCTTAAGTGGGCTGTCAAACTTTTTGCACATTGTGTTCTGGTTCTATGTCTTGTGATGGCCTGGTCAGAATGGTTCTTTTGAACTCGTTTTAAGAACTAGAGTAAAAACAGCTTACTGTTCATCGATGGAAATAACTGTAGGGCTACCCGGTTGTTTTGCACTGACCGCCCTGAGCTTGCCATCTCATATTACATGCCAAGCGCAAGTGGCCTGTCACAGGTCCTCACATGCTTGGTGCTTCAGTCGAACGTGCTATAAACGGTAGAATGTCCTTTTAAATTGCCACATAGGTCTGGACGTTTGGGTCAACGCTTTGTTTATGGTTGTTCCTGTTGTCAGCTTTAGTCTTGTGCCTGAATGTGTGCAATTTTCTCTCTCTGTATGTTCGTTTGTGTCTCTTTCTGTTTGTACACACTGCTGAGTGTATTCCTCCGTCTGTCTGAGTTCATGTCTGAGGGCATATCTTTTGTGTCCACACAGCATAAACTAAAATCCTCCCAAAAGGACAAGGTACGACAGTTCATGTCCTTTACTCAAGCCGGGGAGAAGACTGCCGTATACTGCCTCACTCAAAATGACTGGAAACTAGAGGTGGCCACCGACAACTACTTTCAGAACCCAGATTTGTACTACAAGGAATCCATGAAAAGCTCAGTGGACCGAAAAAAGCTGGAGCAGCTTTACAATCGATATAAAGGTGAGTTTTAATCTCAATGTGATATGTACTTGAGTATCACTGCATGCTGAAAAGTACTCTTAGTCATTTGTTTCTCATTAAAAAAGTCTTACTCATTTTTTTCTATTATTTTTGAGAAATATGATTCAATTGTAAAGCTTTTAAACTTTTCTACTCCGAGTGGCTTACACTCTCGTGAGGGTCTTCATTTTGAAATCGCATGACCAGCTGTGTAATGCAGTTCCTAATAATATAGTTTCTAATAATAAAACAAGTTTACTTTATATAGTTCTTATCCAGGGGGTGCTTAAAGTGGGCATGAATTGAAAATGCATCCTAATTCATCCATGTATGTTTAATTTTTTATTAAATGTTTTGACTTTGTTTAATCACAATTTCATAACTCTTCCGGTGAAATGTAATACTTTCTTTTTGGTGATTTATGGCAGACTTCTCAAATCATTTAATTCGCATAAACCCTGCCCTTTTCTTATATTAAGCTGTAATCTTGCATTCACATCTTCCTCTATCAATCAACAATTGATCGACTGAACCAAGTCCCCGTCCTCCTCTTTTTTTTCTTCCAGATAATCAGTTTCACTTATATGTAAATAAAAATTGCGGAAAAATTATTTAGTCTCTACTAAAAGAGCCAATATTTTATTCACAATAGAACTTAGAGAACATAAAAAATGTTTAAGCTGAGAAATTGTATTCTCTAAATGAGCTCATTTCAAATTTGATGCCTGCTACAGGTTTCAAAAAAGTTGGCACGGGGACAACAAAGGGCTGAAAAAGCAAGAAATTTAAAAAAGATTCAGCTGGGAGAAAATCTAGTAACTAATTAAGTTAATTGGCATCAGTTCTGTAACATTATTAGCTATAAAAGGGATGTCTTAGAGAGGCAATGGCTGTATCCGAAATCGCCCCCTATAACCTCAAATAGTGCACTATTTGAGGGGACAGCCATTTTAAGTGGTGTTCGAAACCATAGTGTATGTTCTCGAGTGCACTCATTCAATCCCACAATGCACTGCAAAAACGAGTGTACAACCGATGTACACTCAACAGTTAGAGAATCCCCATAATGCACTTTGAGTGTCGCGCGCCGAATGTATTCCCGCGTCTCGCCAGAAGATGGCGCCCGCAGCTGAATCATCCATTCATTTATTTTAGAAGCGCTCGTCCACGGCGTAATACAGCGTAATACAACACAGGTACAAATTAATTGTAAATTGACTATTAGGGTTCATACATAATTTCTGTGACAGAGTTCAATATGAATCCTTTAATCTTACTACTGGAGCTGCCCGTTTCAAATGATTATTAAACAGCAAGCAAAATATGCAAAAGCTGCAGTCCTGCATTAGTGTCTGAATTCCCTCACTCGTTTTGATTCACTCCTTCAAGTGAACTGTATGAGTGGACTAATGTAGGGAATAGTGAATGAAGGTATAGGGGGTGATTTCGGATACAGCCAGAGTCTCTCAGAAGTAAAGATGGGCAGAGGCTCTCCAATCTGTGAAAGAGTGCATAAAAAATTGTGGAATACTTTACAAACAATGTTCCTCAATGTAAAATTGCACAGGCTTTGCAAATCTCATTATCTACAGTACATAACATCAAAAGATTCAGAGAAACTGGAGAAATCTCTGTGCGCAAGGTAGGGCTGTGCGATCAATCGAAATCGAAACGCAATCGCGATTTGAGACGTTACGATTTCCTAATCGCAAAGCCTGCGATGTGGACGCGATATTACTCTGTTCCAGAGCAAAGGCAATATGAGTGGCAGTCTCACTAACCAATAGAGTGAGCGCACCTCTGTTCTCCCCAATCAGCACTGCTCTAGCCAACTGGGTAAACGTCTACCATTATAAAAAAATTTTTATTTATTTAATATGTATTAGGGGTGTAACGATACGCAAATTCGTATTGAACCGGCTTTCGGTTCGGTACGCATTACAAACCGAACGGTTCGTTGGACTAATCCTATTATGTTTGGAAAATAAAAGAGCTTAAAGTGTGTAAAATATCAGTGCCACTGCGCTCAACAATGCAGCCTGCTCCAAAGCGTCTGCTCCATACAGCGTTGCAGAGCCGCGGCACATTGTAGCAGGAGTCATTGCACTGATCACGTAAAGAGAGGCGCTTTCAATGCGAGCGGTTCGGGTGTAGAGCCTGGTTTATACACGCCGTGTCATCACGAGCGCGAAGATACACGCAGCGCGCGGCAAAAATTATGTTTGCTAAACTTTCTGTAATTTAATAGTCCGTATATAATACTGCGTGTGGTGTATGCCATGCCTCATCTTATTCGTTTATGTTAATAAATGATGTAAGCTAGTTTGTCATTGTAGCCTACTGTTTTATTATTGTTGTGTTTTTAATTAAGAATAACAATGAATCCATCGTTTGTTTGAGTCTTAAAAAGTGAGAGGTGAATAGATTATAACAGACTATTATATTTTCTTGTAAAACGTGACTACAAGATTGCGAATTCAAAAGTGAAAGCATCTGAAGTCCAGCTTATATTAGCAAAAGAGAAATTCCCTTCACAAAATTCAAATCACAAATAATACTAATGACGAAAAATAACTTTCGTTACCATATAACTATAAACTATTATAAAAGTTCATCAGCATGCATTGATTTATCCCATGTAGAAAAAAATAAATAATAATAAAATTGCGACCAAATTATGTGCTCGTGTGACCAACTGAGAAAGTTGGTCGCAAAAGAGCGACCAGTGGGAAGAATGAGTCTAGAGCCCTGATTTGTCATTTCCAATTAATGTAGGCCTGTTACATTCTTATTTTTATTAGGCCTATTATTATTATGAAGCTACTTTTATTATTAAGTACAATTAAGTTGCCCCGCAATAATTACCACATAACTGACGCGCTGCGAGGATAAGATTAAGCTATTTACTCCTCAATTAAAATGTTTATAAAAAGAAAAGGTCTTTTAAAAAATATCTATTAGGCTATAGCCTACCTACAATGAATTATTGTTTTATAATTAAAATATTAACACCGCAGTCATCGATAAAAATCAATGAAATAAAAAGCTTTTATTTCAAGCACCAACTTTCAAAACAACCTGTTTAACACAAAATACGTTTCTTCTCTTTTATTTTTTCACTATGTACGGGCCACAGGAGAAATATTAAAATAAATGAAAACAGCTTTAGGCTATAGCCTACCGTTATCAGCATGTTGAAGTAGATTCTCTAGAGTAGAGTAGAGATTCTTTGTCTCTGAGAGAATATGCGGCGTCAGATGCCGAAAGCTCTGTCATTACTCCGTCATTCCGTTTTTTTTCTCACTTTCTGTTTATAGTAAATTGACTGAGATTAAGACGTTCACCTGCATAAATCTTGCGCTAAGTTTGCACATGTGCAAACCCTGGTGCAAACGTCTGCTTGTGTGATATCCATTGGCTCGCCTTCCTGGTTTAAAACAGAAATATTTCCAACATTGCGACGTAACCGCCCCGCCCCCCGTATCGAAAACGTACCAAACCATGACACCACTGTGTCGTATCGATCCAAACCGTGAATTTTGTGAACCGTTACACCCCTAATATGTGTATTTATCAAAACGTATGTAATATGAGATTACTTCAGCTTCTAAATGACAGACACCAAACAGAAAAGGTAAATGAGGCCGATCAGTGTGGTGTCGTCTGCAAACTTCAGGAGCTTGACAGAGGGGTCTTTAGATGTGCAGTCATTCGTGTACAGGGAGAAGAGCAGTGGGGAGAGAACACAGCCCTGAGGAGCTCCAGTGCTGATCGTACGGGTGCTGGATGAGAATTTTCCCAGCCTCACTACCTGCTGCCTGTCTGTCAGGAAGCTGTTGATCCACTGACAGACGGAGGTGGGGACGGAGAGCTGTGTCAGTTTATTCTGAAGGGTGTCCGGGATGATGGTGTTAAAAGCAGAGCTGAAGTCTACAAACAGGATCCTCACATAAGTCCCTGGTCTGTCCAGATGCTGCAGGATGAAGTGCAGTCCCATGTTGACTGCATCATCCACAGACCTGTTTGCTCCATAGGCAAACTGCAGGGGGTCCAGTAAGGGTCCAGTGGAAATGATTTCATAACCACAGACGTTTTATGTTTGTATTTAAAAGAGTTTCTTGTATGTTAGTGTAGTGTTTTGGGGGGTTACCATTGTGGTAAAGTGTAGAGCATGTGTTTGGGTTGAGGACCTGCCAACATTTAGCAAAGTTGTTTAATAATAATAAAAACAACAGCTATATGGGCATGCCATGGATGTTAAAATACCATCTTATGCTATGCCTAACAAGTTGGCTAATGTCTGCCTAATAATTTATTTTCTAGTTAAATATTTTAGTTTGAGTTCAACAAGTATAAAAAAAATTACTTCATTAATGTATCCGTTTCATTTAAACTATATTTGATCAAATTGAGTTGGCCCAATTCAATTACATTTCATCGCATTCATTTGTTTTTTATGAGTTGGGGCTAGACATTTTTATTGGATGGAAATCAGTTCATCCAATAGTTCATCCAATATTTTGAGACCTGTTGCAGGCATAAAATTTGAAATTAGCTAATTTTGTGCATAAAATTGTAAATATTATTGAAAATTCTTTTAGTTTTCATTTTATTCAAATTTAAAAAACGTCCTAACATTTCCGGAATCCGGGTTGTACATTGCAACTTTAACCAAACATATACGTACATCTAAGCAAAACAAGGGAATTAAAATTAGAATAAAGACAAAGTCTAAGTGGAAAAATAAAATGTCTAAACAAGATGTTCCTGTTAGAGCAATAAAACAAGATCTGCAGCTTGCATGCCACAGAGTGAAGAAAAAAATACTGGATCTATACAAACAAACTTGGTGCATTCACATGTCATTATGAAGCCCAAAATCACTTGGATGAAGAAGAGCCAGCAAAACCTAAACAAAAACTTACTCCTGCAACTTTAAATGTTGAATTCCTCTTAGGGATGTGCAGCAACGATTGATTACTCGATTTCTCGGCCGTGGCAGCGATGATTGATCATGAAAACCATGATCGTGGGGAAAATAAATTCTGATTGGTTATAGCAGCACTTTAGACGGCACCCTGAGCTCTGATTATTTCGCATGCAAGCGTTTAAAGTATAGACGTGAGAAGAGAGAGAAGCTTGGCTTTGAAGTCACGTAGTGATGTCTGGGTTAGCTACATACATATCTGATTCATCTAATATAGGAAGCGTTGGGATATTAACATTTATTTACATGCTGAATGCACTGCATATTACCAGTAGTTTCATGCTCAAATGCAATGCCCGATATTGACTGTTATTTGAGACTGTCATATTGCTTTTAGATGTTTCATATCCAAAAATATAAAAATACTTTTTTTCGTCGTATTTGTTCAACAGTATGCATCTCTCTCTCTCTCTCTCTCTCTCTCTCTCTAACTGGTTCACTGGCATAAGCTTCCTTTTGTGCAGATACAAGTTGTAAAGTTACGTCTATGTTATGTATCTAAGTTATCTGATTAATATCAGAGGAAGTGTCATAGAACGGGTTTCAGTTTATTGGCATACAGTCAGCTTCACCCCAGGCAGCTATTCTTTTTTAGATGCTTATTTTTTTAACATTGCTGCATCATAATCATACTCTAACATCTAATCATGTGTTCATAGACAAGTTTTCATGTCATAGTTTTATTTTTAACATTCATTTTCATGATAGTCTTCAGATATTTTCATTATCTCCATTACGGCCATGCCACCCACCCCGAGTACTCGTTTAATCGTTTTTGAAACCTGTCGATGATCGAAATAAGAAATTGCCAAAAATGCCCATCCCTAAAAAAATGTTTGTTTTACTAAACTAAAAACTTAGTGTACTTGGTTTTTTAGTCTTTTCTTTTCCCCCTTCAGATCCCCAGGATGAGAATAAGATTGGGATCGATGGAATTCAACAGTTCTGTGATGACCTCAATCTGGATCCGGCCAGCAGCAGTGTTCTGGTTGTGGCATGGAAATTCCGTGCAGCAACACAGTGTGAATTCAGCAAGAAAGAGTTCATTGATGGCATGACAGAGCTGGGGTGGGCTATGACATCATTTCTTTATTTAGTCATGCGCACTGTTGACAATATATGGGTTGTGTGGTGGCTGGCAATGTCATTAAAGGTGCTTTGGCAATATCACACAAAATGTCCTACTACCTGACAGAATCACTGTCAAAAAGAAATCTTGAGAAATCAAACCTCTTTCTGTGACAGTCCTCAGCTTTGAGAACCACAGAAAAACGAGTCATTCTGAAATGCTTGATCTATTTCAAGTTATTTAGCATGTTTTAGATTTGCTGTGAGAAGCTGTATAGTTCAAATTGGCAGAATTGAAGAAGTCAGGCTGTAATCGCTTACATCACCTTTGATATACATCTTTGAGTTTTGTGTGAATGGCGTGAAGAATCACTGAATAGATTGATGATGAGCCTAAATGTTTCATTTCATTTGCAGGTGTGACAGTCCGGAGAAACTTCGAGCTCTTCTGCCCAGATTAGAACAGGATCTGAAAGACAGCGGAAAGTTCAAAGATTTCTACCAGTTCACCTTCAACTTTGCCAAGAATCCTGGACAAAAAGGTTTAGGTAAGGGCACCTTTTCTCTCTGCATTTCTGTGAGTTTTCACTGTGGTTTCTTACAACGAATGAACAGTCGTCTGTATTAATGGTCTTTTCCCATTTCAGATTTAGAGATGGCAGTAGCATATTGGAACCTGGTTCTGGCTGGACGTTTTAAGTTCCTAGACCTCTGGAACAGATTTTTATTGGTAAGACATTACATCTTTGGACCTTTGACCCTGTTTAGCACTGAATACAAATGAAAATGGGTTTTCTGGCTGCTACGCAACCCATTAACCACAGAGTGGAATAATTTCCTTTAGCAATTAATTTAGATGCTCCCAGGTCTCTGTCCTTATTTTGTGCAGGAGCATCATAAGCGGTCAATTCCCAAAGACACATGGAACTTGCTTCTGGATTTTGGCAACATGATTGCAGATGACATGTCAAACTATGATGAAGAAGGTGACGTGCATTAACAATAATTTTACATTTTGTGAGCTGACATGCTGATATGATATGCTTTTTTGCGATTGCTTTTTTTAATTCTAAATTGGCTGCATTTACTCATATAGGGTATGTTGGATTTTAATCGTGTGATGTTTTGTTTTGTTTCAGGAGCATGGCCTGTTCTCATCGACGACTTTGTGGAATACGCTCGGCCGATCGTGACGGGATCAAAACGCAAAACTGTATAGTACTGCTGCCCCTGGGCGAGAACTCACGCCTTGGTCGCCTCATTGACTTTGTAGTTTTTTTTAAAGACTTGTAAGCATTATAAGACAGAACTAAGAGAAACACTTGAAACTGACAAGCTTTGCAAAAGGAAAAACAGGATGGAAAAGACGACTCAGACTTCCACACATCACACAGGAAGGACAAGAGTGCGAAACTCAAGATTTCTTATAGAGCCATCAGATGCACATGGCCAGCTATATTTGCACTGGCGACTCAATTCTTGCCCAAAACCCTTGGAGAATTTGGGTGGGTAACTTCGAACCTAGTACCTCATCTCCATAGCAATCAGTGTCACTCTATAGGGCCGAGTCCTCATTGCCTACCCATTCCTCACAGTCTGAATTATGGAATAGTCTCTCCAGTTTCGTTTAGATTATGTACCCATCTGTCTGGTTGTGTATCTCATGCAGGACTTGATGCTGATCATGTCCGCATTTTAAGCCAGACGTTCATGGGCAGCACAGCATGCGGCTCACAACACCAGCACTATTGTTGCAGTTGTATAATACTGTATCTACTGCAGTAGTATGTACAGAGAGAAATGTATTATCAGTAATGTTTTATTGTATGAAATATGAGACATATGAAAGAAAGGCTTGGTCAAAAGATGCCTCCATACCATGTTCTTGTGTGATTTTAGGTCAAACGTGTCATCTACCCTGTTGCGGAACTTGTAACAACTAGGTTCAGTGTTACTTTTTTTTGTTTACCAGATTTATGTTAAAAAATAAATTATTGCCCTTTATGTTCTTCTCAATCTCTAACAACCCTGTTATTGTTTAAATGGAAATCTATCCTTGGACAACAAGAGGCTTTGCAAGCTTTCAGTATGAAACATTCTCCCATCAGTATCAGAAATTCAACATGCTTCGGAATCAATATGATTAGTACAGAATATTAATATCTCCCTTCATAAATCACTGAAAAGAAACCTTGAAGCATGATGGTAGTTCTGCAGTTATATTTGGTTTGCACCAAACATTCAGGACACCGAGGTTAATTTTAGTATCCTGAGACCACAATTATTTATATAAAAAAAATCAGGTTTGTCACAAGGCTTCTAGCAGAATTCAGGCATGATATAATGTTCATCTTTTTTCAGAAGTGGTTTCATTCTTGTCGAAGAGTGCCAAATCTGCAGTGCTGAGAATATTGATGTCAGCCAAAATGCTCTGCATCGCGGTCAGTACTGTAGCTGGCCTCTCGGTCACCCATATGACATCTTCCCTGTTTTCTGTTGCTCAGTTAGGCCTGGATTGTGCCCAGTGTTTCTTTCATCCATGCTTTTCAACTGAACTTTGTGTATAGGAAGATTTCAAGCTTTTTCAATAATATAACTTTTTGTAGCTTTTTTAATTAAGTTCTTCTGAAAGTTCATTTTCACGGGCTGATCTTTTGTTTTAGTGAATAGAAGCAGTCGAACACACTAAAATAACTGATTATATCACTTAATTTAGTGGATCTAAAACAGATTTAGTATGATTATGTATGACTTTCTTCTGTGGAACCTGAGATTTAGGCTGTCATTCTGCCTGATATTCTCAATTCTAAAGAAAGTATCAGGAACAACATGAGGGTGAGTAAACGATGACAGAATTTTTATTTTGGGTGAACTATTCTTTTAATGGCGGAAAGGAACTTGCAAGGCAATTTTACTGTGTACCACAAGAGAGCGGCAATGTGCTCCAAAGATGTTTCACATTCACGTTTGAGAGCTTGTGTATTTATGTATTGCTGCATTTTTATTATGTGTGTTTATATGTATGTTATAATATTGTAAGTGTGTACAAAATTTATTTTCACTGAAATGTGCATTTTTGTTGCATTTTTCGTTGTTACTTCCAATCCGTATACAAAATAACAAAAAATGACGGAACTTCACCAAATCCGTGTTTCTGTACGGAGTGTTATCAATGGAACACACGTTTTATGCTAACCGCGGGCTTCAATCTACACACAGAGGAGCAGTCTTAAAAAACTCATTTTCAATCTATTGCATTTGACAAGAATGACAGTTTTTAGTATTTGACAAACAGTACAATCACTATGAATCTTGACAGGCTTCGTAAAAGAGTGAGACACTACATTGATCAGGTAAGACGAGGCAGTATACTTAGCATTACGACTGCAGCTTTCATTTGTACCTCAAATAAGATTTAGTTCATTTCTGATTTTATAAAGCTGTTTATATGATACTACGTAATCAGAATATTATAGAAAATGAAAAAGTTAGAGTTATTACATTAAGCTCGGAGCAGCTGGGTGTATTTTTGAAGCTAGCCAGCTGACTTTCATGCTAACAGGTTTGAAAGCTTCCTAATTTATATTTAAATAACATACTTATTGATTATTAATAGACATGAAATCATGTTGTTTTGGACTATTTTATTCTCAGAAATAAATAGGTAATATAACCTCAATGAGGGCGTGTGCACATCAAACTGCACAAATGTAGCTAAATGATCTTCTACATCTTTTGATTGTTAAATAAAGTCAGGTTTTATCTTCATATTGACAATATAGATTAAATGAAGTTTTTCTATGTAATTATTGCATGATCTGTTTTATAGCAACAGTATCAAAGTGCTCTGTTCTGGGCTGACAAAGTATCATCCTTATCACTTGGTAAGTATCTTCATATTCCTGAACACTGTATGGAGTCAAACAGCAGTGCAAGTCTTAGATAAAAAAAAATACATATTCTGTGTTAATTAAAATACCTTGACTCTTAATTGCATACTGAACTAATCCCAGACTGTTTAATCTCTTACAGAGGATCCTCAAGACATTTATTGGTTAGCACAGTGCCTTTATTTGACAGCACAGTATCACAGAGCCTCTCATGCGCTCAGGTCTCGCAAACTTGACAAGGTAAAAGCTGTTGGTTTATTGATTGACTGACTGATGAAAGTCATTTCAGTATTAACAAATATTCTTAAGTTGCAGTCCTTCAAAAACCTAACTCGATAAATTAATTAACATAATTATATTTATGCGCTGAAATGTTGGAAGTGCAGTAGAATGAAGTAAAGAAATCATCGTGTTCAAGGGAGTTAATGAAGAAGTATACAAGGCTTGTTATTTATAACTTCCATATTTGTTTTTCTTTTCAGCTGTATGGAGCCTGTCAGTATCTTGCTGCAAGATGTCATGTGAGTATTTACATTAATGTCATGGAAGTTTTCTTTTATGCATCACATAAAATAAAATATTGTGATATTGCATGTAAATACATTATATACAATATACATTATTTGCCTTTTTTGGGGGGGGGGATTTGTAAAATGGATTTTACTGAGTCAATGTAAATAAATAAATGTATTGGTATCTGAAAATGTAATCAGATCCAAAATATTTAATAAATGAACATACAATAGGTGGGGCATTTGTGTAGTTTTTGACTGACAGACCAGTTTTTTTGAAAACCTATTTAAGAAAATAATCCTTGATTGAACTATTAAATCTTTTTGTAATCTGCAGTATGCTGCCAAAGAATATCAACAAGCTCTAGACATACTGGACATGGAGGAAGCAGCCAGTAAAAAAATATTGGAGAGGAATGTAAAGGAGGATAATGGCTCAAGAGAACCCGTAAAGGAATGGGGAATGTCTCCTGCCTCAGTGAGTTTAACTCTTGAACCCAGGATCAAAACTGCATTTTTTTTTTTTCTGATTTCTGGAACATTTTCTTGTTCATTGATTGTGTTTATTATGTTTTATTTTTTTATAGTCCAGTTGGTCTTTAGTAATAAACTTGGCATTTGAATGGCATAACAGTTTGACTGGATCTTTTTCTCCCTGTGGCCTTTTCACTCAGATCAATAGTTCCATCTGTCTCCTGCGGGGGAAGATCTATGATGCCATGGACAACAGACCCCTAGCCACGTCTAGCTACAAAGAGGCCTTGAAACTGGACGTCTACTGCTTTGAAGCCTTTGACCTTTTGACGTCCCATCACATGCTGACAGCCCAAGAGGGTGAGAGATGCTCTTCATTTTCATTCAGTTTTTGACATTTTCTGTTTTTGTACAGAGGCATAAAAATATATGTGTGTGTGTGCGTGTGCCTGCGTGTGTGTCAAGGTTATTTTCGTAAACGACAACTACAACCAAGATGAAAACGATTGATGAAAAAACTATTTCGTAAACTGAAATAAAATAAAAATGTCGGAAATATTTGAAAAACGAAATGAAACTAACAACAGTTATTGAAAAACTAACTGAAATCAAATAATAATTAACAAAAATAAATAAGCGTTTTCGTAATCAATACGTTCTCACACCTTGGCGGAAAATATATGAGCTGTGTGACAGTTTAGGCAAAGACCTGTAAATGATGCATCACGCACATGGGGTTATGTGACGGAAAGACGCAAAGCAGTTTAAACAGAGTCCTGCACGGGTCCTGTTTGGTAAACGTGCACCAGCAGTACTTAACAACACCCGATCCGTTATCCGACAGCAGCACTAATTTATTTCTGTACCAGACCAGAAGCGTTTGACATAAAGACCACGAGTCACGAGCCGAACAGCACCCGCATTAATCTACAACATCAGGTAGGCAAACGTATTTATTTTCTCATGTAACACAAGCAATCAAACCAACATTAGGCAAGTTGGTGCTTTGAAGAAAAACAGACACGCAAAGCAACGTGATAATTAACAGAAAAAAGAGATGAGAACGCACCTTTCTGTGAACAATACAAAACTTGGCCTATCTTGTGATCGCTCTGCCAGGCTTTCGAACAAATATGCATAGGCTAAATCACATCATACACACATTTATAATTCTTCATAAATAAAGATAATAACATTCAAATATGAGCCTTTAAATAGGCCTACGATTGCCGTTATTGATGAAATTCATTAGTCCCAGTTATGATTTATGCGCGGCTGTTGTGATTTATGTACGGAAAAGTGCGCAAGACATGACAGTTACAATATCATGATTATGGTATAAGAAAAAAGACATATAACCAAATTAGGCTATGTTTATTTTCATATTAAATATCTCAACACACCGTTAGATATGACATTAAGCGCAACCTGTGTAGATTTATTTAGTAAAAAGGCTTGCTTTCTTTGGTGTATATTTGTATACTTTTACCATCTAATCAATCTCAGCATGCATTCATTTTGTGTCGCTAGACGTTTGCGTCACTAAGGTTAAATTATGCCCAAGTCTGTCTTTGGCCTGCGCTCTGGAAGTGATCTGTTGATTCTGCTAAACTTGAATTAAAACTGAAACTAAACTATATCAAAACTCAAAATAAAAACTAAAAACTAACAAAAATATTAATGAAACTAATAAAAACTAAACTGAATTTCATAGCAAATTTGAAAACGATATTAAAATAAAACGATTTTAAAAATGTAAAAGTATAATAACCTTGGTGTGTGTATATGTATATGTTTTATTTGTTTTGTAGTGTATTGTTTTCTGACCTATTGCCATTTGCTTGTCATAACAGTCTTCACTTGAAAGTCACTTCGGATAAAATTTGTAAATGCTTTTAAATTCATAAAATGTTATTTTTTTTGTAGAGAAAGATTTCCTGGATTCTCTGCCCTTAAGTCAACAATGTACAGAAGAGGAAGTGGAATTACTGCGTTTCCTTTTTGAAAATAAGTTAAAGAAGGTTAGAAGGCCTTTTTCTCTCTAGTAAGGTTAAATTAAGACAAAGTAAGTAAAAGATTTGTGTACCAAAGGTGGTTTGCTATGATTTACATATGAAAAAGCTTTGGTTGAACATTCACGTCATCATGTGGATCAGATGCTGTTCATTATTTTGTCTCAGATTTTGTTGTTTATTCTTCAGTTTAAAAAAGAAACATGCACTAATTACTATGAGAATTTGAAGTACCTGTTTATTCAGTCAATGGTTTTGAAGTGCTCACTGAAGAGCTAATCAGCAACTCTCCCTTTCCAGTATAACAAACCTAGCGAGATGGTCATCCCAGAAATAGTCAACGGTCTCCAGGACAACTTGGATGTTGTCGTATCCCTTGCAGAGCGACATTATTACAACTGTGACTTTAAAATGTGCTACTCTCTTACGTCAATGTAAGTCTGAAAAACTGACGTTGGTTTCTAATGTTTGGTTTGACATTTAGGGAGAGCTTGAAATCCTCTTATGTTGATTTTTTTTATTTTTGTATCTAGGGTTATGGTGAAAGACCCATTTCATGCTAACTGTTTACCAGTGCACATAGGAACCCTTGTTGAGCTGAGCAAAGCAAACGGTATGAGACTAAATACTGGTTTCAGCTTTAATTGAAATGTCAACTTTTAATGTGGAATCATAACATTTCTCATCCGTTGTCTCTTTAGAGTTGTTTTACCTGTCTCATAAACTGGTGGATTTGTATCCCAGCAATCCAGTGAGTTAGATTCTCTTTCCTAACACAAGTTTCAGCTAAGTTTAATGTGATAGCTTTCTCATCGTTTCTTTCTCTGTGAACCTTTTCAAGGTTTCGTGGTTCGCTGTTGGGTGTTACTACCTCATGGTTGGGCATAAAAACGAACACGCAAGGCGGTATCTCAGGTACAACTGTATTATTTAAACTTACTATTCCATTCAAAAGTTTGTGGTCCAAAAGATTTTCTTTTAAAGAAATGTTCACTTTTAGCAAGGATGCATTAAATTGACCAGAAGTGACTGTAAAGATTTTTAGATTGTTACAAAAAATGAACAATTCAAATAGATGCTGTTTAAACTTTCTAAAATATTAAGCAGCAAATCTGTTTTCTACATTGATAATACAACTGTTGAGCACCAAATCAGCATTTAAGGGTTTGAAAAAAGTAGTGCTGTCTAACGATTAATCGTATCCAAAATAAGTTTTTGTTTACATATGTTTGTGTATTATGTAAATGTATTATGTATATATAAATACACACACATGCATGTATACATTTAAGAAAAATTAAGTTTATATATATATTATATATAATTTATATGAATATAAATATACATGTAAATACATACAAAATATATGCTGTTTGTTTGTGTTTTTATGTATACATAATAATTTACACAGTACACACACAAATTATGAACGAACAACTTTTATTTGGATGTGATTAATCGCGATTAATCGTTTGACAGCACTGTAAAAAGTAATGGCTGCTTAAAAGTTTAGCTTTGCCTGCTCTGAATTAAAAAAATATTTTTTTTAATATTGAAATAGAAAAAAAAATGCTTTTTGAATTGTAATCATGTTTAATATGATTTAAATAATATTTAGTATTACTGTATTTCTGTTATAAATGCAGCCTTGATGGGCATAAGATAATTATTTCAATAAAATTCAATAGTTTTTCTGAAATTGTCACACAATGTTGTCTTAACATATATTTCTCACTAACAAAGTCACTCATATCTTTGAAAGAAATGCAAAATTAGTACAAATGTATTGTTATCTTTTGCCCTATTTTTCTGGGGGAAACCCACTTTTTAGCGCTGACCCTGCAGAACTCAATTTCCCATAGAGGTCATTTTTGTGAAACCTATTTCTGTGGTAAATCTGGCAAAAGGTTTCGTAATGATAGCAGTAGTTTTCAAGCTGAGGAAATCTTGTGGTTAACATCAAAATCCCCTTCTACAGTAAAGCCACCACACTGGAGCGCACTTACGGACCGGCATGGATAGCTTACGGTCACTCGTTTGCTGTGGAGAGCGAACACGATCAGGCCATGGCTGCGTACTTCACTTCTGCCCAGCTCATGAAAGGGTTTGTAGACCTGCAGTGCTTATGACAGTTAAAGTATTAGGACAAGAATATTTGCCTCTAGCTTAGGCCACAAAAATAAATAAAAAAATGTATGACTTCCTGTTTGAACAGCTGTCACTTGCCCATGCTGTACATCGGTTTGGAGTATGGACTCACTAACAACCCCAAGCTGGCAGAACGTTTCTTTAGCCAGGCCCTCAGCATTGCTCCTGAGGACCCCTTTGTCATACATGAGGTAGCTGTGGTTGCCTTCCAAAATGGAGAGTAAGTGATTACAAAAGCATTCGCACTATATTCATCAGTTGTTAGTGGTTTTGTACAAGCTTTGCTGATAAACGCTTTGCTTTGTTGCAGTTATAAAACAGCCGAGAAGTTGTTTTTAGATGCTATGGATAAGATCAAGGCCATTGGAAATGAGGTAACCATCCTGTTGCTGCTTGTTTTTGGTCAGAGTAGACGTCATGATGCACTTTTATGGGTTTTCCTGGGTGCATCGTTTAACTGAGGAAACAATGAAAATACCTGTGAAACAAAGAAAATCAGATTCTTGTATCGTTGTATCTTTTTCATTTGTGTTAATATAAAAAATATGTCTGTTCTCTGTAGCATATTAACTTTAATGGCCATATGTGACCCTGGACCACATAACCAATCATAAGGGTCATTTTTTTAATTAAGATTTATACATCATCTGAATGCTGAATAAATATGCTTTTCATTGATGTATGGTTTGGTTTGTTAGGACAATATTTGACTGATATACAACTATTTTAATATCTGGAATCTGAGGGTGCAGAAAAATCCAAATATTGAGAAAATCGTCTTTAAAGTTGTCCAAATGAAGTTCTTAGCAATACTTATTACTATACAAAAATTAAGTTTTTATATATTTATGGTAGACAATTTACAAAATATCTTCATGGAACATGATCTTTACTTCATATCCTAATGATTTTTGGCATTAAAAAAAAATATAATTTTGACCCATACAATTTATTGTTGGCTATTGCTTCAAATATACTCCAGCGACTTAAGATGTGACTGGTTTTGTGGTCCAGGGTCACATATTTCTCACTTTTGGTACATGGTAGGAATCATACCCTTGTAAAATGTTCTGTTCGTTTCAATGAATCTTTTCTTTTCAGGTGACAGTAGACAAATGGGAGCCGCTCTTAAACAATTTGGGCCATGTCTGTCGAAAATTGAAGTAAGTTAAAAGAATCCTGATTTTACAGTACATTTTAGTTTTTAGTGCGGGGGCGATGGCGGCGTGAAAAGTATTTTTATTATTTAATGGCTTATTTTGCACTTATTGTGTGACGTAGTTTTGGAATACTGTTTGCGAACCTTAGTAAAACAACATGCCGAGAACCAATACTAAAAAAACTGCTGATATTACTGAAGATGCTGACGATACGCAGAATGTGTACGGCGCCGTCTCGGGCCAGGGAGAGATCAGAGAACTTCTATAAAAACCTCATTGTTAGAGCAAGAGCAGAAACTGAAGGATCTGGAGGCATCCCTTACTGACGGAGATGGCAGTGTTACTGTCCTGGGCCCGTATTCATGAAAAAATCTTAGTGCCAAGAGTTGCTCCTAGTAACAAAATTCTAAGAAAATTCTTAGAAATGTGGGCGTTTCCTCTTAAAATTTAAAGAACAAAGTAATTCAGAAAGCATCTTAACCCTTAAAAGAGGTCTTAAGGCCTCCTCCAAAAATTGTTAGGAGTACGAATGAGGACTTTTAAGAGGCTTAAGAGTGAAAACTGAAGATCTTTAGCAGCGGAGAAAATAAGGACAAAATAATGATCAACATGATGCAGATGGAAGAAAAAATGTGTTGTACCTCACAAAATGCATGACAGTTGATAAGATGCCATCACATTAGACTTGTAGCTGAAGGAGTCTTCTCATTGGTTGCTTTGTGACCGATCTTATTAGAGACACATTATATATGCTAACATACTGAACCGACATTACAATGCTGTCATACAGACCCAAATCATCACTGCTGACATTAGTTGCATTTTTCCATGCTGAACAGCGTAGTTGCATTTTTCGGTGTCTAGCGTGTCTCATTGCATTTCTGCACTTACATTAACATATTTGTGCAACACATTTCTTCTCCCTCTTCATGCATTTTCTGGAAAAATTTTCTCCGCTGCTAAAGAAACTCTTAAGACCTCTTTTAAGTGTTAAGAGTCCTCATTCACTTTGTAGGACCTTAAGCCCACATTTTAAGAATTTTCTTAGAATTTTGTTCTGTTAGGACTAAGCACATTTTAAGCATAGAATGTCACATGGCATCCTTTCTCTGTTTGTCTTGTTACGGGCCATTTCTGGGCATCATGATGCATCCTTTCTCTGTTTGTCTTGTTTTCTTCACACTGATATCAAAGGGCTTGCAATTCACACTTGAACATCATTCCACTCATGTCCACCCACAAATGGCAATTCCCACTTGATTTATTCCATCAAAAAAATTGTAAATGGCTCTGTATTTAGAATTTGTTTGGTGGATAATTTTTTTTTGCCTGAATTGTATAATTTTTGTATAAAAAATAAGAATTGTAATTTGGAAATGTCCCAGTTTTATTGATATAATATTCAGAATTCTAAAACTACTACTACTAAATCTACTAAATTAGGTTTGTTTTTTCTTCCAAGTATTTAATCATTTATAGCCACATCTGAAAAACGACATGCACTGAGCATTTCACCTACACAAAACTGAAACCTGAGCATACGTAAAAGTGGCAAACTAGACCCACACTAAATACACAAATCAATAATAATGTGCAGTGTTTATACTCTCAAGTCAACATTTGATTAGGATTTTCCGCTGCCTCTATAGCGAGCTTGTCTAGACGTTGATCTGTTGCAATAGACAAAAATCAGGTCAGTGATTGCTTTCATCTTATTGTGCAGGAAATATGAACAGGCTCTCGAATACCACAGGCAAGCTTTGGTCCTCATCCCACAGAATGCCTCCACTTACTCAGCCATCGGTTATGTGCACAGCCTCATGGGAGATTTTGAGAGTGCCATCGACTACTTTCACACTGTGAGAATATATAACCATTACAATTTGTTGGTCTGTTTTTTGAATCAATTATGATTAACTTCAAACATTTAAACTCCTTCATTAGGCACTTGGTCTTAAACGAGATGACACATTTTCCGTAACCATGCTGGGTCACTGCATTGAGATGTATATCAGTGACTCGGATGCTTACATTGGTAAGACAACCACCCATATGCTTAGTATGCATCATCTTAGGGCTGCACGATTATGACAAAAATCGTAATTGTCGATTATTCTCTTGAGATTGTAATTGCGATTATTAATTATGATTATTTTGAACAGATTTATGCCATTGTTTGAAGCTGCATGCCATATTTTTATATAAAATATATATAAAAAAGGCTGAATACACTCTTCCTGAACTTGTATTGCTTTTCTATAGCATTGAACCTTAAATGTCAACTATACATTGGTTTGGTTTCTTCTTTAAACAAAAAAAGGTAAAGTTATGCATGGTGTTATAATGTTACACTAAAACTAAAAGAAAACTAAATATATTCTAAAGCTATATATTTCATTTACAATTAAACAGATGAAATTTCAAATTACAGTAACATTTTACAGTACAATTTATATTATCAGGGCTCCAGACTAACATTCGAGAGCAGTGGCACCAGCACCTGATTTGGTTGCACTGAACATGTAATATTACAAGTTTTGTTTCTTAGAAATGCAGATTAGAACAGGAGCTTGAGTTCAGAGTAGCAGGAGCTTGAGTTGGGATGCAGATGTACATTTGACAGTACCATTGTGAAAACTGTAACAGCCTCATCATTTATACAGAACCAAAAGTACAGCACCTCATTAGCATAGTAGCCTAACTATATGGTTTATATGGTGTTTGCATTGAAAAACAGTAGCCTGAAGACATTCAGTCCATTACAAATCCACATCAACTGATAGAATAATTAACAAAATAATGTAATTATATTCTATTACTCCTTTAACATATTTAGTAATATAGTAATACTCAATATGAATATGCTACTTTTATGCCACCGTACTATTGTTACCGTTAGTGTTACTAGGGTAAAACTGGTAAATGTGGGTGATTTGTGGATTTAATTGTCTTCTAACTGGATCATTGCACTGTTTCTGCATCAGTGTTGATGAGAATAACAGCTCTGATTTATTTGGCTTTAAACTAAATTAAAGAGACGCGATTTGTACTGGAGAACTCTGCGCTGAACTCTAGTGCTTCTTACTGGATTTCACAGCGATGTTTAGTGCGTGATCGCGACTGGTTACTGTAATAGACGCATACACTATAAGCTCCCGCTGCGCTGTTTTCTTTGAGGTCGAGCGAATAAAACGTCAAAGTGTGGTGCGCAGTTCAAACAAGTACCGCTATTTTGTTCCGCTTTTGACACATTTGGCGTTTAACATATCTATCATGCACAACAGAGGGACAACGATTATCAGTTAGACAAAATGTCTTTATCCAGTGAGTTTGTTAAATACGCCTCTTCAGCACACAGAATAATGCAAGTGGGCATTTTTAATTGTTTATTTTTTTTAGTAATCGCGGCTTTGAATGATTATGTAATCATGGCATCCATAATCGTAATCGCGATTAGAAATTTGATTAATTGTGCAGCCCTACATCTAATTCATAAATGACAGATTCAACGCGTCTTTGCAACTATTAAGTTGTCTTGTTTTCAGGAACTGATATTAAAGACAAAGTGAGAAAGACCCTCAGCACGCCTGCTCTGATGAAGATGCTCAACACTTCTGCCGAAGGTAATGAGAGCAGAGCACAGCCCGTAGAAGAGGTGAACGTGTCCCTGGAAACGCAGTCTTTCAACGCTGACAAACAAACCGATGCTTTCCAACGCTTCCTCTTAGAATGTGACATGCACGAGAGCGATATGATGCTGGAGACATCCATGTCTGACACCAGCACGTGATCGAGACCTATAAATGGGTCAAAGAGAAACTTTGAGCATGAGATGATGATAGAATGTGACGCTAAAGAGGACACAAACCATCCGCCACCCCTGCCGTGTCCTCCGTGTTGGACCCCTGTGGATTTTTTACTATGAATAAATGTAGAAAAGTGATTGCAAAAGGGTTCAAATGATTTAATCAATAAACCCTGCATTCATATTTTTGCACAGATTTGTGTATTCTCATTGGTGCTCTATTAACACACCTGTTTTGTGGATGAGGCTGAACACAATGTGATTTTTACATTGTCAATCAGATGACATTTATCTGCTGACATTTGCATTTAGTTTAGAAAACCATGAAATTAGTCAACCAAAGGAAGTTACTTGTAATGAATTTGATCAGTGATTTTATCAGTCGTCTCAAATCTGTGTCTGAAGTTGAGAATGCAAGGTAATCTGTGCATTGCAGGTCACCAAAATCAGCCCACAGATTTAATCATCAACTTTATACATTTTAGGAAATTTGTTTTTGTAACACTTAATAAAAGCTTGAAGTTAGTTTGTCCAACCATATCAGTAGTGAAATACAAGAATATGATAATTAATATGGTTTATGTGATAGTAGTGCACACTGCCGGTCAGAAGTTTGGAATAATGAAAGATTTAAAAAAAAAATTTGAAAGAAGTCTCTTATGCTCACCAAAGCTGTATTTATTTGATAAAATATACAATGAGTAACTATTACAATTCTATTTTTAAATGTAATTTATTAGGGACACATTGAATTGATAGAAAGTGAGACATTAATAAAGTTACAAAATATTTATATTTCAAATAAATGTTGAATAAATGTATCATAGTTCCACAAAAATATGAAGCTGCATAACTGCTTTTATTCCAAACTTTTGACCAAAAGTGTATGTTGATGTTACCACTGAAAGTTATTTTAAAGTGTTCCTGATTTATTTATTTTGCTGTACTCAAAGCCTCTCTCAAGGGGGCATCTGGCCCCTCCTCACTAATTGTGCATCAGGAACGTCATGGGGTCTTTCAGATCGGCCCCTGAAGTAGAGCAGTCTTTGTTTAGTGCCATTGAAATGCACTGGCTGTGTCACTCTGGATGCTCCTCAGATAGAAGCTGGCTTGTGAGCAGCAGAATTAATCATGGGCTGCACACCATCCAAATCCAACATCGCCTACTCGCGTGTGCGCGTGAGTCAAGATCTGGACACCTGTTCCACATTTGTGCCCAGTTTAAAGAGCTCTGTTTCCACGTCAGAGATGCCTTCACCTCAGCTCTGCATTGAGACGGCCAGCGGGAAGCAAACGTTTCTCAGTGGTGAGACACACTACAATACCATTAAATATGGACACTGATACTCTAAACAGAGGAAATAATGTATATTGATTTAAGTAAATGGATGAATAGATGTATAGTAGTCAACATTTGAAGTGGATCAAAAAAGTCATCCTAAGACAAGGTTTTAGGACAACTTTGATGAAAGTTTTTTATCCACTTCAAATGTTGACTAGTGTATTTGTAGAGCAATGGATTTTGGTCCAATTTAATATTAGGTGACTTTAACTACTAAATATTTAATGTAAATAATAAAAATTAAATAAATGCTAGGAACTGTGTACACATACTGTGCATACTTGTATGTTGTATTGCACATCACTTACTGCTATTGACATGGGCTGCTGAAGTTAAGGACAGGTGTAATTATAAATATAACTGCAGCTGTTTTTTATGTAATGTTAATGTAAGTTTATCTTTGCTCAGTAAACGTTTGTACATTTTGAATTGTGAACGTGATTTCGCAACTCTGTTCTGTTTGTGAGCTGTGCTATTGACAATAACCAATGGACATTAAGCCAAAATTTTGATACTTTGATATTACCGTAATTGCATTGTATCAAATGCCACTTGTGGTTAATGCACTTAATAGAATGTGGGTCTGATACTTTTGTGGATTAAAAAGTGATAGTAGATACTTTTCTTAGATTAAGGTAACTGGATGGTTTTGCAGATTGATGATGGATTTGCAGATGTAAATTGTGCAAGTAAATTGTTGGATAGATATTTTTGCATATAGATTAATGGGAAAATTGACCATTTTTCAGATGTAAATAAATGAGTGGATAGGATAATGCTTTAGCAGAAAGATAGATGGACAGAAGATAAACGGCTAGATGCCCACTTTTATAGACAGATCCTTTTTGTTGATCAAGTATGTATGCAGATAATATATTTGCACATAAATAAATGAATGGACATACAGTCAAACTAAAAAGTGGGTGCAGGAATCTATATTTCATTTATGTAAGTGAGTATAGCAAAATAAAGAAAACTGAAATTATACATGCAAAAACTAATAATACATCCAAAAACAAATACAGTGGACTACCAGTAAAACCGATACAAAATTGGGACCTAAATTATTCAGACACTTTGGCCTAGCCGTGTTTTGCTTAAGTGTTTTTCTTTTATTGCTAATGCAACATTTTTACACCACATACTGAACAAAATTAAACATTAATTGGTTGACCTAAATTGGTATGATCTAATTGTGTACTGAAATTTAACAGCTGAATATTTTTTTGTTGATTGTAATCCATTACATACTTTTCTATCAAAGTAATCTGACATTATCAAGATGTATTTGTTCGGACACAGTTTAACTTGTCGTATATTATTTCCACTTTCTAAACTATAGCGAATGATAATGTGAGAAATGTTGAAGGTGTCTGAATAAATTTAGGTTTGTCTGTATGCATGCGTCTTCAAACAGATGGACTGATATATTTGCAGATTAAATAGAGGTCTAGCTGTGGATAGATGGACATACATTTGTTTAGATTAATAAATGGGTCGATTTATGACTAGATTCGCTGATGGATATAGATAGATAGCCTATTTTGTAGACGAACGGATTAATACATTTGCAGATAAATAATATATTTTTGTAGATAGACCGTGTAGGCCTACATTTTTTGACTAAATGTAATGGATAGGTTATATCTGTATAATTTATACTTAATGCGTTCGCAGACGGATGGATAGATACATTTTCAGATAAATAAGGGAATGGATACAGAATATAGATTGTGGTTTCGTGTTTACTGCAGTTCCTAGTCGTGACTGTTACGGTCGCTCCGTGAGTCAGCCCAGCAGCCCAGGTGTATGGAGCACAGTCAGCACCGGCAGCCTGTTCGGACCGGATCCACCGTGCGTCCAGCCGAGCTGCACCGACAGCGACTCCGAGGACGACACCGCGGCTCCCGGCACTACACGATGACAGTCATATCCTCTCCACCTTGCTGAAATGAGGAGATTTGTTTTACTTGAGTAACATAGCCTATTAAAGCGTGTCTCTCTAGTATCTAAATCAAAAGATGAACCAAATATATAATGCCCAAATAACCATAATCTATTTAGATTTACAATATGAAATAACGTAGCACTGCTTTATAATTCTGTTTTTGTTGTATAAACAAAATACAACGAAAAACGTATTCCTCTTGACATGACAAGGGAATAAACACTAACGTGCAGGTCTCGCGGTATTTGGGTGTATTCCCGCGAGATTTCACGGATTTCGGACAGCGAAGAGGGTGAAATGGAGATATGAGGTCTGAAAAGGAGCAGAGGACAGGAAGCAGGGAGAGAGGCAGCGTGGAGATACAGTTCAGGGGGTGTCCGAGGGAGCAGGACAACGTCGCGGTGAACCCGAAGCACAAGGAGGAGAAAAAGGAGATCTTCACCAAGGTAAGTGCGCAGTTGTTTGGTAGGCTGGGAGAGTGTGATGATGATGATGATGATGATGGAGGGAACGGGATTCAGCACCATAGACAGCGAAAACGCATGACAGCCTGACGAAACGAAGACTCCAGTGGCATCAATCATTGCATTCCTATGCAATTACCCTTTTGGGTGGATTTAATAGTCCAGGCGTTTAATATTTATATGCATATAGAATTTTTAAAAAGAGCACAGTCAATGGAGCAAGAGAGAGACAATGAAATTGAAAATGAAAATTTTGTATATGTCTATATAGCCAATGTGTATGTGTTGAATTTACTCAATTTTGTGTGTGACTTCTATTTTTGGAATGCATGGGAAATTCAAATTCACTGTTCTTTACCATGCATTTGAAATGAATGGGGACTTGATTTTTAATAATTAAAAATCACAAAAAGCATGATACATCATTCAATTTGATTCATGCACAGGAATTGTGGACTCCTCAATAAAAGTAGACTGCAATAAGTAAATAAATTAGAAATGTTCACAGCGACACAGCCCCTGCTCAGCATTAATATTTCAGTTTTTATTTTGTTTAGGTCTCTTTTATATCTCTTGCAGTGTTTTACACACACATTATGGCATTTTATTTATAATATTTGCAACTATTTTGTAATTGTGGGAGCTGATCTTGCTTTGATGGTGATGATTTTTAGTACAGATTTCTTTATACATGCTTCTTTTTTATATAGGTTGTCATACGCCGACTGCCACCCAGTTTATCAAAAGACCAGCTCGAGGAGCATCTAAGTCCTCTTCCATCTTTTGACTATTTCGAGTTCTTCCCCGCTGATCAGAGGTATACAGTGCCCTCCACTAATATTGGCACCCTTGGTAAACATGAGCAAAGGCGGCTGTGAAAATAAATCTGCATTGTTTATCCTTTTTTATCTTTCATTCACAAAATTCCAACATATCACTGAAGTAAAACAATTGAAAGTGGGGGGAAAATCTCATTGTGAAATAAATACTTTCTCTAGTTCATGTTGGCCACAATTATTGCAATGTCCTTTTCCCAGAGTAACAGCTCTGAGTTTTATCCTATAATGCCTGAAGAGTTTGGAGAACACATGATAAGAGATCAGAGACCATTTTCTTCATACAGAATCTCTCCAGATCCTTCAGATTCACAGCTCCATGTTAGTACTTCTTCTCTTCAGTTCACCTCACTCATTTTCTGCAGGGTTCAGGTCAGAGGACAGGGACAGTCATGGTAAAAGGTTCATTTTGTGCTCAGTGACCCATTTTTATGTTTATTTTGGTGTTTGCTTTAGATTGTTGTCCTGGTGGAAGATCCAAACACGGCCCATTATAAGATTTCTTATCTGTTTTTTATCTGTTGGTATTTGATAGAATCAATGCTGCCATGCATCTGAACAAGATGTTCAGGACCGCTGGCAGAAAAACAGGTCCACAACATTAAAGATCCAGCAGTATATTTAACCGTGGACATGGTACTTTTTTATACCTGTTTGTACTAAACTTATCTGGTGGGTTTGCTGCCAAAACACTATTTTTTTCAGTTTCATCTGACCATAGAAGCCAGTGCCATTTGAAGTTCCAGTCGTGTCTGACAACTGAATTGGCTGGAGTTTGTTTTTGGATGAGTGAGGAGAATTTTCCTTGAAACCCTCCTGAACAACATGTAGGGGATGTTTGATATATATATATATATATATATATTTTTAGGTTTCTGACCCCAAGACTCAACTAATCTCTACAATTCTCCAGTTGTGATCCTTGGAGAGTCTTTGGCCACTCAAACTCTCCTCCTCACTGTGCATTAGGACGATATACACACTTCCTCTTCCAGGCAGATTGTTAACATCTTTAGTTGATTGGAACCTCTTAATTATTACCCTGATGGTGGAAATTGGGATTTTCGATGCATTAACTCTTTTCTTACAGCCACTTTCTATTTTGTGAAGCTCAACAATCTTGTTTTGCACATCAGAACTATATTCTTAGGTTTTACTCCTTGTGATGGATGATTAAGGGAATTTGTGTTCTTCATATTTATAATCCTGTGGAACAGGAAGTCATGGCTGGACAACTTCATGCTCCTGGTCACCCTGGTGTGCTAAAAATTGTGAATATGAATGGGAATATACTTCAGAGATATTTTACTCATAAGAATTTCTAGGGGTGCCAATAATTGTGGCCAACATTCTTTGGAGAAAAACATTTATTTCATCATGACATTTTCCCCCACTTTCAGTTGTTTTACTTAAATGATAGCTTAGCATTTTGTGAATTGTTTGAGTGAAAGATCAAAAGGATAAACAATGCAGATTTATTTTCACAGCCGCCTTTGCTCATATTTATCAAGGGTGCCAATATTAGTGGAGGGCACTGTATTTGGTTTGTGTATATGAATATACTGTAATCAGGAGCACTGTCAGCATCTTATACATGTGCGTGTCTTTATATATTTATTCTCCCCAGTTTATATCCGCATCTCTTCTCAAGAGCATACATCAACTTCAAAAACCCAGAGGATATCATTATTTTCAGAGATCGCTTTGATGGCTATGTATTCATTGACAATAAAGGTAATTCATTTTTTATAGTTTATTTATTTATTTACTGTTTATTCCCCCTCAAACTAATTATAATAATGGTAGTATAAATAGTTACTATTTAGTCTAATATATAACAAGTCCATAAACTATTTGTTTAATATAATATTTGTTTTATATTGTTTTAATTTAGGCCAAGAGTATCCAGCTGTTGTAGAATTTGCTCCATTTCAGAAGGTTTCCAAGAAAAAGTTAAAGAAGAAAGATGCTAAAGCAGGAACTATTGAAGAAGGTGTTTATATTTTACATTTATTAAACATTATTTATACATTTCAAGTATTTATAAAAAGTGACTTTACTAAGTAAAATATATGCTGCAAAAGCTAATACATTTGTTATTTGCTAATTACATATTTCAAATCATTTTTCAGACCCAGAATACAGGCGATTTCTGGAAAATTACTCTTGTGATGAGGAGAAATCAATGGCAAATCCAGAAACACTCCTGGGAGAGATTGAAGCTAAAGCCCGAGAACTCATTGGTACTGTTTTGGAAATCGTTAAGCCCTGTATTTTTGTAGATAAATGTATGTCCAGGACATATATTTACAGGACAACTGTATTACAAAGCTAGTCTTAGTTAATTTTGATGATAACATTTTGATATTGAGAAATGCTCTTCTACTATAGAGCTGTTCAATTATGATATCAATTTGCAGGCTAGTCTGGTACGATAATTTGGGTTTATGGGAAGAGAAGTTTGAGTATATGTTGAGTAACAGATGAGTAAAATATGTATGTGGTGAACATTACTTGAACTAGAACATAACAGATGTTATACTACATAAATAACACACAATCATTCCTCAAATGTGAATTTTTAAGCCTATTGTGTGATTCAAAACACGTCACAGAAGTTATTTTGCTCATTAACAGAAAACCGCTCATTTCAGTGGGAACAAATTACTCTCCAAGTCATAAACTAAGCTCTATTTCCCCTCTGTGTGACTTTATTTGCAGCCAAAAGGACGACACCATTGCTAGAATACATCAAAAACAAGAAGTTAGAGAAACAGGTAAGAACACCGTCTGATTGCATGTTATACACTATGATTTTGTACTGTATATACATGATTATTTTCAATTCTAGAGAATAAGAGAGGAAAAAAGAGAGGAGAGGCGAAGGAGGGAACTGGAAAAGAAGCGACAGAGGGAGGAGGAGAAGCGGAAGCGGAGAGAAGAGGAGAGAAGAAAGCGAAAGGAGGCTGAAAAGCAAAAGAAGCTCTCTGAAAAGGAGATAAAGATCAAGGTATGACTTAAAACCATATCACATCCTGAAGATGACTGTCACAGACTGTGTTATTTTGGTTTTAGTTTCATGGTTATTAATTTAATCAGCACAGGTGTTATTCATTATGTCCCTCGTTTGCCCTGTAACAGTAAATGTAAGTTGCCCTATTTTCACTTCTCATTTCTTCTAGTATTATTGCGTTCAGCACACTATTTCACATTGCCATCTCGTATTTGGATCTGTCTACCTTATACACCTTGTTTCACTTTAATCTTTGAACTTCATCATCTTCGGACATCGAGCATGACGGACTGTTTTTCACCTGTCATTGTCAGTACTGTACTGAAAACTAGTCATTATATGAGATTTGCAATATTGACGACTTTAGCTTTTGAAGAAATGTGATCGGGACGATGACGTGGACTCAGACAGACTGAAAGATAAAGGAGACAGCGGAGAGATGGAGAAGAACAGATGGGAAAAGCCGGCAGGACACACTAAGTCAAAAGATTCCAAGGATAAGTAAGAACTACCTAAAACTCGCCCCTACTTGCCATAAAAGATACAGTGGGGTTTAAAAATCTGGGATTCAGCATCTACCATTTAAAGTTTAAAGATGGCACAAAATCGAAATTCAGTTTTTTGAATGCATCTTAATGCTTCATCCATGATATGTTGACCTCGTAATCAAAACTCAAATCTTAATCATAATGTCGATCTTCCGGTTAAAGGACAGACTTCTCTCTTAAACCCTACCCATTTCTTACAGTTGACTGCATGCTCGTATTCAGATCTGTCTCCATGCAAGAAACAAAATCGATGGATTGAACCAAGTCCAAGTTAAGGATTTTAAGAAATGTAAAACTAAAGAAGTTATGTCTTAAAATGTAGAAATACTGCTCTGTTTCTAGGTCAATAATCAATTCAGTTTCTGTCATTGATCATGTGAACTCTTAGCACAGGTGTTCTTTCCTCCATTGAGGTACATGTTCTTTAGATCATTCTCAAATCACGCTGGATGTTACTTTTGGACCCCACTGTATATAAATGTATTTATAAAGTCATATTCAAGTGGTTGATTTTATTAAGTGGGCTCTCCTTAGTAGGAGTCAAATCGAGAGTGACAAGGAGCAGCGGGAAGCTCACGGCCGTCGCCAGAGGGACAAAGAGCATCGCGGCAGAGACGAGGAGCGCAAACGACAGAGGCATCACTATGAGTTTGACAAATTCATGCGACGTAAGGAGGAGACCAAATGGGGTAAAGGCTACTGCCAGGACAGAGCCAAGAAAGACCAACATCATGGCTATTCTTACTGCCCTGAGACCGGAGACAAACTGGGCAAGGAGGATCGAGAGGACATGGGCAGCAGGAAAGAACGGATTCGCAATAAGGTAAATAAATGCTAACAGAGTAGAGACATCTCACAGTCTCAGTCCATTTGCAGCTCTGGTTCTGGTATTATGTACAGTTATTGTCATCAGTCAGTTTGTCCGGTCTGTGTAGCAGATGAATCCACTAATGGATTCAATATTTACACATCTGTAGTTGATTTATACACCATTATGTCTGTGGGAAATACTATACGAATCTGCCTCCCTCCAGGGGCTTTCAATGCAGCCTACACTGATGTGTTGAGGTAGTTAGCTGTAATTTGGCTGTTGGCAATATTATTGACGGAAGACAACGTGTCTCTCAGTCTGTGTTAGTGCATCAGGAGAAAAGGACTTCCCAGTCTGAGGGGCCAGACCAGATAGGAGGGGCTCTGCCAGCAAAGGTACAGCTAGTTTTTTAGCCTTTCTACCCACGGGAGGGGATGCTACACATGCTGTTTACTGAGAGGCTGTTCCAAAATGTAGTGAGTTGCATGGGCCTTACACATGCTTCTTGCCAATGTAGAGAGGATTCATTTAAGTGGCAGATTGTCCTTGACAGGTGCAATGAATTAGAATGTTGCAGTAATTACAAATTGTAATGTGCAATGCACACAGACAGATGATGTGAGATTTTGGTTCAATGAATTAGAATGTCCAATTGAATTGTGAAGTAATTATGCAACTGCCTTCAAAAAAACTACAGCTCTCCAGAAGTTGACACCCTTCAAAAGGGTAAGTGCCAAAGAAGTTTGAGTTGCCTACATGGGCAAGAAGAACTTCACATTTTCAAGGCATCGTCAAGGAATGCTTCTGACTCACCAGCTGAACCCCCAATCAAGAGGTAGAGAAATGGTTGAGCTGGGGGCTTCCATTAATTTAAGACCTCCATGGCAGCAATAATTAAAGCAAAAGGAGCCCCTACCAAGTATTGAGTACATATACAGTAAATGAACATACTTTCCAGAAGGCCAAATTATATAGTATTCAAAAATGAGTATAAATGAGATTGCAGTTTCACATGTGAGAAATATGCAACATTCTAAATGAAATTGAATTACTGAAATAAATTTTTATGCAACGTCATTTTTAAAAATTATACAAAATCTTAAAAAAAATATTTGCAATTCTGCTATATTTTGGGGGTTCTTTCAAGATGGCAGATGAGGCAGAAAAAATGTAAATTATACATTTAGTTTTATAATGTATAAATTAGATTCAACATCTCATTTAATCCAGGAAAAGGATTTTAAGGAATGTGATTTTAAGGAATTAAATCTAATTTAATCCAGGAATGTGGATTTTAAGGATTTCGAAACATTTAAAACATAGAAACGTTATTTCATAAAGTGAAGAATAAATATTTAAGATTCTGCTTTTTCAGAGAAAATAAATCTATCCTAGAGTGTGGATGAGGCGAGAGAAATGTCAAGATAATAATATTTAGTTAAATCAGATATTTATTTTAAACTTTTTTTTTAAAAACTTTCAAAACATTTAAAACAAAGAACCGTTTAAAATCTAGGTCTATTTTAGTAAAATAAATCCATCCAAGACAGCGAAATACATTTTATTTAAACCATATTTATCCATTACATTTTTAGACACTATATTTATACCAGTTATATAGTTAAAGATGTGGATACAAATTATTTCATCATTTATAAAAAATTAAATTTTTCCCAATAATTTTTTCACAAGGAGCACTATTTGTGTGATTGCTGCCTATGTAAAGCATATGTAGAGTGTTGTCTTAAAAGGCTACTTCCTATGTAGACAGTAAATAGCATTTCACTTGGTTTTGGAACAGATCCTACGTGTACATAGAAGAATACATATGATCTTACACATTGAACTGCTTACATGTTGGATTCTGTTTATACATTTAGTAAGTAGTCATTTAGCAGATGGTTTTATCCAAAGTGACTTACAAATACACAAGCGATGATCGCAACAGTAGTCCGGTCACTAGCCCTGAGCTTTAGCCATTATGAGTCACCCCCATCACCACCACCATAAATACAAACTATGTTAAATGCTAAAAAGAGCATAACAGATACAATGCAGTATAATGGTTTTGTTATGAACTAAATGGATTTTGAAGGGCTGTCAATAGCTGGTTGTCTGCCTAACTGAAATGTGATTCAGAAGGGAAAGCAAATTGATTACATGCATGAATAGCACTTTCTTAAGTAACCTGTCATGATACAAATCTGTTTGTATCTGTGGTATGAAATATGAGTGTATTGCTTTTCTTTTGTGTCTTACTCATTTCACGGCACAGGACCGACCGGCAATGCAGCTGTACCAACCTGGTGCTAGAAACCGCAAGCGAATGGGCTCCGGGAACAAGACGTTTGACTTTCCACCAATCTCTCCTGAACACGGAGGAGAACGATGTTACAAGACGGTCATCGGTACAGGCTCAGAGAAGAGTGTCGACGAGTGAGAAAACAAAAACAAGACAGGAAGTCTACTTTCAGAAGCAAGGGTCATGCCAGTATAGCAACCTTGTTTTCTGTCTTTTGAGTAAGTGTGTGTATAGTGCATTGAAATTCCCACTTAATATTTTATACACAAAGTCAACAGTGTCGGCTTCTGTACGCTTATCAAGGATTCACACCACTTCCTTGACAATAATACCTCAGATCAGATTTGTATGCCTTTTGTAGTGCAAGAAATTGATTCCGTTAAACAAAAGAATATAGATATATGTATATATTTTACTGTAAAGAAAGCAGTATGTCTTGTGAAATATGTAGTTTAAATATATGTAATGTGGGATGGGGAACAGAGATATATTTCTTTCTTTAGGAATATAAAAATGCTACATTGTATTAATGAAACATTTAAGCATGCAACTCTTAGTTTTACACTTTCACACTGCAATGCCTTTGAACGATGCCTCTTTTGTCCCTGATGTATAGACATTGTGGTTGTTCTGTATCAACAAGTACGTCTCACAACAGGATATAGCAAATGTCAGAGCATTGTTTTACCTGCGAGCCAAAAAGAACAAAATTGTTTGTTAAAATCGTCTTCTGTTAGGTCAAATAACATGTTTTGTGATATTTCTGAACAGTGCATGTTTTTGAGTAATTGCAGTCATTCAGTGGTGGGAGGCTCCATGGGGTCACATGCCTTACCTTTGATTTGCACTTAAAGATCCCGTCTGTCATTAAAATAGCTTACTGGTTGTTAGAATTATTGTTGAGTCCCACAAAAACTCTGTAGAATACTTAAAACATGTGATACTGTATTTGATGGATTGATCATTTGTGTACAATAAAGATACATGATTATATAAAGTATTATTTGAATTATTATTTCTTATGATTTTTTTTGCTTTAAAGGTTTACATTTGCAACTTATATTTTGACTTTTACACTTTTATTAAATTTAACAATGTATAGCTTTTGGTTAAAATAAACTAGTTAAATTAACAAAAATAAATTCAATTATATAAAATGACAAAATTCTATTATTCAGTATTTGCACCGTAATTACAGTTTCTCTTGTGCAGCTAAATCACAACTGAAATAATCAAACAACAAAAAAAACTTTTCTCAAGGCTGGATTTCTTAAGATTTATGGCTTTTGCTTGCAAAACAGCTCAGCAGTTGAAGTCTGCTCTTTGTGAGTCAACTCTAAACCAGAATCAGTTTGCTCTGAAAAGATAGAAATTAATGTAATTTGCAGTTTCTCATTCTACTGCTTTAGTTCCCACACTTTCAGACTGAGAAAACAAGTCATAATGTCTTCCTGTGTCTTTCGCGGCATGACTTTTTACCTCTAAATTTACTTCTTAGTCTTTTTTTTTCTTCATATCACTGCTGCTTTTCTTGTTCTCAGTGAAGGAGTATTGATGGAAGATGTGATAAACACGTCCTATTCTGTCACTAATGGCAGTTATCTAATAGTAAATCAGTAGTAAAAAGCAAATAGCAGTTCCCCTTGATCCAAAATAAAATGCTTATTTTAAGTTAGTGTGTTCTCTAGTAAAATGCATGAATAACCAACATAAAAGTTGAGCTCACAAAGCAAACAGGAAACAAGATCACAGGTTTGACGCTGATAAACCCCCTGAATGTGTTTCTTCATTACAGTTTCCCTTTTTGTTTTTCCTTTGTAGATATCTATGAATAAAACTTTCTTTCTATTTCTATATATCCACATGGGATTTTACAGGCCTGACCAAAGAAACACAGGTTTGTATTAATGCATCTGTAAGTTACCTACTAAAAATTGGCATATCTCAAAAGTGAATTGTTAGCTTCACCGTTTGATTGGGTGGGACCCCTCAAAGCTCTTGTGCTTGGCGTTAAGAAAGGTGTGCCTTTATTTGACTGGTTTATGTGGCGTATTGTCTTCACCCACATCCTACCACATCAATTTAACCTTAACAGGTGTTTAAAAATCCAATCCAACAAAACATAAAAAACACACATCATTAATAAGAAAGAGAAACTGTGTAAAACCAGCATGACATTAGAGGAACTTCCTCTGTGGATGCCGCAAACTCAGTTTAGTTTACGAATGTCAGTGAACCGTTGAATTAGCCTAATAGATGTTATAACTTGGATGATGAAACTGTATGTAATCTTCTTAGAACTGTTACAAATGTATGATATTTTGGAAACATGGAATATGTTGTTACATTTCACATATGTGTACTCTAAATTTACTATATTTTGATTGAAATGAGCAGTCAGGCGGTGTACTTCCTCCCATCAAGAAGTTTCCTGCGTCTAACAGTCATGAGCGATTAACTGCCATCAACACACGAGGGAAGTCGCACATGCTTCTTGAGGTATGTACACTAGTCTGATATTGATTTTATTTCCTAAATATGTGCAGATATACTTAAGGAGTCGCTGCGGTAGTCCCATGCACGTCATGTGGTTTTCTCTAAAAGATGATTGGAAATTCAGATTTGAGTGAAAAGTTACATTTTGTACATGTGCTCTGCTGTTAGTTAGAACAGATGAATTGTTACCTGACCGCATTGCTTCTCTTGTCGAGGGAGAACTGTGTGATGGTTCACTGAACGCATGATCTCATACAAGCTCAGTCCAAAATTACTCCAGATTTGACAAGTATTTTAAATGTTCCAACTGAACCTCCTTTTTATACAAAGGACAACGTTGTAAAATTTTAAATATAGTAGCGCTGTTAAAAAAATTCTATGTTTGACTCAATTAAAAATTGACTGATCATATACTATCAATGTCATTTCACAACAGAGAGCTCGTTTGACAATGAGTCATGATGCTGTAACACCGCATGAGTGATGAGAAAGTACTGTGGGATTGCACACAGAGTTTACTCTGAGCCTGTATTATGTTTTATAACTGTAAACAGGAAACAATATGATGATTTATATTAAAATCTAATTTACAATATGTGTTTATCTGGCAGTGGTTTTATATGATGTCTCAAACTCCTAAAACTTTTAAATTAATATCATTTAGTTGAGTTCTGTTCTTCAAACTAAAATGTTTTTGTATGTTTCCTTTAAAAAAAATTCTGTTAAACTTAAATTTGTGTTTGATAGCTGTTTTACTATTTAAATTTTGACAACTTGACAATAAACTTGACAAGTTTAGAAAAGGCGATTTAATAGCAGGTTCCATTGTGACTACTTACTCCATATAGTTTGATAGCAGGCCCCTTTATTGGGGCACTATGTGTTAATGAACTTTGCCAATAACTGTGAGAATATTCAAGCTTTTTGTAGCCGGGGTGGTTTGTGGTTATATGGAAACTGATTATATGGGGTGGGGGAAACATATTCTGAGAACTATTAAATCGAGTAAGTGGCAACGAGCCGTGACTAGGTTGTTACCTTCACATAGGCATGGTTTCACAGCAAAAAAACATGCCAAGCTAAGTGTGATAATAGGTTAGAAGGTTATAGATTTTGCACCAGATACCAAATTGAAAATGACATGCAGTACAGTCAGGTACAGTTTACATCAGTGTGTACTGATGTGATTAGCACTGTTAATGTGTTCTCCACCAGCTGTGCTATAGGAGCGCTTGCACAAAACTTGTGCTTGTATGACTTTCTTTTTTTCTGTTGATGCACTGAAAGTCAACAATGTCCAAAATCGTTTGTACCCCAGCAGTCTTCAAAATATCTTCCTTAGTCCTCTGCAGAAGAACGAAAGACATACTGTACAGGGTTTAAACAACATGCAATGAATAAATGATTAATGAACTGAACTGAAATGAATTGGGGGTAAACTGTCCATCAACTAATAGATATCACCATATTTTCCTCAGTTGATTTACTACATTAAGAATTGCAAACATTTGTATTTATATTACAAGTTTTCTGAATTGTTATATTTAAATATGCAAATGAGGCATTATTTAATCAAATATGCATTAATCTGCATAAATTATGATTTTTTTTTCATTCTGTTGACGTACAGTCAATGGCTTTTACAGTGGAGATTTTGAATATCTCTTTTCATCACTGCATAAACCCGAAAATGTTCCACTTTATATTAGGTGGCCTGTGCCAGGATGTACTTAGATTTAAATTAATCATTTGATCCAATGCACTTATTGTGTATATGCATGAACTTTAAATAATGTACTTATATTTAAAAAAATACCTGCATGTAATTACACCTGTAATTAATTTCTGTAATTCTATTTATAATTTACACTGTTGACACATCCCTTACACCTTAATCAACACTTAAACCTACCCATACCACCAAAACATGCCCTAACTTTACCCGTATCCTACCTCAATAGCAGCAAAAGTGTTTTACAATACAATATGAACACAATACGTACATTATACTTATTTTTTATGTAAGTACATAGTAGTTAAGGCCACTTAATATAAAGTGGGACCCCATACTGTCAACAACTTACCTTATTTTTAGGAAAACAAATGTATAAAATCGGGTGAATTATTTGACCCTGGACCACAAAACCAGTCATATTTGTTTTAAATTGAGATCTTATTTTTTTTTCCATTGATGGACAAATGTGTCCAAAGTAAGTTCTTAGCAATGCATGTTACTAATCAAAAATCAAGTTTTGATATATTTATTGTAGGAAATTTATATCTTCAAAATATCTCTTCAAAATATATCTACAAAATATTTGTATTTCTTTACTAAATATCCGAATGATTTTTGATATAAAAGAAAACTTGATACATTTTGACCCATACAATGTATTTTTGGCTATTTCTACAAATATACCCATGCTACTTATGACTAGTTTTGTGGACATATATGAACAAAATAAAAACCTTCATAATATGGATATGTAAAAACCTTAAGAATAAGGATATATAAAACTAAGTTTTGTGTAAGTGATACAGAAGTGGAGATTTTTGACTCATTTTGAGAAAACTGCCTTTATTGAAATTGAAATCTACAGACTCAAATTGATAAAAGCAACACTTAAAAGCGTATTGTGGATGTTTTCTTGCCACTAGTTTGAAATAACACTTTATAAAAGCCACATAGCCCAAAATCTTAAAAATAGTGTTTTTGCCTGTAAAAAAATAGAATTAATTACACTTACTTAATTTAACTGAAGAAAGTTTTTAATTTAATTTAGTTGGCTTAGACATCAACTTAACTTTAACACATGTGTGTGTGTGTGTGTGTGTGTGTGTGTGTGTGTGTGTGTGTGTGTGTGTGTGTGTGTGTGTGTGTGTGTGTGTGTGTGTGTGTGTGTGTGTGTGTGTGTGTGTGTGTGTGTGTGTGTGTGTGTGTGTGTGTGTGTGTGTGTGTGTGTGTGTGTGTGTGTGTGTGTGTGTGTGTGTGTGTGTGTGTGTGTGTGTGTATATATATATTTATATATTAGTCGTACTATGTATTTTATAATTTACTTACATTTAATTATTTTCTCATGTTTAAACAAGCAATTGTGTTAATCAGAAAACAATGCAACAAACAAATAAGAAAAGACTGGTTGTGCAATGCCCACAAGCACTTTTCTGCATAATGAGAACCACAAAATTCGCAAACATTACATAAACTCTAGATGTCCAACATAGCTGAACATTAGCTAAAAAAAATATAAAATAACACTTAATCCCTAAATTGACTTTTCTAATGCAGTCCCTTGCGAAGCATGCTGGAAACTCCACTTAAGTTATGTCAACAAAAATGTCTCATGTAGTTTTAACGTATATGGTTTAAGTAAATTTCAAATTTAAATATATTAAGCAGAGTAAACAATACAAATATGAAATGTTCAAAAATCTAATTTCTTTAGCTCATTTTAATTATTAAACTGAACAAGATGTAGGATGCATCCTGCTGCGTTTGCATGTAGCGTTTCGGCGCAAGTCTGCTTTAAGTCGCACAAAATTCAAAGAATTATAAAGCAGAAAATAAATGACTCAAGAGCGTAGGGTTGACTTTTAGACAGAGCTGGGGACACATTTTAGCCACTAAGTTTAAGTATTCAGTTTGAGTATGCAGAAAGGTGGTGTACCCATAAGTTGGCATCATGACCTCAAAAAGGCGCATCGAGTCTATGAATATCTTTTAAAGAAACAAGGGCACTGTTTCAGAAAACATTATTTCACGTAAAGCATTTGAACCTACAGCCCAACCCTAGAATTGTAATCTGTGCAAGACAGCCACACGAGATCTGTAATGACTATCAAATCTGATGCTGGCACACGCTGCGGCATTAAAATAATTTTTCACTTCCTTTGAAAAAACACAAAAAAGTCCCTTGCTCGAGACTCTATCCGTGTGAATCATTTCAATCAACATTTATGAAACAGCTCTGAGACTTACGACTTCAGGCAGTGATTTGTTGGTTATTTGTGCCATCTGCACTGTGTGTACCTGCTGAAGAAGCATGTTTGGAAAGCCTACAACCTGGCCTCAGACTTCCTGTTCACAGAAGTGCACCCCAACTATGTAATGGTGTGAAGTAGCATCACTTTTACACTGTTATATCTCGTCTTTCCTGTGAGACTGCAGGGAGAAGTCTTTTCAGCAAACAAATGTCACAGGTATCTTAAAAGTAGATACTAAAAATATAACAATATTTAGATCATATAGTATCTTCAGATCACAGATACATGTTAAAACTTGTCATTGTACATTAAATTCTTAGAATAGGTCTTTTTTTTTTTTTTTACAAAAGCTGTCACTGCAGTAGTGGCCTTTCAAAATGTACTAATATGTACCATTTATTGACTAATATATACATTTTAGGTAATAATATGTACCTTTTAAGGTACTAATATACACCCTTTAGGAGTGTTCCTGTGGCTCAGTGGTAGAGCATTGCGTTAGCAGCGCAAAGGTTGTGGGTTCGATTCCCAGGGAACACACATACTGACAAATACATGTATAGCCTGAATGCACTGTAAGTCGCTTTGGATAAAAGCATCTGCTAAATGCATAAATGTAAATGTAAACAAGGTACAAAATGTTCCTTTTGGAAGTGTCCCATCCTAGCTTTTGTACCTTTTTTTCTATATAAAACTATATAAATTATAATCTATATATCAATTATTTATGATTTTTTTAAATATGATACATTTTTTTTTTTAAATAATCTTAAATGAAGCACTTAAAGTTGTAAATAAAATCGATTTTTGGAGTACTACATCAGTTATTCTACTTCAAATTTTCACATTTAATTCAATGTATTTCTTGCCGTTTCTTTGTAATTATTTGTGAAATTTACTAGCAATTGTTTCTACACCCAAATATGTGTACAACAAATAAACTAACCAACAATGCAGATGTGTATCACAATTTGAGGTTCAAGTGGTAAAATCACAGGTGTAATCACTCTGTCTCTTCAAACAGGTGGAAAACAACCATGAACGACTCAAAAACGGAAGACATCAAAATGGACAATGCCACCTTGGCCATGTTTGACAACAAATTGGCCAGTGAAATTGTGTCAGCCATCTATGCCATCGTGACCCTTGCCAACCTGAGCGGTAACGGCATCTCTCTGTTTCTCTTACTGATGCGTACCTCTCCGAAAACCCCTTCCATCATCTTCATGATCAACCTCACCATCACTGACCTGATAGTGGGCGCTGTGCTCCCCTTTCAGATTGCCTACCAAATGCAGGGCCACAACTGGACTTTGGGAACAGGCATGTGCAATGTACTGACAGTGGTTTTCTTCGTTAACATGTACTGCTCCATTTTATTCATGACCGCTATTAGCGCCGACCGCTACCTGGGGATTAGTGAAACCGATGCTCTTCAGAGAAATGAGGAAGAGGAAAACATATGCCATTGTTGCCTGTATATTCATATGGCTGCTAGTCCTTGTGATTCTGATCCCGCTGGAAGGCGAAGACCTGACATTTAAAGTAGAGGAGCGCAATATCACCACATGTTTTGACGTGTTGAGGAAGGACATGCTCCCGAGCACTGCTCACTGGGCGGGCTTCCTTTTTGGCCTGTTCATCATCCTCTTCCTCTGTCCGTTCATCATAACAGTGTATTGCTACATTAACATCATCTGCGTCCTGGTCAGAAAGACCAATAGTCAACAGAAAGGCCGTGCTGTGCGGTTGGCGTGCATTGTTCTGTTCGTGTTCGTTTTTTGTTTTGCTCCCAATAACATATTACTCTTGGCCCACTCAATCACAAGGCTGTTCTACGACAAGTCTCTCTATTTCTACTATAAACTGACCCTGTCTCTTAGCTGCGTTAATAGTTGCTTAGATCCATTTATTTATTATTTTGCATCGAAAGAGTTTCGTCGGAAGCTGAGGCAAATGCTGAGGTTGCAGACTCTCAGTACTGGAGAGACGCAAATGACTGAGGGTCATAGAGAAAGCTTATTCTCTGGACGTTCAATGTGCGATGCAAATGAAGACTGTGACAATTATTAACATTTATTTTGTTGTTTTTAACACAACTTTCAGTTTCTGCTATTTTTATTTTAGAGGAGGGGGAAATGTCATAGTCACGATTCAGATTTGCAGTGGCAACATGAGCGCTGGTAAATGAGTCAGAGCACAAGCGCTAACCGCTAGTTCACAGCTCTGACACAATTCCTAGTGTTTATAATAATGTATTTGTAAATGCAAGCTCATAGACAGGACCACTTCCTATATTTTGTTTTCTTGTTATTGTTTTTTAGCATGTAGCTTTTGCTCTGTTTTGATTTCCTGGCTGAGCAGCTGAGGAAAAGCGTGCTGCTCACATGCATTCAGGCCACGTGATGTTGTGTAGCCTACTTTTTTTTGTATCAGACAACCAAGTTCCTACTCACTGAAACTTTGACATATTTTTTTGTACATTGATGTGTGGTTAGACTTAGCAGAGACTTCAGTAACTGCTGATTTGATTGAAAAAGTACAAGGACTTAATGTGGCAGCTATTTTAGATGCATTGATAACCTGTAAATTATTTTATACTGTAAAATATGGAGTTACTGTTTAGTTAGAACTCATTTTCTTTTCTATGAACCAAACTGTTTTAATATTTATTTTACTTAAGCTGCTTATAACGTGCCTGCATTACATTCTAATTCATTGTTACATGTTTGTTATTTGTTTTTATTGCTTTCTTCTTCTGTGGTAACAAAGTATACAAAGTCATATAAGGGCATTTATTTTGTCATGTTCAATTTAATAAATACATCTGAACAAATTGATTTTGTAATTATTGTCATTCTAAGATCAAATATTACTTATGGCCTATTCAACAAAATAAAAGTTACAACCAGCTAATTAGTTTTTTGTTAGGCTAATTGTTGTGAGAACCCAAACCACAGATATGTTACAGCGAGGTCAAGATTCTTTTTCAGTTCCTTTGAAATGGAGAACTATGGCACGTCAAGCGAAGTACTGTGTGCAAAGTACATATACTGAACAAATGGAATTTAAAAAAAGTTAAAAAACAATCAGTGCATAACCTCAGTGGATATAAAATAGCTTCCAGGAAATGGATGTAAGTGGTTCCAGACCAATGTGAAGTATACAACTGAATGCGTAAGAAATGCGTAAGGCCAGTGCAATGCACAAAAAGGAAATAAAGCAGTTTGCAAATGCCACATCAAAGTGCACTACAACAGGTGATGTTACGGTTCAAGTGAGTAAGAGAGAAAAAAAGAGCCTTTTCTATAACAGATGCATTTATTAATTTGTAATGGAGTGACTTGCAGAGTGGGGTATACACACATACTCCACTAATATTGGCACCCTTGGTAAACATGAGCAAAGGCGGCTGTGAAAATAAATCTGCATTATTTATCCTTTTTATCTTTCATTCAAAAAATTCACACAATTCAAACATATCATTGAAGTAAAACAATTGAAAGTGGGGGGAAAATCTCTTTGTGAAATAAATGCTTTCTCTAGTTCATGTTGGCCACAATTATTGGCACCCAATTATTGCAATGTCCTTTTCCCAGAGTAACAGCTCTGAGTTTTATCCTATAATGCCTGAAGAGTTTGGAGAACACATGATAAGTGATCAGAGACCATTTTCTTCATACAGAATCTCTCCAGATCCTTCAGAGTCACAGCTCCATGTTAGTACTTCTTCTCTTCAGTTCACCTCACTCATTTTCTGCAGGGTTCAGGTCAGAGGACAGGGACAGTCATGGTAAAAGATACATTTTGTGCTCAGTGACCCATTTTTATGTTTATTTTGGTGTTTGCTTTAGATTGTTGTCCTGGTGGAAGATCCAAACACGGCCCATTATAAGATTTCTTATCTGTTTTTCAGCCATGCATCTGAACAAGATGTTCAGGACCGCTGGCAGAAAAACTGGTCCACAACATTAAAGATCCAGCAGTATATTTAACCGTGGACATTGGGTACTTTTTTATCTCTGTTTGTACTAAACTTATCTGGTGGGTTTGCTGCCAAAAATCAATCAGAGATGTTTTACTCATTAGAATTTCTAGGGGTGCCAATAATTGTGTCCAACATTCTTTGGAGAAAAACATTTATTTCATCATGACATTTCCCCCCCACTTTCAGTTGTTTATTTAAATGATAGGTTGAAATTTTGTGAACATTTTGAGTGAAAGATCAAAAGGATAAACAATGCAGATTTATTTTCACAGCCGCCTCTGCTCATAATTATTAAGGAACCATATAAATGATCTGGATTATGATTACTCAAAATGTACACATAAAGTGTTTTTCTCAAATTGATAGCTGTGGGCTAAAATGACATGAGTTGCTCACCTATAGTGACAGTAAGCCTCCAAATGAAAGACAAACTTAAAAACAAAAGATATAAAACATTTCTTAGAATAGTTTTTAAGGTTTCTTATAAACCTTCTCAGTACTGGTTTATGGATATTTTTATATAATTTTTTTTACGGTGGGTATTCCCCAAAAACTCAACATATTCATTGATATGATACAGCTAACCACTAAAATTGAACTAACTCTTTTAATATTACTAAGTAGGGTGACCATACATCCTGTTTTCCCTTGCTGGGATTTTCTAAATCACCTATTTAGGTTTTTACTTTGTTTTCTTGTTGTTTTTATACTTGATGGAGATAAATGACTGAAAAGTACCTATAGTTTGACCAATAGTATGCATTGCACATCAAAGTGTACAAGAAGGTGGAATCTACAGAGAACAGTCAAGGCAATGTAAATACATGTACATATAATGAATGAGGACTGTAGAGAGGTCGTCAGTAGGAAAACAAAGCCAAACCCCTAATTTTGAAATCTCGGCCAGGACATGTCTGGGAAACAGTGGACATGGTCACACTAGTACTGTCATATTTGTATGGCCCTACGCATTCTTCTAATTTCAGTTTGTAGACGGCATCCACAGGGCCGCTGCTGGCCAAATGGGTGCCCTAAGCAGGATTGTACTGTTGTGGCCCCTCCCTCAAATATTATGGAAGTAAAAAAACAAAAACACGCAAGTAGGGGTCAAAATAGAACTTTAATAAAATATAAAAATAATTAAATTGTAATTAAATTGTATTGTTTACAAATTACAATTGTAGCTCTAGACGGTTACCTGTGGCTAATGTTTTATTAATACAATTGTCTGATTGATTTTATGGTCTCAAGCATTCAGAAATCACGCAAAAGAAAATTAGGCAGTTTTACTACAAAAACCATGGTTATTTTTTGTAAGGGTTGTGATGTCCACATGTTTTTTGTTGAAGAAATTATAGATGTTGTGTCATCTATAGCAAAAAGGTGGCCAAAAATTAAAGATCAGGTAGATATTTAAATTAAATATTTGGTCAATAGCCTATTAAACAAGTATATGATCGTCCTGTAAGTGTAACAGCAGCAATTGCCTTTGGCTCCCTTTGAAGGCATTTGTAATAACATGCAATGTTGAAAAAAAAAAAAACAATAGATGTCATCACAAAATTTGTAATGGTTTTACTGGTTATAATAAGACTTGTATTGGTTTTAATGGAAACTGTAATTGACCCTGTTGGTCTCTACTGGTAATTGGTCACCTTCTATTGGTGGCTTGTTAAAACAAATAAATCCTAATGGAATATGTCCCAAAAAAATAAACACACTTCAGAAAACCATTTTCTGTGATGGTTCTATTGTTGTTGTTTTTTCAGCAGGGTTGCCTCATTGTTTTTATATAATGCATTTTAAGTCATTTTAAAAGCTGTTGTTGTTGGCTTAGTTTTGTTTTTATGACCACAAAAAATATTATCACAATACTTCTTTGTATATTATTATTTGAAGTTACAAAACCATAGTTAATTTGTGGCTACAAGAACCATGATTTTTTTAGAGGCTATATATATTTTATTAGTGTTAAAACCATGGTTAACTTCCGTAAGTGAACATGGAAACTCTCCTCTACATATAAACAGATAAATTGTGCAATACCATGCCAATACAGTTTCTTGAACTTAGTTGTAAATTCGAACTGAATTAGCCACATCCCTAATGTAACAATGTAACATTTTAGATAATATTGGTGCCTTTTGTCATGACGATAGAACAGTAATTTCCTACACTCCATTTACTTTTATTTCTCTCTTTTTGTATTAATGCAAGGAAATACATAGTTGACATTTAAAAGATGTTTGTAAATAAAACACAAAGTATCAACAATATACATTATGTCAACTGAAAACAAAGATTACAAGAGAAAAAGTAGGAAAAATAAAAGACAAAAACATAAGTACTTGAGGGTAAGACATTTAACCATCAATTATAGTAGGCTATACAAATTAAAGTCATTGCAAAATGAAATAGTTCTACTTGCTTTCATTTTCTGACAATGAAATGGTATTTAGATCATTTTTAAATTCTTAAAAAAAACAAGAAAATGTGGTTTGTTGTTGGTAAATTTACATTTGTGGATATAAAATTACGAAGAAAATAAACTACATTTATAACAAAAGCATTGCTTTTAGTAGAGTCAGATGCATAATGTCCTAAAATAATTCATTTGAAAACATAATAGACACATCTTGCAGGATATTATTAATAAATGAACAATATTTTTCCAAAGTTTTTCATTATAATGACAAGTTCAGAATATAAACTACACTCTGTTTACACGTGGTAACGCGTGCAGTATCGTGACGTTGTTCTATCAGGACAGGTAACTGCGCATGTGCGCGGTAGACTCCGCCTCTTCAGGAATCAGGATATCTGCCTGGCTGTCAGTGCAGTGCACTATCGTACCTTTCGGGAAGCTAAAGAGTTGAGTGGAGTAAGCCTTTCCAGGTAAATGCTTAAAAAGAATAAAGATAAATTAATATTTACCTACTTTATATATGTGTAATTTGCTACTCCTGAGTGTATTAATGTCAAAACATGGATAAATGAATATAGCTTTTCGTCAATCCAAGTTCTTGCATGAATACACTGCTGTACAACTAGACTAAATACACTTCTGATGCAACCACACTCTGCATGCATTCCTATTCTTAGAAATGAGTAGACTGATCTTTTCTCTTTCAAAAAACAACGATAAGTAAATTATGATCAGGACAAATTGTGGTCAAGCTCACTTTCGACCATTATCGATGTTGCTGTCCCTGAGAACAGACTCATGCAGTTATGATGTATCCTTACAAGCCATGTGCATTATGTCCATGTCTAGGTATACTTGTTGATTTTCACATGCGCATAATGTTTCTCTTGATTCCCAGGACAGACCTCTGGACGTGACAGAAAGGAGAGGTGTAATATGCTGTTAAATCCAGTAATATCCAAGCTGAGTGGAAAGCTTGTTGTCCTGGCAAGCGCCTCTCCACGACGTCTGGAGATTTTATCTAATGCTGTAAGTGTTTTGGATATTTTTTATCAGATTTTACATGGACAATGAACTTTGAATGATCAGTGCTTTCTCTTTCCTTCTCCTGCATTGATGAGGCAGGGTTTACGGTTCGAGGTAGTTCCTTCTTGGTTTAAAGAAACATTGGACAAATCCTTGTTTAAGAACCCATATGACTATGCAGTGGAGACCGCCAAACAGAAGGCTTTGGAAGTGGCTCGCCGAATGCCATTTGTAAGTTGTATGTTTCTGTACGTAATAAAGCTAATTTTAGCATCAGACATTTACAATGTCCCCTTTATTCTGTATAACTGTATATGTGCTTGATTCAGAAACACTTGAAAAGTCCAGATATTGTAATTGGAGCAGACACTGTTGTGGTAAGTAGCTGTATAATATAATATATTCTATATGATATTCTGTCCTGAACTGCCTTGTTAAATTTGCCTTCTCTTTTCGTTTTCAGACAGTTGATGGTTTGATCTTGGAGAAGCCTACAGATAAACAAGATGCTTACCGTATGCTGTCTAGGTGCATTTTTTTATTTTTTTGACTTACGTGAGGCGTTTATTGCACAGATGCTGAAACTGAAATATACTGAAATGATTGTATTTCAGGTTGAGTGGTAAGGAACATAGCGTCTTCACGGGTGTAGCTATTGTGCTCTGCCATGACAAGAGTGGTATGTGAAAGTTGAATTTATTTAATTTTTACAATTAAAGTCTTGTATTTGTAAAATAGACTGATAATTTTATAGATTATTAGATTAATCATTGTTCCTTGCAGGTTCAGATACAGACTACAAAATGGTTGATTTTTATGAAGAGACAAAAGTTAAATTTGCAGAGTTATCTGAGGAGATGCTCTGGGAATACATCAACAGTGGAGAGCCCATGTGAGTTTATGGATATTGATTTTCATATGCTAAATGCATTGAATGTTGCGATCATGTTTGCTGAGCATGTTCAGTAAATTTGAACTTGTTGAACCTGTGGAATTTGGACCTCTATAGAGTTAGTTAGTCATTTTTGTGTTTGCTTTGGCATGTTGAAAATTACATTTTTGCGTACACTGAGTAAATAAATCCATTTTCTGTACTCTGCACTTCCGTGCAAATTCTTATCAATGATGAGACTGACAGATTGATCTGTGCTTGACAGGGACAAGGCTGGTGGTTATGGGATCCAGGCTTTGGGTGGCATGTTGGTGGAGTATGTGAAAGGAGATTTTCTTAATGTGGTAGGCTTCCCTCTTAACCACTTCTGCAAGCAGCTGGCGTTGATTTTTAACAGCCCGCCTGAAAGTCCAGCCCACAAGGTCAAACGGGAATCAGACAAGGCTTGGACTCTGGTTAACAGCCTGTCTGAAGGTGCCACAAATGGGGAGGTTGAGCTATTGGAAAATGTTAAAGATGGCAGTCGGATGTCAATGCAAGAACAGAATGTGATCGGGCCGGAGTGCAGCAGACAGGACGTCCCCCAGAGTATCATCAGCTTACTGGATGGGTTCAAAGCTTCAAAGGTAGTCACGATTCTTTACATTTTAAACAAGAGTTTACATATTCTACTTATGCCAGAGTGCAATTTTGGTAAAAATTCCCTGTGTTCATCAAAATTAAAAGCATAGGTTTAGACCAACACATGAGCGAGCAAATTATGACAGAATTTTCACTTTTCTGTGAACTCCACCTTTAATATTTTAACTTCATTTAGCTATTATGCTCTCAGTGCATTCATTTGCACATGCACCTTTAAAATACAAATGGCTTGCATGATTTAGCAATGGGGAAATGTGTGGTAACTGTTTTGCAATGCATTTGTTTGTCAGACTCTATTCACAGCATCCAAACTGAAGGTGTTTGATGTATTGAACAGCTCTAACAGTTTGACATTGGAAGAGGTAGCTGGCCAAATCAACGCCTCTGTTTTAGGCACTGAGAGGCTTTTGGAAGCTGCTGTCTCTTTAGGGCTTCTAGAACGGGTCAAACAGCAAGATACCAGTGGTAAGATTTACATACTGCCGTTTAACTCACATAAATGGTGTTACTGTCGTAGAAATGCGAGTTCTGAAACCTCTAAACTCATTGTTCATTTATAACTTACAAGCACTTTCTCTGTTCATTAAAGCAAGGCACTCGCATACATGCATTTCCTCCTACTGATTATTTATTACATGTTCTCTTCATTGTCATGTCTGGAGGTTGACTGTGAATGTAACCTTGTTTATTGTCTGTTGCAGTGTATAGAAATACAGAACAGGCCAGTCGCTTCCTGGTATCAGACAGCCCAGAGTCATTTCATGGGTACATTCTCCACTGCAATGACACGGTGTGGCCTCTCTTTAGTCATCTAGAGAACGCTGTCAGGGAGGGCACCAGCCAACATGAGCGAGCTTTTGGGAAGAAGAATGAGGATGTGTTTCAGGCAAACGCAAGTTGAATGCATCTGCTTATATCACCTATGGATCATGCATTTTCAAAAGCTATTGACATTATTAAGTATTAGTATTAAGTAGAACTGCTTTGTTGTTTTCTAGGATGCCTACTACAGTAAAGATGAAGTTAAGTTACGATTCATGGATGCAATGCACAGCATCGCAAGGGCGACTGGAAAAGATGTGGCAACAGCGTTTGATCTTTCTCCCTATAAAACAGCTTGTGACATTGGAGGTAGGATTTTTTTACCTCAAAAATAGAGAGAGAGAGAGATGGTAAAATAAAGGATGTCAATTGGTTCATTTTTAGGTTATTAAATTCATGATCTACTGATTATTCAAAAGTAGTCTATAACTTTTTTTTAATGGACAGCCATAATATATCAGATCAATTCAAAGTCAAATACATTTTTAAATCACTAAAATAAAATATTGAAAAGTAATGAAAATATTTAATTCAAGTATGGATTAAAGAAAAAGTCAATTAAAATAGCATCTCGGTTGTTTTTTTTCTAACGTTCCGGATTATTCAACATTCCTCACTCGTGAAAAAACGTGACATAAAAAAAACAGATCAAAACATTGCGTGTCTGACTTCCCATTCAGACGTGAGCGAGGGACCGCGAGAATGCACAGATAAGATGTGCAGAAACCACCGTCCCGCTGCTGTCTTGCATAATTTGAGATTTCACTAGAGCATAGTGCATGCATATTTTATTCTGAACGAGCTTGTTCTCAAAAGCTGCTTATCTGAAAAGGAGTCGCAAGCTTGTTCTGCAAATTATAAATGCTTCTAATTACCACTTCTCTCAAGGGCTTTTTATGCTAAGGACATCTGTATTTATTTTATCCTGTTTATTCTCTTTACCTGCTTTGACCTAATTTTAGAACTAGAATTCAGTTTACACACCGATAAAAATAGATAACAATTTTAAAGGTACTTAAGGGTGAAGGGTTTCATTTCTGTGACACTATAGAGTAACTAAATGGAATTGTAAAGACTTATTTCATTGTTTGGACAAACAGATAGTCTTGCAAGGTCAACTAAACCTGATTCTAACATGAAATAAATATACACTATTAAAAATGATGGGGTCAGTAAGATTATAAAAAAAAAAATAATGTATTTTAATTCAGAAAGGATGCATAAAAAGTATGCAAAGTGACAAAGACAATGTGGTTATTTTTAATTATAATGAGATTTTACAACAGTATTACTCTTTTTACTGTATTTTTGAGCAAATACTGTAAATGCAGCTTTGGTGAGCATAAAATAATTATTTCAAAAACATAAACAAATCTTATCAACCCCAAACTTTTGAAGTGCAGTCTAGAGATACAACAAATATACATTTTCTATGGTGTGAGCATGTTAGAAAAGTATTCTGTTCTCACACAGGTTGCACTGGTGCCTTGGCATACGAGTTTACAAAAGCTCATCCTGGACTGTCAGTTATTGTATTTGACTTGCCACAAGTCATTGAGATGCGACGCCATTTTCAGCCTAAAGAAACTGATGACAGAGTGTCATTTGTTGCTGGTCAGTGAAGACTTTATATGGACATTTTTATGATAAAGAATCTTACAATTTACATCCTGAGTAATGTGCAAAAGGCCTTAAATCTAAATTCTTGGATTTATTTATTTATTTTTATTTGCATGATAGGAGATTTTTTCAAAGATGACCTGCCTAAAGCAGACCTGTATATTCTTGCACGAATCCTCCATGATTGGTCTGATGAGAAACTGCATGTATTATTGAGTAAACTGTCCAAAATGTGCACACCAGGTAAGTGCTTTAAAAAGTGACATTATTAAATTCTTAATGTGTAAGTCTTATTCTGAAGTATCAAGCTTTTTGCTGCCAAGGACCCTCTAATATGATGGTCCCTTTGCAAATGGTCCCTTAGCGCCCTCTGGGGGTATCTTCATCCCAGTTTGTGAACTCCTAGCCTAATTGATTCCTAAAGTATAAACTCTATCTTAACATCACTGGTTCCTTTAAAGTATTTTGAACTGTGAACATCTGAAGGTCTTAAAAATTACTTTTTTTAAATATTTTTTTTAAATCAAGGTCAAGGCTTTTCAATGTTTGATTTATGAATTATTGCTACCGAACAGGTTGTGGGCTTCTGGTGTCTGAGATCTTCCTAGACGAGGAAAGGAAAAGGCCGAGCCGAGCCCTGTTGCAAGCCCTCAGTATGACCGAAGGAAAGCAGAGGAGCACCACTGAATACAGTGACTTACTGGAGAAACACGGCTTCACTCCCAAACACATCAAACACACAGACAATCTGCTGGATGCCATGCTATTTGTGAAAGAAGACTCAAATGACAAAAGAGCATTACTAGGCTGTTCTTCAGCATCCATTGAGACCGCAGAACTTGAATGATATAATGACTACAACATTTTGGAAACACTACAGTTGACTAATTCTAGTTCAGTGTTTTAGCTGTGTTCCAATATTATGAATGTTTCTGACCTAAAAGCTCAAAATAAGTATTTGTACATGATTATTATTAATTACAGACACTTTTTGTAATTATGAATGTTGTATATTTAATTAAATATGGTTTTGAATCAAAAGACAACGTTCTTGTCTAGCTAGTTTTTTATAGGGAGGAATGGGGTTTGTAGTCATATAGGGAATGGATTAAGAGCTATCATAACTATGAGGTTTTCGGTCAAAGTCCAATTATACAGATATATAATTGGCACTATTACTTCAGCACTTTTTTTATTTTGGTTATAGTTCAAATCTCTTTTAGAGATACAGCATGCCATGAAAGAGTATGTTGCACACAGCGTCTCTTTACTCGAACCTGGAGCAAATATCGCGAGAAACCACGAGAGTTGCGCAGTGTGTCCTTCGCAGCATCCTCCTCCCCACTTTCTGCTCTACCTCCTGCTTCTGCTAGCACGTTCAGACAGTATATCGTGTTTATAATACACTAAGCGTAATCTTAGCGTTATCATCATGGCCGATGGTGCTATTTCTTTTGCTAAAGACTTCTTGGCCGGTGGGGTCGCAGCGGCTATTTCCAAAACTGCAGTCGCGCCGATAGAGAGAATCAAACTGCTGCTTCAGGTGAGAATCATCATCTCGACTTCTCTTAATGCACTCTACCATGACGCATGCTCATTTATAAACCCTTTTCTGTCGTGTTTAAGTATAACAGGAATTGTTTTGTGGCTATAAATATGCGAACTGGCTTTGTCCTTCAGAGGCCATGTTTGTGTTGTCTGTGCAACATCCGCATCCTTGAAGAATCTCTACATTCAAATAGACATTTTAATACTTAGTTTCTATTCTGGCATTCTTTCATGTCAATCTTAATTTATAGAGTTTAGTAACCCAAATGTACCTTATTTTAAGGTCAACCCGTGAATTTTCAGCAGCAGGTTGGGTGGCACCTTGCCCTCTGCGGTCTGGTCTCATGTTGCAGGCCTAGACTTTGCATTATGGTTGATTTTGCCAAGAAGGGCTTCTAAAATCAGAAGTAAATTATGTCAGAACTAAATGCTACCAAGCAAATGTTTGGAATCTTTAAGATTAAAAAAAAAAAAAAATGTTGAAAAAAGTCTCTTAACTCACCAATGCTGCATTTATTTGATTTAAAATACAGTAAAAATAGCAATATTGTGAAATATTATAATTCAAAGTAACTGTTTTCTATTTTAATATATTTAATTTATTACTGTGATAGCAAGGCTGAATTTACTGCAGTCATGACCAGTCTTCAGGGTCACATGATCCTTCAGAAATCACACTAATATGCTGATTTGCTGCTGAAGAAACGTTTCATATTATTATCCAAGTTGAAAACAGTTTGGTTAATATTTCTGTGGAAACTGTGATACGCTAGGCTACTCTTCAAAAGTCTGGGGTCAGTAGATTTAACTGATTGAAGACATTTGTAATGTTAACAAAACACTCCCGTTTCAAATAAATGCTTTTCTTTCGAACTTCCTATTCATCAAAGAATATTAGGAAAATGTATTATGGTTTCCATAAAAATATTAAGCAGCATTGATAATAAAAATAAATGTTTCTTGAGCAGCAAATCAGCATATTAGAATATCTTACATTTCACTGCTGGTTATATTCTGTATAATTGTGTATGTGACGAATACATAAATCTTGAATATCTGAAGGATCATGTGACACCGAAAACAAGGTTCAAGGTTCAAGGTTTCTTTATTTGTCACATAATAAATTATACAGGGTATAATCAGAAGTGAAATTCAAATCACAGTGGACAGTGTTATCAAATTCTGTATAATTGTGTATGTGCAAAACAAATAAGATGTGAATATGTGCAACAGTATACTGGGACTAAATAGTAATATGAACTGAAGGTTGAACCGGTATGTAGCAGCAATACGGATGATGAGAATATGAATGTTTTTTACAGTTAATAATGAGTCTTGTAAATGTTATGAAATAAGTAAAACAGAAGTAATTGCTGCTGAAAATACAGCTTTAGCATCATCACATAAATCAATTGCATTTTAAAATGTATTAAAATAGACAGTGTTTTATATAAACTGCTAAAAAGGTTATTTTAAATGGTAATAGTATTTCACAGTTTTCAGCATTTAAAATATTGCTCAAGGACAATAAAAATAGGGCTGCCACTAACGACTATTGTTATTTCAATTAATCTAAAGACTAATTTATCGACTAATCTAAACGATTAATTTTCCCCAAAAAAATTGGGATTTTTTTTTTGGTTTACTTTAGAATATTTTATTAAATTAAATGAAATCCAAATTTCTATGAAATCCTTTTTTAAATCAAAATTAACGTGCAACATTGAGTGCAAGAAGCAGGTGTCCATCTCATAGTCCAAATCACTGAAATCAGTTCAGTATCAGTAAGAAAATCCAGAATTTCCATAAAATAATGGAAACCAGAATTTGGTAAAGATAAAACTGTAAAACTCAATTAATTAGACAGGCTTTTTAATTTTTTTTTTTATTTTAATTTAACCATAACAAATTTTTTTGTGGTAATACAAAAATATGTAAGTTAACAATAGCTTTTAAAATGACTAAAAATACATATATGATAGAAATGATGCAATTATAATTAGTTCAAATAAAGTATCAAAAGCAAGAAATCATATGGATTTATTGAACAAATCTGTTAAAATACATAAACAATAGAGCTAATGTTCATTACACAACAAAGGCCTGCAGGGGGCGCTGGCCGTCCTTTTAATTATTTCTACACATTACTGCGAGATATAATCCATGTTTAATATTGACCAAGCACCATTTAATTCAAATTTCCACTTAATCTTTAATATTTGGCCATTTCTTTAGGAAATAAATGTTATAGCCACAGTAATTAGATGAATATGTGGACATCAAAACGTGTAAACTCAGAGTGAGTGTTTGAGCTTTTATTTTGAAATCGTGATGTATCCTGTGTTTGTGTAGGTTTATAAATTATTTACTTCACACATCTGATGAAATGGCGCACGTTGCGTTCCCAGATGAACGTTATAATAAACACAAACTTACAAAAACATGCAGAGATGGAGTTTGAGAAGCTCCACATGTAAATAATAACAGTTTCTGTGGAGCTACTGTAAACGGAGCCGCTTTGTGACGCACGTACTTAACCTACACGCATGTGAATAATTAAAGCGCATATAATTATTTAATTAAATCATAGCGTTTGTGAATTCACAATTATGCTTAATTGTGATTTTTAAATGGGTTTAATACATCATGCAGCCTTGGAAAACAGTCTAATAATATGTTTTATGGATTCTCGTCCATGAAATGCGCCACTTCCGGTATTTTGCCGGTTAGTTGACGTGCGCAAGTCGACGATTTTTAAAAATCGACTAGTCGACGACAAATCGACGAATCGTGACATCCCTAAATCAAACCACAAAAAAATCAATCCAGCTATCATGTATCTCACAGTATTTTGTGTTTCACTTTATAGGTACAACATGCCAGCAAGCAGATCAGTGTAGACAAACAGTACAAAGGTATTATCGACTGTATTGTGAGGATTCCTAAGGAGCAAGGCTTTGTTTCCTTTTGGCGCGGCAACCTAGCCAACGTCATTCGCTATTTCCCCACACAAGCGCTCAACTTTGCCTTCAAGGACAAGTACAAACAGGTATTCTTGGGCGGCGTTGATAAGCACACGCAGTTCTGGCGGTACTTCGCCGGCAACCTGGCCTCCGGGGGAGCTGCAGGAGCCACTTCTCTCTGTTTCGTCTACCCCCTGGATTTCGCTCGTACCCGCTTGGCTGCAGATGTTGGCAAAGCTGGCAGCAGCAGAGAGTTCAATGGGCTGGGCGACTGCCTGGCCAAAATCTTTAGGTCAGACGGGTTGCGGGGTCTGTACCAGGGCTTCAACGTCTCTGTCCAGGGCATCATTATTTACAGGGCCGCCTACTTCGGAGTCTATGACACTGCTAAAGGTAATAGGTTTGTGCTTCAGATGATGTGATTTGCAGGGTTGTGCGCTATCGAGGATTGATTTCAAATTCTAGTGTATTTCTTAAATTTGAAATACTTTGAATAGAGGTACAAAACAGAATTCAATTTGACTGTTTTGAAGTAAAATGTAAAAATCTGAATAAAATAATAGTAGCTTTTAGTAGAAAAGCAAATACATACTTTGAATCTTGGATTGACAAAGCCATGCTTGAAACAGTGTTATAGTATTTATTCATATTTTGAATTTGTATTTCTTTTATAATAAATTGAATAAAAATAACAGTTTTTACTAGAAAAGTAAATACAAACTTTAAATCTTGGCTCGACAGCCTTGTTTGAAAATGTTAAATAGGCATTATATTATAATTTATGGATATTTTAAATGAGCTTTTTAGGAATTTAAATTGTAAACAATTCTCAATAAAAAATAACATTGATTTTAGAAAAGCAAATACAAACTTTGAATCTTTGGCTTGACAAAGCCTTGTTTGAAACGGTTATTTTACTATTGTTTATATACTATTATAGTATGTATTCATATTTTAAATTAGATTTTATTTGTTTATTTTCATTTTATTGTGTGCTTTTCTCGTTTTCATTAGCTCTGTCTTTATATTTCTATTTAGCTTTAATTCATTTTTATTTGCATTTTAGTAAGTATAGAACTTTAATTTCATCCAAACTATCTGTAATAGTTTAAGTTAACAATAACAACACTAGTATTCAAATTTGGGGAAAAAAGTTCAAGAAGCCCTGAATGCTTGAAATATCACCTTTACAATTTTGTTATGTACAGTAGCTTGAGTCATATTTTTTGGGACCAGGGCGAAAGATCTCTTTATTTCCCAGAATGCATTACCTATGTTTTCTTTGAATTACAACTTAATATTCAGATTTTTTTCTGTCATTCTTATTTAACTTGTGATATGGCCAAATTAAGTTAAATTCACACAGCCAATTCTTAAATTCTTCAAATATATAAGAGGCATGCATGCATTATTGTGTTGTGCAGGCATGCTTCCCGACCCTAAGAACACCCACATTGTGGTCAGCTGGATGATTGCACAAACTGTGACAGCAGTGGCTGGCGTGTTGTCCTATCCATTTGACACAGTGCGACGTCGCATGATGATGCAGTCCGGGCGCAAAGGAGGTACACAACAGACATACTCAAACATATGCACTCTTCTCCATCAAGTGTGCATTTATTTCAACTCAAGCCTTTGTCTTTTGTTTTCCCAGCGGATATTATGTACTCTGGAACCATTGACTGCTGGAAAAAGATCGCTCGTGATGAGGGTGGAAAAGCTTTCTTCAAAGGGGCTCTGTCTAATGTATTTAGAGGAATGGGGGGCGCTTTTGTGCTCGTGCTTTATGATGAATTCAAGAAGTATGTTTAAAGAATATGCCCTAAAAGATAATTGAATAGCTTTTACCACAGCTTTGACAAGCTTTACCCAAACCCTCTCTACTCCGCATAGATGTGGTCTCGGTTAAATTGATGTTTGTTGCTATATTTTTATGTTTAGAAAATGCTCTGTCCTTTAATGATTAATAACCCATATTTTATTAAAAGAAAGCAGTCAGAGACATATTACAGATACAATTCTAAAATTGGTATTATAAGGGAATGTTGTATATTTATGCTCAAAATTATTTTAAAAAGTTATATAAAAGTTTATTGATTTTATCTATTGCTTCATAAATCTTCGCCATAGCCATCAATATCATGCAATATCACAATACCTCCTCAAGATGGCGTGACACAACGGTATTTTGCCCTGCATTCGTTCAGTACCATGTTCTTGTAGTCCCTCAGCTCAGTTTTTCAGCTCTTCTAGCCAAGTTCTGTGGTAACAAGGGTATACAATATCACTCTCAAGAAAAACATTTGAAGTTCAAACACACAGAATAACGTTCCACGCTTTAAACGTTTTCTCAAGTTGGGCTTGTAAAACCAACTGAGAGCTGGTGTCTGAAGGAATCAAAGACGTATTAAATATGACGCTTTAATTCACAACAGATTTGCCCTCTATGTGTCTCAGCAGTGAAAGAGCCTAGAAAAGTGTTCCAGCAGAGAATGTGTGGAGCCAGAGACATGGCTTTCACAGTCAGACCTTATGTGACACCAAAAGTGTATTTCCATGATTTCTCTTTTTGGAAGTCCGCTTAAGTATCTTCCATCTTGGATAATGAGGGGAGTCATATTTTCATGGTCATTTTCTTGTCAGTCTCAGTGTTCGGTTGCGTCACGCTGATCTTGATGAAGTAGATCCTGCTTTTAGAAGTATAAATGTGAGGGCAAGTAAGGAAGAGCATTGTGAGTTCACTGTAATGACACTGAAATGTTACACCATTTTTAGCATGTAGAGCTATTGTAATCTTATTCCACACTATATGGAGAGAAAGGCTGTAAGACTACTTGCAGTGATGTTTGAACACCAATAATGCTTGTAAATTCAATAAAAGTGGATATCCTACCCTATATACATTCATGTTTTTCATTTTTAATTAGGGTTTGTGGCAATTCAACGTTTATGAAACTTTGTTTTTTAGATATTTAAACCCTTTTTTTATTAATCATTATACTCTCAAATACTTGATTCTTATTGGTTGATTGTGGCTTTTAGTGGGCAGATTCCCAATATTCCCCATCAATCAAGCACTGAAAACCTACTCATTATTGACCTCCTTAATTGGCGTCTTGTTCATTTTTGCATTGTTAATGCAAACAACATTTAGCCAAAATATATTTTTATTTGGGATTTTTATATTTCACCCTCATTTCTTTTCATAAATGCATTTTACACTAGATAGGGTGAATTCAGGTAAAGTGGGACATTTAAGTTTGATTTGTACTGTGCTCAATAGGTTTGCACTTTCAGAGCATAACAATGGTTCTTAATTAAGGGACTTTATTTCTCTAAAGGTTAAAATAGTTTTGGTTGATGCAATATGACACTGCTGGGTGTGGCCATACTTTAAAGGAGGTGAAGTAAACTAAATAAGAAAAATCTCAAAAAAAATGTTAAGTTAAATGAAAAATAATGGCGGTAAATGTCTTCAGGAGTAAGCGGCCACTGCTGAATCCAAACGGAATGGAACGCACAGGATTGTTATCAAAGGAAGCAAAGGGCCGGATGAAGGATCTCATGAGACAGAAGTAAACTTTGGTGAGCTGACCTTTAGAAACCATCAAATTCCAAATTAAAATATCATTATAAACCATTAAAGTAAAACCAGTCCTGTAGTGTGTTTTGGGCCTTTTTCCAATAGATTTGACATAATAGAACTTCATATACCAGTAGACACCATTATAGTTTCCAAAAAAATACAGTTCCCATTATAACCATTAAATCCATTACATTTTATATTGTGTTTTGGGCAGGGTTCTATTGTTTTTTTCAGCAGTGAATGGCTCCGAAGGAGATGCAGCCCACCTTTTTCTTCAATGCGGAAGTAAGCCTATGGGTGAGACTTCCGGTTCATTAGCCGCTATAGATAAATAAAGAGAAGAATAACAAAGTGCAGTAAACTGTAAAACAGTTTGCACTACAAACCAGCCTGTTCATAATTAAGATAATACATTAAAATTATACGATAAGACACACCTATTTTTAATATCAAGCAGCAAAACAAACTGTTTGTACAGCTAAAAATAGCTGGACACGGATGAGACCGGAAGCTAGACCCAAATAATTTACAAATGGCCGTGCCCATTTTTACAGTAAGAAAAAGGTGGTAATGGTCTTTGATAAAAACAGCATTTGTGAGGGCAGTGCTGCTTTGTTTACAGCAGTTACCAGGAAAAAAGCGGCACCTAGTGGCAAAGAATGAGTTAGCATTTTCATTCAGACCAATGGAGATAGGTATAAACCAAGCTGCAACCTCCCGCTCTCTCTCTCTTGAAACCAACACGGAAGTGACTTAAACTGTAATTCATCGACTGGCCGCTAGAGGCTGGCTGCAAAAGGGAGTCAATCCCATAGACTCCCCATGTTAAAATACCCAACTTTAAAGCAGATTTTTTTTATCGCTTTTTAAAAATGCATTTGGCATTTTGCCAAACGCTTTTCTTTATCCATTAGTCAATCTAATAAAAAAAATGTAATTGGACATACAAATGGGAGCAACCAATCAACTTTCGCCTCGATTTGAAGAGCCAACCCCTCTCTCACTTGTAAATGTAACACGCGCTGTCATTGGACAGTGAGAGAAAACTATCAGCGGGAGTATGAAGACGGATTAAAGAAACGCAAAATGTCAGTGGAATCTGAACATGTTTGGAGAGGGAAATTAGAAAGTATGCATAAATTTTTCTCCCCTCGGTTATCAAGGGCTGGTGCAAAATGCGGCATCGGCATCGCAGCGCATCTCCAGCAGCACGGACTTTCTTCGATGTAAGGTTAATACTTTTTATTTTAAAAACTAAAATTCAACAAACTAACATTATATACTACAGGACTGTCATTTGTAAGCATTTATCGTAAAGTTTGTTAATAAAGTTTGGTTACGTTTTGATATTCGCTGCAAATTCGCCTAGGCTGCTTTAGAAACCGTCTGCAAATTTACCTCACAGTACAAAACGAAGTCTAATAATCAATTCAAATTAATGTTTGCAGGGCTATAGTAAAAAAGAAAGCAAGTCGTTTTCTATTCAGTGTTAATTTAAAATATACGTTTATTACATAATTTAAAACACATCGGACGTTTTGTCAGACGGTCCCTTACCCATCAAGCGCTGTTATAGCGCTTCAAAGCTTTCTCCGGTTTAACTTTACTGCTACAATTACACGTAGGCAGTTTTGAAAAATTTTTTCATGTCGATTTAAAGTGGTTGAATATACTGTTAAAACTGATTGTGGTTGTGATATCTTTTGGACTGTCGACTGAACAAGTGTCAAGCGAAAGCGAATGCCCGGCGAATATCGACCCTAAAACTAAAACTATACACACTAGTTCATCATCACTACATACGAGAAAGCTGAAATTGTGTGTATATGTATGTGAAGCGTCTGCTAAATGACTAAATGTGTATATATATAAGAAATTTTACATTTAATCATAAATCATAAGATCAGTTTGTCACAAAATAATGTTTAACCCTTCTTTTCTTGCAGGCCTAACTTTTGAGTACGTGTTAGGGAACAAAAATGTTCTAGCCTTATTTAGTGATGTACTACTGACTAATAACAATACTTTACTTAAGGAATGGGCTGAGGTAATCAGTAACTAAGGAGAAGGGGTTATTGATTTGTCACATAAGGGAACCAATCATGGTAGAGGAAAATTATGTAATGTGACATGACCTTACTTTTGCTATATACCTTCCTTAGGCTATATAAACTGTTGTATCCTTGTTGCTGGGGGATTCTCTGTGATTGGTGTGAGGACCTCCCGGCAGTGAAGCATATTCAAAGGCATTGTCTGGAGTCTGTCTGGTTACTGCTGTACAGCAGGTTAGTCGAACACGAAAGATCTTAGTCCCAGGTGATAGTGTTCATAGCTGGGGCGAGACGTCCGACTCTTAGGTGTCGGGTAGCTGTAATTCTTAACTAAAGTGTCTTAGGCCTGGTTAAGCTACATCCAGAGTGTGATGGGGTAGGCCTACCATAGCATAACATAATAAAATCATATTTAGATAGGCTACTGGTAGGTCTACCTTAATGTTACCTTTGTAGTTTAAACACAGATAAGCACAAACCGCATTATTACATTCAGAAATAGTACTGGTTGGCTAAATAAAGCTAAATGTTTTTTAAATAGCCGACTTTACCTAATTAAACCCTATGAAAAGTTACACATTTAAGGAAAACAATTTCACCATTGAAACCCAATAAAACTGCGCGCCAATTAAAATGATGCATTATTTGTTAATAGGCTTTCATTCTGTTGGCACGTGTATAAGTTTTGTTCCATAAGGACCTCTGTGTAACTTTTTTCAGACTGATGTACAAGGCTTAAATTCGCACCATTTTAGTATGGTATAGTGAACGTTTATCTTGTTGCTAGGCCGGCTGTTTTCTTTAGCAGAAGCTTAGGCCTACATGACACAGGTAATATTTTAAAATAATTAAAACAAATCAATATGTCATGTCCTGTATTTGTTTATTTAGAGTGTGACCTTGTAATAAACGAGATAGGCTACAGTCAGCCTGACATTAGGCTATTATTCTTGTACAATAGACTTTATTACCTAAACATATCGCTATGCTACATTTCTGGGAATACTATAAACTAAGAGAACAACCTTCACTGAAACTTCATATTTTGTTTGTAATAATCCATACATGGCAGTAACGGGTGAGCAAACACAGCATAACGATTGTCTTCCTCAGCTAGAGCATTTCAAAGCTCTGTAATCAAGCTGATCTACAATCTTAAGCACAGCTGGACACAGTCTCTCTATTATGCCTCTGATTTTGTTTACTAGTATCAACAGACAGACTTTGCAAGTCTTTATAATGAAAACCATGCAAGTCAATCAACTGACAGAGATCAAAGGCCAATGTAATTTACCAAAATGGCCATAATACAAAGCAATCTTCTGTAATGTGAACTGCCTCGTCTGACTCCAAGCATACTGTACATGTCAGATAAATATTAAGTAATTTTCTTCAAATGCAACCTTGACAAGGGTTTGGAATTGCCAGCCTGCAAGTAATTATAATACTAGTGTTAAGTGCTTTGATATTAAAATGACTGGTTTAAAACCATTAACTTTCTTCAGATAGCAGGAAATGTACAATTGTTTCCACATGTTGATACTTTGGAAAACTATGTGTTCACTGACAACATGTGACATGAACTTAAACCATTATCTGTGTTATCCTTGTATGAATCAGATAATTCTTATACATTTTCACTGGAATTTGGTGCAAATCCAAATACTTGCACTTTATTTTTATTACTACACAATAAAAAAATTAAGCTTGGGCTTTTATATTTCTGTCCTGAATTTACAACTACTAAGTAGACAAGAAGTCCACTTGATGGCACTGTTGAAATGAAAATGAAACAGCAACGGTTATGAGAAGTAAGATGAACTGCTAGAAGAAACAGGTCGAGAATCATACCAGATATGAACTTTCAACATATTCTTACCATTAAAAAGCATGCAATTCTTTCTCTTTATATTTGTTTTGTTTGTTTGTATTTAAAAAAATCCATTCTGAATGCACAGTTCTGAGAAATTCTAAAGCCATTTTGACTTGGGGAAAAAGCAAAGCTTGTGAGTTACCCACTATGCATTTGACGAATATCACAGCTAAAGCACAGTTCCACGTAATGCAGTGATTGTGTTCTGTGATATTATATGTGACTGCACTGAGGTATCCGCTAGATCCAAGGTTTGTTGTGGCCAAAATCCCATGTGCTCTGGCAGCAGCCTCAGTCAGTCAATTCATGAGCACATACTCATTTAGGTGTGGACTGTGAGAAGTGAAATATTTCATGACAGGGCTTTCATCCAGACCTCTGATGACTCTTTGTTGTTATTTCTGAGTTGTCCCAGTGGACCACTCTTACCTTGCTGTCTGCTGGCTGCATCTCATAAACACACACATACACACACTCACTGCTCACTTCAGATGTCTTGCATGCCATGTTCTCTGTCATGTCACACACCTTTAAACTCTTTCATTCTGTTTGAACCCCCCCCCCCCCCCACAAACAACAGAAACACGTATCTAAGGATGTTGTGTCCTTAGTTTTATGTTTGTTTATTAAAAGACACTTTATTGTTACTAGATTGACTTTTCTTGTTAGTAAATTAACAAAATATTTTGACCTCTAGTCTAGAAAATTAAATATTATGTTTATTATTATTATTATAAAAAAAATTATACATATTTTTTTCCCCAATTTTAATATAATAGTTAGGTCCTCTATTTTATCCTGTATTCATTCTTCTTTAATAGTGTGATCCGTGAAAAACAAAAACAAAAAAACAGCAACGTATTTGTAAGGGTGTTGTGTCTTTAATTTTATGTTATTTTTAAATTAAGCTTTTTGTTTTACTTCTAGAGTCTAGACTAAAGAATCAGTAATTTATTAAATATTATATTAACAAGCAATGTAAAAAATCTATTTTGCACATTTTTGAATAATAGTGAGGTCCTTCATTTTATCTTGGATTTATTCTTTAATATTGTGACCCACAAACTGTGAAATAATAAAATAAATCAAAATAATGAAAATCAAATAAAACTAAATAAAAAAACTAAACACTGAAAGCAAATAATAACGTATTCCCATAAAAAAGAAAAAAAGAAACATCCACTTATTATTATTATTATTTACAGGAACTATGCAGAAAGGTGCTTGAGGTAGGCAGATAATGCTCTGAGAAATGGAGAAACATCTGATACGTACAGAACTAGTGGTTAGTGTGGTTAGCTCACAATAAACATGTTTTTGCTCAGTTGCTTTTGTCGTGTGCACTGCAAAATGTCAAGTGATGACCAAACCTGATAACTGACTAAAAGTAGGTTTGGAAACTGACCAGTACTGTTACACTGATGATATCAATGAACATTTAGGGCCCTATCGTACACCCAGCACAATGCGGCGCCAGGCGCAACGCACGCATTTTTTTGCTAGTTTCAGCCCGACGCAGTTATCATTTTTACATCCTGCATCACGTCGATTAAATGGCAAATGCATTTAAGCCCATTTGTGCGCCCATGGTCTGAAAATGATGTGTGTTCTTCAGGCTCATTGTTGGTGCTATTTTGAGGCAACTGAAATAGACTGTGCCAATGACCAACAAAAACCTGGTCTAAAGTCAATGGCACAATATTTTTTTGTTCTTTAATGAGCGCATAATATGTGCATATAGGCGGGTCCACAACGCGCGTACACTCTGCTTATTACACACACAGGGACTCAGCAACACACAAACATGCCAAATATTATATAATTGAAAGGATTACAATGTAAAATATTACTATTGTGTTTTATTGTTAGGGGGCTTTGGTGGAATCCGGCTTGTCCCGTAGATGGTCTGCTTGTGTGCTTTAACCTCGCGCACGAGCAGATCCGTTTCTTCGTTTAGTCTTTGCTCTTGTAAATTCCACCATGTAAATAGCGAATCCGCCATGGTGCAAGTGCAACTGGCTCTTAAAGGGAATGGGAAATGTGCCATGCACTTCAGACCATGCGCTTAGATCGTTAAAATAGGACTCTTAATCTGAATATCCACAGAATTCTGCAGGTTTGCGAATGCAGATGCACTTAGAATGTATTGTGTATTAGTCGTGATTAGTTCTATTCAAAGCGACGGTAGATCAGAGAGCGTGACATCTCTTGTAGCGCAACACTGTTGACATTGACCCTTTAGTTGACCTTTACCATGCCCTTGACTCAAACAAACTGCCATTGATCATCACTCGCAGTCATATTGACTTTCAAAAGCTGTTTGTTTGATTGTATGTAAGTCAAGGCAAAGCAAAGCAAACAAAACAACTGTCACGTTTCTATTCCACCGTTTGTTGCAGTGGCTTACTTGGCCCTGATGTGTTGCAGTGCCTCTGTTCAAGACCAGTGTTTGACGACGGTCACACATCACAGAGCACCACTTTTGAAGCGCAAATAGGTGACCCTCCACCTCAGTCCCACGTCTCCCTCTTCTTCTCTCTAGCAACAATAACAATCAATTCTTCAACATCAGAAGGTTCTGAAGAACAACTTATAAATCATATGCATCCCCTGCTGGTCTCTTGGCGGCCAAGTTGACTTTACTGAAGCGTTTCTTTGATCCTGCAGTGCTTTGATTCACTTTTCTCTCACCCTTTTAGCTAAACATATCATTGGAATTTCGCTCTTTGTTCCTGACAGGTCTCGTCTTAGCTCGGTTTCTCTGCAGACACGCAGCCCTTCCCAGAGGGGGAGAACTGCTCCGCAGCCCAGACGGAATCGAGTGTTGCTCAAAGATTTATCCTCATCTCTTGAATCAACGCTCTCTTTTCCCCTTCACTCCCTAACTTGACATCTCCGCCCTCTCTGTGGCACAATTGAAATGACAAGGTTGGTGTGGTCAGTGTCATTCAACATTTCGTAAATGCTGAGCACTAGTCTCATTAATCTCTATTACAAGTAGAGATCTTGAAGGAACAGTGGGATGCAGTGCTCCTCTGAAACTATAGTCCTGTATACATTCGTGCTCTTTTAAGACAGTATTTGTGATCTCAGAGACTTCAAGAATGTATACATGTACAATATGTAGTAGTATTATGAAAATTCCAAATTAACTCCTTAGCTTGCCCTTGCATTTTTTATATGTTCTCTTTACTTGATCAAAACCCAATAGATTGGGTTGCACATATTGTGACCCTGGAGCACAAAACCAGTTATAAGTAGCACAGGTATATTTATAGCAATAGCCGATTATCAATTTTTCTTTTATGCTAAAAATCATTAGGATAGTAAGTAAAGATCATGTTCCATGAAGCTATTTTGTAAATATTTTACCATAAATATATCAAAACTTAATTTTTAATTAGTAATATGCTTTGCTAAGAACTTCATTTGGATCACTTTAAAGGCGATTTTCTCAATATTTAGATTTTTTTGCAACCTCAGATTCCAGATTGTTCAAATAGTTGTATCTCGGCCAAATAGTATGAAATATGAATTTCAGTATAAATCTCAATTTCAGAAAATTGACCCTTATGACTGGTTTTGTGGTCCAGGGTCACATATTGTGATGCATTTCTCAGAAAATTGGATTTTATATACATTTTTCAACACAGAAATATTCAAAATATTTTTTCTCGCATTTACCCAGTAAAACAAATAATAGAAAAATACAATAAAATATTTATATAAATGAATGAACCAATAAAAAAAGAGTGAACTCTTTGAACTTTAGTGAACTTTTATATATTTGGAGACCCCAAGTGTTTAGTATATAGTATTAACTAGTATTAGTTACGATGTTACATAGAATTCAACAGAACTTGCGATCATAGCTAACGATGCTTTTGGGAAACTCCCTGATTCTTAAATGTTAAGTATGCTTTTTGAGACTTTAATAGAATGTTTAAACAGAACCTGTGGACTACTTTTAATAAATTGGTAACACTTTTCAATAAGCTTAATTAGTTAACAGTAGTTAACAACATTATTAAACATGAACTAAGAATGAACAATACTTCTACAGCATTTATTAATCTTAGTTAATGTTAATTTCAGCATTTACTAATGCACTATTAAAATCACAAGTAGTATTTTTTAACATTAGTTAATGCACTGTGAACTAACACGAATAAACAATGAACAACTGTATTTTCATTAACATACATTAATAAATGCACTGTTCATTGTTTGTTCATGTTAGTTAATACATTAAATAATGCTAATAAATGACACCTTATTGTAAAGTGTTACCAATAAATTGTATTAAAAAGATAGCAAATGATTAGACGAAATACAAAATAATTAAATAGGTGTACTGGAAGGATTTTTTTTTTCCGGACAAGATAAGAGGGTAAAGAACTCACCAACTCACTTCCTCTTTTACCTTTGAAATATATACTCAGTGTGCAAAAACATGATCATTATCTATTACAAAACAGCAGCTCCAGGCTCATAAATGTGACTGTTCTCACGTAACACTTCCCATGCATCTGCTTTTGTGTGATAATTAATATCCAACGTCTGATAGGTGCAATTCACGATAAAGAAATTGTCTTTACTGCATGCATTTTATTAAGTCTTCTGTGGCTGGAAAATAAAGATGATTGTCAAGCTGCTTGTAAGGTTTTGTTAATGAGACAAGTGATGTGACTCATATAACTTTTTAAACTTACATTATTTCAAATGACCAATATTTAGAACAGCTGTGTGCAGTTGAAATATGCCGATGTTTTAGATAATTATTTTATTATAAACATGGATAGTTAAACATATAAGTATTTATATTTGTGGCACAGTCACAACATCATCTGGTGGTCAGATGTTGTGATTGCTAATTACAGAAGACTAGTAAGCATTATGGTGTTGAATGTTTTAAAGATCTTGCTAAAATAATTCAGTTAAAGAAAAATAGTAAGTGAAGTGTATTAGCCTGGTTATCTCTTTGACCCTTGTTCTCTTCCTCCCTCGATCTGTGGTTGGCTCTACATCTGCTCTTGAACTCTACACGATCAAGAGTTTGTGGTTAGACTTTCTGATAATCTGTTCTGGACTTAGTAAAAAAAAAAAGCACTAGTAATTTTTTTACAGTGGGAAAATACTAAATAGTCATAAATAATCAAATCAAATTTGAGAGATAAAACTGTATGTGGAAGGATCCAGCATATAAAAGATGTTGACCACAACATTGAATCAATGTATACCATTTAAAACACTCTGATAAAGTAAAAGAAGAAACAAATTCACACCAATAATTCAAATACTATTTTTTTGCTTTTGATTTCAGCAAATAACCATCTTCTTATTCCAGTTTAGATTTGCTTGACTTTGTTCTGTTGATTGTATGGTAATTTGGTGATTAAATTCACATATTTGTGATGTTACATTATAAATTATTTAGGTTAGTATATTGGCTTTAACTGTCATCCATTAATAGAAGTGAAGCACTGGGTTCTTTTTAACATCAGCAAATTTTTATTTTTAGAAAGAGCATGTAAAGCCCTCCTCTATATCATCAAAGAACATAAAGTTTCCCATAACTGGGTAAAATCACCAACAATACCTTTTACCAAGAATCTACTGGAGTCCCAAGAAATGAATGTGAAGTGAATAAGAAAGAATTTAAAGCAAAACCACTGATGTGAGAGAGTTTATATCAAAGCCCTCCCTCATACTACACCGAACCACTCTAAGACAGAGTGAGGTTGAGAGGATGGAAAGGAAATGAGTGGAGGAACAGCAGGGTTTGGTGATTCAGGTACTATAAATTGTGTCATCTTTTCCTCTGCGCTCTAGAGACTGAGACCTCTTCATTGACAAGTAACTGAGAGGAGCTTATCATGAACAGCTGGAGTGTGTATCACCTGGTAGTCTTCGCCTTGCTCTTTGCTCCTGAGTCCAGTGCTGAGTATAATAATAGTGGTGAGTATATTTTTTATCTTTATAGTACTTCATCTCTTAATTGACAGAATATTAATATTTATTGTTTAAAGCAATTTTCAAATAAGCTGATTACTCATTATTTCCATGTGACATCTATCTATCTATCTATCTATCTATCTATCTATCTATCTATCTATCTATCTATCTATCTATCTATCTATCTATCTATCTATCTATCTATCTATCTATCTATCTATCTATCTATCAAGAACTGCTAGAAATGTTTGTAGCTGAAGAGCATGAGAAAAGACTTTGCAAGGTATTATGACTGTAACATAAAAAGTCCCATAGAAGCAATATAATTAGACTCATCACAAACACGTTTTCCCAATATAAAGGTCATAGGTTTACTTTTTAGGAATGGAGCATATGACAAGCACATTCTTGCCAGTATACATTTAGACAAACATCTGATGATGATGATAAGCTTGCTGATAGGTGCGTCATGGTGCATGAGCTGTCTGCAGAGCCACATCAAAAGACCTGAGGAGGGGGCGGTGTTCATATGAGCTGGTATATCCTGTATACCCGACAAAGATTCACATCAGAACACATTCATTAAGTAAAACCCCCCATTTTCGCAATAATGTTATTCATTCAGTCAATTTCATACTGTAAACACTCACATATTACTCATACTGTAATCTCAAATAACATCTGTGAACTTTTTCAGCATTTTCTGCTATGATTTTTTAAAACATCTTTTAACATTTTTTTTAAAACATTTTAACCATTTTCTGCTGTGAACACTTTTAATACTATAATAATTAGGCGTACAGTATTACGCTACTACAAATAAATAAATACTTTAATTAATACTAAATGGACATGAAGTATTGATTTGCTGTATTGAAAATATGGCCCCTTACAATGCACAACCTGATCAGATGAGAAAAGTGACTTATGAGGTGGCAATTTGGCATGAATTCATTCAATGTGATTCATGTAGGTCCACCTTTAAAACCTAACTGTCAGTGCTGCATACCAGATTGTAAGAAATTGAATTATGAATTCAATTCACTATGAATTAGCCACTAAATTGTTAAACAGTTAAGAACTGCCATGGAAGTGTGGCGCAATTTACAGTAGGCTAATATTAAAAGTAATCTGAGGTCATTTTCACTAAAAGGGATAACTGAGACAAAATAGTGCCAGTTCCGTTTGGTGTGATACCCCTAGTAAAATATACTGAATTGTATTTAAAATATTATTATTTCATGATAAGTATAGGCCTACTAAAAATAAATAGAATGTAGGTACACTGTAAATTAAACTACATTTATTTCATGCTTTCATCAAGCACAAATTTAGTGGGGAAGAATTAAATATATATTCATCTCTAAGAGATTACACTGGCTAGGTTCTTAATTCAATCTACAACATATCTGAAACTTGTTAAAAGTGATTTTCATAATGGTGTTCTCTGAGCACAAAAAAATACATTAAGCAACCTACGCACGCACGCACACGCACGCACGGCACGCACGCACACACGCACACACACACACACACACACACACACACACACACACACACACACACACACACACACACACACACACAGAGACCCATACATAATATAAACTAAAAGGACAAAACCTTTGAAAGAAGATGCCCACTTCATAACCCCAATGACATGTCCATGCTCACTCAGCCCAACAACTAGTCTTGGTATAGAATGAATGAAGCAACTCATCTTATGATCCTGTAGCTGTATGAAGGCCATATTAAGGTTGGTCTGTGGGGATTGTTTTTACTGTATGTTGTGATGTCATTAAAGTAAACAAGGCTGTTGTATGAGTTCTCACCTAATACTATGGCGCAAGAGACAATATCACATTCTGTGTATTGATATGTATTTGTTCCATTGCTCCTTAAAAGTGTCTGAAGTATTGTAATAATGTGATTTTAACATAGGCCTAATATAGGGTACAGTATATTCAGTGAAGAGGGCTCGATAAGCCAGTCTCTCCTCACCATACTTTCACGGGCTGTGAAATGGAATTCACCAACAATTGTTTTTTGCGGTTTTGCTAAACATCTGAACCCGCACGTGTTGCAGATTTGGCACATTTTTTAAAAGAAACCTTTAAAGTATAGATTCTCATTGCAGCAAAATATACAAGTCTCACCATGTATTTCAAATCTGAGAATGATGAAATTATTTGAAGATGATGCTGTGTCATTTATTCATTTTTTTTTTATTTTAGGTAAGGCTGTCGTTTTGGGCAAACCAAAGAAAATGAGAGGTATGAATTGAAACATAGTTCATAGTTTCTGCTGACAGGTGCTGCAAGGGCAGAATTTTCAAACGCAACTTTTGCCTAAAGCACAAATCTAACAATGAGCAATTTGCAAAGAAAATGATTGAATTGGTTTAAAATTATTTAATTGTTTAAATATTGTAGTAATACTTCAGTAATTAATTTTTGTTGTACATTCTGTTGACCTGTTATAATTTTGAGTTATACTTGAGTAGAAAATTGTATATATAAAAGGCAATGTTTTGAGTTGCAAAAGAATATATATATATATATATATATATATATATACACACACACACACATTTCCTTTTATCTATGCTATTTTAATACTCATTTATATTAAACTCAAAATCATAAGGTAAGTTTTATAATTATGCCTTTGAAAGTAAGGTGAGTTATAATTATGACCTTTACCTTTTCAATCATTTAACCACGCTTCAAATGTATTTCTATAGTGCTTTTCACAATTTTGCATGGTTGCAAAGCAGCTTTACACTTTGAAATGTAGACAGCAGTCCTTTGGGCTGTCAAAATATTATGACTTATTAAACAACTTATAAAAATGATTCTGACCAGCCCTCAAAATTACATCAAAAGTTAAAGGGCCCTATTTTAACGATCTAAGTGCATGGTCTGAAGCGCCAGGCGCAGGTGCACATAGGGCGTGTCCGAATCCACTTTTGCTAGTTTAACGACGGGAAAGATGGTCGGTTTGCTGTTAAGCTTTGTCATGGACAATGGTGGATATTAGGAAAATCATACCACTGGATGGCATGATTGACCAATCAAAATCATTTCTTCAACAGAGATAATGTACATCCAGCTTGCAAAATAAACCAACACTGTGATCAGGGCATTGATGCAAAATACTTAAGACCTCAGATATATTATTGATAAGCAAAATGCAAGATGGTATCAGTTGTGTTAGTGAGAAACAAGGCCTGTTATTTTATTTAGCCCTGCAAATTAATTATTGGGAAATATCAGACCACCGAATGCCTATATTGACCAGATTATTCACTTTCTGCTGAATTTTGTATAGACCTACAGTACTCATAATTATTCTACTCTTTTCAAGGTGAGATATTAGATATTGACCTGGACCAGATTGTTTTTAATATTAGTAATACACTGCATGGTATTACTGTAACATGGAGGACCCCAGATAATAAAATAGACCCTGCTTGTTATGATGCTGAAGTGCAGTACAAGAGCCAGTATGTCAAAGACTGGAAGGTACTTAACACTCACAGACACTTACACATTTGAGCTGCAGTAAGGCTCACTTTTAGCACAAACCTGAGAAAACCTGACTTGTATTTGCTGGAAAAATGCTCATGAATCTGATTTAAAATTACACATGCTATTCAAAAGCAATGCAAAGTTGGAAAATCTTACAGCCTACATGTATTTGCTCACATGCAGGGAGCTAAGAGTATTCAAGTGAGACAACAACATAAGTTGTACAATTTGGACTTGTCCTCTCTCAGCATGAAGACGAATTACGATTTCAGGATAAGAATGAAGCTGTGGTGTCTAGACAAGGAGTGGAGCAATTGGTCGAAAGTGCAAAGTTGGGGAAACAATGAAGGTACCGTCTCTTTGTCCTTTAAATACCATGTGCTCAGGTTCAGGACCAGAGCCTGGTTTTATAAATAATCATTAATTGGTCATCAGCCATAGCAATATGTATGATTCAAGATACGTACGATCTCTTTACTAGCTTGTACTGAACTCTGAGCAATTCTGGAGTTTTTGTGGTTCTTCTCATGTTAATTTGTCTCTAGTATGAATCACTTTTGTTGTTGTATTCTTCAAGTTTGGTTTGGAGAAGTCAAATGAAATATAAACAGAAGAAAATTATTACATATATTCTTCTAGGTGTGTGTAAAAAGCTTCACAAATAAACAAAACATTTTGTTCACAGGTGCTCGTACGGTGGAAGCATCCGTCTACATATGGGTTTATATTTTGATAATTGTACTGCCACTAAGCGCCTTTCTTCTTGTCTGTCTGTTGACTCAACAGGGGTGAGTATTAACCAGCTCTTGAGTAATTACAATACCCTTGACACCGTTTTTATCAAACGTCTGAACGCTTTGAATTCTTTGGTCTTGAAAGAGTTAGAAGACTGATCTTTCCTGAAGTACCAGATCCCAAACACTTCAAAAATAAAATCATGGACACTGAACAGTTTCAGGTAAGGCCAACACCATCCATATAAAATGCATTCATTTGACATAATAAACCTAACAATGTTTGTAGTTCTTACAGCTGGAAGAGAATTTGGACTTTTGTAGCATTTTGCACACAACAGGCCCTATTTTAACGATCTAAGTGCCTGGTCTGAAGCGCAAGGCGCAGGTGCACATAGGGCGTGTCCGAATCCACTTTTGCTAGTTTAACGACGAGAAAGATGGCCGGCGTGCCCGGTGCATGATCTAAAAGGGTCCCTATTCTCTTAATGAGTAATGGGTGTGTTTTGGGCATAACGTGCAATAAATCAACCAGAGTCTCATCCTCCAAGAGCAAGTTGCGCACGCGCCATGGCGGCTTCGCTATTTACATGCCGGAATTTGCAAGCGCAAAGACTGAACGCTTCTCCAGAGAGCAAATAGGTAGCCTTATTCTGATACATGCAATGACTATCCATTTTGACATGTAGGCATATTTATGTAGCCTACACAATAATAATCTTTTACATTGCAATCCTTTACATTTTTATATTTGGCATGTTTGTGTGCTGTTGTGCGTCCCTGTGTGTGTAAGCAGAGTGTACGCATGTTGTGGACCCACCTATAGGCGCATATTACTAACGCACTCTTTAAATAACAAAAAACACTTGTGCCATTGACTTTAGACCAGGTTTTAATTGGTCAATGGCGCAGTCTATTTCAGTTGCCTCAAAATAGCCCCAACAATGAGCCTGAACACACTTCATTTTCAAATGCATTTCATATTAAACAACGTGGTGCAGGACATGAAAATAACTTTCGGACTGAAACTAGCAAAAAACATTTGCGTCGTACCTTGCGCCGCATTGTGCTGGGTGTACAATAGGGCCCAACATTTCAAAATGAATTTATGATGTAGAACAAAACATTAAAGTTTCTCAGAGTGTTATGTACAACAAAAACTATATAAAAACCTATATAAAAACCCAGTATTTCAAAATGTAAATAGATATTCAAAATGTAAATAATATTACCAGAACAAGTAAATATTACCAGAACACAAGTAAAGTTGTTTAGCCTATTTTGAATGTCAACTGGGCTTAAAACATGATCTTAAACGATAAAAGAACACAGTTTAAGGCATTTACATTACACATTGTTTATTAAAGGGATAGTTTCACCCAAAAATGAAAATTCTGTCATTAATTATACACCGTCAGGTCCAAACCCGTAAGATCTTCGTTCATCTTTGGAACACAAATTAAGATATTTTTGATGAAATCCGAGAGCTTTCTGACCCTGCATAGGCAGCAACAATGCCACGTTCAAGGCCCAGAAAAATAGTAAGGACATCGTTAAAATAGTCCATGTGTCATCAGTGGTTCAACTTTAATGTTGTGAAGCTATGAGAATACTTTTTGTTTGCAAAGAAAATTAAAATGACTTTATTCAACAATATCTTCTCTTCCGTGTCAGTTTTTGATGCGCGTTCACGACAGTGTGCATTCCTCTGCTTGCAAACAAGGCACAGTGCATCCGGGTTCAAAGTCAGAACTCTGGCTCCTGCCTCAAAGACTGACAGGGAAGAGAAGAAATTGTTAAATAAAGTCATTATATTTGTTTTCTTTGCACACAAAAAGTATTTTAATAGCTTCATAAAATTAAGGCTGAACCACTGATGTCACATGGACTATTTTAATGATGTCTTTACTACCTTTCTGTACCTTGAATGGGGTAGTAACGTTGCTACCTATATAAAGGGTCTGAAAGCTCTCAGATTTCATCAAAAACATATTAATTTGTGTTAAGAAGATTAATGAAGGTGAGGGTGAGTAATTACCGACAGTATTTTATTTTTGACTGAACTATCCCTTTAAGAATCAATCACACACCTTGTTTTTACCTACTTTATTTACTAACTTAATTACAAACCCAATGGAAATTACTGAGAAAACTAATGGCAAATATGCTTTTTGGATTGGCCCACTCTTAATAATAGTTTTTTTCTTGTATTATTATATATGGTCACATGAAAATCTTTAATATCATGGTAACCTTTCAAATGTACAAAAAAATCCTATTTGGTGCTTTAGATTAGTCAAATGTTTTAGAAACGTTATTTTTACAGATGTATGGGTTGTAGTCATGATTGATTAGCTCTAATTAAATCATTTTGTTTTTCATTTCCTTTCTTAGTGGTGGGGAAACCTTACACAGTGGAATGAGGAGTGCTTAACAACAGATATTGAGATTATTGACAAGAACGAAAGGGAAGAGCAACATCAAACTTTGGTAATACAGCCCATTTACACCAGCCCAGAGCAACATGACAGCACGTACCACATCTACTCCTCTGAAACACCTGGTGAAATCACAGAACTACAGTACTCTCGAAGTGTGTTGGGATATATTGCCCTTTAAGACCACAAAAAGGGGCTGAAATCATATCCATGTGCCAATTTAATGCTTTTAAGATTGATTATTTGATTGGGATAACACATGGGGTAAAATCTTTTATGCTTGGTAGTGTCTCAGGTTTGTGATAATCACAGTTTAGATGCTTAGCATGGCTCTGTTATCTCCTGCCGGTAAATCCTGTAACTACACCATCTGGTGTTCCTGTGGCTCAGTGGTAGAGCATTGCGTTAGCAGCGCAAAAGGTTGTGGGTTCAATTCCCAGGGAACACACATACTGATAAAAAATGTATAGCCTGAATGCACTGTAAGTCGCTTTGGATAAAAGCGTCTGCTAAATGCATAAAAATGTAAATGGAGACAAAAAGCATATTCCTCCATTAACGGCCATTCAAAATTAGTGATTTATTTTGATGCAACTACAGTCTTTTAAGCAACATATTTCCAGGGCTCCGGCATAAGCCAAACAAGTGCCTTTGAGATGAATGGGAATGCTAATTGATGTATTTATCTAGGTATTACCGATTTCATTGGTTACTCCTAAAGTGTGTGATCAGGATTGTGGTTAAAGCAAGCTAGTGCACAAAAACATTATTTGAGCACATCAGCTTGTAACAAACAATGCAAGTGCAGTACAATAATTGGGACAATGGAGGGCACTCTGACTATCCTGATGTGTTAAAGAAGAGTTGAACCATATCAAAGCCAACAAGGAACACACTCTTCACAGCATCACAGTCCTCTCTTAAGGGAGGATGTACGTTAATTTGAAGACTGATTTAAAAGATTAATGTGAAACTGCATAATAGATGTGGAGTTTCAGTGTGACGGCATAACAAAGCCAGGGCAGCAGCCACACATTGATGAACTGTAATGGAGATGAAGAATATGAGCAAACAATCATTAAGAGATAGAAGCAAAAATGAACGCCATACAGGTGGATGAATGCAAAAATTTACAGTTTTAGTCATACCTGTTGCAGCTTAGAAAAACGGACCAGCCATTTTTTTTAAACAAATTTGCAAGGTAATAGTATTGGCTTTATGAGCAAGGCAAGAAGTAGGACCACACTGAAATGTTTTCTACATTTAAACCTGAAAATGTAGGGTGAAAAAAGGAAAACAAAATATAAAAAAAATGCAATTTTTTTAATATATAAAGGAAGATTTAGTGCTCTGCCGTCTTCTATGTCATGCAACTCCGTCAATGGTCATATTCCAACTTCCATTAAAGCACAAGATGCTCTTTGGAACATTCTAAATCATTTCTAAGAACATGATCATCAAGTTTTACAAAAACTTCTGGAGATCATGCAAGAGTACTGCTGTCATAAAAGTCAAAGGAGGACACACCAAATACTAAGTCCTCATATCTAGTGTTGTGTTGTGGTTATTTTTTGTACAAATGCCTGATCTATAATTGTAACTGGTAAATATGAATTATTTGTTTTATTTTTTTTTATACATGGTTTCAGCTGGACCCAACTGTACAAATACCAAAATTTGGGTTTTTATTGGATCAATTTTCCATCTATTACATTTCATTTATTTTTACATTTTGTCGATTTCTTTGCTCATAAATGAAAGTGCTTGTGTTTTTTAATTTTGGATTTAATAAGAGCTTCATCTTTATGTCCACCAGTGTGTACTGCTAACTACTTTTGATACGCAAACCCATTTCTATGGGGAGGATGTGATTGAAGCCAGGATGCACAATATTTCCCCAATAACATCTGTGTGCTAACTGACGGTTCAATAGAACTGATCTTTTAGATAGAGCGGCGGGGAATTACCTTACACGCATAAAAAAAAACTGATCAACAAAAAAGTAAAAGTTTACTCAGAATAATAAATGATATGAGATAAGATAAACTGCTTTCACTATATGTAATTTCCATCTATGCCTCTTACAGAGAAACTATTTTCCAAGAAGGGGCACTGGAGGTGGTATAGGTTTGTATTTCATACATGGTAATTGCTGTCCATTCAAATAGGCTAACAATCAGATGTAGCTAGCCACCACTTGACTGTTATATGAGAGTTCACACCAGCTAAAGTCTTCATACCTCCTCCAGCTTACATAAGAGAAGCAACAAACAGCTTGCTCGATTAATAAATTAAGTATGCTAAATATGGCTTACAGTCATGTTTCTGCAGAGCTATTTAACGATAATCAACACTCCCAACAATTACATCTTTACACTTTTAATTATACATTGTGCTTTTCTGTCTGGCAAACGGGAATTAATCGTGTTCCCTGGTGAATTGTTCTCCAAAGCATTAAGCAAAAATGTGTGGTCTATCTGTGATGACTTTTACTCTGAAATACCATGAAACACACACACACACACACACACACACACATCAGCTTTGCTGGACTAAAATGTTTTATTTATTGTAATGCTTTAGTGGGGAAGACCCAGTTCATGCATTCATTATCATAAAGGCCCCGAGACATTCCGCACAAAGAGCGAGACGAGTTACGCGCCTTCTACGGCACCTCAAGAACGTGCAGGTGGAGGAATGACTCGCTGTGGCGACATGACAGAAGATGACAATGTCAAAGAACCGCCATCTCTAGCACATAAACTGTCCCTGAAGCAGACACTTAAGGGAGTTGTAAAGTGCTACACATCTCTGCGTTGTTTTCACTCTCATCAACTTGTTTTTAATATGCTACGATGAATGTGTCAGGGCCCCCAGGCGGTAAATGGTGGATGACAAATTTTACTGCAAGCAAACCCACTGGAGGCTGACCATATTGTACCTGTGCCGGGTTTCTTGATGCTCCTATTTATTGAAAAGCTCAAAGCTTGAAGAAATGCCTCTTTTGTCACCTTCTGGGTTGTATGTGAGCATGTGCTCGGCGGATGCAAAGTAAAACAGATGGTGAAGACTTTTGCAAAGACTCGATAAAAAAACACAGTGGAGGCCCTCTTTTCTATTCAATTATTTAGAGTTGAAGAAAGAAGCAATAGTATCAACATGTTTCCTCTGAAGCCCAAACGTTCTGGAGGAATGAATGACATATTTATATAGTAACCCATGCCAGATAGGAAATGGAAATGGAAACGAATATATTCTAATGTATTTTGAATCACTGTGAACCTCCAAACTCAATGTCAAATTGCACAAAATTGCTGACAAAAGCACTTTTTTTGTCCAGTCAAATATATATTTTTATAGCATTCTAGAGAACTAAGTAAAAAACAACTCCATCCTGTTGCTATTAAATTACATTAAAGCTTTAAAAAAGTGAAAACTTCCACACCTCCAACAAGCGTATCTTAACTCTTTGCACTTGCGCGCTTGATAACATAAAAAGGTGTCACTGCCAAGCGTTGGGGTAATGCTTCTAATTATGTTGAACTCAAATAAATAAATTATTTGCTTTTCACCAGGCGAGCGTGACAGGTTTGCCAACAGCCTGACAAATGGAAGAATCGTTTGCAAATGCAACGCGCATACATAACGTACAGCGGTGGAGAGCCTCAGACAAGGAAAGAGCTTGACAGCCGTTTTTTCCCCCTCCTGTGTTAACAGTCTCAGTGCTCCTCTCAAAATAAAGCTCTGTTTGAGGAGTATAAGGTCTGTGTTGCAGTAAGCCTGATTGTGCAAAGCCTGATCTGGTATTCATTAGTGCTTATTACTTGTGACCTCACCTGCAAGTCGAGCCTGTCACGATTAAGCCTGTTCCTTTGGCACTTGCAAAGACTCTCCTCTGTGGCTATGGAAGACGACACCAGACAGACAAATTACACAAACCGAAGGTTTCGGAGTATGATGCGAGTTGTCATTGGGCTGGTGCATCAGTTAAGTCTACAGTACGAAAAACAGAGACAAAGAGATAGCTAGTTTGGCAGGGGCTTTCCAAAAGAAACCACTGTATCTGTGGGAGGAAAGATTTGATTATTAGTTTTTGCCACTAGCACAGATGAGAGGAGGAAGTCTCAGTGGAGAATAAGGAGGATGCATGGTAGTGGGCGTGGAGCCGGCAGTGAGCTGATGTTGTATTCAGTGCTCTCCAAAGGTCAACCTAAAACTGTACTGTTGTTCCTTAAGGATGAATGGCGTACATTCATTATTAAGGCACTCTGTTTAAAAACCCAGCAAGCTGCCTACGTAGGCCGCATTGTAAGGCTTCATAGGCCAGCTCCCAACACTGAGGCTGTTCCAAAAGGTTGGCTCCATGATTATGCCACTTTCAGATACCTTATTTTGGTAGCTTAAGCAAAGAAGGCAATTCCAGAATTCATTGTGAGCTCTGTGCTGGATGAAGAAAGAGGAATTATTGTACTTTATTCAGTGCCAAAAGTATTGATAAAAACATTTAAATCCAATTAAATGCCAAGTTCTGTCATGAAATTCTAGATGGCGCAGGCTGAGGGGTCGTTTGGAATGCAAATTGCTGATATTCATCAATTAGTTAGTTAAACTACTTGGCACAAGCTGATTGGTTCACGTTGCATATGCAGCCAATGAGCTTACTGCTTTACATTTAAATGGCTTTACATTTAAATTCCGTTCCTCTGAAATTCTCCACCTTCCCCAACTCCACCTGTATAGATCTGCTACCTGTTATTTTACATGCTATTTGTGCAGTAGCAGTATGTCTTACTCACAGAACTTTATCGGCGTATGCATTGGCAGTAGCAAATTCCTGTACTTGCTTTGCAGCAGCAGCAGCAATTATCTACAACAACAGCAATAACCAACCAGCCAAACAACCAACCAGCAGCAATTTAGCAATGTAGCATATCTATTCTGCAAAGAACAAATACATTAGTATTGTCATATCTGTATTGAAATACAGATAACTTACACAACATTTGTGTTCTATGGGGTTTTGCTCAAGAGAGTATCATGTCGTTAGCTAAGTAACATGCTAATGGCAAACTCTATGGAAATAATTGTGTGTCTCTCTTGTGCTTCATGAGAGAAATGCTAAATTTTAAAGCAGAAAATGCAACCCCAAAATGCATTGTGAGCTCTGCGGGGGGAAAACTATCCATGATGGTGTACAAAGCAGGAAGAATGACAGATTTCACCAAAGTATTGATAAAAAAAATCAATTAAGATTTCCAATATTATGGTCATTAAAGTATATTGTCACTAGCTTAGCAACATGCTAATAACAAACTCCATTCTGTGGGAAAATAAGATGGTAGAATTACTGAAACAATTCATTCACAACCAAAAGAAATGTACCCGATATGTGGGTTGTATTGTATGTAGTAAAATGATCATAATGGTACTATGCTGTTGGCTTAGCAACATTTTAACCAGTGTTGTAGTACTCAAGACTGGACTCAAACTAAAGTCTTGAGTCCAAGACCATATTTTCTATGACTAGTTCAAGACAAGTTCATTCGAGTTCAAGTCCAGGCCGAATGTGAATGCTTCTGAAAATATGGTCTTGGGCTCAATTTGGAACAGAGTTGAGTCTACAGCAAAGTTGAGACTACTACAACACTGATGCAAACACTAAGCTATCTTAAAATTGCCTTTGCTTGTTTGCTGGTCCTAGATGGTCTTCCAGTGTGGTTCATTTAAAGGGGTTTTGAGCACTTTTCAGCTGGTTAGGTTGGAAGACACTATAGTTGGCCTCACAGCTGAACCCAGCTCGGCAAGACTGGAAGTCCAGCTTGACCTTCCGAGACCACCTTAATCCAGCAAACCATTTTAAGCTGGTTTAAAGAAGGTGTTTCAACAGGGAGTACTATTTTTGCAACAAATAGCATTGATACCTTTGTGCATGCGTTCCAAATCCATCACTTACAAGGTTTCGTTTTTAGTTGGGAAAGCAGATGCCTATGAAGGCAGTAGACAGCAAGACAGCTTGCTAGTTTTTTAAGCTAATTTTACATCCAAATCCAGAGCAAATGTTATCTTAGCACTGCATTTAAGAATCTTCCAGAAATAGATTCATAAATAGTGTTCCAAAGTACAACAAGCTGAGTAATTAGGTGCAACATGACTAATTGTGTGTACTCTAGTAAGATTCTTATCGCTTCAGTAGGGGAGGCCATTTGTGCAAACTGATTTGCCAATATAAAATGCTGCCAACGTCAACACATGTGCGCTCACTATAGGGGAGAAACCCCCCCCATAAAACACACACACACACACACACACACACACACACACACACACACACACACACACACACACACACACACACACACACACACACACACACACACACACCGGCCTTCTACCAAGAATATCTGTCTGCTCCAGAAGTGTCATATTATGCCAGTACATCTGTGTGAGATGCATTTTTTTTCATTATTATTAAGTATTCACATTTACAAACTAGCCCTGTTCACAGATGAAGTCTTACCTTATAAATTATAGATGCTGAAACAATCTCTAAAACATGTTCATTAAAGACAACGCTTTCTTTTTTTTTTTTTTTTAAAAAGGGCACCGGCTCATAAATATTTCTTAAAAGCAAATTTCGTCACACACACACACACAGCGAAAAGAAAAGACTCCTTCCTCGACATCTCAAACATGTGAGAGGCATCGCATCAGCCTTCACTCGCAGACACGCAGAGGACACACACACCCTCGCACGCGGGGAGACAGAAGTGCGACTGCGTCGTCTGCGGCGGTGACGCCTCTCTCTTGGAAAAGCTGAGCTCACGTACGCTCGCCTGCTCTGAAAGTGATGTTTGTGTGGATGACACGTATGATCCTTTAATCTCAGGCTCAGCTTGTTGAGCATCAAATTGAAATATCCTGAACAGATGTAAAAACACATGTGAGCCTCAACGCGCAAGCTGTGCCGAGCTTTGTTTCATCTGCTGATGATGGGAGCCTTAAGGAGATCTTTTTAAAATTTCATCACTATTCAAAAGGATAATTAATACGTACCCCCAGGCTTTGATTATGCTCTTCTTACTGTGTACGGCTGGTGTGGAGATAATGAGACACTCATCAGTTGCTGCCAGAGCTCCCCAACAAACGCACACAGTTTGCATAAGATACTTGAGATTCAGCAAAGGTAGCGGCGAGAGGTGCACCCAGCCCGATGCTAATTTTGATCGCGGTGAAACCGAAACCATCAGCTGAGTTGATACACGTGTTGCGGGTGTTGTGTTTACAAGGGTGCCTGTGTTGAGCGGTGACACTGCATCATCCTTGGGTCCTGTGTGGTTGAGCAGGGGAGGCCACTGCTAGGAATTTGGGAAATCTGGGCAGAGAAGAGTTGACTGGCGTTTGGAGAGATTATAATGAAAGTTGTCAATTGGAATGCAGTTTGGTGGCTATTTGCTCTGCTCATGAAAAAAAAATCTGACCTTTGACCTGCACATTCCCCTAACACCTGAGTTACAGGCAATTACTTAGCCGCTCTGTTCTCAACACTGAGCCCTGACCCCTGGTTAGGCGCTATGAAGTGGGCTGCATAGGCAGTATAGCGTATCATATAATTTAACATAATATAAAATAAGGTGTTTTGACCAAGCTTTGGCTGCGTTTTATTTATATTAATTCATAAAGTCTTACTTTCTATTTTGGTAGATGCAATACAGTAAGGGAAATGCCAATTGAAGCTTGAAATCTGTGCAGAAGTCTATATTATCTATAAAAAATGGACACACAACAATGTATTAACAGCTCTGTTTAGAACCATATTAGCCTAAAGAACCCTTTTATGCTGAAATGGTTCTTTAAGTTAGAATGTTCTTTATTTTTGTTTTTCAAATCTGGAATTGTCAAAGCACCTCATTATTGATTTCCAGTTCAGCTCAGCTAACTTTCCAATTATAACTGGTTTCCTTATCAGTCATGTCTTTTCCTCTTTTTAGTTTAACAGTCATGTAAGTGTGACCAGCTGTGTTCATTTTTTCTGGGTGTAATTATTAAAAACAAAACACATTACAGCTGTCCCATGACTTTATATCACTTTTTCCCTCTAATATTGTGAAGGGCTTACATACTGTCCATTTTCACTGATTTTGGCCTGCATAAACATAATTGTTTTTACATAAATGGAAGAGACAAACTGTAACTTTAAATTCAATTGTGCATTTCATATGTTGTAACATTCCATAACCTCTTGAAGCTATTTCACTGGAACTCGGTTTTTCTGCTACCATTTTGTGTTTTACTTCTTTATGGATTTATTCATGTTCCGTGTCAACTGTCTTTTTTATACAATTTCACGTCAGTTAAAAAACAACAACTTTTATTTATTTAAAACCCTTAATAAACAAGATATACAAATAACGATATTACAAATCCAGGCAGATAGAGGGGTAATAAACAATATTAATAAAAAATACATAAACTAATATTAATAATATCAATATAATAAATATTAATGAAAATAAAATATAATTAAAATGTTCTTTATAAGGTCCTTTACAACACTTTCAAAGCATAGTTCTTTATGGAACTTAAAAATAGTTCAATTTAGCACCAAAAATGGTTCTGCTATTATGACAAGCTGAAGAACCCTAATTTGGTAATACTGTTTAGAACCATTTTTGTTTATAGGGTAGAAAATTTTGAAGATTTATTGTAATAATTATTATAATAATTTGTAAAAAATATTATAATTAGGGTGACCATACGTGCCATTTTTCCCAGACGCGTCCTGGCCAGGATTTCTATATTGATTTGATTTAAAGTACCTCGAGAGCGTTTCGAAAACACAAGGAACCGATGTCATACACCGATCGGTCTAAACACGCGAACAAAGCCAAATCCTAAATATTTTAGGCAATACAGAAATCCTGGCCAGGATGCGTCTGGGAAAAATGGCACGTATGGTCACCCTAATTCTAATTCTAATTATTGATGAGATAGTTATCAAAAGGTGTGTGATGTCATACAAAAATGCTGGCAAGATTCAAATGAAGTAGCAACAGATTGTTCCATCCATATTGAGACATGCATCTAAGAGAAGCAAATTATCTAACAAACAAACAAACAACAAAACATCTGATTGTGAACTTGCAGTTGATTGTAAGAAGGTGAGTTTAATCAGGACTAAATGATTGGAAGTCCAGCATACGTCATCAAAAGAGAGGTCTGTTATTTCACTGGAAGGTTGAGTTATGACACTTTGAGAAAAAAAAATAGATAGGGTGGATTTACATTTCATGGCAACTGTAACATCACATTTAAGCAAATAAAATACATCTTTGTTGACAACTGCAAATGCCAGAACTGCAGTTTTGTCAGCTGCCTAAATGCTGATTCAGACAAGTGTAGAATAAACATCAGCTGACCTGAGTTCAGTCAAGAACGCTATGCATTCATTTCTTGATTTAATACATTTGACCTCATCAGCATGTTTAAAATAATTTGTCAGATTCACATGATATATATTATATATATATCTCCAGACGAAATCTCAGCATGACTACTAATGTAAAAAAACAAAAAAAAATGAATAAATAATACTAAATCAAAAATCACTCATCTCAGCATGCTGTCCCAACATACAACAGATACCTCTGTTCTGAAAAAGACAGCCTAATTAATTCCTATGGGTTAAAACACACAAACACTCACACATGTACACCTGATCGCCAATGAACATAGTCATTACAACAGATGCCTAGCACACACACAGATGCACAACACGCACGCAAACCCTACTGTGAGCTCCGTCTCCTGCTGCTGTACGAGGGCTGGCAGTGTGCTACAGTAGTCATGCAGCACTCATCCGCTCACAGGGAAGAGGCTGGCATAGACAAAGCCCTGCCAGTAGGTAAGCTGTACACCACATCAAGGAGCTCCAGAGGTTTCCTGCTGTGACAACTATTTTGGAGCAGCACACTGATGAGCCTGAGGAGTCATTTGCAGGTCCACCTCTGGGCCTGACACAACACCAGTGACAGGGTGACAGTCGGTGAGAGCGTTTGTGTGTGTGTGTGTGTGTGTGTGTGAGTACATGACTCTGGGTGGGATTTGGGGACACCTGCTGTAACCCATAGTAAACAGCATGGAGCTGTGTGCATATTCATGCTTTAAAATCGAGATGAAACAGTGTTCGCAACCAATTTTACTTCACAATCTGATGTACGACAGGATATTTCAACAAGAAAAAAGAATATAGGACAGGCCTTGGTTTTATCAATATGGAAATGAATTGATTGTGAAAAGTGGGCGTTACTTTCTAGAATAAATTCAGGTGGTTGTATGTTTGAAATCAGCGAAAAAGTTATTATTCATGTAAGATAAATTATTTATTTCAAATAACATCATTGATGAATCATTCACAATAATTGTGATTAAGCAAACATAATTGGGGGGGGGATGAACCTAGCATAAAAACATAACATACTGACATAATGAGTATTTTGCAAGCCATGAAATCCAGGCACACGTGGTCACAGGAGATGCTTTTGAGATGCCCCTTCACTTTTGATCTGATCAACAAAGAGATTCCAATACCAGGTGTAAACAGGGCCTTAGTGAACAGGGTGCATGAAGCACATGTTACTAAACAATGCAATGCCATTTATTTTCCCCGTACGATAATGCTAATGAAGTCAGCGACAGAGGAGCGGAAGGAGCATCCCAGTGAGACTTTCGTGTTCATCTGTAATGATGCATACTCATTGACATATTTATGTCAGAAATAGATACATACATAAGCACTAGATTGTGTCATATATTTAGAGCCGGTGAAGGTTGAATTAGTTTTAGAGTCTGTACTTGTGTATTAGTGTTGATGTTCAGAACAAATACAATAGATTCGCTGAGGTTCAAGCCCACATCGGTTAGAGGCCTCATGGTACCTTAATGCATTCTTATGTAAATGTGTTGGGTTGAGCCAGAAGAAAACCGCAGCCTCATCCGTATGGCTGCTGGATTCTCCCAAGGTGCTCCTCTATTATGCCTTTTGCAAGAGGCATCTGCAGCCGCCACACAAGATGCTCTATTATGCCTCCTGTGAGAGGCATCTGCGGCAGTCACGTTTTGAAACTTCACACAGCCTTTTACACAAAAAATAATTTGATCCAAGCCATCTGCCACTCTGTGATGGATACATGTGTAGAGACACTGGTTTCTGACAACACCGCGTCGTCTCTTCTCCAGACAGATAATAGCATGTCAGAGTCACTGGCCAAAGGGCCACATGTTAGCAGTCGGCTGAAGTGACATTTGAGATGGTCTTGGGACCCGCTGGCAGTGGCAGCAGCCATCCAAGTGTCCTACAATTCAATTCGGTGCTTGACAGCCTACGAAATTATCTGTAGACAGATGATAGATCGTTAGTGGACTGAACATTTCCTATGCAGGACATTCAAGGACTTCTATATCACACAGAATCAAGGAACAAGGTTTAAATAACGCCAACGTTTTGTAATTGCACGATTGAGAAACCGTGCACTTGACTGCGTGCTAACAGCTTCGTGTGGACTGACAGTTCCAGTGCGCGCTGAGGATTCTCTGGAGGCGGGAGTTTCTTATTCTTCCCCCCTCAACCTGAGTGACAAACAGTGCGCCGTGCCTCAGAGCCGCGAGCTCGATCGGCCCTAACCTGCTCGCGCCGGTCAATGAGTGTCAATCAGGCCTCGCCCTCCGCTCGCATTCGCAACAAGTTCCATATCCTTAGAAAACAATTATGATTGGGCTGTTGTGAAAATTGATCCCCGGGTTGACGAGCTCCACGCACACATTCTTCTCTGGCTGGTGGGGTCCTGCCATGGGAAGCAATTACTGCTGGTTGCCAGCTGACAGCCTCATTCCAGAGTGAGTCAGGGCTGGCTTGATCCTCGGGCACTCTCTAGGCAAATTGTATCCTCGCACTCATCTCAAACCTCTTACCAACTGCTGGCTTCTATCAGGAAAATAGATTGTTCCTTTTGTTCCCAATGCATGTTGGGGAATGGGATGAACATGACGTTTCAACAGTAAGGAGCTGCTTTAATTTTAATGGGCCGCACTGTACGCCGGGTCAGAGTACAGGCTTCTGCCTGCAGACCTGGAGGAGGCCGGAGGATGGGACCTCCATCAACTTGACAGGTATCATATCACCCTAACAGTGAAGTGCAGAAACCACGTCCCAGGTTTTCGTATTGTTTGAGAGTCGGATTGTTCGACTAGACTGCTTTGGCAGTGATGGTTCGCTCATGGTGATATTTGTCAATTACAAACTTTCCAAAACGAAAAATAAAGTTTTAGTCTGAAAAGAAAAAACAACACTGTGCCTCACGTGAATTTGTACAATCCAATAATTGTTACATTTTATGTAGCAGCTTATATTTGTCAATTTTGGTGATGGTAAATAAATTTAAATCCAAGAAAGTGTGTATACATTCTATTAATAATATAGATATGGAACAGCCAGCGGTGGTCACCTAAAGTCAAAGCTATTTTTCTAATGCAAAATGATGTCTTGTTAAAGGATTTATAATACTCTGCAGACCATATTGAGTTATTTAATATTTAATAACTTGGGCTAACCAGGAACTGCTCGTCAGATTAAATCATCATGTTTTTTTTTTTACATACATAGGAACATTGGGGATAACAATCTCACATATTTCCAGGGATGAAATTCTTGTGGAACCAATTATGTTTCATTTAATCCTTTAATGTAAGTCACAATAGTATGTTCAAGCTTCATTACTTCACAAAGGCTTTATGTTTCTTCCTCACTCAGTAATACTTACTCCCTCAAGGAATAAAAGAGGTTGATCCTTTTGGAACTACTGCAGGTTTTAAATGCGCCAAGACTCTATAAACAAGGGAAAAATTCAGTGAGTTTCAAAGTCTCATCTGTCAATTTACTTATGAATTTAATAAACACATCAAGAGACTGCACAGTGAACACTTTAATCATTGTAATCAATGCATGTAGCTGCATTCCTCTCTCTGTGTGTATTAGCAGGCACTAGAGAATAAATAAATTACAATATATACAGCCTTCAACTAATTATCATGCAAATACAGCAGCAACAAAGCATAGAGGGGACGTTAATCTTTGCCAGCGCGTCGCTGCAATTCCCAGATGTGCTTACAGCTGTCCGTAGCACAATTAGAGACGACGTGAGATGGTGTGTGTGTGTGTGTGTGTGAGAGAGTGAGAGAGAGAGAGAGAGAGAGAGAGAGAGAGAGAGAGAGAGAGAGAGAGAGAGAGAGAGAGAGAGACGTCTGTCACTTACTCATTGTCAAATTAATTCGGGTTTAGCTCGCCCTTGTCTCAGCAAGCAATACAGCGCGTGACCTGCCTCCCCACACGCGACGCACTGGCGATGTCTGGTTCGTGAATGAAAGTCAGTCAATCGTGTTCCCCCCCAGTCTGGTCATTTCGCACTGAATTCGGATTCGTTCGCTGTAAATCGGTTTGAGTACTCCTCGAGGCACCCGTTTGACCGTCTATTTCAAACATGTTCAAACCGCAAACGCATGTTCAATGAACACGAACGTGAACATGAACGCATGTTCAAACGCAAACCGACTAAAGAGCGAAAACTAACTTTACTTTTAAATGCTAATTATATCTTGATTCCAAATGACTGTGTTTTTATGAGCTAAACCATTACTGCATCAACTTGTAGTCAAGGACACATTAAATAAATAAAAAATACGCAGGCCTACTAATCAACATTTGCACACACTTTTATCGTAGTTATTTGCGAGTATATGCGTATGGATGTAATTATACCTTTAATTATGACATAAAATCATAATTGTTGTTGAAGCGAACTGTTCGAAAGAACCGATTCGCGTAAAAAAGCGAGAAAGCTGGATTCCTAGCAGCTCGCGCTCACAGGCATTTAATCACCTGACCTGTTGCGCAATATCACGCGACCTCAGGGCACGGGGTTCCGCGATGGATGCATTTGAAGTTGATAGGGGCACGCGCTGGTGGTGTCAACATTACAGGATTTTAATTGACTTTCGGAGATGAGCTGCAGTATACAAAGGAACCACCAAATGCTATCAAGAACTCATCAGCCCAGACGTTTTGTCCATGCGTGGTAAGAGTGAATAGGGCAGGGGCATGCCATTATGCCGCATGTCAATCCAATTTGTTCTCCCATGCATAAAGATAAGTTGAATACTGCAGGTGGAGTTTGCACCACATGGTTTTGTTTGCAATATAGTGAGTGGCAAGCTGATTGCTTGTGCTAAAATTGAGAAGATGGTCAGATTCAGAATCAGATCAGGCAGGGCGGTGGAGGCTATTAATAGGAATACATTTTTTTTGCACTGATATCAAAACAGCAGGTGTCATTGGGAGGTCATAATAGCGCATATTTAGAAACTGTATTTATTTATTTAAAGGTGCGTTCATTCCCTTATTAAAAAGTTACACATAAAGATACAGAATAGTACATTTGGATAAAAAAATATATACTTATGAGTCAAATTGAGACATCTCTGTTTAATTAATACATGCTGCATATATATATATAGATTAGTTCTGTCAATCAATTAATCACATCCAAAATACAAGTTTTTGTTTATGTGTGTGTATTGTGTATATTTATTATGTATATATAAATACATACACGTGCATGTATATATTTAAGAAAAATAATGTTACGTTTATATATTAAATATATTTGTATATTATATAAATTATATGAATATAAATATATACATGTAAATATTTTCAAACATATGTGCGTTTATTTATATATACATAATAAATATACACAATACACACACATATTATGTAAACAAAAAACTTTTATTTTGGATGCGATTATTCGTTTGACAGCACAAATATATATATATATATATATATATACATTTTTTTTATTTTTTTTTTTATCGAAAAAAAATAAATAACCCTCATGCTTTAAAACTTGTGTTTCATGTAAACTTTAGTTTTTGTCCTATCCACACATGTCCAAATGGACTTTATATTGTTTGTATTGGTTCTATAGAGTGCAACTGTTGGCTTCAAGAAAAAAATACAAAATTTTAAAGAACACTTGAGCACCCACCTACTTCCACGAAGCACTGCGAATGATGTAGAGTCAGTTTCCATACTACACTCTCATACTACTAATATACTTGTATGCACAATATGCATATTTTGCAATACATGTGAAGTATATTGTTTCCATATGTAAATAACATCTTTAAATGAATAGTTTCTAGCAGTAATAGTAATGTCATTTGCTTCATGGGATTACTTTTTTCTTCAAATTGAAGTTTATAATGTTGTGATTTACCTCACATAGCTGATTGGTTTGTTTTGGTTTGGTTCGGTTCATGACTTGTAACTCTTGAAGACTTTTTTAAAATCCCTAAGGAAGAGTCTGCTGGAAAGTAGATGACACTGTATGTTTATCACTTAGTTTTCACTCTATATAGTGTTACGTTACATAGAGCTGCTTAACTTAATGCTACAGAATGTGATAGGCAATAAGCAAAATACTTTCACAGTGTAATCTGATTGATCTAAAATTACACTCCTCATAAATGTTTAACATTAAATATCTTTTGAATGGCTTTTATTGTGTCACATTACTTCTGGTTGGAAACTTGTTGCAACGCCGTGTATGTTTGAGCCATAATAGTGATGTTTTCATTAATGGCAGTCATATTATTTTTGTATGTTTTGATACATTGAAAGTTTACTTTCATGTTGTTGCATGTTGTCATCCTTTCTTGAGATTCAGAGACGGTAGTTTGAGGAACAATGAGGATATTTAATTTTCATGTGAGTAACTAACAGCTTAAACCAGAATGTATTAGTGAATTGTTGGGAACCCTGCACTGTCATGTGTAAACTGTAAAGTTTGGTCACCTTATTTTTTTCCCTTCTCCAAAGATTTTGACAAAACCTACTGTATGATGTCTTTCCATGCTGTGTATTGTCTAAAGCAGACAATAAAAGGCCTTTCAGTTCTAAATATTTCACTCTGGTAAAATGTTAGGCGTTCTATGTTATGCATACATTTAAGTTACATGTAAGCTATTAAACAAGTACAGTTGAAAGTAGCTCAGAATTAACTGATAATATCATATTAGAAACAATTTTGAGAAATGTTACTGCTCTGGCACTTAACACAATTAGAGGCCTTATTGCAGCATTGTACAATAAAATACAATAAGTCACCCAAACCTTTAACGCTCCGCGAATGCTTCCAAATCCATTGGTAACCCACTTAAGAGGAATCAAATTCTCTCAGGTAATTACAGCTTCAGAGCGCCGTGCCCTTATACGCAAACTTATATGCTCCAACGAGGACTTTGCTCTGAAATTTTAATCACATTTTCCATCCATCCCTGATGAATTCAAAGTGTATGGCCCTGTTTTTCTGCTATGAAATCCAATTCGGTGAAAAACTAAAATCTAATTGCCCTCCTTTTGTTCATCACGGCAGTTACAGCCCGAGCAAAACAAATAAGCAAACTGCGATTTATTATCAGCACTCTTATTATCATAATGACCTTATTTGCCTAAATATTGTCCCTATTAGTCCAAGAGAAAGTATGGAGTCCAGTGCGTAATGAACCGCCGGGGTCTTGAATCACACTAGGGATTTTGACATGCCTTTTATTACTTTTACACTAAATGGAGGAAATGATGTGGTCCTTGTTGGTGATTACTTAGTGTCTCCTTGATGTCAAAGTGAAAACTGTATCCTCTTTTAATATTTGATTGTTTTTTTCTGACGCAATTTTATCCAATTCATCATTTTGTCTGCTAATTTACTGAGCTTGTGACACTTTCAGTGATCTGAGTTACTGCATAAGTGGACCTTCTAAGATGATGTTGTCGTTTGATGTCAAATTTCCTTTTGGCAAATTGACTACATTGAGGGAAAAGAGTTTGTGCAAAACATCTTTCCCTCATTTCTCAGAGTTTCAAACCAGAAGAACTCTATAAACAACAGCGAGCACAACACTTGCGGTCTTTTCATGTCTGAAATGTTCATATAGGCTAGTTTCCACACACATATATATGTGTGTTTATTTCTTAATGAGGCCGCCTATTAATGTACTTATTTTGGTCCATTTTAAAAACCGTTAAATCTATGCATGTTTGCTCTTGCTGATCAATTAATCCACGTTTGGCCTGAAACAAAACTTTAGCGTGAGCTGGTTGCTTATTTCCTACTTATCTATATCAGAGATGCGTTAGGTGGTAATGTGCAGGCTCAAAAGTGTGACATTAACAGCATAGTTGTCATAGCTTTTCTTGCACGCTCCGTGAACTGGGCATGCATTCTTGTGACACATCAAGCTCGTTAAAATAGCTGGGAAACTATTGGTGGTGAACGCGAACGAATACAAAATAGCGGGAAACGGTGTCTGTCTATAACCAAGACAAAAGCCAAAAAAAAGAAAAGAACAAGAAAGCGAGGCACTGAGAGAAAGATATTGAAGTCTGATTGCTCTCCGTCTTTGTCTGGATTTGTTTCCCTGCTTGTTATTATTACGTTTAGAAAAACGACAATTACGCTGAAAAAATCAGAGGGGAATATTCATCATCTGCTCCACCAAATTGCATCAAGCTTATAAAATATTTCTTTCACTTGTTCAAAGGCTTGTTAGCGCTTAAATTCAATTACTGCCGACTGTAACAGACTGTCAGGACTTTTTAGCAAATCGTTAGTCAAGGTTTACTCCTGGGCAGAGAACCGCCGCTTGACAGCCTTAATTGTTGTGAACCATTTAAAGGTCTGCTAATGAAGCAGGGCTATAGTCGGCCAGTAGTAGTTGGCCCGAGATTGACATTTCCAAAACTTTGGCAAGATCAAAGTGATACGGCGGAGACCATTTGCTAAATTATCAGCTCGAAATTAAGCCCGTCTGCGACCTTGCTTTTTCCATCCGAGCTTTTCTAAGATGGAGGGGAGGAAAAGGTTACCCTCAATCTCAGTGCCTTTCATCTAGAAATGAAATAACATGGAGAAATATGAATTAAATATAGTCTTGGAGGAAGAGGCGAAGAGACGTTCATCTTGACATGGTGACAGCAGCAGAATGTTGTGTGGTAGGCAGGGGTTTGATTACCGAGGACAGCCAAAGAGCAGGCAACTTGACCAATCGTAGCAGAGTCCATTGCTTCATAAATAAAGCATTGTTGTTGTCCTCTATAAACTGCAGAGCATTTTAAAATCCTCTAACCTATCTCAATGTTGTTCTTCCTTCTATGCTTGAGAAATGAAATTGTTTATTGTGTTGAAATAGGAAAGACATTCAGGGGGTTCTTGAGGGATGTAGGCCTATTTCCTGCATGATTTAAATGCAGCCTTCTAGATGCTGTGTTTTGCCATGTTTCACACTAAAGTCCACACCCAATCTGTTCAAATAATGTATTTTAAAGCTCTTAGCAGCTGCTTTGCTACATGATGTAATAAGAACATACTAAGCTCCTTTGTAGCACTGTTTTGGTTTCCCCCCGTCCATTCCTTTGTACCAGTGGCGATTTGTTCGCTCTCTCTTTTCTTTTTGGTCATTGCTGCATTCTTCAGAGCCGTCTAAAGTGGTTTCGTATTCAATTGGTCCCTTGATGTCACATTGGACAGATACTTGGATGGAAAATGGGGGTAAGAGTGTTTTATGTACTTATTAGCTTAAGTGCTAAATCACAGCTGTTCCACAGAGCACGTTTAACAGTCGTTTTTGAAACTTAGCACATGAAAATCCACCTGAAACTTCACAGCGACATTTCCAAAGTGATCCTTGGCGAGTAGCTAATGACATGCGAAGGGTAATTCCGACAAAACCTGTGTGACCTGTACGTGGCTGAATAAGTAGTCGCGATCCTCTCATTAGAGGCTTTTCCCACGCATTTGATCCATGAATTACCTCGAGATTTTCTGGGAGGTGTTTTGGTAAATCCCCGCGCCTGTGCAGATATGCTTGTTGGTGCTTTCACATCAGTGGAATGTGATACACTCTTTAGTGTGACTGACAGGACGCAGCACAATGACTCACTTATGGCATCTCCACACCAGTGACCCACACCAGAACACTTTTGCTCTGAACCCCGCCAGCTGGCGGCCTGCAAAACAGAGAAGATTAAATGTTCCGGATCACGGCTTGCTGTCGACGTACTGATGGAACCTTTTAAAGGCGAAATTGTTGCCGAGTGAATGCGTAGTGCACTTGGCTGATGTCATTTCACAGCTGTTTGCTCAATTAAGCTGTGCAATGGCACGGCCCCCGCACTTTACTCATTTGCTCTACACATCGGGACCTCCTCTACAGTTAATGCCGAGGCCTTTTTTCAGGCCTTGTGACCTCTCATGAGCACGGGTTCAAAAGATTTGACTTCACTCATCACATTGTTAGGCTGTTGAGAGGATTGCTCCCCTTGTTGCTAGTTGTCCATCAGTTCTTCTCAGACTAGCTGTGGTTTTTGTTCCTATATCTGGCTTCGCTTCAATTAACAGACAGCTATTGCAGCTGCTTAGATGCTTTGTCTTTTGAGATTTTAAGAGCAGCCTCTTGTTTAAGATTTATCATTCATCAAGCAAAAGCAAGCCTTTTGGTGCCTAAGCTTGTGGTCGCAGCCTTCGCTCCATCAACCTGTGTGTCCTCACACTTTGCTTAAGCACTCGGATGATTAATGAATTCTGTGGCGCACACCTACCAGCAGCTATTAGCATTGATTTATCTTGTATAATATTCCAGTCTTGTCAGTTACATCTGATCACTGTCAGCTTGCTGTGCTTCATTTTGTGGAATTGTAATGTGTACTTTTACGAGGATTTGGAAGAAGTGGAAATTATGTTGGTAGAGAATGAGTTTGAATAACTAATGATGATCAATGAAATGTAAGAGTGTCCCAAAAAAGAAAAGAAAATATCATTTTGAATTGAATGACTCTAAAAATGGCATGTGCTTTAACCATCAAGGAAGAGGCAATGATATAATTTAAACCATGAACTGACTGTAATTTTTTTTTAATTTAACAAACAAGAGTGTTTTCAGGTCAGTTGTGTCACTCAGAGTTATTTGACTTTATACCCCTTAAAAATTATCACGCTGATGACAAAAAAATTGGCATGGTTAGTGGCATATACTGTATACCCGTTTTATCAATGACAGTGATCATATTTTAGTCTAATGTGCTTAATTTCATAGAAGAATATTCTATATAATTTTAGGTGGAAGAGGAAATCATATTTGCAAACTATCATCTGAAGTACCACCGTCATCAGATGGAAAAAGTTGACTAAAAGGCTAGTAGACTCCGCACAAAGATTGAGCAGATCTTTTTCCCTCCCCTCCAGATCCCCTCTGGAAATACCTCCCAAAAAAGACGTACACCACATGGCCAGAGCTTAGTTTAAGTCACTCAGAGTTATTGGGTTTTGACAGTGTGTGCCATCGAGGCTTTACCCTCAACAGGTGTTTTACATTCCCCCTCTAGAGGGTGGCCTGCAGACTGTAGCCTACAGAGGCTGTACGCTCTGCCTTAAATTGTTCCCTCCTCTGCCATTTGGCCAATGGGGTTACAGCAAGACATCTCGCACACATATCTTTCATTGCTACTTCAGACAACACATGTAGAGACAACAGAGAGCCGAGCTGTAAACGTCAGACTTTGAACCATGAACCTGCCAAATCCTGCGATATGTTGCCATCCTCAGTGAGCCTGGAAAGACTTTGCATTGTAGCTTTTATTTTTCAGCCGTTCTATATCCAGCCCTTGAGTTTGGTGCTCAAGGAGTTCTGTATACCCCCCAACCCACCTCCCACCGTCATCAAGTATTCCACACTAAAGCGCAATGGAATGTCAAGACGATGATAAGAAGCAAGCTGCGAGCTGTCAATGCCGTCCTGATTAGGGAGCGAGGCTGAGGTGGGATCCGTAGCTCGAGTGAGCAAATCTCGAATGTCCTCGCAAAATATTTCCACTAGCAAATCAAATGCAGCTGTATGGCGGGATCTGTTGCACCTGAGCTCCAAACAAGAGGAGACTTTATTGTTATTTTAATTAGGTTCTTTGTGTTTAATTTCCCTAGGCTTACCCTTAGTCAGTGCCGGTGTGAATGAGGAAGCGTGCACTTTGAGTGCCGATACCCCCAAGTGATTATAGCGCAGGTACAATAGCTGGCATGTATAAATTTTCTCTTATTAAAGTCAATACATATACATATGTCTGATGCATAATTTATACCAGCAGCATGTAGCGCCTACATGGGAGAATAGCTTCACAGACTTCAGACTTTTTTATTGCCTTCAAAGTGTTTTAGAAAGAGCATCAGGCTTTAAAGGGAATTCTGCTGAGCTTTCAGCAAACACTGATTTGGGTGAACGTCCCAAATGTAGTTTCCTCCATTTATTTGACCAGGATACCAAATGTTTAGAGACAAAAGTTTCTTATTCTTGCATAGATTTTGTCAAATCTGCACTGCACTATTATTAACACATTTGTATTTTTTAATAGCATATTAGAGTACTTAAAATGGATGTACAACCATAAAAATGTATTAAGCTTTTATAAAGCATTCCACACGGGAGTCCTGCTTTACCAATTGCTGTTTCTTAAGGGAAACGCTGTTCTTTAGTTATTAGTCGGGTTTCCAGCCATTTACATGTTTGACAGATGCTTTTATCCAAACCACTTACATTGTATTGAAGATATACATTTTATCAGTTCATGCATTCCCTGGGAATTGAACCCATGATCTACTAGAGTTTTAATGCCACATAGTTTTCCCTTCTTTGGGATATCAGACAAAAAAAATGCTAAATTTAAAAACCTAAGAATTTAGATATAATTGGCAAAGAAAACCAGACTCATTTTTCTATACTTATAAACTGCAAAAATAAATTCCAAGATGTGCATAACATGCTATTTGAATAATTTGAATAATTTGTTCAGAGAAGAACATTATTATTGCATAACATCTAAAATCATTTCTATAAAAAAAAATGCCTTCACGAGTGCCAATGTCTTCCATTTCTATTTTGTGGTCTTGAACAAAAATTAATTTAAACTCTTTTATTTGAAAATTTCTTTTGCATAAATTAAATTCTCAACTTTGATAGAAACATAGCTATTTTTGTCAACTGAACAAATGCAAATGAAAGTCTTAAGCTAGATTATAACCAAAGACAAAGCAATCTTTGTTCTCGTCCATAGTTTGATGTATGTGCCTGATGAAAGGTTAATGGGGCAAAACAACTCAATTAAAAAAAGCAACAGTTTTGGTTCCCATCATCAAAATTGTGGCCACTCTGTTAAAAACATAGTACATTCCTCTGTTTAAGCACACCATCTGGCCCCTGAACAGACAAAAGTTTGCTTTCACGTTAGATGTTTATTGCTCTGAAAGATTGATGCGGCTAATATCAGCTTTCACGATGACAGATTATCATCAGCAGCTAATCAGCGCTATTAAGAGATAAATATCAGTAATTTAATCAGTACAGTAATTTCTTTAGCAATAATACAATTTACAAATGTAAGTGATTAAGTAATTAGCATACATCGCTCCAGATAACATTCCCTCAGAGTTCTGAGCGTCTGGTTTCTGTAGATCTCTCTGGTTGATTTTAGTCTCCCCTGCAATGTTTTTTGCTTTTTTGTGAATGAGAATTGTTAGTTCTGGGCCGAAACCCTGAGCACTTCATAAATCACCCTCGTCTTTTTTTGAAGGCCTTCTTTAAGTCCGCCGTTAAGTCCAGCCGTTTTCAAGTTAGCGTGGACATGTTGCACAAGTGCTGCACACTAGGGAAATGAATGCCTTACATTAAATTCAATTGAAAAATTATGTGCACTTGATAAAATAAAGCCTGGCTCTGGGCTGGCATATCTAAACAGCTATCAAGGATCCCTTTGTTGCTCTTCAAGCAGCACCCGCCTGGGGCAAGTCCTGGTTTCAACATTCTAAAGTTATACTCCTTTATTTACAAAGTAATTTGTCGGTTAGTGTTAATTTCCTAAATGCGACATAAAAGGAGTGCGGCGGAGAGAAAGTTTTGGGAGAAAATCATAAAAACAGCCGAGAATCAGGCAAATTGCTAACATGTGTGCCCTGCTGCCGAGGGCTGCCTCTGCGTGGCTGTTCCCGGCCCTCTGAGCATTGGCCAGTTACGTTTGAAGGGTGCAGTTCTTTAATGAAGGGCTAATTTTTATTGCCACTCCATTGACTTCAAAGCAGTTCAGGTTGCCAAACATAATTTCACTGGAGGTATTTTCAGGTGCACTGCAAATAGTTCATAAATAATTTCCCCATTAGGCCCGTTCTTCTCGCGAGCGCCACTTTTTGGGGTTGAATGTTTCATGTGTTTGTCTGCATGCCTCTCTCTTGGGTCCTCTTCCACGAGCCCACGGAGTCAAATGCCACTTAGTAGATCTGCGAGTTCTCCGCTAGCCTTCAGACAGGACTGCGGCATCGGACGTGTCATTTACTCGCAGGGAGAAGCCTGATTAGAGGATTAGTGAATTAAAATAAATCCGACCCAACAAGGCTAATGCCTTATTGCACATGACCATGCTGCCACTTTCAATGCGCTCTCAATACTGTTGTGGAATGAAACGCAACACCCCTGCACCCTGCTTTACCACTATGTTGAATTATTGCATTGTTCGAAAATTTCACCCAGCACATATATAATCAGCCGCGGAGTCTTTGTTACTCATGCAGCAAGTCTCAAGCAATTAAAGTTGATGAAAGAATTGTGTTATGAATATTTGTTATGAGTGTGATTAGATTATACGTCTGATGATGTGTGTGTGTACATGCATATTTGGCTCATTCAGGGAAAACCTCTTGAACACATTTATTCACAATTAGGGGCTTTCTTAGTGTATTCCAAAAAGATTTTTCCTTAAAGGAATATTAAGAGTTCATTCAAGTTAACTATGTTGATCACTACAAAAATAAGTTTGACATGTTCCTCCTTTTCTTACAAAAAAAGCTATAATAATGCACATATTTTTGGAGGATTATCATTTTTATAAAAACATTTATTTTTCTTTTGAAGCTAGATTTATATAGAGCAATACATTGCTTATTTGGCCATTTTAGATTTTTTACTTATATGTTGCCATGACACTAATATTGGAAAAGGGAATATCATTTTCTAAAGTCTAAATGAGTTTTTTGTGAGTGCTGCCAATTAAATTTAACTTGAATTGAACCTGAAAAATTCCTTTAATACAGCCTAGGTGCTTTGTTGCATCACTGGAAATATATTCCTAGTCATGCTCTTATTTGCATCTGAAATGCAGTTTTCCTTCTTTATGGCATTCGGTTTTCTCATATAATACACATTTTATCCTCCTTGTCGATTTGAGATTTTAATAGATTTTGAGGGACTTCCAGATCCAGGCAATCAAAGTCTTTATTGAACACAAACTAGCAATAAAAAGAATAACGGCATCAAAGCACATGTTTCACATTCCACCACATTCTGAAAGGATTATATGAGACTTATGAGGCCATGCCTTGACTTAGCAAGCTATTAAACATGTTTCGCCAATGTCAAATGCTTTGTGAAGAACTTCATAAAAACTCTTTTGATAGGTAATAACATGGAGGAAGTAGAGCTCTGGGTTTTTTTTTCTCCGGAGCACTCGGTCACAAACATAAAAATGCAGCTACAGACATAAGAGCATGAGAGCCTAATGCGTTTTTTCCCATTATTGTGTGTAAAGTATTATTATTGTTTTTTTAATTACATTTCTGTCCCTGCAGCAGACTGCAACCTTTGAGGGGGAAAAATGGAACACTCCTTTTATTGTTACCAGGCAGGTATTTGGCAATAAGGCGCATTGGTGTCATTGTACACGTAACATGTTTAATGTGAAAACAGACCATAAATCATGAATCATTGCAGTGATATTTGATTATGCTCCATAATTGCTGTTACCCACGCCAGAATTTTCAGCTCGTGCTGGCATTAAGTGCAATCTGCCCTGTAAACGGTTATAATGGGAAACATCGCTAACATTTGTGAGTTTATAGCTTATCATGTGTTCATATTGAGATATATTTGTGCTTTTTGTTTATATGTAATATAGAAATGATTTTGTCGGATATATTGAGGCTCTTTTATTGTTTGGTTTTGTTTACTTTGATTCAAAGCCATTTTTAATATTCTAGACTTTATAATCCTCCCAAAATGAAGAGAACGTTAACCTGTCTGGTCAGATACTGTGTAATGAAGCTGTGTCATTGTTTACAGGCTTATGTACTTTAGCCTATATTATATGTATTTGAATCTATAAATGGAGATATGTCAGCATATATACACCATCTTCAGCTGAAGTCGGCAAAGTTTGGTTCATGAGGACTTTAGAGACTCCATATAGGTCCCAAAAACATAGACGCCCCTAATAAGCCCTAATAGAAGGTATGTTCTCAATGTCAAGCCAGACAGATAATAATATGGCACATTTGTGTGGAAACACCATAGTGATGAAGTCCACAGGGTTTTGAAAGCGTACGAGGTGTGTATTTTTCAAATTGGGTGAAGTATGCTTGTTGGAAAATGCTGTTCTCTTGTGGGTTCTTTTTTTAAAGATCAAACCACCAATACAAGACTGATTGTTCTTGTGATTCATGACTGCAGTCTGCCTAATTCCTCTAGATACACAAACACTTAATTAATGAGTCATTATGAGAGGAAGGAGAGCCCAGGGTATCTGTTAAACACATTCACAGATTGGGGCTAATGAGTTCTGTCTGTGCACAGTATGCCCATTATGGGATTGGCGCTGACTGGTGTTCCACCTCTGGGTGGTGTCGGTGCTGGGATACTCGCTGGGCAGTCCTGGAGGGCCGGTTGGACTCCCAAGGGAGTGCTGAGGCCCTCAGCCCATGCCTTATCCCAGCTACAGGAAATGAGAGCCTGACCTCTACTGTGGGAGGAATAAGGGCCATCTGAAAGCTGGCAGGGAAAAAAGTGCATTTATCTTTCCCACAAAAAGCTTCAGCTAATTGTAGCACTGAAGTACATAGTTTCCATCATAATCCATCTCTAAAGGAGTGAAGAACTGGAATAATTTTAGAGTATGTAAGTGGTGAATCTTCTTGTAATAAATACCCAGGAAGAGAGCCAGAATTGTTGCCACATTGGGTCCTGTAATGCATAACTTAGCAAAGGGGCCTTTATTCCCAGACCCGGTTCATTATCCTAACCCGTGTTTCAGAATGCAATTTTGATTCAAAGCCATTTTTAATGTTCCAAGACCATCCTCATAATAGGGCCCTCCCAAATGAAGAGACGCTTATTATGCATGGTCATAATTAATCCGAAAAGATCACTCACTTAATCGTTCACATCAGACCCTAGAAAATCTTCTCTAGATTTTCTGCTGCTTTCTGATCATAAATAATCACACAAAGAGACGCTCAATTAGGTTTCCATCAAAAGTCCTGGCATTATGTTGGGGGAAAAATCCTCTAACTAGTCAGGCTACATGCGTAATTGCTCTCCAGTGACTTTGATATCAGTCTTAAGCTGGAGGTTTAACTTCTCCTAATGACGGCTTCTTTGAGGTAAAAGTTCTCCATAATTGCAATTATAATTATCTGTAAAGTAATTTTTTTGTCCCATAACCTTTCTGCTGAGTTGCTATTGGTAGCATTCAAAATACATTAAGTTATGCTTTGTAGTGTTGTTTTTTTTGCTGTGAAAAGTCTTTAAACCATTTTTTTTAAGTTTTTAAGTTTTGTAGTGGCATGTCATTAAACTTTTTTTTTCTTTCCATTTTTCAGTTAAGTGTTGTGTAATGACTTTTATTTTTTTGCCGTTTTGCATTAGTGCCGTTGTGAATTGAAAACAGGCCCAAACTGATTCATGTAATTCCTAACCGAATGTAAAAAGACATGAACTGTTTTTCATTTTCCACATATTAGACATACAAATAATAGTGCATATTTTAAAATGTTATTTGCAAATAGTTATTATTTACCAACTAGAATTAGACATAGAATTTACTTTCACCATTATAATTTGTTCAACATTTTTAACAATTACTTTTACTTTTTTTTGCATAATTGATATTATTTGATCTATTGTTCAGTTATTTTACCTAGCACTGTCAGAAAAAACGTGAAGAAAAGTGAAGAAACAGTTTTTATATTTTGCTACATGCTGCTCTTCTTTCCACTAGGAGACTTCAGGGAAGAAATTGTAATCATCTCCAGATTTTTATACAGATTCTGTACACATCTTGTGGCTGTGTATCAACGTTTGAGCAGAATTTCACTCTCAATCTTCATTCTCTGAAACATCATGTCATCCTAGCCAATCAGTGATAAGGGCTGTAACTAGATCTGGTTAGACTCCTCATGCTGGTGAGCCCATTACTGCAAGATATGCCTACCCAAACCCATGTCTTTGTTTCGTCTTCCGCCAACTAAGATTACTGCGTAAGGATTTTTCCCTCAAGTGCAAGAAATTGCATTGACCTCTTCTATCTATTGCTTCCATATGCAAGCAGTTATCTTTCTTGCAAATGGAAATGAGACCCAAAATTGCAACAAATGGGGCCATGCCACTGAATGCAGATGTTTCCCCTTTTTGCGGAGAGTACACATGCCCGATTGAATTAACGTTAACCCTTCTGTTGACGAAACAGACATCTCTTTTAAAGTCTCCTCTTCCCCCAAATTTGTTTAGAGTTGGACCCAGTAGAACAACTATATCTCACACAGGAGTAAATAACCTGTGATTGTATTGAACGCGTGTTGAGAAGTGCTCTCCCAGGGCCTTAGCAGGGGATCCTCGTGTCCAACAGTTCACCAGCTTCACCCCTTCGCTGAGTAAAAGAGTGAGATTTGAGGAAAGCCACCTGTTTGTGAGGCGGTGGAGGGATGAAAGTGGTCAGCCGGGGGAAACGAGGCCGGGGGATCCTAACAGGTGCTTCCTCTGCTCGGTGCTGGGAATGCAGTGCTATAATGTATGGAAATGGGCACAGGAACTCGCACACTTTGACTCTCTCTGCCCTAGCATATAATGAGGACAACTTATAAAACAGCCCTGAAGATAATTTGCCAAATTGGTTAAATGTTGCTCAGAGCCGTGCGTGTTAATGGCCTCCATTCGAAACTGGGATCGGTCACCTGAATGCAGCGCAAACGCTGTTGTTACATCGTACATCTTTTTACCCTGCAGTTTCGCCAATATAGAGCCCTGTAACTTTGTTATCTAATCTATTTTTAGCACAATGAGATTAGGCCACTATTTAAACTTAAGTGTAGTGAGTATTTAGCAAACAGTAGACCTTAGCCGTTATTTTATTATTTTGAATGTATTGCCTATTCGATCAGTGTTACAAATAACCTGTTTCCTTCTTGGCACATAATTCATCCTTGTGGCCCGGCTACACAGGAAGTATCTGTTCTATTTCCAGCTCAGGTCTCCCCTCCTTCACTCAGTTGAGTCCCAGGGCACAGCCTCCAAGTATCCAGGCACAAACAGCCTCTAACCCCATCATTTATAAGACTGTCAGCTCAATACACTCAAAAGTTATATATACACGCAGAAAACATGCCGAATTGGAACATACAGGTGCTAACTTATTTCACTTTAGCTTTTCCTGTCCGCAGTAATGAAGAACAGGTGAGGGCTGGTGCTTTAATCAGCTTGAGAGTAGGACGCATGGAGATTTGCTGCTTGTTGAAAGGCACGCTGTCCACATGGGGTTGATTATAGGGGGTAGAAGGGAAAATCAGTCATGAGCAATTGTTTTCCCAGTCGCCATGCTCAAAACAGAATAACTTGCACATCTAGTGAAAGGTGGCTGATTCTGACCTCATCAAAGTCCCACCAACAAGATTCTCAACGGCCAAAGCAGACGTGAGGGCTCTCTTAGTGTCAACTTACATTGCGCGACCGTGACTCTCACGCTAAGTTTAGCCCTTCATCTGTTCGGCTGGTGTGAATCATTCTGAGTGACTCATAACTTGAATAATGACATCATTATGTGGAGTCCAAAATGTTTATGATGACTGCTTTTTGTTAAGTACATTGTAAAAGAACAGAGGTGAAAATGTATCAATTCAATTCTTTTTTTTATTGTTATTATGCAAACAGACATACTATTTACAGGTGACAAATCAAATACAAAATAACCAAGGTCAACAAAACACAAAACATACATGACAGCCAACAGTGTGTGTGTGTGTGTGTGTGTGTGTGTGTGTGTGTGTGTGTGTGTGTGTGTGTGTGTGTGTGTGTGTGTGTGTGTGTGTGTGTGTGTGTGTGTGTGTGTGTGTGTGTGTGTGTGTGTGTGTGTGTGTGTGTGTGTGTGTGTGTGTGTGTGTGTGTGTGTGTGTGTGTGTGTGTGTGTGTGTGTGTGTGTGTGTGTGTGTGTGTGTGTGTGTGTGTGTGTGTGTGTGTGTGTGTGTGTGTGTGTGTGTGTGTGGTGTGGAGGGTGGAAGTATGTAAACAAAGGAACATGTAGAAAAGTACAACAGACATAACAATAGTAAAACACCATTATAGTAATGATGACAATAATATAATTAATAACAAATATTAGAGGATGGGGGATGATTAAGGTGATAAGTAATAGTAATAATAGTAGTAGCAATAATAATTAACTCAATTAATAAGAATCAGAATGAGCTTTGTTGGCCAGGTATGTTTACACATACGAGGAATTTGTCATAGTGACAGAAGCGCCACAGTGCAACAGAATGACAGCGACAGGACACAGACAAGAAAAGAACAATATTGTATAATAGTGTTATGTGTTCCACGTTTAATGTCTAATTAAACATAACATTTTTAATGAGGGGAAATGAGGGGAAAGTTGGAGGATCAGGAAGAGGACAAATAATAGTAGTAGTAGTAGTAGTAATACTAATTTGTAGTAGTAGTAGTAATAATAACGACACCAACAACAATGTTAATAATAATAATAAAGCTATAAATAGTAAGATATTGTAAGGCTGCCTCTGGGCCCTCCGTGAGCACGGCATACGTTAGACCTACGACGGGCCATCAAGGAGAGGTGCTGTGGGTCAATTGATCAATTCAATTCTGTAAGGAGAGATCAATTGTTTTGTCATGCGCTGATGAAAATGATTAATTCATTTTATTAAGTCACAAGCTGTTCCCTCTCACATAAATATTCTGACTGGGATGCACAATATATTGGTACTATATTGGTTATTGGCTGATATTGGAGTTTTTTATGTAGAGATTTTTGTCCATTTTTGCTTGGTGTATTTTTTTGCTCTTATGTCGATTGAATTCTTCATGCTCATTTCCCCTATTTTTGCATATAGATTATCTCCTAATTCTCTCATAGTTACATAAACTATTTATTACTAATATTAAATGTAATCTGTAGCAAATCCCAGAATTAATATCCATATTTAATACTTTGCATTATAATGTTGTGATGGCTAATTTAACTTCAAACCAAAATTATATATATAGTTTATTTATTTAGACAAAATGGTGCAAATTTTTGATATCAGTAATTTACCAGAGAACACTTAGAGAAAAGTAAGTCGCCTCACAGGTATCGGCCAGAATTTCAATTTTGGTGCATCCCTAGTTATAACATTACTGTGATTCGGAAATCATACAGCATTTATTCTATTTTTAACGTCTGTCATATTGAGCAGTTTTGACTTATTAAACAAAGCTGAAATGTGCAGTTTACCAACTTCAAACAAGTCTATATTTGATGGATAGTTGAATCATTTTCAATAGGGGAAGTAATACATCACGGCTATCCCGCCGAATCGGGAGGTAATTGTAATGTTTGGTAAACAGAAAGGATCCGGCTTCATTTGGCAGAGTATCCGTCTAACCACACAGTGTTAATTTTATTTGACGACTTCATATTTTCCCTGTTTTAACTTGGTTCTGGTAAACGTATGTGTGTGCTAGAGAAGTGTCAACAGACGTGCAATTACATTTGTTTACCCATTTGTGAAAGTGCTCGCCTGTTGCTAAAAAATTAACCGGGAACTTTGCATGAGTGGAATCCAGTTAAACAGAACAAGGAGGTGTAGGAATATTCTTCTCACGCTAAGGATGTGTTCTGATGCTACATGATTATATTTTAGAATTTTTTAATTGGCACAAAAATGAATCAAAAATCAAAACAAATGCCCTTAATTCTTCACTCCAGTGCAAACTTACACAGTCAAGGTTTTCCAAGGCCAGCACTGCCACTCTTTCCGATTCTCACAGGCACATACCAATAAGACCCCCAACCTTGGGTTGTTTACTTCCGAACACGCACATGAAGCAGCCGCTTCTGTCTTTGTCTTTACATGTTTTTTGCATTCGCTTAAAATGCCGCTGTTTGCACCGCATTTGTTAATGGGCGCTTACAGTTCCATAAAAGTTTCAGCTCATCACGAGGCCTGAACTTTTTGAGGTGATAAAGAGGTGAGAAAAGCGAATAATTCCAAGGTGATAAAAAGCCCACAGAGAGATATTAAATTTAATCTAGCCGGCCATGGCAGGCAGAGAACTTCGGAAGGTCATCGACAAGTAAATGGAAGGCATCGTTTCGCATAAAACTCCCCACCTGATCTGTGACAACACTACTTACCGTGTCATTCGGCTGACAAGTGGGCATCAGCTCCCATTACCGCTGCCCACGTCAAAGGTGTCAGGCAGCTTTTCAAACTTCTACTCTTCTCCGCCATATGAAAGTCGGTGACAGACAGAGTTACCGTCTCTGGACAGAGTGCTGCACTATGTGACCCGCTCCCATTAGGACTAAGAAAATAGTACGAGGAGGAGAGCTGTGGGAGAAAAGGATACAATAACAAAGTGCCATTTGGGTAGTCTCTCAGAAGTGCCAGGGGACAATTAAGCTACTATTTTCTCTGCCCCCATCGGCCCGGGATCAGGCAGTTAAGTCATTTCAGAGAAATCCTGCACCTGTAAAATTGCTGCGCTCCTCTGAATTATGGAGGGGGTGGTGTGGGAGTGTGAAAATAACCTGTCTTTAACCTCTGATCTCGGAACAGTGTAGGACCGCCGGCAATGGAAGATGCAGCCGCGGTCGAGGTGAAGATGAAATGAGCTGGAGTTCTTAAAAAAAAAAAAACACCCATCGTACAGACATCTCCACTGCTTTGGTCAGAGATGAAAGCTTGACGTGTTCAAGTGAAAGGTGGACTGTAAATAATCACGCAGCCCTTTTTTATGAACTTGATGTAGATCAGTCCGAAATAGTTTGCCAATTGATTGTGTTAGTCGGACAGTCAGGCGCTGTCCGCTGCTTTCATCTGTGTTTTCCCAGTTGAGTTGCACAGGGGGCTTTGCCTGCGCTTTACCAGTAGGTGCAGCTGTGGTTCAACTGGAGCAGAAGTGAGAGAGCGGCCCTGAATACCACACATAATATTAGCAAACACAGCCGAGTCAGTAGCTTCTCTGATTATGTTAAGGCTGTGATCAAAACTATTGGCATGCGGCTCAGATCATGCAGACCGCACTTGATTAGCCAACTGTAGATGAAGTCATTGCGTTTTAGATTCTGTGAGGGGCACAGCAACGCTGCATCTGGATGTGAGATCCGGCTTATGTTTGGGGTTTGTTTTGCGGCTGTATCCAAGGTAATTTTCAGAATGCGTCAGAGTAACACTAACAGCAATAATAATAATAATAGCTGGTGGAGTAGTAGCAAATTATTTTAGGTCTGCCTGAGTGCAGTTCCTTTAAGCAGTTTAATTTAACATTGTGCTTTTAGTTCAGGATAATAAAGTTGGAGGCAAAGAGGAAAATTACAAATGATGCATTATACATTTTATAACGTCTTAGATTATCAATTTGGGCCTTAGTCAGCATACTGGGGATGTCATATAATTCGATGTCAGTCAAAATAAGAAGTGCAGTTCTTTTAATGGGTTGTATTTTTTTCACGATTCACCATATATTGGTACTGTCTCGGTTGTTTTAATAGATTTTTTAGTTCTTGTTTGTTGATATTGGGTATTTATTTGTGCATGCTCATTTACAGAATTTTACATTTAGATCATCATCTAACACTTACTTGTAGATCATTTAAAAAAAAAACACTTACAATTTTATAAAAATAAATGTTACCTATACATGTTACCCATTCCCATTATAATTTTTTTGACATTTTATGTACTTTTTAAAATGATTGATTGTAGTTTCATTTGTAATTAATATATCTTCATATATAGTCAAAATAGAATGGAATTTTAAAATCAGCCATTTATTGGTTATCAGCCATAAAATTAACATTTAGAAACATTATATTCAGGGAAGGACAAGGTTCTGGCATTTGAGGAATTGGTTTTACTTTTTAGTGTTTAAGTTGTAATAAATTTAAAATAGAGTAGAATTTTAAAATCGGTATATAATTGTTTAGCAGCCATACAAATGAAAATATTGAAATAGGATATTCAAATGTAGGGAAGAACTAGATTCTATCCTTCATGAAATTATTGATTTGAGTTTTTAGTGTTTTATTTGTAAGTCACTAAGACAAAACAGAGTAGGATTTTAAAATAAGCCATTAATTGGTAATGGTTGGGCAGGACTACATTCTTTTTTCCTTTTTTTGAGCTTCAGACATTTATATAAGAAGAACTGCAATATTCATTGCTAATTATGTCCATGTATTTTCATTCTCATCAAATATCCCATCTACCTTGGCTAAGATCCTTTCAGGTAGCAAAGTTTGTCCCGTTTTGGATGTTAAATACTACCTATATAAGTGACAGTTCGAGTGTAACCTGATTTTATTCTCCTAATGATAGAGTAGTAGGTGGTTGGCTCCGCTCAACTTGTTGTGTGTCAGGTGAAATATTTCTGAGCACTTTGATGCTCAGTGGAGCTGAGAAAGGAAGTCTTGCTGAGGCCTGCTCCGTTCCTTGCACTTCCTGTGTTGCCCGCTGCTGCTCTGGACGGGGCTGGAGTACAGCAGACAGCCCCAGCCCCAGAGGGAGCAGAAGTGGGCCTGACTTCATACATGATTAATACCCCCATCACTTTCTAAACGGCTGCCACAACTTTGCCAGAACAAGTCCGGAGTTTGGCTTCCAGATACATTGCTCCATTTATGAGAGGAAAGTTTTCTCCTGAGCGAGAAAGAAGCGTTCTTTAATTTGATAATTATGGAGCATGTTTTTGGGGGTGAAAGGAAAGGATCGGTCTCATTAGACTTAATTTTCAAATAGCCTTTCATCTAAATAGCATGTAATTTCGTCCGTCCCCGATTGCACACACAACTGGTCAAAAGTTTGGAATAATTACGATTTTTTTTTATGTTTTTGAAAGAAGTCACTAAGGCTGCATTTATTTTATTAAAAACATAGTACAAAGTTATATTGTGTTATACGTTTTGATATATTTTAAAATGTTATTTCTTTCTTTGATGGCACAGTGTTTTTTAACAGCCATTACTCCAGTCTTCAGTGCCACATGATCTTTCTGAATTATTCTAATATGCTGATGGTGCTCAAGTAACATTTGTGCTGCTTGAAGTTTTTGTGGAAACTGTGATACATTATAATATAAAAGTGTTTGGGGTAAGTACAAAATATAAAAAAATGTATTCAGCAAAGATGCATTAAATTGATCAAAAGTGACAGAAATATTTTGTAACGTTACTATTTCAAATAAATGATGTTCTTCTGAGGTTTTTATTCATTGATGAATCATTAAAAAATTGTTTCTACAAAAATATTAAGCAACAAAAACTTTTCAACATCAATAAAAACCAGTAGTTGCGAATAATTTAATAAATTACGTTTTTTTAAATATACTCAAATAGAAAATAGTTTGTATTAATATTAAATTAACAACAATATTGTAATCTTTAGCAATATTACATATTTTTGACCAAATAAATGCAGCTTTGGTGAGCATAAGAAACTTCTTTCAAAAACATAAAAAATTGAAATTATTCCAAACTTTTGGTAGTGTAAATATCTTATATACACCTCCATATTATTTGAGTATTGATTTTTTTTCAAACATGATTGTAGTTTTCTGCAAACTTGATTGTATTTTTGACTGTGTATATGTGAGTGAGACGGTATGGACAAGGGACGGGAATCCTAAGGTTCGAACAACACCACAGACATCTGCCTGCTGTGACCCCAATGTTGTGAAAGGTGTTTGCTTTAGCCCAGAGAGAGGCCATTGTAATCCATCCTGCCGCTGAAAGGACGTGCTATTAGCGCCCCCCCCCATGCCCTGCTCTCCGTAGCCATCCAGCTAGGCCCGAGCCCCTAAGGACAGCCTCAGCTTGCCGCAAAAAGCCTCCTTAACAGGCCTATCTGCATGGAGCCACCTGCTGATGGAGTTCTGGCCTTTGTGTGGCTGTCTACACAGGCTGATTCTTTATCCCCAGGGAGGAACACATGAAGGCCGGACAAGCTGGCTCCTGTCAGGGCCTACCGTGGACTAGCAGAAGGCCGTCAGATATATACGTAAAGCTTGTTTGTCGGGCAAAAAGTGCAGAGTATCTTATAATGTTGCATCTGGATGATGCATCGCAGTGCTCTACGGAAGCTGCACTTTTTGCTGGTTATGGCCGTCTCATTATGGTTTCATTAATCTGTAATTCAGCCTCATGGTTTTTGAATGAGGGATTAAAGTAGTATGTTCAATAGTATTGATTTAACTAATGTGAAGCGTTAAACACTGAGGGGTTAACTCATGCACAGTACACTGGGAATTATTAAAGTCTAATGGCGTACTCTTAAGAAAACAGACGTATAAACCGTGCATACTATTATTATTCTGCAAATTACAGCTGAGTGTTGTGAAATTAAATACTCTCCCGGCAGGCTGTTTTTTTTTTTTTTTTAGAGAATATTGTAATTGAGATGCATTCTTTGTAAAGATTTTCAGCTGTCTGGTCGAATTATTGAAGGATGCATCTGTCTGACTTTGTAATCGCAGACGTAATATGGCTGATTGTTCTTTCACCACAAAGTTTATGCTCATGAGAGAGTTAATTGCGTTAGAATGATGGCAAAACGCATGAAAAGCCACACAATTAATATATAATATGCAACATATGGCGCTAAGCAAAGAAAGAACAATGCAGAGGGTTGTGTTTCGGTGAAAGCAGTTGAAAAATGTTTAGGTAGGCAATGTACATTAAGTGTACTTCTTAGTGTCCTGCTTTGTATGCTAAGTGGATGTGTTGCCCTGAACTGACACATACATATTTAAGGCAGAAATAAGATGCATTGCAGAAACATAATTCAAATTACATTTATGACCACAGACATTTGTATGAGCACAGAGAGATTGCTGAAAGTGAGTAAAAAATTTTTAGAATAAAATAATTTCTTGGTACAGTATGCACTGAGCTTTTAATGACTGCAGCACTGAAGCTGCATGAACTCAATTTTGTGTAAAAGCTGATGATCATGTTCTCCAGCTTGATTTCAAAATTATCCAAAAAGCATCTTTGATGTTAGAATTTTGCACACTACTTGCCAGAAGGTTAATATTGCTTAAATGGAAAGACCCCTTCCCCCCCATACGTTCCTCCACTGGATTAAAAAAGTAAAAAGTAAAACACTCTCTTCAAGGGTCTTCCCAGAAACTCTATGCAATCTGGCAACCTTTCTTGTCATTTGTTGAAAAATACAAGCAGGGAATACAATTCCAAAATATGTCTAATTGTTTTTTTTGTTTTTTTTTTTCTCCTGTCTTTGTACAATGTAATTGATGCTTTATGTCTGATGGGTAAAAGGTTGGGTTGGGGTATGTTGGTGTAATTTTGGTGTAATTATAACATCTTAAATTAAACAGATCTTGTTCAAAGAGCATCTTTGCATTTCCTACAATTCTATAATTTGATCGGTGACCTGTAGAAATAGTGTAGAATCTCAAATATTTCTTCATTTGCATAATCCTTTGTTTTAAATGTAAAATCCTTTGTTTTAAAAATGTGGTTTAAGTTCGATTTTGAATCTCATATTTTCAATGTGGACTTTTTTGGTTTTACAGGAAAATCAGATGTAATTATTTTAGTTTTTTCAACGCAGTGGCCTTTGATGCAAGGTAAAACTACAAAATTTTTTTGTTTCACCTTATTTTTTACCTTTTGTCTTTCTTTGTCATTGTGATTTATATTCCCGTCAACCTCATATACTGAGTAAACGCACAGGTTTTAGTTCATTAAACATTAATAAGAGGAGAAATGTCATCTGTCCATCAAAGAGTCGATTTCAGCACATCAGCTGACAAAGACTCACGTAACCTAAGTTGACAGATAACTGAGAGTAAACTCTGACCTTCATCTGGCTATTGCACCATCAAATAAAGAGAATTTTAGGGATTGCCCTCTGACTAATGTCAGTGGTCTTGATCCGCGGATGAATTGACACCTGTCTTACTACATTCGCTCATGTCAGAGTTGTCAGTTTCTCCTCATGTACCCTCAGTTTATGGAGCTGTGTGAAGTTGTGAAGTGTAGATCACCCAGCCCTCAGTCAAACATATGACTGATTTTAGAGAGTGTCAGCTATCTAGTTTCAGCCTCAAAACTGCATGTTAAATCTATTAAATATGTATTACAAATGTTTAATAATTAACATATCGGAACATTTGTCTCTGTTTTCAGTTGAAGCTTTCTCAAAATGTCATTTGATATTATTTCAAAGACTTGAATACTAAATTAACACTTTTTCAGTTATTTCACAAATTTTGATTTACAACCAAGACAGGTTGTGATAGATTACTTTCACTTGATGAAAATTCTTACATTTTATGTCATAAATCTTTGTTAGAATAAATTTTGAATTTTTTTTGAAATAAATAACATAGACCAAGAAAATATTTTTCGGTTTTAGGTTTAAGTTTCGGTTAGTTTTTTTAATCTATCCATAAGCTTATGTTATTTTAATTTTTACTAGTTCTCTCTATTATACTACTCCACATTACTATATTTGTTATCATAGTTTATTATTTGCATATTATTTTCACATTTAAATTCTCAAAATATTTTATTATATTAGCTTTTGAGCATTTGAAGAATGTTTAGGTATGTAATGTATATTATGTGTACTACTTAGTGTGTTACTTCTTATGCTAAGTGGATGTGTTGTCCTGAACTGACAGAAATATGTAAGGCAGAAATAAGATTAATTTCAGCTTATTTTAAAGCCACATCCATGACCATTTGTATGAGTATAGACTAGAGAGATTGCTAGTAGTTTTGCATTTTTGTAATTTTTTAATGTAATATAGTTTTATATGTAATAAAAAAATTATACAAATATATATTATAATTATGTGTGTGTGTGTGTAATTGTAAAATATATTAACTTTTAGATATTTTACCCATGCAAAAAAGTAATAAAGATTAAATGAAACCTTTTTACCTCTCTATCTTGTTTCTCTCTAACTTATTTATCTTACTGAATAATGAATAGTATGAATTGTAGTTTATATTGAGTTTACTAATTACTCATTAATTAGTGGCATACACTGCATGTGTGTAAACAAGGAATCTCTTTTCCTGTTTTGCTCTTGTTATTTTTCCAGCACACAGCGAGAGCAGCCCTGGTCTGAGGCATTGTTTTGTCGGTCCTGCTCTGTTCTCACGTTCTTATTTATTCGTCTTAATTTGAGGCATTGCTTTCAGCTCCAGCGCCTGCCGTTCTACAAGCGCTGGGAGCGATCTCGCTGACCAGCCAGGTCACTGGCAGAACGTGGGGCCAAAATGAGAATTTCTGCAAACAAACACAATCAGGCCACGATTAGATTCCGCTTTCATGATCTTGAAAGGAAATGCAAAGGAGATTAGATAACAGGCGGGCCATAAGGCTCATTTATCCCACTTGGCGCTAAGTGTCTAGAGATGGCTAAATGCTTTAATTCCCCACTTGTGAAGAGCACCTCGGGCCAACTCCAGCTATTGCAGAACTTAACTAACGGTATTAATGTGTAACAAGGAAAAAATAGCAAAGCTTATCGCATGAAAGTTTGCTTCGGTGTGTTCCGCCACACTGATGCTTTTTTCTCCAAGTTCCCAACCGTTTTAAGTGCCACTCTGCAGTTAAGTGACCGTGGCGTTTTTTGGACCCTCCAAGAAAGAGTTGTCCCAGCGCCAGCGTTTTTGATTTAGAGGCCAGCCCTGGCATGCTGTGCCCGATCGTTGTTATCGGAGTGAGGCTAATGGACGTGCTGGAATTAGAACAGGCAGAAAACGTCCTAAATGGGAGCCTTTGCAAGGCAGCTGTTTGCTAGTTCACAAGAATACCAATAAATGGCAGCTACATAGCTTTCCTTAATCAGATTCGAGCAATCAGCTTGAAAAAAATTCCCATATGGTGCGGGAAAGCAGCGAGAAGGAAAGAGGGCCAAGGGTTACTGCAAGGACACAGGCCACTTCAAGGTTACCATGTCTGGCTACAATTAGCCATTCGCAGAAGAAGCAGGAACGATGCTTCGGGGAGCTATTGCAGCTCAGTCGTTTGTGATTAGTTAGTTAGGAATTACTGACAGCGAAAAGCAAGGTGGCTCCGTTTGATCGTTTACAAACACATTTTGCTGGGACGGTTCTCGCTAATTCGCATGCAGTGAACTTGTAAGTACACACTGGCTGTGAGGTGGCTGTGAGTACTTGGATCAAGGACGATGACTTGGACCGTTATTGCATCATCTAGATCAAACACAAAACACTCAAAAAATAAATCATGTTTTCAGGCTAATATTAGACTTTTTTAAAGAAATAAATCTCGGAATCTATCTTTTGTTTTTTGTGTAATAGATTTTTTTTTCTGCTTCCTTTTCTGCCACTGCTTGTAATTCCGTATCAAACCCGTAATTCAGTTTGCAAACCAAACGAAGTTTGAAGGACTCCGTGTTCTGACAACCATACGAAGTCATCAGTATTCACCGCAAATATTTGTCTCATAAGATTCATGTCAGAGCAGGACAGGGTAAAGATGTTCAGATCTGTCTACATTTATGCGACTTTGCTTCATCTTCTCTTCATAGCAGATTGTCTTAAACCATACGAGGTCATGTCAATCTCACATCAGCCTTTTTTAACAAGAGCCTGTGAAATCAGCTTTCAGTTTATTTCATAATGTTCTTTTGGCTGTACAATTTAATAAACCCAGCAGTACTTAATTTAGAAAGAGTGGCTGTTTCCGTCTTTCATAAGGAAAGTTATTCGGTCGCCCAGATGTTGTTCGTCAAAACTTTGATTGCTACGCAAGTGTTGCAATACAGCATGTGAAATATGTTTTTTCTCTCACACTCTTTGCTGATAGAGTTTGACCACATATACATTTCTGTGATCTGACTATATCCAAAATACAAGAAAAGTCCATGTTATGTTAGAAAGGTGGCAAATATTTTCCTTCTAAACTAAAAATGTATTATAAAAGCATCTAAAATTAGCTCAAAATGGCTCTTAGCTGGTCTTTCAGTCCCAGACTGGTCTTGTTTGTTTGCATTTTCAGCACTTTTCAGCTGCTAAACAGGCTTGTTTGAACAGAAATAGTTATTGTAATGTATGCTGTGTTATAAGTTGAGTACAGAATACAAAATAAAGCTAATAAAAAATAAACCCTAAAACATTTGCTTTGAAATTTTGCCTTTGTTCTGTTGTGAAGTCATGGAAAATTGGCAAACATGCAACAAATGAACTGTAAGATGAAAAAGTGAATGCTACCGTCGTGACAGCTAGCAAATGTTAGCATATTGTGAGCGCCTTGTTCCGCTAAGAACTGTCATGCTAATTAGCTAATTAAACCTAATCCTTACAAAAGTGCAGTCACACAACAGGGGCCTCAAATGCCAGAGATCTCTTTATCTCTGTGCATACTTATTCATTTTTAAAGCCGTGTTGACTGAACGTCTGCAGACATAAAAAGGAATGAAAGACTTTCCAACAATAGAGGATAAACAAGGTTGGTTGAAATCAGCCCAGGAGAAACGCTCGCCTCTAGGGGTCACTTTCTCCTATTGACTTCGGCAGTCTTGTGTTTTAAACGCATGTATCCTGATTGTATGTGCAAGCAATGAAGTGCACGTTGTAGTCAAGCAACGTACAACTCCTGTTTAGTCAGTTTGTTTAAATTATTTATTTTTAGTGTCTAAGGATGTAGTGATGGATGGAATACATGACACTGCTTTTCTACATGACACTGATGAACATCAAATAGAGATGCATGGTATGTTGATAACACATCGTTTTTTTTTTTATTGTTATCAATTAATATTAAATATATCAGCATTTAATATTTGTAATTAATTGTTATTGATCGATATTGGATATACATTTACATTTAGTCATTTAGCAGATGCTTTTATCCAAAGCAACTTACAAATGAGGACAAAAGAAGCAATCAAAACCAACAAAAGAGCAACAATATGCAATTGTTATGACAAGTCTCGATTAGCCAAACGCAGTAGACTTAGCTAGTTTTTTTTTTATGAAAGTAAACAATTAGAATAGAAAAAAAAGATAGCTAGTTTATATGTGTGTGTTTATATATATATATGTATGTATGTATATATATGTATGTGTGTATATATACAGTCATGGCCAAAAATATCGGCACTTGGTAAATATGATCAAAGAACTCTGTGAAAGTTAATCTGCATTGTTAATCCTATTGATCTTTTATTTAAGAAATTCACAAATATCTAACGTTTCATTGGATAATAAGAAATAAAAAATGGGGGGAATATCATTATGAAATAAATGTTAAATAGAAATCCTCTATTTAATTACCCTGGAGTGCTCAAAATTGTGAATATGAATGGGAATATACTTCAGAGATATTTTACTCATAAGAATTTCTAGGAGTGCCAATAATTGTGTCCAACGTGTATTTTAGAAAAACATTTATTTCATAATGATACCCCCCCCATTTAAAATTATTATTATCCAATGAAACGTTAGATTTTTTTTATTTATTTTTTTAAAGATCAAAAGCATTAACAATGCAGATTAATTTTCATAGCCTTCTTGATCATATTTACAGAGGGTGCTGATATTTTTGGCCATGACTGTATATATATACGTATATATATATATATATATATATTAGCATTTCATTTTTTTATGTTTTTATAATGCATATTTTTTATTTTACTGAAATCTGTCTGTTGTATATTTTAGCATTTAATTTAGTTTTATCTGTATATTTATATACATTTTTGGTCATCACAATTTAAAACGGTGTATGATTCATGATAATTTTTTTAATCATGATTTTGTGTTTTATTATTTATTGACATTAATCAGTCTTTAATATTTTATTGTGCATTTCCTTTTTGTACTTTCTTTATGCAGTTTCCATTTTAGATTACCTTGGCCGTCATTTTAACGATCACTTAATCTATATAAGCATTAATTTAATATCACTGTTTGATGCAACCTTTAGCAAATCTCAGAAAGAATATACATTTTTCATACTGTACTTTATAATGCTTTGAAGATTAAATTGTTGCATTTAAAATAATGCTGTCAAATCGATTGATCGCGATTAGTCACATTCAAAATAAGTTTGTGTTTACATAATGTGTGTGTACTGTGTATATTTATACAAATGTGATATTTATAAATCATATAAGTCATCATATATACATATGAATATACATGTAAATATTTCTTAATTCTATGTGTGTGTTTATATATACATATAAATATACACAGTACACACATATATTGTATAAACAAACTTTTATTTTGTATGTGATTTAATCGTGATTAATCGATTTGACATCACTAACTTTAAACTATATATATTTTTAATGACTTTAATATATAAAAAAAAATTTGTAGAGAATTTTATATTTGACAATTTAGCGGTTAATTTCCATAGCATGAAAATCGTGATCTACTTCTCTTTGGCAAGAAGTTGCATGCATCCCTACAATTGACCTATCGGTAAGCCCCTCCCCTCGAACGCAGATTAGCCAATGGCAGTCGAGTATCAGTTGCACATGGAGCGGAACTCAGACATCTTTAGGTTTCAGCGCCATAGAGAAACATTAGAAGATCAGAAGCTCACATCAGTTTTATGGGGTTTATGCTTCAAAAATGGTAAAAACGATGTACCTGGGGTACTTGTAACACTGATTCCAGGTATCCTGAGAGGATAAGCAATATAATTTATTTTATTATATTTCCTAAATCCAAACAAAACAGAGCAAAATGTCCCTAAGTATTCAACCCCAATACAAATGAAGACAAAAACGTTCATTTTCTGGTTGACACACTCATTAAGTCACAATTTCCATCTGCTCAAGCAGAACGTTAATGTTATCTTGTGCTTTAGCAAGGTATCTCTGGCTAAAACTAGCCAACGTTAAAGTTAGTGAGTCCTTGCTAACTTACAAACCTAATTAGCAGACTGTTCTTGCATCTTGTACAGTGTAACAGTTAGATCAAAAACACATAAACGAAGGTCTACATTTTAGTGTATTCACTGAATACACTGAATAATATGGTATTCACCATATTAAACTGGTTATATGTACATTCATTTAATCATACCCTGTGATACATGAACAGTGTTGATCCTGCTTGTTGTCATCCGCGATCGTGATAACCGACTGTAATATGAGACTTCTACCGCATGCATTTTGATCTGTAAACCATCAAGTTTCGAGTTACCCACCGTATTTAATTTTAAATATTTTATAAATCCCTCCATGGAATATTTAATTCCCATTTGGTGGCCTTCTGTGTCCAAAATTGTGCAAAAACATAGTGGTACAAGGTTTTCACACTGCAGCTCTCATTGTAAGACAGTGAGCATCTCTGTTTGTTTGTCCGAGGGAGCAACAGTAACTAAGGGGGGCGGGGCTTAACGATAGGTAAATTAAACACATACATACAGATATATTGAACCCCATGCACACATATTCAGGATCCCACATGGGGGATCACATATTTTGAATCCATTGCAAGCAGATGCTTTATACATATTGTGCACACATATGTAGGGCAGATCTTACCCTTTTTGTCAAACACAACAAAGCCTGTGGAAAGCGAAGATGATACTAATTGAATAATAATATTAGTCATTTTGATGATTACTATAATGGACCTCTGGACTGTAAACCCTTGTGTTGGCAAACAATACGTTTCACTTTCGTTCAGCGTTTCGTTCCTCAAGCATCATGTGAAAAATCCAGATGTAACCGTTGCTGTCACCCCTGGATGGCTCATGACCTCAAATTTATATCCAGCTCGTACTCGCAGCTGCAGCACTTCAAAACTTTCCCTCCTCCAGCTGGAGCTCGCAAGCTTTGCATTGATGAACTCCACCATGGGACTGAAGCGCGAAGGAAAGCTCCACAGCTACCACAGACAAGAGCGTTTGAATCTATTTTAATAACGCCCATTACGAGCACGCCGTAGGATCATACCCCCCCCCCCCCCATCATTAATACATGAGAGGATTTTCTCCGGATCTTTCATGAAAGTCAAAGCAGCCGAGGTTTGCCGTAGCTCAGCGCAGACCACAAAGGGGAAATTTCCCCTTGTGGATGTCAGACGGAAAAGGGGCATTTAAATAGCAATACACATAATAGTTCTGAATCAATACAAGTCATCAATATAAGTCGGATTTGTTTTAATTTATGTGAACCGCTTACGGATGAACCTCGGGGAGTCCCGTTGGCTCCAGCACCCTAAACCCGATTGTTATTTCGGTCTGTCCTCTCATCGTACACTCCTACAAATAAAAATTAGAAATCAATGTACGCTGCAATTTTTACGGCGCTGATTTAAGTGGTGGTGGCAGGCCAAATCCAATAGTGCCACTAAAGCTGACAAGCTTGACATGTGCCTTGCCATGCTGCCCCTCAATTATGCAGGACCCAATGTTTCCTTGCCTTTTAATTGAATCACACCGTCTCAAACTTGTTATTTTTAATTTGTTACATTTGATTTCTGACACCAGTGCCAGGGTGGCATGAATTATGCAGAGGGGGACCTTAATTGTGGATCTTATTTGAACGAAACTAATTGCGAATGATTAAAAAGTGAATCGGAGGAGGTTTTAGCCTTATGTAAGTTTCTGCGTCTGGGCTCGTTTGTTGTCAGTGTTTAGCATGTTTTGGTGGAATATGTCAAAGTGCTTAATGGTCGTGTAGAGACTGGTCTGATCTTTGTGCGGAGAGCAAGTTGTGTTATGATTTTAGATGGGGCCCACTGCCGTAAAAAAGCCCAATAACAGACATCTGACTCTCTTTTTCAACTAGGGAAGACCTCATATGAAAAGAATTGAGCGTAATTCACTTTTATTTTATTTTTTGGCTTGTGCGCCATGATAGTTAACTTTTATTGATCTTTTCTCGTGCGTTTTGAACAGGCCTTCTTTTGGATTGTTTGACCGGTTTCAATATTGGGCTGAGGTTGATAGTGAGCAGACGTTACTCTGCATTTTAAGAGCTTTTGAATCCCAGACAGTCATAGTTACCTTTAATGGAATACATAAAATGCACCCCATTAAAATGCACATCTTACGTGTTAGTATGTTTATGTGCCACAGAAATTGTGCTAAAGTTGCATCATTGGGCAAATGCATGTGTATGATCAAAATAAAATAAAATGCATGTATAATAGGATGCATGTGTGGTTTTGTGTCTTGTAGATGTATTATGAAAGTGGTGTTTATATGATCACTTCTCTTTGCTGTCGGTTCAAGAAGGAATGGCTAAATTTAGCCTTTGGACACAACGGAGGTACCTGGTTATAAATTACAAGTCTTTTAAACGTGCATCAGGTACAGTATCTGGAAATAATTTCTCCTTCTGCACTTGCTTTAGTTTCATGAATGCTCAATCAATTCAACAGGACAGCTTAACTTTCCTTCTTTTTTTCCTCCCATAACCACAACCGTTTAAAGTCCCACAGGCACTTAGCGATTGAATTCAAACTCTATTCTGACAAAGCCTTGAGATTTCACCTTTGGGGGCAGTTGAGAAAGAAAATCCCTAAAGTAAGTGAAATTCCTCTTTTGGATGATCTAAACGGTTGAAGGGGCCACAGCACTGGCAGTTCATGTCCATATGGGTTATACTTCATTTGCTGGACTATTCTCTGTGCCAAGCTGCCTGCCCTTTAAATCCATCCATATACATATAAAGACCACCTATATTTAAAGGGCAGGCATAGAGTATAGTATACCATCTGTATATTGTTATTTTATATACACCACTATAATACATATCTATATAATATTCAGAGTAAAGGAACCTGAAATGTATTCTATGATTCTCACATTATATTTTATAATAATAATAATTATTATTGTATATTTGAAGATGTCTTTTATAAGAATATATTATATTACATTATATTATATTATAACTATTATGACCTTTTTAGGGTAATATACATTTGTAAAATAAAGTTGTTTATTATTAGTGATTAGTTTATTTTTATAAACTTTTTTATTAGTTTGTTTATTTGTACATATTTTAAAAAGTTTTGTGTAAGAAATAATATATTATATTGTGTATATATTATATTATATTATATTTGGTAAAACATTCTGCTTTTTGGCTTTGCTCTAAAATTAGTGCAATGCATTTGTACATTTAATGTATTTACTTTTTAGTTTGTGTGTTTATACATATTTTAAAGTGTTTTTTTTCTACAAGAAATACGTTATATTTTATATAATGTTAGTAAAACATTATTGCTTTGTGTTTTTGCTCTAAAATTAGTGTAATACGCATTTTTTGTAAAAAGAAACTGTAAAAAAATAGAAATGTAAAAATGTTGATTGATTGAAACATATTTTAAAATATTTTTGTGTAATAAATATTTATTTTAATATATTTCATTGCTCTAAAATTACAGTTGCCCTACAATTAATGTAATATGCATTTGTAAAATAAATGTGTTTATTTGTTAGTTTGTTTATACATATTTTAAAATGTTTTGTGTAAGATTATAGAAGATTGGTGTTCCTGTGGCTCAGTGGTAGAGCATTGTGTTAGCAGCGCAAAAGGTTGTGGGTTCAATTCCCAGGGAACACATACTGATTAAAAAAACGTGTATGCCTGAATGCACTGTAAGTCACTTTGGATAAAAGCGTCTGATAAATGCATAAATGTAAATGTATAGTATATTATATTATTTAATAAAACATTACTACTTTGTGGCTTTGCTCTAAAATTTGTGTAATATGCAATAAATGCATTTACTTATTAGCTTGCTTGTTTTTACATATTTTAATATTTCTTTTTTTTTTTACAAGAAATACATTTTTAGTGAAACATTATTACTTTGTGGCTTCGCTCTAAAATTAGTACAATACACATTTGTTGATTGATTGATTAAATTATACATTTTAAAATATTTTGTTTACGAACTATTTTGTATATTTTATTGCTTTAAAATTATATTTGCTCTTAAATTTGTGTAATACACTTTTGCAATGTAAGCAAAGGTGAATTCACTCGCTAAAATGACACTCGCTGCGTAACACATTCGTGTTATTGAGCCTTTCGAGAACATTCTTCCTTTGTAGCGTGATCATCTGTGTATATAGGAGGAGACCAGGCAGAGAAGAGAGATCTCACAGTGTTTCTAAAATCCACCTGTCAGGTAATGTTGTTTGGCCTTAGACTAGAAAGCTTTCCTAATTCGGTATGCATGATAAGTACAGCGTGACAAGCCCTGCCAATTTAAGAAGTCCATCTTAGCATAAAAGTCCCTTCCAATAAGTTCTCCTTGCCTGGCACCATCCATATGATGAAGTAGCTCACTAAATTTCAAGAGCATCTCTGGAATGGTAGCAGATTCTTGTCCACTGAAATGACTATTAGAGTCACTTTCTACACAAGTTTGGTTTGATGTCTCCTGTCAGCTGCAGGGAGAGGGATATGTCCTGAGACAGAGACTAATCTGGCTCAGGCTCTGATTGCATTGCCCCCTCATGATCCACTCACTGACCACTCCAAACGTGGGGACAGGAGATGGACGTTTCGGGGATGGGTGGACGGAGTTGGGAGGGGGGACTGAATAGTCCTCATGTTTCTTTATGTTGTCTAAAATGGAGCTGTCATTGAGCAGGCGTCTTTAGCTCTTTTCACTTTTTCTCATCAATAAAATTGCCTGTCAGTTGTTTAATATATTTAGTCACGATTAATCTCATTTTTTGTCGTTAATTCATTCAGTCCAAATACAAAAATAATGTGTGTACAGAAAGTGCTGGTTTGGCAGTTTGCATGAATGTCACTCCTAGAGTATATACGTCATTCTCCCTGAACAGAGATACATTACTGCAGCAGCTCTCTTTATTTGTCTCAACTGAACTCAAATAGTTCATATTATTTAGTGCTGGGAAATGATTAATTGCGATTATTTTGTGTTCATAATATATGTGTGTACTGTGTATATTAATTATATATAGTTAAGATATTTTTTTTATATATATTAAATATATTTTTTTTATATAGAAATTATTTGAATATAAATATATACATGTAAATACATTCTAAATATTTTCAAAATGTATAGTGTGTCTTTATATATACATAATAAATCTACACATTATACACATGCATATTATATAAACAAAAACTTTTATTTTGGATGTGATTAATCGTTGCCCATTATTATTATAAAACTGCATCTAACTCCGTGCAAAACACTAAAACTTTGGAAATTTCAAACTTTCGTCTCACTTTATGGACTTAAGATTACATGTGAAAAGATGTTATTAGTGCTGACTGAAGTTATTCGTATTAACATTTCAACAAATAATAAGGTTTTGATCTATAATTATTATAAAAGTTTCTTAATTTTTACTTTAATAATTTATTTGGTGATAATTAAAGTTGACCATGCAAAGTGCTTTATTTTTATTTTTTTATAATTATGTATTTTAATTAATTAATGAATTGATTTTATTTTATAATTTTTTCTATATTCATTTATTACAATGGAACAACATTTTTGCACAAAGATTTAGGAATCCTGTTACATACATGTAGATAAGGACATTTTGCATGTTAATTCGTTTATTTATTTAATTATTTATTCATTGATTTATTCATTGTGAAACTGTTTTAACACAACATTATTTAACACATTTCATTAATAGCTTCAGTAAAATAGTTTGACTTGGCATATGAACTATCCTGGTGTGAATGAGACCTTCCTCTACAATGCCGTTACTTCCTTCCATCATGTAAAACCTTTGGCTCCAGTAAAATGTGTGACAGGAAATGTTCAATTTCTGAAATACCACTTCATTGTGGCAACTGAAAATAAATCTGTATGATTTTCCTCTGACAGTATAGTCACCGCACGTCAGTCCACAGTCAGGCAGCTGCATTTGTAAACGCCTCACTGATATCTAATGTGGTTTTGTGGCAAGATGATCGGTAAACACCTATCTGAAACGCTTGTGATTTGACTGATGTGGTTCTGAAGGAGAGGTGAAATGTAAACAGTTGCTGTTTGGAGTGTCTTGGCCTGGTTTATTCCTGTTCTTAGTTATCAGAGCGGTTCAGTAATTGCTGTCAGTTAGAGGCATAAAGGCAGTGGTTTGCAGGAGTATCTGTGCGTATCCTCTCGGATGTGGCTTTCCCCCTTGCCTCCTGAGACTCCCCTCATCCTCGCCATCGTTGTTTACCTCGTATTGTCAACCGCGAACACATTGAGGAAAAAAATTAAAGGAGGCCTACCAGACGCTGCACAACAGGCACTATAATTGAGCAGATTACCCTCTGTACGCCAGCAGTGATTTGGGTTGAACAAGGAGCCAAGAACACAGCTTGTTTTTTGTTTTTGTTTCAGGAAAGATAGACATTCTTATTTTTTTTTACTGTGCCACCTCCTTTCGTGGAACAGAACAGCTGAAAATGATTGTCATTTAATTCAGAGCTGTGTGGCACAAGAGCACAATTTATGCATTTATTATTATGTCTGTTCAAAATAACTTGTTTATATTGATTTAATTTAGCATTATTCGCCAACAGTGTTGATCTTTCCTGGGCAAATTCACTAAACATTTGTAAACAATTTTTTTTTGCTACAAATAATATAATAATCAGGCATTAATTGTGGTGAAAAAAGTCCTTGTCATTCTTTTCAGTTCATACATGTCTTATTTATGAGCCATAAAAAGAAGAATTAAAAATTAAATAGAATAACAATATAGAAATTACAATTGTATTTATATAACAAACAGTATTGTATGTACAGGTATATTATGTGCAATTGAAGTGTAGACTAAGTATAGGGCTTTTCACACTTGAAATTGTTAACCCTGGGTCATCTAAACCCTGGATAAGCAGAATCCTGGGTTATCTGTAATCACGTTTCACACTTCTCATACTATACCTGGGGTTAACTCTTAACCCTGGGTATTCATTAACAGATGGTTCACACTGTACATTCCTAAACCCCATGTTAACGTTCTTATTTGCATATTTGCGGTGTCATTGTCACTGATTGGACGAACAGCAGGCAACCTGTTTACACGGCTTTTCACGTGTCTTGCCAGTTATTAAAAACAACGTCACTGCTTATGTCTTTAGATCAGCAGGAACAGCTGATCATAGCTTTAGAGGCAGGGATAGACATTTTTAAATACATTTAGTAGCAGAGCTACTGCAATCAATTTAGGGCTGGAAATCCATCTATCCTTTGCTTATCCATTTACTTCTGCTTCTTCATGAAGAGCGCAGGTCATGGTTGCTTAGCAACGGCAGACGCAAGCTACAGAGCGCTTTGGAAAGAAGGAGAAAGGGGCGCATATTGCGTTTTAAACGCGTTTTTGGTGCGACATGTGAACGGCCTCATGAGATGCTCAAAGGCAAGAACACAAAGACAAAAGTACAAAAGAAAGAAAACAAGGAGCAAAGTATGTGAATATTTCTCTTTTGTCTTTTGAATTTCTTCTTCTCAATGGCTGCAGTTTAGTCTTCTCAACGGCTGCCTGTTACTGACGTGACATGAGCCTTGACTCAGTTTCTGCTTGGCTGTTGCCAAGCGTCCAGCAGCAACAGAGCAAACACCAAGCACCCACGCTCACAACACTGAACAAACATGCGGTGCTCACCCTGCTCCGGCCAGGGGTTTATACATTTATAAAATGGGTGCTTACACCGCTTTCCAATTAAAGGTGTGAAACGTGTCTTTACAAGGGGTTAAAAGCGTTTTTTTTTCAAATCTGCAATAGAACTCATTCAGATTGTCTGCCTGTTGTTGATTCTCCACAGTGCTGGGGGATGGTGTCTTGCAACTGGTGATGTCTTTCATACCTTTCCACACTGAAGCAGAATCACTGGAAGAGAATTGGATCCTTAGCTTATCGGAATAATTCCTCTTTGCTTCTCTAATCTCCTTTTCCAGTGTGCATTTGGCCTGTTTATACCTGACTTTATCCCCCTTCCTTTAAGCATCTTCTTTGGCCTGACGGAGCTGTCTGAGTTTTGCAATGAACCATGGTTTGTCATTGTTGTAGGTTAAACAATCCTGGTAGGAATGCACATATCTTCACAGAAACTGATATAGGATGTTACAGTCTGTGTGAGCTCGTCCAGATTGTTTGAAGCAGCTTCAAAAACACTCCAATTAGGAAAGGTTGAGACAGGCTTGTAAAACCCGCTCTGTCTCGTTAGTCCATCTTTTTACAGTTTTTACCACATGTTTAGCAGATTTTAGTTTCTGCCTGTAGGTTGGTATAAGATGAACCAGGCAGTGATCTGAGAGCCCCAAAGCTGCCCGTGGGGGCAGAGTGATATTCATTCTTTATTGTTGAGTAACAGTGATCCAATATATTACTGTCTCTGGTGGGACATGTAACATGCTGTCTGTATTTTGGCAGTTCATGGGAGAGATTTGCTTTATTAAAGTCCCCAAGAATGATTAAAACAGAGTCTGGGTGTTGCTGTTCTGTGTCTATGATCAGATCAGCGAGTTTCTGTAAAGCTGAGCTCACGTGCGCTTGCGGAGGAATATTGACACTCGTGAGAATGAACGAACAGAACTCCCGCGGCGAGTAGAACGGCTTGCAGTTAATGAAGAGTGTTTCTAGATAGTTACCACTCTGTACACCACCTCTCATTGATATAGAAGGTTGATTTCCATGTTGATTCTGCGTCGCGATCAGATCTGATCAGCCGGAAGATGAAGGTCAGTTGCCATGTTTCCGTGAAACACAGAGCAGCAGAGATTGAAAAATGCTTATTTAACCAAGAAAGCAGAAGGAGTTTGTCCGTTTTGTTGGGTAGAGAGCGGAGATTCGTTAGATGGATGCTAGGTAATGGGGTTCTTAATCCCCACCGACAAAGCTTTATGAGGGCACCAGCTCGCTTCCCCTGTCTCCGTGTCCTGAATCGTCTAAACAGCACAGCTGCTCCGCCGACTAAAATGTCCAGCAAAACATCAGAATCGGCCAAATCCGGTGAAATATCGGATGGTGTGTACTTCCGAATGTCCAGCAATTCGTCTCTGGTGAAACTGATTGCAGGGATGAAAACAAAACAACAACTGACACTAAGGCTGCCATCAGCGGCGCCATCTTGCGTATAGTGGCTATATGCTCTTGTGTTAGTGGCATCTTTTACGAGGTGGCTAATTCGTACGAATTCGTACGACTTAACGATTTTGTACGATTTGTCTCAACCCCAGTGATGGGTAGGTTTAGGTGCGTGGTTAGTTGTAGGTCATTCGTTCAGCCTACCTCGTAAAATATATACGAATTGCCGTGAGATCGGGCTGATGTATCACATGCTTTTTTAATGATTGCGTATATCATATATAAGTTATAACAGCGATATAATATACCATATTGTGGTAGTCTGTTGCATAACCTGGTCTTTGAAATGGGTAGTGATTTTTTTTTAGAGGGCATGTCTGTGCCTATATTTGCATAAGAACTAAATATTATGTACAAAAGAAAACACTAACAGCAGGCCCCTTCTGTGTTTTGTGTGTGCTCAACATGTGTATATGCATGTGCATGGGATTGTGTAGGATGTCAGGGTGGGATTGTAAGGTTAAGAGTCCCGAATGAGTAAGGGCACTTCTCAAACACATGGCTTACCTGCTGGCTGAGATCAGTTTAACTTGTCCTTTATTGGCAAATGTAAAATTCATTCAGAACTGGCGCTGACTAGAGCCAAATCCAGCCTCTTGGCTCAAAGCTCCAGGAAATTGCTTGCATTAGGGATATATTGGTGTGAAAATATCCCCTGACACTACTTTGAACCGGTTAACATCTTCACGTTCTGACACATTTTCTTGATTCTTGGGTTGTTGTTGTTGTTGATTTGCGTTAGCAAGGCAATGGAAGCACAAACTTACGAATGAAATATGGAAGTTGTTTTAATATTATTGCAATAAGAGTGGGATATAAATCCTTCTGCGCAACAGCCAAAATGCAGTATACAGCGTCTCTGTTAAGGTGCACTAGAGGTCTGGGCTGCCGTCACTGGCAAAAATATGATGTGTGATATCCATGAGTGATGATAGACCTGTTTTTGTAATTCTTCTGAATGTTGAATCCATTTGAGCTGGACTCGTTTTTATTATTTTGCCTGCATTACCTCCATGTTAAGCATATGCGACTCTCTCTGTGAAATTCATTCTAAAGTCTCAAAATCTAATTATGAGATAACAAGCATCAAAGTTTGATTTCTACCATTAATTTCACTAGAATTAATTCACTAGAATGTAAATATGATTTACATTTTCACAGAATGTTCTTTACCATATGACGGATGATTTTTTATAGAAAACAGCAAATCACAAAAAAATGACTTTAGCTGGGTTTTCACAGAGAGGGTCACATATATCTTCACATGGCCTTAATTTCACTCAATTTCCTCATGTAAATAATACTAGCCATTGATTGAAAAGTCTTCATTGGAACAGTTTATTCCCTCTTCCTGTTAAAGCTATTTCCTTCTTTCACATTTAATAGAGTAAATAACCCCAACGCCATGATGAATCTTTAACGATTAGAGGTGAAATTATCTAAATGAGTTTAATGATATTTGGCTTTTTACGCGTAAGCCTGGCCTTCTTGCAAATCTCCGGGAGTGAATGAATAAGCATGTGTTTTGCATGTGTTTGTACAGCAAAACAAAACACATTTTCTTCTGGTCTGGCAAGTGTGAAACGATTTAAAAAAAGATTTGATGTTTACTCACTTTTATATGAAAACGAAACCCCAAACACATTCAAAGAGCAACCAAAGTTGCATTAAAGCATTTTATAGAGTAGATATAAAAACTAAACATTATTAGATTTAAATTAAGTGTCTGAAATTAGTTTTTTTATGCAAGTTCGTTGTGGGAGAAGATTTTCCAAGTTTTTTTAGGGATTGTGCAGCTTATTTTGTCAAATCTCTTGGTTCTCTCTGTTACAAAAGCAGGCCAAAAGGAAGACGTGCCACTTGATAAAATTGGATTTCATGCATTTGTAAATATTTAAATTGTTAAGTGCTGATCTCTACTTACATTAATGAGGGTCTAGAGAAATTTTGACCTTGCGGTGTGTGTGAATCAATATGAAGTTGATAAGCCAAGTTCATTGCTGCCTAACATAAAACAAACCTGATTTGTTTACTTACCTAAGCCTGGGTATGTCAGGCCCATTATGAAATGATTTATAGACCACCATCCAATGAAATTGTTTAAAGTAGATTAGGTTCAGGGAACGATCAGCACTAATATGACAAGCTGATGCCACATGACAGGTAACCAAGCAAACAAGTTCCTGAAATTCAGATCGAATTAGAATCCTAATAATCCTGCGGGGAGTCCCAGATTCAATCAGAGAGTCTGGGGAAGGGGTGTGAACTCCACGCCCCTAAATAAGCACACACACACGCTTACACACACATCAGCCAATTGTGAAATAGGTGACAGGAGTTTGTGTACGTGTGTGTGCGCTTAAGCTCACATGAACATAAATCATAGACTTACATCCTAATATTCAATTACATTTTTGTGCTAGTTTCCTAATGTTTTTGTTTACTTTCTTTAATTTTTTATTACCTTCAATAAAAAAGATATTTAAAACTTTAAGCAAAACGCTTGCCCTTTATTTTGCCTGATATTGATGCAATGGCAAAAATAGGAAACGTAATGCACAACAGAATGAATGCCGCTCTCAGAAATTCTGTACCAAAGGCATTTATTGACCCATACCTAATAAAAGCACAGGCTCACATCACAATGATAAAGGGCTTCTGCAATAAAGTAAATATTATCTTTCAACAAAGTGAATTTATGCACCATGAAGAACACATTTAGACTAGTTAAAAAAGTTAAATCTTCAATTCAGTAATGTCCTTATGAGTGCTTACATATTTTCATAGATGATTTTTTTCCTGAAATTTCCTCTTTATTTGAAAATAATGAATATAAATGAGTATTGTTCCCTCTGTTCCTAGGCACATTAAAGAGATTGTCTGCATATTAGAATATTAATGTGTAAAGTAAGGAAGGTGCATTGTCTGGACATTTGAATATGCATGATGAATATTACATTATAGCAGCAACAAATTCCAATTGCGAGGACTGAGAACAAATCTATTATGTATTATTAGTATTATATTTATATATATATACATTTGCTTTGCAAAAAAGTTTCTCTTGACATTTTTGGCAACATTTGAAAAGCACGTTACTTTCATATAATGCAGAGGTGCATTTTTTTCTCTCAACTTTAAATAAATTATTTGCACTTGTTATCATTACCCAAGATTTTTGAAGAAACCCATCTTCTAACAATGCTATGAATACTATTTATTGCTATTGCAATGCTATTTATTTGTGATTTATATATTATCTATCCACTGTGGTAACACAAAATGGACCTGAGGAGTCATTTCTTAATTTAAGAAAGCAACGCAACTCATAATGTTACTGTATGTCTTCGCTTTTTAATAGCTCCCTTATCCTTACTCCTTTCGCTGTCCACGTTTTCTAGACTGGCTCTTTTTCAGTGAAGAATGTTGCTTTGCATGAGAAGGAGGATGAGTATGTTTCAGATCAGGCCCTAATTAGGGCCCCCAGCGTCAGTCCAGTGCATCTAATGAGAGCTGTGTGACAGAGCAGGGGCCTGGTGAGCGCAGCCAGGTTCTGATGTGAAGAATTATAGGACCGGTGATCCCAAACGCAGCACGATCCACACCTGCAAATCCCTCACGAATGCCCTCCTCTGCTTTTGATGTGCTATTCTTTTCATGTCTTTAACTCCGACAACATCAAGAACCGATATCCCGTTGCAACTGAGGTGGAGGGGTGCGAGGGTAATCATCCATTATACGTTTTAATCATGCTAATTAATTGATAATAGACCCTGTAATTAACAACGGGGTGCGTCGTGTTTGTACGATGACTTGTACATTACAGGAATTCGTTTGGGAAGGCAAAGTTGAACAATACGGCAGCAATCACGCCACTTAATTTTGCCGCAGATGTTTTAACGACCCCGGCACATCAATGTGTTTCAGATATCCACATGCGTACGGGCCACACATTTATCTTGAGAAGAACAAAAACTTTCCTAGACCTGCTCGTTATGCGAATAAGGCGCAATAGATGCAGTGGGAGTCCGTGGCTCTTGATGTGACTGGGAAGTCGATTATGGCTACTGGGAGCTAGAGTGAGTTACAGTTCCCCTCTGCAGGAAATTAGCCCGTTATCAAATATCAATTAGTTTGCCATGTGATTTACAGCCTTTATGCAGGTGGTAGGTCTCTTACTTTTTTCACCTGTTATCTATTTTTAAGAACACTCACGTGCTTTCATCCACTGAGCACTCAATCTGCCAGCACATGTGGAGAACATTGACTCTTTTTCTTGTTTAACTATGCTTTGTTCTAGCACTGAAGCCCTTTTCTCTTTTTGTCTTCCCTGCAGCTTTAAGATACTTGGTGTTCTTGCATTGGAAGGATAGGTCAGTGAGTCACACAAAGGAAAAAGGGCCTTGCTAAAATTAACAAATGCTGGGCCATCCTGCTTGCTTATACTATAAATGGAAGAATATAGATTTTTGTTAAACAAAAAATGAACAATGTATGGTAAAAAATATAACTACATTATGTCTTTCAGTAAAGTAGATGCTTAAACAAAATATATTGATAGCCTATTCCACAAGGTCAAATTGAATACTGATTATTTTATATTTACACATGCTTAAATGTAGTTTAAAAACCCCTTTTACGCAATAAAATAAATAAATAAATGCACATAAAAATCAAACCAAATAAAATAAAACACTATGCCACACTAAGCTCCATTGTGTTCAAGTTCGATTAACACATGTACTGACAAAAAAAAATATTAATAATCGCTTTGGATAAAAAAATGTAAATGTATGCCAGAATAGGCAATAGGGTTGCAGATTTAACCAATGTTAAGCTGAATATATAAATTGTAGATTTGTGTTTGTAGCTAAAGATTATTTTGTAGTTTTTGGAAAACTTGTATTTGCCTAAAATTAAAGAAATTTTCATGCAATAACTTTAGCAACCTGGTTCAGTGTTTGAACTTGTTGAATTCAATCAGTGCTACAATTTGTATTAAAACTAAGAAAATTCAATAAAAAAAATATTTATGCTACATCATGCACTAAATATGAACAGGGTTGTTTTAGGTCATTCAAAATCATAATAATTACAAATAGTGCGTTATATAGGAAATAGCTAAACATTGTTTTGGGTCATTAAAATTTTATAATAATTAAAATAGTTTGTGATACAGTTTTCACCATAGATCAGTTGTTGAATTACAGTTTTGGATAGGCCTGTATGTATCCAGCTATGATTGTATTATCCTAATAGTCATATTCATGATTGGCCAAATATTTTGACTTATTTTCAGGTTGATGTTGTGATTTGAGCATACTATTAATTATTAAACAGTTTCAAAGGCAGTTGAACAGAAATTGTCAGTGTATTGTTGACATGTTAACAAGATTTGACTTGCATTGTCTATTTGATGGCCTGTAGTTTTATTTCATCTTTTAGAAATACACATCCAACCACTAGTGGGACACCATCCTTTTTTAGAGAGGAAAAGTGATGTTTCTAATACATATCTGTTAATTTATTTGTGTAAACTGAATGCAAATGACTCAAGATCAGTGCAAAGCAAAGGATGGGATTTGAGAATTTTAGAAGGAATTAAAATAACTGTGGATGTATATAACCTTTTTAATATGTGATTTATGCCTGATTGTACTGTGTTCAAAGGTACAGTATGAGTGGATTTCAGCTACAGCCAGCGTGATTGTGGTAGTTTGAATAATAACATTGTGGATAACTTGCATACATCATGTAAAGTTTTGCACCGTCTAATAACCTGGGTTTTGTTATTTTATGTTTTGCACATTTGATTTGTACAGTTAATAAATTGCACAGAGCAACATGGTCTGTTGCACCATGATGCCTTTTGGCTGAGAGCAGAGGGTAGCACTTGGGCACTCATTAACAGGCTGCCCACAGGCACAGATACGTACCTGTCCCGCCAGCGCACTTGACACTCCCCTCAAACCTGTCTGTCTCCCGTCCATGTGCCCCCCATCCTGTCTCATTACTTATTGATTTGTAAATCAATAACACGTTTCAGGCTGCCTGAGATGGAAGAGGAGAGATAACTGCCCTTGCTACCAGCTCGGAGAGAAAGATACTGGAGGGTAAAAGCAAGCCTAGACCCTTTTACTTAAGTGAGTGGTGGCAGCAAATGGGATACATTTCACATTTAGATATATGACAGCAGCAACCATGTAAAATATGATCCATTCCGCGATTGCACTCCTTGTCGTGTAAGCGTTCCTGTTTCTAAAGGATGTTTCGTCCCCAAAAATAGAAATTCTGTCATTATTTACTCCCTTACGCCGTTTCAAACCTGTATGACTTTTTTCTTCAATGAAAAAAATTCAAGGAAAAGATTTGTACTAGTTGCTCTTTTCTATACAATTACTGTGAATGTGGGTTTAAAGCATTCAAACTACAACGGGACAAATGTCACATTATTAGTTACAAGTTCCATGAATCATGGAATTCTGTACTTTCAGTTCAAATAGTGACATTAGACAATTTTATATTTATTTGTTCATTTTTTGACTAGTAAAGCCCGCCTACTTTGATTTAAATGGTAATCTCAAACATTTTGACATTGACAAGCGCTATTAGGCCACTGTTTCAGCTTACAGTTGTGCAATATCCTTGCATAAATAAAGTAGGTTTTTTATGATACTATTTCACAACTTTTATTACATACATCCATAAAAAATACAGAGGCACCTCAGGGTGAGTACGACAATGCATTCCCCTCACTGACTATATTCAATGTTATTGAGTTGTCTGAGGCTGTTATTCACTGAAACCCTGGAAATGTTCATTAGATTAGTAGATTCCCAAATGAATCATTCTTTTGAGTCCGGTATTTTCAATGAATCAGTTCATCAGTATTTCTTTGATCCGGTTCTTATGTCATTCCATCCAAACCCAAAAGACCTTTGTTAATCTTGGAACACAAATCAACAATTTCCTCTCTTCAGTTTCAGTCTTCAATGTGCATTCACGACAATACCATGACGCGTGTGTGCATTCCTCTGCGTGCAAACAAGGCGCAGTGCATCCGGGTTCAAAGTCAGAACGCCGGCTCTGCGTCAGCAGCACCACACACATGCGTAATGGTACTCTTGAACGCACGTCAAAGACTGACAAAGAAGAAAATAATTAGCTGAATTAAGTTATTTTAGTTTTCTTTGGGCACAAAAAGTATTCTCATAGCTTCATAAAATTACAGTTGAACACTGAGGTCACATGGACTATTTTAACGATGTCCTTACTACCTTCTTGGGCCATGAATGTAGTAGTTCCATGGCTGTCTATGCAGGGTCAGAAAGCTCTCGGATTTCATCCAAAATATTATTTGTATTTTATTTATTATATATTTTGTATATATTATTTGTGTTCCGAAGATGAACAAAGGTCTTACGGGTTTGGAACGACACGAGGGTGATTAATTAATGACCGAATTTTCATTTTTCCCTTCAAGCTCAGCTCCCTGAAAGGGAAACTACCATATTGCTTCAGATATTGCTTCAGATGGATTTTCCTTTTATGTTCCACTGAAGTAATATTTTTGTAACAAGTAAATAGCAACGTTTTCTTTTTTATTTTGTGTGAACTGTTCCTTTAAGATGTATTCAAATCACTTTTGTGCAACTATGCTGTTGGTAGTGGCCAGTTTCAGAGATAAACCCAGAGGGGCCTGTCCGGATTCTCATTAGGTCAGGGCTTATTGTCACTGCTAACAGAAAAAATAATTTGCTTGAAACAGCCAGGCACAGAACAAAAAGCTTCAGCCCAGGTCCCAATCAGCAGCTCATAAAGGAGCCAGCACAGGTCTTAATCAGTCAGTCCTTAATGGAGCCGCTCTTTAAAAGTATTATTAACCTCATCTGTCTAGATTAAGAACTAATAGCCCGCTTTCTGTGTATTGTCTTTGTAGCAGCTGGTAATGTACATATATATTAATCCACTCGCGCAGGCGAGATTGTGTGGCGCGGGGGAACAACGGTGCCCTTCACAAGCGAGGCAGACACAGGTTAGGAAGCCACTAATTAAATGTCAGACTTGACAGATTAAAATTATGAAATTTAAAATCAGCAAGTAGCTCTTTGTCATTGTCAAATTAAGCGGCCGGCGTGATGAGGAGACAGGAATGGAAGACTTTAATGGATTGAAGGGGAATGTACTTTAGCAGCCCTGGATATGGTGAATAAAGATTTCCCTGCGCTCAAGGTAATGGGCTGCACATTCAATTCAATGTGCCGATAGGCTGTGGCACCAGAGCCATCTGTGCTGCCACGCTTTTCCTAGCCATGCAATTTAGCTTTTTTTCTTTGTAAACATGCAGTTAAAACGAGCTCTTTTATACGTGGCCTGTAATCTTAGGCAGCACCATGGGAATTGCATTCTCAATTGATTTTTAATAAGGTCTGATGTTAGCATGTTGCGTAGCTAATGGTCTAAAAACTTCAATAAGCGAAAAAATGGGTTTATTATGAATTTTTACTTACACATAATTATGATTTTGTGAAAAAGAAACCATTGGTTACTGATTGGATGGTGGCAGATCTGAATGCACGTACGGTTGATTGTAAGAAAAGAGCGGGGTTTAACTGAAATAAACGATTGGATTATGTTTTTGGATTACCAAAAACATTAAACATATACATAGTTGAAACATTTTCAATGATATTAATACCATACATTTAGGAAATAGATTTTCATTGCATGCAGAAATCAAGTAAAGTTTTCCGCAGGTCAGATTAAAACTAGCAAAGCTCATCCACCTGGTGTTTATTTATTTTTTAACATGCCAGTTGGATTTTTCACATTTCATAATGCTGTTGAGTGGCAATTGGGAGCATTCTGCAAGCAAAGACAATTTGCTGGTTCAGTTTTTGGCTAAATGTTATATCTCATTAGTAAAATAGTCAAATTTGTTTTGTGTCTTTAATATCAAAGTGCCGTATTCCCTCTCAACATCCATATTTGTAATGTTTCTGGTTCATAATTAACCTACGATCAGATCAATACGATACATGAATCACAGATACTGGTCCGTGAATGAAGGCCTAATGAATACTAACAGAACTTTTTCTGCAGTCAGGGAAAAAAAAGCTCTTGCACAGCATTTCTAAATAAATAAACCAGCACTAAATTGGCCTGATTCCTTGTGCTTGCGTTCAAGGTTCAAAGGCTTTGAGCTCAAATCAGGTCTAGATGTGTTTAGTTTCAGATGGGTTGAGAGCACAGCTTGCAATAAAGCAATGAACAAACCAGAGGCAGCATTAGAGCAGCAACACTCAACAAGGATCCGAAAACGATACTGATTAAAAGTGACAAGATCCAATTAAATTTAATTATACAAGCTGTATATTCATTTTAACTGACAATTTTTATTAGGGAGCCACACACACTTAAAGCAAGGAACTGCGGCTAAATTATGTCAGTGTAATACAGTTAGGTTATGCAGAATCCAGTGTGTCTAATTTGCTTTAATTGAGTTAGGGGCAAGAGGCCTGCAAAAGGAGTTCAATAGTTTGAGGAAAAGATCACTGAGATGCAAATCTCTTGGTTTGTCAGGCCAAATGCACTGAGGGAGATGATAAACACTCTTCCTCAAGTGGAATTGAGATGTGAGCCATGTTCAGGATTGTTCAAACTTTTTAAAGGGCCTTTTTTATAATGCTAGTTTTTTTAACCAAAATAAATCATAATTTAGCTTCTCTATGCATGCTTTCTGTGATACTTAGAATAAAACAGTAATGTACAGATAAGACTTCTATATATTTAAATTAGCATGGCTTTGATTGGCTAACCTTTCTGCATATGAAATGAGTACCAATCCTTGCTTTTGGATTGCAGGGTTTCTGACTTGTCTCTGTTGGTGCGTTATGACTGTTTCAGCGTGTATTACATGCACACAACATGGACCAGATTGAATAGCAAAATGTAAATTGTTTGGCTGAAATATTAATAGGCGGCTTGTTGCTTAAAAACTTTAATATGACTGGTTTAGTTTATCACCAGTTACCCTATTTAATTACTAAAACTGTATTTTCAATTTTATTATCACTTTATTTTCTTGTTTTTTTGGTCTAAATTAAAACTGCAATTAAAAGTCCATCACTGAAATGATCAGGTCTTGTGGTGAAAATAAACCTCGGAAACGGACATAAAGAAAAAGGGGCATTTGGTTTTCCACGATATAGCTTTGTGAATAAAATGAGGAAGGGATTGTTCATAACAATCATTTGTTTGATTTAAACCCCATTACATCTAAACAAAGCGGACATGTTTACAGTACGTTTTGGGGTAAAATGCAACTTGTTCCATGCCCTTTAAAAGCAACTTGACGAAGTCTTTACCGTATACTCCATATCTAAATGTGACATGACACATGAGAGCTTCTGGTGTGCTTGAGTCCTTTGTAGAGGTGAGTGAGTGGCATAGTAACTGGTTAGCCTCAGGTGCTGTGCTTCATATATGTACCCAGCCTGTCTTGTGCACGGGGATGCTCAGTGACTTGCCCTGTGGTGCTATGCTGAGTTTTCAAAGCACACAGATCATTTGTTTTCCCTTTCCATGACATGTAGTTTAGCTCAGCTTTCTTCTGAATGTGTCACCGAGGCAGACTCCGGGCGTTTCCCCGGTCCAGTCTTTTTACCAAAGGAAAATGGGAAATATCTGATGAAAGAATGAAATGGATATTTTTGATGCTTACATTTGTTCAAAAAAATTGCGCCATTTTACAGCTTAGTTTTTTTTTTTATTCTACTGATTTAGCCAGGCAAGTAATTTAAGAACAACATTCTTATTTAGAATGATGTTATGGCAAAATGAAAATGTTTTAAAGTTAAAATCTTATGGAAAAACGACAAATGTCCTACTGTGGCATGACATATTTTTATAAGTCAAGTCAAGTCACCTTTATTTATATAGCACTTTTAACAATACAGATTGTGTCAAAGCGGCTTTACAGTAAATACTAAAAAACAAATGGTGCTATATAGCACTAAAAGTGGTTCTTTGGCTCGTAATCATAGGAGAACCACTTTTGGTGCTGTATAGCACCAAATCTTGGTGCTTCAGTGGTTCTTCAGCGGTTCTTCACTGGTTCTTTGACATGACTTAGGGGCTATATAGCACCATTGCCATACAAAGAACCTGTTAAGCCCCTTTCAAGGTTCTTTACGAGCCAAAGAACCACTGTTGGTGCTGTTTATCACCATTTTTGTTGAAGAAATACAATGCACCTCTTATGGTTCTACATAGCACCTTTAAAGATATGGTGTTATATAGCAACAAAAGTGGTTCCCCTATGATTACGAGCCAAGAACCACTTTTAGTGCTATATAGCACCATTTTTAAAGTGTAATAGGAAAAATAGTCTGTAATAATACAAAAGGACAACAGTAAACGCTCAATTTCAGTTAAAGTCAGTTCATCGTTGATTCAGTGATGTCATCGTCCAGCTCAGTTCAGTTCAGTTAAGTTCAAATAGCATCCATGCAATCAAGGTGACGTTATTTTTATAGTGTCATTTGATGTTCAGTGTAAAATCTGGGTCCTGAAGCTAAACCAGTTGAGAACCACTGATGTGGAACATTAAGCTATCTATGTGTGTGTGTGTGTGTGTGTGTGTGTGTGTGTGTGTGTGTGTGTGTGTGTGTGTGTGTGTGTGTGTGTGTGTGTGTGTGTGTGTGTGTGTGTGTGTGTGTGTGTGTGTGTGTGTGTGTGTGTGTGTGTGTGTGTGTGTGTGTGTGTGTGTGTGTGTGTGAGGAAGATTGAGAAAGAGAGAGTGTGTGAGGTGGTAATGATGTCCTCAAGTTGTTAAATGCAATGGTCTGTGTCCTGTTCACCCGGCATGCTGTTGCTCTCCCATCTGTGCAGGGAGCCACATCTGCTCCTGAGGTCATAGAGGTCAGCAGTGACACCAGATTTAACTGTTATTTACTCTGAGTCCCCGACAAGACACATACAGCCCGCGCCCACTCAACTGATGTATGTTAAATGTGCTCCAAATTACCAGTGTGTTGGATCTATTGATGGGCCATTCGAGCCTGTCAGTCTTTCTCTATCAGCCTCTCAGTTATCCCCCTCCTCTCCTTCCCCCGTGCGTTCCATCCTTCATCTCTCTCTCGCTCCCTCTCTCTCTCTCCAGGCACCACCGTGGCCCAGGCTGAGCACCTTGCTCTGAATGGGAAATGAGGGCTTCGACAGATACATGCACCTCTGGAACCTGTTGTGTGTTCAGACACATGTCTTGCCCATCTCATTTTGAACAGGTTAAAAGACCATGTCGAGCGCAATTATACTGTGCCAGCATCTTCAACAAAACCTTGCAGGAGAGGTTGTTTATTATGTTCTGATTTACGCTGGTATAATTAGAACATGAGTGCGGTTGGAAATCGTGAGGAAATTCATGTTTCTGGTTCTGATTTTGCTTAGACATTATATATACAAACAAAAATATTTCCACAAAAATATAAGTGTAACAGCTCTTTTTAACATTGATCATAATTAGAAATGTTTCTTGAGCACCAAATCAGCATATTAGAATGATTTCTCAATGATCATATGATGCACGTCCTGATTTTGCTGAGTTAGATGTGTTCCTGTTCGCTTGGCTCAGTGGTAGAGCATTGCGTTAGCAGCGCACAAGGTTGTGGGTTCAATTCCCAGGGAACACACATACTGACAAAAAATTATAGCCTGAATGCACTGTAAGTCGTCTGCTAAATGCATAAATGTAAACATATATTGTTGACCCTAGAACAACATTTTAATCTAAAAAATTTAATCTTGACCATATCCCTACACCTAAACCTAACCTTACCATGAGTAATCCCTAAAATCAGAGGAAATGATAGATGAATGACACTGACGTACAAGCAACAAACACTGATTGTAAGCCTAAACTTCACAAAATTATAAACTTGTTCTTCAAATCTGATTGTTTAATAACAATGTTGTTCCAGGGTCAACAAAGATGTTGATCCAGGAACATGTCGCACTTGGTAAAATCAGGTTCTGCATCATGTGACACTGAAGATTGAAGTGATGACTGCTGAAAATTCAGCTTTGACGTCACAGAAATAAATTACATTTTGAATATACAAGAAGAATGGTATTATTTCACAATATTACTGTTTTTACAAATAACCGCAGCCTCTGTGAGCATAAACCTCTTTATAATGTATGCAAAAGCAGTTGCTATATTTTAGATGGCCAATATGGCTGAAAATAATAAATCAGATGGTAATCGTGTAATGATTGATTCAGTGAGTGAGTGAGAAACCAGATGAACCATTTTGAATGAGTCATTAAATAAACCGGCTCTTGAGAGTCATTTGTTTGCAAATTTGACACTGTTCGTACTGTATTTTTGTCAACATACGTTAAACCTTCAAGAAAAATTATATATACATTTTTGTTCATTGCATTTATTCTGCAGCAAATTATTTCCATGCCATTAATTTCCAGTATATTTTTGATTCCCAACTGATTTTCCTATAGTGATCACTATTTAAACTCCATTGAGCCATTTAATCAAACAATTAATCAAATTAATTTATTTATTCATTTAAATTTTCATCGGTTTTCTCAAGGCAGTGTGGATAAAAGGAAGGCACGATGCCCTTTTACTCTGCTATATTTGTCTATGTGACACTGTAAGGACTTGTTGAGGGCTCAATGACACTGTGTATCTGATAATGTCAGAGCCTTGTCTGGCTGTAAGGGAGCCTCGTGTTTACACCGAGGCAGCGGTGAGGAGATTAGCGCAGAGGTTCTTGTAGAACAGCGCTGTGATGAGCAGAACAAGGCTCCGCTTCGGTTCATAAATAGCGCAGCACATGCACTGCTGCTAATTGACTCACACAGGCATTAGTGGGATTAAGTTAGAGCCCAAAGTTCATTAAGCAGATAAATGCATCTCTTAGCCTGCTAAAGAGCTCCAGCGCTAACACTGTCCACTGAAAATAGCGCTTATGCACAATGGTGCTCAACCGAGATTAAATCATGTTCCTTTTAGTGCTGTTGCATGTATCAGAAGTTCAAACGTATTGTACATAATTTCACTGTATGTACAGTATGTTTGGTTCAGCTAGCATGACTTTTAATGTAAAGAACACATTGCTAATCACGAAAACAAAGCTGCATTTTTAGCATGTGTAACAGTCATTAACTGTACACATCAGGGACATTTGCCATTTTATTTTTCAAACACAAAGCTAATTGTCAAAATGTTTAGAATATATTTGAATGCAACATTTAGAATGTATAATTTGGGGTCAAGAAATAGCTAAATATTATAAAAGATTTCTAGTTCAAGCAAATGTTGTTCTGTTCCTCAAAGAATCCTGAAAAATGTATCCAGGTTTTCATAAGACACCTAGCCAATATGAAATATAAATGCAGCGTTCATCACTGTACATGTTGGCACATTTGGCATTTATTTGAACAGACAAGAGCTAATCATCCCAAAAAAGCTGTTGTTTGCATATCACGCATGTATAATCTTCATCTCAGGAAAAAGCAAATGAACGCAGGGCTGTTTTGGAGAAAGTGTAGCATCAACAGATTTTAAATCGACTCTCCAGCTATGAATGACATCACAGCGGGCGCTCAGAAAGCGGTGGAGAGTGCTTTCATTTTGCCACTTAGACGACAAATTACCCAGACAATAGACCTCTAAAGTTGGCAGGTAATTCAATCGTGACTGTTGACTCCAGGCATTTGCTTTGTTTGCCCTCAGAAGGAAATAGCCAAAAATTCATCTTGGCGGAGTCAAACGAAATGAAAGATAATATTCTTTATCTGCTCGGGATAGCTGCGGATGAACTCCTCCAATATGAGTGTAAATAAGATTTAGCGATTCCATACTTCAGTTGGCTTCAACTCAAAGTGATTTGGATCAATAGCGTTTGCCCGTACGTATGTGCGCGTGACAGGGCTCCAGCCTGTCATGAAGGGGGCTGTATTCAGATTTCACCGGTGTCAAATTAATTCCAGGCTTATCGGGAAATTCAATTAGCAGGGAACCCCCCTTTGTGAGTAAGAGAGTGTCCGACATCCCAACGTGACAAATTACAGCGCTCAGAGAGCATATCAAGGCGAAGTGTTGAGGCTTGCTAATCTTCCCTCTAATTCTCAATTACTGTAAAATGAAGCCATAAATCACAGGGACAGGCAGATCGATGGAAACGTTGTTTTTGGAGTGATTGGCAGCCACCCCAAAGGTTACTTTTTAAGTTGGTTTAAGGTTACCACTCGGAGAGAGCTTGAGGCGGGGGGGGGGGGTTGCGACGTGTGGCAGCTTGGGTTGAGGCAGAGGAGGTGTGGTGGCGGCGGGGGGGTCGAACTCAATCTATATGATGCAAGGTTTCAATCCTTTAGGGGATACAGCAGAGGGACAGGACCAATTTTTAGCCCATCAGCCATCCAATTTTTCTCCTTTTCATACCTGCTGTAGTAAATGAGAAACAAATTAAATTTCTCCCTACTATCTCCACAGAAACCATTTAAATCCTTTATGGAAACTAAATTGTCCCCAGACAAATCGCCCCTGGTTCTATGACAATATACTATGGCGGTGCAACCGAAATAAATTTGTGTCACTCCAGATATGCCTTTGTCTGTAATGCCATTCATTGGAGACTTAAAGAAAAGATAGAGAGGGGAAATAAAAAGAAAGGGGCACTTTTGGTAAAGAACAAAAGAAGCTAGATAGGAGGACCCCCTTCATTTTCTCCCTCTCTCTCGATCGCGCTCTCTGTCACTCTTCTGGTGGTGCCCACCTCCAACTTGTGGCATTATTAATTTTGGGCCGGAGTTTTTGCATTCATGAGGCTGAGATTGAAATGTAAATGAGTCTGAGAGAGCGAGCAGTCAACACCGGCCCCGGCTGCACGGCCCGTGTTACGCGTGCTCCGTCTCCACACCCCGGCTCTTATCATTCACACAGATTAAGAGAGTAGAACATCAATCACTACATCTGGGAAACAATGAATAAAACGGTCCAACGAGGCAGATGAAAAATCACTGAGGAAGCAGAGTTAAGAGGACACAGGGCAGTGGGGGTGCAGCGGGGGCTGATTGCTGTGCTGGCGGCTCGCTGCGATGAGTGCTGAAGCCGAGAGGTTTGTTTGGATTTGCTTTGTCCAGCTGGGCTACGTGTGTTTCTGAGTACTCTCACCCAGTGCTCTGTTTCTGTTGCTGCCCTGCGCTGCGTAAAAGATCATAGCTCTTATTAGACCTATCAGTGTGAATGAAATCACATAGAAGCTCTATGATACAGCCCTTTCCAGTGTATTAGAATTCATTGATTATTGTCAACAGCCTGTTGAAACGTTTACCTTGGATCTATCTATCTATCTATCTATCTATCTATCTATCTATCTATCTATCTATCTGTCTGTCTGTCTGTCTGTCTGTCTGTCTGTCTGTCTGTCTGTCTGTCTGTCTGTCTGTCTGTCTGTCTGTCTGTCTGTCTGTCTGTCTAAAATGTGGGTATGTAAACACACACACACACACACACACACACACATATATATACATACACAGAGCTTTCCATTATTCTGAGGGGAATTAATATGATTTATTAATGTATTAAAATGTTCTATAATAAGATTTTATGTATTTATTGGGCAAAAACACATGTATGGGTTAAAAAAATCTATATAAAATATAAATCTAAACCATTATGATTTGTAAAATATAAAAAAATAAACTTATGGTGCGAGTTGTTACAATGGAACCTGCAATTAAACATTCAGTTATAGGCATTTCAGCCAAATTTCAACCATAAAATGGTTGTAAAACACAAGGAAATTATGATGAAGCAAAAATATAAAAAACAACATACAAAAATATATTGTACAAAAAACATTTATATTTAATAAATTGTAGATATGAATACAGCCTCCTCCTATTTCTGTAAACATCCAAAAGCCACAAAGTCAGTTATTAAATTTATATAAATTTGCTCCACTTGAAATTTATGTAGAATTGAAAGGTTTTAATAAGAGCACAGACTCCATCTATCGAAGGGCCAGATTGGATAAAACAGCATCAATAAATTCCACTGGGAAGTCCGAGAGAGCTTCCCGTAATGGCAGCTTTATGGACTATGATTGGTGAATATTACAAAGCTTATTGGCCATGAGAGAAGACTGTATTAAAGCTTGCAGTTATTACTGACAAAACTTGGACATCTTTATGAACCCATTGTGATATCATACTAATTCCCCTCAGAATGACTTTATCTGCCCTGTCGCAGGTCCCCATTCGGCGTGTCACATCAGGTTTGCGTCTAATTCGGGCCAATTACAGCTGGCATCGCCACTTATAGCTTGTTTGGGGCCAGTGGAATTCCATTTTCTCAAGCGCCGCCACAGTCTGCTATTATTATTATCAGTTTTTTTTGCCTTCTATCTTTCGTTTCTTCTCCCAGCTCTAGCTTTTACTTTGTGTTTTTCAGAACAAAAGCTAATGTGCTGAAAGACCGGTCTCGTCTCGTGCTCATTGAAATCATGCGAGTGCCATTTATGCTTAATGCGTCTGCGTGCAGGAGGAAGCAAAGCAACCTGGCAGCTCCTGAAGCGAGATGAGAAGACCTCTGGGGATTTGTGCGCGTCGTCTTCCGAGAGCACTCAGACACTGACAGCCCGACCAAAATATTTCACATAATTTGATTAGGTTACAATGAAAATCTTTATTTATAGTGCTCCTCAGATGCAGGGGGTGGAAGCTTTTGAAGTGACGAATCCAAATTAACTTCTGTTTGTCTTACCATGGCAATCCAAACACAAACAAACACTGTTCATGTAACTAAGGGTAATTACAGCCTACAGAATGTCCATCCATTTCTTATGGCGGAAAGCGCTGTCGCTTCATTAGGTTTGTGCCACAACTCCTCCCATTTTGCAAGAGGTCAGGCTCCCACAACAAAGACAAGCACACTTACGCTAAAGAACGTGAGCATTATATCAGCAATTAATTTGTAATACAGTGGTAATTTTAATGCTACAACACACTGGTTCTTGCCGTATATTAAAGGGTTAGTCCACCAGAAAATAAAACTTGTGTATTTATTTGCTTACTGTTATGTTTTTCCAAACTGACTGACTTCACAAAAGAAGATATTTTAATAAAAAGTTTCCATACATTGAAAGTCAGTTGGGACCAGAGTTATTTGAACCCCAAATCTTCTTTTGTGTTCCACAGAAAGTACATAAGCCATGCAGGTTTGGAACGTCACAAGGGTGAATAAATGACAGAATTTCAATTTTTGGTGAACCGTCCCTTTAAAGTGTACCAAATGTGTGGAAAAGCACGGTATACTTTTATTATCCACGCTCTAAATCAAGTCGTTCACCTGCAAAGCCTTCATCAAACAGTACAGCTCCAACCGGAGGTTAATGAAAATGTCCCACGCATTGATTTACCTGCACGTCTGAGGGCAAAGCCATTGAAACAAACAATTCATTTGTCTGCCACATGTTTCTTTGGCGAGACCCTCATAAAAGCTTTTCAATAAATTTCCCCGTCTGTTGTACAGACCTTTCCTTTTCCTTGCGTCATTTTTTTAAATTGAAAGTTGGTTTTAAAGTCAGCTATAAACATCATTCCGCTCAATCAGTGCTGGTTCAGATCAAACGGCAGTGGGCTGCTACAGATACCTCCAACCCTGACTTGTCTCCCCGCTTTCATAGTGTTTAACACCGTGGCACACTTTTTTAGCTGGAGACGGCTGTCACTGTATTTTGTCAGCAAAGCATAATATTTCTTCAGGAGTTCTAAACACGGTACTCAGCGGGGAAGAAATGAAAATACGGCACTACATAAACCGAGCGAGTCAGTTGTAAATCACCTAACACGATGTAGAGGCACCAGGCGGAGAGCTGCGCGCTGTCAAGTCCTCCCCTGGAAAACAGAACGGACACCAGTCATGATGCTTTAATCAGCCCCCAAATAATAGATGCCTCCCTGCTCCCCTCCAAGCTCGGTGCCATCGGATGAAACGGAAAACAACCTGAAACTTACTTTGCTTTCAGACTTCGCCGAGTTGCGCTATTGAAATGTTTTTGCCTTTGTTTGTTTGTTGGCGTGTCAGGGGTTATTTCTTTGGTGGGAATCTAAAAGGGATCTTTGAAGCTTTAATATGATCCTTTCACACAAACACTTCAAAGGTCGTCTCTAGTTTATATGATAAGGTGCCGTTTTTTAGACGCTTTGCATGTCAGATGTTAATGTTATTGTTGGCAGAACAGAGTTTTTCTTGCTCTGTTTATTTATGCGCTTTTTCTCTCTCTCTCTCTGTGTTCAGAAGCACTGGATGTCTTGCGTTGCTGTGGTTGGTAGTTAGCCTACGTGCAGTCAGAGTGTTAACATCATCCAGATGGATGCAGTGCATTGTTTGAAGGCAGGATCTTGAAAAGGTCTGGGAAATGGGAAATTAATTATTCAAACTTTATTGAATGGCACGTTTTTTTTTTTAAATCTGGTTATTTAAAGTTTTCTTCAGAAAGAGAAAAAAAATGGCTAATCTATCCCCATGGCTTTTAGGGAGAGTCTGGGTTTGGACACGAAATGAAATAACTCTTCTTCTCGCATTAGATGTCATCTGTCATAACCAATCAGTCCACACCAGTTCATCCAGAACCTTGACGCTCTTCCCAGTTCGCCGGGCAGGACAGATGTTCCCGAAAAAAAAAAATCAAGTTAAGGCTCTCCGCGAGAGGAATTGCACTGTTTTGCTGCGGTTGATTAGTGTTAACCAAATAAGAGTGACTTCACTGACAGAGATGTACACTGGGCTGTGGAGCTCTTGAGAGCCGGCCAGATGGTCCTGTAGCCCCAGCTGCTGTAATGTAGTAAAGCTTGTTGAGAAGCTGGCGGTATTGATTTCATTTCTGCCCGTAGATGCAGCTACTACATCTACATGTGTCTGCACTGATATGGGCCGCTAGAAATCCAATATCTAGTCTGGGATGGAGGGCCCGGTGTGCCGATCCCTAATAAGGCTGTCAATCCCATCTGTCCTCTCCACTCTGAGAGAACGTCTGCCCCAGGAGAGAAGATATCAGAGACGTTTCGTTATCCTCACCCCTACATGTAGGAACACCTCTCCCCGTTATTCTCGTTAATTAGGAGATCAATGAACACGAACGTCCGGACGCACTGATAATGAGAAGGTTTGGCTCATTGTAGAACAGGATGTTCTTGATCATGGTACCACGTTGGTGCCTTTTATCAGACAGGTATTCGATAGACGTTGTCGGCTAATAATGCCCGCTAATTTTTTAGGTGGCATAACAAACCCTTTAGCAGAATGCATAATCTTTAGATTATGCTGATGACTGCTTTGACGGAACACTTCAATAGTTTTCCCGTGGAAGGATGGATGGCGGGGTCACGCAGCAGAGGTGTCGTTATATATCAAAAGAAGCCCTTATGCAGTCTGACACATTTATCTTTTGTTTGCTAATATTGGAAGCAGTGTATCTTGTGTTGTGCGTTATTTGTGTATGTTTGATAAATGCTCCTTCCATGACTGTTTTGGTCCCTGGGTCATCTCTTGCTCACTGATGTGCTTATTAATAATAAATTGCCTGTGCAGAATGTGCGAATTCTTCCTCCCTTTACAGTTATTGTGTAAACAAAAGACTGCTAGTGGAATCCATCTTAATAGAGGACGTTTTTATTCAATAAAGATAACTTGCCTGAGAAAAATGAGACCTCTTAACTCTCGCAGCCTCAGTCTTTCACTGTAAATCTTGTGACATTTCCCGCTACCCGCTGCGAGTGCCCATGGTGGCGTGTCACAGAGGAGCTCGGCCAATCGTAGGCAATTATACATGCTAATGAACGTGCCCTCGTATTCGATTCTGACATGGAGCGCTGTAGAGTCCGTAGGGATTGAGCCACCCACAGCGGTAGCACATAATTTCTCTTGAAAGTCATTAGCCGTTACTGTTATAGCAAGTGGCGGAAAAAATGCATAGGAAGCCCTATATCATATAGACCACAACCTTGACCGAGCTTGTAATAATACATTACCGAGGCATGTGTGGCATATTAATCAGTTGGGAAGCGTAATTTATGCATTTTGCGATCTTTTATGATATGCCCCTCCCTCCTCAATCCGTTTTTAATCAAAGAAAGGTCAGTTCATGTAGAGGGCATAAATCTCCCTCACCTGGTGCTTTGTAAAAATACGGAGATTAGGTTTGTGCAATGTGGTCAGGGGAGAGCAGTAAATTACCCTGGTAACAAAGTTAACATTGATTCAGATATAACCACTTGTCCGCATGTAACAACGATAACCTTTTAGTACATTTGGAAAACAAATTTGACAACCATTAAAATAATGAATGAGTTTCTGCTCGCTCAGAGAAGTGAAAGAAACTCTATTTGGACCACGAAAGGCCCTTAATGCCTCATGCTGTTCTTTCATAGCAGCCCGGTAGGGGCCCTAAAGTAACACATACTAATACAAAACTGACATAACAAATTACTGCGCTGAATGAAGGTGCACAATAGGCTATAGTCGCCTGCATTCAAATAGTTGAAAACGCTGTTTATGGGCTGCCGGCAATGACACTGTAGTCGGCGCTAATAGGGACGTAATTCGATAAAAGCCACAACTTTCAGCACTAACTCTGTGCTTTTCCATGCATGAATCTTCAGTTAATTAGAAGAAGAATCCCAGCACTGCTTCATTTGTAAAACTGCTGGAGACAAAATACTGAAATTCCACTCAATTGCATTGCATCTGTCTGTGTGTGTATATAAAATACCATTCAAAAGTTTGGGGTTAGCAAGATTTAATGCTTTTGAGAGACGTCTCCTATGCTCACCAAGACTGAATTTATTTGATAAAAACAGTAAAATATTACAATTTATAATGGCTTTTTTCTTTTTTAATTTACAAATGTAATTTATTTCTGTGTTGGCAAAGCTCAATTTAAGCAGCCATTACTTCAGTCTTCAGTGTCACGTGATCTTTCAGAAATCATTCTAATATGCTGATTTGAAAGTAGTTGTGCTGCTTAATATTTTTGTTGAAACTGTGATATATATTTTTCAGGATTCTTTGCTGAAAAGTTCAAAAGAACAGCATTTATATGAAAAACTGTTTTTTAGGGGTGCAAAATGATTAATCACAATTAATCACATTCAAAATAAAAGTTTGTTTACATACTATATGTGTGTACTGTGTATATTTATAATGTATATATAAATACACACTCATACATGTATATATTTTAAATATATAGTGTATGTGTATATATATTTATACTTGTATATCATTTATAAACATATTTTTCCTTAATATATACATGTATGTGTGTGTATTTATATATACATAATAAATATACACAGTACACACTCATATATTATGTAAACAAAACTTTTATTTTGGATGCGATTAAATGTTTGACAGCACTTATATATATATATAGAAATAACAAAGTGTCTTGATAATGTTGCATGGTTGTAGATATACACTGATGTACATGTATATTTTTTTATGTATTTTTTTTTTATAAAAAAAACATTGTGTTCATCTAATTGAAGCTGGGAACTGGCTCCTAACATGAGGCTCTTGTATTGCACAGAGTTAAAATATTTTTACAACTTGAAGCGCTAAAGTGACAAGGCCATCAATGAAAGTAGTTTGTCCTCTGCAGTTCAGTGAAAATATTATGAGAGCTTGAAGAACGAGAGGAACGAAGAGTGATGGACAGCTCTGACACTCAGAGCACTTAGGCAATTATTAACAGTTTCTGCCAGTCACCACATCTGACACAACACAAACACGCCGTGTCTAATTTTACACTACTCCGGCAGGCATGGGTCACTTTTAAAGAACACAGGGAAACTCATTTTATCGTAGATTTGACGACCAATCATCCAAATTGGCCCCATTGCTACCGAGCCCCCCTTCTCCCGCCATAACAGACAATGCCTGGGAGAAAAACAGCCGCTTAGATCTTTGAATTGCAGCTGTCCGTTGGAGCTTGCCAAGACTGAGATCAGTGTGGTGAAATGGCACACAGGTGTGGGGCTCGACCACAGACGTCTCTCTACGTAGATAGACATCAGCCTGTCAACAGGGGGTCATTGGATGCGTTGGGCCGAAATGGGCAACATGTGAAGAGGTCAGGCCCTGTAAAATCTTTACCACATCGTGCATGTCAACCAAAGGAGACCTCAGCCATGTTTTGATAGCCGTCCAGCAATTTTAACGTCTACTGACAGCGACTCTCAGCCATCAAAGCTCAGATGTAATTGATCAAAATTGCTCGCTTTTGCGGCCCATTGTAAGTATAAAATCGGATTGGTACACCTTATTATATCTCCGCATGTGAGTGCGGCCGTAATTGCTTTCCAGATAGCCAACAGGACCTGAGAGAAAGCGTCAGATATTCACTCTCTTGTATAGGTTAATCTGATCTGAGCGTGATTTCCTGACAGTTAGGTTCGGCACGTGAGATTCTGCCATTTCCAATGCTGCTCCTATATATTCTGATGAATGCTGCTGGTAATTTCTTTTAGACAGATTACCCACAGATCTTTGCGGAGACATCTACACAACTACACGCACAGGCTCAAAAAAGTATCAGAGAAGAAGTCCAAACACATAACTGTCAATGATACTTTTGAAGTATCTCCTGATGGGACAAGGTTGACCAAACCTGATTTTCAGACATGCAGACATTCATAATAAGCTCTGAAGGTATTATACCCAACATCTCAAGAGGCTTTCGTGCATCATGTTGGTTTAGTGTCTGCCGTAGATCATTTTTTATATATTTTTTTTGTTGAATAAATGAATAGGTCTAATCGGTAGGGTAATTACAAGACAAAGAATCTTTGTAATTAGAGACTAATGACAAGCATGCAGCCCGTTCTTGCCAAACAGCTGCTGGGAAAGGTAAAACTGAAGCCGTCCCCTGCACATGTTCCAACAGATGAAAGTAATTTAGTTGCACTTAACTGTCTATAAACAATTACCGTAAAATGCAGCAGTGTCTTTATGTATGGCTTCTGAAACATATTTTCTTCTGCCTGCCGAACAATTACTAACGATCTTCATCTGCTAGGTACACTTCATGAATTTTACATTACCTCTTGTCATTATCATAACTAGACTATCAAAGATATTAGAAGCCTTCGACATTCTCTTCTTGGGGATCTTTCTTAGATCTCTTGTCAAGTATCTGAGAATTGTCTGCAATTGAATATTCCCTGGATTTTTTTTTTCTTCAAGATCATTTGCGAATGCATAAGCATGAGGATTATTGGGGCTGTCTCCATGTTTGTATCGCTGTCTGTCTTTCCGTCTGTGGAGGCATGTTCTTTTCCTCCATTTTAATGCCATTGTCCTTGTGTCGTCACGGTCTGATTCATTGCATGCCACTTTTTCTTCAAAACAAAATGCCAGATTGGTGGCACCAAAGTAAATCGGTTTATGTCATCCATACGTTCCGATAACAAGACAGGAGCCTTTTTACGTTACATGTGATTTGCGCTTGTCTCACTGTTTTTTTTTGTTTGTTTTTTCTTTATTAGGTGCGGGGAGTTTTGATGGAAATCTCGGATGTGGCAGAATAATTAGCATGCTTTTCTCCATGCTCTGTTCCTCAGGACACTGATGTCTTGTGATGCCCAGAAAACGAGCGTGAATGCCGTGTTATCATTTAGAAACCGGCAGCCAGCTCCAACAGACTGTAATTATGTACTTCCAGGGACAAGATCAGTGTGCAGAACAAAGTGTGCTGGAAAACATTGCGAGGACTATTGGGTTGTTTTGTACAAAATGTCCATCACACACTTGGCATGCTTCGCCCCCCTTTCCCGCTCCCCTGGTGTCTTGTTATATTTTTTTCCGGGAAATTGATTTGCTTATTAATGGAGCAAATAATATTTGCTGATACCCTGTCAAGATGTTTACTGGGCTGCTGGCTTGCAGAATGTGTTATAAATGCTAGTGTGTGTGGGGGGGGGGGTCTGAATATTTTGCATTTGGAAACTATGTGGCCATTATCCTACAGGCCATGGCTTTGTTGACAGATCCAGCGTTAGTGGACGGAATATCCGTGACAGAACCATGTTAGATCTGTTGGGCTTCAGCTGAACGCTTTGGGGAGAAAAAAAATGTGTAAAACATGAGTGAAATCACATGCAGAAAAATGTATCGGTTGGCTCATTATTCCACCTAAAGCGTATGAACCTGCACTTTCATAACCTGCTGTTGTACTAATTCAAAAATAACATGCACAATTCTTCATCACTGCCGCTGTGGTAATGGTTCTGCTAGACTAGCATGTTATACGCGTGAAAGGTCATCGGCGAATAAAAGAAGAGCTTTGTTTTTAAGAGTGCCAATCGTAAAGATTTGAAATGGTTTCTTTCAGAATTTCTGGTTCCTTAATGGTTTCTCATTAACAATTCTTTCTGCACTTTTAAGGAATAAATATTTGGGTGGAAAGTGCAGTTCCATTTAAAACCCATTGTGTTTTTACGTGTTACACAGACTTTACAATAGCAGTATTTTTAGAGGCGAGATAAATCCAATTTAACCTTTACTTAAAGAAATGTAGTACCATTTCTTTCATATTTATAAAATACTTTCTAAATCAATAGCTACTTACTGATGTACATGCAATGGTTAGTTGTAAGCTGTATGCGTTTTTTAATCTCTAAAAATAATCATTTGAATCTCGTTGAGTCATTTGTTCTGGAATCGGACTACAGCAGTTGCACTGTTTGTCCTTCATCCAGTTAAAAAACTGAGATTCAGAATGGAACAGCACTGGTTATGTTGTCTGTTTTGTCCTGTATTTTAGTTTGGCATTTTGTACGCATGCATCAGAAAAATGCATGTGAGACAACCATCAGAACTGAACATAGTTTGGTTAAGAATCAATTTTTGGTTCCCAAAAGTGTTTGTGCTTGCAATATTCATGTTATTATTTTGTATGTATTGTTATTATTAAGACTAAGGTTAGTTTTATCTACAGATCCTTTGTATCCGATTTAAATTAGCACTCGTGTTTCAGGAGGCCTGTTTATCTATCCCTGGGGCTTTTAATGGGAAAGACTGATGGGACATTTCAGTCAGTAAGCACTAGTAAAAACTCAATTTGAGAACAAAGCCACTCAGATTGCAGCACTGCCCCGAGCTACTGAATTTTTGAGTGGGATGAAGCCTATTATTTTACCATACGATTCTAATTATTTGCCTACCTGTAAATATGAGCGCGCATGTGAAAAACATTGTGTTTTATTAGCTCTTATGTCAGTAAATTATGTAAGGGATGACAGCGGAGCGTGGAAAAGTCTTGATTTTGAATAAACCGAATTTAATACGTTTAGGACCCTGCCACAGGTAGTCAGCGGTCCGGATGTAAAAATCTGCCTCCAAGAATGAATTACCGCAATCAGATTAATGTTAGAGATTGTCATTATAATCGTTCGGTTGCATTATAGCAGGCTTCGCGTAGCAAGCGGTGAATATCATTATCTGGGCACAACAATGGAAATGCTGATGCTCGTGGCTGTTTGCTGTTGAAAACGTAGAAACAAACTGAATTTCCCTTGTTATATTTCTTCATTTTTCTACGAATTATCCAGCTTGATTCCATTTCAGTGGAAATGCATATTATAGAAAGACACAGTAATTGCAGCAGACATCAGGCACTCACTGAGAAAGTTACTATGCTGATTGCACAGGAAATGTTATTATTCCCTAAGCTTAACTGGAAGCAAGTCACTGCATCTATTAAGAATCCACCCAGCCAAAGAAACATATTAAATCCATACAAGATCCAGAGGTCCACAATTTGAATATAATTACCTAGATTGATTGATTTTTCCTCCTCCGTGATTGTGGTAAATTATATCATTCATTTGCTCAAGTGAGTGGAATAACTCCAGTCTCTGACTTCACATAAGACACACTGTATATCATCAGTGTATTTTTATAGTTCAAAAGAGTAAATGCATTTTCATAATCAATAAACTTCTACTGTTTTTGCTTTGAGCTAGACTTTTCTGCAGAAACTCTGCCCTTCTCTCGCCTTCAGTCACCTACAGCAATAATTTCATCTGCAATTCTTCACTAATTATTGTAAGTACATGTTGCACAATCTGAGTACAGTTCAAGCATCAAAGGCTAAAACTATTATTGCCAATATTTTTATTTTGTGCTTTTATGTGTAACTTGTTAATGCACAACCAGATCTCTTGTTTTTTATGGTCATGCACTTTCAGCATTACAAAAAATAAATATGATATTACAAATATTATAAATATATTATAAGTAGCCTATTGAATATTACAAATATTTTATTTTGTTGAAAATAATAATAAGAATAGAAATTCTATCATTATTAACTATTCTGTAATTCTTCATGTAAATTAAGTTTTTATACTTTTTATTATTTATTGCATTAAAAGTCAACAGTACTGATTCTACTGAAGCAAAACCATGCATGAAAATTACAAATAAGTTTATCTGACCTATGAAAATGTGCTTTTATGATATCATATTTTTCTGTTAGAATTATAACGACCAGGTCTCACTTTTAAAACCGAAAGAGAGCCTCTTTAATTAACCAACTCTCATAGACAGGAAAGTCATTGATTTATTTTTTTTTTAATTAGACCATCAAAACTCTTTAGCGTATAATTTTCACAGTGTCCACCCTTACGAAAATTAACCATGGTTTTTGGTGAAATATTACCAATTGTATACCCCAGTTTTACTGCAAATACCATGGTTGAACTATGGTTAGAGTAGCAAAACCATGGTTAATTTGTAGTTACCATGGCTTAACTATGGTATTTTTGTTTTATTTTTAGTAAAAGCATCAGTAATGTTTGTAAGGGCAGTGGCTAGCAGCTAGACAATAGGCTTTTAAAATGTAGCTTTTTATAGTTAGCAGTGCCAGTAATGGTAAAATTAAGTCTTTCATATAAAAAAACTAGGACATTTAGGAATAAAAAAGAAAAAGCCCCCCAAAAATAGCTAGTTTGCCGTAGCTAATCTTTGACAATGAAGCTGCTTTCAGTTGTGTTTCACCGCTTGTCTCGATCGGCTGACTGTTATTAGTGTGTTTGATTTATTATAAGTCCTTAAGCAATAATATCTGCTCCAGTCTCTTCCTCAGGACTTGTTGTTCTATTGATCGACAACAATCACCAGCCAAGGCAGCGCTTCATTCCCTTGATGCCTGCTAATTAAGATTCTGGAGCATCTCCTTTGTTCTGCCTGATCTGTCCTCTCTGTGTTCTCTTGCGTCGGTTGGGTCATATGGTGTTGCAGTCGCTCATGTGGCTTTATGCACTTAAATCTCTATCTGTGTCACGGAGTAACCTTTAAGTAAAAAACAGTTTGTATGTGCCCACAGACAGCCAATAATTGTCATAACCTCACAATGCATACAGAAACGGAGAGGGACCCTTAAGCTGTTTAACTTAAAAGCTAATGTTTCAAAATGTACATAAAACAAATAATACGACTGAAACCACAACCCTAAGAGACCTCATAATTGTCTGCTTTCATGACACCATCTATCCAGAAAATTACTCCTTAGTTCTCAAGCCTTTTGGGCAATATCACAGAGGCTATCGCAAACAAGAGAAGCTTCAGAAAGCTTAGGCCTCCATCGGGATTGCTAAAACCATACGATTAACCGGCCATGGGGATCTATTCCCATATAAACAATTTCAAAAGAGCAGTGCCTCATAGCAAACAGTGCTGCTCCGCGGCTGCCGCCTTCCTGCTCCCTCAAACTCTTTGTCCTCCATTCAGACTTTTCGAGGCGATCTCTTATTTTCGACGAGATCCATAAAAGATGAAACAACCTTTGCGTTGATCTTCCTCAGCTCTAAAGAGGAATACCTAGAGCTACAGTAGTGTTCTGTGTCTATATATTGAAATGAACTGTGAGGGGTCTGGTGCATTAGACATTGTTTTCTCCCACACACTTTTCCTGTAGATATGAGTAGGCTTTTTGACCCTCAACTTTGGCATGGAGAATAGAACGGCTCTATAATTAGATGCTACCGGTGTTGGAGAGTAACTAACTAGAAAAAGAACCGATACTGTTAAATTAACTCGGCTATTGTTTTCTCTGTAGCCTGACAGTAGTTCAGCTGTTTTTAAACTGTGTGTAGTTTCTCCATTAATGAGCTACATTTTTCAACAAATAGTGGAGTAGCTTGACAAAAGGGTCTTCGTATTGTACACACAGCTTCAAATCCCAAAAAAGATATCTGTAATCAAAAATGCCCTCCTAAACTGGAAATCTAGTGCCTGTATATGTATATCTGCATATATATATTGTGTGTGTGTGTGTGTGTGTGTGTGTGTGTGTGTGTGTGTGTGTGTGTGTGTGTGTGTGTGTGTGTGTGTGTGTGTGTGTGTGTGTGTGTGTGTGTGTGTGTGTGTGTGTGTGTGTGTGTGTGTGTGTGTGTGTGTGTGTGTGTGTGTGTGTGTGTGTGTGTGTGTGTGTGTGTGTGTGTGTTGAATTTTTTTTTCCTGTTTATGTATTTATTTATTTTATAATCACTGTTTTTACAACAATAGTAAACAGCACAACTGTTTTCAACATTGATAATAATAAGAAATGTTTATTGAGTGCCAAATTAGTATATTAGAATGATTTCTGAAGGATCATGTGACACTGAAGACTGGTGCAATGTCTGCTGAAATTCAGCTTTTCCACCACAGGAACAAATCACTTTTTTATGTAAAAAGCTAAATTGTAAGAATATTTCACAATATTATTATTTTTACTGAACAAATTGGGGCAGCTTTGGACAGCATAAGAGAATTCCTTTACAAAAAAAAACATGCCAATCCCAAATGTATAATATAATAATATAATTACACTTTATATCCACACAATAATATTTAGTCTTTAAATTTTGTATTACAAATAATTTTTTGAATATTCAGTGATATTTGAAAGTGGCCAGAGCCAGTGTGAACAGAATATCAATGGAATTATTATTAACTTTTTAATGATGCAATATGCTGTGAGCAAGTCTGAAGCCAATGACTTACTTTTTATGTGTTATTCGAACTGAACGAAGGTTCAAAAACCACAGGAACTCAGTTTTAGCGTGCACTCATAAAACAGAAAAACTCCAGTCTACGCTGAGGTCAGATTCACTCCTAACACATTACATTCCTAATCAGCCATGTCATTTGCCCGCTGTGTGTCGGCCTAGTGTCCTGGAGAGCAGTAACTGCGATCAGACACCCCCCGCTCATATTACACAAGGCAGACCTCCATTAATCAGCCATCTTGGATAAGGCCCAGCCGCGTTGGACCCTTAACACTTTTAACGTGCAGTTTGTCAGCCATATTGGTGTATCTGTTGTATGTATGCAGTAATTTCCTTGAGACATTTTGACAGCATTGTCTTTTCAATGTCTGTGGTGTAATATGGGACTTAATATGGATACGCATGCTGAAAACAGCTGTCAGAAAACTCACTCAGGCCAGAGCACTTTGTTACAGACTGCTCATGTTCCATGGTAAGCAACTGTGCATTTTATTAGGACGTCATTTTAAATGTTAACTGATATTCTGCTGTAGTCCACAACCTTCAGTAGTGAGCAGTAGGCTTGAGTGTCCAAGCTCACAGCTACTGCCTACATAGAAAACTGTCTTGTAAGGCAGCATGCTAAGTTTCATGGAACATTATATGTGACCAATTTGAAACACTCTACATGGTATGCCACTCAATACAGTTTCAGTACAGTTTGAGCTTAGCATGATGCTAATCTAATGGAATGATATTCGATACACAACTACTACTTACATTTATGCATTTGGCAGATGCTTTTATCCAACTTACATAGCGCACACATATTACATGTATTTTATATATAGCATGGTGTGTATATCATACTATATATGGATAGATAGATGCACACACTATACTTTCCAAGCAGTTGAACAATCCATTTTTATTTAGTAATTTATTTATTTCAGTTTATTTTTATCCATTATTTTTATATATACTTTTATTTATTTAATAGCAGTTATCATATTAGATGTATTTTTTCTGTAAACTCATAGCAATAAATTCATGGATTGCCTTCTCCAGCATCAATGTTTATTCAAAATACTATTTTAATATTAATTATAATTAATTATTATGGATTTTACATTGTTTTCATTGATGAATTAATCCCTTTCCCCCTTTTTTCAGTTTTGAATGAAATAGAAGTTACCATCTTGGATTTTTTCATTAAGTCACTGCAGTACATTTTCTGATTAGACACTTTTTTAAATAGATGTATATATTTCTGTTTATTTATTTTTAAGAATCTATTTATTAGTCTTTTTTAAAATAACTTTATTCATGCATTTGTATTGATACTTTCCAGTATCGAATGAAATAGAAGTTGATGTTTTTCCCTAAGCTTGTTGCAATGCACTCTGGGATGCCTTCTCCTCAAAGCATCCAACGCTTTTCTTCGAATTTGACGGTAACGAGGTATCTTAGGAGGCAGCATAATTAAGCTGCCTACCTTTTGGAACAGCCTCATTTTCTGTGGCCCTTCAGCAGTGCTCTAGAAAGGCGGCGTGGTGCTTATGAGCTATCTGACAAACTTATTGAAAATGTGCTCTGGTGGCACGATGATAAATGAGAGGATGAAATTAAGAGGGTTTAAAGAGGTTAGCCATGCAAACAGGATTTGCCTCTAAAGTGGTTTATCAATGAGTCTTTGTATTAACACTAGATATGATAGCAAATGCTATTTTGGGTGATGAGCACTCGACTTAACAAGCGCAACTCAATTTCCGAGCAGACGATTCTCTGCCACCCGTTTTGAGTAATCTGGTCCCGGCTGCGTTATTCAAATTACAATTGAATTCATCTTTCACAGCTTCATCTAATGCAGGCGTTTCTCTAGTCAAATCATGCTTTCTTAATGTGTTCATCAATATAGTATATCTGGGCCCCGGGGGACAGAGTGTAAAAGAACTTAACAGGAGAGATCTGTTTCCATAAACGTGTAGGGGATTATGTACCTATGACATTTATTAGCTTTACTACGAGGCCGCTAAAGCGGAGAGTCTGTTATCACGCGCACAATAACTCATTTTATGTATCGGCATATGTAGTCGCGGAGACTGTGCTGAGAGCTGATGTTTATTATGCCCTGTGAAGATTCGCCTCTTCGTGTCGTCCCCGTGGGTTTAAAGGCATCAATATTTTCCTGCTTTTCCACTTCGCTCTGCACACAATAGGCTTCAGTGTCCAAACCTTCAAAGGCCCGGACTGTCTTGCTTTGATTACAGGTTGCTATTACACAAGACACTCTTTATTGGATTTAATTGGATCTTGGAAAGGTCTGATTCATTATTTACAGGTAACTGAAGGCGAAGTGATTTTGTTGTGTGCAATTGTTTTGGTTTTTATTTGGTTTGTCCTCAAAAACACAGCATTTGAAAGGGAATTTCAGACATGTGCTCGCTTTTAACCCAGTCTTCATTTATCATTTAGCAAGATAATTTGACTAATGGGCATAGGTTTATGCGAGGTTACCGCTGCACAGAAAAACCACGCACTGATTCATTGTGAAATATTATACGGTTGCGTTCAGTAGTTGCGAACTGGTCACGGTTAGACCTTGAACTTTCCACAGCTCTTAGAAATCCACCACCTCAGTGAACTGCAGCAGCTCGAGCTGAATTTTTTTTTGCTGCTATTGATTAATGGTCAGGAACTGTAAAACATTTGGGAAATGGAGAGATGGGCTATAATCAGACTATGTTACATTCCCTCCGGCTATTTACAGACCCAAGTGCCCTTAGCCTTAAGAAAGTTAACATTTTTACCTCAGAAGCATTTCTGAGCTCTACAGTAAGCGTGAGCTGGTGGGCACCATCAGGATGCAGGAAATCGCTGTTCCTATCTCTCATTGACTGGCCAAAGATCATCTCTTCAGTTGATTTACAGTGCATTTTTTTCTTCTGACAGCACCGAATATTGTTAAAGCTTCTTTTTGTCATAGAATCGTTATGTGTTTTTGTGAAATATATTGCTCTATAATACAACATAATGTTAAGGATATTTTCCGAAATTGTGTAAGCAGCCAAAGACTGATGTGCTAGTCAATTGGTTTAGTCCAAATTGATGTGATTGACTTGTGGCTGAGAACCCGGCCTGGCGGATAATGTTGGCAGAATGGGGAATCTTGTTTTGTCTTTCATCAGCCATTTTCTCACCGCACTCATAAACGTCTGAGCTGGTCAAAATGGCCAACTTACAGCAAAATGAACAGCTTGAGAAGTCAATCTCATTAGAGACCGCTTGAGACAGTCCCTTGAAATGAAATCATTTTTCTTGGAAGTGCCCCCAGCTAACTATGATTAATTGTGAGTGCTTTGGTTTGGTTTATTGCATTGTTTTATTATGAACCTTATCAATATTGCAGGGACATTAGTGGTCCACAGTTTCTTTTACTGTTTATATTTCCACTTTTGGTTTTGTAGGATTTTACTTTTCTTGACTGGCTCAATAATATTTACCATAGTTCCATCTTCACCCATTCATTATGTGGTAACTCTTTTGTGTACTGCTATGCTAATATTCTACCATGGTTTATGTATATTCAACAAAGACTTTCTCTTAAATATATCTTGTTGGACTGGTTTGCTTTTAATGCAAGCAGACAACAATTTAATTTAGTAAGCTTTAAAATAAGATCTAACCAGAATTTTAAAAAGGTTTTGTAAGTTAAAACAACTTTTGAATTAAAAAAAATATATTTTATTTAATTTTACTTTACAACTCTTATGTAAATTGTAGATTTAACTCAATTTGTACAATATGGCAAGGAGTATAGCCTCAGCTGTTGACAATCTCAAATACTAACCTGTTCTCTTAGTCAAGAAAACAAGGTTGCTTCAGATGACTCAAAAACTACACGTATCAGAAAAATAATTTCTCAAAGCTCTCTATAATAACTGGGGAGGGGTGGCCAGTGACCTCAGTAATACAATATGTCGAAACAGACTTTATTATGATTATTAGGATCTATGTCTTGCAAAAATGAGAGTGGTCTGTTTTATTGACAATATTGATTTCATATTATGTGACCACACTCTCAAAGCACTGTTTTGATGAAGAATTTCAGTCATAACTGTACACAAAGGACACAAACAATACTTTTCAAGTGTTTTTCTGAATGCCTGATTTTAAAGTTCCCCTCAGGATAGCACCGAAATGTATTCAGCCCACTTTGACCTCTTGGACTTAGAATGTAGGGTGTGAGACCGTAGCTTAGCCCAGTAGCCCTGTGGTAATCCCGTAAGAAATCCTTTGAGGCCTTGACAATCCTGCAAATACCCACAATCTAAATGTGAAATTTCACGTTTGCTTCATGTCATGCGAGCGCATGCCTTGTTTGTTAAACCGTCGGTACTTAGGCCGGCTATTAATCAGATCTTCTTAGGCAAAATATATTGTTTCAGGCACTGCCCCTCTCATTAACATTTTGTTGTAAAAAAGAAGTACAAGAAGATGTTTGCATTTGTATTATAATACATTTGACCCGTAGTCAGGAATTGACATATAATTATTTTCCCCTCAAGTGCTCTTTATTCGTCGGAGCGGAGGGATCGCTTTAGCATGGCTCACAGCGATACTACAGCATGTAAACTGCTTAGGTGGGCTGTTTGCTTTTCATTAACATTCACCCAGGATATGCTGAGGCTCCATCTGCTGAAATCTCAGTCACATTACTGATGACCGTTTAGAAACAGAACATGTACTTTATTGTTTGATGCAGGATGATGGTATTTTGTTACCGCACACCATTTTGGGTAGTAATCTCAACTAAAATGCCCCATGTTTAGTCGCTATGCATTTTATTTCAAACTGCATGTGACATTGTACATGGATACAGCTCATGCTTTCCTATTTTTAGTGTAGTATTTTAGTCATTTGATCGTCGTGTGTGCTTTACATTTTACGGGTGTTTTTTTTTTCTCCTGCATGCGAGTTTCTGCTTAGCCTCTAGCTCGCATTTTTGTTACCTCGTCTAAATTGAGCCTGGTTTTTGAGAATCTAATGCTGTTTCATCTCTGGTTCACCCTTTAGCAAAGGCTCAAATGACAAGCATCTCAAATGCTGAAATGTTTAGATTTCTGTTTCGCCTGCATTGTTTTCTCATCATATTTATGGCGGTTTGATATTTTCAGACAACTAGAGATGCGGGATTTATTTTGACAGTGTGCTTTATTGTTAACGGTTTGACATAATAAACATAAAATTACTTCTCTGCAATTCTTGTGCTTTTTTGGGGGAAAAGTCCTTTTGAAAAAGTTTTCTCTTGATGTTCTGTAAACCTGCTCTCTTCATGTTGCTGACCGTAAAGGTTAAGGAAGTCATTTTTGGCACAATACGGGTCTCCACATTGGACTTTGAATCAAATTGACAGTGACAACAGAGAAGCTGAAGGACTGGGCTCTGGTTTACACAAAGCTTAGTGTGCGGTTTAGATTATACACAGCAAAAAGTCACGGTAAATTATCAAAAAAGACTGCCAGACAAACAGTTTGTCCCGTATGGACAAACACTTGGAATTAGTGGGTTTTTGAAACATAACAAGCATGCATGTTGAATTTGTCTCAGTAAATAATTTTGCATACTGCTGTGGTAAATTCAATATTATGATAAAGGTTATCTTTCTTCTTATGCATTTTTAGATCTATTATTATCATAGCTTCTGCTATTGCAAGATAGCAGTTAGGTTCTGTAGTAGAACAAAGTGCTTTGGTTATGATCTCCGTGTCGCTAGTTTTTTCTAGTTTCTCTGGTATAGCTGTATCAAGTATTTACTTTATTAATATTCACATTTCCATTGTTTTTGTTACAAAAAAGTATTAAGTATTGTTTAGTTACTTGTAGAGAATAAATAACTTTTAAAGTAACTGTCACTATGAAGTCTTCTCAGACAGCAGCATCTGTTCACATCTTAAATGGCATTTACTTAATGCGTAGAGACTGTGACGCATGGTGTGAAATAAATGCAGTAAACAGTGAAATGGATTTCAAAATTTTCATCATTCAATATTGCATCGCTGCATTGCATTCACATGAGAGCGCTTAACTGGTTTTATCTCCCAATAGAAGGAGATAAGGGCATTGAAAACTCAGTTGCCTCTGATGCATCTGACTTTGATTCCCACTCGTATGAAAAGATATTCACTGTGTCGCCAGCCATTCAATCGTGAAGCTTATCTGAAAGCAATGGGAATGCCAGAGAGAGCTGACTCGATTGTTTGTTTATCACTTCTTGTAACCAGAAATGAAACCGGCATTGATCACTATAGCCAAAACAGCAAAACAGCGCCAGTTATCATTAATTCCAGTCAAAATATTCCTGTAATTTTCTATAGATGTTCTTAAGCTTCAGAGCTGTTTTCCAGAAATGTGCTCTGTTAATATCAGCAAGTATAATATTTTACAATACTCAACATGGGGAAAATTATAACTCGAAGCATTTTAACAAGAGATAAATGTTTGGCTTTATCTGATTTTCTGTCTGGAAGGGCATGATCTCAGAATCAATATATTTTAGTTATGTCTAACTGAAGCATAATTTAATTTAAACAACAAGAGCTTTCACAAAACATATATACAGCATCCCATTTAAGCCTTCTGTTGTGAAAATATAATAAACAGGAAACACGTTCCTCTGAACAGTAAACAGAAATTCATTGTTAGTTTATAACAATGTTAGATTAGATGTAGATTTGACTTTTAATGATTTTATAAGCATTTTCTTTATCCGCCAAAACAAACATTATTAAACATCACTGAATATAGTGGTCTGTTATATGTATTTATGTATAGTTCATATGTGTTTAATTTGCAGAGTATGTGTATATTTTTATATATGTGTACATACACAATAATTTTTTTGTTTTTACAAAGGAATTCACTGTCATTTGTTTGTAATATCTCACCTTTTCAGAAATCTTGGCCTTTCTGACCGCTTCTTGCTTTGAGAAGATCAGGTTTTTGAACCTTTCGAATGGTTTCTCACTTCTTACAGGTAAACCACCAAGGTACTATAACTTGTCTCTCAAAGTGGAGGCTAACAGATTTTGAGTTGTAACTTTTATGCTGGAAGAGAAATGGCACCTAAAGTAGATTCTTGCTACTTTATTCTGTTAGATCCAGGTCCTGTAGGGTTTTAGTTTGATACTTCAAAATACAACAGATTTAGACTGAATAAGAAAGCAATGCCAGACCAAGAAAACGGCTAGCTTATTGGTTGAGATTTAATGGCTTAAATGCTCAAAAATTGCCCCAGATGGACAAAATGCTGTCAGCCTTTGTTTCACAATCTTTAGTTCTTCTTGGTCTTTCATGGTCAAATTAATATTAAGACTTAGTTCACTAGTGACTTTTGAATTAAAATCGCTCTGAACAGATTTGAAAGCTTGTTTTAATATTTTCAGCAAGACACTTCCATGCTTTAAAGATTGCATCTGTATGTGTTTTTTGATTACTTCAATGGCTTGATGGCATGATTTTCATTGATTCAGTAGAAATAGCCTACCTCAGCTTTATAGTCTTCATTTTAAGTGGCTGATTGTTGAACACAGTGACATTTTGCAGTTGTATTGTCAATCCATTGAGTCAATAGAGTTCATATACCTAAACAAACTTGTGTTTTTGTCATTGCATTGCAATGTTTACCTGCTTGAATTCAGCACAACAGCTTTTCAAATGAGGAATTTTACACATTCAAATATTTAAAAAGTTCTTAAGTTTCCAGGTTACTTACTTTATTAATTTTGCAGTGGAGGAGAACATTTGCGGCGGAAGAACAGATGAATGTTTTCCAGTCACTGAAGCCCAGCTCCTTGTTCATTTTGCCAATTGCTAATGAAAGAGGATGTCAAAGACTGAAGTTTGCGTATCTTAAACTTAAAAATGCAGTCGAGCTCCTGAAGACCTGATGTGGACGCTTAAAACTTTTCCAACTAGAATTCCCAACACCTCTTCTTTCTTCTTTAGAGTCTTGTTGAAAAGATTAAAAAGGTAAACATGTCTTTGCACTTACAAGGAGAGACAGTATTTACATAAGTTATGCATGGACACACAGTATAGTTTGGCTGATGTTGATAAGGCTTGCATGAAACTAAATGGTAGCATCTGTTGGTAGCATTCTTGTCGTTTCTGAAGGAATGGCACCCAATGGGGAATATGCTTGAATAAGCCATGTTTATGCCTTTTCAAAATGATTTCATTGCCCTATGTAGAATATGATTCAGCATTTTATAAAAGGTATAATACTCTCATGAGATGTTAGATGTTACAATAAGCCTAAAATGTACAAAATTGGGAAGTATTTTTTGAAGTTTGTTTCATTATATGCCAGTGCTACGATAAACAATGTTTAATTATAGAAACTAAAAAGAACATCAGCTTTAGTATTGTCAGCATAAGACTGCAATAAACATCACCACTTTTAATGTGAGCAATAACCTTGATTCAATAAAAAAAGTTTAGTTTGGTTTACTTTTAATTAAAAGGTTTCATAGGCTGCTTGCTTGTCTTTATTTGTGACTTGCGGCCAATATAAATACCTTTGTGTGTTTGTGCATGTTGAAAAAGAAACCATGACTTGGTGTGGGTTGATTGATGGTGGTTCTACGTTGCCAATTATTAGAGCACATAAAAGGATGCTGTTATGTTCTTCTTTATCCAGCAGACCCTAGCCAGAGGTCAGTGCCTAAATGTGCGGGTATCAGCCTTTGCCTATATCACTCCATCTTGATGTATGAGTGCTAAGCTACAAATTAAACCTGCTCTGACCTTTTAGGGGGTACTTGCTCAACAGGACGCCATTTGGACTAATTTCTCCATGTGATTTAGACAAAAAGCCACTATGTTGCCTGCAATTACTTTGTGTACACACATCTGGATTTGGGTTTCCAGATGCAACAAGCCATCCAAAAAAGGCTTGCTAAAGACAGATGTGACTGATGTTAGTTTAGATGTACAGATACAGATCCATATTGCACCTCGTACATGACAAAGAGACGTGATTTTGTCTGAATAGACTCTCGGATCAACATCTAGTACATTTGGATAGTAAAAGCGCTTGTTTTAGTTGATGCTCTATCATGCTAGAAAAACATTTTCATTTAATTTCAGGTATAATATATTGTGGCTCCTCTATAAAGAGTCTTGTAGTAATAATTTTAATGAGTAAAAATGTGTACATATAATATACGAATGTTTCTGAACCAGAGCAACCTTTATTCATAAAATTGTAGAGGGCCACAAAGTTTTACAAACTCTATTACAAATATTAATAACTTTTATTGATAGATTACTTGTACAAGATGTACATTCTTTTTTTGTGAGAAACAACAGAAACAAAAAACTCAATGGTGAATCATGTTTGGGCATGCTTGCATATGCAATATGATGGGATACAACAAATTCCTTGGAGCATCAAGAAAATCTCAACACAAAGAAAGCTCTTATGGTTTCATCCACCATCCCTGAAATGTTTGTAAACTCAAACACGCTACATTTTAGTCAAACAAATGTACTGCAGTCACACGTTCGCGCAAAACTGTGGCAGATGTTAACATTTAAAAAATATATAAAAATAAATGCAAAGCCATGTAAATATGTACACTTGAAATTTGACTAACATTTATAAACTTTGAGATAAAATAATAAATAAAAGCACCTATGACGTCAATTAAAGAAACAGAAACATTCCTAAACAAGCGTAATGGTGAACAATGAAAACAGCCCACAATATAGCGTTTATTGTTAGAGGTAGACCTGACCAAGATCTACTACCGTAGTTCAAACTGTTTCATGGTACGGTCATGGAAATAATACTGTTTTTTTGTGTTACCTTGGTAACAAATTCTTAAGCTTATTGTATTCAATTCAGGAAGCTGTAGACAGTTCTTGTTTATATGGGGGAAAAGACTGTGGATGCAGTTGCTGAAAAATGGTTTTGGAGCTTTAAATTAAATAATTCTACCTCTATTAATGCGATCAAATTGTTGTCTTTGGTTGATTTATTATGCTAAAAACCAGACATGTTTATGACCCAGAAACCTAGAGCATTTTGTACAGTGTCAAAGTAATCTTCATTGCTTTCAGTGATATCAATATTTCTATAAATGCACGTGTACAAAACTATATTTGAATACCATTGAACTTCGGGGAGTTATGGCACGTTGCAAACGAGTAAGCAAATTATCTTTTACACAGCTTTTAAGGATGTGTTTGTGGCGAAGAACTTTCAACACATCGACATCAGTGCCCAAAACCCAACAACTTAAAAATCATTGTTTAATTAGCAAACATCAACCGCTATATTACGTTTTCCATATTTACAGTATTGCACTTAACTGCACATAATTGCATTTCAGTTAAACTGATGTTTCTTAAAATGTTAAATTACAAAGTTGCAGTTACTGTTTATCCTTTTTGAAACAAACAAAAACAAGTCGTTTCAATGTATTTCAGCAAAATGAACGCAAATTTGTTTCCCCTTTACATAAAAGTAGTATATCTTGCATTAAGGATCGTAAACGCCTTCATACAAGACCTGAAGTGCAAAAGCTAGGTTCACTTCTATTCCAGGACACATCACATAAAAAAGAAGAGAGCACAAAATATGAGAATGAAAGCTAAAGTCCATACACATGCCCGGAAGGAAATAACAGCAACGCAACATTTCCTCCCAAAACAGAAAGAATCATAAGAATCAATTCCACAAAAAACAGGCGATTGTACCATTGATGTTATTGCTGTTTCCAGTCTTTGTCCACAGCAGAATGAACAATGAAAAATAAAAATGCAAATAACGGCTTTAGATATGATTTGTGGTGGCGGGTTATCATGGCAGTGATCAACATAGATGTATGTCAGTTACAATGGAGGCCAGCCCCAATAGGTCTATCCTTCAATTGAGCACGTGCACTAGGCAGCGGCACAGTGGTAGGAGGCAAATATGGCCGTCTCTTTCTTTTCACTTTGAGGTTGAGATTCCAAAGTTTCAGTGTCTGTCCGTAAAAACACAACCTCTAGCCTCACTCTGTGTCTGCCTTTTGCTTTTTTTTTTTTTAAAGTCTTCTCTCCTAAACGCTGGTTTTCAGACAGACATCCAGACATTTTTGTATGGTCCTGGGGCTGTGATCTGTGCCTGGAAAGGGCTGAGCCAGTGGCCTCCAAGAAGTCCTGCCTGTTGGGCAAAAAGTAAAAGGTGATTCATTGGTATTTAATTACCTTTCTCTACAAGTGGTTTGTTTTGGCAGCTGGTTTTTTTGTGACTTTTTTCTCGCTCTCATTCTCTCCCCTTACACCCCTCTTTTCTCTTTTGTTTTTATTTTGTTTTGTTTTAACTGTGAGTGTCACGGCCTTTTCACAGGCTTAGTCTTGTGTTAGAAGCAATTATCAGTTCAGAGCAGCAGAGAAGCCCATGGGGGTCAGAGTCCCAGCGCCTCGGCGTGTTTTCTTGCCTTGAGTCGCAGGTCAGCGATGCTGGAGTTCTTGCAATTGCTCTTGGCAGCCGCTACCACGGCGGCCGCCGCAGAGGCCGAGTCTGCCAGCGACGCGATTGGTAATCCAAAGGGTGGGGGCGGGAACATCAGATAGGGAGCGTGGGCCGCGAGGTGTGGGTGCAGGTGAGGATGGGAGTGCGCTCCGACCCCTTCCAACTGTAACTGAGCTTGGACCTGCGGGGCGAGCAAACACAAACACGGAGTTAGTCAGTGGCCGCGGGGTCAGCCCGAGGAGCGGCGGGGATCCGGTTTCAGGCTCGGACACCCCTCCGAAGGCTTGCGCTAACTGTGTGCTTTCAGTGAAAACAGTGCATTCTTTTTCATCTGATCTTGAGCTGCATTATGCAATGTGCTCGGACAGCTTAATAGCCTAAGAACTTCCATCAGTTGCAAATCTCACTTCTCGGCATATTAGTTTGATCCACAGCGAATCTTTCCATATAACCGCTGCAAGCTGCAACATCATGCAATCTTAATTATATATTCAATTGCATAAATAAACAATTTCGCACCCAAAATATTCATTCTCATATATATAAATATTTATTCGCATGGTTCCTATGGGGGGAAAAGATGTAAGCAGGCAGCATAAAATATCAGGTTGCAGATTCTTAGCAATTATTTCAGTAAGATGAGGTGAAAATTAGACATCCGCTGACTTAAAAAGTGACTTATTTTTATTTTATTTTTTAGTATTCTTCTCATGTATCTTTCTCTGCACACGGATCATACATATTTCAAAGCTTTACATTTTGCAGTCCAACTAAAATACAACATCTGACAAGCTGCACACGTTTTTGACACTGGGAAAGAATGTTTTACCAATGTTTCTTTTTTTCTATTTTCCACGTGCATACAAAACATAGGGAGATCGCTTTGAAAGGAGGATAATAATGTCAGACCTGGTAGTCTGTTATTTTTGGAAAATAATCAGGTATGAATACAGCATGTTTATTTGCTGCTCACAATTTCTAACCACAGGCCTTCTGACTTTATGCCTTGCACTTGCATTTATTTTAATTAACTCTGTGTGAAAATACTCATAAAAATTAAAGCAGCCCCTTGCTCCAGTGTCTCCACAAATCAGTCAAATTGGACTGTGCAACGGCGACCCCTCTACAGGGGCAGTCAGAACAACAGGTGGTGGACATTTGTGGTGTTCAGTATGCAGTCCTCACGCCTCGGCCCTGCCAATGCTGCTCAGTGCCAATAACCATCAGTGCGTTATTCCTCTCTTTCATAATCTCTTTTATCTGCCTTTCCCTCGCTGTGCTATTAGCTTAATTATGGCTGCTCTCTCGTATGGCTGATGCAGACAGTTCTTCAGCACCAGATGAAATGTCTCTCGGTTCCTCTTATCTCATTCGTCTCTCATCGGGCCCCGGAGGTGAAAGGTTCGTGCCCTTCGCGCGACGCACGGAGACTAGTTTGTCACATCAGATTGTTTGTCAAAGCCTAAACATTTCTCTGCCGCTACTTTTAGGTGGTTAAAATGGCGGAGCGAGACGACTGAACTGCACGTCACAAGAAATACAATACAAAGGAATAAAATCCGCTTCGTTATTTCTAGCTTACCTGTTGAAACGGCATTCTGAGTGCGCCCATGTTCACGTAAGGAGCGACCCTGCACGCGTCCAGGTGACTCGCGGTGCCCAAAATAACACCTAGAGTAGAAAAGTATAAGAAATGAGCAAAGTTAGTCATAATGATTTTTTTATAGGCCTAGATGATCTGACAAGTTACATTTAAAATGTTGCTGCTGGCTCACGAGCACCCTATTCTTTGACTTGGGTCATGTCCCGTTATAAATTAATTTAGAAATGCATAACATAAGAAAATATAATATCACAAAAAGTTTGGAAAATTAGGTTTACTTATTGAAATAATATTTTTTACCTTTGTGCATTTGGTTTTCCTGTTTTCGGCATTTCGCTCTTCTGTTCTGAAACCATACCTAAAAACAGAGAGGGGGAAAGGGTTAATTATTAATAATACAATTATAGAAATGTGCAAATTAGTTATATTTCATTTGTCTATGCAACCGACAATACAGAAAAGCAGCGCCGATTTCTGTTGCCTCTGTTAATCGGTCTAGATTATTATTTAATTTCAATTGGAAAAGCAAATTCTGTTATTCATCGTTCGACAAATCTTCTTCATAATTAATATTGCAATTTTCGTCTTCTGCACCAATTAATTCTGTGTGTATTCTTTGGCTGTGTCTACATTTAAAACAGTTTAGTTGTCTTATTTTCTTTCTTTATATAAAATAACGTAGGCCTAGAAGCTCTTGTCAAAGCACCATATGTAAACTAACTAACCATTTTACATCTCGGAAATTGAGGCCTGTTATTTTTTTAATAGTAGCCTATCTTTTTTTAATAAAATAAATCTGCTGCATCACATAGGTGTTTGAAAATATGGTAAATATGAATTATGAACAGTGTAAATTTACACTATGCCTACAGCTTTCCATCATTACTAAATTCGGTCGGTTCAGTTAAATCAGGCTCTCAGACTCGCTCATTAAAATTGAAAAGGAAACGTCTGTCAACCTGTTTTTTTGTAAGGCACTCTGATTTTGCATTATAGATTAATAATAATAAGCCTATTGAATGTGTGACTTTTAGTGCGCCACAATGAATGCATCATATTTCAATCTTTGATCGATTGTAATTATCCAGCACTATGCTATAGTGAAAGTGAGCTACACTGGTTTCGACAGTTATTTCTTCATTAAGGACCACTCAATGATGCGGTTCACAAATACCCTAATCTGATTTCCTTTTGATTTTTATTAGAGACAGTGAATAATGACATTTAATTTAGCCCTGCACCAAAAACCGAAAGATATTAGTCGTAATCGAATTACTGCCTTCTCCTCACTGAGGTCTCATAACTTTCAATTAGATTCTTGACAGCTGGTCGGCGTGGGGCTTCTATGGAACAGTATAGTAGCAGGTCCATATCAACAAGGCTAGCTCACGTCCATTGCGTTTAACTCTGCATTTTCTGCGAAATTTGAAATGTGATATGAGTCATAAAATGCCGTTGTGATGCATCATACAGAGGCGTTTTAACGCGGTATGATTTTTGCTTGCATCAAATCACAGCTCTGACCTATTCTTTGCTCTCCTCTTTTAATCTGATTTCTCCTCCGCCTCTGAAACATTAAAAAATGTCGTGCTTGCAAGCTGTCACACTGGAAAACAATGTTACTTATTTTCCCATTGCATTTTGTAACACGGCCTATGTCACTGTAGGAGTTAAGACAGAATTGAATTATTCCTAATACATTTTTATAGGAACAGTATATCAAGCCAATGGCAGATATTACAAAGATAAGGTTGGAGAAAACGAGGTGAGTGACATAAGAAGGTATCCCCTGCAGCAGTGGTTCAATCTCTTCATTAATTTTAATGATGTGGTTAGATCTTTCTGCAGCACATAAGCAAGTTTTCCTTTGAATATAGCTGCTGCTGCTGGAACTAAAAGGCGATTTCATATCCACACCCACCACTGAAACTGAACCCGCATAAATCGAAAGATAACAGATATGCTTTGTGTATGAGTGAACAACATCCGTCTCCAAATGTTAAACATCTCAGGCGCATGGTATGATATGCACATTTAATCTAGCCTACTTAAGCAAATGTAGGAGGAATGAAGGCCTAGCGATCACACTTACACTCTGTTTTATTTATTTGATTACTTTCCCCTTGCCAATTCACTTCTCTATTACCAACGCATATTCATAGAGTACTTCGTAAATAGATTGCCTATTATTTCTAACTTTACAAACTCCTAACTAAAACCCTTTGGTTTTACACGTAGGCTACATTAAGTTACCAGCGTGATAATTTCCTCTAGGCATATGAGCATAAACACCACAGCAGCGCTTTTATATGAGACTTAGTATTTTGCTAATATTAAATGTTAAAGCAATAAACATCATGAATAATCTCCGTGGACATTATTTTTCTCAGTTAGCTATGCTACGCTGATAGAGCAAGGTTTGTTACTGTTGTATTTTTCTCTCTCACACACACACACACACACACACACACACACACACACACACACACACACACACACACACACACACACACACACACACACACACACGGGCCTGCTTTAAACTATTTCGAGAACATCTACATTAAACAATGAAAAAAATAAATGACACAGAACCCTCAATTGTCATCCAGCTTATTTGCATTTCCACGAAAAGGTGCATTCGAGATGCATTCGTTTAAAAATAAACCTGTTTTTAAATTAATAATATTTGAATATAGTCATATTTAACATTTGCCTGTTTTATCAATGTTTTTAGAATGTTTAAGTATTTTTTTTTTTTTGAATAAAAAGAATCCATGGAGTGTATGGAGGAATGGGCTCTTACCTGCACGCGGGCCTCGGACAGCCCCAGCCTCTGGCTCAACTCCTCCCGCATGAAGGCGTCTGGGTAATGCGTCTCATCAAATAAGCGCTCCAGTTCATTCAGCTGCTCTAAGGTGAAATTTGTCCTGCTCCGTCTCTGCTTCAGTTTACTCTGTGCGTCCTCGTCCTCTGATTTCACATCCTCCCTCTTGTCTTTGCAGTCATAAATTCCTGTGAAAATACAACATAAACACATCAACAAAGTCGCCTATTTCGTTTAAAGCGTTCATTTATTACACACGTGTTTAAAAAGCTGGAGATGGCGGCTCAGATGTAAAAAGAATCGGGAACTAAATAAATCGAATTATACGACATGTCAACAGAGAACACTTTTTAAAAATGTTGATGATAAATTAAAACAATTTTGTTTGGTGAAATCCAAGATGAATAGCAAGAAATTGCAGCTGCTTTGAAACATGCATTGTCGCTTTACAAGTTCTCGATTTTTGTTAAATATTTTTTATATGTAATTGTATAATTAGGCAGATTCGTATAATTAAAATAAGATTCCAAGGGACATGGATAAAGAGGTTAGGTTATTATGTAGTCCTAAAATTACGTTATAAGATAGCCTATTAGGAAACATTAGAAGTTTGCAATGAGCTAATGCAGCTCTGCACTTTTATATATATATATATATATATATATATATAACTGAGTCTTCATTCCAGATCAGTAAACTGTGTTATTCGCAAGTTTTTGAATCAAATGTAAACTTACAAACTTTGTCTTACTGCAATCTTTTTCTTTAATTCTGTGAAGTGGTCTTTGTTTTGGTTTTCATGTAGGCCCATATTATCAATGCAATTTAAATGAATTATCATTATTATTAATATTATTATGATTAGCCTACTATTATTATTTATTGAGGTGTTGTATTCCAAAACAATCTGTCATGGGCCTGCCATACATGTCGTTAAACGTCTTTGTTCACAGTTTCAAAAGCAAACCCGTTTTATATGAAATCTCACTTTTAAAATGTTATCACCCTTATGGCTCTGTTTCAAATTACAGTCTTTTTTACTCTTTATTTACTCAAGTGTTTTACGTAAAGAGAAAATAAGTGTTTTACTCATTTCCTGGCAATTTAAGGCACGCTCAGGAATTAATAAATTGATTGATCGTCCTTTCAAATATGACAAGGGCCTATTGTTTTGACTGTAATTCCTCAAATGTGAGAACATCTCTTTTTTATACATTTATTGTGATTATTTTACTTAAAATTGCCGTATTTCTGTTCTTTCACAAAAGAAAACGGCACATATAACGAACAAGTGCCCATTGCATCAGCTGAATACAGCTTGGAATTTCTCGACTCGCCTCTCAAGACGATCGAAACCTCTCTTTAAGATAATAAAAATGACCTCAATGTACAGTTACTCAGATTTGATAGATATTTCAACGACGTCGAAACGCGTATTCGCGCGAACATCTAATTACAAACGCGTCTGCAGCGAGAAACATCATTACGCTTTGCGTTAGTGTAACTCACCGTCAGTAGACCGTGTCACGTTAAACTCCTTCAATTTGTCCTTTTCCAGCTCTGCGTGCTCCTTGTAAAGGTGTACCGGACAATGGTTGTTGTTGGTTTCTGTAATCTCCTGAAGGTTGGTCTCCGAGTTGCCCAGCTCTCTGGCTCGGGCTAAACCACTCTCCAAAACTTCCTTGTACGTGATGCTCTCTTTGCTGCTCTCCTTGCTTTTCTGATCGAAGGATTTCGACACGAACGCCGTGAGTTCTTCCATGGCTGGTTACAGAAATCCACTTTCAAATGTATCTAACGCGAATCTTTTCGTCTGCTCAACGGTGGATTCGGCGATATGTTTGCGTGTAGAAGGTTTAGATCACTCCTGCTGTTATGTCTGTGTTTTTCAGATCACACTATTTATACACGGCCACCTCAGCCCGGCCCCCATCGCCATCATGTCTGGAGTCATTACAGGCGCTTCTGAATCCAACTTTCAGCGGCTTTTCCTCAAATCAATGCTGCGCTGGATGGAGTCCCCTTAATTTCATTATAATTAATTAGGATTCCTACGGTGCCGTGCGGTCAATTGGAAACGGGAACCGTGTTTAATTAATTCTGTGATAATTTCGCTGACGCAATTAGAGGATATGAATATTGCAGCATGGCATTATCAGTTCATTCTGGTGTATTGACGTTAACATGGACGGAGAATCTGATGATCTAGGTTAGAGAAACCAGTCGAGTGAAAATAGACGGAGGTAACTTGCACGGGATCGTCCGATTTGTGGACAACTTTTCGATGTTTTCATCGCCAGACATTATTTTGAGTGTTTTATCTAGCTAGTTTGTCAGATATAGCGTATTAATCGTAAAATAAAGTATTTTCCCCAAGTAGTTTATTGCACGTTTTTATATTTTAATATGAATTTATTATTTTCTTAGCCTATATACAATTTTACATGGCATGAGTACATTATATTATGATATTGTTTGTAATATTTTGTCATTTTAATACAATATAACATATAATGTTAATCATAATATTTTAAGATATTACTGATATTGATTTTACATCGTGAAACACCTTTTATTTTTAAGAGTGAAGCTTAATTGGGCTTTCTTACAGTTAAACTCAGTTGACTATTATTTTATTAGAAAAAGTGATTTTATTCAGCAATTTAAAAACATTCAATAAACATTAAAATAGATATAAAACATTAAAAACGTATATATATATATATATATATATACACCCATAAGTAAATATAAGAAAACATTTGGTGTGATTGTGGTACAAATTGACCAGGCGCCTTTGCAATGATTGTTTCAGTTTAATTGTAGGCTATAGCCTACATCGCAATTGCACGACGCAAGTCATTTTACTGTAGCCTATACCTCTGATCGTAATAATATAGGTATTGTATGTAAAAATATGCAAGGCGTATATTTGTCTTAAATTAATATTCAGTCTATTTAAAATTGGGTATTAAAATGCTCTCAACATTATAAGTATTATTATTTTCCTTTTTTACACAATTATTTTTTATTCTTAAAGTGTACGATAAAATCGACAAATCCACCAGTGACATAATCATGAGCATTTATTTCTAGTGTGGTTATTTAAAAAATGCATAAGACTCTCGGATATGGTGCTATGATATTATGGCATGAACGGATCAGTGCAGGGCGAGAATCAAACGCATGTTATGATCCCCTGTGAATATTGAGCACCGTGGTGTGAAACCGCTCATGTAAACCTCACAGATGACGAGTTTGATAGCGCTTTATTTATTAAATCCATCCCCATTTAAGACCGCAGCCCCATATTTGAATATTTTTCTAGCATATGACCTCGTGGTTCATTTTTTTTCTAATTTCTGTTTACATTTAAATAAATCAGTTCTTTAAAACGAGCATTAGAATTTTTGTTGTCGTTTTTTAATTATTTTTTTCTGGGAAAAAAATAATTTATATTCTCATCATTCAAACTGTGTTCGGTTTTATTTGTGGGCAATAGTGTTGGCTGTGTTTAAGCAGTGATGCTGGATGGAAACTCGTTTCTAGGGTCACGTCAAGGGAAGGATAAAGTGTGTCAGGTGCACCTTTGATTCCGGGAGAGTTGCTGGAACACCACTGCTTGTGAAGTTGGATTACTCCGTTCTCAGTTGTTTTTATTGTAGCTTAGAGCAGACGGGTAGGCCTTAATATTTTCAGCGTTTCTGCTGTGATCCCTTCTAGCAGGCTTTAAAAAAAATGTAGCTCACTTTAACGGATTGTAGGACTTCAAAGTGGCTGGTGCAGATGTTTTTAAATTAGTTAGGTAGTACACCACCTATCCAAGTGCACCACCGATCAACAGCAGCCTCCAGGGGATCGATACATATATAGGCTCTATATACGTGAGTAAATCGACAAGTCATGCTCTTACTCTGCCTCAATAGTGTCGCTGAAGTTTAGTAGCAGACAATTCTTAAAGGCGCAGGAATTTTATTTCTCTCTCTCTCTCTCTCTCTCTCTCTCTCTCTCTCTCTCTCTCTCTCTCTCTCTCTCTCTCTCTCTCTCTCTCTCTCTCTCTCTCTCTCTCTCTCTCTCTCTCTCTCTCTCTCAGAATTGAACTATTCGATCGGGAGACGTTAGCTGCTTCGTGGACTTGGTGCCGTTTGTGTTTGGGTGAAGTTTATTGGCCAAGCAAGAATGAACTTACAAGCTTTTTGTTTTGTTACCTGCATTAAACACGACACAACGCAATATAAATACCCCATAACAACAGTAGAATAGACAGCGTAAACAAATAAATAGCATAGTTACTAAAAATCACAGGGTATATCAGGCGAATAAATCCAGTCAGTCATTATTTTATCATGTAGCCTATGAGCTACTCGCTCAATATATCTCTTTTGTTATTTAAATTATATCTTTTTTAAATGATCTCTCTTAAGTTTTAGTAAACTATATGGTTCTGCATAGGCATGTTTTTATAATTTCTGATCTTGTTCACATACTTTCTGGTATGACTTTAGCGGACACAATTAAATTACAATTAAGCTCTAAAAGGTTTCACTGGAAGTGACCGAATTAAGGTCGGACAGGTTGATGGATTACAGTCCATATCTGGGTTGTAAAGAAATAAATAAATCGTCAAGTGAAATGTCGATAACAATTTTACATCTGAAGCCACGGGCGATGCGCATGAAAATGTATGACATCACTGTCTTAGTCGAAGACAAGTAACACAAATAGCCTTTTTTGGAAATAAACACAAAATATATATCTCAACACATATAAATAATATTTTTTATGCCAGTTTGTGCTCTACAACAGCTCCTGTATTTTATTTAGTCAGATTCAGTTAATGTCAGAAGCAGGCAGGTGGCTGCATACTGTCACTTTAAGAAATAATTGCTCTGAATTATTTGCATCCCCTTAATCAGACTGCAGAGACAGCAGGCAGGATTCTGCTTCCAGTTATGCAAAACGTAAAGGTAATTATGCCTTACTGCTTGTAATTGTGTGATGGTAAAGTTCATCCTCCTCTCCTACCTTTGATTAGCTTTTGTCACATTATTAGCAAATAAACAGCTTTATTAAGTTTGATGCCATTCGAGAGAGAGGCCCGGACCATGTGGCCCCTTAAAAGTAAAGCAAAGAGCTGTGATGTAAAATTTGTGTCTGTATTTGCAGCAGGCCATTTAATCATCCAGCCAGTGAATCGGTACCTGCTTTCAGCTGAGCTATATGTGTGCCGTGATTCTTCAAGCAGCACTCATTCTTATGAGGGTTAGGCAGCTTGTTAATAAAGTGGAGGGGAAAGGAGACCCAAGACCTTTCTGCGGGAAGTCCAGGCTTACTCTGACAAATGCCATAACAGCGTTTGAACTTGCTCATTCACTCAGATTAATCCCTTATGTTCGCGAGACCAATGCGTTCTAAATTCATATTTAAAATGGTGGCTATTTGGTGTTGTTTTGAGCCGTGCTGATTACTTCAGGGTTTAAACCCCCAATTACTAAGTGCAATGGCCGACCCCCAGTGGCAGACAGTTTTGAGTGTTATGCACAGGCATGCATGTAGGGAAGATAATGAGGTGTAGTTAACCCTAACCGGCTTCCTCCTGTCTCTTGTTACACTTGCTGTAGTTTGCATTTAACCAAAGATAAGCAAGGTAAAAAAATGTGCATTTATATGTGTTCGTTCTCTTTCATCATTGTCTTGCACATACTCCTTTATCTCTTTGTACTCAGATTCTGTGTATTTAAAATGTCTGTTCATATACAAATGAGCACTAATAATACCTCGAATCTGTGACATGTAGGTCCTGATTTAAATTTCTCCGCAGTTATTTCAGTCTAGTACATTTTTTGTGTTATTTTTTAAAACCGCTGAAGCGAGACATGTAGAAAAATTGATTATCAACAAAATTATGGCTAAAAGCCAAAGGTCCCGAGTGTTGAAACCCTGAAGCATGAGACCACATTTTTCTCTTCCTTTTCCCTCTGCTGCTTTCTTCCCATAGGCTGATGGTATTAAATTGACTTTATCCTCGAAACATAATAATCCACAGAGTACTCTGACAAACCTACCGCCCCGAGCCCTCCACCTCTCCAATCCCACCCCGAACAAGCTCTTCCTGGCTTTTTATTCTGGATACAGCTGATTGTAGCAGCCAGGTTGAGGAGTGTGTTTTTATCGTGGTGTGCTGATAACAGAGCCAAACAATTGGCTGCATTGTTGGTCAGAGACGATGTTTTAGATTTGATTCTAACATCACCCCTGAAGCTTGGGGGGGGGGACGGAGCAGAGCTGAAACATGTGAGAGTTTCAATCCAGATCAGGCAACAGTATTTTGGACGAGCCGTTTAGCACTTGCAAGGAGACCAGAAAGGAGTGAGTTAGAGTCTATTCGAGACATACTGAAGACAGTATGGACAGCTGGGTGTGAGTAGCTCTATAGGAAGAAAATAAGTTTAGGCTGTTGACAATATTTTGATGATGTTATACTGACCAAACACTATAGTCTTGCAAGTAATGTGAGTATGAACCGTTATCTTTGATGACATTCTGAGCGATAACCTTTAAAAAGTACCAGCCTCACACTTATATTCACTTTATCATATGCAGTATATAACAGTGAGGACAGTTATTGACAGTGCATAAATTGAGTAGCTTGCAGCAAAAGGTCTATGCAATTTAAAATATGTTAACACTGAATGTAAAAATGCACTGTAAAAAAATTATTTATTATTTGAATATGTTTTTCAAGAAAATACTATTTTAGTTTTTCTTCTTAATTTTTTTTAAAATCTTTAATTCAATGCTCTTTGCCAATTCCTTGTAATTGTGAAATTTACTAGCAATTTCTGAGTGAAATTTGTTTCTACACCAAATCTGCAGTCAGTATATCCGACTCAACGCACCACGAAGTAGATCTTCAAGCGACTGTAATGAGACGTGTTTGTTAAACCAGGATCTACATGGCAACAACCGTGTTGTATCTGTCGGAGGTCAAGCGTGCATGTAGCTTGCCAGCCGAGATGTGACAAGGGAATTTGAGTAAGAGGATCTTTCCTGATCATATCAGAGTTAATAGCTTGGGACCCATGGGAAATAAAATGCCTCAGCACAATAAGCTCAAATCAATACTATGAAAACGAATTTATGAAAGATGCACAATGTGGCATTTCATCCTCTCATTCACAGATAAGCACCATGCTGACTGTCATCTGAGAAAGCTCAGATGTTTGTGGAAGTCTGGAGATGTTGGGAAGATCATCCTGATGGGGAACGAAAGCTGTCTCTGCTGCTGGTGTGCTGGTGGTCCCATCAGGCTTCTTAACTAGCTTGATCAGCAAGACTGCTCTGGTTAAGAATCTTCACCATTCAAGTTCTCCTGGTAAACAGCATGGCTAGAATGGTTAGAATAGCACCCAACCAGAACAAATTGTTCAAAATCAACTGACCCAAACTCTGTAATGCAAAACAATTTCCAAGCTTAAGATACTAAAACCAGGTTGTGGACTTGAGATCTGCAGTTTGTCTAAGAAACAACATCTTATTTATCTTTTGTTGGTTCTTTTGATTCTCTTGAGGTACAATTATTAAATTAATGTATATTTCTTTCTCTGTCTGACAGTACAGTAGCATGATGAATTCAGGACATGGCAAAATATATAAAGGTAGGGCAGTTTCTTAAATCTTAAAATATTTGATCTGTGCATAGGTTTAATTAAAGAGCTTGTAATGTATAATGAAAATGTCATAACTTGATCTGATTTCAATTATTTAGTCTGCTTAAAATCCACTTTTTTACAATCCTCTGTAAGCTCTCTTTCAGGTCAGCCTCCACCCAACCAACAACTGATGGACTGAACCAGGTCTCCGTACATTTTACATTTTACATTATTCCATAATGTACATCATAATGTTGTTATACTTCTGTTAAATCACAGCATTTTTTATTAATGTAAGTAACGTTACTGGAAAAAAAGTATTTTTATTTTGGGAGTCCCAAGTTGAATTGGTAAAGAGTCTGATTGTGGATCCCTAGTTCAAGAAATGTTGTCAACATCAGTGCTAGACAGTCTACATTAGCTGGTTCTCTAAAAGTGCTCATAGACATTCTGTACTCAACTTATTTGTACTATTTTAAATTAAACATTTAAAAACAAGACATACTCCCAAGATACATATTCCCTCTGCAAACGTTCTTAATTAGGCCGTTCTGTGTGGAGTCTATCAACTCTTCTCACAACTACTTCTGGCAGACAAAGCAAATCACACATTTGTTCTTGTTTATGAGGTCATTCTGCCTGCAGTCTAGTTTAGAAGCTCGGCTCATTGCATGTGTTGAGAAAATAATCTATGAGGGGATCGAGGGGTGGTTGTATCTTGTGGTCAAAGCCGAAGAGCTAGCATGCTCGCAGTTGCTGATAGCACACATTAATTTGCTTAATGCGGACATGTATCATTTTCATCTCGCTCAACCATCCCCCTGAAAGTAGACCGGCAGGATTTCGCTTACAGTAAATGAGCGGTTAAATGTATGCAATCCACATCATTTTTTCAGTCTCCGGGTCTCTAGTGTCATTCGGACATGGCCGACTCATTTAGCACGAATACAGACAAGCTTTTATGCTGCATCCTGCAGTTGATCAATCATGCAATTAAAAGCCGTTTCAAAACAGCAGCATTTTTTAATTTCATCCGGCTTTAGCTAAAGACGTGGACTGTGTCCATTTGTTGAGGGTGATTTATGCACTCATCTTAAGAAAGAGAAGTCACTGATCTGCCGGCTCATTAAGATTAATTAGTGACGGGCCTCAGAGTGGCGTGGCTGATGAAGAGGCGCTGGAAATGGCCAGCACTGCCAAGGTGAGGTGAGCGGCTCTTCAAGCCTCTCTCTCTCTCTCTCTCTCTCTCTCTCTCTCTCTCTCTCTCTCTCTCTCTCTCTCTCTCTCTCTCTCTCTATTCGCTTGCAGCCTGAGGGTTGTGATGGAAGGGGGGAGGGACTGAGTAAGGAAAGGGAGAAGGGAGGCGCACCATCTGTAGACAAGTCCCTCAGCAGAGTTACCAGTCACCCCCATCTGTCACGCTGTGTCCCCCCCTCATCCCCCTGGGCCAAGCTATTCAACCACTAACAGACCCGGCACTGGACAAAGATCAGGAGCTCTCCAGCGCACAAACACTGACCCTTTAGTAAAACAGACCTAAATGGAACATTGGCATACAGACAGGTAGAATAGACATAAAAGAAATTCAGGGAATAGTTCACCCAGAAATGAAAATCCTGTCATTATTTACTCATACTCATGTCAGTCCAAACCCGTATGTTATTATTTTTAAAGTGTAATGGAAAAAGAGAAATTCTGAATTATCTTTAGCGATGTTGGTCACGCACTCAAAAGGACAAAAAAATGAAATAAACAGTCCATATAATTTGTGCACTGTATTGCAAGTACTGTGAATTTGTAAGCTTTATATCAATTATATAAACTATAATAATGCAAAAACATAATTCCTGACAACAGTTTAAGTATTAATAATAATAATATAAATATAATAATATACTATAATAATAATAATATAAATATAATATATAATAAAATACACACTGTGTGTGTGTGTGTGTGTGTGTGTGTGTGTGTGTGTGTGTGTGTGTGTGTGTGTGTGTGTGTGTGTGTGTGTGTGTGTGTGTGTGTGTGTGTGTGTGTGTGTGTGTGTGTGTGTGTGTGTGTGTGTGTGTGTGTGTGTGTGTGTGTGTGTGTGTGTGTGTGTGTGTGTGTGTGTGTGTGTGTGTGTGTGTGTGTGTGTGTGTGTTAGAGAGAGAGGGAGATTTCAGGTTAGTTGGGACATTTTTCCTGGTCTTAATGGTAAAAGTGTCCCAGTTTACCTAAAAATTACCCTATGCAATTTATGTATTTTAATTACTTTGTCAAATGAAAACAGTATTTTTTGGCCTTTTCTAAATGTGGCTGGGCTATGCCTGTTTCTGAAGTTCAGGAAAAAAGTTACCACCTGTATATATATATGTATATAAGTGTGTGTATGTGTGTGTGTGTGTGTGTGTGTGTGTGTGTGTGTGTGTGTGTTAGTATTATAAATTGTGTGGAGCTCTTTGTAAAAGTAGCAACAATCAGGAAGTACCTTAGGGCAGTGTCTGTTGAAGAGGACCCAGGTTTTGAAGGGCCAAATGACTGCCTCTCATCTCCAACATGTCTCCTTTTGTTCCAGCAGCCTAGCTACCCCTGTTAGAGACCAGTGAATTCAGAGTCCTCACTTTACTTCTCCACACCACAGAGATGTGAACTGGACAACCTTGTTAGGTGACAGAGGATACTACTGCCCTTCAATCAGACCACCTGTCAGTGTGCATGCTGCTGTTTTCCTGAGGCAGTGTACATTCAAGCTGTCATATAAGGTGATTCATTTTACATGTGCTCATAACAAAAGCTGACATCTGTGGTAAGCGGGGGAAAAAGCTAAGGTCTGTGGTCATAATCGCAGAGTGACAGCTAATAATATAAACTAAGCTTCACAATTGCTTGAGGAATAGACAGGGCTCCAGACTGCGTAAAATGAGCCCCTTTTACATTTCTGGGGTTCCCAGAAGTGAAAGTCACTATAGTTGGGTAAACTTTTTGCTTTTCCGCTTGCTAAAATAGCAGAAAAACAATCCACAATAGCATTTCTAGGACTTTACAAAAGAGAAAAATATTGATTGCATTGGTCAGAAGAGAAAAATGTCATTTGCCATCACTCCATCAGACGTAGTGTTAGAAACACTTACACAGTATAATGTTAATAAAAGGCTCCATGATGCAACAGACAAATGTGCACAAATAATTATTTAAATGTAATCTTGTTGGGAGTGTGCGCCGGTTTTTCATTCACACAACAAAGAACACAGCGCAGGCTATTATGAATCATGTGTGATTAATGAACATATGAATCCTACGAACCGATTCTCTGTGATGAGCCAGACAAGTTGTTTCAAGAAACTCTATAGAAAAGTAGTTCTCAACCTTTATTGACTCAAAGTCCCCTCATTGTTCAATACATTTTCTAGGGATTTTCTATTGATTATTTAGGCGAAATTGTTTTCTGATTTTATAAGATATGTTGTTTTTGAATGTTAGTTGGGTTAGATTATTTTATTTTATAAAAAATATTAATGCCTTCTAGTGGGTCCCAGCCCATGGTTGAGAACCACTTGCTTGAAAGTGGTCTGTTTGAATAGAAACACTCAACCAGTGAATCATTCAAAGCCATTACAGAGGGCACACTGATTCACTTACTGAACCGCAAGGCAGTGTTTAGTTAAGTCCCAATTGAAATTAACCTGGAACTTTTAATTATATAAATTTGATTTGTGAGACTGGAAAAAAAAACATATATATTGCACCTAAATATTTCATTTCAGGAGCCAGTGGTTCGCAAGTAGTTGTCATTTTTTTCATTTTAATAAATTGCCTCGGAATATATAACAGCTCTCATTATAGAGCATCCACTCTGTGGACTGAGCCACTGGATACAGTGTGGACACATGATCACGAATGCTATCATTTAATATTAGAAACATTAATGATCGCATGCATGGCATAAGATAGCAAGCAATAGTGAGGGGGGAAAAAACTAATGGCCCATTGCCTTTCAGCCATGCTCCTTTCAAAAGTTGTTTTCCTGAAAATTAGGCAATTGACTAATGGTGTAAAATGCTGTTAATTAGCTGTACAGAAGCCCAAACAGGCTTTTTTGCCTGTAACTAATAAGAAATCAATTAGCTAATGAATTGGTCATTAAGTGAAAAGCTAATCTTAGCCAGGGTATTTTTTAATGATTTTGCCTATGATCCTGTCTAATTGCCGTTGTCATACAGAGCTCTCAGCTTTCAGCATGGCTAATGAAGCTTCATTAGATCATAACTGGCACTCTTGGAAGATTTAGAGGCAAACCTGCTTCCCAATTATTTTTAATTGCCAGACATTCGCACAAACAAGCGCTGCACCTTGCAGAACAGGAGAGGAGATCTGGCAACGCCAGTGTCTCCTTCATTACTTCATTTGAAGCGATTAGAGCCATGTGCAGGGTCGCCGTTACACTGTTGTTTTTTCCCCCTAATCTAAAGAGCCTCATCATTTCAAACCTGTGGGTTATTGTGCTCTCCGTCACTTTGATTTGCACCCAGCAAAAAGCTGTTTCTTCCTGCTCCACAGCTGGGGCTGTGTCACTCACACAAACGCACACACACACACACACACACACACACACACACACACACACACACACACACACACACACACACACACACACACACACACACACACACACACACACACACACACACACACACACACACACACACTGTCTAGATTTATTTCACATATACATGTATCATCTTGCAACAACAACAAGAGACGGTGCAACCATGTGTAATTTAGAGAGGACAGCAGCCTGTTTTTATTTATCAATAGCCTGACCAATTTGTCAGATGCTTCTGCTCGCAATGTCTTTTTCATGGTTAATAGTGAACGTTCTTTTGACATGTTTTCAGTTTGACCATGACCATAACCCTCAATAATATGAAATATATATGAAGACGACATATACATGTTGTTGTTTTGGGGGAAAAAGCCTCTCTTATGCACACCACAGCTGGATTTATTTGATCAAAAATACAGCAAAAACAATAATATTGTTTAAAAAAATACATTTTAAAATAACCATTTCTATTTAAAATAAATGTAATTTATTCTTGTGTTGGCAACATAAAATTTTAAGCAGCCACTAGTCTTCAGTATCACATGATCCTTCAGAAATCATTCTAATATGCAGATTTGGGGCGTTTCTTATTATAATCAATGTTGAAAAAATTTGTGCTGCTTTCAGAATTCTTTGACCAGAAAGTTCAAAAGAACACATTTATTTGGAACAGAAATATTTTGTAACATTGGATCATTATAACAGAGTGCATGTATATAATGTGACACACACACACACACACACACACACATATATATATATGCACACACAGAGGCTTTTTCTTGCTACAAGCTGCTGAAGAATACCCAATCTAACATAAAACAACTAACATAAAATTTGAATTTATAACAATTATTAAAGCATTTTTTTATTTAAATCTTTATTTTATAACATATGCATTATGGTGTGTGTGTCTTTACACAACAACAAACACAGTGTGAGCCTTGAAATCTGATTCGTGATTCACTCTTATGAACCGGTTCATTTTAATGAGTCAGTCAGAACGATTCATGGAAAACCCTCAAGCACTGAAATTGAATGATGTATTATATAAAATGCATAAAATTTGAACTGTTAAAAAGGATTAAAGCAGTGCTTGGATTTCAATCTCCTTTCTTATATAACAGTTGGACTTTTGTGCCTCATGCCTCTTTTTCATCACTCTTTCCTTTAAAAGTAAGGTGCTGAGTGCTTGCTATTTCAAACCATAGACCAAACAAGGTCACAATTGTTCCACTCCAGGAGAACTTCACTACCCAGCACTCTCTGCCCACTTCTGAATTAACAAATATATATCGGGTGAGCACTAATTCGTCCCCTCCCAGCAGTCTGGCTAATATGTTTCTAGTGACATGCCAAAAAAGCATGCCTTCAAGGCACTTATTCTTGGAAAATGCGGACAGGGGTATGTTTTACCCAGTGTGTTGATTTATAGTGAAGCCAGCTAACGTACCCTCACATAGAGGAAGGGCGAGAGAGAGAAAGATGGAGCGTTTTCACAGAGTGGCTCGTTTTTGATTGTGGATGAATGGAACACCAGATGTCCATCAATATTTAGTAGTAAACATCACAAACGTGCATCACAATGTGGCAGATGAATGAGTGGTGTGGCAAAGCACTGTGGGTAAAAATCTGCCAACACCTCTCTGATATGCTCCAACTCTGCAGGTCTCAGAATGATTGACAATGCGTTTTGTAGTTAAATCATCAGAGCATGCATTGTTACATGTTTAAAACATTTCATTTACAGCATGATTATGGCTTAGGTGAGCTGTAAGCATTAATTTTATCACACAGAATAATCAAATAATGCAGAGGAAGCCCTGGTAATGAAACGATCTTACTGTGATTAGGACTTCTGGAAGGCCTCACTGGCTTAATCCAAAATGCTCCGACTTGAACAGATGATGCATCCTAATTGACCGGTGCAAACACATTTTGAAGGAAAGGTCATAAATTAAAAGTCTGTTTCATATTGCATTTTGCTCTATTTCAAACTCGATAAACTGGATTAAATCAAATTACGCCATGCATAATTTAACTTACGATTCAGGGGTGAGCATATGTTCATTCATCCGATTGAATCATTTGAAATGTACACAGTAGGGCTTTGGAGCAGCCAATATGGTAGCTGAGAGATGTGTGTGTGTGTGTGTGTTTGCAAGAGTGCATATGTTTGCACAAATATTAATGTCTGATAGACTGAATATGTGGCAGACAGTTTATGGGACATTTATATTAAATTTCGTATTGATATATACACATACAAACCTATACAAATGCTTGACCTTCCCTTAATTTATACATTTCTCACCACTTGCATATCTTTTCACCATTGGCAGTGGACCAACAATTTTGTATCTGCTGAATGTAAACCCAAAACTAAAATTCTAGGTGTGCATGCATGCTGTACTAACATAAAATAAACACTTTTAACAATTTAAAATAAAATTTGATGGGTTATATGGGTTGTATAGTATTGCTTTCTAATGAAATAGAATTCTATCTATCTATCTGTCTATCTGTCTGTCTGTCTGTCTGTCTGTCTGTCTGTCTGTCTGTCTGTCTGTCTGTCTGTCTGTCTGTCTGTCTGTCTGTCTGTCTGTCTGTCTGTCTGTCTGTCTGTCTGTCTGTCTGTCTGTCTGTCTGTCTGTCTGTCTGTCTGTGTCTGTCTGTCTGTCTGTCTGTGTCTGTCTGTCTGTCTGTCTGTCTGTCTGTCTGTCTGTCTGTCTGTCTGTCGTCTGTCTGTCTCTGTCTGTGTCTGTCTGTCTTCTGTCTGTCTGTCTGTCTGTCTGTCTGTCTGTCTGTCTGTCGTCTGTCTGTCTGTCTCTGTCTGTCTGTCTGTCTGTCGGTCTGTCTGTCTGTCTGTCTGTCTGTCGTCAACATTTTTATAGAATTTATCATTAATAATTAATCATTAGTAATTATTGTATATATGTAAACTAATATTATTATATTATATTATTAATAATATAAACTAAATATTTTTACAAAATGTATCTAATATTTACAAATTACATTCTTATATAATTTGCTAATTAATTAAGATTATTTATTACTTTTAACAATAGTTTATTCACACATTAGATAGATAGATAGATAGATAGATAGATAGATAGATAGATAGATAGATAGATAGATAGATAGATAGATCTTAAATTGTGTTCCGAAGACGAGCGAAACCTTTACGGGTTTGGAACAACATGGGGGTAAGTGATTCATTTATTAATTACTTTATAATTAATTATAATTATTGATTAATTTTAATTTTGGGGTGGTGTTACCCTTTAAATTTATAAATGTTATACATTCTAACTCTATATATTAATTATAAATTATATAAGTTCTGTAAATTACCATAAACGTTTTAACATTTTATTATGAACAAACATGAATAACTCTACTGATAGTATATCTGTACATTTTTGTCAACATAGATTAATAAATTGTAACAAATTGTTAATTCATGACACCTAATGCATTAATTAATTTGAAAGAATGGAACCTTATTACAAAGTGTTACCAAAGTTGTTTTCTTTCTCTTTCTATCTCTCTCCTCTCCTCAGCTCTCAGTTAAAGAGTAAGTACATCATCTTAGTCTGTTTGGCCAGCCTACTGGGGTCTGGACATCTGGGCCCAGCAAGATATACTCACACGTTCACATGCACACACTCTCACACACAAACACTGGCGGGTGGAACACTGCCTGGAAGAGGCCAGTCCTCCCTCGCAAGTATTATGTAAATTGAATTAGTTAATTCAGTGCCCCTGTCTCAGAGAAATCTGCCACCAACACCTGCCACCGTTTCAAACGCAAGGACGCAGATTCACAATGACACGGTCTTCATTAAATAAACAAACCAGGTTCCCTATAACAGCATTTGGTGGAAGGCACCATCAATTCTTATACATTTAGATCACAGCAATTGGAAATGACACTGGGGAGCTCTATCAGCCTGTCTCCAGACACATGGGGTGAAGAAGACAGGCTGTGTGACTGTCTGCGCATGCTTTGTGCTTCTCGCCTCACATAGCTTAAGACGATGACTGACGTATTTTTCAGCCACAGTTCCACTATCAAAGAAACTTTTGTGGCCTTCTGATGCATCATCTAAATTTCATAAAGACTCGGCGACCAGAGCCCCTCTACAGCAAGGCAGTGCACTGTCTGTTTGCCTTTAACTTCGACACCCGCTCTTTATGCTTGCCTATCTCCTTTCTCCTCCACTTATATTGCCCTAACTGGATCAAGGCGGATCACTGGCATTCAGCATTCTGCACAAGGAAGTCGAATAGGTCCAGCACGCCAAGGGGTATAACAATACGTACCAGTACAATATGAAGTTTCTTGCAGCAACTGTGATTAACGCTACATGATAAAATGCACAGACACATCTCTCTTTAAACACTGCTTTTAATTTTGTATCTGTTATATTGTTCGTTGGATATTAAAAAATTCTTCAGATCAGAGGGAAAGTGAAATCTTTTCTGAGACCAGGGAGTGTTGTAACGCCGGGTGGGTTGTAGCAATATCAGTTTCGTCAATTAGACTTGAGCAACAGGGGTGAAATCTCTATATGCATACACAGAAGTTGTAAGACAATAAACAAAAGATTTTTGAGGTAAAAAAAAATATGTTTTCATTCACAGGATCAGTGATCCTGCTCATGAATGCTAAATGACACATCATCCGAATCAGCAGGCTGTCTGATTTAATTTGATATAAACTATCCACACAAGCTTTTTACAGCAGGGAGTCATTCAATTCTAATGTTACAAAAGATTTCTTTTTCAAATAAATGTTATTTTGAACTTTCTATTCATCAAAATCCTGAAAAAGTGTTTTCTAGATTGATCAATAAGAAAATGTTTCTTCAGCACATTACAATGATTTCTGAAGGTAAAAGGAATGGTTGCTGAAATTCAACTTTGCTATCCCTGGAATAAATTACATTTTAATATATAATAATCATTAAAAAAATATTTTTAAATTGTATTTTTTTCCACAATATTATTTTTTACAGTATTTTTTATTAAATGAAAGCAGCTTTGGTGAGTATAAGAGACTTCTTTCAACAACAACAAAAAAATCTTATGAAATTAAAACTTTTAAACGTTACTGTATATAATGTCATAACACTCAAATGAACACACTGGACCCACAGCCATACTTTATATAGACACATAATAACGAGAGTGACTTTATTTGCTGTAATAAATGGAGGTTGTATAATTATTGTTTTGAAAAGAAGTAGGCGTAACAAAATGTTATTTAGTTGTGGTTTGTTGTAGCCACAGCACCCTTTGTACTTTCCACTAATTTGTGAAATTACATAGCAGATAATACTTAGCAGATAAGTATGGGATTATTACAGGGTATATGTCAAATCTGAGACAAATAAAAAACATTTACAGATGTCGAAAGAAAACAACTCGCCTTGGTTTCTCTTATCTTAGATGGTTTTCTGAAGAACCACAGAGCATAATAATAATCGCCCTATTGGATCAGGCTGTTAAACACACTGCTATGTACTGTTTAGACTGATAAAAAAATGAGCAAGACTGTAAAGCTGTAGCAGATTCACACATTTGTGAGTTGGTTTAACACCTTCAGCCAAAGCTGTGAAACTATGAGCTGAGGTTTGCTTTAGGGTTTATTTATTAGCTTTGGCTGTCTTTAAACATGACTCTCAGGAGCAAGAGACAGCCAAGACATCCTTAATATTTTTACCAAATGGAGCGAACAAACCTTTGAAATGGCAGGGATATTAACACTCGCTTAACAAGAACTAATGACAGACTACGGTGCTCAGAATCAGACAATTAAAGATTATGCCGTTTTGATGATATGGAAACACGGCATCACAAACTCTTACTTGCCTCCAGTGATGTCTAGAATAATTCACAAACTCAAAAAAAAATCTGATTTGTTTAACCATAAGAGTTAGGAGTTGTGTAGATCGTGTACATTTTTATTGTTCTAAAAGTTTCTTTTAAGAGTGCAGAAATCAGTAGCCCAACATGCTGTATTTATTGAGTCATTTTTGCAAACATGCGTGCCTCTGACACCTCATTCTTCTAAACCCTGTTTTTTAGTCTTCGGTACTTATGAAATCTAAACACCTTCCTGCAGACAGCAAAGTCTTCCATTGACACATTCTTAAATGGACAATTATGGAATTAAACTAGATGCCAGAGCTTTTAGGGTCATCAGCTCATGATACATCTGAAGGAGTCAAATTGATCTAAACTGCAACGTTCTCAATCCGTCTCATAAACAGCTCAGTCCCAATAATCCACGCTGGCAAGCTCAGTTACACTAATGGAGCGGTACAGTGTGTACAGATGGTTAAATCAATCATGTGTAACTCTCATCTCATAAACATTAGACATAAACATAATGAGAGAGCTGCAGGATAAATCGTCCTTGCTATAAAATATCTGTCCATATATCGCTGTAGTGTGCTGTTTCCAAACACCATATTTTGATCCTTGTTTGTTTGGGCCTGGTTTGATAGGATTCGGCAACGGGGCCTCATTTGAGCATTTTTGCTGAATTTGTTTCTGCATAAATGTACAGGAATGTCAAGACATTTGACAGGTTCAGCAACATTCATTGCAATTAAAGGTCAAATGACATGCAATCGGAACGAGCTGAACCATCAGCCGCTGTTATAATTCTGAATGGGATTTAACAGTTGCAGCACAAGTGGATGCCTCAGCATTTGAGCATTTCCATAAGCGCTCGCGGCTGTCTCGCCATTACTATTTTTAAATGCACTTGGGCTAAATGCCCTGTCACATCATTTGCGTTTTTGCCAAATGCTGCAGCCATTTCCTAAAGGCCATACACTAAAACAAATGCCCATTACCATGCAAGTCTGCCTCAATGAGCGAAACTTTGAGTCCTAGACTGAGATCATTGACAGCTTGATGTGAAGAAGGTCAATTGGAATAACAGGTTTGTGCTTTATTACGAATGTAGCGCCTGTGTTTTGCTTTGAAAGCAGGAGTATGGAACATTGTGTCTGAGAAGTCAGGTAGCAACCAGCCGTGCTCGGTAATGAGAAGGAGATGCCGAGCCACACATGGCCCAAACCTGTGATTAAGATTCATCTTTTTGGAATATTTTTAACCGTCCGCACAAGCGCGCTAGGCTGACCTGGAGGCAGAAGGGCCAAGATATGTTTTGTATTAAGTTGCAATTAGAGGGTCATTTTGTTGTATCAATATGTCTGGGTATGCAAACATATGGCTGCAACTGAATGAAGGTATTGTTATAATCAGACAGAGGACTGGGAATTTTAGCTCATATAGGAATTTTGTGTTGTATTGTACATGCCTCAATGCATGTTGCACCTACCAAAGCAAAGGATTTGTATATTTATTGTTTACATACGACATCTTAGGTGTTTGTTGACATTTATCACTCTCCGGCGTATACCAAAATTAAGTTTATTCAATGTACACCAATACTCTCAGCTAGTGAGAGCGATTGTCTGATTATACAGTTATTCAGTATTGTTGATTAATTATTAGATTTTTGACTATTTTAGATTGTATATAGCTCATAAACAAAACAAAAACCTTCAGATTGTTACAGTGAATTTAAGTACATGTTGTGTAAAATAAATGTAATGGTTTAGACAATAGGTTGCAAAAGTCTAAGACCAATGGAAATGCTTTTAATTTGAATATGATATAATGTAACATAATATAATATAATAATATTATTAGCTTTTTTTATTAATGAGTGTAGAATCTTAATCTGTAGAATTGATTTCTCATTTTAACTTCTGAGTTTTTTTTCAAATACTTTACAGTGAATTTAAATGCTTATTGTGTAAAATACATTTCCAAAAGTCTGAGACCACTAGTGAAAATGCTTGTACTTTGCGTTTTTGAAAGCAACCATTATATTATATTATGCTATTTTTATTTGAATGTACAATCTTCAATATTTATTTCAATTTGGGCTTCTCATTTGAATCATTTCCAGGTTGAAGTTAGAATTTGAATTCTAATTTTTCAATGCGGTCTCAGATTTTGGTATATATTGGTATATAAGCATTACATTCAATATGCAATGCAAGTACACTTTGCTCTCTAGATATCGTGTTAAATGCGTAGGTGTTACTTCTCACAGACTTTGGATGCTCTGAAATTTCACTTTACTTGATATAAATTTCCAGCTGCTCGGCGAGTTCAGCCGTTGCCCTTTCTTAAATCACCTCATCTGTTCTCGTTTGTGGGCTGAAGAACTAATTACAGCCGAGTTTAATGTGCTGCAGCCCTGCCGCCTTCATGTGAATTGGCCATGATACACGGAGATACACACAGAGAGCAGCTGTCATCTTCTGATCCCTCTCAACACAAACACATAAACACACCCGGTTAAATATTCTTTAGCGTAATCTGGCGTGTCAGTCAGTCTCTACCTTTACAAAGGTAACATGCATTAATGTCAGTCAGAGGGAGTCCCAGAAGCAGGCCTCCCCGTAGCCACCTCACTTTTAAAGTTCCAGCCGTGCCACACGTCACAGCCAGTATGAAGATACAAACAAGATGGCAAAGCGCATCAATCCGCCACTGACTCCCTACACTTTGATCTAATTCCACGCTTTGCTTTCTGCTGCATGAAGCTGTCAGATTAAGGGCTGTTGTGGAGCCCGCCGTGGCTGTTGAGCCTGACAGCCTGTGTGATGGATTACAGACAAAACAAAAGGGTTATCACCTTCACCGCCAACATTTCTATCCTCTTTGAGAGATCGAGGGAGGAGAATCCTCTCTGTGTCTCTTTGTCAGATAGCATGGAGGGGAAAGGCGTGCCACGCTGAAACTCTTCCTCCCCTCCTACGGTTTTGGGTCTATGGTGCATTAGGTCCTCTTGAGATGGACCTGCTCCTCTCAACATCCACAGCTGTTCACGATGCATGTGCTGAGAGCTGAGAGTGGTATTAGACGCCTGCATTTCAGCTGTGTGTGTGAGAGAGAGAGCGAGAGCTGTACCAGGCCTTTAATGAGGAAAGAGTCATAACCTGTGACTCAAGAGTGGTCAGTAGTTCAGTTCATTTCCTGTATTGGTGATGAAGTGGTCTGGGAGAGAAAGTTTTGCACCGTGTGATACTTTCCTCAGTGGATAGTGAGGTGGAGAAATAATATCACTCAGAAGCGTCATCTTCAAGTGGATTTTTCAATGCATGATGTTTGATCATTAAATTGCATGATTATAGCAGTGTGTTAGAAAAAATGTTTGACTGTAGCTGTGGCATAAATGCCTGTTCACAGGTGTAGATTTGTTTATTATAACGCAGATGCTTAAAACTGAAAATATATAAATATATATTGTCATCAATCATTACAAAAAAGGTACATTAATAGTATAAAAATGCATTATGATCGCTGAAGTTGATGCAATTGTGAAAAAAATATAATTAATGTGAATATAATTTTCAAATATAAAGGTAAATGTTTCAATTTTTAAATGATATATCTTCCAAACGGAAAGTTTAGGGTCAATATTTTTTTTTACTCTTTTATTCAGCAAAGATGCATTAAATTGACTGAAAGTGACAGTAAAGTTACATATTTTTAAAATGCTATCCTTTTGAATGTTTTAAACAAAGAATCGTTAAAAAATATAATGTTTCCACAAAATTATTAGGCAGCACAACACAACAAGAAATGTTTCTTGAGCACCAAATCAGCATTGCTTTCTGAAGTGTGACACTGAAGAAATTTAGCTTTGCCATCACACTTTATTAATACATTGTTTTAAAAATATATTATTATTAGAACACTTATATTAAATAGCAATATTTTTTATCAAATAAATGCATCCTTTGTAAGCATTTTAACCTTTTAAACCCTACCATTATATTTTGTGTGTGTGTGTGTGTGTGTGTGTGTGTGTGTGTGTGTGTGTGTGTGTGTGTGTGTGTGTGTGTGTGTGTGTGTGTGTGTGTGTGTGTGTGTGTGTGTGTGTGTGTGTGTGTGTGTGTGTGTGTGTGTGTGTGTGTGTGTGTGTGTGTGTGTGTGTGTGTGTGTGTGTGTGTGTGTGTGTGTGTGTGTATTAAAAATATAGGTTTGGGATAGGAATATAATTTGGAAATTGTACCAAAGTACATCTATATTTAAATGTTTTATTTGCCACTGGCACCCTCTCAAAATAAGGCGTCTCTGCCTACAGTAAAACCTTGTGACTCTATCATGACTTCACTCCTCCAAAGCTGAAACAACTGTCTCAGACATAATCTGCTGACAGGATGTTGCATAATGCCATGTGTGAAAGGGCTAGGATCGAGCTGAGAATGATTTAGGTAAGGCAGTTCTGGTGGTCTGTCTCACTTTCATGAAAGCGTTCATTAGTCTTGAGAGAGGCTTTCTTCTCCTGTCCTCCTTCAGGTGAGACATCTGTTATTTAAAACGAGCAGTGTTTGAAGAGCAACGAGAGGGGATGAATTGTTATTCCATATTGTTGAGCCACTGACAGAGAGAGCACAGTTTTAAAGAACCAGCACTGAATGATAATGACAGAGGGAGATAATGAAGGCATTTGATGTGACACGTTCACCAGAGAGATTCAACAAAGGCAGTCAACTGCATTGACGGACCATATTACAGGTCAGTTTACCACACACACACACACACACACACACACACACACACACACACACACACACACACACTTCACTAAAATCAGACAGCTACATTTATGTAGAAAGCTGCACTTTCTAGTTATGAGAAGAACCTTAAAATAGTATGCTGGTTTCACAGTTAGTCTCCAGTGAACAGAAGAACAGAAACATATATAGTATTTTTATGGAATACTAGTTAATGATACTGACTACTATTTTTTTAAATAGAGACATTTGCATATGCAACAAAAAAACTATAGTATGCCACATTACTGTCACATTACCTCATTATGATTCCACAAGTCACTTAGCAAATAGTGTCTAGTTATTTTCTTAGTTTAAATATGATTAATTTGCATCCTATTATTTTTTTAATAACTTGTGACAGTCTGATCAAACAATCAAATTTCCAGTCAAGATCTTTGTATTTTTCCATGCAAAGCATTCTAATTGTATACTGTACAGTTTGGCATGTTTTTCATCTGAACATTCAATTTGCATACTGTGCAGTTAATACAGAATATAATGACTATGATGAAGATGAATTTTGCGTGCAAGAGAAAATGCATGAACCGACTTTCTCTGGAAACAACAGCGAAAAGCAACCCCCACTGGTGAAGTCGCCTGAGCAATTGAATGACAGATGTGAGGTAAATCTGGGCTGTGATGGGAGATCACAGTGAAACAAGCCAGGTGTTGTCATTGCATATAACAACACATAAAAACACATTATCCAGCACCAATGCCACTATCCTGTCTGACAGCTGCGTTGCTTATAATCTGTGCATTTAAAACACACCCCCACTTACACTCTGCATATGCATATGCATTTTTGCTTGGGATGAAAGACTTAAGGAGGTCTGGAAAATGTATGCGTGAGTCTTGTCCAGTAAATGCTGATGCTGAGTAACTAAAGCATATAGTTAAATTTGGTCATAATCAGAATTAGTCTGAAGTATTTCAATACTTGTAACACTCTCAGGAAAAAGTACCTTACTTACTCCTAAAGGTTGCGTACTGTTACCTAAAGTGTACATATTAGTACCTTTTAAGGGTACTACCTGTCTACCTACATTTTTTCTCCTGAGAGTGTTGGCAGCACAGTATTGGTATAGTCAAAAATTCTGGTTCAGGGATTTTTCTAAACACTTGAATCCTACATTTACCTAAAATTTCGAGACAATTGTTTTGCTGCTTTGCAAGCATTGACATATCACACAATGCAAATCTATTTTTCCCTATATTATATTGTTATTGCATTTGTGCATATAATTAAGCATTATTACACAAGCAAGAGCACTATTGTCATGAATATTCATGATTGCCAGCTCTTCAGAAGTTCAATAGACAAGTTAGAGGAGGCAATTGCAACCACCTGAGCCTCCTCAAACATATTTTTAAAATGAACATAACAAAGCTGATATTATTACCTTATCTATGATAATATCGTATTAACTTTGTTTTAATTGACTTACCCATTAATGTGCATAACTTGGATGCCATATGGTGCAACATGTGTATGTCTGTTTCACACACTCAGTAAAAGTGTGTTCACTGTGCGAATGTTAGTGGAAGCAGTAGAAATTATTTAATTACTAAAATGCAACATCTTTTGCTTGCATCCAAAACATGGCAGGAAAAGGGAAAAGAGAGGTCAGAATGTTCTTATTATGCGGACATATAGAACAGACGTTTTGCAGATAAAGCGTGTCTCGTGTGCCTAATCAACCACATTATACAGTATGTCAATTACAGTAAAATTACAGTACGTAATTTTGTGACTACTCTAGTAAATTTGGGGTATTTGTTGATAAAAATAGACCAATCCATTGCTTAAATGGCAAACATGTTGTAGATTAGCTGATAAGCTATTTCTTCATAAATGCAGTTTATTCATGACTTAAGTCTCCTATAATAGTTGAATAGCATTTTGTGGAGTTTTATTTTGGAAATAGTAATATATAGTGTCTCTCAATTTGATATAAAGGTAGAAAAGTAAAGCCATGTCATGATATTTTCTGCAAACTGAGCAATTCTGAAAAGTATAGCTTCTTTCAGCAGCAGGTCTTGAAAGCTGTCCATGTTACAGTATGTCCCGCTGTGATCATGAAACGGGAATAATTTCTCCACTTCCCTAAGCAGGGGTCTGTGTTCACCGAGGCCTCATTGATCCACCTCTCCTCCGCCACTCTTTCTCTCTTCTTCTCCTTCTCGCCCCTTCCCCTCTTGGCTGGCTGTGAACTCCAGCTGATTAGCACTGACGGGTCCTGGCATCTCTCCTGGGAACCAGAGCAGTCTCATGACTGCCTTTAGATAGAATGATCTAATGGGGTCACTCTTTAAGTCAAGAGTCTATTAATAAGAATCAATAAATATGCCATAAGAGATGCAGAAGATGACAGCAGACACCGGAGCATTGTAATGAAGGTAGGAATGGCACGAAGCTGCAGGGTCTTGGCAAGCTAACAAAGTGCCGGGAAAATGTATTCCGCATCACAAGGGTGTGCGTGCGTCCCTGTGCACATGTTCCTTTGGCCACGCGTCATAGAGCACATGCTGAGTTCCTGCACCGCTCACATCTGAGCGTGTGGCGTTCCTGTGTGTCGACCCAAACTTGTCTATGAAAACTTTAAGGTCTCTACTGCATGTAGCCTATGCAGATGAGATACTTGTTAACTTGGTGTCCCTGATGGCTATTTAGGTCAGGTTTTTTCATTAGCAGATTTATACTCCCTGTTAATGTAATACATCCAATAAACTTGGAAGTTGGAAAGCTGCGCTTAGAAAACCATTAAGCAGCTTGACGAGCAGAGATTCCATCTCTTGTGTTAATGTATTTCCTTTTGAAAAAGGGATACATTGATGTAGTGAAGGGCTTGCTAATTATTTTAATAGCATGTAGCCATATACATATATATATATATATATAGTCAAAAATCATGATTTCTTGCAACTACTAGAAATAGGCAGGTTGTATAGAAAGAGGAGCATTCTCATTCTAAAGAGCATTTGACTGGACAACAGTTTGTTTTTTTACCAATTGATAAGGCGATAATACTTTCATGTTATGGCTGATAATAAATGGCCACTAATACAATTCAATACTACACTAGTCAACATTTGAAGTGGATCAAAAAAGTTAATCAAAGTTGTCCTAAGACAAGAATGCATTTTGGTTTTAGGTTTTAGGACAACTTTGATGAAAGGTTTTGATCCACTTCAAATATTGACTACTGTATTTTGTTTGAATAAATTAGGCACTAAAAACTAAAATCAGTCATTTTAAATGCTACAATTGGATTTAGGCATCACATTATGATGTGCAGTATGAAAAATGTATATTTTAAGATTAGCTAAATATAACATGTAGAAAAGTTATTAAATTATTACTGTTCTTAAAGATTAACTGAGTATTAGATTACTAAAAAGTAATATATCTGTAAATAGAGGGAAAATGAGCATGTACAATTAAATATCCAATGTCGACTGATACTTATCTCTGATATTGTATGATAACCGATATATACTTTATATCCCTAACAACGATGTGCATGTAAGAGCAGGAGTCATCAGCGGTTGTGGTCTGTTTTCCATCCAGCTAAAACACTAGGATGGCACTCGCAATGACAAGGTCATGGGTTTGATTGCCAGGAACATGAACTGATAAAATGTATATCTTAAATGCAACGGAAGTCGCTTTGGATAAAAGCATCTGCCAAATGTGTAAATGTAGATGACCTCAAAGGTAACCGACGTGGATTAAAAGCCACAAAATGGGGTCTTTAAATAGACGTAGGCTACATGATCTGTGGTTTAAGTGGATGTCATTGTTCCCTGGTGGAAACAAAAAAGAGTGAGTCTTGAAAATCATTGAATAAATGGGATGTATCATGTAGGAAATATTTCAAGCCTGGCCTCTAAGTGCTAGTCAAGGGATGATGCTAATATAATGAAGACATCCTCTCAGACAGACTGTTGTGTTATACTTCGCTGGTTACAGAGGGTGTCTCTTAATTTGGGGTTTCAGTGGGACAGTGAAATAAATCATGCCCAGCTGATGTGTGTTTTCCTCACGCCCCAGGGAGTCTGGGTAATTGAGCATGTTCACTGCAGCAATATAAAGGCCTTTTAACAGGGTGATAAAACTATCGGTGCTGCTGTATTCTGAGCTCGGTGGGAAGTGTGCGCCTAGTCAAATTGAGCTCTTAAAATATGCGTCCAAAAATTGTATTAGAGGTTCTGTTACTGATCAAAAAATAGATTCATACAATCAAAAACAATTCAAGACATTCCTGTAAATGGGGGAAACAGTGCTGTAAGTGCTGCTGTGAGCGACTCTGGGAGCGTGGGTTGTCCATATGTGTGTGTAAAGAGAAACAGAGTGAGTGTGTGGACCACAGGCATGCATGCCGTGTTGAATCAGTTGAGTTGCCATACATTGGGAATTCGGCTAGCCGGAGCATGCTCTGATGTGAAGCATATGATATTACTTAGGTAGGCATGAAAGCAATCTTTTTAATATCAGACACTTTGCTGACTGGAATGTCAGGGTCAGTGGAGGTGAGGGCCAACCTAGCGGTAGAACAGAAAAAACAATAAAATATTAATAGTCCCTGCCCATGTCTTATAATGGCCACATTAAAGCTTGTGTTCAGTTATTACAAATGCCATATAAAAAGGTTGTGAAACTTAAATGTGTGTATAATTACAGTAGCTCCGTAAAAAAGCAGTCACAGTACACTAACCCTGTAAATGCTGATCCGTGTAAAGAGTTGGTTTTGGTTTTGCAATGATTGAGGTGATTTGCACACAGTGTTTTGCTGCATTTACAATCGAGAATGCCATCTACATTTTAACTGATTAAACTAAATTTAATGAAAGTTAAAATGACTCATTCATGTATTGAACTTTGAATGTTGGCTTGGAAAAACCTTGTTTGAAAGTGTTGATTTTTTTTTTAAATGGCCAGAAATTTGATAGTGGATGGATGATTGAAATGTGTATTTTGCTTATATATTACTTCATAATTAATAAATTATCTTTCATGGACCAGGGTGCAAAAATGGGTGCAGGGTGCATTTAATTTTCCAAAATGCATCAGCTGTATTTAATATCTTTTGTGTGGGAAAAAATTAGGCAACAAACATTGTAGGGATACCGCGAAACAGCTACATTCATACAACAGCCAATCAAATTTATGAACTTTCTGGCTTGGCAAAAACTTGTTTGAAGGTTTTTAAAAAAAATCATAATTTAAAAAGCTAGAAGTGTGAAGGTTTATGGATGAATAGACGGCACCTACAGAAATTAGTATGTAGCTTATGTATTCCATCATATTTTAAAAAAATACCTTACGTGGACCAGGGTGGATCAGCCATGTTGATTTTTTTTCAATTGCAGAATTCATAAAATTCCTTATCCTATGATTCCAATCAAAATTCCAATTCAACTTCCTGGAGAATATGGCCAATTCAATCCATGAAAGGGAGCCAATTCTTTAATTCAGAAATCTGTGTAACACTGTTATCACAGGCAGCTTAATGAAGAACTTCTGACTCATTTGAAGTGCAAAGCATCTTAAAGGTTGACAGATGGGAAATTCTGCCTTGTGTATAATGGCCCACCTGTCTGTCATAACAATAGTGGGAAAAACAAGACAACAAACAGTGCAGGGAAACCGTAAAACAGCTACATTCACATAACAGCCATGTTAATTAACAGGCCTATCATAAGGTACTGGATAAACAGAAACAGGGTTGTATCGGGGCAATGGGTAGCTATAATGTGTACATGTAATTGCAGAGCTCCAGTGCAATGTGTGCAAAAGATATGCCCTCTCCGTAGCTCTGTTGCTCTGTTCTGCTGCGCGCACTTGTACTCGTGTTCTAATGTGATGAAAATTCATGATGCTGCGTGCATGTTAACTACATTACAGAGTCTCCCGAGTTCCTTGACATGAATAAAAAAAAGGCCTCATCTTGATGCCTAATTATTTTTGGACTTGACAGCCTTGTAGCGGCCAACGCATTGTAGGTCACAACGGTTTCATTGGTTTCCTGAAATGATGCGCAGCGGTAAGCAAACCCATAATTGCCACCCATAATGAGGACATTCCTGGTACACGATGGCCTATAGAACCTCTAGTGTACTCATGCCTCTATGTTTTTCTAAATTCCAAACATTTCTGTGTTGCTTTGAGACGATCAAGCCCCAGCTGTTGTTTGTTGGACGTATAAAAGGGCCATAAAGCCAGAGTTTATATATAGGGTGAAAAACTCTCTCCATGCGACTGCTCTCTTAGGTTTATGATAATGACGTATAAAAATATTCCTTACCACAGAATCTTCTGAACATAAGCAAACGCTATTTACCCACTTGGCAGAGCACAGATTCATGATGAAAATAGCTTCTACTGGTGAACGTGATGGTTTTAATTCTGAATGTTTTTTTTACAGAGGCAGAATGCAGAGTGAAGTCTATGACGGACGCCTGTGGGCATTCAATCACAGAGGATGAGGTTTTCCAGCACAGCCAGCTCAGCAAGGCCCATGTCAGTCACATGGCTAATGACCATTTCAGTGACGGCTTCCTATCAACGTAATAAGAAGCACCTGTTAGCGGCGGATCCCAAACTTGGAGAAGGGTGTAATCAACCCCGGGGGACTGATTGAATCCTTCCTTCTGACGGTGGAGATGCGCTTCAGCGCAATGCCGCCTCCACCCAGGGCCACTGGAAAAGGATCTTCCTGGATTACTCGAGGACGGGCACGCCGGATGAGCCTTATTGGTTTGTGATTGTTCCACATTAACCCTCTGATTGTTCAAGAAGACATTATTAAAGGCTTCCTGAGAGAAGAATTGCAATCTTAATCATCTCCCTTTCAGCATGACGACTGTAAACGTGACGCAAGGGAAGCCTGCGGAAGTCTCCGCGGATGGCTCCTGGTCGATTAAGGCCATTGTGCGATTTCATGTCTTCCTAAGCACAATGAGCAATGAGATTAAGTTCAATTTGGACCTGCGCTTGGATTTCCCCACCTCCGTCAAGGCCCGGGCCCCCGCCGTGTCAGCCTGGGCCCACTGGGAAATCAGTGATCTCCAGACAGGTCACCGCTGGCCCATGTATAAATTCATGGGCTTAATCTCGCATCATTTCTATGGCATAGGGAAAAGAAATGCATTCAATTTACACTCTCTCCATTCGCCTCATACAGTACACACAGGGGAGGCATCCATATGTGTGTCTAACATGCTAAGGATTCATTCGGTTAGCACAAAACGTTTTGGGAGGCAGAATCCAGTTCGTGAAATTCAGCCTTTATGCTTTAACTCAGAGCGGAGCCTCAGTGGGAGACTGCTGGTTGGAATGGAAGGCTTCAAGTTGTCTCCGGCAGATGCTGAGTGTGTATTAAACAGATTAATTATTAAAACATGCTTGACAGATGAAAAGTGGGACCTCGGGCTAAAGAGAGAATGTTTATTCTTCTGCCATATACTGTAGTCATTTGGCTCCCGCTCTCAAGTTATTGGGCACCTTGTTGAGGATTTGAGGGCTCAGTGTCATATGCGACACACAAACCATTTGGGGCTGTCCAGACCTGCACGGCTCTGATGGAAAATATGAGGCCCTTTATGGACCTGATTTACTGATTCAAAGGGTCTGTCTGTGGGTATTGCGTCTTGACGTGGTGACAGGATACTACAGTCCTCTCAGGAGCGACGTATAGATTGTTTAAATTGTTTGCACTATAAATCTATGTTAATGATTTACATTTATGGATTTAGTAGATGCTTTTATGTGACTTACTTTGCATTTTCCAAAATAGCTACAAGAAGATATTTTTAATGATGAAGAGCAGTTTATGTCCATGGATGGATAGATAGAAATTTTCCACAAAATATCATATTTTGTGTTCCAGAGCTGAAAAAAGTCATACAGATTTCGAAAGTCATTAAGGTGAGTAAAAGATGAGCAAATTTTCTCTTTTTTTGATGAACCATCCCTTTAGAGTGTAGTTTTTGAATGAAATATTTTTTGTTGCTGCTGATCTCACACACTACTGCAGGAAAATAAGCGGGAACCGGAGGGAAAACAACCTCTTTTGTTGGTCTTCATGATACATTTTGCATGCATATTAACTAGCAGGGATGGCTGCCAACGTCCTAAACAGTGGTGATTGCAATTTCTGTTTTATAGAAAAAAAGGGGAGATGTGTTGCAAGTGGCTCTCTCTGTTGTGTTTCAAGGCCAAACCGAGCTGCATCTGGCAGCGGGTCTGAATGCCACCTGCTCCAACAAGTCCCTAAGCCTTTCCTCCAAAACATGTGACCATGCAAATTGGGAACAAATTATACTGTCCGAGAACGGAGCGTTTGCTGCAGCAAAAATGATCAAGAAAGGGCCCTTCTCCCATTAGACAGCGAAGACATGCGGTGGCAGCCACCGGTTACCTGGCCTCCCTGTTGACAGGGCTGTTGCTGATGGCCCCCAGCCCCCCTGGACCCTGGGGAATGGGCCTCAGATGCAGATGATCACTATTAGGAGCCGGACAGCCCTCCCCTCAGAGCGATTAGCATTCCCCTGGCGTGACCTACAGGTGTAGCCCAGATTAAGTGAATAAATTCATCGCCCTGAGGATCACTGGGCCTGACCCCTGCTGCTGGCGCCTGAATTAGAATGTGTTTGGAGCTCGCAGGCACGGCGATGATTGCAAGCTAAACATGGACGGCGGCAAAAGAGGGGGAAGGAATGATGTCGATGGCTAAGGTTTATTTGCAAAACAAACTAACTGTTTCATTAGATTCCTCACCCATCCAAGTAAGAATTGACTACATCTTTTATTTCGCCGCTGTGTTTGAGTCTTTGTAGGGAAGGGGGGATTCGAGTAATTCAGGCTCATGTTTTGTTTCCTGTAATTTAATCTGAAACTAGCTTGTTTTTCTTTCCCCATCGGACTTGCCTGTTCTGTTGACATTTTTCCTGTTATTTGTATACTGCAAAGTGGTCCATTTTTCCCCCTTCAAAACCGCTTTTCTCAGTATGTGTCAGGATGTCTTTTGAATTTACCTTCAGCTCCTGACAGACTTTAGAATGGGGCGCGTGTACACAGACGAGGGGAAGATTCCTTTGTGCCCTGAGCATTTTCGTGAAGGCAGAGCCTGGCTCAAAGGCTGTCAACACAAACACTGCTGGTTTGCTCTCAGTTGCACTCCCTGTAAAGGTTGAGCAGTTGAAACACACATGGGTTAACACCATGCTCATTATATACTTTTTCATCTCAGTGTTGATCTTATTGAAAGAAAAATAGCCAAGGAAAAGAAACTATCATAGTGTTCCCAAAGCAGTGGTATAGGTTTGATGTAGGGGTATCACAAGAACATTTCATGATTATTTAAAAATTTCAATTGCACAGCAAATAACTAATATGCTAACAAAGTGTGTGTTAGTGTGTGTGTGTGTGTGTGTGTGTGTGTGTGTGTGTGTGTGTGTGTGTGTGTGTGTGTGTGTGTGTGTGTGTGTGTGTGTGTGTGTGTGTGTGTGTGTGTGTGTGTGTGTGTGTGTGTGTGTGTGTGTGTGTGTGTGTGTGTGTGTGTGTGTGTGTGTGTGTGTGTGTGTGTGTGAATAGTTTTTATTTAATATTTTTATTCCATGAGGATTTTAATATTTTAAATAAATGCTGTTCTTTTGAACTTTTTATTAATCAAACAATCCTAGAGAAAAATTTAACTGTTTCCACAAATATATTAATAAATATTCAACATTGATAATAATATCATCTAATCAGCATATTTCTGGAGGATCATTTGACACTAAAGACTGGATTAATGGCTCCAATTATCTGTAATAATATTTCACAATATGGTTATTACTGTATTTTTCATCGACTAAATGCCACCTTGATAAACATAAGATACTTCTTATAAAACATTAAACAATCTTACTGACCCCTAACTTTTGAACCACTTTTCTCACAATATACACTCATTTTCTCTTGCTCTCAAATAATAGACAATCCACATTTTGGCTCTCAACATACAATGTTGCCTTAATAGAGACCAGAACTGACCTTAGCTATTTACCAAAAGACTTGGCCTGAATTTTCATAGCAATTTGCCAGGGCATACTTTTATTTCTGCGGTCTGTTGAATGCTGTCACTATCAATTGCAGTATCCCTGTATTCATTACACCAATAAGGAAGCCCTTTATATAATCTTTTTCCTGCAGTGATTCATCCTCTTAAATGGACAAAGTGATTGTTAGTGGAAAAATTGTGTTAGGAAACCATTTCTCCCAAGTCCAGAATTTCCATAGGGGTCGGTTGATGGAACCGAACATGGAGAAGAAGTATTTAACACAGCAGATATCACTGTGAGTATGACGAAAGAAGAGATGAATGCTACTTTTTTTTTTACCAGTTTGCACTTATTTATAATAGCATAACTAACTCTTACTACTCTTTTGCATAGATGACAGTGATTTGCCTTTGCATCTCAAAGATATCAAACCACTAACCATCTCTGGCACCCCATAGACAGTCTGTGTTTGCGGTTGTTGTTTTTAACTTGTGAGTTGATATCTGTGTGCTCTATGCAGAGCAGATGCAATGGAGGGAGAGATCTTTTAAACCACAGCTATGCTCTCGTTGCGTTGCATCATGTAACTGCATATTTTGGTGGAGGCCCTCGTTGAGAGCAGCAATAAATGAGGGTTAACTGCTGAGTTCACCCAATCTCCTCTGCACTTTCTCTGGACACCACATGGTGACCACAATTTCAAACTGTGTTGTGTAGTCTATGAAAGGAAGTGGGTTTAATGTTTAGGGTATATTTTGTTCGGTTTTCTTCCTGAACTGTCATTTTCTATAATTCAAAAGCCAGAGAGATATCCTTAGCCAGAAGGGTTCCAATTTGTGCATTGAAATTTGAATTGAATTGACTGCCCAACAGGAAGTTGAAAAAGTTGATAGGAAGAGAAATTTGAGTTGTAATTCAAAGACATTCACCACAGGCAATGCATACTGGGAAATTAAGTGTTCTTCCATCCTGGTCCACAACAGTTAATTTATGAAATATGATTCAATCTATCAATCTTGTTTTAATTCATCATATTAAATAATTTTTTAATCATTTTAAACTTTTAATTCCTTGCTTTTATTGTTGTGATTATTTTTCGGATTATTTTAATTCCTTTTATGTAAATCATCTATCTATCTATCTATCTATCTATCTATCTATCTATCTATCTATCTATCTATCTATCTATCTATCTATCTATCTATCTATCTATCTATCTATCTATCTATCTATCTATCTACAGACTCTCACAGAAGTGAGTACACCCCTCGCATTTTTGTTCATAATTTATTATATCTTTTCATGTGACAACACTGAAGAAATGACACTTTGCTACAATGTAAAGCAGTGAGTGTACAGCTTGTATAACAGTGTACATTTTCTGTCCCCTCAAAATAACTCAACACAGCCATTAATGTCTAAACCGCTGGCCAAAAGTGAGTACACCCCTAAGTGAAAATGTCCAAGTTGGGCCCAATTAGCCATTTTCTCTCCCCGGTGTCATGTGACTCGTTAGTGTTACAAGGTCTCAGGTGTGAATGGGGAGCAGGTGTGTTAAATTTGGTGTTATCGCTCTCTCTCTCTCATACTGGTCACATGAAGTTCAACATGGCACCTCATGGCAAAGAACTCTCTGAGGATCAGAAAAAAATAATTGTTGCTCTACATAAAGATGGCGTAGGCTATAAGAAGATTGCCAAGACCCTGAAACTGAGCTGCAGCACGGTGGCCAAGACCATACAGCGGTTTAACAGTCTTTAAAGTTGTCCAAATTAAGTTCTTAGCAATGCATATTACTAATCAAAATTAAGTTTTGATATATTTATGGTAATACGTTTACAAAATATCTTTATGGAACATGATCTTTACTTAATATCCTAATGATTTTTGGCATTAAAAAATATCAATAATTTTGACCCATGCAATGTATTGTTGGCCATTGCTATAAATATACATGTGCAACTTGACTGGTTTTGTGGACCAGGGTCACATTTCATCTTAAAATTAGTTGTTTTGACAAACATTGTTTTTCTAGTTATATTAATTTCTTTGAATGTTTAATTCATCTTAAATATTCTGTACATTCCTTTTATACACACATTTTATATTCCAATTCTGCATCCCGTTTGCTACCTTTAGTTTAAATTCAATTCAGATTCAGGAACCGGCATTCTCAATTCAATTTTAAATGGCGCACAACCCCAGTGGCCTGAAATAAGCATTCATAATCTTTTTTTAAAGTTTAAAAGTTTTCTAATCATAAATTACTGAGCTTCCAATTCAAAGCCAGAATCTCCTGTTTTGCTAGAGTCAGCCAATTATTTTTACATACTCTTATTATTAATTGCATTGAGCTTGAGAAATTAGACATTTATAGTCTCATTTAACCCATATCATTCTACATTAGCCTGTATTAAGCACCCTCTTATTCCCTGTTGGTTTTTAGGGCTCTGAACAGTAAACTTTGGGTCTTAGACTCGTCTGGTCTGCCTCTTCATATGCCGTATTAATTAAGTAATGATATAGTGGTGTGCTGGAGATTATGTCACCAGAGGTGCATTAATTTAAATAGAATGGGATGGATTAGAGCAGGTCTTGCCTGCACGCGGAGAAACAGTTTGAGAGCTCAACTGGCCAAAGATGAACATAAGGTCCATTTGCATAAAGGCCATTTGTGTGTAGGTTTCCCATCCACATCTCACCAACCATCTCCACCAAGTTTCACATACAACTCAAATTATGCTACAAGAACAAACTGGTGAAAGATCAGATAATAAAAAAAGATAGAGCCTGATTGTTAGACATATAACAGACCCTTTATCTGTCTACTTCTTCAACTCTTGTTGTTATCAAATGATACAGTTGCTCAAGCACAGCGTTTGAATCCTAAGGACCTTAGGGAGCGGATTTGTCTCTCGCAAACCCCCTTCTAACGGGGATTAAGGGGATTAGACACCAGAAAATGACCAAGCGCAAACTCCCCGAGCAGCCTGGGCCTTCCCAGCGCCCCCCGTCCAGGGATGGACCTGAGGCTGGTTTACAAAGTTGCTCTCAAAGGCCCTTCTTACCATGACAAAGGGCCCAACAATTCACCGATCCACCAGAATAGCAGACAATGAACTTGCTGCGGTCCACCCAGCTCATTTTCATCTGAACAAATGGCATTACACTTGGCAATGACATTGTTCTAAATACGAACATGGCGCTCCTCTTTCTTCGCGGAGCTCAAGGTGTCATATTAATTATTTAAATCTGCAGAAAATTTCCAGCTCTATTCCTCCAAGGCCTTACCCAGTGCCAGAAGGTCTGGAATCTGCATTAGTTTTGTTAATTAGAGCTGAAACAAGGCTTTGATCTCAATGAAAATCAGAAAAAAGGAAAACTTCCAGAATGAATTATTTTCTTTCTAACCTATTTTTTCTGCAACGATTCTTTTTCTCAGTCTCACGCATGTTTATTCCTGCTGTGTCAAAGTTTGATTTAACTGCAAATAATGGCAGACGTAAGGTCAAGGGTTTGCACAGTTAACCAGCTTTATAAGGTCAACGATGCATACGATCACAATTCTACTTGCACTGAATCCGCTAATTGACAACAATAATGATAAAATTATCAAATATTTTTACAGAAATAAAAACCTTACTTTTACTTCATTTTTAATTAACAGCAATACAAAAATGTATATGCACTTGTATCTTGATGTAAATTTAAACCAATTAGTTCCATTTTTTCTCTATTGCCATCATACATGTTTTCTGAAGCGTCTACGGCCTTGTCAAGCTCCGTTTTCTCAACACCCCTTGCTCTGTTTTCTCAACACAACATACTTTGTTGACTCTCCCTCAGCGAGGGTCAGTTTAATCAACGTGCTTGCCGAAATAAGTGTTTGTCCACTCAGACAGCGTGGCCAATTTGGTCCCGCTTTATCTGCAGCTTAGATGGAGATCAAACTCCCTCGTCTCCCGGTTTCCCCCTTCTGTCATTCAAATCTCTCTGTTTATGTATACCCCCTCCCTCAGCGGCCCACGTAACGATGGAAAGTGAAATAATTACACTGGAGCGCAGCTAGCCCATGGCACCAGGGCTTGATGTTGACCCTCCTAGCCCCAGAGTCAGCCCTCTCCCAAAGCTCACGCGAACAGACGTCCATGAATACAAAGGATTGAGGGGATTAGCCCATAAGACATTTGGTAGGCATTGTTCTCTAGCCGTAAATGAGTTTCGCCAGTTGCATGCGGCACGGGCCAAAGTCGGAACATCTCGGTGAGGAATTCTTATAATTAACCCTCACTCTCTTTCTCTCAGAGAGAAAAAAAATGACAGCTTTGGCCTCTGGATCCTGAATCTTGGACATTAGCAATTGAATAGAGAGCTTTCATACTGTATATCATTTTAATCTTTCATGTTTAGATCCACCAGATGGCTTATTATTAGCAGAGCTGAGGAGAAAGAGAGACAAATGGTCTTGTCTTTTTTAGGTAGAGATCAGCAGGAAAATGGTATTCATATCGGCTGAGCATTGGATAATTGTATATGTGGCTGTTCAGAGCTGCATCCAGCCTCTGCCTATAAATCATAAAACTATTAATAACAGACAGATGCAGGTCCAAAGAAATGATGTGCCGTTTGATGGGGAACAAGACATATGGGTTAGAAATGGAAGATATATTATCGCTACATAATGTCATATATCTCATCCCAGTTTTGTGAAATATCATGTAAAATTGGCTTTACTTTTTCCCAGCGTAATCCACATATATGAATGTGGAACACAACCATTCGTGCTACTTTGTGCTAATTTGACATTAAGATGAAAATGTATATAAAAAAATGAACATGCATAATGAATGTATTTATGCATTTATGTTTTAGTATTTTTTTTTTCTTGTAAGTAATTTTTATTTATATAGATTAGGCCATCCATAATTTACCATTTTAGTATATTCAGAAGCGTTTTATTAAATCAGTTTATTGCAAGATACACTGGTGGATTCTATGAGCTCCAGATCACTTGGCCAGGTTTGATAATTGAATTTTTCTAAGATCTGGTAATGACATACTTTGGCAGACGTGTAATGGTGTGATGATATTCAGGGTAGTGTGTCTAGGGGGGGTGGGGTCTCTCCTCTGTTTTATTTCATCTCTGTGCACTTTGCATTTGGCTGTCCCACTCTCCACCTCTCTGTCGGCCCTCCAAAAGGAAACAATAAGGTTTAATCTCCTCCGCTGACAATGATGCATGGCGGGATGAAAAACACTTTTCAGGTGTTGTCATTAAAAAGCCATTTCTCCATAGCCCTGGTGAAAGAAACCCAAAGAAAGGCCCCAAAGTGTAATGCTTTAATACCCCTCAAGCTTTTCATTGGCATCTGCAGAGAACAAGCTGTCGGGATTGTCTTCTCTTTTTCAATTACCTGATCTTTTCAACTTTCTTCGAAATGAAAAACGCACCCACGGTGGAGCTGTGGTGCAGAATCCCCGTCCCTGTTTCCAACTGTTCTCATTTCGTGTCTGTGTGTTAGTGGTGTGTGAGTTTCATTTAATCAAATTCTTATTGTTTATGAGCTGTTTAGCAAGTGGTTTTGAGCTGCTATAGCAGTTTTGTGTTAATTCCATACCGCTGAAGCAGATTCGTTTTGACAATAAACTTGTTAACAGGGTCCAAAATTCACATTCGTTAAGCACCAAATGCAAGTAAAAGTGGGTTTGCAAGAGGCCAGTAACTTTATTAGGAACCACAATGTTATAGGGGAGACCGTGGATGGTTGTAACACGGGGTACAGTAAGTTGTAACAAGATTTGACCAGTCACAAACAAGATAATCCCCATCAACACATGACTGAAATCCTCCTGAAGTCTCTACACTAAAAAAAAAATGGTACAAAAGACCCTTTCAAAATATACACAAAATGTAATAGAGGGGCATATTATTACCTAAATTACATAGAACATATTTAAGTGCACCACCCAATTACAGCTGAGAGTATTTTTCTCAGTATATAAAAGCCTATAAATGGTTTAAAGAACCATAAATATATACATTTTGAATTAGATTTTTTTTTTCTAAATTGTTAGTTGTTGTATAACCTTTTACATTTTTGTAATAAAATGCTTGAAATTAAATGATGTTTCTTTGGCGGAAGAAGTTATGGTTGGTATAAAAATAACATCCAACCCGTTACAACACGCAGGTGTAGGTTGTATAAACAGCACTCTCAAAACACTAAAAAATTACAACTTTGTAATTTGTAGAAAATAAATGTAAAAAATAATATCAAAGTATGATATTCAGTAAATAGCTTAGAAAATGTTACTTCCATCCCTATTTTCCCTTGAAAGTCAAACTGTCTGATCCTTGCTGATGTAAGAGCTATGCACGATTTAAATCAAAAGGATACAAACCATATCCCAAAGAAAACATCTGCTGTGTACCTTGCTTGTACATGTATGCTTAATGATGAGTGATTCAGTTTATCAGAGCTGACTTTGGTCACTTTAAAGTCTATTGTAGCTGCAGTTTTTCAAACTTACTTACATGCTTATGTCACACTGAATTGTTGGAAATGCACTCCAGAGTATTGTATGAATACAAACTATGATGATGAAATATTGTGCAAAAACAAGTGGTTCTAGATGCAGCCCATAAATGGACTACAAACTGAAGAATTCGATGTAACCTGTCAAACCTTGCGAAACGTAAATGAGCTCCTGTGGGCTTCTCACTATTAATTTGTAGTCCAATTTAAATCCGCCATTGATTTTATCCTTCATGCATCGCTGAAAATTAGATGATCGAATCAAGGTGATGCCTTTTACTTCACGCTGAAAAAGAATAGATTGTATGGTTTGAATTCAAGCTGTTGAAAACGACCCACTGGAGCCCTGTGCAGTCTTGCGTGTCACTTAAGGTGAAACATAATCCTGAATATCTCCTTTAAGACGTTTGACACCTGTATCATGGTGAGTGTTTTGATCTAAGAGGGGCAGGTGGTTAAGTGTGCAAAACGTAATCCGTGCGAATGGGGCACGCGCTTTGGCAATGAGACGTCGTTTACGAGATCACAGCTCTGCAAATATTTATGTTACACGAGATGAGATTAAAGCAAGCTTCTGTGAGAGTGCATGAACTGCAGCACAGATCAGATGAAGAAATACCTTCTTCTCTTTGAGCGCATCCATACAAGTTATTTTCTTCTACAAAAGATGCACAGCATTTTGCAAAACAAGTGTGGGTTTACACCCCTGCAGTCTTGCGCCAAAGCAATTGCATGATGCTTTGGGGCAAACAGTGATACAGAAACCTTTTGATTTCAAAATGAAAAACAAAATGTGTATTAGTGTGTCTGTCTGTTTTTTCCCCCTCCCCTTTGTGTGTGTGTGTGTGTGTGTGTGTGTGTGTGTGTGTGTGTGTGTGTGTGTGTGTGTTTGTGTATGGGTGGGTTGACTGCTGCTGAAACTATACTCTCTCCGTTCCTTTCAAAGACAAGAATTTCTTTATTTTTCAAAGCCAGATGCAACCACAAGGGTGGCATGTTTTAACAACTGGTTGAAGTTCAGACTTTCAGACTGATGCACATATCGAAACGCTGATGTGGGGGCGTACAGATGCACGAGACAGATGAGAGACGTGAGGAAGAAAGTACGAGAGCATCTCTCTTCATCTCCAATCTTCCCGGAGTCTTAAACCCATACGACCGTTTGAGCTTATTATAGGCGTAATCCTAACTAATGAACATGTGTTTTCATTTAAGCAAGCTTTGTGAGAAACACCTCGGCAAAGTAAGGCTTCTGAGTGCGACATCAAACGGCAACACAAATCGCAACTGCACTACTTTCTTTGTAAAGATGCTGTTTGTGTTGGTTTAACGCCCCCGCATTGTTGCGACTCCGCTTAATTTCCCGCCAAACAAGTCACTTTATTTATAACAGCAAAAGTCTCCAGTGGCTAATTACAGCGTGGCTCCTACAGTTAGAGGAGCTGCACCCAAAAAACGAAGTGACGTTTTGCCAGTGCCATATTTGTATCTCGAAAAGGGCCTGTGTCAGAGTTCCGCTCGTTGCAAGTGTTTGGCCAACAAATCACTTTACACAGCTGCATGAAAGTGAGATCACACAGTGGCAAGGTTGCTACCTACTGTGCTGTATTAAGAGGATCTGAAGAGTCTGTGAGAGCAGGGCTGGATCGTTGGCTCTGTACCGAGCTCGAGCACTTAGTAGATCATTAGCTGGAGTTTTATTGGAAAGTACACACATACACACACGCACACACAACACTGCACATGCTCAAATGCTCTTTCCTGCTGAGTTTTAGGGTAGTCGTAGTCTCGCGTAGCCAGACCTTCAAACTGATGGCTGAAGGTCTAGAATATATGGCCGCATTCATTGGCCAAGGCCCGCCCATGAGGCCGTTTGACCGACATGTCAAACAACATATAACAGTTCGTTTCATTCAGCATCACGTTTCGGGGCGTGGAAATGTCGCCACAATAACAAACCAGTGTGTAAAACTCTCGGATGTATTTTGAAGATTCTATGCCACAAACTTTAATTATTTCACATACTTTTGAAAATCCAGTGTTTAGTTGAACCTGATAAGCATTCATCGTCACATTTGTGAACACGACAGCTTTCTTCTTTCGTGAGGGGGTTTGGCATCACGGCATCTTTGTTTCCAGGCGGAACGTTAAAGAACGCGACACACACATCTCCCGGAAATCCTGTATAATTCAACCAATCCGACGACGACTTCGACACTACTGAAGTGTTTCCAGATAAGTGTAACATGTGCATCAGACGTTTAGCCAACGGTCCGTGGGCGTGACGTCTGAGGCTGAGACTAGGGTAGTCGTGATGTTGCCCGCCAGATATAGTATAGGTGCAGTTGGGCAGTAACAGACATGTATAGGGTATATAATGAAGAAAAGGTATTTGTTAGCATGGCCATTCATCTCAAAAGGAAGTATGTGATTTGAAATCTGCCATCTTTGCTCATGCTGTTTTGAGACAGTCAACTGAACTTATATGCCATGTGACTAATCACTCTACAACTACAGAATAAATAACATCATGACAATCCTGACTGGCTCATGTCACCACAACATCATGCACAGCTCCATACTTGTCACGCTGTGACATCAGAGGAAGTCCATGTCCAAAAACTGTTACTGCACTGATACAATATCTACTATCGTATAATGAAAAATGTGTGTATTATTATTGCTTGCTAAAAAAGAATTTAGTCAGAATTCATATATTTTTGAATGGCTGTCATTGGCGGTGCTCCTTGCAGCCAGTTGGCGTAATGGAAAATATCTACCAGCAGGGGGTACAGAGTGTAATACATCCCTAACAAAATTTTCCAAATCAGTTTTGAGGCAGTTCCTATTCAATAAATTGGCCAAATGGGTTGAACAAAGCGGGTGATGGATTAAATGTTTGTATTTATAAAAATGTATGTATTTATATCATACTTGTATATATATCATCAAAGAATTCAGAAAAAAATATTAGCAGTATCAATTGATAATAAGAAATGTTTCTTGAGCACCAAATATTAGAACAATTTCAGAAGTATCGTGTGACACTGGAGTAATGGCTGCTGACTTCACTGGAATAAATTACATAATAAAATATTGTGAAATACATTCAAATAGAAAAGTTATTTGGAAAGGAAAGGACAGGACATGACATGTGGCAACCCATACTCAGAATTTGTGCTCTGCATTTATCCCATCCAAGTGCACACAGACAGCAGTGAGTAGTGAGCAAAACACACACACACACCTGGAGCAGTGCAGCCATTTATGCTGCAGCGCACCCGGAGAGCAGTCAGTGCCTTGCTCAAGGGTCTCACTTCAGTCGGGGTTCGCGGGGGGAGAGCACTGGACATTCACTCCCCCCACCTACAATCTCTGCCGATGACCTGAGACTCGAACCCGTGACCTTTGGTTTACAAGTCCGACTCTTTATCCCTTAGGCCACGACTGCCCTTGGCCTAATGGATAGAGAGTCAATTACAATTTCAAATTGTAATAAAAATAGTTTTTACTCTTTTTTTAAGATTTATTTTTCTGTTGTAGCACTGACCATGAGGCTCTGAACTTTTACTGCATTTGTGATCAAATCAATGCAGCCTGGAGAGCATAAGACATTTTAAAAACAATCTTAAATGACCCCAAACTTATGGTGCAACCATGGAACAGTATGGCATCAAATGGTGATACTGTTTTACTTTGACATGTCATTAAATGCATTTGAGAAGTTTGTGATATGTCATAAGATGCACACAGCGTCTGGCAGTGTAGTTTTTAATCTTTTACCTCTTTTGAAAATATATTTTGTGTTCTCATATGCACGTATTAGCTCGGCAGTGTAACTAGCTAATTTAGCTGAGCTTATTTTTCTCTAGAGTAGCCGCTAGCTTAGCTAGCTGGCCCTGTACACGAGTATGTACATGAGTGAGACGTTTGGGAAAAAGTTAGCTCAGAGCCGGGCTATGTGCAGTATGTGTCATTAATGTGCTCCCAAGACAGCAGCCACTCCTAGTTTCCTGCTTAATGTGTGACATCCCTAGCTGGCAGATTCCCACCTCGCTCAGAGTAGCCACCTGGCTGCAGAGAAGCCCAGTCATGTTCCTTCACCCACAGCTAAGCACACTTACACACACACAATCATTCCTCTGCCTCAAGAGGAGGGCAGGAAGAATTGGCAGGCCTGTCCGCCTAACGAGGAGGGGCTCTGGGATCAAACGTCGACCCGCTCTGTGTCCCGCCCCGGCCGGGCGTATATGTGTCCGTGGCACCCAGACACCCTGCCAGCACAAGGCAATCCATCAGCTCCTCTTAAATTCCTTGCGTCCCGGCCCACAATCATACACCTGCCAAATTGCTCCTTGATATAGCTATTTTGAGAATAGAATTATGACGGCTGAGATGTGTTTTGGCTGTCGCCGTGGTAACTGTGTCAGGGATGGTATTTAATTGGCCCGAGTTGTCCAATTCTTCTGCCTGAAAAAGACCAAACGAAATAGCTTGCGGAACCCAAAAGCTCTCCCTGTGGTTATTAAGACGCAGAGTTCGACACATGCGTGAGATTGGTGTTCCGGGCGTCCGAGGCCCTTAGCCCGGCTCCCGCATGAGTCAAGCAGGTGCAGAAATCAGCGGCGTTAGATCAACTGACAACTGTTGCTTTCCTACGACCCTTTTAGTCTCTGATGAAGACATTGTGTTTTCATCAGCGCCGCCATAAATACAACACCCAACACCCCTGCACGTGCACAGCCATCAGACGCAAATCTGCCAATCCATCTCTGCGCTGGCCCTAAAACACCCTTTCAAAAACATCCCTGCTGTTGTGCTGAATAACAAGCAGGGTGCCGGGGCACATGGGGTTAGACCCTGCGTTTAGGTTATGTCTCTTGTGCAACAGAGCTTCTCCATAATTCAGCACTCTGCTCTCTGCCTAGCTTTCTGTTGACAGTGGCGTGATCAAGGCCCATAATCACATCTGACTTAACCGTGCAGAAAGTCCCGTTTGATAGCGCCCCGGATAGGGAGCTCTCGCACAGGAAGTAGGTCAAAGTTCAGCTCCAGTGGCAGGTGTGTGATTTCCCCCCTGAGTGGGACCAGGGGACGGCAGCACGGCCCCGTGGGAGCGGCGAGCGCCGAGAGCCGAACGGGGTCAGGGGGTGGGAGTCTCAGTGATTGATTGGACGTATCAGCGGCAGGGTTATTTTCAGTGCTAATCCCTCCACTCACTACCTGCTGTGGCACCGCATGCCCGCGACTGACTTAAAACAAGTGTAGTGAGCCAGTTATGAGGGATGACATTGAGCTTAAATTAACTGCAGCTGAAGGCCTCCTCCCACGGCTGAAACACTATCTCTTTCCTAAAGAATGAAAAAAGATTTAATGCATTTAAAAGCGAATGTATCAGAATGTGCCATTAGAAACGTGGTGCTGTTTTTAACGTGTATAGAACTGATGCAATATTCATATAACTGTGACACTATGGCTTTCCATTTAGTTCGCTAAATTTACACAAATGCTGCCAGAGACATCCTACAGAGTCATCCTACTGATATGAAAACGGTTGGATTTAAGTCCCACATACTGTAAAAAGTGTACATCCAGTTAATATTTTAAAAAGCTATTAATAATCTATCAATCTATGTATATCTTTATTATTATTATTTGAAGATCAATTTACAATAATAAGAATAATGATGATGAATAATTCAAATATAGTTCAATAGATAGATTATGTTATGTAATATTACACCAACATAATTTTGAAAATAATATATTTAATATACATATTTATATAAATAACTTGATTTAAAATTATTATTATTCATTCATAATGAATGTTATTAATTATATTATTATTTAATTACTATCATTAATATTAATTAAATATGATTGTAAAATTGTCATTTATTAATCATCATCAAATATATATTAGAATTAGAATTAACAATAATAAATAATTAAATAATAAACATAATGCCTTTGATTTGAAGAATACCAATACATTTCCATGTTACCTTATTTTGATACTTTTATTTCTTAAAGCAGACATATTTATTTAAATCATTGAGAATATCCTTTGAAACATCAGTTTGGGAATATTTTTGATACTTTTTAGTTGCTTGCTTTTATTGAAAGATTTAAATTGAATAACTGTTTGAATTTCATTCAGAGCTGTTGCTTTTCAGACTCTTGGATCAGACAGGTTCTGTGTAGACACTTGCACTGCAAGTTCTGTGTATGTAAGGATGTCATGGCTTGGTTTCATGTCTCGGGGAGAGGAAGGGTTTGACATCACACTTTATAGTGACAGTGCACTTTGTGTCAGCAGGGTTTACAAGGCCACCTCTGCTGACCCAATATGACAAATAAGAGATGATATCTCTGGCAGAGTAGCCATAAAGAGACAACCCCACCACTTACTAAAACCATAAAGCCTGTTTCACCTCCAGCCAGGGTTAGCAAACCAAAATGTCATGTGGTGTTCATATTACGTCTCTAACCCCAGGATCAAAACTCTGATTCTCTCTCCCTCTCTTTCTCCCTTCTCACCCTCACACTTTTTATTTTCTCTCCTACTCTCTCCCATCACCTTGTCAGTTGGGTGTAAAGTCACCACTGCCTGTAGTGTGTGTGTCTCAGCCATCGATGACATATTTCAGCCAGCTGCAGTCACCTGTATCATCAGCCTGTGCCTGTGCCAAAGATATGAACATACTTAAACACGATATATTCCCTGACACAACATCTAAGCTATTCAAAGTATTATCTTCTGACCAATTACAAAATTGCTGTTATGTCAGACATGATGATTTGAAGCAGAAATAGATCATCCAATTAGGTCTCTGTTACACGAGTTAAGAGAAGATTGCTTGTACGATAGACAAGATTGTAGATTGCATTTATTGGCTTGATTTTATGAATGCATTTACTGAATTTAAAAAAAACAGCTTGATTAAAATTCATCTCATATCTTGACAAAACTCATTTTCACAGCAGAGTTCAATTTATTATTTATTAATCAATAAACAATAAATTATTTTAAGAAACGAATTAACTAATTTTAGACACAATATTGGCAGTTAATTTGCCTGTTTTTGTTCCACCAATGACAAAAAATACCAATCAAAGTGTTTTAGAGAAAATCATGTGAGTTAATGACACTCTCATAAAAACACTGGGCCTGTCCCAATACTCAAACTTCAAGTCGTGACCACTTGAGAGAACATACTATAAGTGAGACTGTCCAAGTTTGCACACTCGATCCACAATATAGTCTAAGAATGCTGCTCTGGATTGGTATTTGAGACTAATATTATGCTATCATTTATCATGTTTAGGAATTCATGTGCCCCGAAATCGCAAGATTTCTACGAACACACCATGTCGTAATTACAGTAATTGCGAGACTCCAGCGTCGCAGATTCATTTAGGTGTTGTTGGTGTTGTAACAGAAACCTATATTACCTGAGTCAGAGGATGTGAACAGCTCTAAGTAATCTTGAAATTACAACATGGCGTGACCACAGCAAAGTTGAACAGCACCGAGCAGAACGTCACGTGTTGTCATCTTGAAATTAAGTAACTGACCATTCGCAAAGACCCACCCCCTTCGTTACTGTGTGCTCTATGACAGTGCTGAGTTCAGCAGCTGTGGTGCTCTCAGCGCCATTATTTATTAACACATAACATGCAATATCATGCAGTTTACTGAAAAATACATAGCGGAGCAAAGAGGACACTGAAGACGCGTCAACAGACCAGACAGAACAGGTTACTTTTGGTATGAAACAAAGTATCTGCTTTCAAACTGTATAATTTTTTTTAAGACATTCAAAAAATAAATGGGGAGAAAGACCATTTTGTGGCTCAATAAAGGTTAAATAAATGCATATCGGATATTATTTTAATAGAGATAGAGACAGATAAAATAATTATATAAGTAAGTACGAATATATTTATATATGAGTGAAAGAGTCAAAGAGCAGAAACAAGGAAGAAATTACTAAATTTCTATTTGCGGTCTATTGCAAAGACCTATTTGTATCTTTCTTTTCTGAAAGAATCCATCAGCAGTTTGAACATATTGGTTCAATGAATGGTTCAATGATTCAGTTCGCAAAGGCTTGGTATAAAACTGTATACTCAAAAAAAATCACTGAAAGTAGGCTATTATATATTTAATATACTGTAATTATAATGAAAATCGGCATAGGACTGCACATATTTACATATCAACAATGCCTACTCGGCCCATTCAATTGTGTTGTAGCTGGAGACACCAGAACAAGGAGAAATTTTGATTGGTATTTAAAGTCAATTGTACCAGCTTTGACAGCAAACACACAATCTATAAGCATTAACTCATTTCATATACTGGTGAAAATGGCTAAGTTATGGCTGTTATTGGTGCAAGAAACCTGAAATAAAACCATAAAATGTGATATAAAGGGTATATGATATCCAATCCAAGCTATTTTTGATATCTATAAATGTTTCTTTCCTTGTTTATCTGTTCATCTATTTCCATTCCTTAGGGTAGCTGAATGCTAAAATCGATCCTCTCATGCAGTACTTTGCCATCAATAACATGAGACTGATAATGAAAAGGTCTGGAACCGTGTTCAGATTGTGTGGTATTAGCTGGCCTCTCTCTCATCCTCTCATGGACTCAGCAGCAGTGTCCAGAGAAAGTGAGATAGTGACCTGGCCGAGTGATAATCGATAGCTGTCCGCTCTGCCTGTATTGTGTTTCTGTTCTAGGGTTCTGTTTTAATGTTGCTTTGTTCCCCTCTTTGGCCTCATTAAAAGATCTGGTTACTCTCAAACAGCTTTTTAATTTAGCCTAATGATTTTTTGCATAATATAAGAGACATGTAGTAAGCCCCGGGGAGCGGACCCCTATCTTCAAGGTGCCTTTAATGTAAGTGAGCTTTGTGTTTTCATGAGGCTTTTTTATTATTTTTATTCAGAACTAACGTGATATGTAGTGAAAACAATATGCCATGACATTAAAAGTTGCATGAAAACAACACAACATATACTGTGTATATTATGTCGCATTAGTAATTGCAGTTGGCTGCAAGACGTATTTAAACATTGAATATCATTCACATTGCTTTTCCAATAACAATCAAAGGACAATGTTTCCAACTTAATTTGCAGTTTGGCCAAAATAACAAACAATGGAAATTCAGTAATGGCCTTATAAATTAGGAGCATGGATGATGGGAAAGAACGTGTGTTATTTATTTATTTATTAATTAAGAAAGATATAGCCAAAGGAGGGAAAACACTTACCTAATAGCGTCTCTCTTTGTTTTTGTTTTTTGTTTGTTTTTGGCAAATTGAATGTGAAATCTAGTGACCACTATGCACTTTCGTTTCATTAAAAAAAGCAGTTTGACATTTTTATGCTACTCAAGTGTTTATTGGAAAAAAAGCCATATGAGTTTTGAGAGACAACAATTTTCAGTTTGAAGCAAATGATCTGAGGAAGAAGCGTCTCAATTGTGCTGGCCAAATCCTGACATGTAAACCGATTGATTTTTCCTCAGACTTTTAGACAAACGCTTCTTACAATCATAAAAAGTAATTATCAAAGATATCATTATTGTTTTCTTTTAGTAAATTTGGATACAAAATCCACCTTCCCCCTCGATATTGAATGACGTATCTGAACTATGAACTATGACGTATCTGTGTGTGATCGTGTCTATTTGGAGCATTTGAGTTGTAATGCTGAGACTTGGGGAAAGGATGGGCCTCGCGTGGTTGTGAGCATTAGTCAAACAGACGGGCCCAGTCCCTGATCATCACTCATCCCCACTTCCTTTGCTCTACATGATCCCTCCCTGTCATTAGTGTGTTTGGCGTAAATAATTTAGCTGTGCACATGTTTGGCGAAGTCTAAACACAACCGACACTCAATGAGGCAAAGTGCTTTCAAGCCCCAGTTGAGAGCTGACACACTCCCAGAAATGGACTCCAAACAACAAACAAACACGCGCGCCACTTCAATCAGGCCCAAATTAAAGCGGGCTCTCGATATTCGCATGCAGACTCATTGATGCATTTCGTGCTTATTTTGGCATGCCGTTATCTACATGCCTCGCAAACTCTGTATTCCCAGTCATGCCGTCCTGCCACTCAACATGAGTCCTGCTTCTCTCTGTCTGTGAGCGGCACTCTTAGAGGAAATGATGGCTCTCAGCGGACAAAAAAAATCCATCAGCCCTTTTTCCGAGCTGCCAGAGCTGAAGATTTGTGTAATCACCAGCGCGTGCATGTCGAACGAGGCTATTCCCCGCTGAAGAGCATTGTACGGCGGCGGCATTGGCGCTACAAAAGATGACATCACACGTAAAGTGGGTAAACACTTCATGACATGTTTTCAATATGATTACATTAGAACAAGCAGCGTTTGATTGAAAAGCTAATATTCAAGCCATGCAAATCATCAATCACAAGGAGCGCCATATTAATTATTCAATAAAACAGTCTAATTCAAGAATCAATGTTGGGACCGGGAGAGAGACGAGGGGGCTCCCAGCAGAGAGACAGAGGGGGGATAATAAAAAAGGAATAGGGAATTACCCCTCTCTCAGAGCTGTGGCCCCACTCATCCCCAGCTGTCAAAAACAACTGCCGCGCTTCGGTTTCATCTCGCCAAGTTTAAAGATGACTTTGGAAACACTTGATTTTCCCCATCAAACTCGTTAGGTCTTTGTACCTCATTAGTTGCGCTTTTTCTTTTTTCCCCTGTTTTCCTTTCTCCTTGCCTACCTGCCTCTTTACATTTCCCAATTCCTTTTCTTTTCGTCAAAATCATCATTATTCCTTCTTGCAGTTTGAAGTTCGGAATTGGGGGCTGTGATCTCCAGCAATTACCGACCAGGCCACAATTAATCCCAGGCAATTCATTATTTACATTCCCTTAAACAAACTGATCAATCGGCCCTTCTGTATGGGACCACTATAACGAAAGGGGCCAGAGCTGGCAGGTCTAATCTCATCTAATACAAAGCCCTCTGATATATTCTACTGATGTACGACCTCAAAGCTCATATGGCAGATTTTTTGGGAGGGTTGTAAGGGTCTCATCTAGTAGTTCTGAGACATGCAATATTGATGTCATAAATGAACCCAGAAGTCCATTCAAAGTTGAAGACCATTAAGGAGCTTAGTTTAGCTGCAGTCCCCTAACGACTATCTCCTGCCTTCATCTGTGATTGACTTGAGTTGAACACATCCCAAAGCTTTCCTTGATCACACTTTATAACTTTCCAACATTCTAATGCTTTAACCCAAATCCAACGCTTATTTGTGCATAAAGTTTTTTTAAGTATAAGCCTAGTTTGTATCTATCTATCTATCTATCTATCTATCTATCTATCTATCTATCTATCTATCTATCTATCTATCTATCTATCTATCTATCTATCTATCTATCTATCTATCTATCTATCTATCTATCTATCTATCTATCTATCTATCTATCTACCTATCATTTTATTAAGCTTTAAATCCTACACTTTTTTTGGAAACTGTGATATAAAAACTTAGATTTCTGTTTTGAATAAATGCTGTTCTTTTAGATTTTTTAACCATTAAAGAATTCTAAAAAAGAATCATTAAATAATAATATCAAATATTAAAGAAAACTCCACTTTTTTGGAAATAGGCTCATTTTACAACTCCCCTAGAGTTAAACAGTTGAGTTTTACCGTTTTTGAATCCATTCAGCCGATCTCCAGGTCTGGCGGTAGCACTTTTAACATTGCTTAGCATAGATCATTGAATCGGATCAAGTATTTCCAAACCTGTATGAATGTCTTTGTTCTGCTGAACACAAAGGACGATATTTTGAAGAAAGTTTGTAACCAGACTGTTTTTGGGGCACCATGACTTCCATAGTAGGAAAAACAAATACTATGGAAGTCAATGGTGCCCCAGAACTGCTCTGTTTCCCACAATCTTCAGAATATCTTCCTTTGTGTGCAGCAGAACAAAGACATTCATACAGGTTTGGAAATACTGCGTGAGTAAATGATGACAGAATTTACATTTTGGGTGAACTATCCCTTTGACACCCAGCGCTCTGATGCTGATGTTGTTGGTTCCCAAAATAATAATTGTGTAAAGATTGTCTTTTAAACATACTATAAAAAAAGAAAAGAAAGACACTTTGTAAGCTTGGGGGGGGTCGGGTTTCTGTCCCCACCAATGTCGAAAGCAAACCTATGCCCTTGCGTGTGTGTGTGTGTGTGTGTGTGTGTGTGTGTGTGTGTGTGTGTGTGTGTGTGTGTGTGTGTGTGTGTGTGTGTGTGTGTGTGTGTGTGTGTGTGTGTGTGTGTGTGTGTGTGTGTGTGTGTGTGTGTGTGTGTGTGTGTGTGTGTGTGTGTGTGTGTGTGTGTGTGTGTGTGTGTGTGTGTGTGTGTGTATATATATACATACAAGTAAACTGTAAACTAAATGTATTTCAGATCTGGACAAGATTTTGTATATCCTTGTTCATTATCCTACAAGGTCAGAATCAGTTGCTATTTTGAAATGCAACTCAGGTCCTCAGGGTCCTTATATAGACAAGGTCATTGTCTACGGGAGTGCGGAAAAAACAGGACCAGTGGCATTAGTGCAATTCTTTGACCAGCCTGGAGCCTTACACACAGAGTTGCATCTGAAAGGTTACACCACAGCCCATCACCATGCATGTTAAACTATACTCTGACTGTCAACAATCACACGGTTATTAACAGCTACAGCCTCCACTGTATTTATTTCTATAATTATATCCCTAGAGGGAATCTCCGTGGCATGTCAGACCTAGCCGTCTGTGGTATTCATGCGAAATTGTTTGTGTATATGAGCATACACTGTTAAACTGAGCAGTCTGACAATATAAAATGGAATTGTACAGCTGGACCTACACTGAATTAACATCAGATTCACAGATACGGTATTATGTCATATTTCACTGTCAGACCACGATCCACTGAGGCTTGGAGAGGACTGAGTTATTGGCTTACTTCAGACTGATGGATACATAGAGCGTTCCAGTCCTTCACAAAGGGAAGTATTGATTGGTGTTGGCTTTGTATTCGCTCTCCATTTGTTGATCAGGCTTTGGGCCTGCACAGCATGACACATAACAGTCAATGCTGGGTTTCGGATATTAGTCAGTAAGTTGTACAGAGCGTGTGGAGGAGAGTGAACACAAAAAATGGTGCTGATTGGATACCGGAAACTCGTATGGACCAATGGAAATAGTGCTGCTGACGTTGCAGCTTTGCAGCAGAATGCCCGTATTAGTGTTCTGAATGTGTTATTTAATACCACTCCAAAGTGAGACTTATTTTATTTGTGTTTTACAAAACTTATCTTAAATATTTACATATTCATTTATTTATTAAATGGTAACTTTTTAATTGCAGTTCTTACATAATAATACCCGTATTTGTGACCGAATGTGATCACCAAAGTGAGATTGTCTTTTTTATTTTTACAAAAACTCTTATTTTTTATTTATTAATTCAGACCAATGTTATTTTAATATAACCGAGAGAGGATTATAGTTTTTATTAATATTTCCAATGTTTTTTTTCTGATTTTAATTTAATTATGTTTAATGAGTCATTTAATTATTTAATATACTAATTAATACAATATAATTAAATAAAATAATGATATTTTATTATATTTTAAAATGATATTATAATTGTATTAATTGTTATTTTAATTATAGTTTTTATTAATTGTATTTCAGTTTTAGGCAACTATCTGAAATAAAATGTTTTTGTATTATAATCTGTTAACTTTTTAATGGTTTTATTTTTTCTTAATTTAGTTTCATTTTAATTGCAGTTATCTATAATAACCCTGATTGATTCAGGCTACTTGGATTGAAGGGTTGAACTGAAAATAGTTTCACTCCACTGGTCTTATTGCAATTTGAAACTTTGCTTATGGAGTCCCCACGCACCGTTCTTTTTTCGATCTTTTTCTTTTTTTATACAGAGTTTGTTAATGTAAAATAATAATAATAGTAATTATTCCCTGTTTAAGAACATGGCAAATCATTAGCCCAAACTCTAACCTGAAAAAAAGCATCAGAATTGTCAACACTGTATCTGTGTTCCACAATTTATAAACAAAAAGAAAAAAACTTGGATTCTCCTTTTCATGTCTGTTCTTGGAAATAATTATAACGAGATGAAAGTGTTTAAATTCTTCGCCATGTTCTCTGCAGTTCAGAAATGTCCCCATTGTCAAAAATGGAGATTGTGTTTTATGTGGCTGTCATCTCCTGTGCTCTCCCTGTCTCCTCCTCATTTCCCACGTCAGAGAAAGGGAGCAGGGATAACAGCGGTAGCTAGAGACGGTGAATTCCCTGACAGCGTGGCATGACGGGAGAGGAACTGTATTGGCATGTTGATACCATGCGGAGTTCAATCTAAGTGTCAGGCCTCTCCCTCCTATGCAACTGCATAGAAAGCAGATAGACGTTTGCATAGGCTGGCACTGTGGACTACAATTATATATATATATATATATATATATATATACACAAAAAGGTAAATATACACAGTAGGAGGTGTCAAAAGACCTGAACAATATCCTAACTGATCAAACAAAAGGGTCAAAATGGCCAAGAGTTTTGCGCCCCCCCCCCAATTCAATTATTTGAATAATTGAAAATGATTATCAATTATTTGATAAATTATACTTATTGTGAGCTACTGTGTGCATAGCCTACATGATTTTACATTGTACTTCCATTGAAAACTATAGCTGCATGTAATATAATTGCAGTCAATTCTACTCCTACCCCTTAACCGACCACGAAACATATCCTCAATCCTAACTGTATCCCACCTCAATATCAAAAAAAGTGTTCTGCAATATTTATTTATTTACCTGTATCATTATTTTCTGTATTATTTATTATCTACTAGTGCTGTCAAAATTAGCGCGTTAAAGTAAGCGATTCATTTTTTTAGTTTAACGCCGTTAAAATGATTTAACGCCGTTAACGAAGGGGTGGGGCTAGGGTTGGCCACCCCACTCATAGCTGCTACTTCGGTCTCTTTTTTCTTGACAAGGAGTGCATTTATTCAGTCGCAGCAAGTCTGTAGACCACATCAAACTGGAGACGTTTCAGACGCACATCACGCGCTTCCACTTCACTTAAGCGTCAGGCGCGAGTCAAATGAGCGCGGAAACGGTCCTGTGCTTGTAGCGCGCGCTGTAGCCTTTATCATTTCATATCAAAGCGCGAAATAAACTATGAGCTTGCAATTTCATGGTCAATTAAGACATGAAGTTACCAAAAAGGCTATTAAAGCTGCCTACATGCATGTGTTATTCGAGTCACATTTAAGAACATGTCTCTGAAATGGTTTTCAAAACTGTCCCGGAGCAGCCCAGCACTGTCTCCCTCATCTAACACACCCGATTCAACTCGACAGTTCATTAGAAGAGACTGAAATGGGTCCGAAAAAGAAGAGAGTTGAGAGAAAATATGATGCGTGTCAGATGCGCGTCACGTTCAGCAGCGACGGCTCTTAAAACCTGTTAACTGTCACGGTCCCACCGGTGGGTCCACTTGTCATTAGTGTGCAAGGGTGCACCTGAAAAATCTACATCATAACAGGAGTTCTGACCTTTGTCACAAAAAGTCTTCTTTGTTGCCCTTTTCTCTATCACACTTTAGAAATCATGAGAAATTATATATCAATTGAAAACTTAAAATCTCAAAATTCATCCTTTGAAAACCATTTTAAAATTAGACATTGCATTGCCATGAAAATGTAACATCAAAATCATGTTACAAAATGTTTTCGTTCATGAATTATAAAAGATCAAGTTTGGATAGTTCACATTCACATTTATGTTCAAAAATGTGAGTAACAGTTAACAGGTTTTAAATAAATAGCAGCCAAAACAATCTAATAACCAGCTGCTGAGATGTCTGTTCATCAAAGAAAAAAGAAAAAAAGAGGAAATTAATAACTTTTATAGCTTCAAGAATTCATCTGTATTTAGTTTAGAATTTAGAGTTTGATAACTTTATTCAATTTCTGTATATTTATGATGAGGGGCACAGGAATCCTATCTAAATATGGCATTTATTATAATGGATTTATGTGAAGATTGTTTAAAATTCACTTATATTAGAAGTTTATTTTGTTTTTCATGAAAAGTCAAGTAATACTTTAATGTTAAAATTGATATTTGTGCTCTGCTCAAAGTGCTTAATTATGGGCAGCCATATATGTTGAACTAGGTTGGAGCCTTGCTCAATGGTTCAAGTGGTATTGAAGGTGGGCAGCCATAGCATGCTGGCAGTTGGAGGTTTCGGACCTCAAGTCGAGCAGTCGGCAACCTTTGAAGGTAGAGATTATGAGTGGACTCTCTAACCATTAGGTCACGACTTCCCCCCCAATGTTAGGTGGGATTAATCGAGTTTAATTTCAGAAAAACATTTAATTAATTAGTTGTGTTTTTTTATCGATTGACAGTATTATCTAATGACGCTATTAGGTGGCAACAGGTGACTTCTAAATGATTGATTAAATAATTTCCGATTCAAATCAAATCGATTGAATAAATGAATTGATGACTCACTCGTTCAAAATTGCTGATTCATTCAGAAATGAAACATTTAAGTGAGTCATTGAATCAACCATTTGGCATGTTGATTCAAAACACTGATTCAATCAGGAACAATTTGTACTCTGTGAGACTCAACTTTGTATGGAACTATTTTCGTTGGTGGAGCAAAAATAGAAAAAAAATGCTATAAATGTAAGTTACTCTATATAAACTTGTTGCTGATTATTGAACCTGTTTTATAACAGCAATGTCAAATACTATTGTGCAATTGCGAATATCACCATGATTGTGATTACCTGTATTCTAGTGCCTGATTGTGCTTAAGATTTTTTTGAATGTATCTATTTATTATATTTTATTTTCCCTGTATTCTTTAAAGAGGTCATCGGATACCCATTTTCCACAAGTTGATATGATTCTTTAGGGTCTTAGGCCCCGTTTACACTAGTGCGTTTTCGTTTTAAAACACATAACTTTTGCTATGTTTACACCTATTCGTTTACTCTACTCCGGCGTTTTCAAGGTCGGAAACGGAGACTTTTGAAAACACTGCAGCCCCCATTTTAGTTTGAAAACTCCGGGGTTGAGTTTCAGTGTAAACTGACAAAAATTGAGACTTTTGAAAATTTGCTCTGCGTATATTTGACGGCAGTGTAAACAATAACATCATGCTCATTGTTGTACCCATAGATATGTATTGGTAGATTCCCCATTCGACCGCTCCAAGCACATAGTCCATCATCTAAATAATAGGGAATCTACCTATACATATCTATGGTTGTACCTAGGGCTGTGACGGTGGCCGTGACAACCGCGTCACCGGCGGTGGTGTTATTGCCATAAAAATGCTGATAAACACGCTATAAAATTAAGTATAATTTTGCACAAAATACATTTGATTTAAAATGTATATGAAAATGTAGCCATGTGCAGTAATATTGAAAACTGAGAATGTGATTCATCGTGATATTGAGTTGATAATGATAATCGTAATTGAATGAATCATCATTCACACCCCATTAAGATAGCAATTTCATACACTGTTAATTGAAAGTGCGTTACAGGAAGTGAAATAGAAATACCTCAGACAATAAAAACAAATATGATTAAGATTTTACTATTTAAAACAGTTAAGAATAGAATGCATCTGCAATTTCGGTACACAGTGCTCATTCAACAAATGCACAGCTAAACAGATGAGTTTGTGTCTGGATTTAAATGTGGCTAATGAAGCAATCTGGTCTCCTCGAAGCTGAGACTTCACAAATGCAATAACTTCAGTCCTTGTTTAACTGAAGAAAGTTCTGGCACATCCAACTGTTAATTTCATCAATGCGTTGGCAGAGGGAGTCAATGGGGCTTAGTCATTTGGAGATAATGCTAGGTAAATCTGGGTATCATCAGCATAGCTGTGATAGGCAAAGGTTCTTTCTCATTATTGACTTAGTGGGAGCATATACAGGCAAAACAAGAGGTGCAAGAATTGATTGTGGGACTCGCATATCATGGAATCCACTTAGACTTATGTTCTCCTATACTCATAACCTCTCTGAGTGTTCTAAGTATGACCTGAACCATTTGTGTACCATCCCAGAAGGCCCGACCCAGTTTTCCAGTATAAAGTATGTTATGATCGACAGTGTCAAACGCAGCACTAAGATCTAGTAGTACCAGCACTGATATTTTGCCAAAATCAGAATTAAGGCGAATATCATTAATTATCTTAATAAGCGCTGTCTCTGTGCTGTGATGCGCTCGGAAACCAGATTGAAAATTGTCCAGGTATCCATTTGAATTTAAGTATTTGTTCAGCTGATTAAAAACTCCCTTTACAATAATCTTACCTATGAAAGGAAGATTTGATATTGGTCTATACACTGTTAGCGATTTCTGTAAATTACACAGTATTTAACTGTAATATGAACTGTACTTTACTGTAAAACAGTTACACAGTATGTTACCGTATTTCCAAGTTGCATTATGGGAAATATCCTCTTGGCGCCATTAAAATACAGCATTTTTAATTTACTGTAAATCAAAATACAGTGAAAATAAATGAGCGCGAAACCTGACCAATGAGAGAAAGGCTTTTTTCTGCTCTGAGGAAGAAGAAGAAGAGGAGAAGGAGGTCACACACACCTCACAGCTGCAAATGTGTGTCCAATATTCCTGCTTTTTCATCACTTATTTTATGTCATTGTAATTTTTGGGGTTAGTTGTTGGTTTAATTAAAAATAAAATAATTAATAATAAGTGTCAATCAACAATCGTGGGAGGGGCCTGGGTCTGTGTGACATCACACAGCCAAGAAGCTGAGAACGGCTTGATTTGAGAAAGGGGATATTATTTATAGGGATTTAAAAAAAAACACTGGGTGGATTTTTATCATTTTAGGGTGGATGTGTTCAATCACTGCCAACACACATTTATGTTCAACCAACATGTAAAAGTGAGTTTTACTTCCGATGACCCCTTTAAATACCATGTCCTCATCATCAACGTGTGTGTGGTACCAAGTGCCTATTTTGGAGTGCCTGTGTTTGAAAGTTAAGAATAACCAAAAATGATAGTGGAGCCTGTCAGGATTGGCTGTTTAAAGCTGTAAAAGTAATTTTCCTCTGTGCCGGGTCTGTGCGAGGCCCTTGTGTTAGCTTTAAGTGGATCCCCTGTTGCTGCTGGCTCTGAAGTGGAAAATATACTGTTTCTTATTTAATAGAAAAATTAATGGCCATTTATCATTCTCTGGCCCTAATTGGTTTCCTGTGTCCATGTGGTGCAGTAAATTGAATGTGTCCTTTCTTTTGCAGCCCAAGCGTTGCGAATGTGGTAATCAGCTGCATTCAGCTCCAGTTCGTATGGGCAGAGAAAATATCAAGCTAAACATGCACACCACATTCCACTGGAAATTAATGTTCATTACGACTTCCGAGGAAGAAAAACTGTCAGGTTGCTTTGAGCATAATTTTTTATTTTATTGGAGAACTAATGCCAGGCTGTGTCGAGGTATTTTGCATTATTAAATGTCCATGGATGGGCTCATACACCAAGAACTGACCCTATGAGTAGTGACCTTGCCAAACTTCAACGGCATATGTGATTACGCTGGAATTTTTATTCTTGTCGAATTGTCAAATATTGACTCAGCCCTAATTACATTTACAACACTCCGTGGGACGTATATTCCAGAATATTCCACAGGTTGTACAAGTTCCTCTGTGCGCCATATTTCTTGAGCAATGCATATTTAACAGGTGGCACAAATCTTCCCGTGCAAAGTTGTAGTGTTTATGTAGCAAAGTTATAATGAGGTCTGTAAGGGGACCTAGTGAGGTGGGTAAGATCACGGGGTGTCCCATTGGATTTATTTGCCTATGTATTGCACGTGCACAACACAAAACTTGCGCCACTATAAGAGAGGTAATTTGTGGACTTGGTGCTGATAAAATAATACGGTTAAAACAGGCCCACGTCCTGCAAATTCCCAGGAATGCCGTGGAGTTAGTGAAACCACATGAAAACATAACAAAGAACACGTTCCAACAACTCATTAAGCAGCACCAGCAGAAGTCATTCATCATAGGCCTGTATGAGAAGGCTTCACACCCTTGGCGAAGACTCCGGAGGGAACCAGACGGGGCTCGTAGGTTCAATGAAGGAAAGAGGGAGCTCCGGCAAGCCACAGGCTCGGCTCGCTGATGGCCATTCCAGATCAACCTGGCCCACTCACAGCTCTGGAGAAGAGTATGTGTCAAGACATACAGTACCTCTACATTAGCTTCTACCACATGTTCGAGTCGGTCTTCTGTCCGGTGCAAGAACAAGTTGTCATTTTACAGGAATGTCCATATGGACTCTGTCTTGAATAGATTCACAGGTGTGTATGGAGTCACTGAGTACTTTTGCACTGCAGGCAATTATAATGTTTGGAGCTGTCAAATGCATATCTATGTTGGATGTGTCTCTTTCCTGAGGATGCACAGGATATTTTGAATTAGTGGAGACTGGGACTATGGTCACCAGGGCTATGCTTCATTAAGTATAAAGTTTTAAAAGTCGTATTATGCAATTCTATGTTTTCTTTAACAGTGGTTTTGTATGTTGGTATCAAACACTTAATTCAAGAAAGGTAATTTAAGGACTAAGCTAAAATTATAACATTGTTATGTCTTTGCTGTAGCAATAACAAGTAAACATAAGCAAGCATTCAGGAAAGGGTTATACTTGCAACCAATGAACATAAATTATAGCTGAAAGATTGAACTGGGTATATTTCATATTTTTTTCCAATAATTAAAACAATAATACTGTTTAATGGTAGGTTCCATTGTGACAACATGCTGCTATATTGATTAGCACGGGTTCTTAGGCTTTAACAGAGAGTATATGCAACAGCTGTTTGTAATCAAGACTTTAAAGTATGTGCTTGAAATTAACTTTTGTAAATGAATGAGCAATTTCACTGAAGTAAAAAGTGTGACAACTAGCCCTGTCTCCCCTAACTCTCATTTCTATTCATAATATGTATTTAGATCACAGTTTTAGAATATTTCCAGCCTTTTTTTTGTCATGTAAAATACATTTTTATTTTCCTCACTCTTTTAGAGAATCTATCATTGGATATCATGGAACGAATTAAGTCTAGTCACAAAAGGCTTATGCGAATTCAGTTGCTGTTGTAATGTAACTAAGCAGGCTGTAAACACCGCATAAACATTGTTTGAAAATTGGAAAGAACAAACATGGTAAGAGGCATGATGATGAACAGCTCATGGTTTGCTTTTTGCACTGCTAGGTCACACAATTGTGTTTCTTTTTACCCTTTTTTACCAGCCTTAATGCTAGTTTACAGCCAAAGGGTAATAACTTCAGAATAGGGCGTTCTTTCCATGCAAGTATGAATCTCAACTAGCCAGGGCCCTAGTCCATTGCAGTGTATACTGAATCCTAATGGTCGGCTAAGAAAGCCTGACAGCAATACTTGACATGGGCATTAAATCATTGCCCCAAGGAATCCTCCATCCTGCACCTCCTGACAGGAACACTGTCATCTCTGCCAGGGCATTTCCTATGCCTCCTGACAACACTGGATCTGAATTAGTCATTGCATTAGATGTAAATTGGTGCTGTTCAAGGATAATAATGAGCACCAAGATACATGTCGGTGTCACTGACATGACGCCATTTTGATACTGTCTCCCACCGGTTTATTATGTCTAATGGTATTCAGGCCGCGGCTGGCCGGAAAGTTTATTTTCAGTTTATGCACTTGTATTTTTGTGTTTGTTTGGACACTTCTCGGCACAAAGTGTCCATAGCGGAGCTCTTCTCAGAGGGTCAGTCTGGCAGTGTTTATCCAGCTGTCTGCATGATGGCTGACGGCTTTCCACTTGACATGGTTTGGCATTAAGGCTGACTAGCCAACAAGTCCGACTGCATGGGCAGCTCCATGCCACAAACTGGCATCACTTCCACTGCGAGGTGAGACCAGACTATAGCTTTTGGTACTGCATTATTCACCGAGCACATATGATCGCAGCCATATCATTGCGGGCTTATGTTTAAATCTAACCTATCAATCATGCACAAACATACTTATTTGTATAAAAATGGCAGCTGTGACATTCTGCCATTGCCTTTTTTTCTGCACCGAGCTGGTTTACGAGCTCCAGTGATTTAATGTAGATCGCTGTGGGTTATTATTAATTAGGCTCAAATTATAACTAAGTGCAGTGTAATTAAAATCTGATAAATATTTGATGCTATTTTTATTACGATAATCGCAGCCTCGTTAATATGTAAGCAATTTGCTCTGAAAATCATTATTTCAAATTTGTTTTTGTTTTTTTTCGTTGAGGGTTTTCTCCCTCCGTCGAACGGCTGACAGACACACTTTTTCATTGAAAAGAATGAAGGGCATAAACCGATGGTTTGAGCAAGATGGACAACATGTGCTTTATATGGAGAGAGGGAGGTCTTCCTGCCAGACTCCTAATTGAGGCCATTTAGCAAACATACATTCAGGAGGCTGAATGCTGAAGTATGAGCCAGAGGCTCTGTTGAACCATTAGCATGTATTCCCAGTTGCTCAAGTTAGCGAAGAAAAAAATAGAGGTCTACCACTGAAATAATGTCTGCCAATTACCGCAGTACATAGATATGGATGTGTTTTACCGCTGAAAACTGCCACAATCTGCTGGTGTGAGAAACCGCCTCAGCGCTGGGAGTGGAGACTGGGATCAATATCGGTGAGCTTTGTGCTCTATCAGGCTTATTCAGTATTCAGCTAACCATTGTGCACTGTTTTTGTGCACTGTAGCTCATAAACAGTCTTTATGAGTGCTTTTCCTAATAAAATATGTAGTGCAAGAAGCCGTTCTGCTCGTAAGGTATAAAATCCGGGTGGCCTCGTAGACCTGTGCCGTGTTCGGGTAGAACTGAGGTAGAGCGCTGATGAGTTCCTGGGAGCAGTCAGAGGGCAGAACATGACTTTTGTCAGATTCCCAAATGGAAGGGAAAAATGTGTCCAACGGTGAACAAAGGCGATTCGTCTCTACGGAGTTTGCCCCCACATGATTTCAGGTCTAAGTTGTCCTATCACATGTCTGAGTTAATTTCGTGCAACAGTGCAAGACTATGGCAGTTCTGTCAGATTTATGTGGAAGTTGTAGGTTTCAATTCTGGAGATTCATTTCTGCAGGCAAGCACATGAGCACTTGAAAAGCTGTGAGATCTCCTCTTTCAAACATTATCATCCCCCTGTTGTATAGATTTTTCTCCCTGATGGCCAGCATTTGAAGAATTTATTTTCCTCGCTAATTACATGACAATATGATGGATTTTTTCCACCCAATGCGAACGCAGAATCGAGTAGATGGTACGGAAAATGGTACACTCGCTCTGCCCTTTATGTGTGCTTCCTGGTGAATGTGCTGATTGTGTTGCCATGTGTTTTTTTTCAAGATGTTGCTGAGCTTTGAAATCCCACCCTCTTGTGTCTCCTGCTGTTTCCCTGTGTTTTAAGTATCAGTCATACAGGTTAGGTAATGCACAATAGTGACTTGGATGGCATTGCATTTACGATGGAAAAACGTGTTCTCTTCCAACTCTAACACTCTGTGTAAGTGAAATTGTCATGTCTTTCAATACATGCTGAAAGTGTGTTATCGAAAGAGACATCTTTTATTCTCTAGCCCTTGCATCACATTCACTTGGCCATATACTCTGATCATTGTTCTCCGTAGGGGAGGCAGGGCAAATTCAGCAGACTCGGTCTAATAAATAAATAAACAAACGAACAAATTGATTGATAAAGTATGTGTTCTAAAGTTTACTTTTTTGGCTGAAAAGTTCACTGCTTTTTTCTGAGGCGTTATCAATATTCAGCCTCTGTTCTAACATGTGAAATGGGGTCATCAAATAAGATAGACAATCATGCATACAGTATAAAATAAGAAGCCTGTTCACCGCCTAGATTCACCTGCTCTTGTTAATATTTAAGCATTTGTGAGAGCCAAAAGTTGACTTTGGTCTTTGAAGGTGCCCTTTTGTTTTTTTTTTAAACCTTTTTTGTTTCATCGTTTGTGCTGTGCACATTCCAAACAACTCCTTTAGAGTTCAAATAATCCTCAGATGTGTATAACTCACTATAAAATATGTATAATGTACATACATATATAAGCTAGGAGTCATAAAATGTTTTAATGTTTTTGAATTAATTTGATTAAAAATACACTAGAATAATAATATTGTGAAATATTACTACAATTTAAAATAACAGTTTTCTATTGTTAATATATTTTAAAATGTAATTTATTCCTGTAATGGCAACGCAGTTTTTTTAATGATAGTTCATAATAGAGTTTTTATAGGTTTAAGTGCTTTTTATACAGTAATAAAATACACAGTGCAAGGAGCCGTTGCTCAAGAAACATTCTGTGGGTGAAAGTTTTTGCTTATTGACATCAATCTTTAATTTTTCTGTTTCTTTTATGTTATCTTATTTTTGTCTGTAACTAACAAATGGATAACCTTTATATGTCTGACTTTAGACTAACCAGTTAAAAACTGCAGTTTTTATATAGTTTAGTTTATGTTTTGAGCTTGGGTTAGCATTAACCCCCGTTAACGCTGACAGCAATGAAATCGCTGGAGGTCACCAATGCATTACGATGTCAGCCGTAAGCAGCAGATCTGCACTTGGTAGTTGCTTTATAACGTTTGCTGCTGCTCATCTGCATAAAGTTCAACTTTGCTCATTTCAACAGGAATGGCCAACTCTTACTGAAAAGGAAATGAATGGCTTGTTGCTGCAAATTGCTGTAATTGTGAACATTCCTTCTGATGTGATTAAAAAAGATGGATATGCATTTATTCATGATGTGCTGTAGTTTGAACTACTTTCTTTTTCCCATACATATACGTAGTGAAAATGTTCCATACCATTTGGATGGTCCTTCTCAAGGCCAAGATGTGGCAGGCAGCGCATGAGCGTGATGGATCTGGAACTGGAAGCAGTGAGGTGAGGGTGGGGCCTCGTCTCTCTCCCCGAGATGTGCCTGATATGCTGATACAGGAACAATCTGACACGTGTCTTCCTCACGCATTTTAATGAGTGTACTGCTTCTGTGAAGCTATTAAATGAAATGAACCATTTGAAAGTGAATTTTAGATTTCCGGTCAAAGCGCTCTTTTCCAAGAATGGGTGAGAGGATTGGCGATTGTCGAGTGCCCCTCTCCTACCCCCCAGTATCCACACTAGAACCTCTCGCACACTGCATGAATGATCAAAAGAGGCCAACGGCGGACGACCATTATGCCAATGACACTTTGAGTAAGAGTCTGGAGAACAAAATGACATGACAGCCATTAGGGTTTGAAAGTGGGACTTTAAAGGGAGGCTGAAGGATGAATGTCAGGAGGGAATCAAAGGGAGAAAGTTAAATCTTCATAACGTTCGCCGCTCTCCTCGAAAAAATAATTTTTGGCAAACTAGCTCCCATTCAAGTCCAAAAACACGAAGACGAGTGTGTCCATGTAGAATAAAGCAGACGAGGAAGTTGAGTCTGGAGGTTCAGACATGAAAGCTAATAGGGCAACGAAACTCCATTGTGCAGGTGGTTGATCATTAGCGGACAGGTTTTTTTAGTCAGTGAGGAGATGCACAACGATACGCTGTGTACAAGTATCAGGAGCTCAAATGATGTGCTGGCTTCTAGACATGAGTTATGGAGAAAAGAAAACATTGCCAAACAAAATTGCCAAGTTGAACATCAATTGGATAGAACAATGAATTCTGAGATGCTTCCCCAGGCCTTTTTCTACTTCTAAGCCTCCTTTTTAACTTAATTGCCAACAAAATCATAGGCCTCTGCGTTCTGTAAAGCCATTTGTGCAGTTTCTAATTCCCCTCCTCAGTCAAACGCCACATTATGCCAACGAATGTGGCTGATCAGCTGGATTTTCTGGCACTGTCCATGTGGCTCATCTCTCCCTGCCAGTGCAAAGAAAAATGCATCTAATGTGTCTCCATGTCACATAATCAAGGATTTTAGAGTGTAAATCTTTGATCTGGGAGAACATTTTCTGATAGGATCAACCCCCCACCCCCTCTTGGCTGATGTCTTCTGATCTCCCTCCAATTACTGGTGTCAAATGAGTCTGTTTACAGGCTGATTGGATGAGTGCTGTACTGACAGTACACCTCCCTCTCCCTGGAAAGCCTCATTCCGTCCTCGGCCACAGTTGCACCGATGGTGAGAGCCCCAGCACACAGCTGGAGCTGTTTGGAGCCGCTTCAGAGCCAGTTGTAAGGCGGCCAAGTCGGGGTCTCGAGGGCCTTCCATCTGGTGTGACAGGGCAGGCTCTGGGGCTTGGCTGACAAAGAGCGAGAGAGCCCACAAACCTTACAGAGCCTCACAAATCTTTTATTTATCGGCCTGCTCGGCTCACATTTGCAGTAGTTAGTTAATATGCAGACTGGGCTCCAGGACTTCAAATGGCGCTGTGGAGTGAAGCTGGCTGGATATTAGGGGAGGGGAGGTGGGGGCTCCTCAGCCAGGCATCCCGCTGAGAACTAAAGGCGGGAGGAGGTCACTGTCCAGCTGCAGGGGAGATCTGGAGCTCTCGTATTCAGCCGTCTTCATATTCATAGCTCCCATCATCATCATTATCATCATCATCGTCATCATAATGAGAATCCCAGCTTGCTTGCAATGCAAAGGAGATCTTAAGAACCGTATGACTTGCATCATCACTAATTTTTATGCTGTTTGCTGTGCCCTTAAGGGCAACTCCTGAGGAATTTGTTTTTACACGCAACAAACGAAGCCTGCAATTAAGGTTTTTCAATTATTCCAGGCCAGCATAAAGGTAATGCATGCTTTAAAGGGATAGCTCACAAAAAAATGAAAATTGTGTAATTTACTTCAAACCTGTATGGCTTTCTTTTTTCTTCAGAACACAAAATATTTTGAAAGAAGATCGAAATATGTTTTATATAGATACAATTAAAGTCAACAGAGTCCAAAACAACACTGAACCCCATTTACGTTTATTGAATAAAAGTTATTTATAAAATAAATAAATACAAAACATTTTCTTTTTGTTCCAACAGAAAAAGAAGGTGAGTAAATAATGACAGAACTTGCATAATTGGATTCATTATCCAACCCACACTCATTGGAAATATGTGACTAGCTACATTTCTGCAAAACCTGAAATACATTAATCCAGGTAAATTGAACTGCACTTTTCAAGCGACATGACCACAAGAGGCACTATAAGCAGTATATTTTTTCTCCATTGCAGATGTTGGCTGGTGCTAAATAGCTTGTTCAATTGTCTCAGAAAGTTAAATGTGATTGTGGCAACATTTTGTTATGTATCACAAACATTTTATTGCAACCATGCTACTTCCTTCCAGCTCGCAACACGTGTTTCACTTGTACCTAAGGACTCTGCAGTGCTGTACCAGGTGCACTACTGAGCAATTTTACTACATCAGAAAAGTCTTACATATGGAACTGGTTATGTGATCCAAAAATGTATTAGTTTACAAATCATGCACTTTGATAAAAGTGTTTTGAGGTCATAACAAAGTATTGTGCAAGGAACTATGTGGAAAAAATTGCTTTATATTAATCAATCTGTGGTATTAATCAACCCCTATAATCATAATTTGTTGATGTTTTGCTGCCAAAGCATATTTTTGCAGTGCTTTGCAGAAAACTAGCCAGATTCACAAATTTCCATTGAGAAATGGGTTGGAACTATTCCTTTAAAAGTAGTAGGAAAGCATGTGCAGTCCTCATTTGCATAGTCAGTGTCAAGCATTAGCATGAATTCTGGGATATTCCGTGCTGCCATCTAATGTTTTGATATGTGAGAGCATTTGGGCTGACGCTAAGTATAAGTAATCAGTGCTGGGAAAATATGTGAAAGATGTCTGGATTAGAAGAAAAAAAAGTAATGCTAATAATAGTTTTTTTTACTCCGTAAGAAAAAAGCCTTGACTTGAGTCAAAATATTAACATTTTATTCTTTCACTTACAAGTCCTGTAAAGAAAAACATTCTGTTCCAGGGAGACAGTTTCATGCTAAAGGAAGGTCAAAACAGAGCTCCGTGTGACATTTTCTTCAAATTTATGGAGTAACAGCATGTCACACTGAATTGTCATGCGATGACACCAATTTGACGTGATGGCTCTTTACGGCTGTCCCTTTCCTGTCATATAGTGCATGCACAGCAGATACAAGAGTTCAACAAGCCTCCAAAGGGGCTGTCTCGTCGCTCACAAAACCAAATACACAGACATTGATGCAACCGAAAGCCTTCACCAGCCCACCAAACATTGAGAAAACAGACTTGACAACAAATTTATAAGATGTAAAATCTCCAGCTTGCACATGAATGCACATTTTATTCAGTAGATATATGGTACAAACGCTACGCCATTAAGACCGACCACTCGTCGGGCCACTGGGAATTTAGAAAGAGGTGAAACAGTGCAGCCTTTCTGTGGCGTTCATGCACAGATGCCAGTAGCACGTCTGTGCTCAGAGCAGCCAATCTCAGAAATTATTAACTAGATGGCATCGGGAGCGCTGCTTAGGCTGTTCAACAGCTCCCTGAGCTCTTTAAGGAGCTCAAGACATATTTTCCAGCAGGCCCTCTGGAGCATCGCTCTTCACACATACGCGCTCTCCCTCTCTTGCCTTGTCACTCGTCCCTCTCCTCCTTATTTCTCCGGTTGTGTCCTCTTGGATCCAATTTGCAACTTAGAATCACCCCTGTTTGCTGGTTTTCTTCTGGTCTTATCTTATCTTGTTACACACTCTTCAGGCTTTGTGGTTAAATTATGTATTAAGGTCAATGTCAAAACATGGGAGATATGTAATCTACAGGGAGTTTCCTTTTATTCATTATTACAGTGAAGGCTGAGCACAACTGTCAGAGAGCCGAGGATGTGCGCAGCATGGAAGCTTGCTGCACAGCGGGGCTCTCCATAGCCCCCTCTCCCGCCTCTCTCCCAGGACAGACCCCTTGATAGATTTACCCAGCTAACCCATCTCACTTAAAAAGTTCTCTCTTCTCTGCTCCAATCTGAAAGCTGTCAAGCGCACCTATACAGTGGTGTCATTTATCTAAAGGAAGACGCACGCACTTGTGATGCTGGAAGATGTCACCCGTTCAGTTGCATTTTGGGATCTTCTAACGGGGGACTTGCAGTTGGCTTGCAGGTGGGAGGCGCTTTATTTTTGGGAGGATCTCGAGGAACGTGACACCTTTGTACGTATATATGTCTTAAATTAAACTTAAGTGACGTTGGGAATGGGACGCCTCCTCTGCGTTTTGTCTGAAAGTGTACCGCTCGTGCAAACGTGACCCCCTGGTGGGCTCGCGTCCGCTGTAGGATCCGGGACCCAGACTGATGGGTAAATCCCATCTCTGCGGCATGCTTAGCAAAAAAAAGAAAGAAAAAAAGCTTGATAAATTTGAGCCAACTCTCTCTGGGGCAAGCATAATTATTTTCTGATTAGATTAATTCAGTTATACTTTGGTCCTTTCCAGAGCCACCGGCGTGCCTGGAAGAAGCGCACTCAGTCATGCTAACAATTACACAATTAGCTGTGCAGTGCAAACCATGCAGGGAAATTCAGCTCCAGCTAACAATCCACCCTCCTACATGCATCAGCCATAACAATTATCATTTGTGGGGTTTTATGGTTCTCTGATGCTGATGGGGGTTGGAATAATGTGAGTTCACCCTGATGTTTAACCCACCCACTCCTCTCTCATTATTTCTGCTCCATTGTGAATACCATAAACGTCTCGATAACCGCAATGATAAACAGTTGAGACCGAGAAACAATTGTTCCCATTATGGGGAGAGTAATTGAGAATATCCCTTTCTCAGTGCTTTGTAGATGCTCTTCAGGGACACATTGTCCAAACGGTCAACAGCAGCGATATTTTTTCATTTAGATTCACTTTGAGAATGTGATTACTTACAGAAGGATCCTTACTGGCTCTCATTATGCCTGTAATATAAAATCAAGATCTTTATTTTATATTGTACAGACACTTTCAAACACAATTACGTCAGTGTAGAATCTAATTTTAGCTGTCAATTACTGATTTTCATTATGTCTTCCTTTGTTTTCCTCACGAACAACTCCTGCAGGTTTGGAACGATGCGAGAGTGGGCAAATGATGACAGAATTTTCATTTTTGGGTGAACTATCTCTTTAAAGTGCAACGTAGTAGTGTAGTGTCTGACCGCCACCCTGCGAGACTCATTTGGCGACACCATAAAAACGTTTTAGATGTTTATGTATTTGTTGACTTGAATACAGCCATGATGCAATTATAATGATGCAATATTTACAATCGCTAAAACGCGCTCAATCCACCACCCAGACTCAGTGAGCCGAGCTCGTTCTTGCTCAACACGGCGACGCAATGCAGCAGCTCTCAAATGACACAAATTTGTTTCTAAATACCAAGTTTCTGACATGGAGGCCAGGGAGAAATCTGAAATTGTTTTGCAGACGGTGGACCTCCTATATATACTTGATCTCATGTCTCTCTGGAGCATTAGCATCTCTTTGTTTTGCTGAGTAGTTTGATGATAAACCCTCTGTAACCGAGCCAGAATTCTCAGTAAGCTCACGACCCATCCTGAGGTTTTCTCACAGACCGGACATCCGCAATGAGCATGCATTTTAAATTAAAGTTGAAAAAGTAAAAACCTTAAAAATAATGAACGTAGCCTGCTGAACTAATCACGCTCGTCCAATGCAACAAGACAGGCGATAGAAGCCACGTTTTCTTTTTATCCTTGCTTTCTCTCCTCTCGTCCTAGTGGAGTGATAGCACCGTTGCATTCTTAACCTCGCGTGTAGAGCGTGGAAAATAACTTGTGACTTGTAAGCCTAATTAAGGAATCCTCCCTGACCTGCACACCCAGGCCTCGTCAGAAATCTAGCACAAGAGCTGATTCAACATGAGCTACACACCGGGCAGGACCCAGCACTAATGAATACTAATGAATAATAATTACAGGCTCTTTGGCACCCAGACGCACTGCAGGGACAAATGCTAATACGCTTTAAATGTACACCGCTAGGAATGACTAGCGGGTTCAACATGCGGCAGATTAGCCGAAGGGCCGATGCAAACTCAAGGTGAAGGATGAAACATTTCTCGCGGACGAAATTATGAGCATATTGGTTTGTTTTTCGGGGATGCGGGCGAAGCTATTGATCTAGAGAATTTAGGCCACATGAGAGCAGACGAATCTCGGGATGTGGCGCTCCTAGCGTGTCTGTTTGTGACACCTTTTAATTGGCAGCATTAGAGCTCATCAGCGAGCAGACTGTTGTTTGTGAGAGTGCTCTCTCCTAGTGCTTTTGTACTCATTCTCGCGTGGCAGGGAAATTAAACTTTGTGGTGTTATTTTTTCCCCCCACTGTTTATTCTTTTGATCTGTGTGTACATAATTCGCAGCTCTTTGAATTTAAATTTCACTGTCATGTTTCTCTTTTCATCACACTGATGGTTGCAGCTCTAATAATATTCAGCTTTTAAGTCACTGCAGAATGTTAATTAGATTCTCTCTTTTTTTAATTAATACGTCCCTGCAGGTTTCCTTATCAAATCATTTTTACCACTGTAAAATCACGCACTTTGTGTCAATAAATTACTGTAAGATCTTAAAAATAAAATGACATTGAAAACAATAAGGTGTATGAGAGCTATGTTTACATACGCAGCATATTGCTTAATGAACTGCATATGTGATTCAGAAATGTTCACTTCCAAATCTAACCTGAGAAGTCATAATGCTTAGCATTAGTGCAATGCGGTTACCTTGCGCTTGTATTGCTGAGGTTTTAGTGCTAATGTGTGTTGCTCTGCCTCCCTAAATGCTAGTGTTGTCCAGCAGCTTCTACTGTCCCATCTATCATCTTCAGCGGTGAGCCAAGGATTCTGGGATAGAGGAGCCACGTACTGGGCTGTGATAATGAAAGGTCACAAAGGGGGTGGAGTGTTGAAATTGCTTTACTTTACAATGAAACATGCTCAGCCTAAGCAGTGCTATACCCGAGGAACGCGGTCTGAAGCAGAGGTAGAATTCCAAATGGTCTCATGGCCGCTGAGGCGATAGATTTTTGTTTTCAGCACTGCGCTGAATGGAAGACGCCGAAGCCCATTAGGCATTCACGTGGGTTTTGGGTTGTCACATTCTGTATATTTTTCGTAAGTGAAAATTATTTGTTCTTGTAGTTTCGTTCATTGGCTTAATTTTTCTAAAATCCTGTGAAAAGTTCTTAGTCTTGATTAAATCAAATTGAATTTTCAGTGCTTATGGCAAATATAATCTCTTTGCTGTTTATTTGTATATTTTTTAACTTGATTATAATTATTTGAATTAGGAATTAACATTTGATGTTTGACATTTAGCACCATTTTCTGTTTTTATTCTAATGCAGTAAACACTGCATGTCAGCAAAATTCACTTTGTGTTTCAGTTTAAGGTAATGGGCTTCCACATATTTATTATCAAAATTTGCTTATATGCATTTATATAAATAAACCTGCCTTCAGTGCGAAGTATCAAAAAATAAATGGGAGAAGTTTCTCGCAAAAATATATGGTGGGAGGGGGGCGGAAACATTTCACTGTGCTCACTGAAGAAAACTGATATTCACAGACCAGAAAAAATATATATATTTGGCATTTATTATACTTTATAATGAACTGATTCACATCTTGCTGAGAGGTAATTAATACGGGGAAATCTTGAATTAAAGATGTAAATCTTGACACTTTGGCAGGGGGGCCGGTAAGGGACAGTAGTCTCCAAGGCCTGAATTATTCTTAGCATAGACCAATTAACACCATGTATCTTCTTTTATGTTCAGTTCAATTAAGAGCCTTTACGGTTTTTAACTTCTTTTCTTCTTTATAGTTGGAGAGTGTCAGAAACACAGATCAAAGCCAAACGCAGCAGTCCGTGCACCATAGGTAAATCTGCTTTGCATAAGAATCTGCATGTTGCTACGAAGGTTTTCATTCCAATTTTGCATGAATTAAAAAACAGGAAGGGAGCAGAAATGAGGGAGAGAACCCCACAAAGCAGTCTATTAATCTGCTCTCAAATCTCCCTATATCTACTACTCTGACAGCTGAGTACCTCGATAGCTCAAACCCCAGTAGACCGACACCGACTGTAGAGAACAATTTTACTTTTTGTCATTCCACGACCGTTCCTTGTGTTTTATTTTGATTTGCAACGAGCCGGCGAGAGTTGAAAGTAAATGAATGGGCCTAAATAACTGGATCGTGTCTTTTTTAAACACTTTTTCAAGAGTTAAAGATAATGATTTGTAGTTTATTTGTTAATAGTGATTTGGGATCAACAAGCTGTTATTTGTGTTATTTTTGGAGGCAACCAATAAAAGAGTGTTTGTCTCTGTCCTCTTCATTCTTTTGTGTTTTATTTTGCTTTTTTATTGGACTGACAGTCATGCTGATTAGATTCTCTCTTTTTTCACTCGTGATGTTGAAATTCAATCTCAAAACCTGTTTAGAAAATTACTGCTCTCACAAATTTTGCTTGGGAAGAGTGTCATGACTGCTTAATGTTTATATTTATTTTACATTGGCCACTGTAGATTTCATTCTTAATTATGCTTCTTGGGCAGATGTATGGTTTCTTGAAAAGATCTCTGCTGCATGCTGTGATAGAATCATCCAGTGATATGGTATGGTCAACATATATCATAATCATATTGAGAGATGACGTCCAGGGAGGGGCACAGCCTCAGGGTGGATAGATGCTTTCAGGGCAACATAATAACACAAACAACCTGTTTTTCAGCACCCTTAATTGCTGCGCTTTAATTGTATTAAGCAGTGAAATATCAATAAATCAATGGGCAAATGAACTGGGCAACTATGAGCAATGACTGTTTAGTGTTGCTCTATATTATTCTATTGATGTTCCACTAACGGCTGTCCTTGAGATATTGAATGCTACTCAAGCCAGGCGCTGACATCATAATAGAAGGCAGCATTGAGGAGTCTGGCCGTGTGGACAGTCGCTCTCTGCGGCATGTTTTTCTCACATGTAGACTCGCTTTTGGAACCCTAGAGTGACGCTAATTTTATGAAGTGTACATTTGGACTTTTATGTGAATAATAAAACTTACTTCATCCAAAAAATTTAATAAAAATCTATTTTCATCTTTTCATATAATGTACTGTCCTTATTTATAGCTAACATTCATTGTGCAGATGATCTGTCCCAGATTGTCTCTTAGCTGCGAGATCTGCTTATATGGAACTGTTTGATGACACAATAAACTGTATATATATATATATATAAAAGTGTATTTAAGACCATTACATAAGCTGAATGATTCAAGAATCAAATGTTTCAGCTTTCTGTGCGTATGTATAGAGGAGACCAGGACATACAAACATTGCCACAACTACATTATTTGTAGACATAGTTACATATAATAGTTTGAATACCATATTAGAACATTTTACTTAATTCTGTCCTCCAAACTACAATTACATTTTTAAGCTGTTTTGTGACATCATAAATCAACTACTCTAATACCAGGCTCAGCTACAGTATGTAATGAAGCTAGATTGTATCAGTTTATAAGCTGACCTGTGTTCTAACACAAGGACATTTTTCTAAAAATACTGGGGAAAGTGTTTGATCATTTTGCCTATATCATTCACAGTTTTTCTTTCATTTTTGTGTGCTTCGTAATTGTTTATAATTTCAATTTAGCTGAAAATTCATTAAATATAATGGAATATTTAATGTTAGGTTCACATTGTGACAACCTGCCCCACTACAATGTCAATTAAATGTAGGCATATCTTCTTTTTGCCAGTAACACTGGAAATGTTCAATACCCATTTGTAGTTAAGACTTTAATATTTGTTCACAGAAATACCCTAAGAAATATAAAATAGCGTATATAAAATATAAAACAAACATGGACAACTACACCCAGTGTGCCCTAAATATAGCCTATATTTTCATGTCAGGACAAAGAAGCAGTCAGTGATCCTGTCTCACTGGTAATATGTTTGACAGAAAGGCGTTTAATGTTTGATATCTAGAGATATGTAAAAGTAATGTGGAAAAAAAATATTTGTCAGTTTGTTCTTGACCCACTATTTTTTAAGAATTTGTATGATGTGTGTTGTAATAAAAGCTTTGATGTTTTTTTTTCTTTGGCAAGTTTATTTTAAGCCTATTTTAGTGCTCTTTCACCTTCATGTGAGTGTTTCTGACTGTTGACAATTGCCATTTTAATCTAATGTTCAAATATTTTTTTAAGATAGCAGGCTAATTCAAATATCAAAATATTTTGGCAGATGTGATTTCTTTGTTGGTTTGTTTTCTTAACCTCGGTGTCTCTAAGTATTATTAAGTAAAAATCTTTGCTCTGTTGTGTGTTTGAAGATATTAATAGCGTGTACTGCCATCTAGTGGAGTAATTATGCAACAGCGTTTTTTAATTGAACTTCAGACACTGTACGTGCTAGTCGTTCAACTTCTGACAATCTGTTCCAGTGACAATACACACATTTTATGCTATAATATTCAATCAGGAAACAAACAGGCTTAGCCTGTGAAAAGTTGGCAAATATGTCTGGCTCTTGTGTAATCGAATTATGTATAATGGTGCTGTGGCTGAAAACAATTTTAAGAAAGCCGACGTTGATCTGAATCAACATGCGTGTCCTTTAATTGTCTCGCAATTTGAGTAAACAAAAGCAAAGAACAGCGAAAATGAGCAAAACATGTTGCAAATCAAGCATGCAAATGCGAGGATTTATTCGCATGTCCTGCGTGCACTAGCACAGTTGGAATCAGTCAGGCTTGTTCTCGGTGGCCCTCTTTTTCCCTGCTGTGAACAACGTGCTCTGTCAGTGATTAGCAATAACACAGACAATGAATGTAATTTCTGTAGGAGGGCACACGTGCAATATCAGACCTTGAATAAGCACACGTATGCGCACACATTTCTGTTGTCTGTGCCTCCCATACACAAGTACAGACATGTTTTTGATATTTCACATCTGAGTGATTTCATATGCCTACAGCCTCCTGTAGATGCAGATTTCTGCAGATGCTTGAGAAGAGCAAAGCAGGCCGTCACTGCAGTCTCCACTGTCTGCTGCACAGGTACACATGCTGCCTGCTCCCGGGATTGCTAATGTAATTGCTTTACATTGATTCTGTCTGACTAGACGGCTTGTTTTGATCATTTTTCAAGGAGCAGTGCCAAGGCTTTAGCCTCTTGTGATGTGAAAAGTATGTGTCCTTTTCAGCACGTATCAAACAGATACTTCCTCATGCAATACGATGGCTGAGAAGGGTATACTGTCCTCGAAAATATTTTTTAATGTCTCATTTTACCATACAGTCAGCCATATCTGTTTCCATGGTACTGTACATTTGTAACTGGAGCACTTTGAGTGGATTGACTCAAGGCCTAATTATAAGAACTAGATCTTTACATCCCAGACGTCATGACAAACGTCTCTGAGAAGGTGAGGTGGAATAATGTTTTAGGAATAAGACGGACCACGTTTCCATGAGATCATGTGATCTGACAGACACAAGGCCTCTGAGCTGCAGATATATATACATATATTTCCATATAGCATTGAAATTTTGAAAGAAAGAAAAAATGCTTGTAAATTTGAGAATGAATTATAAAGAACATTATATTTAGGCCTATATGTATATATGTTTTAAATTTTAGTAAAAAGAAATATGTACATATACACACACTCACACTTTTATGTACAGAGACCCATACAGTATAATATGTAAGTAATGTAAAATTCACACACACACACACACACACACACACACACACACACACACACACACACACACACACACACACACACACACACACACACACACACACACACACACACACACACACACACACACACACACACACACACACACACACACACACACACACACACACACACACACACACACACACATACATATCTCTGCACATGAACCAGCTGGAAACACTTGTTAGGGTGAATTTTGGAGAACTTTTGGAATTGTTATCACACGTAGCGAAGATGCTCACAAATTAGATCCTGCTGTGGTCAAAGGAGACATTCTTTGGCAGAGATAAAGAGAATATTGCCTCTATTGAAAGATCACAGTTTGCTGCCTTTGATAAGTCATCACTGAATTTTCATGCTCATTAAAAAAAATTACGTTTCAATGTGTGATTAATTTAATGACAAATTGTGCCCCGTTTAAAATAATAATAACATAATCTCTCACATTAAATGGTTATTATTAATACTTAGGCAGAAAAAGTAATTCAACATGGTATTACTGGTGACAGTTTGCCTCGTGTTCAATTTTGTGGGCCATTAATGGTTGTTAATTGCAGTCTCTTTCATTTTATTGCTAGCTAATTATTTTCCTGTGCATATTGGTAAATAGAATTAGCGTTTTACCTATAAAAAGCTAGATAAACTGTAAAATGTATAACTTTAAACTGGTCTACCTAATTTGATCAACGGTGTTTGAAAAACAATTATTTAAAGACTAATTGAAGATCCCTCCTCTTTATTTCTGTTGTAAATGTGACTATATAAACTATGGCCTTTTAGTATGTCCATTGTACAGCATTCAGCTCAAATTCTGCAGATGATTCATATTCTAAAAATCTGAACACGAGCTGTGCTGAGCTCAGACTGTAGCCCTGAATGACGGCGTTTATGACATTTAAACTGTATTTACACTTCCATTGATTTTCATGATGCAGAGGTGAGTTAAATTCTCAATCTACACCTTGTCACTCACATCAATGAGATATTACACCACTGTAAATACATCTGAACCACAACTACCACAGTCTGCCTGAGCACGGATCCACTGATAACTATGATGGGAGTTGTTGGACTGATTCTTCACGCAGTCAAATCCAATGCCTTCTAATCTTCTCCTGCTTTTTCTGAATTATTCAAAGAGATCTTGAAGCAACAGAGGCGTCTCGACAGCGAGCAAAGCTCCCTATGAGAGAGCTTCAGATAATGTGAACTGAATGATGAAATTCTGGGAGCTGAAATGAAAGAGTGATGTGATGTGTGTTCAAAGGTGGGGCCCGGGTCCCCAGGCCCCTTGGGGCCCAACCAGCCTCTTTTACCTTTCTTAACCAGGGATGAATATGCTGTAACGTCTTTGGCAAAATTAACCTAAACTTATTTCCACATTCACATGGCACGTCAAGGAAAGAAACGGCTCTTTGTCCAGCATTATGAGGGGAATCGCATGACTTTTCTTCTCATGTTTGAGGAAAAAAACCTAGATTGAAATCTTAAGTCAATTAATAGATGAAACACATTTTTCTAAAATAGGTTACTCATTTTTGTAGGAAGTATTTAGGGGGCAATTTAGTTAATGCATGAAATAATTCACGTCATGATGTAATGTCCATTCCTTTTTATCTTGAAAGGAAACTGGATTTATCTGCCTTTAAAATACAGTTAATAGCACATCAACAAACAAATAGCTTTAAATAGCGTGATGTTCTTCGATTAATATTGATGACATGCTACCTGACCTTGGTACTTGAGTGTGATGAAATAAAACAATAAAAGGAATATGCACATAATTATGTTTACAGTTCAGTACCTTGCTGTAAAACAAATATAAAACTTCTCTATGAACTCAAAATGGAAATGTATTTTTAGTGTAGTTCTCATGCAACATTCTTGTAAATCATATCCAGCACTCAACAAGACCTGAAAGGTTTTCCAAAGTTAAAAGCATAGATGTTGTGGTCTTGCCTGGTGACTGTAGCCACAGAAAGATGTGTTTCAGAAATCTAACCTGTCATCTGATATATCTATATAGGTAATGTGTTTTAGGCATAAATGTACCAACTGATATATAATTCTTCTTGAAATATTGTAATAATGAACATACGTGTGTGTGTGTGTGTGTGTGTGTGTGTGTGTGTGTGTTGTGTGTGTGTGTGTGTGTGTGTGTGTGTGTGTGTGTGTGTGTGTGTGTGTGTGTGTTGTGTGTGTGTGTGTGTGTGTGTGTATGTGTGTGTGTGGGGTGTGTGTGTGTGTGTGTGTGTGTGTGTGTGTGTGTGTGTGTGTGTGTGTGTGTGTGTGTGTGTGTGTGTGTGTGTGTGTGTGTGTGTGTGTGTGTGTGTGTGTGTGTGTGTGTGTGTGTGTGTGTGTGTGTGTGTGTGTGTGTGTGTGTGTGTGTGTGTGTGTGTGTGTGTGTGTTCTGGTGAAATACGATCTCTGCAGGTCATACAAACTGTAAAAAGTGGTAACCATCAGCCATTTTTTTTTTTTTTTTATGTACTCATTCCCCATATTCATTGTTTATACAGACACAATGTATTTTCTGAAAAGTAAAAATAAAAAGACTGGTCCTAATTAGAACATAACTAAAAGATGGTGTTTTTGAGCAAAAGAAGTTCCCTCTGTATACTGTACCATTAACATTAATACAGCATGAGAAAATCTCCATGGATTTTCAAAGGCATAAGCGTTGTTCCCTTTTCCCATTGTGATCTCAAATAAAGAATCCAAACATCTGAGAGCAATTGAAGTGTCTTGTGAAATCCATTCTTCCCACCAAGCATTGATTTATTATGTGAATTACAAATCTAAATGTTTTTTTTTATATAAAGAGGGCGTCCTTTTGTGCTTTTATTAAAAATCATGAGGTACAGGGTGGAATTACTTTTTAAGGATTTCAGACTGTGCTGTAGATCATGTGGTTTTTTTGTGTTTCCTTAAGCATGATGTTATTACAGTTGTAGTCTAGTTTAAACAATTTACATCGATGGTTGCAAGAAAATCATTACATGAACAAAAAGTTTCTTTCTGTTAGGGACAATGCCTAATGTGGTATTATTATCAATTTCAGGGACATGCAGGGGGCTCATATGACTATTTTTTAATCAGTCTAATATTGTGATCATTAGAATTAGTACTTTTTCGGGACACCGCACTAATGCAGTTGTCTAAAGCAATTTCCACTGCACTTCGAGACCTTTTTGTTCAATGTCAAATTTCAATAATAATCTAGCTATTCCTAAACAGAATATGTCTACATTTTAAATAAAATAGGCCTAAGTAAAGCAAGTGAGAGTATGCAGAAAGAAACTTAGTTTACTTGATAATATAAATACTCCTGGGGAAGCACAATAGATGAAAAATAATAATCATAATTTTCTAGTTGTGGTGATTTTGTCAGCAAAATCTAAATGCTGTCCAAGAACATAGATTGAGTACCCTAATTGTGTTTGAACAAGAATATTTTTCACTCACATAAAAACAAATATTTCGCTTGCTGATGATTGTAAAACATTACATGGGACTGCTGAGTAATATTCCTCCAGTAACTTTTTCACCTTAAGACAGAAATATTTCTTATTAAACAGTAATTTGTTTGAAGATCAGAAAACGTTCGCTTCATCCATTGACTTATTATTCAACTCTCTCTGGTCTAATCCATTCAAACGGTTCTTCTTGCGAATCGGCTCGATTGATTCCTTTAAACGAACCGCTTCAAACGAACGAGTCGTTCACGCATGAACTCTGCTCTCGCGATATAAACTTTCCCGGTTACCTGCGGAAACGAGAGTTTGATTCAAAGTGTTGGTGTACCCATTTGAATGAACGAAAACAGACTAAACTCATCCTAATAACAGAAGGTAGAGTAATGCCAACCATTTACCTTTATTTCTGTGGACTTTAGCTATTAAAAATACGTTTCTTTGTCTATGTTATGGAATTATTTACCCGTTGTCCGTTAGCTGAGGAAGTGTATGCTGCGTGTTAGTCAGCTAGCAACAACAACAACAAACCATCTTATTTCTGTCACAGTTTAGCTATGGTTTTGTTTAAACGCTTTCCTTTGGTTTATGTGTGGAATTGTGAGAAAATAAAGCGAATTTGAATAAGAAGATAGCCTATTTTCGCGGTGTTCTCTAGTTTCGTCCTCCTCCGCGGTGGGATGTTTAGAAACCAGTTTACGCCGCAATACCATAACGTTAGTTACCGCAGTTATTAATATTGTAAAATGCGAAATCCGTAAAACCTTTCTGCCATCGTGTTAAATATCTGTTATTCATGATAAAAGAAGCTAATACCAAGTTACCACAGTTGTTCGGTACTAACACTGAAAGTAACTGTAATGTTTTGATAACGTTAGGACTTGAAGTTAAATTACTAATATTTGTAATATTTTTTGTAAAGCATACATTAATTCAAGAAGCTTGGCTGAGAGTGAAGATAAGCAAGCAGCTGTTTATGTTCTGGGTGGCTTGTGTGTAAGCATGACAAATAAATAATTATAATCATTTAAGTAAATAATTGTTTTCTACTAAAGCTTGGGCCATTGGAAAAGTTTCAATTTTTGTATATTATGTGGCAAATAATTATATGTGTTATGGGAAGAAAAACATGTTATATTTTTCCTTAACATATGTATCTTATATTTGCATATGTGTAACAGTTTTTTTGTGTGTGTATTACAAAGTAATATTTATATACGTGCAGACATAAAGCTGCATGTGTATAAATAGAAATAACGATCAGTAGCTTGTGAAATTTCAAACATCTAAATTTGAGGATTCTGACTGTCCTTTCTGATTTATTCTTTAGGTTATTTTTATATTTTTGTTAGAAATGGCATCACCACAAACGCTTCAGCCTGTCCTGAAGATGAAGGTCGACGAGCTTTTCCTCTTTTGGTTGAGTGAGCCGAGTACTCAGGCAATGTTAAAAGACTACCTCAACAAAATCAAGAATGGAGAAGAAATAGAGCTAATCCATGCTGATTTCAAGGGCACAAGCACTTTGGTATTAACAGAAAACAACAACATTGCCTCAAAGATTAATGCGACAGAGAGATTGACTACGGCCCTTGGTGCCCCGTGCAGCCCTCCTTCAGCCACCCTGCCATCTGCGAGTGGCAGCAATAACAGAGCGGGAGTGAATGCGAGGGCCTTGCGACGCTCTGTCAGCACTAAGAAGGTAAAGCATCCGTGCTCAGCACTCTCTTTGCAATGCAGCATGACCCCAGTTCTGTCATCTTGCAGACTTTTATATCCAGGCCTGATTATCAAAGATTGATGCTTACTTTTCACCTATGATTCTAAGTTTTAAAATGTGGGTGCGCAATCAAAATGTATCAAATAATACATTTTTGGCATTCCATATACAAGACTTTTACAAGCAAAATGAAGTACAAAGAATACAATTTTAAAATATTTCTGCCTCAAACTGTATTTAATAATTATGTTTGTCTCATATATGTAGAATTAATTATGTTTGTACTCATATGAAATCAAAGCCTGCTTATTTCCAACTGCGTAATTTGGATGTATTATGTCATCAAACATTTGACCACTTAAATTTTGATACAATGTAACAATGTTTTTTTTTTGTCATACACAGGACAATCCATGCATGCAAAAGCTGTTGATTACTTTGATGTTAACTTTCATGTTTTCCACGCCATTGCCAAATTGCATGTTAACACTAGCCTACATTTAAAGGGTTCATCAAAATGTTTAACGGCCATTTTGCCACTAAGAGAGGGTTAAACTACTTTTTCCCAGTTTAGCCACAAGAGGATGCTGAATGGCTTTTGCAGCTCCTGGTCAGTGCATGTAGGGCTCCTGCTCTGGCCAGATGAGCTCTGTGAACCTTGCATGTCTTGTGTAAAGAAATCCTGTTCATGTGTGGCCAGAGGTGGGCCAATCTCTATGCTGTCAATCCCTGGAATGGTAATGACTCTGTCATCATGAGCTGTCCAGCGATACTGGTGGACTTTGCTGCTGAGGTTTCAGAGCCTATAAATTGGATTATGCAGGGATATCTGCAATTAAAGCAGTGCCTCATGATACGTCCTGCTGTCAGTATCAGATCAATGTATCATTAAATTCACACATATCTTATTGGCCCAATAAGAGGAAGCTGATATCAAGAAGGCTTATTCATAAGTAACGTTGATGCACCCATGGAAATGAAAAAGATTATGAGATAAAATTAGCTTTTGATGTGAAACATAAGAAGTCCCTGTAATTCGGACACAACACAACAGAGGACATCTATGTCGTTGAAAAGTCTTATTTCAGTCACATACGAAATTTGTTCAAAGCTTGACAAAAGATAATATAGCTAAATGTGAGAAGCAGAAACTGCAAACTTAGATTTTCTTTAAAGATGACAAATAAAGTTGCTTTTTGAGGAAAGACATCTGTTTGCAGTGACAGTAAATCATGAGTAGGGACATTATCTGAGCGGTGTGATACTTTATTTTGAAATGCTAAGCAGATGTGTCTAGGCTTTGATTTCTATGTCCAGTTATTCAAAAAAGCTTTGGTGATCCTACTTGTGATGGAACAACTGTTGGCTATTTTATATTTTTTGGCATGATACAATCAACATGTGCCCACAACTTGTCACAATGTATTACAGAGATTTTGATCCCATATGTTCTATTTTAAGAGGCGAAAGGAATTCCAGAATACAAATACATTCTTCAAAGTATTAGTTAAAAATTCAATTAACGTCATGCTGATGCTCGTCGGAACAACTGTTCCAACTCTGACACAGGACACCGGTAAAGATAGCCTTGTTCCACTGTGCAGGAATTAACTACTGGGAATTTGGCTTTCACTTCATAGGCAGTTTACATATTTGTCCATGGTGTAATACAGTATGCATAAATTCAGTCAGATGCTGTTAATGGTCAGAATAATTGTGTGTCCGTCATCCCTGACTCCCGGTTGCAAGGTTAGAGGTCATTAAGGCATGTTGCATGGAAAAATATAAGCTAATTAAAGAAATAACTTGTGTTATGTACATTAATGTCTAAGGTGGAGAACTTGCCGACATGGTGTGATATATATTTTTTTTCATGAATTACAATTTTCCTGCTTTTCTTTCATTTCTAAGTTTTAATATTCAACATTTAAATATAAAAAATGGGAACACTAAAGAGTCAGTTTAGTAAAAGTAAAAACACAAAATGCTTTCTTAATGTACCATCCCTACAGTTTAGTATCTTCCCTTTAAAGTATGGGTAATTAAAATGATCCATTTAGTCAGAAGCGTTAGTTCTATTCAGTTGTATATTAGAAATCAAGAGTATTTTGTGCAGTTTCAAGGGGATTTTGACTTGTAGCTTTTATTTGAAAGTTTGTTTTGACTTTTGATAGGAGTTTATAACTCTTACAGCCTCCTATCGGAACAGTTATCAGATAGTGTTTATATTTTTCTCCTCTCCAGCACTTGAATTGTAGCATGTTTGTTAGTGCTCCTCACTTTTGCCTTGCTGGTCATCCTCTCTTCAACCACTTGGCCTTACTGACTGGGCACGGAGCTTTGTTTGGAAATTGGCACTGTCTGCACGGACAGCTGCCACCTCTTGTTCAGGCAGATCTTTTGCTCGTTCTGTTAGTACCAGCTTACTCTGACAGTGGAGAGTTGTTTTACGTATAGCACAAACACTGAGCCAAATAGAGGGGAAAGTGCTGGTAAGAGAGAACTTTCCAATTGACCCAGATGAGATGACAAACCAAAATATTGACATGTTCACCAGCAAGTTTACTTTAGCGCTTTTTTTTTTTTTTACTGTTTATTAATGGACTGATGAGCAAGGACTTCAAAAACAGTTAGTTAGAAAATTGGGATTATCAAATGTGTGCAGTATCCTGTCATTGGACAACAACAGGAACTGTTTTTACAGGAATGAGTGGAAGAATGTGGACTTGATGATCTGACATCTAAAAATACTTATTTAAGCCAGGCAGGGCTTTATTTTTGCACCACTTTGTTTGTTAGATGCTCTGGCTCCAAGCCTTCGGTGCATATTCACTCACTTTTATGGCAGATCAGTTGTCACTAAAGTCTGCTTTTATTAATCCAATTAGTTTTCAAAGCAATAATGGGCATAATAAAGGGCTTTCAGATGCACAACACCCAGCCTCAGAGGTTGAGTTTCTTTGGATCAACATACTTATAGGGAATTGATGTAATTGCAGTCAGTCTGGGAACGGATGTTTGTTAAAGGACTGAAGACACATTTGTTTCTAGGGGTTGCCTAAACAGAGCATGTTGGGTCTTTTAATAGTCCTCAACTGCTTCAGCCATCATTCTTTGAATTCAATACTTCTACGCTGTGCTACTAACTAAGACTTGTCATCTATAATAAGCCACGGAATGGCTGGAAGCTATAGCCTTGGAAAGCAAAATAAACAAAACATAGGCAGTAATACATGTGTAGTTTTTTTGGGGTTTCTTTACCTTTCAAGGAGGGCCTATTCTGGCTTTGTGCATTATAAATTAAGTTAACCATGGGCATATATATGGTTAAAAGATTGATTAATTTATTCAACCATTTTTTTTAAATATTGCTTTGCATTAAACAGCAATTTAGAGCTTATGTATGACAAGTTATGACATGAAGATGCTATAACATGTAAACTGGTGTCTTCCCCTTAGTGTAATTGAGTTATGTGTGGGACTGGTGCAAATTCGTTAATAGAAATTAAACTACATTAAAGCTCAGAAATAGTGTTTTTATTCCTGGAAACAACTATCTTTGTTGGTGGCATACATGTTAGGGATGTGCATCTCCATTACTGAGCCCTGATACAATACGCATCTCGATGCATAGCCAACAATAACGATACATTCAAAATATATGTGAAGCAGCTATTGATGCAATACGATTCACCCCTATTACGATGCAGTGCAATCTGATTGATTCGATTCGATTCAACACAATGCGGTTCAATGCAATGCAATGAAATTTGGAAAAAAATATGATTCAATATGGTACAAAATGAATGGATCAGTGGTACAGACCTGATAGAGGTACAGATAGGGATGGGTACCGAAACCTGGTATTTAATCGGTCCCGGGGTTAAATTATGAAAGACCGGAGTATCGATAAGCTCTGACGTTAACGGTTCTGCTATCGGTACTGGAGAAATTACGAAAACACACATGCATTTATTATTGTTATATATATATATATACTCATTATCTTGCAAATTCTATCTCACCAGAGTCGCCAGCTGTTTTTATGTCAAACATTTGTCTGTGATGCATTTTTGCTATTCGCAATTCAGAAGCGAGATTGCTCATGCAGGAGCATGTATTTTTTTTCAGCACGCGCAACATGAAATGCCCTTGATAGAAGAGAACTTCTTTTAAAACATTCAAAATTTGCTTATCCCAATTTGAACACTGTGTGTGAATGTTATAATAAATGTATTAATAGTAGCTGTTTTAGGGATTTCGATTATTGCTTAAGCATTTAGTTGTCTTTACTTTTTTGATTATTTTACAGAACAAACATGTAAAATTACAATACTAACATTTATGAATGTTGATGGAGCTTTTATTTTGGCAGAAACAGGTAGGGTTGGGACCAAAATCCGGTACCAAACATTAGGCCACCGGTACCTTGGAACCGGTATGTACACGAGACCGAATCAGAACGAGATTTCGGTAGCGAGACTCTTTTGCCATCAATGAGCGATCGGTTTGAAAAATATTTGTTTTGTTTCTCCAATGATGAAACAACGTAAGAAGTTGTGCAATCAGGACCACACTTTATGCAAAATAATTTCCCGACTGAGAATAATACATGTTAAACTAGAGCTCACGATTCAAAAAGCTCTAATAAATTACACGTCAACAAAATAACGTAATTTATAGTAACCCGATGTGCATTGCTTAAGTCTTTTCACATTCAACTTGAAAACACAAAATAACTCGGGTTCTGACAAAATGCATTGAGTCTTTTAAAAATATATATAATTTGATTAAATGGAGATTAACTTGGCGTGACATTCCATTAATGAAAGTAACGACTACTACACAATAACAAGTGTTAAGATACTATTACATATATTTCTACCAAACGAGCTTGAAGGAAGCCGACACAAATGAAACTGTGCCGAAAAGTTTCGCATTTCACCATTGCATAAATTAAATATAAGTGCTTTTTACAGTTAAATACTTTAATATTTTTTTTTTACATTATATCAGACATTCTATATTCCAGCATGGCACAATTTTTGGACCCCCTTCTTGAATCAGGCATGTATTTTTTCTGTACAAATAAATGCTGCCTTGCTGAGAAGAGACTTCTTTTAAAACATTAGAATATATTACTGATCCCAATTTGAACACTGTGAATGTTATAATAAATGTATTAATAGAGCTGTTTTAGGGAAATTATTCATTATTATAATTACTTGTCTTACTTTTTATTTTACAGATAGCGTTAAAATTACAATACTAACATTTATGAATGTTGATGGTAGCTTTTATTTTTGCAGGTAACCCGGTACCAACACGGCACGGTACCTATGGAACCGGTATTTACCTGTATCAGAACGCAGATCGGTGCCATGCCTGAGCGATCGGTTGAAATATTTGTCCTTTGTTTCTCCGAAACGGACGTAAGAAGCATCATCACATCCCGACTGAGAAAATGCACATGAACTCAATTGCTCTAATAATACACGACATTCAGACTTAACTCGGGGAATGAGAGGAACGTGAATGCAGACATATTATGCTTCCATTCTAAGCTAACATGTATAACTAAATTTATCCGAGATGGCTGACAAATTATGGGCTACTTATATATATAATTATACAAGTTCGCTACTAGTGAAATATCTAATTTGTACATACCCCCCGGTTTGACACATATATGACGGATGGACGAAATCACAGTCTATACGCAGAAGCTGCGTAGGGCCCCCGAAAATGCTCTCAAAGATGATTTCAGTTTATATCGTGGTGTTTATACATTTTTGCTCTTTCTACGTCATTGTAAGTAAAATGTGACACATCAAATGTCGAGTCTCTTGGAGACCAAAACGAGGAACAGCCAGCTGAGCGGCTGGAACCGACCACGAACCAGTGTGAATGAAAAATACATCACCCCCCGGTCGACCAGCTTGAACCTAGTGCTAGACCCTAGAAGTAAATCTAGGATCGGCTCTGCACACCAGTAATGTTTTTTTTTTCTGAGCGTGTTTATAAAAATTACATAAATGTCATAATTGAACTATGATCTAATCCTGGTTTACTTTTACATTTAGTCATTTTGCAGATGCTTTTAAAGCGACTTACAATTGGGGAATACATAAAGTGATTAATCTTGAAGAGGCAAACAGACAGAGGAAGTGCTCGTAACACCAAGTCTCAGGCATTGTTCAAATAAGTACAAGCTAGCAAGGGAAGGAGAGAAAGATAAAGATGAAGATTTAGAAAAAGTGAATAATCAAATTTTTGATAAAGAGAGGTGTAGTCTAGGGTTAATCTAAGCCCTGTCTGTGTGTCTGTGAAACCGGGCCCATGTGTTTAGTTCTAATGGCCAATCCAATTATTAATTGGTAAAAACAAAAATTACAAGTATCGGTTCGGTTTAGGCACCGGTACCGTTTTAAAAGTATCGATTTGGCACCGGTATCGAAAAAAAAAAACGATACCCAACCCTACCCGCAGGAACCAGGAAGACCTTCAGTGCTTCTTTTTATTGACAGCAGATTTATAAATGATTCTGACGAGTTTGGGAAGATGTTTGTCGCACGTAACGCATTGGCACATGCCTTTAAAAAAACTAATAAAAATGTTACTGAGCAGCTGACGAGTAACAGTGTTTTAGCGCAGATTTTCTTGCGCTTTGGTCTTTGAACCCTGGCGCCGCGAGCTTGGTCACAAATTATTGGCAAGGTTCGATCAATCGGTCGACCTCTAGGTGAAATCATGCTGTTTTTGGCTCAATAGGTAGCCTAGACACTGCATTACACATGTTATACAGTGAATATTGTATGGAGATGTTTTAATTCCCCTATGTAGTGACTCCAATTCAGAAAAGGCCCATGTTTAGTGGTCTGAGCTCTGCACTATTCCTCGAATATCCTGCACGTCTCAGATGCAAAGTGCATTCAACTGTAATTATATCAAATACAAATAAAAAATTACTTTGAGGGGAAACTAAATGATTCGGTTAATTTTGGAGGAATCTTTTTTTTTTAGTAGCTGATTAATCTTTAGTTTGCTTTTGTAGATTTGAATTATACTAATCTATCAGAATGTTGCATCCTGTTGCAGTTAATCTGTGTTGTACTTAGTAGCTGCTGTATCTCCTGCATACAGAATCACAGGGTTCCAAGTGAGCAGGTTTGTGTCTTTACATAACCTCTGTGAGAGCAGTGGAATGCACACTGAAAAGGGCAGATCCACACCCCCTCTGACTGTCAACCCCCCCTCCACCGCTCTCACACAAACACCCTCGTCCTATCTCCCCTGTGACTTTGCAGGACAGAACTGTATGACCTCTGCCAGCCGCTATTGGATGTATGGAGCAACAGGCAGGGCTGTGATTTAGGCTACTGCACGGCTGAAGCGAGCAGCTGCCGTTCACCATTAAGAGAGCTGGTGCTCTGATAAAGACAGGCAGAGGAGTGTCCTGTGGTGGAACAGTCACTTAGCGAGATTATCCTGACCCCGGAGTGCGTACTGTCTGCCACACTGGCTCCATTAGCTAACAGCAGTATGAGAATGAAGGAGATATCTTTACGGCAGGACCCTGACCTGAGGAAGGAGCTGGCACTGCTGGCACGGGGTTGCGACTTTGTGCTACCCTCTCGCTTTAAGAAGAGGCTCAAAGCCTTCCAGCAAGGACAGGCAGGTTGTCTTATATGTTCTGTGTGAAACCATCAGACTGATCTTGTTTGCTTAATGCTATTGCTATCAGTCTCAGTGGGGAAGTGATGTGATGTGTGGTTATAGCTGTGCCATTGTAGTTTTTTTTTTTTTTTAACTGAGCAGCTAGAGGATTATTGGTGGTTTTAAGAGCATCCAAATGTTTATGATTGAGCAGTCGGCTCGGTCTGCCCTGTGCTGGAGTTGATGATGGTCATTCCCTTTTATAGACATGGCTGAGACTCTGACTGGGGAAGGCAAGATTAAACGCATTCATCTCACAGTGGGTTAGACTGAGCAGAATCCCCTGCATGCCACATCAGAGAAAGACTTTCCAAATGCATTAGGCTTTCAAAATTCCATGCAGGCTCCTAAAAGTTAGTGAATTTGAAAGCAAAAGCTTTTTGTGCTGTTATTGATGAGTAACAGTGGACTACTACGAGACATATGTTATGGATGTCTCTAGAATGAGATGAGGTAGTAAAATAGCTAATCTATCACAAGAGACTGAAGCAATAAGTAAATGGTCAAAATTACCACATGACACCATAAACTCAGTCATCAGATTTTTTTATGACATATAAACAGTTCCTGAAGCTGTTGTTTACTGAGAGGGGATACGACTGCATGTGACGTCTTATTGCTGCATAAAATACAGCTGCACAGTTAATGACAATTTAATTTTCAGTATGGCCTTATATTATTTATTAAACTACAAAAAGGGGTATTCTTTTTGTAAACTTAATAATTCTGTTATTTATATTGTATTGTTTTGTTTTTTCAATTGCGTCATTGTGTAGTTAATAGGGCTGTGCAATTAATCGATTGTGATTATCATGCGCATCGTGTCAGTAAAGCCGGTGTTGTGCCCAATTCTGACCCCTGCCAGATTATTACCCCCTAGTATTGGTAGGTTTAGGGTTAGGTGTGGGGGAGGGGTTAGGATTAGGGGTGGGGTTAGGATTAGGCAATCAGATAGCGATTTCAACGAGATGGTAATAATTTGGCAGGGGGTCGAAAATGGGAATAACACCAGCTCCGTGATTGGCACTAAATCTCCATCACCTGCTTTCAAATGGAGCGGCAGTTAATACACAGAGCCGTAGTTCACTGACAAGCTACGCGATATCGCGTTCAAGCTTGTCAGTGAGTATTAAATCTCAGGTGATGGAGATTTTCACGATTGAAGAATGCTCATGACAATCGCATTGTAATGTTTGTTGTTTTGTTCTAATTTGACCCAATTGCGATTGTGCTTTTTTTGCTATATTTAAAATGTTATGAAAAATCTTGGTGCTGGTTTTTGATCATGGCTTAGAAATATTTACTGAAGTTTTTTTTTTTATCCCAGTTGGAGAAAATAGTTGTGAAATATGTTGGGAACCAAGGCTGCTGAATAATTGGGCATTCACTGTTGCTTTCTATAATATGAAATGTGTTTTGTGTATACATGTCATGTTTTTCCATGTGGAGTTAATGACATAAATGAAATGTAATGTGAAGACTATATTAGTTTTGTTGACTAAGAGGTTAATAATGGATTTGGAATAAATAGCATATTAAAACTGGGATCACAAATGGGATCATTCTTTTTTTATGCCAGAATGAAGTATGACAGTGAAGGCTATGAATATCTGCTTTCATATCACAGTAACCAAATATTTGCCACCTAAAATATTTACATATCTCAGGATAAAACGGCAGCACAGAAGGTCAGGTTGGCTGGAGCCTACATGTCCATGTGTTTGTCTAATACAGGAAAGCCAAATGGGTCTTGTTCAGTGTAATGTTGCTTATTCTTGAGAGTGGGCTTTGATGGAGGTTTTTTTCCCCCTGTGTGGAAGTTCTAGGCGGGTCAAGATCTTCACAGCTGCAGCCTGACACTCAAATAGTTGAGGTTTTAAGTTACTGTGGGAAGCTGAGCCTTTGGAAAATCAGTAATAAGAGGAATTTAACCACAAGTGTTCACAAAACATTTGGGCATGAAGGACGTTTTGTCATTTGATAAAGCCATCATACTGTTGGTGTGCACACTTGGGTCACGTTTTCTCAAATTCCCCACCAATTTTTTTTAAATATCAGTCTTCATAGAGTTTCCATCTACCCAACTCTGGGTCGTGCTGCAAATTTCAAGGTTTTTATTTTAATTCTTGAACATTTCGGGCAAGGCTTTGTCAAGTCAACATCAACATTTGCCTCTGATTGTTCCTCTTCTTGTTATAAACTCCATGCTTTAAATGTATTTTTTTTGTCAGTGTTACTAAATACTTGATTGTCAAATGTATAACCAGTCCAATAGTTTATTTCTGATGTTGTTTACCATACCAAGTTAATCTGTTTCTAACAGTAATGTTTGCAAGTCTGAACCTGCAGTCCATCACAAGTTATCAGATTTGTAACTATTTAAAACTGTTCTTTTCGCAACATGAGAGCAAATAGATTTGACACAAGGACAACAGGTTAGCACTGGTTATTATCACACTGTAGAGATTCCTGTTTAACTTCAGCCAGACTCAGCCAAAAGTCATAGTTGTTTATGTACTAAACTTTTTTTCTGTCAACAGGTGGAAGAGTTTGTTTTATCATTTTTTGTATGTTTTAAGGAAATTTAACAAACCTTAAGGAAAACAATTTTTAAATGCTAAATGAAAAGAGCTTACCCTCGTTTTGTGTTTGGTTGTCATGAATGAGTCACAGCTCATGTTTCGAACCATTATCCACGTTAAATTTTATTTTCCTTCATGTCATCACATGGAACAAAAATCCCCAAAATATTGCAAGCCATCCTGAAAGTCATCCACAAGGGTGTGCATCTGTCAAAAAAATTTAAACTGTGTGTTTTACGCACTGAGGCGACTTAAGCCATCACTGTGAAATGCTGATTGAGGTGCAATTTTCAGAGCAACCGTACATCTCTCCCACGATGAGTCTTGTGGCTAATGGTTATTATTTCTGTCTTCTTCAGCAGGCGCAGGCTAAGAAAGAGGAGCCCGTTACACCAGCTTTAAGTGAAAGCATTCCAAAGTTCTACTTCCCTCGAGGACAGCCCCAGGCCAATATCAACATAGACAATCTTATTTCCAAGATAGAAAAAATATTTTCTCAATTTCCTGATGAAAGAGTCACTTTAAAAGACATGGGGCTGGTCGCCAAGGTAAGTGTGGTTTGTAACGTGCCACCTTTATCTGCTTGGCAAATTGTTAATTTTGTGTAACTAACGTATAACTGTTTACAAGTTTGAAGGTTTTACTTTTCCTGTAGCCAGTGGAAAAATATCAGCACTGTTTATATGTTGAATTACTTATACTGAATAGAACCCGTCTAGGTAAACGACGGGATTCAGGAATTTAAACAAAATGATTTCTAAACATAATCATTGCTAATTAGCCCCATTTATAGTTTCTACAGCACATGTGAAAGATGTAGTCATAATGTCCAAGCACTTAACAGAAACCTCTGATTGAGCTCAATTGCCCGTTTAAGAGAGAATGGTTATAATGTTGCATTTTATTTCTGAACTCTACTGTAACATTCAGATCTCAAAACTTTGCGGTCCGTTTGGTACTTATTTGTTTAGAAATATAACAGTCATTTTTAAATTCATTACGTCTTAATCTATTTTGTCATCCTGACGTTGCAGTAACAATCTATTTCTGTGACAAACCTCCAGTGCAGGCCTGCGAGTGAACTCTTTTGGCTCCATTGTTCCATGCTGCCTGGGCCTGTTGTTCTGCGGGTGCGCGAAAGTAAGTGTATGCTCTCAGTGGGGTCGGCAATTCCTGCACATGATGCTTAACAAAGTCAATATTCTGAGCTGAAGTGCAGTGGTATGTGTACTAAACTATAATCAATCAAGTTTTTAACTAAGGGAGTGTGAAAATTCTGCAGAGAGCCCATGATATGCACAACTAAGGGAGTGTGAAAATTCTGCAGAGAGCCCATGATATGCACTAGAATTTTCTTAAATTATAATTTAATGGGAAAAAATGCATACCTATATGATATACCTTCTATATCATTAATGTACCACATCTAGAAATACATTGACGTAATGATTTTTAATGAGATTAGTGTTTGGCTGAGCATCTGGGTGGGACGTCTATGAATCTGTAAAGGTTGAAAACTCTTGTTTTAAATCATTATTCTTCCATCATTGTATGTCAGAACTGGCTGAGCGTGAATTCTGGAGCCTCATTTGTAGATTCCAATAATCCGAAGACATATATTTGAAGTGAAGGGTTTTGGAGACCATATTGCTCTTTGAAAGAGTGAGAGGGAGCCTAAAACCATCTGTTTCCTCCCCACAGAGTGCTTCAGACCTGTCATGATGACGCATCCAAATTTCTTCACCTTCTGGCCAAGCCTGGCTGCAATTATTTGGAACAAGAGGACTTTATTCCATTCCTGCAGGTACAGAGTTCTGGAATAGAGACCTACCACTGAGAACACAGGCACACACAGGTCAAAATGCACTGAGCATTGATGATTTCAGCATTATTCCTTTTTTTAATGTACTTGCAAAATTCCAAAAGTGACGCTTAATGTTATAAAATAATTGTGTGCAGAAGTGTATTCTTCGAGTTCAGTGATGGACGTGTCATTTATATTCACTGGCAGGATTGGCCGTGCACACTGGAGGAGATGTATTCTGGCGTCCGCACTTTAATTTGTATTGTGTAGCTTTAGCAATTGCTTTGACTGTTTTGATGAATGAAAAAAATATTGTTATGGAGTAGATTGGCCTGTTCCCGTCTGCTCCTTTACAGCAGTGATTTATGTGTTTTTCTATCGTTTAATTTCACATGGGGAAGGGTCAAAGAGTCCCGCACCTCCCCCAAAATAAGTTGTCGTAATTTATCGCCTTTTACGCATATATACCAGTATTTGACTATGAAACATGCATGAGTAAAATCTTTGTTTCTCTGCTGAAGAATGCACTCGATGGAAAAGCCAGCAGCAGGCCATATGTATGCAGAGAGTGAGACTGGCTGAAACTGATGCACAAGCTAAAAACTGGACTTGGCCTTAAAACCACCCCTTTGTTCTTCGAAGTTTAATACCTTTCCACACATCTTGTACCAACGCATTAGCCTCTGCTAGTGGACAGACTAAAATGATTCGCCTTTTCTCTGTAATCTAATCCAGAGCCTCTTTGCACACAAATGTATTTAACATTGCTGTTTTTTCCCCCTCTCCTGTAAGCCGTGTCAGTTATTATATGCTGACTTTGATGTTATATTGGTGTGTGAATCATTTTTATACCTTTTTTTTTCAGGATGTGGTGGATTCACATACAGGTCTGGCATTTCTAAAGGAGGCTTCAGACTTTCACTCACGCTACATTACCACTGTAAGGAATACTTCCAGTTGTGTATTTTTCTAGTAATTCAAATGCTTTTTGTATATTAAGCATGGATTGGCACCATTTAAATAAAACCTCAAATAACCTGAACAGACTGTATATATACACTCTTATTATTTTGGTGCACTATAAGTCTGGACAGTTTACAGATCAGCACTGTCTTGAATTACTTCAATCAGCCTGATGTTCAACAAGGTGCTTTTTCTGCCAACAGGTAGTCCAAAGGATATTTTACAATGTAAACCGCTCATGGACTGGAAAAATAACATGTACAGAACTCAGGAAAAGCAGTTTTCTTCAGGTAAATATGTTATGAGTCTACATCTAGGACTACAGTGGACATTTGTCAATTCCTTTTCATGCTGCTTAATAAATGTAATTATTACCAAAGTAACAGAAAATAAGTGTATGCTAAATATACAGTATTTTAACCCAGCCCACATTAATGTTATTTTGTTAATTGCTGATTTAGGATTATTATTGTAGGTTTTAAGTAAAATGATTTCGTTGAAAATAAAGTTGTTTTGGGATTTCTACTATAGATTTTTCTAAAATCAGGCTGGCTTTTCCGTTGTGTAATGGTGAAAATGTATCCCAACAGAATGTGGCACTTCTGGAAGAAGAGGAAGAGATCAACCAGTTGACCGAGTTCTTCTCTTATGAACATTTCTATGTCATCTACTGTAAGTTCTGGGAGCTGGACACAGATCACGACTTGTACATAGACCAGAGAGACCTGATGCGACATAATGATCAAGGTACCCATCCACGCCGCCCTTACACTCTTCTGACCTGCTGTTTAACGATTGGCTGCTTATAGCTGGAGGTGACGTTAAATATCCCCTCCAGCAGCACTTGACTGCATATGTTTCCGTTTGCTGCAGAATGAGTTTAGTAAATTGAACGAAGCGCAGTGAAATTTTAACATCAATTTCCTCTAGCATGACGGCATGTCTGGCACTCGAATCATTTTATCTGCTTTCAGGCAGGGTCAATAATCGCTGTCTTTAAAATGATAAAATAAGAATAGTAAATCACTGTCTTGCGGTTGCAATTTACAATATTTACAACCTTTGACAGCGAATTATTACCAAGTTAAAGCATTTTCTATGAAGAAAGGAGAAGACTGTGATGTGATTGTTCTGCTCTCTTTGACAGCCTTATCCCACCGAATGATTGAGAGATTATTCTCAGGAGCTGTAACCAGGTACCATCTCATTTTTCAGACCTTCTTTTGTTTCTCTCCCATTTTCGAAAGTTTGCGTGTCATGTCGCATTATTATAGATTTTATGAGTGCTGTGGTTAATTGTGGTTACTCTGATGCTCAGGAACAGAAAGGTTCACAAAGAGGGCAGACTGAGCTACGCTGACTTCGTGTGGTTTCTCATATCTGAGGAGGACAAAAAGACTGAGACCAGGTAACTGAAACTACCTTCCTCCTTCAGGTTTTTTTTATTATTATTATTGCTTATAGGTTCTTTATGATATCATAGAACTACAACTATCAACTTGGCTACAAGGCTATAAAACCAAATTAAACCGACTTTGAATGAATATAATTATTTTTACAGTATTATTTACACAATCTGCTTTTTCTTGTTGTTGTGTAGCATAGAGTACTGGTTTCGCTGTATGGATCTGGATGGGGATGGAGTTCTGTCCATGTATGAGCTGCAGTACTTCTACCAGGAGCAGTCTCAGAAGATTGAGGCCATGGCCATTGAACCACTGCCTTTCGAGGACTGCCTGTGCCAAATGTTAGATATGGTTAAGCCAGAAATCCCAGGTATAGTTTGAAAATAATAACTTAATGTGTTGGATTGAATTTCTTAGACTTTGCATGCTTCTGAAGTAGTCACACATCCTAGCTAAAGTGAGCAAAACTGTAAAATTACTTGCGACGTGTTTGCTTTATTTTTTTTGTCAGGACAAATCACTCTCAGGGACCTGAAGAGATGTAAACTTTCCCATATTTTCTTTGACACCTTCTTCAACATTGAGAAATACCTAGACCACGAACAGAGGGATCCCTTACTGGCTGCAAGGGTAAAGAATAACAGAAGTTTATTTTATGTATCATTTTATGGTTGTTTTGGACACTTTGATGATTTAATGCTATTGGTGTTCTGCATATATAATGTTATAGGATGCTGAGACAATGGGACAGGAGATTTCTGACTGGGAGAGATATGCTGCGGAGGAGTATGATAACTTGGTAGCGGAGGAAACCTCAAATGAGCAGTCCAACAATTGGTAAGGCTGTGTTTCTCACAGTTGAACTGCCCACAAACCACAATATTATCACTGTGCAGCATCATAGATGAGCTAACAACACTGAACTTCAGCTGCGAGCAGCCTCTCTAAACTACAGGACTTTACTTCATGCAGCAGTTTTAATAACATCAATCCGTCATTTGCTGCTTTGCCACTGCACTAAATCAGTGATCAGAGAGCTGATGAGGTATTATGTGACGCTTTTAGGATCAGCACAGACTTCTAATGGCAGGATGAGTAGAGTTGAAACAGGTAAGACACTGTAGGTGCAGGGTTGAGGTTCCTTCTGTGTTCTCCCCCACTTCTGTTCCTCATGGCGTCACCTGGTCACTGTTTAGATCATCACATAACAGATTAAACTATGTTTTACAGTTTCAGCAAACTCCAGTTGTGTCAAGTGTCTTTTCAATGGCATGCGTTCACATGTCCGTTCCTTAAATCTTTTGCCCTCCAGTTGGTTCTAGAAGTTTTTTTTCCCCATGTGTAGTTTCTCAATATGAATATCCCCTCTCCAATTTTCATTAAATTAATCTTCCAAAGTATAGGACTGTGTATGTTATAAATTCCATTATAAAGGTATGAACTGCTCTTCCCAAGCATCGTGAATTATATAATTGAATAAGTCTAAGGGCTGGGCGAAATACATTTTGTAATGTATAATTTTTTGCTTTCTTTTCAGCTATGACGATGTTCTAGACCCAATTGATCACATTACATCTGCTTTTGACCTGCGGAATGAGAAGAGACCTCTCTTTGAGATCCCCAACCCTCACTGTAACCTGGACCTGGATGAATATGAATACGAGGATGATTTTGAATGACAGCCACCCCCGACACAACACAACACAAGTAGGGCTACCATCTGCTAGTGTGTAGAACAGGAAGTGGACCAATCCTGCTCTCCAGTACTGATGTCGCCTGGTTCAGCTAACCAAGGCTTGAGTGTACAGATAAGCTCCCTCAGCCGCTGGATACCAGACAGTAAACCAGCAGTCTGACGAGGATCTGTTTAGCGAGACAGATTGTGCTGGCCCAGTCTATCTCAGTCTGACAGCTTTCTGAAACCAATGTAGCTGCACTGTAGGTTTCCAGCAACTACAGTGGAACCAAACACTTGAAATATTGAATGTGCTCGAAGTTTATAAATATATCAATATTTTTATGCATAGAATTGGCCAATAAGACATTCCAGAGATTCACCAAAGTGATTTCATGGATGGCTTATTTCTCATGGAGCTCTGTCGACTTGCCTTATGTGTTTGAAGTTCACATTAATATGAAATAATGCAGTAATTAGACTCTGACATTTTAACTGTCTGTGTGAAAAGTGTTTCTAAATTATAATCTATTTATATGTATTTGTAAATATTTGTTTGCCTCGTTTGTTCTAAACCTTTAAGCTTTAGTCCAGCTAAATGTTTTCAACAAATCGTATTTTTCTATAGAAGTGCTTCCTAACAATGTGCTTTTATTATTGTAAAAATGAACTTTTTCATCTGTCTTAGAGTTCAATAAAGAATTAAAACAAGTCACATTCGCTGCTATTGCTGTTTAATTAAGGTTAATGTTTACATTTCTGCGTGTCAAATTCATTTGAAATATTTATGGAGCAACCCGTTTCAATTTTACAAGTAGAAGGCATAAACATAATAGCTGTGACCAAAAATATAATATAAAAAAAATCCAGCTGCTTCTCAATTTACAACACGTGTAGTTTATTTGAATACCTGAATAAACACCACATTATGATTCTGCAATGCACAACAAAATATGTGTGTGATCTAAAACTACACAGGGTAACAAATATAAAAAAAAAGATTGGTCCAAATTGCAATATTTTTCTTTTTGCGCTACAGTTAGCAATAAATGAGTGTTTTACAGATCAAGATTTGAAAGTGCACCGTTCTGTATGTTTAAGCCCACATAGGCTGTGCAAAAATCTCATTAATAGCAATGCACTGTGAATTTACATTTACAAATATTTCAGCACCGCCTTTTTAGACCTCAATATGATTATTAGCATTTTAAATGGCACAATTTTCATATACAGAACATTATGTAGTGCAAATGTTGTCCATTAACAAGACCGTAATTAAAAAACAGATCCACGATGACAGATTAGCCATGATTACATTAGCCATCGATATCTACAGTATCCACATCCACCTCTTCACTGCTCCTTGGATCTTTATCAGACACGAGACTGCAGGTCAGCTGCTCTCTGCTCAGTGGGGCTTGTTGTTGGACTTTTGAGTCTTCGGAACTTCACATGAAAGAAAAAAATCAATAGTATGTTACTCAATTGACGGACTTCACACGGTCAATAAAAGTGTTTATTGACCTCACCTTTTCAGAAGCTTGTTTCCCTTTGGTTCTGAAGAGGGGGAAAGAAACCTTTGGTCCCCTGTTAAAAATAGAAATCAGTCAATTATAATATTAAACTCCACATTCTTAGTAACACTACTGGATGTACCCTAAATTGTTTGTGGGTATATTTTATGATATATTTATTAGTGACATCAACAAATACTGCTGCATTGTTATTTTGATGAGCTGACTTGCAAATTAATCCATGCTATGTTTCACCAATTATTTTAATTATTTTTATAATTACGTTTAGTTTGTTCATTTTGTAATCTTTTGTTTTTATTAATTTATACTATTATGAATAAATATATATATATACACACACAAAATGATTTATGCAAGTATATTATAAATGAATACAACTTTTGAATTATAAAATTAACCTAAAATATCTATATTAACCTAAAGTTGAAAAAGTTCTTGCCCATGTTCTTTGTCAACAACCGTTTACGTATTGCATTATTAAGCAGCTGGAGTGACCCCCTGAGAGTCCACACCTTCAGAGTTGACTTGTTTGACGGAGGGAGATCTGGAGCGGTTGGTGAGGGAGGGCTGTTTGTTGGTGTCAGAGCTGATGAAGGAGATGGCATCTTCTCCCTCAGCCGTGCCCATCAGAGACGCTCTGTAGTAAATCAGCGGCATCCAGCTCTCCTCTCTGTTGTTAATGACCTGCTCACCAGCAAACTTCTGCAAATAACTGTAGCTGGAGAAGAGACGACCAGTTTAAAAAAGATGTTAAGATCCAAACGTGCTAGATAGTTGCAGAATTAATTTAGTTTCAGCTTAACTTACATAGTCTTCTTGTCCGGTTTGAGCAGTTTGCTGGAGAATTCACTGAGGATGGTGAGGTATGAGATGTACGGTGGAGAGTGTTTCTCAGACTGCTGAACGAACCCTTTGAAGACAAACTCAATGCCATCCCTGCACAGAGAAACACTTCTTCATTCACACCAGTAAGAGAACATTTCCTTTTAAGACCTCAATATTCTTCTTCTATCTAAAATTGAATCCTAATATAAGAGCAAAACTACAGCAGGCTAAATGAATTTCTCAGGCCTGAAATAACCAAAGACAGGACTCTTCTGTACTGGCTGAATGAAGCCATGCGGTGCAGCATCTTGACGTAACTATTTTTATTTGCGGACGAGCTTAGCAATCAGACTGTTGTCGCTGTGTCACTATGCATGTGATGTGAACTCGCTGCCACCGAGTCAGCAGCGGAGTGGACTGCGCTACCTGTGGATCATGGCCAGGGACTCGCGGGATTTGATCTGGTCCCATCCGAAGGTGAGTGAGAAGCGTCTGGCCAGCTCCTTGATGCTGCTGTAGGTCTGAACCCTGGAGCTGCAGGTGTTTCCTCGGTCCTGCTCCTGTTTCAGCCTCAGATACAGCTGAACACACAGAAACGTCCATGCACATAACATATTAGAGAAAACAGGTCCTTATTTCTATTGCATTATTAATGATTATCTGTGATCACCAATATATTACAGCTTAATTTTTCTCTGTTTCTCAGAAAACTTGTATATAGTAGCATATGTACAAAATACATTGATTATATTTTTGTGGAAAGTATGCTGGACATTTGCACTCAAACATAAAATATCTGATATATAATGAAATAAACATGCTTTAATTGATAGTGCATATGCATAATTACATTAGTGTACGATAAACATATGGTATATGTCATATAAAAGATATGATAAAATAATGAAATAATATTTAATAATAAAAGTTGAAAGTTCTGAATAGTCTTTTTTATAGTATTGTAATATTTAATAATCTTTAATCATGGAGCAGCTTACACTTCACTATAATTAAATATTATAATTAGATTAACATGTATATGTTTAATATGGATACTCTGGTACTATACATTTATTAAAGTTCTATTGTTGTCTAAAATATGCTTTTTTAAACATTTCATAACTGTAATAATCTTATAATGAAATATAGTGACAATATACAATGTACACATTTTAGATTAAATAATATATGTACACAACCATTCAAACGTTTGGGGTCAGTAAAAAAATGAATAAAATAAATTAACACTTTTGTTCAGCAAGGATGCATTAAATTAATCAAAAGTGAACAGAAAGAATTTTACATTGTTACAAAAAAATAATCAAAATAAATATATAAATATAAATATATAAAGCAGCACAACTTTTATCAACACTGATAATATTTAAAACTGATAACAGAACTTGTATCTTGATATCAGCATATAATGATTTCTGAAGGATCACTTGACACTGAAGACTCGAGTAATAACTGCGGAAAATTCAGCTTTGCCACGAGTGAAATAAATGACATTATGATTTACAAAAAGAGACCCTTCATATTATTGTAAAGCGCTTTGGGTGTACAACAATACACATTAAAGCACTATATAAAAAATGCATCATTCATTCATTCATATATATATAATATATTTTTATATTAAAATGTATAATATATTAAACAGAAAACAGTTATTTTAAATAAAAAAATATTTATAATATTTAACAATATTACTGTTTTTATTGTATTTTTTATTAATTAAATGCATCCTTGATGAGCATAAGAGATTACTTTCAAAAACAGAACAGTAGTGTACAACTTATAATTTAAATCTATATATTAAATGGAAGCATTGCTCACACACACATACACAGCTCTTAAGACTTTGCTTTGTTCTAAAATATATATTTATGTATAGATAGATTTTTGTTTTAGAACAAAGCAAAGTCTAAAGAGCTGTGTATGTGTGTGTGAGCAATGCTTCCATGTCGTTCCTCAGCACAGGATCTACCATTAAGCGATTCAAGGAGTGAAAGAGCTGCTAGAACGTTCCCCGCTGAGCATGATGGGATGGCGGGAGGGTGGATTCATTGTGTCTCTGAGGTGTGGACAGCTGCAGGGGCCCATCAGAGAGCAGAGAGCACAGGGGCCTGGGACAACCGGCTGAGCAGATGTGCCACGCGGAGGCACGTCACATGAGAGAGAGCTGCAGCCTCCATACCTGCTGAAGGCACTGCACCAGCGTGCGAGCGCTTTCCATCTTGTCCATCTGCCGTGTCCTGTTCAGGGTCTCTTTGATGATGTCGCCGAAGTCATTGTAGTACTGCAGGGGAGATATGACAGCAGTGAGCGACAATGTCTGCCATATGGCTTCACGCCTAGGAATGTAAGCCTGTGGCATACTGAAAGCACATTACCCATAAGTCTGTCTGGCCCTCAGGATAAGACTCTGGAAGTGTAGTCTATTAGTCATGAGAGGTTTAAGGTTTTTTTGAACTTCTAATATGTTGACAATTATGCTCAAACATACCAAACATCATGCAATCATGCAATGTATCAAACTCTACTTCATCATTTCATTATTAGAGAAATATTCAGGGTCAAAAACAACAATTTGTGATGTCAACTATCAAATAATTATAGTCCCTCGAAAGAAAAAGTGACAGTAATGCACTTCTGTTATTAGAAAATAACAAAATCTTAATGACATCAAACTTTCGACCAGTAGTTTCATACTTAAATATAATATTAAAACAAAATCATATTCAAATATATATTTTAAACATGTTTTTGTATTGTCAATTTGTATTACTTTTGAAGAAAGTGTGGCGTTTGCTGCATGTAAATGGCGCTTTAATGAAAGTCAAGTAATATATTTAACGATAATATCAATAACAACAACTGGCAAGGCCTGTGTCAATAAAGCTTTAGTTGCATTTAACAGAGTATTTCTTTAAGTTAAGCATTCCAGTAAATATGTGCCAGCTCTTGATGCTGCTGTAAGATTTCTGACATATCTCTGTAACTTAAATTTCAGACAACAGTAACCCACCTATTGCCAAACAACAACCTTCATTTATTACCATCCATTTGCTTTAATCCATATTCTAATACCTATTAGCTCTAAGCGGTCAAGAAATGTGCCACTGTCGAACAGTTCAGAGAAGTGACCACTTGTTACCGGGAGGAAGCTGTTCAAATGTGGGGTTTGCGGCGCTTGTCAACTTTACATAATTTGCCTCGACTTTGAAAGCAGCTGTTCAAAATGATGGCATTCAGAGTGAGCGTGTGTGTGTGTGTGTGTGTGTGTGTGTGTGTGTGTGTGTGTGTGTGTGCGTGTGTGTGTGTGTGTGTGTGTGTGTGTGTGTGTGTGTGTGTGTGTGTGTGTGTGTGTGTGTGTGCGTGCGTGCGTGCGTGTGCGTGTAGTTTTCTCTTCGAAGGCCTCATCAGAGAATGTTGTCTGCTCTGTGCTGGCTGAGCCAAGCGGGCATTCCAAACATGTCAGCATGTCCAACACACGCAAATACACAAACACACACAGCACTATCCCAACTATCGTAAATTCCAAGCCTGAGCTCCAGTTATGAAAAGAGGAGCCAAATGAACAGACCACCACCAACAGTATGCTAAATTCAATTACATTTTTTTAACACTACTTATAAATGTAATACTATTTCATATTTTTTTAACTAGAATATTAGAAGTTTGGTAAAAAGTCATATTTGCTGTGAACACTGCTATTTCCTGTTGAATGCATGTCGTGGTGCTATTCCACCAAACCGCGGTGCTTATCTGTAGAACTTGAGAAAGAAACTACAGATTGCGTATAAAATGTTCTCTGAACAGATCCGAGTGAGAGAGACAGGAAGCCTGCGTGATGAGTGAAGTGGCATACCTTCACATACTGCTTGAAAACCTCAGCAGCCATGCTCATCTCTAGCACACTGTGCACTATCAGCTTGCAGTACGCCGCCAGAAGATTCCTCCGCCGGTGCAAGTCTCCCAGCCGTCCGTCTCCACACTCACTCTCACTGCCTGCGCAGACAGACACAGAGAGAGAGAGACAGGCTGAAACAGAGGGGTTGAGATTCAATAAGAGAGCGGTATAATTATGATACTCAAATCTTATAAATGAAATGCTTTCCTGGGGTGAGCTAAAGTTAACAACATTTTCTGCTCTGGAAAGAGAATGTGTCTGTCGTCGTCCTGCCTGGTCCTGAAGCCATCACTTAATAGAGAGGTTTCATAACAGCATTAGTGACGTGAAGAAAATCCAATAACTAAATTGCTTTTTATTACACGTTACCAGCAAAAGCTTATATTGCATTTTTCAAGAGGTGAGGAATTTGTGCCACCACGAATCGACGACTCTCTGAAATATTTATAGAATTGATACGATTTGCTTCAGTCACACTTGATTTCTAATCAGATACCCCAAAATCTGATGTTATCTCATGTTTGTCTTAAAGCAACACGAAAACTAGTTTAGGAGAGCTCATATTGATTTTTCAGCATATTAGTCATTTTGGATATGCGTACCAAAGCTTCTTGGCTTTCGTGTGGGCTTCGAAATAACATTCCACAGGGCTCTGTGTTGATCTAATTACCTGTTCATTTACAAGTGCAACTTCTGTAAGATCTCACCTCATAACATCATATGGGATTATTATCATAATGCATTTTCTGTTAGACTTACACTCCTTGATTCGATGGCATGTTTGATAGGTCAGTGAGAAGGTGGGGGTGCAATTGGATTAACTAACCACAAGCAAATACTGTGTTCTGCTACAACGATTTTCACTAATAGAAGGAGAATGAGGCTGATTGTGTTACTTTATGAGATTATTTTGTGCCCAACATAGGCAGGTGTAGAGGCAGACTGCCATCTGCTGGTGAAATTCAGACTATTGTATATATAATACAAGACTATTGTATATATAATACAAAGGTGTTAAATATATATATATATATATATGTGTGTGTGTGTGTGTGTGTGTGTGTGATTAGGGTTGGAGATATTTTTTAATGAAAAAAGTGTCTTATGCTTATGTATTAGATCAAAAATGCAGTTTAAAAAGTACTGCATAAGTAAATTAAATATTATATTATTATTTGTAAAATAACAATTACATTTTTTATATATTTAGAAATGTCATGCATTCCAGTTATGGAAAAGCAGAATTTTCAGCAGCCATTACTCCAGTCTTTGGTGTTACATGATCCTTGAGAAATCATTTTAATATGCTGATTTGGTCCTCAAAAATCATTTTTATAATTTCATAAACATTATGTGTATATATACACACAGTATACATACACACTCATATATAGATGGATGTAGATTTTTTTTTTAAATCTATTTAAAAAAACTATTTACCTCTATGAGATAGGAATTATGTAGCTGTATATTTCTGCATATTTCTGACAAACAGCACGTCACTGTGTCACTCACAGCATCACATATAGAATAAGACAACCTCTGTCTCTCAGGGAAACTGCGTCTGTCACAAAAGCATCAAGAGCCGTTGTGGTTTTGTTCTTCGTGTTTTCGTCTCTGTGGTTTAATTGGGCCCAGGGGAGGGGGAGCCCACACCCACACATAAAAAGTTTGTCCCAGGCCCTGTGAATTTTAGTGGCTGAATTTTATGATACCCTTAAGTATTCCAGATAATCTTGCAATGGTACATTTTCCACGAAAAATAAATTGCATCAGATGTTTTCTTTAGCAGATAGTTTGATTTGAACTGCAGACTGCTCATCAAGTTTTCGGCCAAATGGAAAGCACTTTATCAATTTCATAATTTCATCAATTCACCACAGCTACTTTTTATCCTTTGGGCCCTCCCTTAAAAGCATCCTGTGTGCACAGCCAATGTTAAGTGCATCATTGAGTTCCAACAACATGAAAGTTATTTTGTCTTATAAATTTTTCAAAGAAACCTTAAATCTCAAGAACATCCAAAAAAATGATCTAAAGGGCAACAACTCTCTAAACACTGAACTAACACTGGATCTGTTGAGGCCGCCCACATGGCAGCCCACAGCAGAGCACAGGCCAAACAAGAACCCTTAAGATTTTCTGAAATGAAAAGAGAAAAAACCTTTACTACTGTGGGTGTCCTGCTCAGGGCTGGTGAAGACATGCTCCACGACGAAGGAAAGAAGAGCTTTCTGGAGTTTGGGATCAGGGGTGTACAGCAATGGAGTGCCTGCAGACGTATCCCACATCTGAAGCTGGTAATTATGAGCTATGAGAACATCACTCAGACACATGAAGGCCTTAGTGAAAAACAACATAAAACAGACAGTGCTTGATCAACAGATGTGATACAAAGTAGACAATATAACACAAAAAAATTGTATAATCTAAAATCCTAATCAATCTAATTATATCTTTCTCCAAAAGAGTGTATCAATGTACTAAGTTATTTTTGTGTTTCCATTACATTACATTACAAATATAAAATATGTTAAGTGTAATTAATTATATAAATAAAACTGAAATAAACAATTAATCAAAAACTCATGGCTGGAGATGCTAAAAAACTAAACGATGCAAAGGTTTTCAGTTTTTCCTTTTCTTTAAAATTAAAATTACAGCCCTAAAAATCTATCCAATCAGTTCACTGAGAACATGGACAATTCAAAGCGGTCTAGAAATAAACAAAGATTATCCGTGTTTTAGTTTCAATTAGTGTGTTTTTCTGCTGTCAGCTGGCCTTGAGATGGAGTGAGGATTCATTAAAACACAACGCAGGTGCCAAGGGCACTCCACAATAAATTAAAGTCCAAACAAACAGGATTCAAACAATGCCAGCGCATCGGCCCACTGGCACACATGCTACAGCTTAACGCACAGACAATACGCTCGGATGTGCTTGGAATAATCCACTTTGAAGAAAGGGCTGAATCGAGTGCTGTGCTGTGAACAGAGAGAGAAACGTGATGCTCACTTGCTCTCGTACAAGCTGCTCAGCGTGCGAGAGACAGCGGTGACATTTCTCACAGAAGGCACGTAGCTGGCTTCTCTGCTGGAGGGCGGACTCCTAAAACCACACATAAACACACACATCCATAACCATGACAATTCTTTTCCTGTGCAGCTTTTGATTTATACTACATATGTAGCTGTAATGAGCATTTTGCTCAATTTATTTCATTATTACGCATGCCATACTGATTGAGAAAGTACACAAAGCTTTGACATTTTGGGGAAAAGTCATATGAGGAATAGAGTGATTATAACAGCAAAATAACAGACTGCAGCAGGGCTCTAACTGAAGTAGACTGATGAAAGCGTCGTTGTGAGCAGTGCAGCCAGTCTCTTGTGTAAAATATTCTTTCATAATTATGTGCACGTGGACGTGCCGGATCGGTTCCTCCATCCCACGTAGTCGCAATATCATTTCAGCTAAATTACTCTTTTGAATCGAACATACATCCCAATTTTATGCTGAGCACGTCTTTTCTTCCCCCCTCACCTCGGGTTGCCATTGACATTAGAATTGCAGATTGAGCCGAGCTGCCGCCCGGGCCAAAAATTGCCGCCTGCGCTGTCAGTTATTGATGACGAGGCCAGAGGAGAAAGCGGCCATTTCTGAGCCAGCACTGAGCAAATCTTACCTACAGCAGCCTTAATGGCCACCAATATTTCACCGCATAAAGGTTAGAGGTGGGGAGATATGATTAGCCCGTGCACTGCATGGAAACACAGGCCTAATAAGAAGCCAAGCTATTAGCGGTGAGACATCCACACGAAAGCGCAACCATTACGCCCCCTACAATCCATCACCAGCACCGACTTTTCCTAAAGACTCACGATCAATCGCTTTCTATCACTTATTAAAATCCGCTGGACATAACCCTAGAGCCTCTGTGTTGATATTTGAAATGCAATGTGGCAGGTTTAAAGGACACGGCTCTTTGTGATGGATCATACGGCAACTCTGTAGACAGAGAGCCTTGCATGCCTAAAAACGCTTGTTTAATTAATCACCCAAGGAAAACCTCTGACCTTACGTCTGTGCTTGTAGATATTACCATTCTAAGCATGATCTCAGCCGTTTATGACAGCAGTCACAATTCAATCGGAGTGGAAGAGAACGGTAGATGGCTCACCCTGGAGGTCAAACCTTCTCCAAAGGTGTTGAGCTTCCAAAGGACGCGGCTACACATGCAGCGCAGAGTCTCAATTGTCACCTACAAGAAATACAGATTAGAGATTAAAGACAAACCCTGTTGAAGGAATAAAGGAGTAGTGGGTTCAGTACAAGGCTAATAATGTTACCTCCATGGGAAAACCACCATGTTTTATCTCCACGTCCAAGAGTCTGGTCCCCAGCTCATACAGGCTCCATTTAGACAGATCCTGAGCACTAGACAGATTTGATAAAGCACAAATAAAATAAGAATAATACATTTGAATGGCATCAGACAAAATTAAGACACTGATTTTGATATTTAACTCTTTCTTTCAGATCCGAACTGAATAAGTAGTTGTTAATGATGTAATTAAAAGCATCTGTGCATCTCAGTATCTTGGTAACATTCCCAGAATGTTCATATCACCAAAGTAAAATCTTCTTAAAGTATAAAAATAATTACTTTTTGAATGTTTGCATTCTTAAAACATAGCTTTGTCAGCAGGGATGTAAAACACAGTTTGATAATTAAATTGGTCAAAGAAATGTGCTTATCGTTATCGCAAATATTGCAGTGTATGTGGATAGAATAAACCAGAAACTGCTTACATATTGAACGCATTAAGTTTCTTCAGTGTGGACAGAATTTCCAAAGTGCTGTCCTCGTTTGCAGTGAAACAACCGTCCTGTACATGAAAGGAAGAACGTTTAATTAGAGTCCATTCTGCTGTGTAAGATACATTCATAAATCTGTCATGAATCAACTTTTTTTATTGATGTCAAGATCCATAAAATGCATGTATCTGGTACAAGCTTGTAAAGAACATCTAGAGTTTTTAGTGGTCCATTACTGTACTCACACTCAGTGATTCTCCTATCCGTGTTCCCAGTGTGCCTGTCCAGTGCTGGATGAGCCGGTCAAAGCTGGGCCGGGCCAGAGAGTGCCAGGGCAAATCCTGAGCACAGAGGCTCTGGTAAGAACGAGCAGTTGCCTCCAGCAAACCAACATCTGTGTGTCTGTCCACCGCAGCCTCCAGCTCCGCCAGCAATGCCTGCACACACTACACCAAAACACAAATATATCTAAAAACCAGCTCTAGAAAACCCTACCAAATAATACATAGACTACCGGTCAGATGTTTGAGGTCATTTAAAAAAAAAAATTAATAGTTTTATTTAGCAAGGATACATTAAGTTGATCAAAATATTTATATTTCTAATACTATTGAAATCTCTATTCATCAAAGAATCCAGAATTTTTTTTTAATTTTTCTTCAGCATTAAATCATATGCATAAATAACACAGTGAAGTCATTAGTGCATCAGATACTCACCTGTGAGTTTTCATGATCACAGGTGTCCGTTTGGAAATACTGAGGTATTTTTAGAAGGGAGGTGAGTTTTTCAGCATCCTCTGAGTACTAGAGGATGAGATTAGACAAGTTAATTTATGAAGAAGCAGTTATGGTAAAAGTGAACAGTGCAGTGATTTCTCTTGTACCTTGGATAACAGCTCAGGCAGCACTTTAATGAAGTGTTCAGTGAGTTTTGTGCAGTCATCAATTTGTAGCTTTTTCTCTTTAGTATTTATCACCTAAACAAACATAGATATGTAACTAGCAACAAGTAACAGTACCACAAAGTGTTGGATGTGCCTGTAAGAAAGTGAACAGCTGGAGTATAAACATAAAAGTAAAATATATCTGACAGCCCTGTTAGGTCAGAGCGCCATCTAATGGAAGATGCAACAGGAAGTCTTACCTTTTTACCCGCTCCTCTCCCTGCCAAAGGAGGACCCTCTGCAGCCTGCCTTACTGACGCCAACATGAGCTCAATCACAAAGGCCTCCTCAGCACTGCTCAGAGCTGCAGTTAATGCACGCCGCACAGCACAAAAAAAGATGTCAGTATGCTCTCTCACAGTGGAGTTTCAAATAGAGAAGATAATGCTGGATAGAAATCAGTTGTTGTATTTCTATTTCTAGTAATCATCAAAACTACAGAGTTATTTGAATATTTAACTTTTTCTAGTTGTATGTATACTTGTTAAAGGATGTAAATCTCTGCTTAGCTGTAATACAAGCTACTGATAATACAGCATTACAATAAAGAAGCATACTGGAGTGTATACTGTAGTGTGTACTAAAGTACTAGTACTAGCCTTGTTCCTGACAGGACGTGTGAGGTAAGAGCAGTGAGGTAAGACCGGTCCAGTCCTTCAGCAGAGCTCCTGCACTGTCCCACAGACTATCCACGAGGTACAGCACGTGCTGGTGCAGCTATGACAGAAGGGAGAGAAAAAACAATCATCATATTAGTCATCAAAATAGCTCCATGAGCCTACAAACCCAGGAAAACACTGCTAATGTGGTCAGCCATTTTAATGTGGAAATAAGCAGAAATAAATAAATGCAAACTCTTATTCACGTGAGGTAAACATCCGAACAGGTCAATTAGCAAAATGATTAGCTGTGCAAGCCCTAATTTATATACTAAATACTTTAATAAAACTATTTTTATACCATAATACATTTACATTTAGTCATTTAGCAGACGCTTTTATCCAAAGCGACTTACAATAATAATGATTATTGTACTTGATTAATAAAATAATTAAATTACCACATAACCTTACTGTTTGTCACAGGAAGTAATCTGTCTAGGGCTTTTGAAATAATGCTTATATATATATATATTTTTTTTTTTTACATTTTAAATTCAGGTTTGCCTGCACAAACACCAGATCTCAGAGCACATGTACTTATCATTTTATTTTTAAGCAAGACACATTTTGAGTTACCATACCTCATTCTCGGTGTGGAAGTGGATCAGGGCTCGGACTCTAGCTAAGACTAACTCTCTGTGCCTCTCCTGATCAGAGGCTCCATCTCTGGGCTTTGATAATTCATGGTTACTGAGCAGCCTAAGAGCAGAGAAATGACACCAGGATAGCAAATCAATTAAACTAAGCAAATTACTTACAGCTATCATTTACATATGTACATGTGGCACACAAAAAGGGGTAGGATTTGTAGAATGACAATGAACACAGACCTGTTATAGAGGAATTCACCCGCAGTGGTAGCTAGAGGTCTGTGGGAGCAGTACACAAATTGGAAGGCATTCTTGTGGTCATCAGGACTCAGAACATCCTCACAGGATCTGGCACAAAAGGGAACAATTTAAACAATTACATGAGGAACAGCCTGGCATACGCTTCACAGACGAGAAATCAAAGCATGGATTATCAAACTCTATGAGAAATAGTCAGCATGAGGAGCAAGGGGAGATACTTACTGAGAGATGACCATGAGCAATCTCATGGCCTGTATGGCCACTTCATGATCTTTATCCAGAGTCATGGAGATCATCCTCTCCTACAACAGAAACAGCATTCAATCGCTCATGTAAACACTGGTAACTACCCGCTATGAGAGCAATCTTGTCTCGAAAATCTACAATAGGACTTGAGTTAAAGACCCACGATGCACGTAAACAGCTCTTTAAATTCTGGTTGTGCTAATGTGCTTGCTGCCGTTAGTGAGGGTACGGTGAGGGTGGGGTCCTGTGGGAAGCTATCAGGCCACTAGGCCAGTGAGCCCAAGGCAAAACCTGAGGGGCTTTCCAGCCTGTCAATCAGCAATCATGCCCTCCTGCTGTCCCACTGCAGCTTTACTGGACCTTAACTTAAAAACTGCCAAAGAAGTTTACACACCACGTCCATTTGAGAAGTTTTGGCAAAACAGCAAGACCTGGAGGACAAGCTTACAGCCAGTAAACAACTCTCCAAGAAGTTTATTTTTCTACAGCAGCTACTCTCAGGTATAGTTTGAGCTTAAAACTTCACTATGTCCTAACCGGGTATGTGATAGACGGTAGTCATGAAAATGTGAGATTTTATTCCAATCACCTGTGATGGCAACAAGTGGAACTTTTGTAAGGTGCTTGGTTTCTGTAGCATCATGTTAAGTAGCTTCATCCATTTTTAAGTACCTTTGAGCCATTCAGCTGAGATGCACACAACTGTATATCACACATCAAATATGTTCTTATTGGATGTGAATGTGGCATGGTTTACTGCATTTTTGTGTTGTGCTCACAGACAAACTTTACAGAAACTTGTCGTGTTGAGCCGGACTAGGAAAATGACGAGTATCCCAGTTCATGCAGCCATTTTGAGATAGTAATGGTGTGAAAAGTTTACTACTACAACAAGACAAAAGTGCACTTCAAATACACAGATGATGCACTTAATTGCCTGAAAAAATATGAAGTGTGGAAAACTTTGTGCACTTAGCAGTCGCAGCTTTCCTAACATAGTGGAAGGGGAGAGGCTATCAGAAAATTCATACACTACAGGGTACATAGTACATCATTTGGGACACAACTATAGTGTGAGAATGTGGAAGCAATCGTTACCTTAAACCGTATCGTGAAAAGGTCCATTTTGGAACTACTTTGATCCTGATAAAGTGCCTGTAGACCCAGCACGCATTTCAGACGCACATCAGGTTGCTGTAGAATATTCAACAAATAAAACAGGCAGTCAAATATCAACTCAACTCAACAACAACTGACAATGGGTAAACGTCTAAACATTTAAAAATAGAATGTTCTTTAAACACCCGGCTACTGGCTCACCCACCTTGTCATGCATCATCCATCCCACATACTTCAGATAGCTGTCGTTCAGAAACACTGAACTATATAGCTTCATCCACACTGTCAGTTCCTCCATGCAGATGGCCCTGATTTCAGGAATCACGTCTCTGGAAGTCACAACGCAGTTATAATGTACGTAGTTTTTATTTGATTTTCAATGAGGTGAAGGCTAGTGTGGTTAAAATAAAGATCACCTGTATCTCTTCAGGAAGACTCCTTTGAAAATGGCATCCATCATGTTCTCAATTTCACATTTCCTGTCCTGTAACTGAGGAATGAAAGTAACTCATTCAGTGTGTTTACTCACATGATCCTTGCCTTTCCTCTGGATTTTTCTGACTTTACTGTTTCCTGTACATCAACACCACCATTCAAAACTTTTGTGGTCAGTAATATTGTATTCAGCAAGGATGAATTAAATTGATCAATAGTGAGTGTAAGACATTTATGAAGATTTCTATTCCAAATAAAGGATGATCTTTTGAATTTTCCATTCATCAAAGAATCCTGAGTTCAATGGTTTTTAGTTTGAAATATCAAGCAGCACTGATAATAATAAGAAATGTTTCTTGAACACAAAATCAGCATATTAGAATGATTTCTGAAGGATCGTGAGACAATGAACACTAGGGAAATGGCTGTCAAAAATTGTACTCAACCATTTCCTTTAGTAGACATTTCTATGCCTGTTTGAATTGTGCAACTCACTTACATCTGTAAGTGTCAGAGTATCATATTTACAATGTGATTTAGACCATGTATTATATTATTTTAGTTATATTTACTCGCCAAAGCCATTTTTACTCACACTTGTTGAGTGTGAAAGATCTGTGTATAGAAATGTTTAACTCTGTAAGCAGACATGCTGTCACCGTCTAACCTCACTGATCTTTCTCTGGATCCTGTCCAGCCTCGGAGAAGCCCGTTTGCTGGCCATCTTGGCCAGCTCGACCTCGTACAGCCGCTGACTGTTATCGACACTGCCACTGAGGTTGAGAGCCACATTCACCAAAGCACTGAGCAGCTTCACTGCTGCAGAGACACACACAACAGCAAAAACATCAGCTTTCGGGGTGTGTGTGTGTGTGTGTGTGTGTGTGTGTGTGTGTGTGTGTGTGTGTGTGTGTGTGTGTGTGTGTGTGTGTGTGTGTGTGTGCGTGCGTGCGTGTGTGTGTTCAGGTCAAGTGGAATTAATCATCAGGGCGACTTACCTGCTAGCGTACAGGTGTGCCTGAAAGCACGAACTCTGGAATCGGAGAGCTCTGTCAGCAGTGAAATGAGTGCGTTCAAGAGGTAGCCGTCAAAGATTACACAGTTCTGACACTGGGCCACTAGCACCGATACAAACTCACAGAAGTGTGAACGAAACCTCTTCCAGTACAGGCCGGACATGATGAGGGGATACTCGCCACTGTCCTAAAGAGGATGGAAAGAGGGTCAAGATTGAAAAAATAGTTTTGATTTTAAATTGTGTTATGCACTACTCTTCAAAGGTCTGGGCTCAGTAAATGTTTTTCAAAGAAATTAATACTTTTATTTAGCAAGGACACATTAAATTGATCAAAAGTGACAGTAAAGATGTTTGCAGTGTTACAACAGATTCCTATTTCAAATGAATGCTGTTCTTTCGAACTTTTTATTCATTTAAAGAATCCAGAAAAAAAAGAATCATGGTTTCAACAAAAAAAGCAGCATAATGATTTACAACAATGACAATTAATAACAAATGTTTCTTCTTGAGTATCAAATCAGCATATTAGAATGATTTCTGAAAGATCGTGTGACACTGAAGTCTGAAGTAATGGCTGCTGACAATTCAGCTTTGCATCACAGGAATAAATTGTTTTAAAATAGAAAACAGTTTCAATTTATATTGTAATAATATTTCACAAACAAAACATTTCAAGGACAACATGATCATAATTTGCAAAATGACATGAAGAGCCCTGAACCGTACCATGTCAAGTGGCCACGTGACCGTTAAAATCCATGGAAATGCAAGAAACTTCTTATATTGTAAACCTGTGTCCTGTGATTTAAAAAACACAATGTTTTGATTAAAAAAAAAATTAGTGAGAGCAAGAAACATGTGAAAGTAATCAATGATGAGAACACTAGATGTCTAACCTCATCCAGATCCTCCACCATTTTACTCATGACATCTGTACCCTTTTTGCTCTGAAACATCTCGGCTGTTACCATCCCTAGAAACAGAATTCACATCCTGAACTACAATACACGACACAAGCCACAAAACAACAACAAACTACTGAAAATTAACTACTTATATTATTCAACACTGTTGTGAAATGATGTTCTATTATGAGACATTACGAAACTTGCCTTTGCATCCTGAACACTGGATAAAGAAGCTGATGAGATCAAGCAGTGCTGTGTCTCTGTCGCCAGTATATGCGTCAATCCAGTCATCCACCACAGCCTTTCACAAAACAAACCAAACATCCATATAATCAAGATTTGTTTGAATCAATATGAGCTAAAAATAACTTTGTGACCTTCCAAGTAGTTATCTGTAGCAGGGCTGATCATGCTGGACACACCTGCATTGCGTTCCTGCCCATGCTGACCACCTCAAACAGTGTGACGGCTTCCACGTCTCCATTTTTGAGCTGTTCGTTCTCTGCTCTGCCCAGGCTGCCATTACTGCTCTTTGAATGCTTTCTTTTGGCATTCTCAGAGCATTCCCGGGCTTTCCTCTTTCCTCTCTGCACATGACATAATATAGTTATAAACTAATGTTCTTATAGTAAATCTCAAAAGAAGTCTGTTCTGCTATAATAAAAGTATATGAGATGTAAAACCCTATTGTTAGGGTTTAAAAAAAAGAAAAGAAAAGAAAGCATTGTGGCTTTAGCAGCTCTTACCACAGTCTTTTGTCTGTTTTCATTTCTCTCACTTGAAACGTGATGCACCGATGCACAGGAAGAGACGTCAACTACTGAGTTCTCTCTGAAAACAGCAGGAACAGGCAGTTGTTTATCTGTAGAACACCTTGAATACCATATGTAATTAAAGTGGGATATTTCAGAATAAGCCTGCATAAAATCTAAAACTGTATTGAGTCTGTTTTATGATGAAAATTGCAGAGGTAGTTTTCAGGTGTCTCACTTTTGCACCGATCTGGACAGTAAAGTTGGCTCTGCTATCATCTCCTCTCAGATCATAGCTGGACTAGAAACTGGTGCTCTTCTGAATTGCAACAAAAGAAAAACAATTTAGAAATGTTAATGATAATTCAAGTACATTGATGTTCCTATATCATTGACAATAATACTGTTAATATTTGATAGACAGCAATAAATACAAATGCATTGTCATATGAAATTTACAACTCAACACTATGCATCGAGAACGAGATCACATACCTTTTTATCTAACCAGTTCACTTCACATCGAAAAAACAAGATCTAAAATATTGTCTTTGGTATCTTGTTACTTACTATGAAGGATATATGTGTTCATATTATGCAGCCTAACCTAGTGTTTGTCAAACGTTTGACATTAGCACTATAATATCCTATTTTCAATATAAGACAATATTTCAAAGCAATACTTACTTAGGCACTGTAATTTTGGCAAAGCTATTTGTTTTTATATCGTTTCATATTCACAAAAACTAGATTAATACATTTAAGAGCTCGTGATGCAGTGGTTGTCCGTGATTTTTATAATATGGAGAAAATAATTTACTATACTAAATACAAACGTGCAAAATGTTTGTCAAAATATTGGAAATCAAAAACATTTCGCTTCTACTTCAACTTGGAAAAAAACACGTCTCCTAATGTACAGTTTTAATGTACAGTTTGGATGCAGACATAAACTCGGGTAACACAAAAACATAAGGTGACACGTGACCTAGTCTTGGATGCCATTGGCTGAGATGCACGTCAACAAATCAAAACCGAAAGCCTGATTGGCTAGTTCGAGTGTCAATCGGAATTCTTCCATTTCTCTGTTACTGGGCCATATTGAAACAAAAGCCTCTTATGAGAACCTGCAGTTTCATTCATCTGAATGTGTGAACCGGCTCGAAAAATTAACACAACTGTCAGGTTAAGAACAAGGCTCGCATGCCACTGAGTTTATTATTTAATAAGCACATAGAGGATTATCGGGATATAGTGTAAGCTGACCTCTCGGCTTTATTATAGACTTGCTGTTATCTATATCAAGATAACTATGCAAAAACGCGAATGTAGCTCAATAAATCTTACCAGTGACAGCCGTCATCTTGATTGGAGGATTAATGTAACTGCACGGATAGATTTGCGTGCTCCCAGTTCAACATAGCCGCGTGCACGTCAACGAGAGCGCGCTGTACGTCTGACGTAAACCCATGAGAGGATGACACATTACGTAATTTGAGCAAATCAGTTTACCAGCAATACTGCTACTACGAATAATAAGGTTAATTTATACAATGTTTTAAATGTATACAAAATAGTTTTATGTGATAACATTATAAACTCATTAAATAAATTCTAACATGTAATAAAAATGAATCCACCGATTGCTTCTGATCACGTGTTTATTTTGGATATGTAATCACATGTGTGATGCTGATGAACAATACTAGCACCATCATGTACAGAATGGAAAGCACATGTGAAACTGTCACTTCAAGTATACAGATGCATAATAAAATGCATTATTGCACAAGTTTTATTTTCAGAAACGATCATTGTCGTTTATTAAAACTCAAAAATCATCAGTCAACAATGCAAAACAATATCTAAAATGGTTCAAATAAATTATTTATAAGTGGTAGTACTCCGAATGTAAACATGTTTCTTTTCATTTGTCAAGGTCTTGAAATGTATCTGGATCACATTGTGACAGTCTTATCTGTGGTGTGCACAGATGAATAAATGAATAAAAACATTTTTTTTCAAGGGAATCACTTCATTCCGTGACAATTTCTCACCCTCCACTTCAGGCACTGTAGATCCAGCTGTTACGAGAGGTTAGAGACAAATTCCACGACTGGATTGAGTTCTTCGGTGAGCTCTTCGGAGATTGACAGTACCGTTGATATCACGTTTTGTGTTAATTCTGACACCCTGTGAAGAGTACTTTCATTAATTATGTTGGATTACTTTTGGCTGGTTCTAACAAATGGAACTAAAACCACTCTCACCAGCTCACGTGATGTGCTGGCAACTGAGGATCCAGCTTGGACCCTTCCTCCATCGAAAGAGACATCTTCAGCTGCTTAAAATTAGCCTCAATATCCTTTCTTATGATGGATAAGGGCAAAACATCTTTGAGAGAGTTTAGGACTTGCTGTACCAGAAAAAAATTATATGGATTTTCACAGAATCAAACTTTTTTTATGGACAGATCACATAGATATAATGATGTGAATGACGATCAAGTCAAACAAACTCACATAAATTGCTGATAGCTGATGTGCGATGTACTTATGACTGCCCAGATGCTTCACATCTTCATCTAACTGCTGACTGAGAACCAGCAGCTGATTCAGTCTCCCAATATGAGGAAAATAAGCTGGAATGATAAAACATTTCCTAATCAAACTGATTAATCTGCTATGCTGTTTCAGTGCAAATACATTTGAATCTAGCACTTTTTTAATCGTTTGTTTGTTCCTTTTAATATATTGTATATATTATACATGTAGAATAAATTTTATAAGAAGGCGAGCATGCTAAATATTTTTTATGCATTTTTTATACTTTTAACTAGCAAATTACTTTTCTGAAGTTTTCCCGGTTGACTTTTATTATTACTATCATTATTTCCAATTTTGTTATGTATTTTATGTTTACTAATTAATTTTTATTATCAAAGTGAATTTTTTATCTTATATTAATTTTGATATTTTGAATGGTTTTCATGGCACTTGGTGCTTTTTGTAATGATTATATTCATTGTAAAGCACTTTGAGCAACATTTCTTGTTTGAAATGTGCTATACAAATAAAGTTTTTTTTATTATTTATTCATTATTACCCACACAGAGTCAACCATTGGCCAGTAAATGTAACTGTATCCCATTATCATTCTCCCATTCTGTGTCTCACCATCTGAAGGTGGTCTTTCCAACATGTCAATAGGGCTGCCATGTATCATATAAACCTCCACTCGAGGGAATAGAGTAGATAATCCTACAACATCCAAATACTCCTAAAGAAATGGAAATAAACGGAAACACATCATCCAAAAATTCTAACTGGTTTAAGAGAAATGGTTACTTGGTGATTAGTTACCTCAAGCTGAAGCTCCGGATCATTGAGATGTTCAAGGCACTGATTCATCTGATTTATTATCTCTGCCCCTACACACAAATTCAGAGGTTGTACATGCATTGGATGACAATTACCGATTTTGATTTCCAGGAAAAATGATTATTTTAGTCCTAAGCTTACCTTGTTTTTGAAAACACTCAGACTCTTCGGGACTTGTGTCCTGTTTGAGCTGCTCCTGAAGCTGCTAATTCAGATTAGATACTTGAATGAGACTAACACACGAGTACAGTGTTCAAAGATCTGAGCATCAGTGTAGGTGTCTCACCTGATGGACCTGAGCTCTGATCAGTAGGTCCAGCTGGCTGCAGAGAGACAGCATCTCCAGTGCCACCTGCTCACTGCTCAGGTGGATGGGCATCAAGGGCTTCCTCACGCACACCTCAACTGCAAATATTAAATAATCGAGAAATAAAACACGAATGTGTTCATATTCCGTCAGAACGTCAAAAAAACGCAATTATCATTGAAGAAATCGGCATTAAGTTACCTTTAAACTGTGGGCTGTAAGAGCAAGGTTTGCAAAGCGGATCCGTCAGACTCACAGCTGCCATTATCACCGTAATAATCCCAGCGATTACACAGATTCATATGATTAATACTGCTTTTATTGGTTCATTCGTCCATTAATGGCGTTTGCCTCTCTCATTGCAAAGGGGCTTTTCAGTGGTCCTCCTCTCCATGGTGTTCATTCACACAGCGGCATGCGATGTAAATAAAAGGCGTGGTCAAATCTGCTAAACGACGAGAGACCACGAAATCTGCATCGAACTACCTGCCATTGAAATTGAATAAAGTGGGCAGAATGGACATTTTTATGAAACAAGCGTCTGAATGGGCTGAGCTTGTGGCCAAGGCGTTGTATTTAATAGGTCAGGTACGAGAAGTCAAAATTGCTTTTTTTTTTTAACTTTAACTGTGTATTTTCAATTAATTTGCTTTTAACGTTTAATAGTTATATTATTTAGCTGGGTTTACACATTTCTACAAACCGATAGTAAAGCAGCACATACATAGATCTGTCACGAGGGGCTGGTTACTTTTCTCTGCGCTGTTAATGATGGGCCAATCACAGTCGTTTAGATGAGGATTTTAAAAGTGAAATACGGTTGTCAGGCGACAATTAATTTAGAAATGAATCGATTTAATCGCGTATGTTATTTAACGTAACAATAAGACAACGTTTGAATTTTACATTTATCAGACGCTTTTATCCAAAGCGACTTACAGTGCATTCAGGCTATACATTTTTGTCAGTATGCGTGTTCCCTGGGAATTGAACCCACAACCTTTTGCGCTGCTAACGCAATGCTCTACCACTGAGCCACAATTGTCATTTTGAGGCTCCTTGAAAGATGATGCATGCGTTACATAAGAATTAGTAATTAGCTTGTAAATTCTCCACTCTGGACCTTTGTGTGCTTGACCAACATTGTCTTAAATTTTAAATACGTTTTTAATTATAATTTCTTATTGTTCTAAAAAATAAGTACCCATACAAATGTATATTATACGAGTCTTTAAATGCATAGAGAAGGATAACTGTTCTCATTTTGTTCTCTAAATATATTTAATTTCACTTAAACAAACGAGTTATTAATAAAAGGATGGAGCTACTCCCAATGTTTATTAAATAGTAATAAACACAGACAAGAAAAATCTTAGACCCTTTCCGTGATTCCAATGAATGACAATAAAACTGCTTATTTAGAAGGTTTGTAACACATATTTAAAGTGACAGGTATACTAAGAAATCAAAGTAATGTAATCAAAAGAAAAGAAAAACCTTTTAAATAGTGTGCTGATAAAGAAAACATCAATACTGACATCTTGTATTACAAAAAAGACAAGATTTTTTCTGCAGTTTCAAATAAAAAAAATACAGCTGTAGTTAAACATTTTTTCTATCACAATCATTTCCTTAAGAAGTGCATCCGGAAAAAAAAATCCGTTGGCAGAACTTTACCGAGCTATTTTAAAAAAAGAAGTCCTGCTTTGTCACAATTATTAATTTACATGCTTCATAATACAATAAAGTTCCATCATATTTCTGCTCCCTTTTATGACAATATGATACACCAGCAGAAGAGTCCACCAGCTGTAGCAGAAAACCTGAATTTCCCTTGAGTTATTTACTGGAGAAGTTTCCTAAGAGACAACAAGTTATGGCCGTCCAACGGGGTTCAGCGTGAGATTAGCCATGAGCTCATGAACCGCTGCAAATATTGTGCACTCTCCTGTAAAACAAAAAGAAAAAAAGGCTAGCATTAATATTGATTTGTAAATACAGAAACATAAAATGTTAAATATCTGACTAATATTATTTACTGATTTCCATATCAACTTAACAGTTCACATTAAACAAAACAGATGTGTGAACCTTGTCGTGGTGGATGGTGCTCATTGAACCTCCTGAGGATGGAGCTGACCATCAGGGCCGCGGCTCCAGAGGAGCTGTGCTGGCGGGGGATATCAGCCTGCTGGGTCAGTCCAGTAGCCATGTCATACACTATAGGCACGATGATGCTGATGTGCTCCTGAGGTACCGGTAGCCTCTGGGTCAGCTGGAGCTGTAGAAGAGCATCACGTTAGGAATCCATAGTAAAATTAAACCACAGATCAAACAAGTTGCTGGGCGTACAATGGCTAGAATATTAGTGTAATAATCAGAATTCAGGACACGGTCATGTATGGTGAGATCGTTTTTATTCATTGGGAACTGGTTGTGTGGTGAAAGGGGATATTGCAAACCAGACAGGAGTGGGAGAAGCACTTACAAAGAAGAGCATCTTGGTCTTAAGCACCACAGCAATGGTTCCTGGTGGGGCAATGGGAGGAGCGCTGGGTGGGATGGTCAGACAGAACTGCACATTCCAATTCAGCTGGGCCGCTTGGTCTGGGAACTGGAGGAAAAACCATGGGCCAGTGAGTTTACAAATGGAAAATATTGCTCAAAAGTTCAGGAAGTTTTGGAAAGAGGTCTCGTATGTAATATTGTGAAATATGATTACAATTTAAATACCTGTTTTGTGTCATATTTATGTATTTTATTGCTGTGATGGCAAAGTTAGATTTTTGCTTTAAGCTTTAAATGTAACTTTTTCAGACTTTATTCATCTTCTAGTTACATGATGCTTTAGAAATAATTTTAATATTCTGATTTGGTGATTAAGGGATACTTAGCAGATCGTTATTATTAATAAACATTATTATTATTAAAGGTCAAAACAACAGCATTCATTTAAAATCTTTACTGTCCCTTTGGACAATATTAACATATCCTTACTAAATAAAAGTATTAATTAAAAACCTAACTAACCCCACTTTTTTGAAAGTGTATGCTTGCACAAGGGCAAAAAAAAGAAAAATGAAATAAACATGAATGTGCTTACCAACTCCAGTTTCATGATGCGAACACAGTCTCGGAGTATGTTGGTTGGAGCTCCCAACAGCTTTGTAAAGGCATTTAGTGTGTTGTATTTAAAGGGTGGTCCTGCAACCTATGGTTTAAGTCAAAGAAAATGACTTGCACTTGCATAACTGCACAATACCCGATTTGATGGCATTGCCAAGAAGGCCACTGAGTGAACTGAGTGATTTGCTTTAAAGAAAAAAAATGCACAGAGTAGCAAAGATAAGCGTTTTCAAACTAGTTTTAAGCTCTAATCATGACATTAAGCCAGTGTTGTTAAATCAAGATGAACAGGGCAATTTTAAAATACACATTACAATCCTCTTCAAAAGTTAATTTCATACCCTGGTCTCAAAGAACTTCTCCAGGACCTGCAGCTCCTCCTGCGACCAGGGTCCAGTGTTTTCCGGTGTGACTTTCAGCTGCAGAGTCTGGTAGGTTTTGGGGTTGAGAGCCACTCTACATTTAAGCACTTCTGTCTTAAACATGATAACGCCTGGCTCGTTGGAGTTCACAATAGTGAGCTGTGAAGAGAAGGTAAGCGAGAGTGATGCAGATACAGCGTGCAAGCAGAATTATATTAATCTGACTGTAACGTTTGTTTCTGACTCACATTGGGCTCTAACTGTATGATTCTCTGTAGGTGCCGCCTCATGATGACAGATCCCAGGAAGCGCTCCAGAGGTGAGCACAGGTAGCTGCCCGCCAGCCCTGGCACTGGGCATGGCATGGGTGACGGCAGAAGCAGAACATGTAGTTTGCTGTGGGTGAGGATGGTGGGAATAGAAGCGGCCCAGGACCGCTGTGGCAGTTTACGGGGTGGGGGCATTGCCTGTGAACCTACACACACAAACACACACCATGACTGACTGAACAAATTCAACTACTACTTAACGTAGTCATAAATAATATTACATTTTCTCATTTACACTACTTTTTCTTCAAGAAATTTGTAGCTTTACTAAGCAAGGATACATTAAACTGATCAAAAGTGACCGTAAAGGCATAATCTTACAAAAGATTTCAGTTTCAAATAAATGCATTTTTTTACTACCTTTCTATCAATCTCGAACCCTAAACATGTACCATGGTTTACACAAATATATTAAGCAGCACAACTGCTTTCAATATGATACAAAAATATTTATTGAACACCAAATCAGTATATTAGAAAGATTTCGAAAGGATGTGACACTAATGGAGTAATGGCTGCTGAAAACTCTGCCTTGCCATCACAAGTATTAAATTACATTTTAAATATAAAAATAAGCTATTTTGAATGGCAACATTGTGCAATATTACTGTTTTACCTTGGTGAGCATAACAAACATTAAAAAACATCTTTAAAAATCTCATTTTTGAGTAGTGTACATCAAACCTAGGACAAACTATGTAATTATCAGATTATTCGCACAGAACATGTCCAGGTACAATTTAACCCCAAAATTAAAATAAATCCATTAATATTTAGCTTAGTTTACATTTGACAAAGTTTACATTTATTTTTGAAAAATTCTAACTGCAATTTAATAATAATAAATAATTCTCATTACTGTAAAGTGGGAAAATGTGTATATTTATAAATGAATAAGTAAATTACTGATTTTAACATATTTGATAACATGGATCTGTCTTTCGACTCTCTGGACTTACTGGTACCAGCTCGAGGGGAGTGGGATGGATCTGGAATAGGTGAGTGCAAAGAAGGGTTGCCTGGTGACATGCCAGGGATGCGGGCCCCTGGGGAGGGTCCAGAGACCTGCGGAGAACCTGGCCATGGTCCGACCCTAGGGCTGACGGACACCAGCGTGTATGGTGAACTCGGGTCAAGGGTTCCTGCAATACAAATGAAAGACATTTGGACCATAACTCTATCTCGAGGAGTGCCAGTTTCCATCGATGTACAGTTTTTATTCCATGGCAGTAACAATACTCAACACAATCCACCAAAAACACACATATCCCAACTGCAATGTCAAAGCTGCTTCAACAACAACCAACAATGATGATTTTATATGATTAAAACAAGGCAAAGAGATGAAAACCAATGACTCTGATTCACTTTCACATGATTTCAACTGCACACCAATTCAGATATTTTGAAGCATGAAAATGTACTAAATCATGACATACTGTGAGACTGACAATACTGTACAAAAATATACGATAATTCAAAAGTTTGGGGTCAGAAAGATTTAAATAAAAAAAAGAAAGAAAATAATAGTTGTAAAGACAATTATGTTACAAAAACATTTAAAATTAATGTTGTTCTTCTGAAATCAATTCATCAGGAAATCCTGAAAAAAAATGTATCATGGTTTTAAATTTTCTTTCTTGAGCACAAAATCAGCAGGATTTCTGAATGATCTCGAGACACTGAAGACTGGAGTAATGGCTGCAGAAAATTCAGGAATAAATTACATCTTAATATTTAAATAGCAAACAGATATTTTAATTGAAATTTGTACTGTATTTTTGACCAAATAAATGCAGCCTTGGTGAGCATAAGAGACCTCTTATATACAGACCCCAAAATAGTCAAATAAAATCTTACAAACACAAATAACAATTTTTATAAAAAAAAAATATCAGGCTAAATCCCAGTACTAAGTTCTATTTTGCATTTTTTTTCTTGCATATGATTCTGACATGTTTTGATTTCCCAGACCCACCAGTCAAAGAAACAGAAAGAATCAAGAGATAATACAAGAAGTATCAAGCAAGTGATCATTTAAGCGGAGTACATTCACCATGCGCAAAGTCGATCGTTAGCAACAAATCAGATGTCTTTCACCAGCCCATCAAAGATTGAAAGTCCTGGACCGCAGGGGTAAAAAGGAAAGCCAATCAACAAAGCCCTGGATCCAGGCTTCCCGTGCACTTACCATGTGGGCTAGCAAAGTTGGAGGTCTGCCCCATAGAAATGCCCAGAGAGGAGGGAGAAGGGATAGGCCCAAAGGGAGAAAGGGCCCGCAGAGCTCCACTAGGGGAATTGGCTGCGTGGATGTTCCCTGCACACAATTAACCAATCAGTTGCCTCATCAACATCTGACAAGAGCATGTCGCTCCCGTTCCTGCATGCTCACTTTCACACAAGCTGGAGCCAAAGCGGGACAGGAGCTGCAGACCCTGAATGGAGATAGGTGGACAACTATGGGGATACTTCTTCATGAGGTTGATGGTGGCATCAAACGCAGACTGACCAATAAAAGCATGCATACCAACAGACAGGAGGAGCTGGTGGGACGCTTTTGCAATGAGTGGGACACCAATGAGAAAACACTTCCTCTCGTTTTGTTTCCCTGACTCCATGGTGGCATGACCAGGATGGCACAGGCAGCAAAATTACAGCATTTGACATGACAGAGACACATTTTATATACCTGGAGACTGTGTTGTCATCATGGAGGGTGAGGGAGGCACGTGGTACGGGTTGGGGGGCGATGTAAGGGGTGGATAAACCCCCCTGCCTGAAGGCTGCGTCTGGGTGTGGGGCATGAAGGGGTCATCTATGCTTATCGGGGAGGGAGGGTTGTCGTCCTCGTTGACCGAGCGTCTGCGGGCGTCTTGGTTACTATCCACAAACATGTTCAAGAACGTCTGCGGAAAATCATTGAAAAGTGAAAATTACGCCCATGCACAACAACAGTTAAAGGGACAGTCCCAACAAAAATACCTTTCTGTCATCATTTACTCACCCTCAAGTTGTTCCAAACCTTATTTTCTTCTGTGTAACATAAAAGAAGATATTTTGAAGTATGTTCGTAACCCGATATTTTGGATCCCAACATTCTTCTTTTATGTTCCACAGAAGAAAGAAAACCATACAAGTTTGGAATGACATGAGAGTGAATAAATAAGACATGACAGAATAAAAAAAAATCATTTTTGGGTCACTATCCCTTTAATATGTTTAATTTGGTATTTTTGCTCCACCCACCTTCAGCCCAGGGGCAGGGTAGAAACCTTCAATTATCTTGGTGTTGTCAAAAAGACTATAAGCTCCATCACGGATGGCCACCACACCTCTGCTACGGCAGTAGATGTCAATGCAGTACATGTTGCGGAAGGCCAGACGGATGTGAGTGGGTGACTGAGGCAGGATGGAGAAGCACTGGTACGCCGTATTGGTCCTTTGGGTGAGGCCCAGCATAGGCACTGTGGGTAACTTGTTGATGGCATTTAGAGGAGCTTGAGTGTCTGAGAGGACCTGAGAACAGACAAGTATGTGAGAATACTTCCAGCATCTACTAATGAATAGTGATATATAGCCAATATCCACTCCAAATTGGTCAGTTAACAATTTAATGTTTTAAAAAACATATTGGCAATAAGTTAAATGTAAATAAAAATACAACATGGTGAATTTGAACACAAATAATTTTACTATGATGATTTCTAGTGTCAAGGCTCCAGATACCTGCAAAAGTTGTACTACATTGGGTGTCTTGTTGAACATCTCTTGAAGTTGGTGGAGAATTATGTTATGACAGTTGCTACAGCCTGAATTGGGCCCCACAGTCCCCAGGGCCAGATGGTAACGCTGGGATGCTGAGTTCCACTGTATCGTCACCTGAAAGATTCAAGATTCAACTTGTAGTAAGTGAAACCAGCGTGATTTAAACAAAATCACTGAATGAAGGCATTAAGAACCTTTAACATCTGCATTTTAACAAGATGAGAAGGTTTTTACCGAGCTGCCTTTGGTGCTGCCATAACATAGAACCAGCTTCCGATAATTGTACAGCCGTATCTCTGAGAAAAGGCTCAAATACGAGGGCGTATCTGGAAATAGTAGATCATTATTAAATTACAAGCAATTCAAGTTCTTCAAACCATTCATAAGTCAAATATTTTAAATCGAAAGAAGCATTTTTTGATAAAAACACAGTAAAACAACAATATTGGGAAATATTTAAATTAAAATAATACAAATTAATACAATTATATTTTAATGTATCGTAAAAGAACGTATTCCTGTGAAGGAATTTAAAATTGATGTAATAATTTAATACTTTCAATGTACTATGGCGTCAAATGAAAACATCATAGCTGGTTATCAATTCAAACTCTAATTAAAATGGAAGCGATGTGATTTATCTAGTTAGAACAGAGGTACCTACCAGGTAAAGCGCGCGAGAACTCCTGCACACATTCATAAAGCTGACTAATGCTGTTCCAGTCATTTAAGAACATCTCTACCACCTTCCTGCCACCCACCGGCTCCGAAAGGGGATTCTCATAAGTCAGGTAGACATGTCGCGAGGAAGCTGAATTGAAATGGACAGAAAAAAATTGTATAAGACACATACATGATTGTTTTGAAAGCTGATAGAGGACAATTAACTGTCTTTACCTTGTTCTTTGTAGGCTGTACTGTTGAGTGGACAACTGGAGAAAACCAATTCTGCCACCCAGGTGCGATTATTCCGGCCCTGTAGTCTGAACGTACAGTCCAGCAGGGAGCGCTCTAGAGCTTTTCTTGTTTCCTCACCCACTCCCTTACAAGGTGGAACTCTGAGAGAAGAAAAACGGAGTAAACTATCACCAAAAGCTTAAGTATGTAATATGTTTTTAATGTTTTTGAATAAGGTCTCTTATCCTCCCCGAGGTTGCATTAATTAGATTTTTTTTTTTGTAAAAACAGCAATATTGTAAAATATTTTGTATATTAATATATCTGTTTTAATATTTTAAAACACAATTTATTCCTGTGATGCAAAGCTGAATTTTCAGCAACTATTACTTCAGTCTTCAGTGTCACATGATCCTTCAGAATACTTTCTAATAATCATATTCTGATATTTGATGCACAATAAATAGGCTGCTTAATATTTTTTGTGGAATCCATGATAATATTTTAGGATTCTTTAATGAATAGAAAGTTTCAAAGAACAAGCATTTATTTGAAATATACATTTTTGTAACATAATAAACATCTTTCTATATCAATTAAAGGGATAGTTCACCCAAAATTGAAAATGTTTGACATTTTGGAGAGTATCAAATTCGTAAACAACATATGCACACGCGGATACGTTGTTTATGTTGTGCATGCTTTGATCTGAACGTAAACAACGTATCAGCGTATATACGTTGCATATGTTGTTTACGTATGTGATACTCTTCAAAATGGCACTATAGGGTGACGCGGAGGAGACGAATTGTTGAATAACTTCATTATTTTTGTTTTCTTTGCACACAAAAATATTCTCATAGCTTTGCAAAATTACGGTTAAACCAATGATGTCACATGGACTATTTTAACGATGTCCTTGCTACGTTTCTGAACCTTGATCGTGTTAGGATCCTTGCTGTCTATGGGAGGGTCAGAGAGCTCTCGGAATTCATCTAAAACATCTTAATTTGTGTTCCAAAGATGAACGAAGGTCTTACAGGTTTGGAACGACATGAGGGTGAGTAAGTAATGACAGAATTTTCATTTTTGGGTTAACTATCCCTTTAAATGCGTCCTTGCAGAATAAAAGTATTAAGTAGATATGCATCTATCATATGTGCCATTCTGGTTTATTAACTTCAGAGACACTTGAACTGACAACCAGAGATAATCTTACTTCAGAATACGTATGGCATGGCTACAGCCGTCTCCTTCGACCTGAACCCCTTGATGAGGAATCTCCATATTGGACAACTGGGAGAATAAAAGACCATTCAGTAAACACAAAATGTGATTTTACAACTGATAGCTTCAGATAATAAAGCACTGCTTTCACCATCTAATGGATATGCAGTACCTCACAGCGTAATCCGATGAGGGGCATGTTGGTGTCACACATGGCTACCAGGTGGGCCAACTCCTTATTGAAGGCACACATCTCTCCTGACCTCTTGGGTTTCTTCGGTTCGATGGCACTTTGCTCTCCTGACAACTATGGGGTGACCAAAACAAGACTTCATTACATACAATAAAGAAAATTAAAGCCACAAAAGAAAATGTTTTCATCAGAAAATTGAGTTATGACATTTTAATTAAAAATGAATCATATGTATGGCTGAATCGTTCACAATTACATCAATAACAGGCATTTAGAAACCCTTTTCAAATACAACACAAAGCGGTAACAAATGTTAACCATTCAGTTCAGTATATTCCGTTGAGTATCCCACCTTCCTCTTGGAGCCAGGACGAGCCATTCGTCCAGAGGAAATGTCCTGCACAAGCTCCTCCAGGTTAGGCTTAAACTGCTGCAGCAGCTGAGCAGAAGGCAGCCCATCCTCACTCTCAGTCTGACTCACAGACAGGAAGTAGTATTTATACTGGAGCTCTGTCGGATTGCTGGACACATCAAACATCTCGACCACCTGAGAAAAGACGAGTTAATTAAATGTTTAGTGTACACAAAAGCCTTTCTCTGTGAGATAAATACAGTAAATATTAAAGTATTTACAATATAGTATTGTGGGAGGCGGGTGAGTTTGATGAAGAGGCGATGTTTTGACAGCTTGCCCACAGGATGCGTGGTTAAGTTAGATAGGTGGAGAGTGTCGGTACACTGTGTGGGAAGATGTTTCACAGACTGTCGACATCTCTGCTCGCCCAACCACAATCTGTTTAAAACATAGTATATTATCATGACTATCAAAACATGAAACGCTCCAAGAACAGGTAACTTGGACTGCTTACTTTAGCTGCTTTAACCATGTGACGATGCGCTTCATATCATCATTAATATTCTTCTCAATCTCGTCTAACACTGACTGATCTGGAAAAAGACAAGGAAGGATAGTTAAGTAGTTGATTTGTTCAAATGATCTGATGTGCATCCGATGGATATGTGACTTACCGAGTCCATAGAGCATTGGCTGAAACATTCCTGAATGCAAATCGACAAATATGTGGAGGCACTCCGATCGGCCGCAGGGCTCCAGGATTGGTATGACTAGTGTGGGCAGTGCCGTCTCTATGAAGGCTGAAAAATAATCACAAGATCAATCTCTTAATGCATAGAAAATAAATCATTTTGAATTTTTTCTACTTGAAGAATGATAAAAAAATTAAGAATATTATATAGTTATAATAATATAAGAAAATATTATTTTTATTTTAAATGTACACAATATTATTCTATTTACAGAATCAATAATAACAGCATGAAAATTAATAATTTTGAGATTTGCTTCCCTACACAATATAACGCATCCCCTCGTAATTTATTGCTTAATGTAAATCAATTTAGTAACTAAGAACAGCAGGCAAATGATTATATTCGCTCTTAAAACAAAACAAACACAAACACAAACACAGCAAGCAGCACAAGAATGGTGAAGATCATCGTGGTGTAAAATACTCACAGTTATCACTAGGGTTGCAACTTTTTAGGATGGCTTTAAATTCTTGCAGTTTCTGATGCGAGCGGGCATGTACACTATCGATTAAAAGCTTTTCAACGGAGAGATGATCAATCTGAAAGAACAGCCCACAAACAGACATAAGCTTTCATCCTGTTATTATACACTACCATTCAAAATATGGCAAGATTTTTTTTATGTTTTTGAAAGAAGCTTTACTTATGTGAGCAGCCATTACTCCAGTCCTCAGTGCTGATTTTATGCTCAAGAAACATTTCTTATTATTATCAATGTTGATACGGTCATACTTTTTAATATTTTAGTAGAAACTGTCATACATTTAAAAAAAAAAATAAGAATAACAAATTTAAAAGAACAGCATTTATTTACAAAAGAAATCTTCTATAACATTAGAAATGTCTTTACTGTAAATTTTGATCAAATGAATGCATCCTTGTTGAATAAAAGTATTAATTTCCCACAGACCCCAAACTTTTGAATGGTGTGTATATTATAATCAAAGAAAAGTCCATACAATGATCATCGTTATGGAACTATCAATGTTATTATCATCAAAAAGGAGATTATATTATCCAATGATACTCACCTTCATGGCTCTTTCCATTAATCTGGAATCACAGGCAGGGAGTGGAGGCTCATGGGAGATCTGTAATGGCTTGGATCCATCAGTCTCATCAATTCTGATGGCGACCTTGTGCACAGATGCAGTGCCAGTCTTTCTACCCAGGACCTGTTGACTGCAAGTCAAGAATCATGAGATGCAAAACCAAAAGAGAAAAATTAAATTAAATCTCTGTAGCAAATTTTGAAACCTACTTCCAGACAGACAACGTGAGGCACTTGGCAGGGGCGTAGCGCTCCACCTGCACTAGATCACCCCACCGCTCTCTGATCAACATCAGAGTCTGGGAGTGCAACACCTCCAGCTGTAGCGATAGGCAAAACGAGTCTGATACCAATCATTCAGGAAACTGTTTCGATTGGTGCACTTTTTGTAACTACATTGTTTTTGTTTTTTTACTTACATTTCATAGTTTTGCTGATTTGATTATTATTCTAAAAGTATTCTGTAAAATAGTGATTAAAAAAAGAAAGAGTTGTGTCTAAATTGACTAGTAGTGTATTGCAAAATATCGGAGTTGGTTAAAAAAAATCTATGGGCTGTTAATTGAGTAACCAATCAAATGTTCTACTAAAACACAGAAATCAAAAGTAGTCTTGATCTAAAAGGATACGGAGGCAGTTGTACATGTCCTGAAGAGGCTTGTCATCTCCAAACAGTCGGGACTGCACCAACTCATGGATATAATTCACCTGCATGCTGTGGACCAATGCCCGTCCATCTAACACACATAAATACATATACACATATAAATAAAAAATATACACTCCCATTCAAAATACTTTGACATTGTTACAAAAGATTTGTTTCAAATAAATGCAGTTCTTTCTTTCTATTCATCAAAGCATCCGGAAAAAATGTATCACTGTTTCCACAACAATATTAAGCTGCACAACTTTTGATAATAATAAGACATTTCTAAGCACCAAAGCAGCATATTAGAATGATTTTTAAAATATCATGTGAACCGATGACTGGAATATTTAGCTGCTGAAAAAAAATATTAAAATACAAATCAGATATTTCAAATTGTAATAATATTCGTTTTTACTGTATTTTCTATCAAATAAACATAGTCTTGGTGAGTATGAGAGAGTCTTTTAAAACCTTTTTTTTTTATCTTTCCACCCCCAAACTTTTGAACCGTAGAATAAATAAAATATGTTAAAAAATATATTTTATATATATTTAAATAAAATGTATGGAAAACAAGGGAACATGCACAGGGGTTCCATCATATCTTATTTCAGCCGCCATATCACCCTGCAACCCTGGTTGCCCACTGAAGCTAAGCAGGGTTGAGCCTGGTCAGTACCTGGATGGGAGACCTCCTGGGAAAACTAGGTTGCTGCTGGAAGAGGTGTTAGTGAGGCCAGCAGGGGGTGCTCACCCTGTGGTCTGAGTGGGTCCTAACGCCCCAGTATAGTCATGGGGACACTATACTGTCAAAAAGCACCGTCCTTCGGATGAGACGTTAAACCGAGGACCTGACTCTCTGTGGTCATTAAAAATCCCAGGATGTCTTTCGAAAAGAGTAGAGGTGTAACCCCGGCACCCTGGCCAAATTTTCCCATTGGCCCCTGACCATCATGGCCTCTTAACCATCCCTATACACTGATTGGCTTCATCACTCTGTCTCCTCTCCACCAATAAGCTGGTGTGTGGTGGGCGTTCTGGTGCACTATGGCTGCCGTCGCATCATCCAAGTGGATGCTGCACACTGGTGGTGAATGAGGAGATTCCCCCCTTCTATGTAAAGCGCTTTGAGTACCCAGAAAAGCGCTATATAAATGTAACATAATTATTATTATTTCACATGTCTTATTATTACACATCGATCTTACCTCCAGTTTCCTTGTCTTCAACTAGAATCTCTAGTTTAAGTAGTCTCCAAGGGATATCAGGATCATCCCCCATCACTGTCAGTGTGGCTTCAAATTCCCCCTCAACTCGAAACTTTACTCGCCCATTGGCTTCACACAAGTAAGATCATCCATAATCATAATAAAAAAAAACATACAAAACAAAAATATAGAATAAAATGTCTGCAAACATATACTTATTACAGGGCAAAATACGTCTTTGCCAGTAGATGTGTGGAGCTTGGAACTTACCCACAGTTAAGTTGGCCAGCTGCGGGGGCAAGTCAGTGGTGACTAGTCTGTGTCGCAGGATTTGATTCAGCTGATTGAGCGTTGTCTGCTTTTCTGCTTTGGTTATAGGGTCAGGAGGAATAATTTTGTCCTGTAAAAAAATGAACACCATTGCTGTCCATTTCACATTTATAATATCCACTTTAAGCTCTTGAACGCTGTGTTTGACTACTCACTCGGATGCAGGTGGGCAGACGCGGATAAGACCCTGTGGTCAACACATCGATAGCGAAAGGGATGGCAAAACTAGGCAAACGTGCATGTACTAAGGCGTCCCTGGCCAGTGATGCCAGTCGATCGGCCGTGTCAACAAATAAATACGCTTGTTGATCCAGAAATGATGAGATCATCTGCAATCAGAGCTAAGAATGAGTACTACATCAACAAGAACGAAAAGAACACCGATTGGAGGTGAGAAATAAATCACATACCGCACATTTCTCCACCTTCCCAGCATTACTTGCCCATTTCACAAGAGCAAGCAGACGTACGAAGAGCTGCCGTGTCCGACTGGCAAACTGAACAATTTCAATTTTCCTGTAAGAGACGGATTACATCAGTTATGTTCATATGCACGCATAATGTATCTCAGGGGTTTTAGAAACCAAGGACCCTCAAATCCTGTGAGGGACCCCCTTCCTAAATTTTGAAAAGGCATATATATATATATATTATATATTGCATTGTGTATAAAGACCTAATTTGTATTGTAAAAATATAATGTTATATATATATATGTCTAAAATGGTTATTTGGAAAATAAATAACATTATTGCAATTATTTTTTCTACTCATTATAATAATGTTCTTTATATATTTATTCATGCATTTAAGTAAATAAATTAGTAAACATGTTTTTTTTTTTCTCTAAACTTTTCCATGAACCCCAAGCACTGCCTTGCCCCTGGTGTAACCAATATTAAAATCATGTTTTCGGACATGGTTGTTTCTTACCTTTCCATGTCTGTTTTTCGAGGAAGTCTGTGAAAATCATAAAGATAAGGTTAAATATCAAATGACAGCACAAAACATTTTACATCTTGCATCTAGAAAACTTGGAGGACATAAAAATACAGCTCCATAAAAGCAACAGAACAAGAAAATGTGTGCACAATGCACATCTCCATATATGCTCTCATAGCAATTACAGTACACTTGCTATTAATAGACTTGGATTCATAGATAAAACTTAACACCTGTGTCACCCACTATATCCACCATGAATTCACATAGGCTTCTATAAGCAGACCATTCAAATAAACTAGCTTCGTGTTGAAATATTACTTTGCCCAAAAATTTTACATGGTTAACCAAATAAACATAGCCAGGTAAGAAGTCATAAACATAAACATAGCCAGGTAAGAAGTCAAGTGTTGCAGCAACATCCCCACACAAGTTATCCACCCCCATATAATCTCTACCAACTCAAGATGTTGACATGATCTGCAAAGTAAAACGTTTGTCGAGGAAACATATGGGCCAGTGCCAAACTAAATCTAACTTGATTTAAACATGCCTGACCAATGAGATGTACAGGTCTGATATCTCATGAACTCACAGCTCAGCCAGAAGAGTGATCTCATGGTAGGCTCGCTGCAGCAGGAACTCGATCAGGAGGCTCAGCCGGACTCCCGGAGTGGCCGGGGCTCCCGGAGGAGGCTGCGGGGTTGAGCTCGGACCCCCGGCGGGGACCAGCTGCCCGTCCGAACCGATTTGAACTGGAGCCATTTTAAAATACAACGGGAGCTATATACGGCCACTGGCCCGACCCTTTCCACTCGCGTTTACCACAAACTGGTTCGAGAGAATATTATTACACGTTCGTCCTAATGTTTATAGGCGGCCATGGAGAAAAGAAAGAAATGAGTTCGTAACATGTAAGATGAGAGATGGAGCCCCGCCATCACCCACCGGAGCTGAAGCAGGAAACAAAACTCTTTCCCTAAATGGCGCTGGATAAATTATTTAAAATAAAAGTCTGAAAGCCAAAAACTTGATTTTAAAAGGATTAGATTTGTTTTATTTACGTTTTATTTCTTTCACAGTACATAAAAACGGAAGAATAACTTAGTTTCTTAAAAAAAAAACGTTTTATCTGTATATGGAGTCAAATAACATTTTAAGCAACAGTAGCTTCTGGAAAAGGAAAGCCTGAGACCTTTATTTTGCCAAGGTCAACGGCCGGAAAGAATATCCGGTTTGAAATATATACTTTTTTTCTTTTTTAAATACATCAAGCGTGACAAAGTAAAACGTTTTAAAAAACTAGTTAATTTTATGAAATGTATGCTAATCATTTTTCACAAACAAACCAAACAATGTCAGTTCTATTCACTTTTTTCATTATGAACAGGACTTCTAAAAACTAAATATATAGCGAGAGATCAAACAAATATGGATAAATACTTTGCCAAAATAATAATGTTATGTACCAAAACCACATTTATTCAAATGTTTGGGTTATTTTTTGCATGCAGTTTTATTTATAGACCTAATCAGGTTGGTTACTGTAGTCAAAAGTGAAACCAAGTGATAAATATTGGTGTAATTCAATAATGAATACATAATACATTATTTATAATAAATGTATAATATGAGTATAAATATTTTAAACATTATTAATAGCATAAGTAGTTTGAAAACTAATCATAGCCTGCAATATAATTATAATATAATCATATATAATATAATTAATAATATAATATCTCTAATAGGGTTGGTCTTTGCCCAGTATTTTCATACCTTTCCAACCATCCAATCGCCTGCTGGGAAGTTTACAGTAAATCAAGTGAACTGTATAAATTATTTTTTAACCTAACTGCCTGTTTCAATATTAATAGGCTATTCAAAACAAATATTTCAAATGGTTAAAACGTCGAGTTAAAATAATAGACATAACATAACTACACTCTATAAAACCAAACCGGTAATACGAAAGGTAAAATGAATAACCTGTGTATATGCCAGGTTCCAGTGTAGGGGAGGAGTTTATATAAACAGCTCAGTTCAGTGAAAGTGTCTAATGGAAGAGACGCACTAAACTCTACATGGAGAATCACTTTAATGATCAAAGGACGGAATGCTCCGCCGGTACAGACAGCAACGACTGCCAGAGGTATGAACCTGACTTCATATTACTATGATGAAGTGATGTTATTTATAAAATAAAAATCGCTAAATTATGGATGGTGGAAAGGTCGCCACGAGATGGTCCAAAACACCTGTGCGTCAGGTGATGTTTGCGTCAGTGTCAATATAGACATTTCAGAAATCGTCATGTAAAAATTATAATAATATGAATGAACTCGTTTTATTTTAGCTTCGTAATTGTATGATATTTATATTAAAGTTTCGGTTTTCTTCTTTAACAGTATTCCCACAAGTCTTTAAAACAAGTCTTTAAATATGTCTCTAGGGTAGACCAGTATGGATTTGAGAGAGCAGACGATTTCAACTATGAATCCTATGAGGAGTTTATGTCCAGGCATTTAGCTGTTGTCACTAGAAGGTCAAAGAAGTGGTCGAAACTTTTGCAGGGCACTGTAAAAGTGGAGAAAAATGTAAAAGGTAGGTAATTTAATGTAATTCTATATATATATACATTTTATTATTATTTTACTGTATTAAATTGACACATAAATGATGACGTTTTTTCACTTTTTAAAGCTGTCATTTGGGTTTGCAGTGAAGCGTTATGTGAGGAAGGGGGTTCCGTGTGAACATCGCACTCAGATCTGGATGGCAGCTAGTGGAGCCCAGGACCAGTTGGACAGAAATCCTGGCTACTATCATTCTCTATTAAAGGCTGAGCATGACCCTAAAATAGAAGAGGTTATACGTGCTGGTAAGTTATTTCTCCAGTCATGAAATTATTGTGTTTTATTTAAAGCATGATTTTAAATCAGATTGAATAGGACATATGGGAAAGAAAATATTTCTGAGATATTTCTTTTTCCAGATATGCACAGAACCTTTCCTGACAACATTCAGTTCCATATCTCCTCCCAGCCATGTTTACAAAAAGCCCTGTTTAATGTACTTCTGGCTTATGGACACCACAATAAGGATGTTGGTTACTGTCAGGTACTACTCTCATGTACACATGCCCTTTTACACACGTTGCCACTAAAGTGTTACTTGAATCCAGGATGTATTGAATTTCCTACTGTAGATGATAATCTAAAACTATTGTTGTGTATCTACTAGAGAATAGTCGATTATAACAAGTGAGGAAGTACGACACTCTAAGCTGCTGTAATTTAGTGTTGTTTACCCTGTCAATATAATGACTGAACCTGTTGTACCCGTCTGCATTCAAATCAGTAGGCTGCTGAAATGTATCCCTTGTTGCCTTTTTAGGGAATGAACTTTATTGCTGGATATCTCCTCATCATCACCAAAGATGAAGAGAAGTCTTTCTGGTTAATGGATGCTTTACTTGGCAAGATCTTACCAGGTCGGCCACTTTTACCCACTGTATACTGCATTGGTTAATCATTATATTAGGCTTAATCAAAATGTAATAAATTGTTCCGCAACCTCAAACAACTTCCTGTTTCAGATGACATCATCTAGATCTTGTGGGCGGGGAAAATAATGTGAACCAATAGCCAAATAGCTGTTTAGCCATTGCTTTAGGGCTAGTGCTGTGGGTAATTTAAGCTTAAATCTTGCCATTTGTTAAAGAGATATTTCCCAAAAAAATATATTCTGTCATCATTTACTCACCCTCATGTCACCCCACCGTTATGACTTTCTTTCTCCTGGAAGATAAAACTAAATATTTGAGAATTAGCTCCATATGTGTCCATATTGGGGAAGTCAATGGTCACCAAAACTATTTGGTTACCAATATCTTGTGTTCCGCAGAAAAAAAGAAAGTCATACAGGTTTGAAATGACTGGAGGGTGAGTACATAAAGACAACATTTTAATTTTGGGGTAAACTATTCTTTTAACACAGCAATTTCATATTTGTTAACTGTAATGTCAATATAATAAATGCTCTGCAAAGTTAATGATAGTTTTGAAGTGCTCAAATCACCCACCACATACATCTGAATATCCTGTTTAAGTTATAAATACTCAGAAATGATGAATTCATCATAAATCCATTCTGTATCATGTTCCATATATGTTTTGGTTTTTTATCTAGACTATTACACACCAACAATGCTGGGGCTTAAAATGGATCAAGAGGTGCTTGGAGAGCTTGTCAGGATGAAGGTTCCTGCTGTTTGGCAGGTCATGAATCAGCACGATGCAATGTGGACCCTGGTGGTCTCGCGCTGGTTCATCTGCCTGTACATTGACATACTTCCTGTAGAGGTGAGGATGAAGTCAAAGGTTGTATTTTGTGAAAAGAGTTCAGTGGTAAGCTTTGCAGTCATTGAATTCATACAATTTTGAAATCTTATGAAATCATTGGCCGGTTTTATGTAGCATAAGTAGAGTTTGTAATGCTGATATTGAATGTAATGATTGGTAGCTGTGTGTTTTTCTCAGACAGTGCTCAGGATATGGGACTGCCTTTTTTACGAGGGATCCAAGATCCTGTTCCGAGTGGCTTTGACTCTGATTCGTCACCATCAGAACCTCATCTCACAGGCACAGAGTCTCCCAGAAATCTGCGAACGCTTCAAACAGACCACTCACGGGGAGTACGTAGAGGACTGCCATACATTCATGCAGGTAAATTCTGTGGATGCTATTTATTCACTAAATACAGGTGCATCTCAATAAATTAGAATGTCGTGGAAAAGTTAATTTATTTCAGTAATTCAACTCAAATTGTGAAACTCGTGTATTAAATAAATTCAATGCACACAGACTGAAGTAGTTTAAGTCTTTGGTTCTTTTAATTGTGATGATTTTGGCTCACATGTAACAAAAACCCACCAATTCACTATCTCAACAAATTAGAATATGGTGACATGCCAATCAGCTAATCAACTCAAAACACCTGCAAAGGTTTCCTGAGCCTTCAAAATGGTCTCTCAGTTTGGTTCACTAGGCTACACAATCATGGGGAAGACTGCTGATCTGACAGTTGTCCAGAAGACAATCATTGACACCCTTCACAAGGAGGGTAAGCCACAAACATTCATTGCCAAAGAAGCTGGCTGTTCACAGAGTGCTGTATCCAAGCATGTTAACAGAAAGTTGAGTGGAAGGAAAAAGTGTGGAAGAAAAAGATGCACAACCAACCAAGAAAACCTTCACAAGGAATGGACTGAGGCTGGGGTCAAGGCATCAAGAGCCACCACACACAGACGTGTCAAGGAATTTGGCTACAGTTGTCGTCAGAGGCGTCTTACCTGGGCTAAGGAGAAGAAGAACTGGACTGTTGCCCAGTGGTCCAAAGTCCTCTTTTCAGATGAGAGCAAGTTTTGTATTTCATTTGGAAACCAAGGTCCTAGAGTCTGGAGGAAGGGTGGAGAAGCTCATAGCCCAAGTTGCTTGAAGTCCAGTGTTAAGTTTCCACAGTCTGTGATGATTTGGGGTGCAATGTCATCTGCTGGTGTTGGTCCATTGTGTTTTTTGAAAACCAACGTCACTGCACCCGTTTACCAAGAAATTTTGGAGCACTTCATGCTTCCTTCTGCTGACCAGCTTTTTAAAGATGCTGATTTCATTTTCCAGCAGGATTTGGCACCTGCCCACACTGCCAAAAGCACCAAAAGTTGGTTAAATGACCATGGTGTTGGTGTGCTTGACTGGCCAGCAAACTCACCAGAGAACCATAGAGAATCCAAGAGAAAATATAGAGAAGCTGAAGGCCACTGTCAAAGAAACCTGGGCTTCCATACCACCTCAGCAGTGCCACAAACTGATCACCTCCATGCCACGCCGAATTGAGGCAGTAATTAAAGAAAGGAGCCCCTACCAAGTATTGAGTGCCACAAAATGATCATACTTTCCAGAAGGCCAACAATTCACTAAAAAAAATTGTATTGGTCTTATGAAGTATTATAATTTGTTGAGATAGTGAATTGGTGAGTTTTTGTTAAATGTGAGCCAAAATCATCACAATTAAAAGAACCAAAGACTTAAACTACTTCAGTCTGTGTGCATTGAATTTATTTAATACATGAGTTTCACAATTTGAGTTGAATTACTGAAATAAATTAACTTTTCCACGACATTTTAATTTATTGAGATGCACCTGTAAACATACAGACCTCTTATAATGATTTGTTTGTTCTGAAGATTGTTTCTTTGTCATCTCCCTTCAGAAAATCTTTATGGAGCCTGGAGGTCTCTCTACAGCAACAATTACTAAACTCAGGAAGATGTGTAGGAATCGCATTACTTCTGTCTAAAACCCTCCTTTACACTAAATGGTGAACATGGACATTCAGTTCTGCATGTTCAGCATGTGAGATGAGAATCTAATACTTAATGTGTGTACAAGGTTTATGGATGTTAAGCTTTTATATGAATATTTTAAACATAATGAAAGGGATACACTACATTTCCAAAATTTGGGGTCAGTAATATATTTTTTTAAAGCTGTCTCTTGGGATTACCAAGCCTGCATTTATTTAATCAAAAATACAGCAAAACCGTAATACTGTAAAGCATAATTTACAAATTAAAATAATGTTTTCTATTTACATAGAAAGATTTAAAAATGTAATTTATTCCTGTGATGGCAAAAGGTGAATTTTTCAGTCTTCAGTGTCGCATGAGCCTTTAAAAATCATTCTAATTTGCTGATTTGGTGTTGCTTAATATTAATATTTCATAGATACGGTGATACATATTATTTGATTAATGGAAAACCAATAAAGCATTATTATTGAATGCTTTTCAAACATTAGGAAGGTATTAAAATTTGACTTTTGATCAAATAATTGATCAATTTAACGTGTCCTTGCTCAATAAAAATATATATATTTTTTTTAATGTACTGACCCCAACCCTTTGAACAGCAGTTCACCCCCCCCAAAAAACTTTTTTTTATAATTTACTGGAGGCATGCCGTTCCAAACTTGTATGATCTTTACTGTTTCTGTGTATAGATATTTTGAATTTTCATTTTTGGGGAGGAATTAACTTTTTTATTTTTTTACTAATAACAATCAGTTTCCTGTTAGAACTAAATTCTTTAACTAAATAAAGATATTTAACAAGCAAACTCTTTTTCTTGTCTTTTATTTTTCACTTTATTTAGAAACTTCGAATCGCATTCCCTTAAAACAACATGAACTTCATAGCACTCAAGGCAACACTTCAATATCCACAACAATTCCATTTATGCAGCCATTCCATATGAAGGCGCATCAGAAAGGAGAGCTTCATCCACCATATGATCAAGCGTGTTTAAAGTGCACTCCTTGTGTTTTTAACAGTTAACCATTTACCTGGGTCTACTCTATAATAGTCAAGTTATTCAGAACTTCCTGTAGTGTTAGTGTGAATATACCCTTTGTTCATCCAGTAGTGCAAAACCATAATATTTCCTCACTCTAGCAGAATTTCCCTTTTAACATTTTTGAATGAGCGCAAATACAATGCTAAATGGAAGCAAGCAGACTATATAGTTTTGATATGCAGTATGAGAGGGAAACAGAGCTATTTAGTGTTATTGAAGGGCATTCTACTCTAGAACATCAAGTGGATATTCCATTTGTATAAGTTAACAGTCTCTTCTGTACCCACTGCCTCAGTAGATCTGGAGAGATCCAGGCTAGATGTGGAATTTCATTTCATTAAAACTTAGTACCAAACTGACATCTGACTCAACACTGTTATGCAAGGCTTTTTTAACAGTATTAAATTAAGTCTTAGTGTTCAACTCCAAATGAGAACTTTGAGATCAGGAAGTAGTGTTAAATATCTAGTCCCTTTTAGACTGTGCAGTAACAGCATCATAATTTTTCCCTAAATCCTTGTATTTATATAAATAAACGCATGAGGTTAAATTTAAGAATATGAGGTACCAAACAGATCATATGCTTTCTAACCCGGATTAAGCCTAAATAACAACAAACACCAGGCATTCCTCTAGATAAGCTTAATCTGGTTCCTGGAAACAATACCTTAGCATGACCTAGAGCCTCAAACACACCTTTGATTTTGACCTGCACCATTAAATATGCATTAATTATACCATAATACAACAAAAAGTCCAGGAAGCGCAGGTCCACCTGAGCGATGGCAGGTGAAACATCAGCAGAGGGCAGGGCGGGTTAAAAACTAGGCAGCTGCAGTGGTGTTGTTGAGTCCAGATGAGAGCAGAAATCGGTGGTGCCTACAATCCTGGCTTGAAGAATACACCAGGTTAGATGGTCTGGTAGCCCGCATGACTTCTTTTCCTGCCAATAAGGTAGGCCAGGATCACGATGAGCACTAGCACAGCCAATGCTGCACCCACGATAATGGGAATCAACATGTCGTCCTCATCTAGATCACACTCCTCAGCTAGAACCGAGACAGAGCGAGAGGAGAGATGTGGTGAAAAAACAAATATATATACACACACTACACTATATATATATATGCATATATATATATATTACCCTCTCTGTGAAAACCCAGCTAAAATAATTTTTTTGTGATTTGCTGTTTTCAACAAAAAAAAAATCATCCTTCATATGGTAAAGAACATTCTGTGAAAGTTTAACCTTCATATTGACTGAGTACGGTCATGTCAAAGATTAAAATCATGGTGAATTTAATGGTAGAAATAACAATTTGATGCTTATTATCTCATAATTAGGTTGAGACTTTAGCCTGAATTTCACAGAGAGGGTCACATACACATATATATATACACATACATATAACTGGTAGTCCACTGTATGAAGAAGAATGTTTGGGTATAATTCAGCCACCAGATATAATTTTTGATATTTTTTTTACTAGTGGGCACAGGACACTATAGTTCTTTTTTTGGCTAATAAATATGGCAAAAAAGGTCAAAATATAAATATTGATATATATTAGTAATATTGTTGTGTCATTTTTATTGGAGTGGATGAATGACACAGTAACCTTATGCACAAGTTATTGAGTTTATCAGCTTCACATTGTTATGACAACTAAGCATTTTAAGCTGCGGATTAATCTTGTCTTGAACCCAGAACATTCCTTTAAGAATTAAAGGACAACTGAGAAATGTTAAAAGAGAGAAAAGAAAAACAAACCTGCTGCAAAATCTCCATTGACACCAAAAGGCTGCACTTGAAGCTGGAAGGTGTTGAGAGAGAAATCCTGTGTAACGCTCAAGGTCTTCTCCTTCTGACACATGTAAGAGTGGCCCAGGGTTCCCACCATGTAGTTCAGAGTGGTGTTCCTGAAAACAAGGCGCTCTGGGCAAAAAAAAAAAAAAAAACAAAAAATTGCTCAGATTTTAAAAACTAAAACTCTTAAACATGGAATATTTAATACTGACTTACTAGCCATATCAGGCAATGCCGCTGATAACTCCAACCCACTAAGATGATACTTGTTTGATGTGGAATTCTGAAAAGGAAACAAGCACATTTCATATGTTATGATGACACCAACATGGTCTGAATAATTTAAGAGAGCATTAGGGGAAATAATTGGAGGATATTTACCAAAGAAAAGCTGAAAGTCAGATTAATGTTGTCCTCAGAGAGTACGAGACTTGCACTGTCCGGATCGCAGGATCCAGAGGATTTCACCAGGTTTGGATGCAGGTTCAAGACCTCCTGGACAGTCTGGAAAGAAAGGTATGTTTACATTTAGATTACATTTACAAATGAGGACTAAAACTTCATTACTCTGAATTATAAATCATAAAACCGTCATAAAAGTCCCTTTATCCCAGCAAATCCCTTTATTTACAACAGCCAAAGGAATTTTAATAATGGCAAAATAAATGGAAATTAAGCATTCAGGTCCTTTTCTATGCATCATCTAAGGTGCACAACAAGCTAAGTGGACTATGACCACAAAACCAGTCTTAAGTCGCTGGGGTATATTTTTAGCAATAGCCAAAAATACATTTTATGGTTAAAAATTATCGTGTTCATGTATGATCATGTTCCATGAAGATATTTTGTAAATTTCCTACCGTAAATATATCAAAACTTCATTTTTGTTTAGTAATATGCATTGCTAAGCACTTCATTTGGACAACTTTAAAGGCGATTTTCTCAGTATTTAGATTTTTTTTCACCCTTAAATTCTAGATTTTCAAATAGTTGTATCTCGGCCAAATATTGTCCGATCCTAACAAACCATACATCAATGGAAAGCTTAATTGTTCAGCTTTCAGATGATGTATAAATCTCAATTTCGAAAAATTTACACTTAAGATTGATTTGTGGTCCAGGGTCACATTTAAAAAAGTTTGTTTGTTTACCCACTGAACATAAAAGGAGATATTCAGCACAATATTTCAAGTTACACCTGTCCAATAAAGTGAAAGTCGCATGTGCAAGTACCTTGCCATGAGAGCTCGAAATAAAGCTAATGTTGAGCTGCAGTCCCATCCGTGCCAAGAGACAGACAGCATCAGAGGCATTGGTGGTATTGTAGCTGCCTCGCTCAGGGGGTCCGGGGGTTGCAGGAGAAGCCGGAGGAGAGCTGGTTTCAACAGCGACCACAGTGGGCGGAACATCAGCAGTCAAAGTATGATGCATAGAGAGAGCTGGAACGGCAATGTCATTATTTTTAAAAGGCTCTAGATGAGTTGTAGCATTGGTTAGGGTTAAAGGTGCACCAAGTCAGTTTTTGCTACACTATGCTTATTCATTCCAATAGCAGAAGTAATTTTAGACATTATACTAAGGCTGTGCAATTATTGCGTTCATAATCGAAGGCGATTCGTCTGCGATTACAAACGCGATATGTCCTAGCTTGTCAGTGAACTACGGCTCTGTGTATTAACTGCCGCTCCATCTGAAAACAGGTGATGGAGATTTACTGCTAATCAAGAAACCGGCTTTACTGTCGAGATGCGCATGTTAATCGAATTCGATTAATTGCACAGCCTTACTTTATACTGACATGGATGACAAAATCACCAAACCAGTATCCAAAAGTTTTGTTATCAGTTGTTGTTATCATAATTATTTGATGAAGCTAATTGTATGACAGGCTGTTCAGTTAATGGCAATATGGTGACGCCCATGAGGGGGCAACCCAGTATATATAGTTGTTGTTTCGTACGTGTACACACCTTAAATTATGAATTACAGGTTATGTGATAATGACGAATAAAACTCAATATGGTGACGCGCCATGAGGGGGCGACCCCGTGACGCTTTATTAAAAGTACATATTCATCTCATTTCTTAATCTATTATCACTGTATAATTGTGTATGTGACGTACATATTCATCTCATTTCTAATCTAATAAAACTCTTGAAAATTATATATTATATATTTCTTTATATATATATACACACACACACACACACACACACACTGCAGCATTTATTTTGAAATTTTAACCCTTTTAAATTTTAATTAAACCATGGACATCTGGACACAAAAAGTGGACACAAAAAAGCAGCGCCACGTCTAATTGGCCTATATATACAAAAAGAGAAATTATGCAATTAACTTGCACATTTATTTTGAAATTTTAACCCTTTTAAATTTTAATTAAACCCTTGGAACATTAAAAGTACATATTCATCTAATTTCTTAATTTTATAAATGTTTTTTTATATACTTAACATTTGCACCTTTAAAAATGTATAAACTGGTAGTAAAAAAACAGCATGGATATGGACGTTTTACAAGTTATAACGTTATCTGTAATATGTAAGAATATTTCCCTCCAAATGAGAAATACTCAGCTTTTCTTACACAGCAGACATACGTAATGTTAGGCCACGGGTTTGCAGGAATACACATTATTATATAAAAATACATAAGAAATAAACATTAAATAAAGAAAGAAAAACACTGTAACGTTAGCGTCCTCCATAAATATATGGACCGGAACCGTTTCTTACTATTAATTAACGTTAACCAAAATATAACCAGACCAAATAGTCCTGCAGCCCAAAATACACAATATTTGAATCAAACTTACCTAACAGCAGGCTAAAAATTGCCCCGGAGGGCATGTTTTGTTTGCGGATGGTGGGGATCATGTTTCTTGCCAAAGTAACGTAAATCAAAACACACTCGATAGAAAACCAGATGATGCAGACTGTGCTATACGCGCCTTCAAACGGAGTCTTCAGATAACTGTCGTTAATGTGCAGACGTTAAGAAGACCGCTTTGAACTGCCGCTGAGCCAACTCTACATCTGATAAACGCACTAGGCCAGATTTGTGTAGTTTCTCGAAACCGCAGCAGAAACACTAGAGTCATGTGAGCGACTGCTAGCAACACGCAACAGCAGCACTGCGCATGCGCTTCTTATGCTTCGGGCTTTTTTCTTTTTTTTTTTTTTTTTTTTTTTTTGAACAGATAGAAAACAATGTACCATGGAGTGCTGCTATCCATGTAGATCAATTAAATAATAATAATAATAAATTATTCATGGTGTGTCACATTTTAGTCATATAAATTAATATTTTTGTAAGCGTTGTGATAAATTATTAGTTCCTGGATAGTCAGTGAATAATAAAATAATAAAAACCATTACGATGGGACGCCCCACTGTTGTGTGTGTGTGTGCGTGAGTAGTGTGTGTGTGTGTGTGTGTGTGTGTGTGTGTGTGTGTGTGTGTGTGTGTGTGTGTGTGTGTGTGTGTGTGTGTGTGTGTGTGTGTGTGTGTGTGTGTGTGTGTGTGTTTCCTTTTGTTTAGTCGTGATTAATATTTCGACAAGTAAGTTATTGGCTATATTGTATGTTCCCTGTGGTTAAGTGGTACTTAAAGAATGGTGAAATATCGTGAAAATATACACGAGATAGATTTAGAAGTAGCTACATAAGTGATCTAAGTCAGGAGTTCTCAAACCTGTCCTGGAGGACCCCTAGCCCTGCAATTTTGTATGTCTCCTTATCAGACCCCCATTAACGTCTTGCAATCTCTACTAAAGAGCTGCATGTTACACTGTATGCGGTGTATTAGATAAGGGAAACATACAAAACGTGCAGGCCTTGGGGTCCTCCAGCACAGGATTGAGAACCACTGGCCTAAGTGATGTAAAGAGCAATGGAACGAGGATACATGTGACTTCAGATACTCCTAAGTGTCACATCACAGAGACAATTTACAAGGAGGCGAAAGATTTTAGGACCATTGCGCAGTGCCATCACAGAAGTGTGATACCTGACCTTTTACCCTTTTATGTTTCTTGCAATGGTTTATTTAAAGAGCCATAATTATCTTATGAAATTAATCTAACACTTGCAGCAGTTATGAGGGAGACTGGAGCTAGCGGTCAAACGTTTTACTCCGGTGAATATTTCTCAAGGTAGATTTATTTTGGTATCTGTGAAAGTGATCGAGTAACAAGTGATAGGGACTTTTAACACTTTAAAGCTACTGAACGTTTCCAATATTATTACTCAGGAAAAAAGATACAGTAACAAAAATATGTCCTAAGAATGGTTTGCTAAGTTCTCATTATAAAAACATTATTTCTTATTTTCTTTGAACATTCCAAATGTCCAGTTTTTTAATGCTTTTAAAAACTTTTCTTCATGGTTATGCAATTATTAAAGCAACATTCCATTAGATGATTCTGCAAACATTAAAGGAATGCTACTTTTGAATGGTCTCTATATGTATTCTGAAAGTAACGTTTTTAAAGTAGTAAAGTTTTTTTAAGTATTAACATTTAAAAAAGTTGGATGAAAATCCAAAGGAAACATTTCAGAAACAAATTGCCATGAACAATGGATAAATAATGTTTTTGTGTTAACATTTTGAAAACATTATCAAAGACCACATGACTTCGAACAAATGTTCTTTTAATGTTACTTTAAGAATGTTTGTTCATAACTTTGCCAGTCTTACTCTCAGGAATGCTCTCTGTTAAGTGGGCCCTTGCTAAAGAAAAAGTATTCTAATTTAAACTAGTCTTGTAGCTTAACCACACCAACGGCAAATGCAAAACAGCAGGGGGCACAACATGTGCAAGCTAGCTTGGGAAATGAATGTTACTATTTTCAATTAAAAAACCGAAGAAAAAATGTTTTGGTCAATTTTTTAGAGTTACAGGGGAAGTTTTTGATCTCTGTTTTGAAGATGTTGCCTGATTTTATTTTCCCCTTAACTGTTAGAACAAATATTTATATTGTATATGATTTCCTGCAGGGGAAACATAAATGTGATTCAGATTTGTTACGAATACATCAACCCGATGCTTTTAAAATGGAAAAATCAAACTCAGCAGATAGTGTAACTTTCGTAACCTGCAATACTGATGAAAGACTCATAACTGTTAGCGTGAAGGTGGTCTAAAAATCGACAGGAAATGCTGGTGAGACTTTTCTGAGATGAGAGGACAAGAGATTCTTTGGTGGAGGCAGTGGTTGTCATTCACTAGAACATAAAACCCAGGGCTAGGGCTACTTCCTGTTAGGTAAAAGACTGACACAGTAGAAGCAATCAAAACAGAAAGGCTAAAAACTGTTGCACATCACTTACAGGCCAAGCAACAGGACGGTACGGCATCCAAAGAAACTCCATCGTTTCAAGGAATGTAATGGAAATGAGCAAGACAATCACTCTTTTGTTCTTGGCCTCACATGTGTCCTCCACAGGTAAAATCATTTATCTTGCTCTCTACATGCTTATTGCGTAAAGGTGCCATACATCTACATACATCTAACACATTCAGTGCAGAGTTTTGATGGTTTAATATGGGTTGTGAAATCTGTATTCTTCACTGCTATAAGGGTTGTGAGATCTGCATTTGTTGCTGTCTGGAGTGAATGTTATAGAAATTGAATATTAGAATTTGTTTGTGTGTAAAGAACATTGAGGTCAAACATCAGGACATCTTCATGTGGCCATTTTACTTTCCCTATACTCTCAGCAAGACTTGTAGCATACAATATAACAGCCGTGACGACTGTGCATCACACTATTGTGTTTGCAGCATAATGTATGAAAGATGAAAGGTTTTCAGCATTTCTATAATGGTTAGTGACAGTCATCTTCATTCTTAAATGTTGTTTCCTGAGATTCAAGAAGAAGGATCCAAGTAAAGCATCTCTGAAACTCTCCTTTTACGAAACTCGAGGTCAAAATGGACAGAATCAGCAAATGGCAGCTTTTCAAAAGTCAACAACTTTAATGGCCGCTTAGACACACCTAATGTAGCATACTTTGATTATTATTTAATCAAAATTAAATTCTATTGGGTTTAGTACAACAAGCAAATTCAAGCACAAAGTTGATTTTATACAAAAGCTGAAAGCTAAATTATTTGATTGTTTCAGGAAAACAGTTTTAGTATTAATTAAAATGAATCTTTGGTTGTGAGGTAGTATTTTAGAAACATGCCTGAATTTTACTAGAGCATTTGTACAAATACACAACACGTTTGTGTTGCAAATTAATAACAAAACATGGCAAAAAGTCAACAAACGAATTTTTCGATATCTATGAAATATGTCTGTGTGTGCTGCCACACCTTAATTGGAAGCACTTATGTGCAAGTTTGAGGCAACAGTGTGAAAAATAGATAACTGACGGCATAGCCCCTTAAACATTTTGAATGTACAACGATTTTAACCCAAATTCAAATAAACATCTACTAGATATTTCTGACATTTGGAGCCAATTGCAAAATCATTCAATCTGTTGCATATGATAATACTATCTTAGCAGTCAATGTGGCCTCATTTAAAAAAACATATTATTTCTCAATTTCTTAATTCATCATGATTCTGTATTGCTGTCATATATTGAATAGAATCACAGATGAACAACTTTATTTTAGTATTAATAGCTTCTAAAGTTAATTAGGGGCCTAAAATAATAAAACAACATTGTCATCAGTGACGACTTCAAATTTGCAATGAATCTCAATCTTAAATTTGTAATAAATCATTCTTTATATTTAGCAAACTCAGCCGAGTAATGCATTAGTGATAAATGTACACTGTAAAATAATCTGCCAGGACATTAACTGTTAATCGTATGCAACGCGTTAATGCTAAAACACAGTGCAAATTCAGAATCTAGGTGTTTTACGAAAAAATTAACATATTCACTTTAATACAGTGCCAGTACACTGTTTTGTTTTTTGAGTGTATAAAGATTGAATTTGTCTAGCCTTATATACTGTATATTGTCCTTGTACAATGATCTTGCAGAAGAAGAGTGCTTTTTAACCCTATGGCATGGTGTGTGGTCAGTTTGCTAACCTTCATTCACCAGCCCCCATAAACACCTGCTTGATCTGCAGTGATGCAATGGGGGCTTCACTGTTTTGTGCTCGTTCTTGCACTTAACTAGACCCATGCAGAGAAACCACCGCACTAGATGACACACACACACACACACACACACACACACACACACACACACACACACACATCACAGAGAGACAGATAGAGGAGCCTGGGCCCCTTCTGCCTCAAACAGGAAGGCATGAGTGCATATGTTTTCATAAAGATTTGTTTTGTGAACCGCTAATGTAGAAACTAACTACGGATGAGAGTGAGGAATGAGACTTATCCCTTTTATGTTCAATTATGCAAGAATCGTCTAAAATAATATTTCAATAGGCCTCCAAACAAGCCGTTTAAGATCACAGTAAATGCTGAATGAACTCTGTCGACAAAGCATACCGTATGGTGCATGTCAGTTTTACTTACCTTCTTTTCATGCATTTATCGAATCATTGTCTATTTATCTATAATTTATATTTATGTATTTCAACAGCGGTGGAGCGTTGGGTTAACTAGACCAAACTTTATTTGATAGGAGATTCCTGCTTGCATTACACAGCTCTTTTTATCTCAATTACTTGAATGTTTTGTATTTGTCCCAATGATAGGCAAGTATCGTTAGTGCAGGAATGTCTTGATATCTTTGAGAACTGATTACATTTAAAAATCATTGATTAAAGTTAAATATGGATAGATACGGAAGCATATCAATGAAACCTTGCTAAATTAATAGATCACAATGCAATGCTTGTAAAGTACTTGGATGTGGCCCATCTTCCTCAGTTTAAGAGGAATAATTATGAACGCAATATATATAGCGCATGCAAAATTCTTTTCATCTATGTAACTCCATTTTTGTCTGTTTGTTTGAATTTCTGTTGTTTGTGCCATTTGTGTTGTGCAGATATGACGTAGTGCAAATACTAGTATTCAGAAGATTTTCATACACATTTACGTTATTTCAAGTCACGCTCGTTAATAATTACATTTAATTAGACAACGCATTTAGACTTGATTTATTCACAATCAAGACATTTATAATCTTCAAGAAACATCTCAAATACTATCCATAGATTTATTTTGATTATTCGGTTAAATAAGAGAGTCTGCGGCATATTGAGCAATCTGATTAAATGTTCCATACATGTGCGCACTGTTTTATTTATCTATTTATTATTTAACTTATTTATTTGAAAAGGGTCAGTGTTCTATTTTTAATAAATGTTTCCATTCATTGCACTGTACCGGATTAAGCCAGAGGTTAATTTTTGGCAAGGTCGTCACTAAACCGCCTTGACACAAAACAAATACTACACAATAAATACAATACATTAAGACACCTTCTGTAATATTTAGGCTAAAATGCATATAATTGATATTTCAGTGTTTTGTTGGATTTGTACGTTTTAACTGGTCTCTGGTTTGTTTATAAAGTTGTAAAGTCAGTTTGCATTCTTTTCATCTAATACAATAAATGCAAGTATATAATTTGTGTCGCTTTTGAGATGCCCCTGTTTCAACTCTAATTTAAATAATTTACAAGAATTAACATGAGAGAAAGTCATTGTATATTAATCAGTGACTCGACATGAAAGCCTTGGTGCTGGAAAGTTGTATCAACATCCCATAGCATTTGGGCATCTCAAATTTTTCAACTTCGAACTAAACTAACATAATCTAATCTAAATACAATTTCTTTCTCTATTTGCATGGTGGTTTAGGTACTAGAGGTGTTTTTGTCTCATTTTTCCATTCTCTTATGTATTCTTTCGTTTTCTTGCTCAAAACCAACTAAGCAAAGAAAGAAAGAAAAGAAGATAAATAACCAGAACAAGCCACCGAATTCGAAACACCATGTTTTAGTTGAGTACTTAATGAAAGTCTTTTTAAAATGTTTGTTCTATTTGCAGAGGCCTCGACTGCGAGTGACCCAACGTATTGCTATATTTTAGATGTTTTTCTGCTGCTGTATTCTATCATTTTTACTGCTCTATACTTCAGAGAGAAGGTAAGTTTAGCTCTAGCATGCACCATTTGTTCCAAGAGACGAAATTTACCTCACGGTTGTAATCGCTAACCTGTGTGCTGCCTTGTATTGCTTAGTTTACAAGGGAAGGGCCTGTTCCTCCAGATCCTGCGTCCCCGCCCCGTAACCCCAACGAGCCTGTCTATACAGTGAGTTCTCTTTAATATAGAAGTCTCCCGAATAGAGGTTTATGTTCAAGGTTCAAATATACTGTCTTGATGTGTATTACATTGAATGGGTCATTACTACTATGAAGTGCATTTTCATCTCCTTATCATGGGTGAGTGTAATATCTGATAAAATATTAAACCCCCAATTTTTATAGATTAAGTTTGAGCTTACTTTTAAGTTTATAGCCATATTTTTTTTATGTGCATGGTTGCTTTGCACTTCTGAAAATAAAAACTGGCAATTTAAGTCCCCTTTTTTCCTTTCTATAGGCTAATCAAAAACGTTACAAAAACAAATATTATTTTTGCCATCTGTTATATCTCAAACAACTCTGATGGTCTTTTAGCAACCATAGAACAGCTAAAATCGTACTTTAAATATCAAAGCAAACACTAAAATGATTCGTTCTGGTTGCATATGGTTACACGGTATCTGTTTGCAAGAGTCTGTTTACCGCCAAGTAGATATGCACTCTGATACATTTTTAATTGAACATTTTGTGGGTACTGAAAAGGTTGAAAAACTCAAATTAAATGTTAATACTTAAAGGTAAAATCAAATATAGGCCTATGCAGTCTCGACGATTCGCACCCTGAGTCTGGCCAGAGCTTCTAAAAAGTATAAACACCCTTAAATTACAAAAGCATTTAAAAAATAAAAAATACATGTGTGACTATTCAAAAGCACTGCCAAATGACCCAAATAACACAAAGTGCGTGCTGTATTTCTTAGGACTTGAATCTGCCTCAGACGAGTTCCGATTACCAGCAACTGGATAGACCGGTGAGATCATTTTATGTTTTAATTTACTATATAAGTATATTTCCACAATAGCAGGGAGAGCATAGCAGTGCATTAACTGCTAATGAATGATATCAAGTGTGTTGTACACATAGGCCCACTTTACTTCCTGCCTTGATCTCGAATCTTCCGTTTGTAATCTATGATACAGTGTGATAAACGTTAATCGCAGTTCTAAAAGTTATTAAAAGTTATTTTTAGATGCCTACCAACATCTACCTAATATCTACATATTTCAGATAAGAAGACGAGAGCCAGAGACACATTATCAGGTCAGTAACACTTGTCAAAAAGGATGTGAAATGAGATGAACCAGATAAAAGTTTTCACCTTGGTAAATTAGTACTTTTTATTCCTGCTGCCCTCCTGTGGTTGTCTACAGTTGAGCACTTATATTTGTAATGCTTCTGCAATGGTGGTCGGTGTATTTACATGGTTTATGTATTTTTATAGGAATTGAGACCACATACAAGTGATGAATACCAGGAAATAAAAACTAAAGGAACCAAAGTAAGTGTATCAAGCCAATGAATATGAGAAAAGTGTGTGGGTTGTGGGGTTAGGAAGTGTTTTGATGTGAGGTTTACCCAGCAGTGACGTATAATATCCTCACTATACTCAGCTGAAAAATCAATCTAAACACCAATGTTCTATTTCTGCAGCCTCGCAAAGCCAAGAACAAATCTAATGAGGTAATGTATTACTCGTTTTAAACACTTGGTTTGATATGTATACTAATGGCAATAACTTTTTATGACCGCTTTGTATATAACATATTTATCTACAAATGTTCATACAAGCATCGTTTTAACAAGTTACTGTTCCCAAATTTATCCTCTAAGTTAAGTAGGTTTAAAACAGACTACAGTTTTTTTTTAAAGAAGCCAAAATATATCAGTTTAAGTCATTGATTTATTCCTTTAAAGGGTCGAACAGGGAGAAACAGGGATGCAGCCGAGGCTGTGGAGATGGAAATGTTTCCCACTGATGCATTACACAATTAACACACAGCACAAGCTCAAGAGCAACCTGTATATCTGCCAACTAACAGATCAATTGTGAATCTTGTATTAAATGCATTTATATGTTTGTTTTTTGTTACTTTGCCTAACCTGTAATTTAGTCTTGCATTCAATGGTTTGGTGTCAGTAATATTATTAATAATAATACTATTTAGCAAGGATGCATGAATTTGATCAAGTGTCGGTAAAGACATGTTTATAACGATAAAGCTTTATTTCAAATAAATGTTGTTCTTTTGAACTTTCTATACAAAGAATCCAGAAAAAGTATATCATGGTTTTGATAAAAAATATTAAGCAGCACAACTGCTTCAAAAGTAAGAAATGTTTTTTGAGCACCAAATCAATAATTAATTCTGATGGATCACGTGACACTGAATTCTGGAGTAATGACTGTTGAAAATTCAGCTTTGCCATAACAGGACTAAACAAACATGTTAAAATATACTAAAATGGACAGGTTATTTAAAAAATGTATTACAGTACTAATCTTTTGGTGTATTCTAATTAAATGCATTTTTAGCGAGACTTTTCAAAAACATAAAAAATATTGCAGACCCCAAACTTTTTACCATTAGTGTGTATTATTGTATGCATGTAGACATTTATATTATAATATAGGATATTGAATGTTAATGCAAGGCATGAACAGATAATTTTTTATAAAATGTTCTAAGACAATTTAAGTACTAAACCTCTGTCTGGAGATGTGCGGTTTTCTTATTCTTTATATGTTTTGTGTGTAAAATACCATATTTTGTGTGTACTACTGGAAAGAATAAGGCTAAAAATAAATGTTTAATTAAATCAACTCCATAAATTCATCAACATGATCCAAAATATGGCAAAATATTAACAGACCAAAGAGATGTAAGAATATTAAAACACTTGGAAAATGGTTTAATGATGTTTACAACAAAAGAGAACTGTACAGTTACAGTAAAAGATTATCTTTATATATATATATAAAAAAACAAACAAAATACAGCAGACAAATGCATCGAATCTACCATGTATCCTGATTCACATACTTATATTCTACACAATCATTCAGTTCTAAGCTACAGCGATGTAGCCGTTTAGCGTTCAGTCTTGGGTATATGTCGCTTGATAACAGGCCAAGAGTGGCACTAGGGTTCAGGTCTGTAGTGATACTCAGAATCCAACCAATCGTCACTATTACAACAGTGAGTTACAGCGTTCTGAAGGGAGATATAGAAGTACAATCTACAGCAGGGATAGGCAACTTCGGTCCTGGAGAGTTTAGCTCCAACCCTAATCAAGGACCGAAGTTGCCTATCCCTGATCGACAGCATGTGACGGGGTGAAAATGGAACACATTCCTTGAGCTTCAGCCGTAGGAAACATGGAAATGAGAGTATAGAGAGGGATTTCTATTGAAACCAGTGACTGAAGTCTTATGTACATAGTCTTTTTTATCTGAAACTTTTTTCTCTTTTGTTTTAAAAACAATGATAAGTTGGGCAGTGAAACTGATATCACATACATTGACACATCCAAAAACATACAAAAATACTATTTCTTTCACCTACAGTAAGACAGTTTTGCAGTTAAATTCCATGCTGTGACAGAAAAAGAGCAACAGATCCAACAAACAAGAAAACGATTCCCTATAAGCATCTCTGAAAAATACCAAAATATACATCTAAGCTTTGGAGTTACTGAGGTTAGGACTACTGTCAGTGCTGGGTTCAGTTTATTAATACACAAGCTGAAGGGTTTGGGAAGGAAGAGGAAAAAGAACAGAGCAATCTTTGGTATCTGCACTTGTAAAACATTTCATATTTGGATATTTTTGCTTTGGGATAGAGCTTATAGTTGCTTTCGACCCTCCACTCGGCATAAAACTATTAAGATCCATCTGAAAACGGCAGTGTCGCACAGACGCCGCCCTTGCAGGATGGAGGACAACGATGCATAGTGGCACAGCTGATCAAACCAATTGAAATAATGATAGTGGAAACAGCAAAGCTAGATAAAAGACATCGACGGAACAGCGAAACCACGGGACGACGGCACCTAAAAGACGACTATGGAGAGACGTTGCATGTTTTCAGTAGACAATCATAGAAACAGTGTTGCCTTGCTGCAGCCACAGAGTGGAACTCCAGAGGACAGTTTATCCTGAGCAGGTTGCAGGGAGCCCAGGACATCCTTCAGCTTGTATTAATAAGCATCACCCAGCCCACGAGGGGTTGTTTTAAGTCCTTTCCAGAAGCCGGCAGAGCTGTTTTGCTTCCTCTTTCTACTAAACCCTGCCCACGAGTGACCAATGACCTAAAACCCCAGCTGATGGTTGAGGCAGGGCACTAGAAGAGAGAGTTTAGTCCATACAATCACATTGAAAGTCTTTGGTTACCACTGAGAAGGTGAGGAACAAGCAGACCGCAAACCCAGAAGAGCAAACGGCACAAACCCTGCAACAAATAAGGGTTAGGGGTTTATAAAGAAGACGATTGTCAAATCATAAAAAAAGCTTTGGTATAAAATTAATCAGGGGTTATAGTGTGAACTTAAATTTGCGTTAAAGGCAAAATATAAATAAGTGGGATGGGTTTCTAATATGCATGAGCTTGTGCGGCCTTTAGGGTATCCATCCGGTTCCTCACTCAAAACTTTAAACAGACATCTGCAGGCTTCCGTTCTAGGACCAATCTTTTTTATTTTTATTATTTCATCTTTTGAAGTATATTAAAGCAAGTTTTTACTCAGTTTCGAGTTATAAATGAGGTATACAACAGCTCCTTAACTCAGACCAGCTCACTGGTGCATGACCTCTTCTGCAACTATCCTATTTTGTCACTAGACTGAGGGTCTACGGTGGCAAACCCCGCTACAATCGCGAAACTATCCAATCACAAGTCAGAGCATCCACACACGCCAAACTCAAGTGCCAAAAAGGATCGGCAACAACTTCAAATGTACAGAGCTGTTGCCAGGTTCAACATCCTTGGATAAATCCCAGACCAAACATCGCGAGCACATAGGCTAAAAAGGATATCATTTACAGCCAAGTGGCCAATTGCATCAAATGATGTACGATGCGTCCTTATATCCACTTAAAAAAAAATTATTTCCTGTATTTCCTACCAATGAGTCTCACTATAAAGTCTCACTTTTAAGATATGACGTCAGACAGAACCTCTCTAAAGTATTATCTTTCAAAGTAAATGCACCACTAGCACCCCCTACATATCAGCTGGAGTTGAGTTATTAGTAAAGCTTTTAACAGGTATCCAACCGGCTTGAATTTTACCTACACAAAAATAGGCAGCAACACTTCCAATATATCACAAAACACAAATAAAACTCACAGCGTTATTTTCATGGTTGATATGCACCATGTGAGTTTTGACATTGGTGCATGCTCTGTTGCATCCCCTTTCACATGCGCGCACACACACACACACACACAAATTCACAACCAAACAAAATCATCTCTTACGTCAACATATTACGGTTTGCTACAATGTGTCAAACTCAGAAATAATAGTAAGGCATAAATGATAAATGCAAGTTTTTGTCAAACTAAGAAAGCCAGTGACGTTGCTCCCTCATGATATACAAAAAAGGCATAAAGTAATTAAACTCATAAAGTAATTAAAATGATTGTTAAAAAGCAACATGAAACAAAATTCATAAAAAGTAAAGAAAAAAAAAGCTTGGGGTTTTCCTTTAGAAGCACCATCACAAGCCCCTCCCCCTGTGGGCAGGGCACACAACAGCCACTCCCACATCACAAGGGTGCGGTAGCAATTTTTGGTCTTGACTTTTTTTGTATATTTTTTAATTTTTTAGAATAGCTATAATATAAATGAAGTAATTTTTTTTTTTTTTTTTTGTGAATAAGCATGACAAAAACACTACATTCAAACTAGATATTAGTTCAAATATAAAATATGAGCATCTTACATAAGTGAATATATATAGAATTTAGAAAAGAAGTTCTCTAATCTTTGAGTCATTCCTCAGATAAATATATCAGAACCTCCCCACAGTCCCGGCGACCGCCGGGTCGTGACACTAATGCGCAAAACAACACACGAACCTACACGTCCAGAGAGGCTACGTTGAAATTCCGGACAGAACCAGCGGAATGAGCAGCAACAAGACCCAGCCGCAAAGACAAAGGCTTTTTTTTTTACTTTGGCAAGTAGGATAACAAAATATTCATTACAAGTTAACCTGGACATACCCTTTAAGTAGTAGTACTTGAAATAGCAGTAGTAGACTTATGTGACATTATTATTACAGACTTTCCTGTTATACTTTGTAGTTTTGTTCTACACGTTGGTCATTTTAAAATGGACTGTTAGAAACGGTTTTGTACATTGGAGTTGATTACTGGTGTCTGCTTAAAGTGAACCTTCCATGTAAGTGCTGCTGAGGTATTTCAAACCATATTAACAATAAAACACAAATAGCGTCGCTAACAGTCGTGACAAAAATTGACAGACAGGGCCACAGTAACGAATGACAAAAGGGACAGTAAGGGGAGACTGACCTTTTCTTCACAGAATTTAAAATGTGAGTGTTAAAAGCAATGTTACGGATGAAATGGTTCTGTAATTCTCCCAGAATACTTGTTCTCCATTGTTCATTAACAAGAACAACAACAAAAAACAAAGTCTAGACAGTGTACCAATGCAATACTAAAAATCCACCTTCTTGTCAAATTAAGCCATTTTAGAGCCTTTTGCACTTCCACAGGTTCTTCTGGATTTCAAAATAAGAGTTTGGTGGACTTTTGATATTTCTATTGCTATTCATTCGTCGAAACGCAGCATGGAGTGTTGAGTCCTATGAGATTACATCCAAAACAAAGACTCGCCGTAAAGGTAAAAGAGTGAAATGAAGGACATAGACTCCCAAAATCTCAACAGCACTTAAACACAAGGCCCTTAAGATTCTCTTTGGATCGTTAAATGCTCAGATATCGAGAGCTAAAGCAAGTCAGCGCTGCGCTAGAGAAGCTATATTTCTTCATATTTGTCGGACAATGCGAGTCAAAAGAGTAGGGTTTAAAAGAAGTGTAAGAGATGGTAAAGTATGTCAGTAGTGAAAGTGTGGTCAGCATTACACTGGCCCACACAGGCACAGCAGCTAGTGAGAAATCGACTTTGGTTCAAGCTTTACATAATGGCTGCATTAAATAGGTAGGGGAAAACAAAACGGACCCTCCGGCTAAAATCCCCTTATTACGTTCTCACCCCTTTATAACGGATATTTCAGGCCCGCTACTGTACTGCATGGTACAGCCTACACATTGGGCTGGAGTGAAATTTAGAGAAGGCCCTGATTTCAGATTATGGAGGACTGAATCTGGCACCTTACAACTACAAAGAAGGGAACATTTTCAAAAAGCCTGTTAGGTAAGAACACGCTTGCTTTACTTCCACGTTTACAATTTTCAATTATCTGAACAGAATGAGAAAATGACTCACTCAAAGTCCTCATCATTGACCAGCAGAAAGGACAATCCCAAACCTCAAACTGGTCCTTAGCTGTAGTATCACGTCCTGGTCTCACCTCGGATCAACTTGGTTAGTTTGACTGACACTACAAAATTGAGGAGGGACAGCCATCTCAAATAAAAAAAAAAAAAACTATGTTTTCGTCTTTGGAAAAGATCAAAATATTGCATTATATTTCCTGTGGTCTACCGAGAGCCTTCGCTCATAAATATTTAGGCTTAAACTACGCTACAGTAGCAATATACAGCAACAGGTATAACAAAGATTTTTGGTATATCTTGAAATAGAGGCAATACAAAGACCTCCAAAATAAAGACCTCTTAAAGCGTGACAGGAGCTCTGCTAAAAACCGAGCAGACCGCAGTTCTCAAATCCAGTTTTTTGGTACAGATACTGTGCACAAGTAGAAAATCAAAGACCCTAAAAAACAAAAACTTGAACATCATCCACCTCAACTTTATCTCGCTTGACGTACACCTTCACAATCAGGTGGTGATACCCTAAGTACATCCCATGTTAGGAAGACCGTGAGGAGGTTTACCTTACGTGGTTACATAGTCCTGATGCTAACGTTGCGAGCTCTTAGTTACTGAAGCTTCAAAGTAGACGTTACTGCTCAGTTCCTTTTGCCCACGCCGAACAACTCCTCCTCGACGAACAATTTCATAATTCGTTAAAGCTTTTAGTATATTAAGTGAGCCCATTACTGGGTGAGGATTCAGACCCAGACTAGTCTTCTGCTACGGAGTAAACTACGAAATGATATGAAAACAATATCTGAAAGGGTTTCACTAGAAAGAAAGGCCAGTCGAACGATTCCTTAAAACAATGAAACCGCATCACAACCGCTTATTACTCCATTTAAAGCCTTGTAACCACAAGTTAGTAAGATACTGGACATAAAGCTAACCCATTGTTTGACAAAAATAAATCATGTGCATCTAAAAGGAAACGTTCCATAGGGACAGGAACGTCTGTAAAGCAGGATCTCCAGTGAAATCATAGACAGAACATTTTTCTACAGTGAGGAAGAGGAGGTTACAGTCAGCAGTAAGAAGGTATCATTCAACACAGAGTAAACAAAGTTTTTTGGTTAAAAGCATTTCAGAAATACCTCTGAAGAAGAGGTTTCGTGTGAAAATGGGAGAAAGGAGCGAGTTTGCTGACACGAATATGTCTTTGCATCGCACAGAGACTTGGCACAATGTCCAGGGAGGTTTCTGCTCTCCTGATGCAAGCTCTGCGGAGACGCCAACATTCTCTTACGGTTGATTTGGTTGAAGTCAACCCATCGATGAGGTCCAAACATCGCAGATTAAGATGTAAATTAGAACATAGAAACTTAAACATTACGTTAAAACAACATTAAATCCTATTTAAAAGGTTTTGTTTTTGGTGGTAGCAAGAGATTAAAGAAAAACTTAGAAAGAGGAAAGGGGTCTAGGAGAGGAGTGGGTAAAGCTTTCACTGGGCCTTAGAGGCCGTGGTGATGGTAGAGGTGGGCATAGTTGCTGTAGTGACAATGCTCTGGTGGCCATCGGCGGTGATGTGCAGGTTGAGGGCTCCGGCGGCCCCTCCCGCTGACATCAGGCTGACCGGGTTACTGGCGAGCAGTGACAAGTTCTGAGGGTTCAGAAAGAACGGTGCCGTCATGAGGTTAGGGGTGCTGCCGGCGCAGGTGTTGGCAAACAGAAAGTTCCCGCTCCCGTCCAGAGATGCAATGGGCAGTGCGCCACCAGATGCCAGAGCTAAAGAGACAATGAACAACATTTTAACTCCAGGTATTCAAAATACTGAAACAGAGCAGTGGCTAATGCAAATCAAATTATTAGAACAGAGATGCAGCGATATAGAATTTTGACTGTTAATAAATTAGATAAATCTTCTGACTGTTCTTCACATACCCAGCCCCTTGCATGTTCATTTATGAAATATTTTAGCTAATTTATGCATTCTGATACTGACAAAGGTGTAGTGGTATTATACGTTTTGTAGGGGTGTAACGATACATGTATTCGTACCGAACCGTCATTTCGCAATCTCACGTTCACTATCACGAATTGCGTAGCTTGTCAGTGATCTACGGCTCTGTGTATTAAATGCGGCTCCATTTGAAAACAGCTGATGGAGATTTACGGCTAATCACAGAACCGTCTTTACTGACGAGATGCGCATGACTATTGCATGCAATACATCGTGCAGCCCTACTTGTTATAATTATAAACAATATTATTAATAAGAATCATCAATCTATCTATTAAAGAGTTAAAAAAACAATATCAAATGTTTAAACACGTGTCGTTGGATGAACGGTTTCTTAAAGGGGCTGAATGTTGTGGGTTTCTGATCATGTAAACAGAACATACAAACTCAAAAAATCTTCTGTTGATCTAACATTACACAGTTTTATATTACACTGTATTATTGTTATTATTATTATAACATATATTATTTTAATAATATTGTACACTTATCACTACTACTAATAGCAACAAATAATACCATTTTATTCAAACTTGTGTAAAATAAATTATAGAAAATATTATTATTAATAGTAGAAATAATGTAACAATAAAGTACAGTACTACTACTAATAATCAATAATAATATCATGTAATATAAATCTCTGTAAACTGAATTAAAGAAAATGTATATTTTAATTAATGTAATAAAAAAATTGTATTATAAAAATTGCAATGAAAGGTCTATTTTTGAACAAATAAGCCTTTCTATTATGTTACCAATTATGTAGACCAAATCAGATTGATACTCATCATTAAAAAATACAATCATATTATTATTATTGCTAGTATTTAATTTTCTTTGTATATTAATTATTATTGTTATTTTCATAATAATGAAATACACTATTATTAAAAATATATATTAATGAATAATCTTAATCTATCTTAAAAAAGTAAAAAAAAAAAACATAAAACCTAATGCAATCAGATGGTCACATGAACTTATAAAGGTTTGCACTGGATGCAAATATGTTGTTTAGAATATTTTCATTGTATGCAAATAAGTCATTTATAATCTTGGAATTGTATGCAAATATGCTGAATGCAAAAAGCTTTTGAGAGTGTAGAGTGACAAGTGCCTTTAAAGGATTAGTTCACTTTCAAATTAAAATTTCCTAATAATTTACTCACCCCATGTCATCCGAGATGTTTATGTATTTCTTTCTTCAGTCAAAAATAAATTAAGGTTTTTGATGAAAACATTCCAGGATTTGTATCCATATAGTTAGTTTCAATGGACTCCAAACGGTTGAAGGTCAAAATTACAGTTTCAGTGCAGCTTCAAAGGGCTATAAACGATACCAGACGATGAATAAGGGTCTTATCTAGCGAAACGATCGGTCATTTAATTTTTTAAATAAATGTATATGCTTTGTAAACACACAAATGCTCGCCTGTTTTCGATGCGCGTCCCAGACTTCCCGTAATATGTAAAGACGTTGAAATACATAAACATCTTGGATGACATGGGGGTAAGTAAATTATCAGGAAATTTCATTTGAAAGTGAACTAATCCTTTAAAACATCTGTTTTGCTACCACATATTCATCTTGCTGGTGATGCCAACATTAATAAGCACATGCAAAGCCATATTGTAAATACAAGTGTACTTGCCGCTCCACACACCTTGGATTGTGGCCAAGGTGCTGTTGCTCATCAGTGCTGGACTCAAAGCGCTTCCGAGGCCACCGGGTGCAAAACTTAGAAGAGCCCCGCTGCACAGGAAACACCAGAGAGAATGTATTAAAGACACGGATGTCCAATCACGAGCTTGAGGTTGATGCTCATTCAGAGAACCAAAATGACACTTACCCATGAGTGAACTGTGAGGACGCCATGAGCCCAGGATTGAGGCCTGCGGCTGCAGCCATGGCAGCGAGGCTGGCGCTGGTGGGCAGCTGGGTGGCTCCTTGAAAAGCGGCTGAGAGGCTGGGAGCCGCCACCATCACCTGCCCAGTGCCCAGAGTTGCCGCCAGGGAGGAAGGCGCCTGACTTACTGCCGTCACCTGAGCTGAAGTGTGCTCTGAGGGCGTCTGCGCTGCGGTGGGAGACGGGCTGAGCGAAGGAGAGGATGCTGCGGTGGTGATCAAAGGTGCAGTGGAGATGACCGAAGCAGTGTTAGTGGTAGCCGAGCCAATAGTTGTGCCTGAAGGAAGAAAAGGCTCTTTTAAAGATTGTGAGGTGAACAAAATTAAGTTTTTTAGGCTTTTCTTGCCTACCAGTGAAACCGACGCTGGTGAGAGGAAAAATTGGGTTTACAGTCATTGTAGTCGGTGTGCTACTGGTCACAAGACTTGCTGTACTCGGTGCCTGTAACAGGGGAAAGGAGGAGGCGGTTTAGCCCTATTTTAAGCAGTCAGATCTGCAGTGATGAATGAAGGGAGGCAGTTTACATGTCACGTACCAGAGGTGTGGTGGGAGAGAAGATTGCTTTGATAGGAGTGCTGATGGCGCTGCCACTGCTGGGTGGGTTGATCCTCTTCTCTTTCTGTCTGCGGTTACAGAACCATACTCGGATCACCTCTTTCTCCATGTTGAGCTGGTCCGCGATCATGGTGACCTCCTCAGAATTAGGTTTTTGGTTCTGCTAGAAAAGGGCAAATGCACAAGAAACGCCCTTACGGCAAAACAAATCACAAAGACCTAAAAGGCCTCAGTCCAGGTAATAATTCAGCTGAAGAATTAAGTTGAGACAATATCAAAAGTTTAAACAAGGATCTTTGGATGTACGGTTCTTTAAAGAAGGAATGTTGCTGAACGTTGTGGGTGTTCCGTTTCTTATAATGTAAGAAGGTAGAACATATAAATCTATATTATAAACTGTCAATTGAGAACTACAGAAAATATTTGTATTATTGTAATTTATTATAATAATTAATATTATCATATATAATTACGCTACTATTACTACTAATTGCAACAATTATAATTGAATACAAAACTATGTAAACTGAATTATAGAAAATATAATTAATACTAAGTAGTAGTAATAACATAATAATAAAGTACACTACTACTAAGAAACAATAATAATAATAAAGTATAATAAAAATCTGTAAACTAAATTAAATAAAATTATTATTAATATTTTACTAACAGAAATATGTTGTTATAAATAAATATATTTGTATTATAAATATATTTTCCTCTACTAAAAATATATTTATTATAAATCTGTTCATAAATAAAATATCAATGAGCATAATTAATAATAATAAATGTAATGTACATTAAAATTATACATTGAATTAAAGAAAATATTAACAGCATTATTAATAAACACTAATGCAATATTTAATTGATAGTTCCATCACATTGTCACTAAAAACCAGTGGAAGATTTTGCACCAGTAAAACTTTAATAACGGCTCATCAAATAAGTCTGATGGGAGATGTCGCTCACCTCCAGAAAGCTCTTTTCTAAGGCCACTCTGATGTTGGTCTCAATGCTGGTCCTCTTCTTGCGGCGGCGGTTCAGGCCCTCTATGCCCAGCCCAGGTGAGCCAAGAGAGCTGGGACTGGACAGGGCCTGGTCAGACGACTGATTCTCTGCAAAAACAGCGCGCACGAAAGCACAGAGGAGTGATATAAGCACCTGTGCCAAACAACACTGCAAAGCATGAGCTCTAGGGATGTTCAGGTTAACCGTTTAACCGTTAACCGACCGATAAGAATTTTGACCGATTAATACAATCAGTTCAACGGTTTAAAGTCACTTTTTTTTTCAGTAATTTATCAAAATATTTTAAAAGGTTTTCTGCATGATTAAAATAAGCTATGCGTAAAAAAAATATATGTTTTTTAGAGAGGGAGAGAGAGAGAGACATAAGTCGCTTATAAGTAGAATTGTATTATTTAATTCAGAAATAGGCCGACACGAATTACAAACATTGTAATAAACACTGTAAACATAGCTAGGCTATTTTAGTTCCCCTCACTCCACAACAAATCTAAGACTATTGAAACAAATCTAAGACAACAAAGGCTATTTAGAAAAGAACAAGAATTAAACATGTAAGAACGCTATATATATATATATGACAAACCAAAACGAATTAATTTAGGCTAAAACAAAACTGAAACAAATGTTGAGTCTCTTGTTCAACAAAAAATCTAATGTTTCTGTATTCGCGATTTGAATGTCAAAATAGTAGGCTATTTTGTATATATTATGTAGGCTGACTAGCGTTTAAATATCCACGTAAAACAAAATGTTTTGCATAACTTCACGGCGGTATGGTGATAACGCTTAACAGCACAGATTTGACTACATATTTAAACTGAGCAGTGTGTTTTTTCCATATGTTTGACTGATTGTCTTTTACAATGATAATGAACAGGCTGCATTGTCAAGTTAAAATGATTAAATGGGAGCAATCACTTGATTTTTTCCCCCTTTTAACAGTAGAAGACACTGTTTTTTTATAATAAATGTATAAGGTAAGTGGTTGCAAACACTTTATTTTAGCTTATTAAAGCTCATTTATATTTAGCTTTTGAAAGCTAGTCAACCTAATTTCTTTGTTTAAATGTAGCTAAAACACATTGATTGCAACTACTTACCTTCAAAAAATGTGTAAATTCAATTAATGTTTTTTGTTCACTCCAGTGAGTTGATCATAGCATATTTTTGATAAATGTATAGCCTTCTCAAATCATCACGACTTGCCTGAAATAAAATCTATAGATATAAAACAGTTCAAGCATATCACAATGTTAGTTTAAATGTTCTTCCTAGATAAACGTGCGCTGTTAAACGCATATTATCCATCGTTTAAGCAGAGCGAAGCGCGTATAGAAAGCTTTAAATTACTACTTTAAAACTAAATAATTCAAATGGAAAATAGAAACTCTTTCAGTAATCCTAAAGATGCATTTCTCTCTAAAGGCACGTCCGGTGAGGAGATGGCGAGTCATTTTTTCATCACCATAATTGATGGATGTCTAAAATATAAAAATAAGGAAAGGCCTAAAACAGGCCCGATTAAAATGTGCGTTTTATTTTATAATTCTATATAATTTAAAAATAAAACAAATTGTAATGGCAAATGCTATATGCAACACGTTCTCCTATAATTGTATTGCTATTTATATTTTCAGATTTTTGTTCATCTGCTGAATACCTTACATTTTAAAAGATTTGATGCAACGCAATTTTGTCTGATGTGAATTATTTAGCCTATTATTTTTTTTAATCCATGCAGCAAACACTTTAAAAACAGCTTTAAAAATGACTTTATTGCATTCCAGATGCTTTTAAAGAACTTTCAGGATAAACTCTACAGGTAGCCTAGCTTGAATGTAAAACTTTGTCGTGAATTCATTGTATTCCCAGCAAAATCTTATGATTGAGTATAGCACGAAATATTCATATGTATAAATTGACTTTGGCATGCAAAAGACTGATAAATTCATAAATAATGACATGGCTGTTCAGTCGGAGATACAGGACACATATCTACCAACTGCTGAAATGTTTGCGAGGCAAATCTCGGGTCTGAGCGCTCATGGTACACACAGTGCTCACAGCCGTACACCTGCTGGGCCTATTTATTCATTATATATATATATAGCGCCTAGCTTTAGTATGTTTTTCTCCGCTCGCAGAAGCGCTGCAGGTGCGTGATGTGATCATGTGAATCCTCATGTTCTGTTGTTTGCGCATGTAAAATTAATCCCCGGAAAACAAATGTTAGTATTTTTAACGGGTCACAGACACTTATTCTTTCTAATTTAATTCAGTTCTAATTTAAAATAATCTTGTCAGTTAACGGTTAAAGAGCGTCGGTTGTCGGTTAGGAAAAATAACCAAAATTAACACCCCTAATGAGCTCTAATACTTAGCAACATTAAGTAAAACATTAGCTATATATAAAAAATGACAGAAAGGAGCGCTGAGACCTGCAGTACCCTGAGAGGAACTCCAAAACTAAAGAGGCATGCGACAGGAATCTTCATATCCTAACATTGATTCTAACATTCTTCATGGTATGCATTGTTATTTTGAATGAGGGCAGCAAAGGAGAGAAATGGCTCAGAGCAGAGAAAATACATACCTGCATCATTGAGCCATTTTTCAAGCAGAGGCTTCAGTTTGCACATGTTTTTAAAGCTCAGGTTCAAGGCCTCAAAGCGAGAAATGGTGGTTTGGCTGAAGTCATTTCCATAAAGTTTTCCCATGGCAAGGCCAACATCCCCCTGATACAAGCAACACAATAGCATTAAAGTTTTAAACGTTGAAAAAGTCAGGCAGAATTTACAAGTCACCTAATGAGTCTCAGATAATAATTCACATTCTGTGATGACCTGAATGATTAAATACAATCTGAGACTTCTGAATAGTGAAATCAACAAGAGCGTGCAACAAGTAAAAATGTGTGACCAGTAAAGCCCTGTTTACCTGCGTGAAACCCAGTTTGATACGTCTCTGTTTGAAGGTCTTGGCAAACTGCTCTAGCTCCTCCAGGTCGCTGGGCTCCTCCAGGCTGGGTGTGTCGATGTGCTTTGGTGTCGTCTGGCTGTGAGGAAGGGATTGGATGGGGGTCGCTGCTATCGTGCGTGTGGGTGTAGCAGTCTGAGAGGCGGAAGGAAGAAAGCGTTGAGCAGTTTTGGTTTTGGAATGTGTGCAAATCCACTCTTGTAGATGTCTAACAGATTATAATTTTGTTTTAAATAATATTATCTAGATGATTGTACAAATGGATCCAGTGGGTGAATGGGATGCCCCTGACCTGTGTGGCAAGTGTGATGCTTGGCTGGGTCTGCAGGAGGTTGGCTTGGCTTTGAGGTAGTTGAGTTAGAAAGTTCTGGGCCTGCAGGAAACCTGGTTAGAGCAAGAGGAAAGACGAAACAATCAGATAGGCTGATCACATGGAGGGACGGAAAGATCTGAGAAGGTTAAAATGACATGGAACTCACTCTGCTGGCCCTGTGGTGTCTGCGAGATGATGAACTGCGTGGGCTGCAGCTGTGTTGCGATGGGGTGGCCCGGCTGGACCAGCACAAACTGTTGCAGGTTGAGGTTTTGCTGCTGTTGCAGCTGCTGTATTGTTCCATACAAACACAGAGCGAGAAGAATGTTATTATGTGTCACTATACCAAGTGCACCAGTTAAGCTATGACTGCCATGACAACCTCACCAATTAAAGCAAGTGGGGTTCAACAGTAAAGACGTTTTAGATTTTGTTGGAATTTTTTTTTTTGCTGTTGCCATGACAATCAGCAAAGTAAAACATTTAGGCATATGATATAGTGTTTTCTGCTATTTTCATCCTAGTGTATTTTTCCATTTAAAACGGTTCAAATGCACCCATTTTTTATGTAATAATTTCGTTTTGGGTACTTTGATTCCCCAAACACTTCAGATACAGCTTCCTTCGTATAAATAGCTGAAGGGCCTGGAGAACAAAAATCCCTTATAATTTGTCTTAATGTTTTTTTTTTCATATTTTGTTTTTTTTTTGTACCAATGTCCTATATTTGTTGCATGTTGCATGTTAATTTACAATTTATTTTAAATGTTCATTAAAATTAATTTTTTGTAAGTTTTTTTTTTTCGTTAGTGTATGTAATCCATTAGTTTTGCCTTTAATGGAATGCCATTTGTTCAAATGACAATATCATATTGAAAAAATGGTGTTGCTACAATCAAATAAAACAAGGCCATTTCAGTACTGAGACTCGGACGAATGAAACCGCGGCTCTCTTACAGGTGTGATCTGGATGGGTTGGGAGAGGGTGATGGGGGTGGCAGCGGAGGCAGAGATGCTGGCTCCTGTAGTGCTGCTCTGCTGGCCGGCTGAATGCTGCACCGCTGCTGCTAAGAGCTGAGCCTGAGCCTGCTGCAGCAATAACTGCTGCTGCGCTGGAGTCAAAGTCAACTGCAAAAAATAGAGCGAGACAAAGAAACAAAGACAATCATTAATTTTACCTCTAATCACCACATTTGGCACTAGGCCCACTTCCATAAAATTCTCAAGGTGGAAACAAAGCTTTACCCTGGACTCTGTGTGTTTATTTACTAAATGGCAGTTGCAGATGTTGCCATTGTCGAAATGTGCTATTTACAGTAAGGCATGATTAATTATATTTAATAACCATATCAACCTATACTAAAATCCTTATTTGAGTCAGTGTGCATGATTTTAAACATTTCCCTAAATCCAATGTGTGCACAAAATAGAACACAGTGTCACTTTATAACAGGTTTATATATAAACCACACTGATAGTTCGATGAGTGACAAAAATGCAATGACACTAAAGCCTGTCCAGGTTCTACGTTGGCCAATTAAAACAGCAAGGACTAGCAGCCTGAAATTATATATATTTTTGTCCTATTGACAAGTAATGGTTAACTTAAAGGTGATTTTTCAAGTCACAAAAAGGCTTCTACCACTTCAAAAAAGAAAATCGATACCCAACCGTACAGGATGAAGAAAATGAAGATGAATAGAAGTGCCATACTATAATATGAACAGGCAACATGTTATTTTAACTTATTTCTTTAAATAATCATGTACAACAGTGGAACTCCTCATGAAAAACTGCATTACCCATGATTCTGCACATTTTAACACTGCAAATGATGTAGTCAGTCTGCCTTTGCTCTCAAACGTTTTAAATATTTATATTTGAATAGTTTACAATATTGTTTATTTCAGCTATAGTCAACAGATTTTAAACAATAGTTATATGTTTGATTATGTTAATTGCAATGCTTCGTGGAATTTATGTTCTTTCCCTCATTAAAGCAGATTTGTACCTTTGTCTTTTTGTCAAAATGTATATTTTTTTGCTACAAATCCATGTTTGTAATGTTGTAATTCACCTAGTGGCTGGTTTGGTTTATGGCTTTTAATTCTTTAACAAAAAGGTATTTTAATTCTCTATGGAAAAATGAATGGGGAAAGACACTTTCGGAGCAAAGACCACTGAAAAAGCAGACAGGCACTGTTGTACTCTTTTGCACAATATGGTTCATGCTTTTTTGTCTGGTTTAAATGTTACAGTTTGGTAGCAGAAGCAAATAAGAATGAATAAAGAGATCAGAACATTTTCTATGTGGAAATGGGGGCAGAGAAAGCCAATATAAAGGAAGACCATCCCAAAATTCCTCTCAAACATCAAATGTGTTTTGTTCGACGCTCATGTACGGTGATATAAATATACCGCAGTCTTCTGAGACTTCAAGCGGAGAGCAAAGCGGGTATGCTAATTAACGAAACTGTTATGCAGTAAATGTAAATTCTGCATAGATTTGCATATTCTCAACCATCTGTTTCCGAGCAACTGCAGAGCAGCTAATTAGCATACGGGGCACAATCATTTCCCCTGTAACCAGGAGATAGCATGTTGTGCTTTAAATCTCTAATCTTCAAATCTTACATTATTTTTGAATAGACAACAATGCATGACATCAGGTGGAAAGCCTCAGCAGTCACTGCATGAAACATGATAATGACACACGCAGGTCAAGACAGTGGCAGTTTTGTGACTCAGACACGGGCCCTGGGGACATCTTTAAATTCCTATAGCTCTTTCATCCATGTCACAGACCACAAATGTGTGTGTGAGCTCAGAGAGAAAGATTATACCTGTTGGAGCAAGGCCTGTGCGTGTGCGTTGGTGAGTGCGCTTGTTGTTTGCACAGTCTGCCTCTGAAAGTCCAGTCCATTTGTTTGGGCACCTGGAAGAAGAAAAGCAGTCAGCGCCACAATAGATCAGAGCCACACAAAAAGGTCTTTTCAACCAAGTTATTCAGCTCCATGGCCTTTCTTATTTCAAACTTTAAAAAAATAAAGTTCTGCGATACATATTGAGAGACATTGTCCTACATGTTCAACCTCGGTCAAAGCTGCACAAGTGACCGTTTACAACTTACTAATTGTGAAGTGATAGTCTTTCAACTCACTCAAAGTTGTGTTCAAGGCAAAAGATCTGAGCAACTACTGGAGAAAATATATCAAAATGCAAGTCTCTAAAGAGCCAACTGTTCCTTGGGTAACCCACCAGTGTTTTCGTCCCCGCTCTCCATTGCACATTTACTTGTTTCCGATGGATTACTCATTCGAGAATCTGGAACAGACAGAGGAAGGTCGGACTTTCAGCTTCTCTTCAAAGACCAATCATTCAGTGACTATCAAAAGTGAGACAGCAACATTAAAAAAAAATAATAATAATCCAAACCATGACCCAATTTTTTTTTTTTATGAATACTTCAAAAATATTCCTACTTAATATACTATTGACTACACAGAATGTCTCAAAGTTTTGTTATGAGAAAATGAAAAAAATCTGAATGGTCTATAATTAACAAACCAACAACGCTGACTACTCAACTCCAGATAGCATAGCATCACTATACGGTAAAACAGATCTTAAAATATTGTTGCTGACAACAAACATCACTCACCAGCAGCTGCTGCACCTGCCTTGTCAAGCGTCTCTACGAGCATCACAACAAACTTAGCACCCCTTTCGCAGACTACCCTCAAAAGCAAAGAAGTCTCTCTCAGTGTAACTAAACGGTTTGGAGTGGAAAAACTACACACAGCAGATCACAGCTTCAGTGAAACTGTGGCTGCTTTTCTCTCAGTCTCTTCGGCTTGCTTGCTTTGCTCTCTCTCTTACTCTCTCCATGCCACGATTGTCATAACAACTAGAGTGTGAAGAAGTTCGTTTTCATTCTGGAACAGAAGCGAAGCGGCTGCCAGCGCCGTAATAAAGCATAATCAGTATGCAGCTGATTAAAGCCATATGCAAATCTCCCTCACTTCATTAGGCGAATAACACTTTGAAGTCCTGCAAGCAATTCATTTCGCACGGCGCTCTGAGAGCTTTCTCCCTAATTTAAATGTTCATAAATATTTATCATCTCATTTGCATATTAATTGGATCGCTTTGGAGGGAAAAGGGAGGAATGGAAAAAAAAGTCTCAATGCACAAGTCCAATTATCTACGGAGCGCTGGTTAAATTATGTGAAACAGGTGAGCTTTCTGTCAATGCGATCAAAGCGCACAAACCGGCAAGGTCGGTATCTGGACATAAAGACAGCAGGTTGTGTTCAGAAGCATTTCTTATACATTCTAAGCACCAGAGGTTGCGGATGGAGCTGTTCGGGAAGTAAATTACTTGCCATTCTCCACCATCCTATTCAAAAAGCCCCCTGTGGCCCAAACACTTCACGGATCAAATTCCGTGACTTCTGTAGCCGTATTGTCTGGAAAAGAACATGAAGTCTGCTTTGCATATCCAGATTAACTGTGCACCTAATTAACTGATATTTTCAGAGCTTGGCCTAATTACAACAGAGATTTACACATTAAAACAAAGATCTGACAGACTATGCATAAAGAAATCCGCCTATCCAAAAGGAAGTACTGCTGACACACTTAAAATACTTTTCAGAGCGCTAAACTTTACTCAGACAATAGCGGGATTACAAAACTAGCACAATCCAACAAAACAGCTACAGTTTCATAGGTTATAGCGGGTTTTTTTTGTTTAACTTCTTATCCAGACAAACTTGTGTGAAAACCATTTAACAGTTTAGTTTAATGGCAAAACTAACCTGGAGAGTAATATTCAAATTAGCACAAAAAAATCCTCAATTTAATGCAAATATTATACTTGATAAACAGGCATTTGGGGCATTTTATGGAAAAGAGGACTGAATGCAGCACAGAGGACAACATAATTTCAATATTTCAATACCAGCACGCAGAAACAAATAGCATCATTCATATTCAAACTATGCATTTGAAAACATTACATTTGAGTTTCAGAGAGGAACTGATGAAAAATTAAAGACGCTTGATAGTATGATAGAAACCATTCACAGATCACAAGTATTTTCACTCATATATTATCATTTAATAAGACAAAACCATTTAACTGGACAACATGAAGTCACGCCAATCTGCCGCATATTAATACAAAGAGGAATGTTGCAGAAAATTCTCGAAGGCTGGAAAAAAACACAAACTCCAAGTTGATTTTAGGACTATAATCATTTTAATTAATAGACTGTTAGCCTGCATGGACTGTTTCTACATGTTCACATCAGCAGAGCATGACGAAAAACTCAAGCAAAAGAAAAAAATACAGACAGATGGTCAAAGAGAGATGCAAAATGCCATGAAGTTTCACTACTATGCTTGAAAAGTGTCAGTTACTACAGAAATAAAAGTAAGGATTCATGCAGGTCATTTACACTATTGGTATGAGCTGTGGATACAGGAAACAAGTTTCAGCACGTCATTGTCTCTATAGGCCCTACACACAGAGTGAAAATCTTATCAGTTTAAACGCAGGGTCTGTTACACCTGACTCCTTCATGACATGTCTAAAGCCAAACAAGTATATGCTCATTTAAATTACAAACCAAATAGAAATCACGTAGTCAGAGAATTCATGTTAAATGAGAGAAGGGTGATATGATTTTAAAGCAGATTTAAAAAAGAAATGTGGTAAATTTCCCCAAGTTTCTCTTGTAGTCAGACATCAGGGTAAAATAAGTTTTATGATATAATATTTTAACAGTTAGCTCTGGTCTTTGATTTGATGAGCCAAGACATAGTTTTGCCTTAAATGTAAGATACTCTATATTAATTACGGGAACAACTGTATAAAAACAATATTATAAAAATATGGAAACAAAATTACCGAGATATGTTGTTACTGTTAACTAAAACCTTTGTTAAATGAAATAAAGCTAAAATAAAATATAAATATTAGATGAAAACTTAGTTATTAAGATAAATACTACCTCGTCAACTAACTGAAATAAATAAATTGAAGTACTAAAACAAATAAAGTAAATTAGAGCTAAACTAACTAATAACAACAAAAGTGCATAACAACATTACTTTAGAAAATTACAATTAAAATGTAGAATTTAAATAAAACCTTATTCAAAGCATTATGAAATATTATAATATATAATCAATACTAAAACAATTCTGGCACCATTTTCATTATAGAAGTAATACACCTATTAGTAATTATGTTATCACTACTACACCAAAATATTATATAAACAAAACTTTTCAGATTTCATAATCCTCAATTTAACCACAAAATAAATTACTAACTCCAATTGTTATACATATATCCAACTTTACCCACATAAAACGATATTTACCATTTAAGTTTTAAAATGCCAAATGTGGACTATTACAAACATTAACATCTTGAATTTCTGTAAAGTGCTGTGTTATACAAATTAAACTACCAATCATGAATTAGTTCTGAATATCTGTGATTCGAAATTAGATGCAAAACCACGTCACGATTGAGAGTTATATTAACGATTGTAAGAAATGTGATGACTAAAGAACAAAAGACTATTTGTCACGAGAATAAAAATAGCAAAACTGATTTTTTTGGCTGTTAACGGATGATGAAACAGTAAAATGACTAAATACACAATCATACCGCTTCTGGAACAATAGTGGAGAAGCTGTACTCTATTTGAGGATCACTTATTAGACTAGCAAATAAAGCTGGCATAATGTCTGCATACATTTTGAGCAGACAGACTGATACAACGTTACAGAAACACCGGCTGTGCTACAAAGTATCAATTTGTCACAACCGGACTGGGTACATTGTATAAACTGCCGTCAGAGCTCCACAGTCCTTCAACAATGAAATGGATTCATTCTGATAGAATATGCTGAACAGCGCATTCTGAGCTCTAGAAGGCCCACATGAATAACATAACAGGGCTACACGCCTGCAATGGGCACAAAAGGCAAGAGAATAGGCATTTAAAAAAAATCCTAACTGTCCTAACTGTATACCAAGCAAGCCCCAGCTGCTCGGCTCTTTCGTATTTTCACCGTAAACACGTTGCGCAGACGCCGGCTGATTGCGCGCGAATGAATATTCAACGCTTTATATGTGGGATTGGCTCACGGCACAATACAGCAACACAAAGCCGCTGGAGTAGCATTAGCCGCTTAGCATGCACACAGCAGCCTTTAGTTATGATTAACTGTAAAATTCGAACAAGCTTTGACCGGGGATAGTGCAAAACCCCGCGAGCTGTCGTCGATTATGACTAATAAAATATGCTAAGTGGCGAATTCTCGGCGGCGGTATGAATATGTAACGCGGCTGCTCTAATCACACAAAGGAGGCATTTTTCCTTTAATATGCCGTCGCACTGCATCGCCAGTTTCACCGTCGCACTGACAGAGAATTATTCCCCGATACGTTTATTTAAAGGGTGCATATGATTGCAACATCTGGTTTGAGTATTTTGTTTACGCTTTCCCTACCGCGCTTTCTGGGTTGAGAGAAACAGTGTTTGAATATGAATATGAATATGTAAAATGCAGTAATGATTACCTGGTCCTGAACTCTCATCTTGACTCGCTGCTCCTCCGTCCGCCATTTTGAATATTTAAGCCCAAATCCTCAAAACACAATACAGGGCACACCGATGCACTCACTCACAGCATCAGCATGGCAGATCTGAGAGTTCCCATCAGTGCGTCTCAACGCACCCAGAACCACCTCCAAAGGACACGCTGACATCGATCGTTCACCATAACACTTTCAACTTTTAAATGCACTTTAGACGCACGTAGTCCTTGCATGCGTTATTGGTCACGTGCAAAAAAAGCTTTGTTTAATAGACAATGTAGTAGCCTAAATTAAAACGAAAGAAAGAAATGTATAACATCTTTGTTACATGGAATGATGGACATTTGATGAAATCAAAAACGAACAACAAGGAAAGAAAATAATTGGGTGGTCTATATTACCACAGATACAAACACATTTGGCTTGTCTCTGTAGGATGAGGCAATATGTTTAAAGTATCCCTTTTTCAAATTAATTGTAATCACTTTTTAATCGCAATTTTACCACATCTCACATATTTTATAAAAAAACTGTATTATTCAACTATTTGTAAAATAACAGTACATTTTGATACTTAAGTTAATATTAAATAATGCAATAAAGTAGTAATAAATAAAGCTGTATACATACTGAAAGACCAAAATGCCATGACTGCTTCTGTACTAAATTACAGGTCCCATATGAGTGTAAAAGCAGATGAAACACTATTAAAAAAAACACACACAGTTTTTTTTTATAAAAGCAATTTTACAACAAATGGGAAATTCATTTATTTAGATATTTTTGACAATGTTTCAGATTTTGATTCCGTTACCAAAAATAATATTTATAGCTTATTCTTTACTGAAATCTGACAAAAAATGATCTGAAAACAATAAAAGGGCTTAAAGGAAATACCCTGACTGGAAAGAGTGAGAGCAAGTCTGTTAACTAGCACCGTTGAGCAGTACATAGAATCTGATGTTTTTGTGAGCATGGAGTCTGATAAAGATGAATAGTTCTTTACAAAAAGGAAAAATGACCTGTTCACAAAGTGGCTGTAATTTCAATTATGTCTCCTGCACTACCATCTGCTGGTTTTGTGTGGCAATGCACCACATCTGGAATACATATTCTGTTAGATCAACTAGGCCTACATTTAGATCGGTTGGTCAAAGACGTTAACAATACAATTTTTATTTTAATATGTTACTTAAACAATCACATAGCAAAGCATTCGCATGTAAACCTTACGCTTTATCAAGTGATATTTTACACAAGTCACCCTGAATAAAATGCAGGGAGGTTCAAAGCTGTAACATTTAATATGTCCCTTACTGTTAGCTATGTGAAAATCCCCTTCCCCTTGCACTTCAGTTCATTTTCCAGCAATGACTCCTAATCTGTACTAATATCACATCTGACATTTTTTTACAACCTAACTTGTAAAACTTTGAGGAAGAGGATTAAAAGTCCAAAGTGCAATGAAGGTGTGGTAGACACAGGCGCAGACGCAAAACAGTTTCGGTGAGCACACAGGAAGTCAAGAGATAAGGATATATCAAAAAATATATATGAAAATCTACCTGAGAACCACCATCTATTGCAGTGTGATTGGAAAAATACAAAATGACCAACTGGAAGCTGATTTTCCGCAGCCTATGTTTAATATCAGGTGAGGTGGTCGTTTCCTGACCTTCACAATGAGTCAAGATCAAATCAATGACATTATGTTAGATAAATTAGTTTGTGTCAGTGATTTGTTCATTTTTTCAGTTGCTCTATATGTAATATTTGTTAAAGGATATGTTTTCAAGTATTAATGTTCTACAAAATGGCAGATTTTTCAGCTACTTATTTCATTCATTAATTTACATAGACAAAATACACTGCATCAGCACACTTATGCATTATCTAAATACCATAATTTATTAATGTGAAAGAATTGAATAAATATAATTAAATAAGTTAATATTTATCAGAATGTGTAATAACATAGCCACACCGAGTTTACTGATAAACTAAAGTTGTGTTTTGTTATACTGTAAGCGAGAGCATTTTCAAATGTAGAAAGGAATTTGACTAAATATTGTCAAAATATTCCCTTTTATTTTATCTCTCCCTTTTATCTTAAAATATTTTTTCAATTCTATGTAATGTTTTTGAAACCTTTGTGCAATACTATTAAATCCTGTATTTCAAAAACATTCTGCATTGTGAATTTAGCATTTTGGAGATGATATTCACGCAGTTCTCTCTCTTTGTCTCATAGTGATGTCAGCTAGTTTTGGGCTGGAAGTGACGATGAGTCAAGCTACCATGGAGGTTGCCAGGGGTGATGATGTCACCCTTACATGTAATTTTAAACCTAAAAATCAAGAAAATGATCTTATCATTGTAACATGGATTGGTGATGCTGATGAGACATCTGGAGAGAAGGTAAGCCAGAAAAACGTCAACTGTCTACCAAAACACCATAAACCATGATTAGTGTAAAAAACAATAACCGTGTAATAATGAATAAACGTTCACAATAAAGCATTAAGTGGTTCTTTGTTTTGGCCTCATAGGTCCTTTTCGGTAATTATTACTCCTATGGTAAAGTAGACATTGGTCCAGACTATCAAGACAAAGCCTTGATAGAAATGGACCTTACTGCAAAAACATCGAAATTGACACTAAAACAAGTCACTCTTAAAGAAAGCAGAAGAATTCGATGTTTTGTTCAGATTCCTGGAGACATTGAAGGCAAAACAGCTGACACTACTTTTCTTTTGGTTCAGGGTAAGATCCCTGGTACTTTGTCTCAAAAGAAAAGTCCATATATCTTTACACGGCGAGACGAATCCTTCTTAAATGTTGAATGAATATCTACATTTTTTTTACAGTTGCACCAACACAACCCATTTGTAAGGTAGTAGGCACAGCAGAATACGGACACGATATTAGCCTAACCTGTGTCTCTGAGGAGGGCTCACCTGCACCAACATACAAATGGGAGAGATATAATGTCAAAAATGTCCCCCAAGCATTTCCTCTCAAAACCACCGAAGGTAAGTTCTGTCTCTCCTTCAGTGGACTGAGTAATTACATATGTTGTCACTCTATGCTATAGTTTAAACATTATTTTGTGTAACAGAGGAAGGAGTTCTGTCTCTGGTCAATGTGTCCATGGAGACATCGGGTTTCTATATTTGCCTGTCAAGCAATAAGGTCGGATCTGCCAAATGTAACATGACATTGTCTGTAACGCCGTGTGAGTATTGCCACAATTGCCTGCTTTCTTTCCTTTTTTTTTAGGTGATCATTTATTTTAGTCATATTACCAGTTATTTTACAATGTATTGATAGTAAAGATCTTGATATAATAGCTTCATTTCAACATGACAATTGACCTGATTTACTGTGCACTCTTATCAGTTTATGTTACTCCAAAACACTCAGAAAAATGTGTAACTATTTATATGTTTTGATGAGGTTCAAACGTGGACCTTCATGCTTACCGTTTGGGTTTACTTGTATTTTGATATGTGCAAGTATTTTAACGGTAGTAAAATGTTTAATGTGTGAAATCTTGACCTCTGAAGACCCTCGACTGAGTTTAATTTCCATGTCTTTCTGTTTTTACAGCCTCTATGAATCTTGCTACAATAGGTATTGTGGCTGGTTGTATTGCTGGAGTTGCAGTGCTTATAATACTCATCGTCTGCTGCTGCCGCAAACGGAAACAGAAACAGAAAGCAAAAGATTATGAAATGGAGTAGGTCTCCATTTATGCTCTCAAAGTAATAGATGAAGTGATTGTTGGTTCTTGGGTGGTATGTTAGGATGTGTGTTTTTTTTACCCATCTGTATGTTTGTTTATTGCCTCAGGAATCCAATGGTGGAATACCATGACAAACCACCACTGGGAAATACTGAGGACGGGAATACAGACATCGTGGCGATCACTGAAGAGGGAACTGACCAAGCTTGCATTGATGACCTCAAAAATCACTATGATGAACGCAGAGGAAGAAGCCGTGATGACCTCAACCAAGAAGGCCTTGATGACCACAGAGATCGCTATGATGACCGCAGAGGTAGTCGTGATGACCTCAAAGATCGCTATGATGACCGCAGAGGTAGTCGTGATGACCTCAAAGATCGCTATGATGACGCAGAGGTAGTCGTGATGACCTCAAAGATCGCTATGATGACCGCAGAGGTAGTCGTGATGACCTCAAAGATCGCTATGATGACCGCAGAGGTAGTCGTGATGACCTCAAAGATCGCTATGATGACCGCAGAGGTAGTCGTGATGACCTCAAAGATCGCTATGATGAACGCAGAGGTAGTCGTGATGACCTCAAGATCGATGTATGATGACCTCCGCAGAGGTAGTCGTGATGACCTCATCGCTATGATCGCAGAGGTAGTCGTGATGACCTGAAAGATCGCTATGACGAACGCAGAGGTAGTCGTGATGACCTCAAAGATCGCTATGATGATCGCAGAGGTAGTCGTGATGACCTCAGAGATCGCTATGAAGATCGCAGAGGTAGTCGTGATGACCTGAATGATCGCAATGACAAATGCAGAGGTAGTCGTGATGACCTCAGAGATCGCTATTAGATCAAATCAGCAAGATCAGTATGATGCTCGAACCAATGACCACCACCAAAATGAGTTGCTAAAAGTACAACCTAAAAGGATGTCAAAATGGTTTCCAGTGTTTATTCTTGTTCTGAAGTTGTTTGTGTTGTGGCTACTATATTGTTCTATTGTTTTATTATATTTCCCCTGTGTTGATAATCAAATCAAATTGTGCTGTATGCTACCTGCTGTATACTGATGAATCATCCTTTTTTATTTGATTTTACAGTATTTTAATATAATTTTATATACAGCAACAAAGTTGTTTTGTTGTGTCTGTTAGCTAAAGTAATTGACATTTCTGTTCTGACTGTTCTTCTGAATCATGGATGGATGTTTTCATTTATTTTTTATAGGCAGGGGTTCACATGTAAATACACACTAAAGTAACCCGCCCTCTTAATACATTTTTGTACATTACATGGCTAATTGATGTTACACACACCTGCTTTTTCACACCTAATTAAAAGGTGATTCGAACTAGCCTACTTTATTAAAATTAAACTGTTTCATTTATTATTCCCAAATAAAATGTGTATTTGGAACAACAGCAAAGACATAATACATAATAAACACATAATAATGCTTTCAACTCACACTTGAAGTCACCTTAAATGCTCTTTTTTTTCTTTACATTTAATGCAATATATTGCTGTATTTGTCTGACAGACGCATCCACTTTTAACATTGGGAGACTGTTTCGGTGGTTGTTACATAAAATAGTTTGTCATATTTCTTTGACATCCGTTTCATTGAGTACAAAAATCCACTCGATTTTTATTTTCAACTCGGCAACAACCGTTTAGCATCTTTTAATATATGAGTTTTTAGTATTTAATTGTCAAAGTCGCTTCCCCCTTTAATAAAGTGGTACAGTCCGCCCAGCGCCGCAGACAGAGATGAATTTAAGCGAATAACAGTCCGGGAGAAGATGGACTACATACTTGTAAACTAAACCCTAAAGTGGATCATGGTTTTGTTACACGGACTCTGGATTCTATTCATGCTATTTTCACGTGAGTTGATCTGTTTTCTATTTGACCGCCATAATAGCAGAAAACGGGGACACACACAACTAAAGCAACAGGTTGAGAGCTTCGAAAACCTTGAGCCCGGCTTTATTTTTAGATTGATCACGGGTCCTTTTGACGGTTTTTACTATAATCCCTGTCCATTTACACCTGACAATGCATTTACAATTTACACATTTTAGTTAAAAAATCTAATAAAGATTTATTGTCAAATGAGTCCGTTACATTCTAACTTTTGACAAGCTTCAAGTTAACATAAAATAACAAAATTTAGCTACTTAAAATAAAATAAGTAAAATAATAAAATATATTACTCTCATTTAAATCAATATGTATCTCTGTTCAGCATAATATATTAATCTTTATTATTGATTATTATATAATGTCTGCATATGTGTAATGTATAAAAGGGACTTCACAATTCAAGGTTTTACTAGCCTTCTTTAATAATACAGCAGCATAGGCAAACATCTGAAACTATTTATCATCCCTGAGTTGTTATTGTGGGAGAGAATTGTGGGAAGTGCTGCTGGAATGTGTGTCAGGGAGTGCAGCTGCATTGTATCAGTTCTTGAAGGGTGGATGCAACAGAGACAATACAATATATGATGATTTTTTTATGAGTATGTCAGTGGCCAACTTTGTGAACTAAAACTACTCTCCATAAAAACCCTCTCAGAAGAGAGAATGTGCAAACATTTCTTTAGGGAAAGGTTTTTTGAGCTGGTAAAGAGTTGAATACTGTTTTCAATAGTATGTGAAAGTATGTAATATGCCTCCCTGTAATAGTTTGGTTAGCATTAGCAATTCATTAATACATAATCAAGTAAAGTTGTCTGCTAGTAACGGCTTGGTTTAAATCTCTTTAACCTAATTGGGTGTTCATGGATGAATGAGTCTATGAGTGTGTCTTATTGGTGGGACCTCAACATCCCCCTCCTTCACTGAGTCTTAGTGGGTGGGGGTTCACCATAATGGCAAACAATGAGTCAAACAGGCAACAGAGAGGACAAAAGGAGAACCCCATCTACCCTGAACGGAGCATTAACGAACGTATTCCAGAATTCTCGCCTACATTCCCCTCAGCAACACGATCATTCTAAAGTACAGCTGGAAAATGCTCAGGAAGTTGCTCCATTTCCTCTAGGGCAACGATGAAGGAGTGAAGATCTCATCCAGACATCTGTGGTGACTGCTTGTTGTATATTTTTATGCAGTGTGCTCCACCCTTTGACAAGAATTACAGTATCTCTGTGTTTGTGGGAGAGACCTCCTCCCTACTTGTACTCGATCTTTGTAAGAGTTTTCCCAGAATATTTCAGTTTCACCACCCCACCCCACCCAATCAAACAGTCAGAGCCGGTGACGTCTCTCCAAAAAATGACAACCCCCACCTCTCTGCGCCCCCTGCATAGCATGGAATTTTACTTTCTTTACTCACACTTCTTTCTTTCTCACTCTCTTTGTTTTTCACACCAGCAGATCATCCTCTTGGGCGCTTCTCTGGTTTTGCCCAGCGTTCTGTTTCATAATCTCCCACACACGGCTGGACAAACACACTCTTTCATGCTTAGAAACACACACACACACACACACACACACACACACACACACACACACACACACACACACAAATGCTGACTGACTGGATCCAGATGTTTTTAGGCAGTTGTTTTCAGGTCATCTCACCTTGCAATCTCTAGCAGATAAAGTGAATTCCCTTTGGAATGGTGTGACTAAGCATTCTCGAAAAGAAGCACTGAGCAAATCGTTTTGTTTATCCACTGGTTGGTTAGGCCTAGACTGAGAAAGGGCTTTTGGTAATGATCACATGCCTGTCTCTGACACTATGAAACGTACCATTAGACTCAAACACCATAATACTAATCATGAACAGGTCAGTAGTCATTACAGTTGCTGCTGAAAGCTCACTGTATCTTGGAATTTGCATTAGGCTACTCTCTTTGCTCATGGGTGTGTTTACTTAATATGCTGATTTTAGTCTGCCTCAATTCTTACTGTATCCAACAATTTAAATAAAAGTCATCATTTTGACAAATTGCTGAAATGATATTTAATTAAAAAAAATGTATTACTAATTCTAATGACCAATTCTAATCTACAACATGAGAATAAGCCAAGTAAAATATTTTAATGAATGAATGAAGTTTACACAAATGTTAAGCTCAACCTTCATTTCTGTTACCCAAGTTATCACAAAACAAATACAAGTTTATTAGTAACTAAAAACTAACATTTGCATCGTTCTGGCAGTTTCTGTCTTTACTTTTTATATTTATTTGCAGGAAAATAACATCACACAAAACAGGGTTCTATACACTGTATTTAAATGTCTCAAACTTTTGTAGAATCATATTTTGTCTTAATTCTAATTGTCCTAACGGTTCTATAGAAGCAATCATGAATTAGCAAAACAAATATAGCGTTTGAAAATTCTGCATAACGCAGCCTGTTGTCTGGTGCTCTACATAAGAACAATACATGACTTTAACAGATTTTAAAAAATGCTAGCGATCATGCACTTGCCGACCTTAATAATTGTTACAGAGATAAACTAGCCATCTTACACTAAACGACTGAGGATCACAGACTTTTCAAACTGTTCCAAACACAACAACTCGTAGAAACGCGTGCCTCATTAATAGGAGATGCATGACAAATGAAAACAATATGTGATATCCTCCAACTGGATAGCTAATGAATTAAAGTCTGTGCATATCATACTCTTTTCTGTGAAATCTGCAGACTAGCTCTGACTTTCATCAACTAGTGTTTTGTCTCACTAAATCTCTTTCTCTCTTTTTGGCACAGTGCAAAGTTGTAATGGTGTGCAGGTGATTGTGAAAGATGAGAAGAAGTTTGCTATGCTGTTCTCCTCCATCGTTCTTCCGTGTCATTACACCACCCACTCCTCTCAAACCGCCGTGGTGCAGTGGTGGTACAAGTCCTACTGTACAGACCGTACTCGGGATTCCTTCACATTTCATGAGTCCCTGGGAGTCCATGTATCTGATCTGGGAGCCTCGTCTCATCTGGACTGCTCTGACAACAGCCGCACTGTGCGCATAGTGGCCTCAGCACAAGGATCTTCCATGACCTTAGCAGAGCATTACAAAGGAAGAGACATCTCCATCATTAACAGTAATGAGTTTCTGTTGTCTTATAAGTGTGTGTGTGTGTGTGTGTGTGTGTGTGTGTGTGTGTGTGTGTGTGTGTGTTGTGTGTGTGTGTGCGTGTGTGTGTGTGTGTGTGTGTGTTTTAAGAGATTTAGCTTGATTGGAGGTGAAGTTAAATCAAAGACAAGGCAGAATATTGAATTTGATCATAACCTTATAAACCTTTCAGTGTTTACGGATAAATAATTTCAGCTTTGGTCAGCTGGAAAGTGAAATTCCAACTTAATGGCTCACAAATGGGAACTTCCATGGTCATTTATTAACTAGTCAATTCAACAGGTTAGTCTCAAACACAAAACTGTAAAAAGGTCAACAAGTTTCCAGACTAATAATCAATTTAATAACATCAAGATTAGATACATTTATAAAGCAACACTGTCCAAAATATAGATCAAATATGGATCTAATCTACAATGAAAAATATATACATTTAATTTAATAGAAAAAAATGAGCAAAGTGGAATAAAAAAAAATCAGCTCAAGCAATATACTGTAGATATTTTGACACATTTGGGGTGTCAAATGTACAGTACCATTCAGAACTTGGGTAATTCTGTATACCAAGGCTGAATTTATTTGATCACAAAATGTAATATATTTCAAATGGTTACTCTGCTAGCGCACCTGTGTGAACTTGAGGGGAACTAATTCATACAGCAACAAACACGGGATTCAGTTGGTTAAAAATAATTGCAAAATGACATCAGTTATAAAAAAAAAGTCTGGCATAATTTGTTTCCAGATGCTACTTATTTAATATTTCTATTTAATGCAATGACATTCATAAAAAGACATTTAACTCTGGCTTAATGGTCCAAATACTTCTTGAGGCCACTGTGTAATAAAATCATCTTATGTTATTCAATTTTAAACCTGCTCTACTCTCAAGTCCGCAGTCTTGTGCGTAATCCATCCCCTTAGGAAACCCTGCCGATTGTGCTGTGTTTTCCTGTTCCGTAAATAGGGCTGTTTTTTCTAGGTCGCACAATGGTCAGGGGGCTGGACCTCATAAAGGTCTCACAAAACACCCCCACGGCTTTCCTTATCAAACACAAACACCCTCTCTTCTGACTTAGGCAAAGCTTTTCCTCCTCCAGTCACCTCTCCAACAAAGACTATGACTGTTCTGACAAAATATTACAGAAAGATAATAAGTATGAATGATGTGTTGTTCCTACTGATTACAAATGTTAGGTGCTAAAAGTAAATTGTGCATCTGACAGCCTAATACACTTTTATGTTACTGTGTGAACCAAAAAAATGTAAATATTAAACTGAAACATTTACTACACTACAACTGACCCTTCGCAAAGACCCCCCCCCCCTTCATTACTGTTGCTATGTCCGAAAAGCCATGCCGCTCTCACTCCACAAATCATGTCATCACGCAGTGAAAAATACATCGTGGAGCAAAGAGGACACAGACAATGCACCGACAGCAGATTACTTTTCATATGAAACATTTAGATTTTTAAAGAAATTGAAACAATAAAACCGTTTTGTGGCTCTTTAATGTGTCGTGACAGATTGTTGTAGCGTCTCAATTCAAGCAGCATGTGAACTAATGATTTCTTTCTCTTTACTAGTTATTTCATGAAATAAAAATGAATGAACATCAGAAGGTATCTTATTTCAACCACGGAAAGATGTCAATACACACATTTTTTCAAGTTTAAGTCCACCGATGTTAATCTGCTTTCCTGTCTGAATTGTTTGTCAGACAAAAAAGGCATATTCGGCATTGTGATTGGTCAGATCTCCTGTCAATCAAACTCTATGCAAAGGGTCAGGTAAACAGCTTGGGTTATAAGCAAATATTTTCTGGCTTTTTCAGAAGCAGATCTGCGCATTGGACAGCTGCAGTGGGGTGACAGCGGTGTGTATTTCTGTAAGGTGATCATTTCTGATGACCTGGAAGGGAAAAATGAAGGCCGGGTGGAGCTACTGGTGCAGGGTGAGTCTCATGAATTCAAATACTTCTCAAAAACTGAATCAACACTACAAAAAATCCCGTTGTTGTCTATATAACATGGTTTTAGAAAAGTTTGAAATGCTTGAAAAAGTGCCAGTGAATGCTGGGCTTTAGGGACTCTCAATATTTAAAATCTTTTGTCAATATTTTTCGATAAATAAATAGACATTGTTCTCTAAAAATGTTTAGTTTTGTGTGTGCATGCTTGGTTATTGTGTCTAAATGATTGTTAGTGCCAATTCCTGTCTGAATTCCTGAGTGCACTTACAAGCGCTGCCATGACGACAACCAAACGGCGCATGCCTCTCGACAGGGCTCAGATCCTTAATAAGAGACGCTATTGTTCATTTGTGCCCTGGCAGATCAGGAAAACCTCACATATTCTGCATGTCCTGGGCAGGAACACTGCGGAGAGAAACAATTAGTTTGGTGCTGTGGGACTGACCCTAACAGCATAAGTTATTTCTGTGTCAGCTGGACAAAGCAAAGTCAGATACCTCATGCCAGACAAAGGGTAAATAACTGACTGTTATCGACATGAGCAATATAAGCCACTTCTTAAGCCGTTTCCATGGGAACGAAGGGGGTGTCATTGGCCAGGGGATGCCAGGGCCTCCAGAGCAGTCCTGTGCGGTGAAGAGAAAAACCATGAGAGGGTTAGAGCTTACACAGGAGGATCAATGAGAGTGTTATGTAGACGCTAAGAAGTGGAGGAAGTTACTGCTGCCCTCTGAGTAATCAAGATTTAATTGGTTTATGAAGTGGAGAGTATAATCTGGAGTATTTGGTGGTTAAAAGCTTGACTTTGTACCAGACACTCCCCATTTCATCAAACTTGCTGTGTAGTCATGTTTTACTCACAGTTTAGCTCTTGATTGTTAGTGGTGGATGCCAAGGAAAGCAACACTATTATTACTTAGGATTGCACTGTAAAAATGAACAGTATTTAACAGCACTTTCTTACAGTACTATATTCAGAATTCAGTCAAATAAAATTTTACTGTAAAATCAAAACATCAACCAAAAAAAATCAACTCTTTAGAATAATAACCCACTTTTTATTAAACTGCTGTCTTACAAAGGAAGTGATCACATTTTTCTTAGGTAAGACAACATATTACTGTGGGAAAAAGTATCTTATTATTCTACACAGAGCAACTGTATGTAAGTTTCTTATTTTGAAATAATGTTCAATTCACCCTGATGATACATTTACTTCTAATAAGGTGAATGCCTTCTGTTTCTTTTTCATGCTTCCCCTCAAACGTCTGCTGTTTGGTGAGCGGGTTCGAAATTCTGCCAAGATTGCTTTACAGCAGCAACAAGCGCACATGTACAGCTGTAATTACAACAGATATATTTACGAACATACAGTTGCTTTAAAGTGCTCCTATTATGGGTTATGAGAGGTTCATATTTTGGTTTTGGGAGTCCGTAACAACAGGTTGACTTGCATGCAAGGCCAAAAAACACTTTCATTGTCTTATAAAATGCATTTATTTTTACCTTATTTGCTCAACGACTCCCAAAGGATTCCTTCAACGATTGCTTTTTCCAAACCCCTTCTTTGCGTGACGCTAATCTGAGGTGATTGGTCCGATTGGTCGATTTCATCATGCCTGTAATGCCTGCTAACGCAGGTTTGTGAGGGCAGTGCTGCTTTGTGTACAGCGTTACCGGGGAAAACGCTATTTTTAGGAAAAATCCTTTTTTATCCTATTTTTAGAATGAATTAGCATTTTCATTCAGACCAACATGAAAATCAAGGTTTCCCAGGTCTGTGCTCGCAACAAGTGGGCGGGCAATATGCTAAAGTTTCATGTCAACATGAATTGGCTTGGGATTCGTTTTAAAAACGACTCGTTTAAATGATTCAGAGTCGACTCTTTCTTTTGAGAAACAACAACTTTATGCACGATGCACTTTCAGATTTAAAATTTAGCTGGATGTTTTCATTCACTTAGAGCTGTGTTACACACTGCATGAAAGGTCATTTTCAAAAATCCATAATAGGGGCACTTTAAAGTTTCTTGTGACTTTTTGGTTATCCCCTTCAGCTCAGCTGTAAACTATATTTAAATGTATTTTATTTTATTTCAGTCAGCATAATAGTGTTAAGCCCGGTACACACCAAGCCAAGGGCAGTTTTTGTTTGTCAGTCGACTAAGTTTTCTCAATGTGTTCTGCGCCATCAGCTGAAGTTGGTCCTCGTCTGCTTTTTTTCAGCCGATTCGATATGTTGAATCGGCGTCGGAGCTCGTCGGTCAGTCGGGTCATCTGATCATTCTGATTGGCTGTTCAGCTGGCTAACCAGTACACGAGAAAAGCGCAGAACGGACATGCTATTTGGTCGTCGGGTGTCGAGTATCAGCTTGGTGTGTCAGGACAACTTTGGACCCAGACACAAACAGTTGCAGTGAATTTTATGCAAAAAAGCTTAATGATTGCTTCGTAAAAAGTAGTTCACCCAAAAATTCTGTTATTCACAAAAGAAACACAAATTTTTAAAATATTTTGTCTATGTAATACCTTCATTCATACATGTAATACCTTCATTCATCGTTGGAACACAAATTAAGACATTTTTTATTAAATCTGAGACAGCAATGCAATGCCGTTCAAGGCCCAAAAAGGTAGTAAGGACATTGTTAAAATAGTCCATGTGACATCAGTGAATAAACCTTCATTTTATGAAGCTATGAAAATATGTTTTGTGTGCAGAGGAAACAAAAATAATGACTTTATTCAACAGTTGCGTGTGGTGCTGCTGATGCAGGAGCCGGCGTTCTGATGTAGAGCATGCATGCACTGTGCCTTGTTTGCAAGCAGAGGAATGCACTTGTCGTGGTACTGTCATAAACACGTGTCAAAGACTGACACGGAAGAGAAGAAATTGTTGAAGAAAGTCATTATTTTTCTTTTCTTTTCACACAAAATTTTGTATTGTAGCTTGATGATATTACAGTTGAATCACTGATGTGACATGGACTATTTTATCAATGTCTTTACTACTTTTGGGCCTTGAACGTGGTGTAGCATTGCTGTCTTTACAGGGTCAGAAAGCTCTTGGATTTCATCAAAAATATCTTATATAATTTGTGTTCTGAAGATGAACAAAGGTCTTACGGGTTTGGAAAGACACGAGGGTGAGTAACTAATGGCAGAATTTTCATTTTTGGGTGAACTATCCCTTTAAAAAGTCTGATAATGACTTGCAGTCTATACTACACAGCTTGCCTTCCCTATATCTCTGCCTGTCTCTCTCTCCATGTCTCTACCTCTCTTCGGGAGGTCCCCTTTACTCTCAGGTTACGGTGGGTTTAATGACTGTAACAGAGGAGGAGAGGTGTTGGATATTATTCCTCTTCCTGTCTGCCAGCTCAGCACTTCCTGTTACTCAGGGATAAATCTGCTCTGACAGTGGGCAATGTTTATGGCACCCTCATTCAGTTTAAAGACTTGTGGCATTTTGTGAAGACCTGTAAAATGTGAATGTGTATACAGAGTCACAACGAAATGAAAGTAGTGACAGATCTTTTATTCAGTTCATTTCTAAATGTCAAAATTAAAAGTAAAAAATTACACATATGCATTAATTACTTGTTCAGTTTAGAAAACATATAGTATGACTTCATCCTGAATTCAACAGATTGCGTTAGGAATAGTATACACTCAAAATGGTGGGTCTAAACACTGAGGCCAGTTTAGGTGGTGAGAATGCTGTTGATTTTTGGCACTATGCCAGTCGTTGACAAAGGACACTCAGTGTAAAATAGACTGTACATCTAAAGCCACCCCTCCGTTTCTCTCTCAGGGAAGATGTTTGTTGAAAGGTAATTGGACAGTGCTCTGGGACACCTTTTAATTCCAAACAATGCCAGCACTGTCTCCATGGTGATGATGTACCCTTGCCCCCCTTTCAGGATGGTTAATGAGGCTGTGTGATTAATAAGTCTCCCATATTCCTCCTCTGTCTCTCCCGCTGAAGCCCCTTCTACCTCATCTCTTTCTCACTCTCTCCGTTCATGCACATTAGTGAACCTGATCTGTGCTCGGGCAAGATATAAATACTGAACGAAAGCAGACATCTACATTAGCATAAGCCCTGGGAACCAGCAACATGTCCACGTATCATTACTGTCAGTTGCTGAGCTGTATAAAGAAATGATGTTTACAAGAGCTATTTTATCTAACCAATTTTTATAAATCAGTTTTCATTGCCTCCAAATCACTGCTGTTTGCAGCTTTTGTATTTATATTTTATCCAGTATAATAATTATATAATTTAAGAATATATAAATGGTACATATATCAAACTGTGTATATATATATAGCTTGATGTTTGGACTAGGAAGCTTTATTTTTATTTTTTATTTCAATTACTTTTGACTTTTTAAATGTTCATGTGTTACTTCGATCATTTGCATACACAAGTTGCATGGTCATATATCATCCTTACAAGTAATGTTATGCACCAAAACTTCACAGAAAAACAGCACTGGCCTAAAATGAGTTTCTCATCCAGAGACAAGTTTGACCTTTCACCCTTTTCTTGGTATCTGTCAGGAACTGCAAACACACACACCTAAGCACATGCACTACCAATAAAATGTTTGGACACACCTATGTATGCATGCTTTATTTTTATATTTTTACACTGTAGAATAATAGTAAAGCCATCACAGCCATGAAGTAACAAAACTCAAAGAATGGGAATTACATAGTGACCAAAATTGTTATCCACTCATGGCTACAAAACTAATTTAAATGATTTAACCATCAAGAGAAACATAAATTCAGTGAAGTGTGTACAGAGCGTTTGACTGGTACTGTATATGTGTGTATATATATATGAAGACTTTCCTTATACTTTTGCATTTGATTTAGTCTCTGAACCGACAATCACGCTTAAAACCACAAATCAAGTTTTCAAATCAGCTTTCAACTTACACTTAATTAATCCACAGCCACTAACAGAGTAACTTTTTTCATAATAACACACAAGCATCTAAGCATTTAGCCACGACCCTAAACTTTGAACTTTCATCTGCTGCCCACTGCTGCTGTTTACGTCTGATCTTCTCCCTTCTCCAGGTAGGACAGGTGTGCTGGATGACATCCTGCCTGAGTTTGATTTGGAGATTATGCCAGGTACGCCTGCCTTACCTCTCTCTCACCTGTCCTTTTCAGTGGGTGCTCTCACACAGGTCCTTTTCAGTTCACTTGCTTCATCTTCTGCTGCACTCAGCAAACTCCAAAATGCTCCTATCTGATCTGTTCCCTCTGAAAATTAAAAAAGAGATACTTTAAAATGACAGAACATATCAATGATTGATGTTGAATAACATTACTGCAGATTATACTGCATAACTTTAAGTAACTAATCACATGAGTGTTAATTTTTATAGTTACATTTACATCTTGCCCTCTGCTGAAGCTTTCTCTCTTTCAGAATGCTAGTAGTATTGCTTGCATTTGACATTTTTATTTTAAGCCACTTGTGTAAAAGACAGCTTCACTGATTATAATGGGAGCGGTAGTTTTGCTGCATCGCATCACGCAGCTAGCTTGCAGTGCAGACACGCTGTCATGCACACATTCACTGTGGTCGTTACGCCACCAAATTATACGGAAATAAGAGGTTTTCAACTATCTCTGATGGAAAAAATAAGGTAAATAAAAAAGTAACACTTCTTACATTTATTGTGTTACATTTATAAAGTGTATTATGTTAGGTTGGGTAAAAATACAGATTTTCGGATCTCAGCGTTGCTTCTTCCAACCCTGTCGGCGATGTGCCAGTGTTTCCTGCATTGTGCAGGAAAAGAAGTCATATTTCACCCGTGTTTACAGTCCAAATCGAACGTGCTAAGAAGACAGTGTACCACAAAATAATAGCAAAAAAAGCACATTTACATTGAGTTGTCTTTGCAGGTTGCAAGCAAAATCATGTAGTGTGACCAGTCTGCTTCACCAACAAATGAATCTAATGAAGTTCGTTTAGTGAATCAAAAACATGCGGCAGAATTCACAAACAAATGACACTTGAGCTGGTCTTTTTTAAATTAAAGTGTATATACAAATACACTTTCATTTATAGAAATACAGATTTCACAGACAAGGCTTAATCTAGTCCCAGACTAAAATGCATGTTTGAGCTGTCTCCACTGAAAATATCTTGCTCTGATATATCTTAAAATATGTCAGTGTCACTGTTCTGTGTCAAGATGCACACCTGTAATGTTTTCTTCTAAGGCATTTTTGTAAAAGTTGCTTAAATATTGGCCTAGTCCTGGCTTAAGCTAAGCCCCGTTTGTGATCCGGGCCTATATAAGGTAATATCCTAGTGACGTATGAGTGTGTATGTGTGTTTGTGTATAAAAAGCTCTGTTGCTATTTAACATTAATGTCGATGTGCAGATGTAAGCAATCTGATTTTTTAAACCCAGTCCTGCTATTGTGGTGTAAATTCAAAATAAAAGTAATTTGGCTCTGTCCTGTTCATTACCCCAATCGGTCACAAGTGCTCAGAGGCATATAGTTTTGAACATTCTTGGGTTGAATAAGAGGTCTGCAATGTATACTGCTGGAATTTTAACACCACACCCAGAGGAAATTCATCATTAGGCCCTTAGAAAGTCCAGATAAGAGGTTGTGCATCATTCAAGCTCTCCCTTGTTGGTCTGAGACTTCATATCCTGTGAGCAAAAATGATTTCAGGACAGCACTTCCTTCAGGATTTGCTTTGGCCACGGAAACCAAGTTTCCTGATGAGTCTTTTTTATCTTCCTTAGAGTGGGTATTTGTGGGAGTTGTCGTCCTTGGTAGTGTGCTCTTCCTGTTGTTGGTTGGGATCTGCTGGTGCCAGTGTTGCCCTCACTCCTGTTGTTGTTATGTACGCTGCTGCTGCTGTCCTGATACATGTTGTTGTCCAAAACACTGTGAGTACACAAACACACATACATACTACACACACACATTGCCTGTATTCACAACCTGAAAAATACATTTCCATTTGCCTTCAAAGTATATGAAGCAGGAAAGATGGCAAAGAGCGGCCAGCCTCCTCAGATTGCCATGTATCAACCTTATTACGTTCCTGGTGTTCCTGTGGTCCCTTCAGCCGCATCATCAATCATTGAACCTAAGTTGACTGTAGTGGCTCCTTCAGTAGAAAACAATATAACTGGAGGTAAGTGACAATACAACAGCATATAAAAAAACAAATGCTAAATATTTTAATGTCTTAGCTTGTTCTTGGAATACATCTGTCTGAAGTCTGTCTAGTGAATCTGCATTTGTTGAAGCAAGTCTGCATCATCTAACTCAAAGCAAACTCAACTAATATCATCTTCAGCTGCACTGAACTTTAATCTCAGGCTGTCCATTGTATTTAAAATGTTTAAAGGAATAGTGGTCAGATGAGACGAGAGTGTTTGTTGTATTTGAGTATGTGAACATGAGCTGATAACAGTAGAAATTGTTGTAGGAAATAGAAGATTTAAAGATAGTGACAGTGCAGAAAGCTTGCTGGCATTGTGAAGGTATAGCAGTTGTGTTGTCAGTGAAGATGGTGAATGGTTTCACAATGTATGTGTGTATCAACAAGTAAAAATGTGGCAAACACTTAAGGGGCAACTGGTTCCTTCCACATGTGAATGGCATTTTTTTACTATACAATGCAATTTAACGTGAGAGAACAATCCCATAAAAGCACAGATGGAAGTGGAAAGTTCTGCAGGTGATTTACTGACAATGCGCAAAGTTAAAGAACACAGCCAGGTCAGAGTTCCCATAATGACCAACGCAATCTACCAAGAGCATCATCTTGTTTAAGACATGCTATTTTTGGCCATTAAATTAATTAAATTGACTAGCGCAAACCTCTCATACATTTTTGTCTGAAAGAGAAACTTGTACAAATGAATATTCAATAAGGTCAGCCGCAAATTTAGTAAATCCTGACAGTAGTTTTTTAATGTCAAAAGAGGGTTTGCACTGGTGCAAGCTGTTAGTACATTTTGCCCTTAAATGTCTAATTATTTGTCCATTTTTAAAGCAATTTATTTATTATTTTTACATTTAACTCCATGAAATAGAATATTTTTAAATATAGCTGTTTATTGGCCAATGTTTTTATTTATATTTTTAAATTAACTGTATATTTTATTTTTAAGGAGCAATCCATAGTTATACTGACTGAGCTGGATTGCAGGTGGTATGTGAATAAGACAGGGTCTTGTGCTATGGCAGGCAAATATTTTGCAAAAATAGCCTAAATCCAGCACATGTGCATGCTTCTGTAAAGGCTTAACTAAGTACTGTGTGAGTGTTACATGCTTGTGGCTTAATCTTAAATGATGCGCTGTATGTGTGGTACAGTAACATGGACACAGTAGAAACACACAGGTCATGTGTGTATGTCCACAGTGCGCAGTGGCTATCGACTCCAGGCCAGTCAGGGTCAGGACGCTATGAAGGTTGTGTACTACACAGAGAGGGACCTGGCACAGTTCCACCCTACCAAGGGGGGCAGTCATCCATGTAAGCCTGTATGCAGTCAGCATGTTTCTATACACTGAATTTGTCTTTATAAAAAATAAAGGCTGAATTTGAGATAAGTTGAGTTTGTGAAAAGCTTCCAATGGTCAGCTGACACACTTGATGGCATGTCTAATTCCCTTCATTATCATCATCATCATCATCATCATTATCAGCAGCAGTGCCCTATCTAAGCACTCCCCAGTGGACATGTCTTTTACTTTCATCTTAAAGGGATAGTTCATTCTCAAATAATTAAAACTCGGTCATCATTTACCTTAATGTCATTCCAAACCTGTATTTTTTTATCTTCTGTGGAACACAAAAGATGATATCTTGAAGGATGTTTCAGTTGTATTTGTCCATACAATGAAAGTCACATTGATGACAGATTTTTCATTTTTAGATAAACTATCCCTTTAAAATACATATGTGGTTGTGCATGTAAGACAATTCATAATAGTCTAACAAAGTTCAGAATTTCTCACAAAGATAGATTTTCTGTTGCATATTACAGACAATGACAACAGCTTTGTTACTGCAATAACAAAACATCCAGTCTATAATGATGTCATTGTATCAGCAGCTGGCAGCATATCAGAACTGAGCTCTCTGCATGATGGTGACGTAGACTTCAGGCAGACCTATCGCCAGGTCCAGAGGAAGGCATTACCACCCATCAGTGACTACATGGAAGAGCCGCGCATCCGAACAGCATCAAACGGCCACGGGCTCCGTCCCTCATATTATCAGAGCAATCACTCTCTGGATGAGCATGACAACAGGTGCAATTCAAGTGTTTGTGCATGACCTTGTAATTTAGGACAGGGGTTTTCAAACTGGAGACACAAGAGAGAAATGCTTCTTGAGCACCTTATCAGCATTAGAATGATTTCTGAAGGATCATGTGACAATGTAGACTAAAGTAATGATGCTGAAAATGTAGCTTTGACATCTCAAGAATGAATAACATTTTAAAATATATAAAAATTACGGTGGCCAAGAGAGCTCAACGCAATGCAAATGAAAAAAAACACCTGCAAATTAAGAACACATCTTCATCAGCTTGACAGCACATGTGCTGCAAATACTCACAACACAACCAAAAACCGAAACGCACTGTAAATACTCACAACACAAACAAATACGAACGTGCTGCAAATATGCACAGACTACATCAGAAATGACAAGTGACAACCCTGGGACGTGCTTATAAATCTGCACTGAAAGGTGAGATTTTTGTTTATTTTAACATCCTGATCATATGATTCCTTAGCTTTTATTTTTTAATTATTAGCCTAAATAAGCTGATGAAATGCACAATTACTGTAACTGAAACATTATGTAAGCTGTCTACTTTTACAACTTCCCTTACAAAAATTAACCATGGTTTTACTATTAAAATAAAATAAATAAATAGCCTATATACATATTATATATATATGTATTATTAGCCTACTGTATATAAAAATATAAAATAATAAAAAATGGTTACTATAGTTAAACCATGGTAAATTACCTACATAAAGCATAGTTTAACCACGGTATTTTTACAACTGTGATTACACAAATGGTAATCAATATGCCCAAAAAATATGGTTACTACACTTTTACTATAATAAAGCCATTTTTAACTTTTGCAAGCCTTGTTAGGAATCGGATCCCCTATTGTGGTCTGTGCTACTTGCAGCAGCGTCTTTAAGTTTGGTTGTGTTGTGAGTATTTGCAGCACGTTTCTGTATTTGATTGTGTTGTGAGTATTTGCAGCACATGTGCTGTCACACTGATGAAAGTGTTTTCTTAATTTGCTGGTGCTTTTTCTGTTTGCATGTGTTTTCTTAAACTGCAGCACATTGAGCTCTCTATATAATTGAAAACAGATACTTTAAAGGGGTCATATGATGCGATTTCAAGTTTTCCTTTCTCTTTAGAGTGTTTCTATCTAAAGTCTCAAACCCAAAGAGATATTCTTTATAAAAGTTAAGACTCGTCCACGCCCCCCTAAAATGGCTAATTTAAACACGCCCCCAGGTCTACGTCACTGTGTGGGTAGATTTACATAACACCGCCCAAATGTATATGCAAAGAAAGTGGGCGTGATTTTTATTCTCGCTGTAGTGCTGTTGCTGCCGCCGGCGCCATGTCGTGGAGACGCTGTTTCGTTGTGAAAGCAAAAGTACTTTGATTGGGCTTCCAAAAGAGGACAAAACAGTGGTTAAGTTGTATTTACAACACTGTTCCAGAACAGTACAACCCAAATATTAGAGTGTGTGCAGAGCATTTTACGGAGTACTATACAATGCTGTGCACAAAGGCTGTTTCGGGGGCCGCCGTTGAGTACAAGTCATTATAACCAGTAATTATGTCCCCACTGGATGCAACAAATGCCTCGTTTATAATGGGTTTTATTGTTTTTGTCTCGTCGTGCTGGGACACGGTATCACAATACGGTGAGGGGCGTAACATTTCCATCACACGCTTGAGGTATTCGGCCAATTACAATGCTCTGGATAGCTGGCCAATCAGAGCACACCTCGCTTCTCAGAACAATGAGCTTTCTAAAAATCGACGCGTTTCAGAAGGCGGGGCATAAAGGAGCAACAATAATGTACAGTATGTGGAAAATAATGTGTTTTTTAACCTTAAATCACATAAACACATTGCATTACACCAAATACACAAAGTAATGTTATTTTTTAGTAACATCAGATGACCCCATATATATATATCTGTATAATGTGAGCACTAATAATATCATGACTGTTTGTGCAGATGGAACTGTCGTTCTGAGCACCTGCCCCGCAAAGCCTTTGATGCTAGGGGGCGCACTGCGTCACTAGATGAGCTGGAAGAGTTTGCTATGTCATACAGCCCACACGGTCATCAGAGAGGTGACTTTCGTGGCCCTCAGCGAGACTTTGAAATGGGGAAAAGGTCGCGGGACCATCCCACGTCTTACCGAAATGGGCCACGGTATTCTAGAGGTGATGATGACGATGACAACTACCACCGTCGAGGCTCACCACCTTCCCCGCCAAAAAGGCACAACACTGTCAACAGTGAGCGTTACCTCGCTCGCCAGAGGTCTTATGATGATACCTACCTGAACACTCTGCTGGAGCGCAAGGCTAGGGGCCACAGAGAGCGAGGTGGGAGGGTTGATGATGACAGTGACACACCCTCAAAAGGCAGTTCCAAGAAGAGCAATGACTGTTACAACAGCAGGTCACCTAGCCACCGCCCCGAGGAGGATGATCCTTTACCTCCGTACTCTGAGATGGAGGCGGAGAGGTTTAGAACTGAAGAGCATTTAGGGAGGGAACGGTACAGGACTGCTGATCCTGCCATGCAGCCTTTTTCATACACACGTCCGGCCCATGGACTGGCCCATACATTACAGGAGCACAGGGAGGACAGGGACAAATCCAGGAAACTGGTGAGTTACTTATAATCATCTGCCCTGGTTTCTGTGCATTGACGGGTGGACCAAACTTCCCTCAAGCCTAAAAAGAAGAGACAGATGAGATTCCATTAACACGAAATGTAAAGTCTTAAATGTTAAAGAGCAAAAATAAGTGTTCTACCCTTGAAAACAAGCTGTATCTTGTCAAAAAAAAAAACATCTCAGCTCATCAACTATGTATTATGCATTCATATTTATATAGTCATCAAGTAATTCAGACATAGTGCTCTTCTCAGACCTGTGGCCTTTTGGGTTAATAAGGTTAAATCCAACTTGCAACATCTCGCAATCCCATTTCCTGTGATAATTGTGGCATATGGGGAAACAATAATTAAAAATAATAAAACTTCTTGTTACAGCTTCAAAATGTAGGGAGCTACTAAACTGACTGGTAAAATTATGATGTTTATTTTGAAGTTACCTGTTTTTATACGTTTTATATGTTAGATTGAATTTCCTTTTCCTTCTCAGTCTTACCGCTCAAAAGTTTGGGGTCAGTAATTTTTTTTAAACAAATTAATATATTTATTAAGCAAGTATGCATTAAATTGATGTAAAGTGACAGTAAAAACATTTATAATGTTGCAAAATATTTCTATTTCAAATAAATACTGTTCTTTTGAACTCTCAAATTATCAAAGAAAAAAGAAATGAAATATTTTTCATAAATATTAAGCAGCACAACTGTGTTAACACTGAAGACTTTAATTCTTTAAGTAATGGCTTCTGAAAATTTATTTTTGCCATAACTGGAATAAATCCCATATAAATAAATATATAAAATATATTGCATATCACATATAATAAAAAAAAAAAATGCTTGAAAACAATTATTTTAAATTAGTCTTTTACAATATTACTATTTTTACGGTCTTTTTGAACAAATAAATGCCGCCTTGATGAGCATAACATCTTACTGACCCCAAACTTTTAAACGGCAGTGTATATAATAATTAAATATAATTTTTTTTTTAATTGTGAAATTTTTTCTCAAAATTATGATTTTACATCTGAGAAGGGTGTTGTTTTTCTGTTGTTTTTATTTTATCTCAAAATTACATTTTAAAATATATTTTTAACTCTGAGGATCTATTGTCAGCCTATATTGTATTTTATACTTCTTATATGTCACTTGTTTTCCAAAGAGGTATTCAAAGAAATCTGAATATGAAATTATTTTGAACTGTACAGTATGTTATTTTTTGTATCCTGAAATGTAAATCATATTCTTTACAAGAATGTATGTAAATGAAAGTCCGCTTTGAACGATCAAAACGGTTCATTTCTCAGGCAGGTTTTATGTGTTTTCGTTCTGTTTGCCTGATTGTATCATAAAAGGCATCACTAACTCTAATGGGCTCACAGTACAGCAATGCACTGGCACACTAACAGCGCATCTGCAAACGCATCATGCTAATGGGTGTCTAATGTGTGGCTCTTGGTGTTTTTTAACAGACCACTCATCTAAGCAGAGACTCACTAATTGTGTGACGCCGTCAGACTGAGCTGACATCATACTAATAACATCACCATCCAGCTGAAGAGAAATGCCCCAAACACTAAGCATCAATCTGCCAGAAACACTCATTTTATGCAGGATCACACAGACATGAAGATCTTGGGAACTTTTGCTGGTCAAGGGCAAGAACGTACTGTGTGTTTGTTTTTATTTTCTGTATTGATAATAATGTAAAAAAAAAAAATATTTCCTAATTAGTCCTCAGAATGCCACTGCACTAAAAATATCTTAGAAAGGCCATTCAATTGTTCAAATGATATTCAAGTGCTTTAAACATTCCTTGATATTTTGTATATCTTCAGTACTGTAATGGGCCGCTGTCTCTGATATTTCAATATTGCCTTTGTTTGCACTGTACTGTACATTTGTGTCAGTGTTAATCAGTTGGCTCTCGAGGGAAGCATGAATGATTGTGCTTTTTATGATGTGCCATTTATTTGTATTTCACGGTTTTAAAATAATGACTTTGATATGAACACTTGCTATCTGTTTCTTTTTTTGTGTGTGTATTCATAATCAAATATATCCTTGTACTGTATCATCAGTATCAGGGCATGAACACTTGCTTCTTTGGTCTTGCTTCAACATAAGAAGACAAATACAGTAAAGCAATTTTTTAGCAATACAGACTCATGGCCATGCAGGAAGCTGGACAGGACACAGAAAAGGAAAGGATGATTCTTTCCAGGACGAGATAACAATACCAGGAAACAATCTGATACTAGCCCTCACAGGTGTTTAGTGGTCAAACTTTATGTTTAGATCTCTGTATGTCGCTTTCTTTCACATTGTGCCATAGTTGACATTACATTTATTAATTGGTAAAAATAGGTTGTTTACACTCTGTATAGTAAACAAAAACACAGCACCTCGCCATTTGAATATTAAGCATATGTGTGATGGCAGTACAGAATACAGCTCATTCAGAACTTAAAGCTGGAATTCATTAACTTTTTTACATGCAGTTTTTTGGGAAAATAGCATGTATAATGTTACATCAAACACAGTTCCATTCTGAGAACAGTGACCAAAAAGACAACAACGGCCACAGTCAGCAGTTTACCTTTTCTTTTAACCAGTCTAAGCTTGTTTGCTGGTCTCCACATCTAATCAGGCTTGTCTGTTGCTCAGTTTTACATGCGTTTTAATATTTTTCAGCTGGTAAGGCAGTCTTCATTGCTGCAAAAATAAAACGTTTGGAAGACTTGTTATACCCATTGAGCTGGCAAGTGACGCCCCCTGGTGGTTAAATGTTATTAACTGTACAAATATATTAATTCTATCGAATGAAGTAAACAACGCAATAATCCTTTCACTTTGAGCGATGATACATATTTACAATAATACAAATGTGAAAATAATGTAATTTTGAACAATAATCAATGAATAACTTTAAATAAAGTAACATGACCCGAGGTGTTGTGCACCTGTTGGTGGGTGGAGTCTGTGACGTCATCGTGGAATGGGGGAGGGGACTCAGACTTCCACAGAGCAAAGGTGTGTTTACACTGACTCGAGAGAATTTAGGTAAATAAGAAAATATCTGGATATATTTGCGTCGCATGTTTTACGATGACATGATGGCCAGCATACATCGTCTGTATTTGTTTGATTCGCAAATATAGGATTTTTCTGTGTTTTGGAACAATAAAGTAAAGTAAAAACTAATACCGTGTAACCGAGAAGCATGAAAGAAACACTGAAGCTCAAGGTGCTTGCGCTCGTGCTCTGCGTATTTCCAACAGGTAAGTCGGCATTCAAAGTAACTGCCAGGGTTTAAACTTGGAATATTAGGAGTGTTTCATTTAGTGGCACACCACTTTTAAAGAATTTAAAACATTTCTGGTAATTCTATCAATTCAGTTGCGAGGTTAATCATCAGCAGGTGCAAACATGATAGGCAGATAATGTCGATCACGTCATTTACGAGCTTCATGCCAGCCAATATGTTAATATTATGTTTTACTGAAACTTTAGTTTGTTTGTATGCGTAAGAATTTGTCAAATATAAATTTTAGGCCTGGAACAGGAATATAAATTAATATAGTCTTTAAAATGTATATATTGAATATCATTATTTTCTAAAATATTTAATTTAGCTGAGAATGTTTCTTTGTGAGTATGAAATTGTTAATGTTATGAAATGACTAACTAACTAAATAAAATTAACGACTGGAAAAGTAATGAAAACTTATGGTCAGAAGGCGTGGAACCCTGATGCAAACGTATGTTAACTGATCCCTCTCCCTTTATTCTCAGAGCTGTTGTCTGTCCAGGTTACGGTTCCTCATACAGAGAGACACACAATGCTGTTTGCTTCTGTCATTCTGCGATGTGACTATTCCACTACTGCAAACCCACAAGATGTCCTGGTCACATGGCGGTACAAGTCCTTCTGTTTGGATCCAGTGCTGGAATATTACTCAGTTGGTGAGTGGTGTGTAGGTCAACTGAATATAGAAGGCTTTTTTTTTTTTTGTCTGAATAGATGACGTGGTGATTGATGTTACCATGTACATTTCTTTTTTTCTTCAGCTTATCAAGCAGCTCTGGGTCTGAAGCAAGACCCAGCCAATGACTGTCCAGACAGTAAGCGCACTCTCCGCATAGTGATTCAGAGAAGAGGTCTCAATGAAGCTATTCTGGGGACAGAATATCGAGAACGCAAGATATACGTACAAAACAGTGAGTCTCGACATGCAGAAGCAATGACATAAACCAATGACATTTTTATATTAGTATAGCAGAATACTTGCATAAAATGCTTATAAATATCAGTTATCACTCTGTATTTCCCAATAAAAACACCCAATAAAAATTAAGTAAACTTAGCATAGGACCATTTAATAATAAGCCTAAGAGGCTTCCTAAAACTTACTATTATGAACTATCAATCAGAACAGGTTTTTCAGCTTCAAGTTTTGATCAAATTGGTAATTTAGAGGTGTTATAAATTAATTTATCAAATATGATATAGCAGCTTTGTAGGATTAAATGAATTACAGTGTAGACAACTATTATGTGGCAACCACATATGTAGGCATTTATAGAATTACAGTCATAGGAGACCATTTATTACATGCTTGAAAGTTGGTCTTAGAAATGTCATTAATCAGATCTTATCTCATATAGTATATATATATATATATATATATATATAGCTGATTCCTTACAATGTACAATTTATGTTTGCTTGATCAAGGCTTCACTAACAAGAGCCAGTAATATTTTTTTCCTGTATGTTTTTCACAGATGCTGACCTGGTTATCAATGAGGTGATGTGGTGGGACAACGGCATGTATTTCTGCTCCATCGATGCAGCGGGTGATGTTGTGGGAGACTCCGATAAAGAAATCAGACTCATTGTTTATCGTAAGTATTAACACACTGAAGACTTGTTCAAACCCTAAAAACATTATAGATGCTGATGATGGTCATATCCCCTCTTCCTCTCAGACTGGCTGACTGTGCTGCTCATTGTCCTCGGTGGACTGTTCCTCATCATACTGATTTGTATCTGCTGCTGCCAGTGCTGTCCTCAGAACTGCTGCTGCTATGTCCGGTGTCCCTGCTGTCCTCGCACTTGCTGCTGCCCAGAAGAAGGTATCCACGAGCATTGACTCTTTATCACTTTAGTATCTTTATCTGAGCATCTTTCACACCAGATAATTACAATATATTTTTTATAATATCCAAAGTGTTCTACTTGTGTTGGATATCACTTCCTTTAAATAAATGTCTACTGATTATAAAATCATGTTCTGCATAACAATTGATTAGTTTCTCAATCATAATAATAATAACATGTTGAATAATATACATGATGTATATATATATATTATATGACCTGTTTTTTTTTTTTTTGACAACGAAAACAAAATATGTAGACCGACAACACAAAAAATATGCATTATAAATAAATAAATTTATTATAAATATTATTATTAGCATTACTGTTATTATTAAGTATTATTTCAAATAATAAAGTAATATATTTATAATAATTTGTTGTCTTCTAATACCAGGTAACTTTCTTCACAGTCATTCTATAAAATGTAATTTTATTGAAAAATGTAATGTAGTATTTTGAAATATTTCTTCCGTGTGCATTTATCTATTTAGCGGTGATGCACCACAAGATGATGCGTGATGCTCAAAAAGCAATGGTACCGTGGCACCATGGCCAGCCCATCTATGCCCCCATTGCCTCAAAGGCATCTACTCAAGCAAACCCTTTACTATATTCAGGTCAGTATAACTTCCTCTAGTAATCTGCTAATGTATGTAGTGCTGCTTTTGATCACTAATGACTTGACACTCATAATTTGTCCTCCACAGGGTCTTTTTCTGAAACTTCATCCAAACACAACCTTCCCATGGCCCAGATGGTCATTCCTCCTCCTCAATCTACCCTGCCATTCATACCTCCCCACAGATACCATGCCAATGGCAGCATAAATGGAAGTGTACGTGGTAATAACCAGGTGTTAGATTTTCTGGAGAACCAAGTAAGAGGGATGGATATGGCTCCCCCAATGCTTCAGCCTCAACATCACTACACAGCAGTCCCGTTCCAAAGCCTTCCTCATCAATATGCGCCCCGACAACCACAATATGCTTCTCCACCACCTCAACCCATACACCAAGCTGTGCCTATATCAGCCAGGCCACCCAGCATGCTCTCAGCCCTGGACGAGATGGGTGTCCAAGGTGTGGAGCGCAGGGTCATCCAGCTGCCTCCCATCATGGGTCGAGCGAAACAGAGCTCTCGACGGAACAATGATGGTGGAAGACACCGGCTATCTAATCATTCCAGCGGTAGCTCTAACCGCAATGGTCATCATCGTGATGATTCCTGGAGAGAGCCGTCATCTTCACGCAGAGGGACGCAGATGCAGCGCAGCTACAGTGACGAGTCGGACTGGGACGACAGGCGTGGAGGCCGAGGTTCATCAGGACGCAGGGAAGTTTCAAATTCGGAGAGGTCTCGTCCACGTATTCGCAGTAAAGGGGAGCTTCTGGAGGAGCTGGAGCGCGCGACGAACCGCAGAGATAGGAGCAACTCACCTTCTCCACGTAGAGGCTCCTGGAGTTCAAACGAGGAGGACAGTTATAGAAAGGGGAAGCGATCTCAAGGGAGATTGTGTGACAAACCACCAGATTATTCTACCATTGAGATTTTGCCTGGCCACAGCAGGAGGAGTGGCCACTTCTCGGTAAGAATGTAGATTTATGATTTGAAGCTGTACTTATATACTGTGGTTCCAAAAAGGACATATTTAAAGGGAATCATTCACCCAAAAATGAAAATCATGTCATCATTTACACACTTTCACGTTGTTCCAAAGCTGTATGACTTTATTTATTGTGCTAACACTAAAGAAAGTATTTTGAAAAATGTCTCCGCTTGTTTGACTTTTATTGAATGAACAAAAACATATTCTTCAAAATATCATATTTTGTCTTCTGTAGAAGAAATCCATACAGGGTTGGAATGAAATGAGGGTGAATAAATGACAGATTTTTTTTTATGTGTTTAAAATATGCATTTGTTTTGCTGAAATGGAGATTTGAACTCAAAGAAAACCGCAATTTTAGTATTTTTATGTCACTTTTGATAAAAGTGTCTTCCAAATGATTACAAGTAGTGTAAATAATTATGGTTTGTTAATCATAATATTTTTTTTTACAGGAAAAGAGCTCTCGCAGTGGCACGAGTGTTGTGATCTGAGTCCCTGGCTGCCTTGTCCTTCATTTCTAACCTGATCTTTCATTACTCACCAGTCACCCCCTACAAGTGAATGTCTTCTGTACTACTGCCATTGGGACTAATTGTGTACTTCAGCACAATAATTAAACCGTAACTGCAAATGGCCTGCAATAGACCCATGGAAGACAGGGGTTTTACACTTTATTTTATATTTTTTTAATCTACTTTTAGATGTTATTTTATCATTTGAAAAAAAAATGTTTTATATGTGTAACTTTTCACTGTTTTAACTGTACATCGTTTAATTATTAACCACAGCAAGGTTATTGGTATTTGATCAGTACAATTTATAGACGAAGATAACATTAAAGGCACTTCAGCTGAAGGTTGTACATAAAAGAGCCTCTGTAGTTTATCTAGTTCCTCTGTTTACTTTTAGTTCATCTTTGTTTGGAGTAGTTTTAATTTTGATTGAGTTGTTTTCTTTGTCTTTTCACTGTGTTGTTATCCAAATACAATCCTTGGAATGATTTATATTTGAGTATGTATGAGTACATATGTATTGTTATTAGTTGCATTGCAAAATAGCAGTTCTTTTTTAACTCATAATCAAAAGCTACATGGACAGTACCAGCAGTTTCCCAAACAAAGATCATTTTTTCTCATGTGCTGAGAATGTATGTAAACATTGGCTGCAATAAAGTAACTTTTTACAGTCTTTTATACTAGAGACCATCTTTCCAGCATGTTTCATGATTTAATGCAGAAACATGTACTTTTTATCTGTAGACTAAACAATTATATAATTTATTTTGTTTGTACAAGATTCATCAAACAACCGACTTTATAAAGCATATTCGAGCGTGGTCGTTTCGTTCGACGTACGTATCTATTTTCATCACTCATATTTTAAATGCAAACGTTTGAACGAACAAAAAGACTGGAAAGCGGCGGGCAGGCCTAAATCTTCCGTTTGTATGAAAACGCCGTCATTGGCATCGCCTCATTCTATTGGCCACTTCTGCCCAAAAGGGGCGGGCCAAAGACGAGAGCGTTGGGAAGCGAGAGTGTCAATGTCATACAAACCTGGATCGTTTCTATCAGTCTATTACAACACCATCTACTGATAACGCGAGTCAGTAGAGACAGGCAGCAGCAGGTCAACGTTTGGCTAAACCTAGTGAAGCAGAAGCTGCCGGTGGACTGGCTGTTCTCAGGTAATTACGCGGCTTTGCTTGTAAACAAATGACTCATTATAGAACAATGGCAATGCTAAGCCTGTCCGTAATGTGCATTATTTGGCCTGAACCACATAACGTTAAACTTTACTGTTGTTAAAATAATGATGCGCAGCGAATACATTATGCATTTGCGTTGTTTTTTGTGTGTGAGTTCTAAAGGCCTTGTTTACAATTGGAGAGGACGAACTTGCTGGACTTGCAAAAGTGTATTAGTCATTTTTTCTTTGTTGCACCATGACCAGCTCTTTATAATAAAACAATTATCATGATAACCACAGTTTATGCGCCAGTTTACTGCAGTGACTGTTATTACTGTGAAATCATCTCGTTGGAAAACCCTTTATAAGTTGGTACAGTAGCTGGACCATCTACCGACTAGAAATCAGTCACCAAACCAGCATAAACTGGTATTGTGCCAAACCATGGTTACCAGTATAGTGAGCTTTCAAAAAGAATCTTCTCTGAACCTGAATGTTCTTATTTTGCAGGAATCATGAACTCTCTCTCGGGTAAGAGTGTGCTGGCCCTGTGCAGGGTTTTCTCCAGCCCCCTGTCACTTTCCCCTGCTATCATAGGGGCAGTGAGGGTCTGTCACTCAGGCGTGAACTCCAAGGGCACGGTGTTCACCAAAAAACGAGGCTATGATATCACCAGGAACCCAGACTTGAACAAAGTAAGCATCTTTAGGGTTCAAACTCCGTGCACTTGTGATCTAGATAACTAAGCAGGTATTAGATTGTAAGCTTTGATGTGGTTTTATAACATTTAGTAATGCCAAAGTCCCCGCAGATAAGAAAGTATAAAAGTGGCATTGTGAGATCTTGAATCTAAAAGCAAAGACTTTGCCCCTACCAAGCATTAAGAGGAGATGCTCTGAATATGCTTAGGCTTCTTTTAAAATCAATGCAGAGATTAAGGATATGACTCAGGAGTTTTGCTAAACACTTTTTGCTGGGTCATGAAAATGTGTCCATTTAAAAGGATACTTTGCAATCTGTATCCTGTTTGCAAAGACTTTAAGGCCAAGATGAGGAATGGGCATAATTGAGAAGTGTAGAACTTTAAAGCCATGACGGATGGAAACTGTGAGACGTAAACCAGTGAGCGGAGAATCCAACAGGGGAGGGTGTCCATGCTTACTTCCCATTGGTCAGAAATAAATAGATCCAACATGTGATCTACCCTAAGCTGGAATGTTGCCCGGCGCAGGCCAATTGCAGGGTGGTAATTTGTATTTAAACCAGACTGTAGGAGGAGTGCATATTTTTATTTTTCATTCGCAGCCGTCACGTGTTGTTAATGATGTTATGGTGCTGTGTTAACAGGGCATGGCGTTCACCCTGGAAGAGAGGTTACAGCTGGGTATCCATGGCCTGCTGCCTCCCTGTTTCCTCTCTCAGGATGTCCAAGTGCTTCGTGTCATGAAGAGCTACGAGACACGCAGTAACCCTCTCGACAAGTAACCAAACTTCATCTGAAACATTCTGTACATACTTTGTATGATCAAAGCCAATGAAAAGCACAGTGACAATAATTTTCTTGGCCCATTTCCTATTTATACTAAAAAAAACATTCTGACTCTGCAGATACATATTGCTGATGACACTGCAGGACAGGAATGAGAAGCTTTTCTATCGTGTGTTAACGTCTGACATTGAAGAATTCATGCCTATCGTCTACACTCCTACTGTGGGCCTGGCCTGCCAACAGTATGGCCTTGCTTTCAGAAGACCAAGGTGAGGTTTATACATACTCTGGACCTGGAACGACTTGTTTAGCCAGACCTATTCTGAATCAAATGCTTTATAAACTCTCAGACCAGTCCATCCAGTTTTTCTTAGGTGCATGGTGAACATACAGTATAAGGCCCATATGATTTTGACTGATTTGTTTTTCTTGTAGAGGGTTATTTATCACTATCCATGACAAGGGGCATATTGCCACCATGCTGAACTCATGGCCGGAGGAGGACATTAAGGTTTGTTTAGAGTGATAAAGTGTCATTAGGTGCCAGTAGATGGTTGTTTCATTGTATGTGCATTAATAGGCCATAGTGGTGACGGATGGAGAACGAATCCTTGGATTAGGAGACCTGGGCGGCTATGGAATGGGGATCCCAGTGGGCAAACTAGCTCTGTATACAGCATGTGGAGGAGTGCCACCTAAGCAGTGCCTGCCTGTACTGCTGGATGTGGGCACAGATAATCAGGTAAAACGAGAATAGCATAGTTACACCATGTTTTGAGTCTTTAATTATTTTTATGTTTTTGAAAGAAGCCTCTAATGCTCTCCAAGGGCTGCAATTATGCAATATTGTGAAATATCATTACAATTTTTTTTAATATAATTTTATTTTTATAACAATATAAATGTCTTTACTGTCACTTTTGATTAATTTAATGCATCTGTGCTAAAATAAAAGTATTGGCCCCAAACTTTTGAATAATAATGTGTATATACTGTACACCTGTACTCTGTTGGTCATAGGTTTAATTGGGTACACAAACATAGTTGTCCCTATTTGTACCCTGTTGTCCTTTTTTAACCCTTTTTTTTTTTTGTTCAGACCCTCTTAGACGACCCTTTGTACATCGGCTTAAAGCACAAAAGAGTGAGGGGCAAAGAATACGATGACCTCATTGATGAGTTCATGCAAGCGGTCACCGACAAGTATGTTTGAAACTAAAGTTGTGAAATTAAAGATGATTTACTTACCCTTATGATTTAGTTATGGTTTACTTAACCTTAGGATTTATTTACAACTTCTGTTGTACAGTTCAAGTCGTACTTTTAAGCCAGATCTTTTTAGTGAATCAGTTGATCTGTTCTGAATGATCTAGTTCACCAGCTCAACTGACTTAATGATTTGGAATCGGTGGTTCTCAAGTTAACAGTTAACTATAGGGGACGATTGTGTGTGTGAAATGCTTACAACCAACAAGTCTTCATTTTTATCTTTTGTTTCAGGTATGGGATGAATTGTCTAATTCAGTTTGAGGATTTTGCCAACAGCAATGCCTTTCGTATCCTCAATAAATACCGCAGTCGTTATTGCACCTTTAATGATGATATCCAGGGTAAGTATGCACACTCACTGTAATATCAAACTATAAAGATTTTCATTTTATAATGGAAATGATGGTATTAGAGCCATAAAATTGTTTGCTCATCTCTTTCCCCACCTTTTCAGGCACAGCTTCTGTTGCTGTTGCTGGGATCTTTGCTGCTCTTAAGATTACAAAGAATAAACTCTCTGACCACAAGTTCGTATTTCAGGGAGCAGGAGAGGTAAAGTGAATTTAATTGAAAGATGCTACAAACTTCTACTGAGAAATAGCAAATAAAAGATCCATTACGAAACACTTTTAAGCTTACACCAGTTATTCCAGGATTATCAGATGTGTAATTTTTTTTGTCACATGACCAGGCAGCCTTGGGCATTGCTCACTTACTGATAATGGCCATGGCCAAGGAAGGTGTATCTCATGCTGAGGCTGTCAAGAGGATTTGGATGGTGGATTCTAAAGGCCTAATTGTCAAGGTAACAATCAAACCCACAGTAGTTTGTCTTTTTTGGCATTTTTATTCCTACAGGCTATATTTGTCCTCCTACTCAACATCTGAATATACAAATGTATGTAGGCTTAATGCAAAATGTCAAAACATAAATTAAAGCAATATTCTGCATTGGAACACCTCCATAATTAAACGTTATACCAAAACTGTTATTTTGTGTCATTTGGCCCATTAGGGCAGAGGTCCTCTGAACCATGAGAAGGAAGAATTTGCCCAGGAGCATCCACACATAAAGACACTAGAGGAAGTGGTGGAAACCATCAAGCCCACAGCTATCATTGGTAAGGGGGGATTGAACCCACTCTATATATAGAGTTATTTTGATATTATATAAATAGGTACTATTATACTACTTATTAATAGTTTGAATTGGCTTTTAATTTGAGTAATTTCATTGTGTGTTTGTCATTTTATATTAGTGTTTTTTTTTGTAAAGTGACGAAATCACAAGATTACCAAAACTTAAAATGAAAAAAAATAAAAGCAATCCAAAATATTATAAAGTACTATAATAGTAACTATATTAAAATAATACTCTCTGCTTTTTAAAAATATTTACATTTAACTTTATTTTATTTTTATAAAAATGTTGGTAATTTTAGTACTTCAACATTAGCATATTTTGGGTTAGTTACCAAGGTATTTTAAGTATTAAATATGTTTTCCATTATAATATTTATATGTTATTAAATTATTTCAGCTTTTAGTTACTTAAAATGATTTTTATAGTTTAGTTAACAATAACAACACTGTTCTTATATATACACGCATACGTTTTATAACATTTTTTACAGGATTGACAATGAGAACTGATTGCAATACTCTACCCCAGTCTCATGTGTTTTTATAGCTGGAATGGTTCTTTGTGCATCTTTAATATTTTTCTATTCATCCTGAATGAATTGCAATGGCATATTGAAAACATTCAAATTTGAACAGAAGTATTTAATATTTCTGTTCATAATGCTAAATGCAGCAAAATGTACTATTTGAAAATGATTTGAGATTATAAACACCAAACTTCAAATCATCTACAGGTGTGGCTGCCATAAGTGGTGCTTTCACTGAGAAGATCATCAAAAACATGGCCACTTACAACGAACGTCCAATTATTTTTGCCCTCAGCAATCCCACAAGCAAAGCTGAGTGCACAGCAGAGCAGTGTTACACACTTACTGAGGTAATACTCACTGAAATCTAATGGATAAAACCAGTGAACGTGGTCTTTATTAAAACAATCACATAAAGCATCCCATAGAGCAAATCTTTCACATCAGTTTAAAGGGCATGTGTATGTCTCACAGGGAAGGGGCATATTTGCCAGCGGAAGCCCCTTTAAAAAGGTCACTTTGGCAGATGGGCGCAGCTTCTACCCTGGCCAGGGAAACAACGCTTATGTGTTCCCCGGAGTAGCACTGGGAGTCATCGCCTGTGGTGTTCGCCACATCTCAGATGACATTTTTCTTACTACAGCAGAGGTAAACGAGCATGAAGAGTCAAGAGCCAACAATAATAAAAGTGAATGTGTGTTCCCTGCAAAACCCTTTGATTGCCAATTTATTTACAGTGCGAAAGCTAAACTTAAGGCTTTGATTTCACTCCAGGCGATTTCTGACATGGTTACCGAGGAGCATCTGGCTGAGGGCAGACTGTACCCCCCTCTGAATACCATCAGAGAAGTGTCCTTCAAAATTGCTGTTAAGGTCAGTTACCATTATCATATGTAGAGGATGATTACTACAAGAACAGGTCTTATTAGCCAACTCTACATTTTGGCGCCCACAAGAAATATGGAATGAGATCATGCTAAATTAAGAGATGTATTAATATAGCAAAGTAGGTTATAAGAGCTGTCAGGTCATATTTGACAGGGTTGTGCAGGGCTGTGTACTAAAAATCATTAGTACAAAATCAAATTTGAAAGCTCACAGAACAACATGGTTTCAATTCAAATATTAATTCTTAACCAACTCAGCACCCATCAAATATGGAATGAGATCATGCTAAATTTAGAAATTACATTTATCAGACGCTTTTATACAAAGCGACTTACAGTGCATTCAGGTTATACATTTTTTGTCAGTATGTGTGTTCCCTGGGAATCAACCTTTGCGCTGCTAACGCAATGCTCTACCACTGAGCCACAGGAACATTTAGAGTTCTATTAATTTAGTAAAGTACACTACTCTTCAAAATTTTGGGGTCAGAAATATATATTTTTTAATTACTGCTTTTATTAAGCAAGGATGCATTAAACTGATCAAAAGTGATATCACAGACATTTATAATGTTACAAAATATATTTCAAATTAGGGCTTCAGACTGCGACTTCAACTAAAAATATTAATTTGCGAGTGAACTGAGGATACTTTGTAGGTTTCAGTATGTGTGTTCCCTATGGATATTATCGTTAACAATTCTCGTTTATAATCATTACTAATATATGGCTTCTTGTTATCAGGATCTTAGTCTATAGCCTAATGCTGTGTTCTGTTAATGCATGAACTTCATATTAGCTTGTTTGCAGCGCACTTGCCATCCGGTAATAACAATAAGCTTTGTGGTTTGTTACTTTTTAATAAACTAAGTATCAGCTTTAACATTCTGCTAAATTCATAACGAAATCATACAATAAATACAGTTTTGGCGCCCTTTATTGCGGCAGGTACAATCGCTTTAGCGCCTCAGTTCAAGCGGCAAGTGAACCCATTATGTCTTTCTACTATAGTACTGAATTAACATCAAAAAGAAGGCTATTTTACAAGAGAGCCTACAGTACAACTTATTGACATGTCTTATGTAATCGCTCATTCTGTGTAAACGTGTAAAGCTTGTAAACAATCCCGCGTAACTATACATTTACCTCAGAATATTGGGCATCCATAAGCTCAAAAATAACTATAAAGAGGAGTATTTTGCTATATTTATTCTTTATTGCATATTCATATTTTTACTTAACCTGTTGTCTTCATGATAAAAGAATGCAAGCTAAAGATAAAATTCAACACGTCCTATAAAATTGCATGTTACTAATGAAGAAAAACTAACTGGATGTGTGAGAGATATGACAACATTTCTATAGGATGCATTGAGGAGGAGCCCAAACTAACACTAAAAAGCGATCAGTTGACTTTTCTTAAAAAAATTGAGGAAACCCGTTGCCTTAAAACTATTAAGTAAATAAACTTAATGCATAATTAAAGAAATACATTAAAGTGAACTTGACAATTCTGAGTTACACTGACAAATAACAGTTTGAAATTGTGTTGTTCACTTTTTATTTTAAGTTGGACTAACTTAAATGTATTAAATTGCGATTATTTAAAGTGTACACTCATTGGCCAAGTGATGCTTGTGGTCCATGATATTGGTACAGATTCTGTGTAATAAACAATTCTTTGTGACTGTATAGTTTATATTTAATTGAACCTTAGTTCCCGGGTCATCTACAAGATGGATTAAAAATGCTGATAAAGTCAAGAAAAGATTAGACATAAACACATGACAGTATGATTGAAATGTAAAAAATAAAAAATTTTTTTCTGTGGCACTTAAAAAAATTATTTGGCGCCTGTTTGTTTTCTTATAGGAGCCAATGCCTCCTTATTCAGCTTTTAATTTTTTTGTCTGGAGCCCTGCAAATATATCCTGTATTTTTTTTAATTCATCAAACAATCCTTAACAAAATGTATCATGGTTTCCATAAAATATAAAGTATAACTGCTTTCAACTGATAATAATATGAAATGTTTCTTGAGCAACAAATCAGCATATGAGAATGATTTCTAAAGGATCATATGAAAGGATCATATGAAAAGAATAAATATAAAAATAGTTATTTTAAGTTGTAATAATATCTCACAGTATTACTGCATTTTTAATCATATTAACTCTGCCTTACTGAGTTTTTTCAGATGTCAGCACTAATGCTAGCTAAAATCAGCACAAAATCAAATATTGTGTTTAGGAAATAATGCAATACACCAGCATGCAACAAAAGGGGCTTTTCGCCGCAGAGGAACCTTTTCATAGTTCCTTAAACTATTTTTTGTGTGTTTACACCGCAGGAAGTATGAAAGTATTTAGTTCTAGGGTCTAAAACAGTTACCTGGCTACCCAACATTTTTAAAAAGCTAAAGTTAATTTGCAAAAAAGGTAACTCTGTTTAAATAATTTTCAAAAATAATGTTTTTTTCATTGTGCATTCCAATTAATCGGTCAAACTGCAGTTATTTTTTATTAGGTTAAAAAAAACTGAAAACACAGCTAACTAACTCAATAAAACACAATAAAAAACATAACATAATAAAAACACGATTTTTGAAATGTATTTGAAGTTATCTGTTTTTGCAAATAAACTCTTCATTTACTCCACGAACATGGAAAGAAGTAATAATAATGACAATTAGCTACCTGTTGTCTGTAGTGTTGTGTTCTTTTCTCATTCTCGATGATATGTAACAGTGCAAGTTGTCATAGGAGATTTAGTCCGATTTGTTTTGCTCTTTTAATCTTGTAAATTGTGCATTTACATTCCATCTCCGTTATCACGAATCCCACAACACACGACAAAACAGCTCTGATCACAGCATTCTCCATTCACTGGTTGTTGAAGTTTGTAAATGGTGCGAATAAAGACATCACTGTCAGCCGCTTCAGAGTTCCTGCTGCCGGTGCAAATTCAACCAGGAAAATGGCCCAAGGAAGAAATTGGTTCTCTAGGAACGACCCTGCTGGCTAACTTAGAACTACGCAGTGCAAAAGCACCTAAAGTAACTCATTTGAACTTCCCCTCAACAATAATCAGCTTCAAGCAAAACTACCGAATGTCTACCAAAGATTTGATGCTATTAAGCTTGTAAACTTAATGGCATACTGTAAATTATATTCCCTATTATACCAATAAAAGTTATCACGAATGAAAGTTGTTAGAAATGGATGAATTTTGACTTTGACTGAAGTTTTTAATAGCAAACAGTAGCAAACCCGTCACACTGTACTCTGTTCACTCACTGTTTCTTTCTTCCCAAACCCCTCTTTTTCTTCAGATTGTGGACCATGCCTACAAACAAGGCATTGCTTCCTGGTACCCTGAACCCAAAGATAAAGAGGCCTTTGTTTTATCCCAAGTCTATAACTCTGACTACGACTCCTTCACTCTGGATTCATACAGCTGGCCAAAGGATGCCATGAAAGTTCAGAACGTGTAGATTATTCATCCACAGCCCACTAATAAGGATAAGCTCATATCAGTCACATGCCTTATTTCTCAGTTCATAATCATCTGCAAATATACACTCCAGCTCCAGGCCACCCAATCCTTGAACAGTAGCTGCTCCCACTGATTTGACACAAGATGAGCTGTATCCGCTGAGGGCTAACAGCGATAAAAGTATGCAGTGTTCATTCAAACTCAAATCGTCTTCAAAACAGTGGCTCAGTTCAAAATGAAAAATGCAGCTATGTGTAACAAGCACTTTCCAAATTAACCAGGCTACTGAATCAGTGATCTTCTCCAGTTTATTAATTCTAAACTCTTTTATATCTAACTAGTTATCCACTCCAAATATTTAGCGTTCCTGGAAGTGCAAATATCAGTGTTGGGAGAAACTATTTTTGTACAGCGACTCCCACTTGGAAATAACAGACTGCCTGGGTTGAATGTTTGTATGAAAAGGGATTTTCATTAGGTAGGTAGGTAAAGTAGTTATCCAGTTCACTCCAGTGTGAATTGACTCCTTTTGCAATTAATTAAAACATTTGTTTTAAGTTGTCTATGCCAAAGTTGATCTAATTTTACATGTATTATTGTCATGTATCAATGAATACTGGAAATTGTTAGCTTGAGTATATCAGTTTATTTAAGTGTCCACCTGAAAAGCAAGCTATGTATGTGTTCATTGCAGCGTGTGGAATTATTTTAACAATTCTCCTCATTTAGAAAGAGGCTTTGCTTATTAGTAACGCACAACTATGGAATTATATTTTCCGATATTTTAGGAGATTTTGAAGGGACAGTGACTTTTAAATAAACACTTAAAAATAAATGGGTTTTATGAGTGAGCTGCTATCTTGGCCTATAGTTTTTGGATATGGAGCGTCTATAGTGGTTTGCACTTCAGGATTTAGTTTTTATTTACTATTCAAAAAGTTTTCAATGAGAAAACAGATTTAGAATAAACTATATCTAGTATTCTAAAAAATAAATCTAGTAAAAACACAGAAATAGTTGTTGTTTTGCTGGGTGAATATAAGTACGTATAAGTGTTGCTGAAGGCAGGTTTTGTTCCTGTGGAATAAGAAGTTTTCTGAAAAGGGAATCGTACACATTTCCTAATTCAGGGGTCAAAATATCATTAAAATGCCACATAATATCTATAAAGTAGAAAGAAAAGGGGGGAGGGATTTTTTGTGTTGTAAGTTTTGGGTTCCATTTATTATTGTTTTAATAGTAATTATGATGTTTGATGGTCAAACTGACCCTAACTGGTTTTAATACAATTAACTAAAAATCACACTATCAATGTTGTTCAGACATCTTGCAGTGTATTTTTAAGGTTTTTGAAAGTGCATTTGGGAAATGTCTCACTTCTTAAATAATCAGTTTCATTTCTTCTTTCTTGCTCAAACAATCTTCCATCAGGCAGAGTTAACTTAAAACTCTAAATTATAACTGTTTCCTTGATGAATTGCCATCCATTTAAACAATTTCATGACAGTCTATATACTATTAGCAAAAAGCACAGTGGGAGATTAGCCTCTACAAATGAGTAACTATCAAAAGTGGTGTATCCAAAATGTCAGTTTTCATGTATATGTACAGTATCTCACAGAAGCGAGTACACCCCTCACATTTTTGTAAATATGTTATTATATATTTTTATGTGACAAGACTGAAGAAATGACACTTTGCTACAATGTAAAGTAGTGAGTGTACAGCTTGTATAACAGTGTAAATTTGCTGTCCCCTCAAAATAACTCATCACACAGCCATTAATCTCTAAACCACTGGCCACAAAAGTGAGTACACCCCTAAGTGAAAATGTCCAAATTTGGCCCAGTGTGTCAATATTTTGTGTGGCCACCATTATTTTCCAGCACTGCCTCAACCCTCTTGGGCATGGAGTTCACCAGAGCTTCACAGGTTGCCACTGTTGGAGTCCTCTTTCACTCCTCCATGACGACATCACGGAGCTGGTGAATGTTCAGACCCTTGTGCTCCTCCACCTTCTGTTTGAGGATGCCCCACAGATTACCTTTACCCTCAGCTTCTTTAGCAAGGCAGTGGTCGTCTTGGAGGTGTGTTTGGGGTAGTTATCATGTTGGAATACTGCCCTGCGGCCCAGTCTCCGAAGGGAGGGGATCATGCTCTGCTTCAGTATGTCACAGTACATGTTGGCATTCAATGCTTCCCTCAATGAACTGTGGTTCCCCAGTGACGGCAGCACTCATGCAGCCCCAGACCATGACACTCCCACCACCATGTTTGACTGTAGGCAAGACACACTTGTCTTTGTACTCCTCACCTGGTTGCCGCCACACATGCTTGACACCATCTGAACCAAATAAGTTTATCTTGGTCTCATCAGACCACAGAAGATGGTTCCAGTAATCCATGTCCTTAATTTGCTTGTCTTCAGCAAACTGTTTGCGGGCTTTCTTGTGCATCATCTTTAGAAGAGGCTTCCTTCTGGGACGACAGCCATGCAGACCAATTTGATGCAGTGTGCGGCGTATGGTCTGAGCACTGACAGGCTGACCCCCACCCCTTCAACCTCTGCAGCAATGCTGGCAGCACTCATACGTCTATTTCCCAAACACAACCTCTGGATATGATGCTGAGCACGTGCACTCAACTTCTTTGGTCGACCATGGCGAGGCCTGTTCTGAGTGGAACCTGTCCTGTTAAACCGCTGTATGGTCTTAGCCACCGTGCTGCAGCTCAGTTTCAGGGTCTTGGCAATCTTCTTATAGCCTACGCCATCTTTATGTAGAGCAACAATTTTTTTTTTTCAGATCCTTTGCCATGAGGTGCCATGTTGAACTTCCAGTGACCAGTATGAGAGAGTGAGAGCGATAACACCAAATTTAACACGCCTGAGACCTTGTAACACTAACAAGGTCACATGACACCGGGGAGAGAAAATGGCTTATTCGGCCCAAATTGGACAGTTTTTACTTAGTTTTGTACTTACTTTTGTGGCCAGCGGTTTAGACATTAATGGCTGAGTGATGAGTTACTTTGAGGGGACAGCAAATTTACACTGTTATACAAGCTGTACACTCACTACTTTACATTGTAGTAAAGTGTCATTACTTCAGTGTTGTCACATAAAAAGATATAATAAAATATTTACAAAAATATGAGCGGTGTACTCCTGTGATATGCTGTATATTATCAATTACTCTAATACTCAATTAATTTGTATCTCACATAATTGTATTTTATTTTCATTGTTATCATTATCGATATCTTAAAAAAAACTTTCACATTTGTATCACACTAAACTGATCTTTGATATCATAATTTCTCATCTGACTGCATTACTGCATCAGTAATTATGAAGTTCCACAAAGATTTTTAGAAGAATTGATTTAGTGATGTGCTGCAAGGCGTAAAATATTGAGGTGAGTGATCCCCTGTTTTGTTTTTCTTTTTTTCTCTCGTTGTATGATATGAGTCTTGTAAGACATCCTGCACCTAATAGAACACGTGCATATTCTATATAAATATATACGTCTATATAAAATATAGATGTTTGCATTGAAACTCGGTAAATATTACCGAACAACACTTGTCTTTGGCCTTTACAGTACAATGAATAATAATAATAATACAATCTATGAATTGGCATACATATTATTTATTTAGATTTTTAAATTGAACCTATATTCCATTAAAATCACCGAACAACACTTGCAAAACGTGGCTTTTACTGTAAAGAAAGATAAAATAAGAATAAACCCCAGCACCAACAATTAATCTGTGCATTGGCGTGTGCATGCCCGCAAATAAAAAAAGGTCTCACATTTGGAATCTTTATTAACTCATTGTAATGCGAGGCAGTGTTGAAACCACGTGACGTGAGCACCATGTAGATGCAACGTAAACATTTTTGTAAACGGAACAAAAAAGCGATATTTTAATAAATAGTGTATTACCATTTCCTCCAGTTTTTCGAGCTGGGGTGGAAACGATGATGATGCGTGCTTGAGTATTTAATCTTTGCAAACGCAGGGCGACGTGCAGTCAGTCGCTACTGATTGTCCAACTTGTCCTCTAATCTAGTCTGCTCCTGTCTGCGGCAGTCGGTTGTTTCGTTATTTTTTAAACAGACTGTTGGTTATGATGCTGGCGTCATGACGGATGATGGGAAAGCGGTCGGCAGCAGCAGCACGTCGGGACATCGGTACAGAAGGTGAGTGAATTATGCTTCATTCTTTCGAGATTATAAACACACGAGTTATGTTTTCAGTCGTTGCGTCATTGTGTACATGTCGCGGCATTTAAAACACCATCCGATTTGGTCTTGCACCAAAATAAAGTTGACTCGACGTTTAGCGTTTCGGCCACTAAAACATAGTTGTTTGTCAGAGATAAAATGGATATGTTTTCGAAATGCGCTATATGTAACGTTATAAGGACACATATCCTATTTCGCCTTGATATATTGCAACACATGATGCTAGCTGCTACACAGCGGATGAAGCAAGACAGAGACCGTCTTAATTGGATGGTTATATACTTATATATATATATATATGGCCTAAATGTGTGGGAATGCAGTGTAGTGTGTGTGTGTAAAATAGTGTGTGTGTGTGTGTGTGTGTGTGTGTGTGTGTGTGTGTGTGTGTGTGTGTGTGTGTCTACAATCCAGTGTTTTCTAGACGATAGGGGGTGGAATTGTATCTGGATTTTAAAGTGTCTCCGATTAATTACATACTAATAGTACAAATTATGTATACTACTTCTTCAGTGTTATGTGGTGGGACACTGACTAATGTGGGACACCAAAGCTTCAGTGCGTTTATCTCTTCTTTTACAGCATTAAAGTGAACATGATTGGTGTTGAATTCAAGCAAAGGGAATAGAACAGGTATTTGTGATGTGAGAAATGTGGTTCATTTACTAAAATGTAAACATGAAATCATCGAAATACTTAATAATGAAGGAAATATTATTGGCGTGCTCCGAAGGCAGAGTTCAAAACAGGCTCCGAAAAGTCTTATTGTTAAGCACACAAGGGAGAGGGGTCAAACTCATTGGCCCGGACAAGCTCCCCATGTCAGGACTGTTCAGTGACATATGATCTAGACTAAATTAAATCCGCGCGTTTAAGTATCACTTAATTTAAGGATATAAATCTGTTATAAATAAAACAATGTTATAAATGATCAAATTAGGGTGAAGTCAGCTAAATTGGCCTATCAGTTAAAATGGGCCAAATAAGGTTGTAGCATCATATCTCTTTTTAAATTTGTACAGAAAATCATAATAACTGATCTTGCATTGTTGCTTCAACACTTGTTGACATGTAACAATCATTTTTATTGATCTGAGTTTTTAAGGCGGGCAGGGCAGAGTGTTACATGAAGCTCGTCAGAGAAATTGTAAGGTAACTGAGCCTGACATAGAAAATTTCATTAATCACTAATAAGGGTACTAAAGCAATTATAAGTAAGCTTACCAACAAAGGAAAGGTCTATGAACCATGTTTTGACATGTTCTTTCAAAGAAAAATTTAATTTATAAAAGAAACTTCGATTTTTGTGATAAAAGGTCATTTTAGGTAGAAATGCCTGGTTAAGCTAAAATGGGCCACGATTTTCAGCTAAAATGGACTTCATACACGTTCACACACACTTTTAGACAGAAATTGATGGTGAAAATAGGTTTATAGGTCTAGATATGTATCCATACACAATCTTAACAGTCTTTTTTTTAAAATTGCATTGCAGACAGTATGGAAGGAGGACAAGCAAAGAAAGGAAATGGAAAGTGAAAGAAAGGAAGATGTCAGTCAAATGGGCTGCATACACACACACATTTTTCCACAGAAATTGAGGGTGAAAATACGTTTAAAGGCCTACTGTAGATATGCATCCATAAAATATTAACAGTCTTTAAAAAATACAAGCATACATGCACACAAAAGACACCAATGCACAGAAACACACACTTATACAACATGATCAGTTCGTTTTTAATTGCATTGTTTAATTAAATATTCAACTTTCTATTTAATGAAATACATATAGTGTAGCTATGGCACACTAAAGACAATAGTGTCAATTTACTGTTAAAAATAAAATGATTTAAGCTGAAATTATCTGTGTTGTTCTCTTTTTATACTGGCCCATTTTACCTGAACAGCTGGCCCATTTTACCTGAATGTTGTGCCTGCTCAAGAAGGTACCTGCTGATACTCTAACTCTCATAATTTAAAAACATTTATACTTTTTCACATTTAAAAAATATAAATATATTTAAGAGACCCATGCTTATTTATAAGAATATCATAAGATCTCATGCATAGCTTATTTGATGGTATTATAAGTCAAAACTTTCCGTGTATTAAAATGTGTTACAAATATTTTTGAAGCAATCATTCAAAGGTCAGTGACATAGGATTTAGACAAAATTATTGTTGAGGATATAAATCTGTTATTTTTTTTGATGTATTTGTACATCAAATTTAGCAATATTGCTAAAATGTGTTTAGAATATTTTCCATATAAAACGATCTTTGTTGTCCTATCTTAGATGTTTCAAAAGTGGGACAGCAAGTTTTGATTGGTGTGGGACTGTCAAATATTCTCTGTTATTCAATTGATAAAATGTGCAAAATATTTTGTTAAGCTGAATGTCATGTGATCTTAAACCAACATCAGATAACCGTTAACATGCAAATGTGTTACTTAGTTAAAATCTCAGAGTGTACTTCAAGTAAATGTTCAATGACAAAAAAAGTTTGGAAATAACATTATTTTGTGAATTTTAATGTGTTTGAAATACAAAAGCCTTCCAAGGACATAGTAATACAATACTCACGGTGATAATTCAAATACAAAGAATGTTTATCAGCAGTTGATGCAATGTTGAAGTGTTGAGGAAACACTTAAAACTGAAATTATTTTTGTAAATCCAGTGGTCAAACAACCGGACTAGTGACTGGTCTTTGTGTTAATGTCCACAGAACTTAATAAATATTAGGTAGATCATTTTCGAAAGGAAATTTAAAAAAGAAAAATAAATAAAGTAAATTCGATCAATTATATATAATATAGATGTGAATAAGTAATCAAATAAGTAATTGTAGAGAGTGTTCAAGTTCAAACGGGAAAAAAAAAAGATTTATATCTATTATTCACCCAATAGCCCAAGAAAGTGAGTAAAATTCTGCACAAAAATGTTGCACAATAAAAATGCAGTAGGATAATGCAGCTGCGCAATGTCGACTTTCGTGATTGGCCATAATACCTGCACGTTGTAGCCAATGGGCGTGCTTCTCTATTAGTGCGCGGGAGGCTTCATAGAACCAGCTAACAGCCGATCGCTTCAGGTAAACACTATAGATTAACTACTTGGATAGAGCGAGATTTGGGATGCAAACCTGAACAGATGTGATATCAGAAAATTGTAAATTAGATAATGATGTGTTTACTTCAAGTTCTCAGCATGAGCACAGTAACTGAAATTTAAACCGGTTAAAAGAAAAGGCTCAATAAACTGTATTTAATACACTACGCATTAATATCTCTTTCCTTTGTGCTTTGAACTTCTCTATGCGGACTAGGGGTGGGCGGATCGATCCTAATATTGATAGTATCGATTACAACGTTTGTATTGGTATCGGATCGATACTAGCCTGATAAGATCGATGCTTTCGGGTAATTTTTTATCGTATACACTTAATACATTGCTTAATACATTTAACAAAGTTTAGACGTGTCTGTGGGTGTATATGCCGCTCTTTTTACGTCTCGTATCGTATGCCAACATTGCTGCTCCTCTCCTGCTACCTTGTTGTCACGCCATCACGTGACTCAGCGGCTCCCAGCGCGAGCGGATAGTATTGACTACAGATGGAACGGTAGAACTCCGAGCTACAAAAGAAATGAAAAGGGGAGGAAGGAAATCCTTCACATAGTACATATTGTATATAACTGCATACCGAATTCGTCCTTTTTATGCAGTATGACTGTAAGGTATCCACCGGTTAACATTTTCAACACTGTATACTACATCAAATATAGGACAATTTTAATAATAGTTGTCTGCAGCAAATAGCTTAGTGGAAATATAAATTCACTCTTTTGACAGTAGATCAACAGAAATAGAATTGGGTCGTTCTGTCAAATCAACCAAATTTCAGAAACTTCCCCAGCTAAAATGTTTGATTTTGTCAAAAAAAAAAAAAAATGAAGAAAGATTAACACACATAGTGCTGAAAGCCAACATATTAACGTAGTGTCTATTTACACTAGGTGCAAATAGCCCGCCTTGATGGCAGAGGCTATTTGCACTAACTCTACCCACCAACATGTGATTGGGCTGGTCAACATCACAAAAGACTGTTTACTCTGGTCAGCTACATCAGTGTTGCCGACTTCTTTCGATGGAAAGTAGCTAAAGCCAGTTTGAAAAGTCGCTAAATGTCGCTAGATGACGTCATAAGCATAATTAGCATGTTCATGACATCATCGCGTCGTATTGCCATGTACATTTGTTTGTCTCTCTGTGCTCATACTGTATTTTAATGCAGCCAAATTCTCAATAAAACTGTTTTAATATATATATATTACTGTTTCTGTTGTCAGTCAATGGGATAAATATGAAATAGTGACTGAAACACAGCCCTTTAAGAATACATAACCAGTAGGGGTGTGACGAGACACTTATCCCACGAGACTGAGTTCACGAGAACGAGACGAGAACGATACTTTTTTTAAAATCCTCAATGATTAAATATATAGGGAAAAATAGTCTTATTCAACAGAAAAACACAAAATGCAAAAAATGGTGCATTTTGAAATGAACTTGTACTTTATGAAATTAAACTTATATTTTAATGAATTATATGCAGTAATAACAACATGTAAACTAGAGCTGCACGATTTTGCATAAATTGAGAATCACAATTGTTTTAATAAATTGGAGATCACGATTCTGAAAAAAAAGATTAGAAAACTAAACTAAATAACATAATTTACTAGTGGTGCTGACAAAATGTTCATTTCTTAAGTCTTTTAAAAATATATATTAATTTGAACAAAATAAAAATTAAATGGAGTCAGTGTCTCACTTCATAAAGACTTATTTCACTATTGGAATCTCCTGAATTAATGATTAAATGACAAACACTTTTTAAACGGGTCCACTTTTGGCAAACTTTTTTTCTTCCTTTTCAAATTTCAAATCACATCAGAAAAGCATTTTTTTCAATAAAAATGAAGGAAAAAAAGTTGACAATAAAGTATCGGGTAGGGTTAGGGTAGGTGCAGGGAGGGCTTAATTGTCCCAATAAGGTGGCATCCATTTAATAATTTGATTTAAAATAAAATGTTACACTCAATAAGTTATTATTGCATACTGTTTTATAATGTACTACAATACTGAGGTGCAGATAATTGCCACTATTTGCAATAAGTAGTATAAATAGCAGAAAATCCTGCTATTTTAACATAGTGTAAATAGAATCTATAGCTATTTGCACTTAGTGCAAATAGCCGCTGCCAAATATTAAATGATATCGATGTATATTTACTGAGTAATCCACTGGTTTGTAGAGGGGGGTGAAAATGTTCACCTGCGATTCGGGGCCAGACTACAGGGCTGGGGGTAAAAATTATTTGTAATTTAATTTGTAATTATGTTTAAATGAGAGCCTATTTGACATAAAGCCATCATACAAGTATTTGGATACTGATGTTTACATGCTATTGTGGTCTGATCTATTTGACTAGCGTGCAATAATGGCCAGCCATGATCCGCTGTAGTGCTGGAGAGGAGGATGACAGAAAGAGGAAGCCATGGAGAAATACTTTCCCAAATATGTCCCATTCTTCACTCTGCTGGCTCTGTCAGGTCTCTTATTCCTGCTCTGGAATATCACCTCATTGGAAGTGAGTAAAAATCAAGTCACCTTTATTTTTACAGTGCTTTATACAATATAGATAGTGTTACAGCAGCTTTACAGCGATAAACAGGAAAATAACTGAATGAGTTACGTGAACTCATAGGGCTGCATGATAAATCATATTTTAATTGTAATTACGATTTTTGCTTCTCTCGATTTATTAAGCAAAATCATCTTCAGTATTTGCCCTCTGGTTATTTGTACTTAAAAAATGTTTCATTTTCATTTTGCATTTCGCGTCATCTTGCATTGGTAGAAAGTATTCACAAGCTTTCATGGTTGCGGTTGCCAGATGTCAAGTGCTTAAATCCCCCAATCAGAGTTTTTTTCTTAAATTGACACATTTTCTAATAAAAAATTTTTGGATTGTTTTGTGGACACATGATACAGTACAGCCATGGGCAGTCATGATCCACTAAAGTATTGTTCTAGTTCGTGAACAATAAATCAGTAATCCATTATTTGCAATGTGGAAGTAAGTAGTTCATACTTTTATTATTTGTGCAAGACTTAAGCCCGGCTCAACATTGTGCGATTTTGACCATGATTTGTCCATCTGAGACAAATTTTTGAAATCCTAAAAGATACCTATAATCCTAGGCTAAAATCTGTAGTCTTTGGTCGTTAGTTTGACATGTTCACCACGACTGCCGATTAATGGCCGTTGCGATCAAATTTTTGTTAAATTTTACTAATCTATCAATTAATTTCCCAAAAAACATCACCAATTTTACTTAAGAATATTTTATTAAACCACATATTTTATTAATACACATTTATATTAAATCCTTTTTTAAAGCAAAAGTAAAGTGCAACATAGACTGCAAGTAGCAAGTGTCCAAATCACTGAAATCAAAGTTCAGTATTATAGTGTAAGAATGATGATGATGATGATGATGCATTTTATTTATGGCGCCTTTCAAAACACCCAAGGTCACCTCACAAGCAAATAAAATAAAAAATACAAGTCACAGCAAAAAAACAAAAACACAGTCAGCAAACTCTGTACATGTACAGGTAAGTGCAGTAGAGACTCAATAATACATATCATAAAAAAGCCTGTCTAAAAAGATATGTTTTAAGACGTGTTTTAAAAGTCAGCAAGCAATTGCTATTGCGAATATCAAGGGGAAGGGAATTCCATAGGCGGGGGGCAGCATAGCTAAAAGATCTGGCACCCATGGTAGTTAGTCGAATCCGAGGTACCACAAGAGAAATTGAAGATGAGGATCTAAGAGCATGTGAAGGGTGTAGACATGAAGAAGTTGATTAAGTGTATTGAGTGCAAGATTATGAAGTGCCTTGTAGGTAAGTAGCAAGATCTTAAACTCTACTCGATACTTTACTGGAAGCCAGTGCAACTGCTGAAGAACTGGAGAAATGTGCTCATTAAAAGGTGTTCTAGAAAGAACACGAGCTGCAGAGTTCTGAACCAACTGGAGCTTATGTAACAATTTAGCGGGAACACCAGTGAAAAGGGTACTGCAACAGATGAATGACAACATATCCACATGTTCTAGTCTAGTATTAATACAATTATAATCAAAAAACACTTTTTAAAGGAGTATTTAGCAGAAATATTATTTACCAGAATTTATTTAGGTGAAAAAATGTAAATGTGCAATATTTCTGACAAAAAGAAAGAAAGAAAAAAAACTTTTTCTTAAATATAAAATCAATTAATTGGAGATGCTTTTCCATCCATCCATTTTCTTCCGCTTATCCGGAGCCGGGTCGCGGAGGCAGCAGTCTAAGCAGAGATGCCTAGACTTCCCTCTCCCAAGACACTTCCTCCTGTTCCTCCAGGGGGATACCGAGGTGTTCCCAGGCCAGTCGGGAGTCATAATCCCTCCAGCGTGTCCTGGGTCTTCCCCGGGGTCTCCTCCCGGTGGGACGCACCCGGAGCACCTCCCCAGGAGGCATCCGGAACAGATGCCCGAGCCACATCAGTTGGGTCCTCTCGATGTCGAGGAGCAGCGACTCTACTCTGAGCTCCTCCCGAGTGACCGAGCTCCTCACCCTATCTCTAAGGGAGCGCCCAGCCACCCTGCGGAGAAAGCTAATTTTGGCCGCCTGTATCCGGGATCTTGTCCACCACAGCTCATGACCATAGGTGAGAGTAGGAACGTAGATTGACCGGTAAATCGAGAGCTTCGCCTTGCAGCTCAGCTCCTTCTTCACCACGACAGACCGGTACATCGACAGCATTACTGCAGAAGCTGCACCGATCCGTCTGTCAATCTCCCGTTCCATCCTTCCCTCCCTCGTGAACAAGACCCCAAGATACTTAAACTCCTCCACTTGCGGCAGGAACACTCCACCATGGCCTCGGACTTGGAGGTGCTGATTGTCATCCCAGCCGCTTCACACTCGGTTGCAAACCATCCCAGTGCATGCCGAAGGTCCCGGTCTGAAGGGGCCAACAAGACAACATCATCCGCAAAAAGCATAGACGAAATCGTGTGGCCCCCAAACCGGACACCCTCCGGCACTTGACTGCGCCTAGAAATTCTGTCCATAAAAATTATGAACAGAACCGGTGACAAAGGGCAGCCCTTTGAAAACAGTGTTGGCAGGGCACCGCTTCCCCCTCCTGAGGCGCCGGACGTTTGCCAGAATCTCTTCGATGCCAACCGATAGTCCTTCTCCATGGCCTCACCGAACTCCTCCCAGGCCTGATTTTTTTTGCCTCCACAACCAACCGTGCTGCAGTCCGCTTGGCCTGCAAGCACGGTTGGAGATGCTTTTGATTATTAAAATTTAATGGAACCATTAAAATTGAATCCAGAAAATAATGGAAACAGAATTTGGTACAGATAAAACTGTAAAACTCAATTAATTAGACAGGCTTTTTGATTTAATACAATTTTATTTAACTATTAAAAAATTAAATGGAAAAACTGAGTTTGCAAATAAAACGGATTTCATAGAGCCCTGTAGTTATAATAATTTTTTTGTGGTAATAAAAATAGATGTATGTGAATAATAGCTTTTAAAATGACTAAAATACATATATAATAGCAATTATGCATGAATAATTAGTTCAAATAAAGTATCAAAAGCAAGAAATTATGTGGTTTTATTGAACAAAACTGTTAAAATACACAATGTATTATAAACAATAGAGCTAATGTACATTACGCATTACAACAAAGGCCTGCAGGGGGCGCCGACGGCCTGATGATTATTTTTACACAATACTGTGTGATCTAATCCTTGTTTTATATTGACCAAGCACCATTTAAGTCAAATGCCCACTTAATCTTTAATATTTGGCCATTTCTTTGGGACAGAAATGCAATAGCCACAGTAATTAAACGAATATGTGGCCATAAAAAACGTGTAAACTCAGAGTGAGGGTTTGAGCTTTTATTTTTACATCGATTTATAAATGATTTACCTTACAAATCTGATGAAATGTGATGGATGAATGTTATAATAAACACAAACTCACAACAACATGCAGAGATGGAGTTTGAGACGCTCCACACATGTAAATAAGTTTCTGTGGAGCTACTGTGAACGGAGCCGCTGTGTGACGCACTTACTTAACCTACACGCATCTAAATAATTAAAGCGCATATACTGTATTAGAACTGCATCGCATATAATTATTTAATTAAATTATAGCATTTGTGAATTCACAATTATGCTCAATTGTGATTTTAAATGGGTTTATTATATCATGCAGCCTTGGAAAATACTCTAATAATGTGTTTTATGGATCTTGTCCGTGAAATGCGCCACTTCCGGTATTTTTCCGGTTAGTCGATGCGAGCAAATTGAAGTCGACGATTTAAAAAAAACTAGTCGACTAAAATCGACAAATCACAACAGCCCTACACTATTCTTCTTAAATATGCCGGTATTGCCGCCACTCATATACTTTTCATGATAGCCAACATTTCAGCCCCGCGTGCAATGCACCTCGCAGTCACTGAACATTTATAGGTTGAAAACTACGAACAAGTTTTCTTGCGCATACCCATTTTTAACACGTCTTCTTGACTGTCGTACAGTCTGACATTTATAACAACTGAGATCCCGCAGTGTGACATGATCATCATAATCGTACAGTCTGACAAGTACAATCCTAAAGGACTTTTAAAAAATCGCACAGTGTGCGCATTCTGTTACTTTTCTTTTTTAATGATGACTAACTAACTTGAAGAAGATAATACTACAGTGAAGTGGTTTGTGGTCACAAAACAACAGGTTGTAAGCAACATAATTTGTTCGTTTGTGGATATAAATATAGAACGATTTTCTAATTATTAGATTTAGCACACAGTAGATCATTCACCTATTGCCATGTTACAATTTTGCATGTGAAAAACATGTGAGGTTCTTACTGTAAGAATAAGGTTACTTTTAATGTCAGGGTACAAAGCATGTTTTGTAATATTTCATGATCATGCACTTGTTTTTGAAGGTTATTGTAACAAGCCAACACAGATGAATCTTGCCCTCTGAACTCTGGAAACCTTCTCATGCTTCTCTGTAATGAAATTTCACATTAAAGCTTCTGTGTTTTGTCTTCTGCAGAGCTGGAACTGTCAGTCAGTATCTACCTTATACCAGCTTCAGAACAGCATCCAGTCAGTCTTAAAGACCTCTGAATTTTTTCTACCGGTGGAGTTTAACTACTCCTCCTGTGCCCACCTCGGCCAGGAGCCCACTGCAGAGGAAGCCAGGGAGGAGAGCTATCTTCTCAAATCCATCGCCTGGCCAGAGCCGTTGGTCCTGGGACTGCCGTTACGTCAAAGTAGCGATCCTGCACAGAGCTATTATACGATCCAAGACCCCGGAGATTTGCAGGTGGGTGGGCAACTGGTAGTGAAGGTGCAGATGCACAACTTTTTGGGTCAGCCCAAAAAACACGGTGGAGACTTTCTAGTTGCGCGACTTCACACGCTAGAACTGGAGGCAGGTGTCGCTGGCCAGGTACATGACCACAACAATGGGAACTACGCAGTATTTTTCCCACTGCTTTGGGCAGGTGTTGCCCAGGTGGAACTGACAATGATTCACCCCAGTGAAGCTGTGATGGTCCTCAGGCGATTGAGAGAGGAACAATCAGATCGAGTGTTCTTCAAGAGCCTCTTCCGTTCAGGGTACGTCTCTGAGACCACTCTGTGTAATTTGTGTTTGCCGAACAAACAGCAGCCGCTTTGCAACTACACAGACCCCCAGACCGGAGAACCCTGGTTCTGTTATAAACCCAAGATGTTGGACTGTGATACACGGATTAACCATTCAAAAGGGGGGTATAAGAAACACCTTCTCACTGTTTATGAGTCACAGTTATTCCAGAGGTGAGTGAGAAGTTAAACCTATTTCTACATTTAGAGTAGTGGTTGAGCGATATATTTCTGTTGGCCGATGCCAACATCTACGGTGCATAGAATGCAGATTATATATATTATAAATATTTCAGTTTAATGATGAACATACACTTTTTTTCTACTTCATGAATGACACTTTAATTTTGTTTTGTTCTAGTGGAGTAAATATCAAAATTCCAATACACTCTGCAGGGGTGGACAATGTGACTGTTCAAGCTGCTAAAGGTATTGTGGCACATGTAATATTAAAAGTTTGGGGTTGGTAAGATTATGTTTTTCAGTTTTTGAAGGAAATCTCTCACCAAAGCTGCACTGTTTTGATCAAAAACACAGTTCAGTTAAGAACACTGGCAATAAAACATAAAGATTGATTTGTTGTTGGTTCTTAACAATTGTCTTTTAATAATTTCTATTAATAGTGCTTCTTATACTGCATATATCTGGCTCAGTTGGGAATCACAGTGTTTGGAAAAGGTGGAACAGCTGATAAAGAACTGATAGCAGAGATATGCCTGAACTAATACTTGCAATTGATTGAATGTGCTTTATTTTGCAATAACAACCAGCTGGCTGTGCATTATACTACTTAATACACGGCGCTTGCCACAAAAGTAGCCTAAATAATTAGACACGAAACACTGATCAGCGACAGGGAAGTGATACATGGTCAAGATGACTCGACTCCTAGTACATTTACATTTATGCATTTAGCAGACGCTTTTATCCAAAGCGATTTACGGTGCATTTAGGCTATACATTAATTGTCCGTATGTGTGTTCCCTGGGAATTGAACCCACAACCTTTGCGCTGCTAACGCAATGCTCTACCACTGAGCCACAGGAACATGGTACCTGGATGAGCCTGTGTTATTAGTTTTACCAGTTGTTATCGGGGAATAACACACCTTGGAATGTCGTGATTGACCAACCAGAATCAAGTATTTCAGAGAGCTGTGTAATAATGTGCAATATTATTACAAATTAAAAATAATTTTTTAGTATATTTTTAAAATGTACCTTAATCCTATAATGGCAAAGCTGAATTTTCAGCAGCCATTGCTGCAGTCTTCAGTGTCACATGATCTTTCAGAAATCACTCTAATATGCTGATTTGGTGCTCAAGAAACATTTCATCATTATCATTGTTGAAAATGCTGTGCTGCTTAATATTTGTGTGGAACCCATGATACACTTTTGTAGCAATTTAAATGTGTTCCAAAAACGGAAAATTCTGACATTAATTACACACCCTCATGTCGTTCCAAAACTGTAAGACCTTTGTTCATCTTCGAAACACAAATTAAGGTATTTATGAATTCCAAGAGTTTTCTTACCCTGTATAGACAGCTACTATAAAAAAGTAAGTTTTTTTGTTTCTTTGCGCACAAAAGTATTTTCATAGCTTCAAAAAAAAATGCAGTTGAACCACTGATGTCACATGGACTATTTTAACGATGTCCTTACTACCTTTCTGGACCTTGAACATGGTAGTTGTGTGTTGCTGTCTATGTGGGGTCAGGAAGCTCTCAAAAATATCATAATTTGTGTTCCGAAGATGAATGAAGGTCTCAGGGGTTTGGAAAGAAATGAGGGTGACTGACAGAATTTAAATTTTTGGGTAAAAAAAAAAAAAACCGTACTGACCCCAAACTTTTAAATGTGTATCATTTTAAATATACAAGAACAGTATTAACAGGTTTAAATTCTAAGTTCTTATCAGCATTTTTTCTTTCTTTCTCTCATCATCATTTTCATTTTTTCTTCTGTTTCCTCTTTCCTTCCAGTACAAACCAAAGGAATACACCTTGAATTCACTCCTTCCGGGTACTACTACCTGGGATCATGGAGGCCTTGGAGTGGTGTCGTCATGCGTCAGTTTAATGGCTCTTCAGTCATAACACAATGTCTTCGAGGGAAAATGGTGTACATGTATGGAGACTCCACTGTGCGACAGTTGTACGAGTATCTCATTGCCCAAGTTCCAGGTCAGTAATATTTTTGAAACTCTTTTTAAAGGTGCTGTGTTAATTTGTAGTCTTTATTGATTTGTGGCTTTAACTACATCTCCAAAACATTTTCAGCCAACCCAAAAAAGCAAAGCATGAAACAAATAAAAAAATATAGTGAATAGTATAGTCATATTGAATAGATTCCATAAAAAGTACAATGTAAATGTGGCCTGAGACAACTGAAGTACAGATATTTGTTTGTAGTCTAGGGTGAGTTTTTCATATATCTTTGTGCCAAATAAGTATTTTACACATTTTATGCCTGAGTGGGCATGAATCTATTGTCTTATCTACATCTCACCCTCTGTTTTATCTCCCAATACAGAGTTTAAGGAATTCAACTTTCATAGCCCGAAGAATGTTGGCCCGTACATGGCAGTGGACAGCAATCACAACATATTATTGAGATACCGCTGCCATGGGCCACCAATCCGCTTCACGTCCGTGTCCTCAGCTGAGATGCGCTACATCTCAAATGAGCTAGATGGCTTACGAGGGGGCTCGGACACGGTGGTCGTGATTAGCATCTGGTCGCATTTCAGCACTTTCCCTGTGCAAGTGTACATACGGCGCCTGCGCCACATCCGCAGGGCGGTGATCCGACTTCTGAACCGAGAACCGGCGACTTTAGTGCTGATCCGCACAGCCAACCTCCAGAAACTGGACCCCGAGTCCAGCTTGTTCAACAGCGACTGGTTCTCCCAACAGCTTAACGCAGTGCTCCGAGCCATGTTTAAAGGTCTGAAGAAAGTCCAGCTCGTGGATGCCTGGGAGATGACACTTGCCCACCATCACCCTCATCAGCTACACCCTCCACCTGACATTATATCAAACATGGTTAACTTCATCCTATCACACATCTGTCCAGTGAGGAGAAAGAAAAGGCGGGGCTAAACTTCTCAAGCAGTAGCTTAAGGAACTGGTGAGACCTAGGGATAATCTTGGTCTCTGTCTTTGAGACCAGCTCTTTTGCTAGTTATTCAGCTATTATTTGCTATCTGTTTGGCTTGCAAATGTTTAAAAGGATTTTGATGGCAATATTAAAATGCAAAAGCACCATAACAGTTAATGTAGCCTTTTATACTTTAATGGCAATATCCTGATGTATGAAGAATCTTTTATTACTTTTTTTTCCCTAGAACAATTTTAACATTTTACTAAAGAGAATAGATAATTCCCCCATAAAAATGCATGATAATGGAGCACTTATCATTATTGGTTTTACATTGGACAAGAGGCAGACCTCTTGATCTTGAATGGAAATTCAGATTTCAGTCCAGTGGCAACAAATGGATGAGGTTCCGTTAATTATTTATAAAATGATTCTCAAATCATTTCAGCATGTTTACGTAGTCAACAGGCGAAAAATAATAAAACGTTTTTTCTTGTACTCCAGTCAGGGATTTGAGTAGGGATAGTTCATAAAAAAATTAAAATCCAGTCATCAATTACTCACCCTAACTTTGTTCCAATCCAAACCTGTATGACTTCCTTTATTCTGCAAACAAAAACCATCAGACATTTTTAAATAATCTTCTTGTGTATTCCACAGGAGAAAGAAAGTCAAAATGGGTTGGAATGACACGAGGGGGAGTTAATGATGACAGAATTTTCGTTTTTATATAAACTATTCCTTTAGGGTGAAAATGAAGCCATCAACCTCAAGGCTGCAACTGGATAAAAGGAAAGATTACATTATTTATGTATAAAACAGTTTGTAAAATAAAAACAGAGATTTACAGAAGATTAACTACTATTACAGAAGATATATGAGTATTATGAACTATGCGTGCAAGCACCGGGATTGTTCTAGCTGGTTATTATCTGTATCTGTTCAGCTGATACGTAGGTCAAGTGTGGTTACGTAACAAATGTATTAAGAGCACGCAGGTTGCAGTCTTCATCCAGAGATATGAATTATACTTAGTCACTTATTTAAATATACATTTGACCATTTTGTTACAGTATGATTATTGATGGTTCGTGTTCATTTTGTCTTTTATGCCCTTGATTAGTTTGAATATAATTTCTCCCATTCTGCATTTACCTCTGAAAGATCGGAAAATGTATACATTAGTTTTACCATATGTTCTGTCTGTTCTATTTTATGTATCCAAAAGCAATGTAAAAGACATTTACACTCCAAAAATGGTGATTCAGATATTTTGGAAGAGTTGTTTACGATCAGTTCATGTGCCTTATTTAACACGACCTGTTTTTGAATTAATTTGTTCTATTCCATTCTTATGTGGTTTACAGCTATGACATTGGGTCTCTGTACTAGAGTTTCCACTGCAGTTTCTTTCTAGTTTTTTTTTTCGCAGTGGCAAAGGAAGTTGTTAAAATCCTTTATCCGTCCAGTGTTCACGAATCACCTAAATAAACGAATTCTTAAGCATTCATTGTGCTCTTCTCTAAACTTCTTTTGAATGATCTCTGGCACTGCAGAATGGTGGTATATTATTTTTGATGCAGTAAGATCCACTCAGACAAGAAAATGTAATATTTGAAATGATCATTATTGTAGAAGGAATAATTTTTTTAATATAATAAGCAAATAAGTTTTGTAATAAATGTGAGAATAACAGATAAAAACTGAGTATTTGTGATCTCATGGATACAATATCGTGTTACAATAATAACAAATTCATAATGAAAGATTAATTAAAAAAGAGGCAAAAGTAAAAAAACAAAAAACAACCTTGTTGATTATTTTGGAGCAGGACGACTGGACAAAGGTAAGAATAATAAACTGTGAATTTGAAAATGTTATTAATTATTAAAAAAATAATATATTAAACTACTTCATACTAACAACATTTTTTTAAACTTAATAGGTGACATTTGCAGGTGTTCTAAAATAAGCCACAAGCTGTGTGAAGGACGATTTAGCCTTAAGTACCAACTAAGGGACTCGCTGCAAGGATGGACGGTAAGGTTTCAAGTTTTTTTACATACATAACTTTGCTGAAAAGATCATATCGACGTCCCTGAGCATCAGAAATTCGGCATGTTTCTTCAGACTATCTTGTTATGCATGTGTTCTACGTTTTGTGAAGATTGGACACTGCATTCACAAGATTAGTCATTATGGGTCTCACTCAAAAATCTATCAGCCTACATCTCCTCATGAAACCCAGACATGGCGCCAATCCAGATCTTTTGTTTACATGATGAGTAATGCTGTATAATACAGTCCAGTAGCGGCTGCTTATTATTTGTTTACCACAGGCATTCAAACATAGTCAATCATTTTTCAACCAATGTTATGTGTGTAAACAGCCTGTAGGCGAGGCATTGTTTCACCTTGTGGATGAAGCACCTTTCAGGGCCAAAACGGTTCCCAGAAACCTGTTGTATGTGGATCACACAATTTCCATTCACATTTCATTCTACCGAATGCAGTTTCTTATAGAACCACAAGGGGCCAGCAGTGTGGAGTCACAAAAACAGATACAGTAGGCAACGCGGGAAAGTAGTATGCTACTGCTTACTTAGTATATACTATTTTAGTTTACAAATAACATTTGAAACATTATTTCAAACAGTATTATGTTACATTGTTGTCAAATGTGACCTCACTATATCATTTAAGAGTGATTTTTAGTTGTCATCTAAAAATGCTTTTATAATAATTTTGGCTGTCTGGTAATGAATCAAAAATAATGAGGTGTTAAAAATCACAGCTGATAACACCACCTCATATGTCTCACTGGAAATAGGTCAAGTTGTGTGCATTGCATTGTGGGATACATGTGCTCGGGTTGAACAGAAATTACTATGAGTAATATGGTAGTATGATACTCCTTAATTGTTTCAAATAATAAGTACTTTAAAGTATGTAATTTATGTATAATGCTGGATAAAGGTGATTAATGCATAGATGAACAGTACACTTGATTATAAGGGCAAGACGCTTTTATTAAATTTGATTTTAATATTACTTTATTTTGATGTTAATCAAATTTCCAATATCACAGTACAGTTCAGTGCATATTTTCTAATGTATGGGTTTTGACAAAAAAATTATTAATGTTATGATGTAAAAATAAAACAAATAATCAAAAATATATTACAGTTGTTTAATAAATGTTTCCTAAGAAACACATATAGTGAAAGATACTTCTAAAATGTATTTGGAGACATTCTGATAACAGTGTGACAGAAGCGTAAGGTAAGGATTATGATGGCAACAAGTATTTTGGATGGAAAACACCTTTATCAAGATGCATTTGAAACAAGCCTTTTAAAGAATGTACAATCATACAAATGTGAATATGTAACATTTTGTGCGTTATTAACAACCGTATGATTTTTTGCTATAGGTACAAGTGGCACGAGACAATGACCTGAACTGTAAAAGAATCCGAGGATCTCTGTTCATGAAGAAAGTATGTGGAGTCTCTACTGGATGACTGATGATGGAGGGGAAGTTTCTGGGGTACCAGTCGAGGAGAGTCCCTTTCGGTCCTCTGGATGCACCTTACACAGCACTGGCTATCAAGCCTGAGCTTCTTTCTCCTTTGCCTTCTGTTCACGGTTATACCTGTGGGGAATTAAAGAGCTCATATATTGAACATCCCCCAACTTGGTCACACACCTAAATGACACAATATGCTGGAAGACCCGTTCTGCTTTATTGCTACTAGTCTTGTTAAAGTGTAGATAAGCAAAAAGTAAGCGGAGTACACTAGGGATGGCAAGATTCCCCGATTCTCTCGGGCATCGGCATAAAAAGTTAACGATGCAATGCATCGGTTTAAAAAGTGTGCATCGGCTACCAGTTGCCATTTATTTTGCGATGCATTGTCTCTAACATATTTGCATAGGTAAAAATCTATTTATTTATATATAAATGACTAGAGGATGCGCTATATTTTATTATTTAGAAAGTGACCAATAATCTGTATGTAGATTGATTTCTCCTCTCGAAACTGTTTCTCAAGCGCATTCTCTCATCATTACCACTGCTGCGTGAATATGACACATCACAACACCACGGAGGCCCGAGGAAAAACGGGGATTAAAGTTCAAAACCTGGCTTGAAATAACCCAACAAATCAATCGGGGCTAAAGCGGTTAATAATTTGTGCATGCTTATTCTTAAGCAGCCCTTAATGTCGATCATGGATCAAATCGATTTAAATCCACCATGGAAAACAGTGAATATATTTGTGCAGTTTAATGCATTTGAGAGGTTGTGTTTTCCTCAGTGCATAACTGACATGTCACAGGTATAATTTTAATCTGTAAACGTTAGAAAGTCATGCAAAAATATCCACGCGAGAGCAACGAGCGCTGCTGTGCGCTAAACAGACGGAGCACAATCTAATAGGAGTGCAATAATTCTGAGTAAAATATACATTTTGCTAAAATATTTGACGTTGGACATTAAATGGATCTTTTGTAGAATTTTAAACCTACATATAAGTGTATTTTTATGATACCGTAAAGGGACTATTGTTATAGGTAAATCAAATGTAAGCTAGTACAGTACTAATTACTAAGCTCAAATGAGTTAATGTTTCCTATAGCAGTTAAAATAGTCAGTTTATTTATTTTCATTTTTATTATTTCAGTGATTTTAACTTAATTTAGTTATTTCAATGCTTTAAAGAGTAATTTTAGATTGTAATGTTCCATTGTTCTGCAAACTATAAAAGGTACAGCAGTCATAAAACCAGAGAGAAAGGCTGCATGGCTAGTAACTGTCACAAAAGTCTAATGTATGTGAGAGAGTGGTAATATCATTGTGTTCCTGTTGGTCAGTGTTCGGGGAACTCAGCTTAGTCTGACAGGTAACCTGCTTTAGACCAGGTTAGTTTCCCAGCATAAGTTGCCACAGTGACTAAGCTTGATCTAGGCCTATGTTAAATTTGCTTTATGGAAACAAATCATTTGACAAGGAGTCAGACGAACTGAAATAACCCTGGCTTATTTGGTTAACTTGTTTTATGAAACAGGCCTTGAGGCATTAAAAGTAAAAGTAATCATATTTTCATTGCCATTGCATCAAATCACATTGTGTTGAATCAAATCGAATTGCACTGCATCATAACGGGTGAATCGCATGGCGTCGGTAGCTGCTTCATATGTATATTTAATGTATCGTATCGTAGGCTATGCATCGAGATGCGTATCATATCGGCCTGAGTCATGAGATGCACATCCCTAGAGTACACCGCAGATCAAATGTGAAAAAAGGTTGTTCTTTAATGGCACAACAGAAATAAAGCATACCGTTTTATTTGGAGAGCGGGTGGAAAATGGTCATGAGAAATAAATGAGTGCTTTGGGTGCAAAAAACTTAATCAAAAATAAGTACACTTCAAGAGGGAAAACATAATATATAAATATAGAATTTTAGGTAACATTTAATTAGACTATGCAGCTGTTACCTTTAATAAACTCTTATTATATACATCTATATAGCTGGCGCCCCTGTGTCCTCGTTGGCATGAAATGGAAGTTATGTTCCTCTTTTCTACCTTATTGTGATGTATATCCAAGCGAAACGGCTTCTTGAATGAGGAAAAAAATTATGTAGGCCAGAATTTAATTTGGTCCAGCAGGAATTGATTGGATTATTGTTATTTGCTATTGCTGCGATTTCATTGGAGTGACAGATTGCTGGAGGGCAGATGTTATTGTCCCGCCCTCGTAACAGGAAGAGGCGTTGGTGCAAGGGCGAGGAAAGGTTATTTAGATTTAATATTACGAGGACCTGTGAATTAAAAATAATAATAATTGTGCACAGATATCATTTATAATAATAATAATAAAAAAAACTATTATATAAAAAAATTAGTTGACTAAGTTTCACTTTTTGTCACAGCCATTGACGGATCCAGAAATGAATCACATGCAGCTGTTGTGAACGACGTGACATGAGGTGGCTTTTACGCAAGACTTGATGCACTTCACTGCCAGACTGTTTGCGTCAGCTCAAGGTTTGTTTGGAAACTGGACAAAAGTCTAAAATCAAGAACATTCACCTTTTGCCTGTTTCCCCATTTATGTGTTTTTATAGCATGTATTGTGTAGGTTAACGAGAGTACTCACTTCCATATTCTGTAGAGCTGTGATCCTCCTGCACCTCCAACAAAGAAGTTTACAGCAAAGAGATTCCAGTTCTTGGGTATAATAACCAAGGAATACCTGGACCAAACAAGACCTGAAAAACACAGAGTGAGGGAGATTGGGATCTTTGAATTGTTCAGTTTTTTTTTTAAGAATTGTTTACTGTGTGAGATATACCTGTGGCTGTCAACACAGCAGATTGGGAGGTACTGAGTTTCTCTGCTGGACGTGCCATGTCTGCTAAGCCAGCAAAGACCAGACTCTGTGTGAAATCAGAAATGAAACTATTATCTATAATATATATATATATATATATATATATACACACACACACACACACACACACACACACACACTGGCCACTTTATTAGGTACACCTTGCTAGTACCGGGTTGGACCCCCTTTTGCCTTCAGAACTGCCTTAATTCTTCGTGGCATAGATTCAACAAGGTGTTGGAAACATTCCTCAGAGATTTTGGTCAATATTGACATGATAGCATCACGCAGTTGCTGCAGATTTGTCGGCTGCACATCCATGATGCAAATCTCCCGTTCCACCACATCCCAAAGGTGCTCTATTGGATTGAGATCTGGTGACTGTGGAGGCCATTTGAGTAAAGTGAACTCATTGTCATGTTCAAGAAACCAGTCTGAGATGATTTGAGCTTTGTGACATGGTGCATTATCCTGCTGGAAGTAGCATCAGAAGATGGGTACACTGTAGTCATAAAGGGATGGACATGGTCAGCAACAATACTCAGGTAGGCTGTGGCATTTAAACAATGCTCAATTGGTACTAAGGGGCTCAAAGTGTGCAAAGAAAATATCGTCCACACCATTACACCACCACCACCAGCCTGAACCATTGAGACAAGGCAGTATGGATCCATGCTTTCATGTTCTTTACGCCAAATTCTGACCCTACCATCTGAATGTCGCAGCAGAAATCGAGACTCATCAGACCAGGCAACGTTTTTTTTCCAATCTTCTATTGTCCAATTTTGGGGAGCCTGTGCGAATTGTAGCCTCCGTTTCCAGTTCTTAGCTGACAGGAGCGGCTCCCGGTGTGGTCTTCTGCTGCTGTAGCCCATCTGCTTCAGGGTTCGACGTGTTGTGCGTTCAGAGATGGTATTCTGCATACCTTGGTTGTAAGTGGTGGTTATTTGAGTTATTGTTGCCTTTCTATCATCTCTAACCAGTCTGCCCATTCTCCTCTGACCTCTGACATCAACAAGGCAGTTTTCGTCCACACAACTGCCACTCACTGGATATTTTCTCTTTTTCAGACCATTCTCTGTAAATCCTAGAGATGGTTGTGCATGAAAAAGAGATCAGCAGTTTTAGAAATACTCAGACCAGCCCGTCTGGCACCAACAACCATTCCACGTTCAAAGTCACTTAAATCCCCTTTCTTCCCCATTCTGATGCTCGGTTTGAACTTCAGCAAGTCGTCTTCACCACATCTAGATGCCTAAATGCATTGAGTTGCTGCCATGTGATTGGCTGATTAGCAATTTGTGTTACCAAGCAATTGAACAGGTGTACTTAAAGTGGCTGGTGAGTGTGTGTGTGTGTGTGTGTGTATATATATATATAATATATATATATATCAATTAATCCAAAGAACATCCAGATACTGTGTGTTATTAATCTTACCCATTTAAACATTGGTGCCCAGAAGAAAACAGTCTTTGGACCTAAACAAAAAGCAAATCAATACAGTTAAACTCATGTTTCACAGGTCAAATGTTCACAGAGAATGTGTGTAATTATAACAGCAATCAAGTGTTTGTTGTAACAGCAATACTTGTACTTGCCAGAACACTTTGTGGTTGTGTTTTCATAAAAAAATATGTATTATACATTTCTAAAATATGAAGGTAAATGTAAATATTTTTTTACAGCACTGAAGTACACACTTGAACCTGCATGTCTGTGAGCTGATGGCTCTGCGTTGTGAATATGTCCACCAGACCATGCCAAAGCACATACCTTAATTGATTTTCAATAAAAAATACAATATACAAAGGCTGATTGTACAAATGTTTAATCAATTATGGATTATTATCTGTAAAAAATTAATGTTTAAATTACAATAAGACTAAATGCACAGATCAGCTTTAGTATAGTTTAGGGCTGCACGATTATGACAAAAATCATAATTGTCGATTATTCCCTTAAAATTGTAATTGCGATTATTAATTACGATTATCACAATTTACATTGAAGTATGTTTATACCATTGTTTGAAGCAACCGCATGCCATATTTTTAGATGAAAAAAATGCTGAAAACACTAACTGAAAAACTTTTATTGCTTTTCTATAGTAGCCTATAAGCCTTAAATGTGAACTATACATATACTTGGATTGGTATCTTCTTTAAATAAAAAAGTAAAAATATGCATGGTATTATAATGCTATACTAAAATTAAAACAATGGAAAAACCCTTAAGATAACATGTAGAAAGAAAAAACACATCTTAAGCACACAGAATAACATAAGTGGATTTTGAACGATTACATAATTGTAGCATCCGTAATTGTAATTGCGATTAGAAATTTGATTAATTGTGCAGCCCTAGTATAGTTCCAGCCATCAGTGATCTATATAATACATCAGGTTTGTTTTACAACATCTAAAAAAACTGCATTAAAAAAGACCCATTGTAATATCATTGAATAAAAGATCATAGTGCTTAATATGATTACTGTCGGTCAACCTCTGCTTATCAACACACATGCAATTTGCAAAGTGACTAGAACTATAAACACTTTAACTCCCTTTAGAGAACTCATGTGAGATTATTAGAACAGAAAATTAATTTCAGTTATTCAGTAACAGAAAATATAACCAAGAACGATTTCTGTTTCTCAAGGGCACTTTCCACAAATACAGTACACTTTGGTGACCTTATTTTTTTTGCTTTCTCTTTCTGTACATGTACAATTAAAATATTTTACAATGGATTATTGTTTAAAATCATAAATATATATTACTAACACTTAGTAACACTAGTTGGAAAACTACAATCACATAAGTCAAGACTTTAAAAGCATTCGTCATGTCTCAAAATTTGAACACACAAAATTTGTTTAAACATTTAATTAAACAAGTTTAGGCCCATCCATCCTTTCACTGACCAATTGGTCCAATTGAAAATAAAGTGTTCATTCTCACTTGTGATGTGTAAATACGTTTTAAAAAAGAATATCAAAATTATTGAAAGAGCCAAAAACACAAAAGCAAGTATGGCAAGATCAGGGGGGTGTTCCAGAAAGCAGGTTATGTGACATACCGGGTATGTTTAAGGGTAAGTAAGCGGATAACCTCAACTTTCGGTTCCAAAATCGAAGATACATTTACAATGTAAGTAATAGGGTTGGCACGGTTCACGGAAAAAACAGAACCGTACGGTTCTCCATACACGGTTCAGAACGCGCTAGGACCACGGTTCAACTTAAATCCGTTGGGCGCTTGCTTAGCCATTTATTGTGATTAACAGGAAAGTGTGTTCAGCTGAATTGGAGTAGTATTTTTTAGATGGGTATAAAAAGCGTAGTTTACCCGGCAGGCAGCCTCCTCGTGAGAAGACCGAGAGTGTAAAGACATCGACTCTACCGTGCGACTCCACCGGCAAAGGCAGTTTTTATTTATCTCTCTTTCTTACTGCTTGTTTCACTTCTGTTTTAGTTTTTAATAACCAATTCTTACTATGTGTAAGTTGTTGTTTGTTAGCATGCGTTTTTGACAGTGTTCTTTTTTTAGGATTACTGATAAACTATTGCCGTTATCTATTTTAATTTGAGATAAATTATGTATGAATTTATTATGTCTTTATAGGTATTTTCTTTAGTTTTAGTAAATTGGAGTTATTTTAGAAACGTTACTTCAACATACTGCATGGAAATGAAATAACATATATATATATATATATGGGTGTTTGGCTTAGTGTCATGTTAGAATCATTTTTATACTCATACCTTTTGTCGTTTTAATATTTTGAATTGTTTTTAGATTTATTTATTTTTTCATTTAAATGTTTAGTTTTGAAATGTTGTTGGATGCATTTGTCATTTTATATAATTTCTCAATTTTCTTAAATGTGTGTATATATAGTATTTATAGAGTTTTAACTTATAGTTTTAGTTACTTTTTCTTATTTGTAAGTCGCTTTGGATAAAAGCGTCTGCTAAATGACTAAAAAGTAAAGTAAATCTGACAACGCATCTGCAATATGGTTTGTTATAAATAACACGTGAAACAAACAGGGTTCGGCTAATGTATGCTTCTGTTGACGGATGCGCATTCTGGCTTCCCAGTACATTACAACAACAGCGACGAAAGAAAAAAAGTGGACAAACCATTCACTCTTGTTCAATGTGAGTGTATGCTGGAATATGAGCATTTATTCCGTCATCACCCGGGTGCTGATGGCGCGTGAGCACAGGTGAGACCTGAACAGCACACGTTGATATCTGTGTTTAAACTAAATTCATGTAAGTGTTTGCCATCTTTACAACTTTGTATCTTTACTCTATTGTATTTATTTGTGCTGTTGCTTGTAGTTAGACAGATTATTCTTATTTTCTTTGACAGTATAGTTTTTCCACAAACATACCGAACTGTATTACACAATATTATAGATTATTACAATAAGTTATATATATATATAGTTGTATGATATGTACATTTTAAAGCACTAATATAAGTTAATCTATCATAATATGTTATTATATTTATTGTATTGGCATAATTATCTGCCTAAATTATAAAACACTTATGACAAGTTAATGTTTATTTTATAATATGTTTGTTATATTTTATTATCATCTCACACATCATGGATCTGCATTTTCTATTATGTATTTCTATAATAAAAATACATATCTGATATGACTTATTATATAACTAGCACGCAAACAAACAACAATTCAAATTTTTATTTTTCAAGCATTACACTTTAAACGTAAAAAAATAAAAATGATTGCACAACCACCCATTAAGTGGCGATATGCAGTCGTTTTTGGAACCAACATTCCTCGAGTAAGCAAGGTTTGGGTTGATCAACTGAGAGTTCAGGTGTTTTAGCAGATGCTAAGTTAATCCTGCTTTCTGGTACATCCCCAGAACGGCAGACCAGTGTCAACAATACACCAATAAATAAATACAAATAATAATAATCATATTATACATTATACAGTGGCTATAATTCAATACCATATAGTTACATGGCAAGCACCTTCATAAAACCTATTCTATATCTAAAACCTCAATTCCATTCTAGGCTATGCATCTAAGGACACTAATTCTGATCTATTCGTGCACCAATTTTATTATTACCTTTATTTTAAAGCAGAGTCTCTCCGTTTTTGACCTTAAATAATTAGACAAAAACACCTGCTCAGGTAGCAGTCTCAATGGCTGCCACCTCAAGAGGTTAACAGGATCAGTATCAGAGACAAACAATCAGTCACGCTAACAGAATTTGAGTTACCTGCAGGGTGGTTATAAAGAGGTCTCAGTTTAGCCGGCAGCATATGCTCGATCCTGTCGAGGATTCTGTGGTAAGAAGCTCTCAGCCCCACCATAGCCATGATGACTGCTAAACAAGCTAACTGCCTTATGCTGAATTACCACATTAATATGCACGCTGAAGGACTTAGAAGCCTTAATAGTCGCCAGTTTAAACCTGTGATGCTTCCCGTCCTGTTTACATAACTTGTTCTCTTCTCTTAAGTTGTGAATTATTTTGACTTTCTTAAGTTGTGAATTATTTTGACTTTCTGCCGCTGATATTGAGTTCCCTGTCTGCTGTGTTTCCAAAATATAATGTTGATACAAGTTTATAGGCATTTTTAATGAATTTTGTCTGACCTTGCCCTGGAACCCAATAAATCGAATTATTATTCCCACCTGTCGTAAACTGTATAACCTGATCATGATTTCTGTAAAATATCAGTCCAATGAGTTCCACTGACTGCCAATGAATCAGAGCATATTAAGTGCTACTTTATCAGGTCTAACCTCATAAACCCACTCTAGTGCCATTAGAATTGCTGTCATCTCAGCTGTATATACTGATGTACCATTTATTGCCTTCCTCACCTTAAAACTCTGGAACTTAGAATAGAAGCAATCCCTGTCCTTCCAGAATCTATACACTTTGAACCATCTGTATATATATGAAAAATGAGTAGTGTGAATTTTATATACTCATTTTTATGTATTTATACTAACAGCTTCAACCATTTCCTTCTGTTCTCGTGTAATTTCAGTTTACTCCTCTGTTGTCTTGTGAAGTGTCAAGTGGGGACGCGTCGCAAAGCTAATTGCGTCATGACGTGGATGAGCCACTGAGGTAAAGGATTGGTTAATGTGGTCACGCCTCTTAGTGTGATTGGCTGGAAGGAGTTCGCACGCGCTTTTAAAAGGCGGGGCCTGGTCAGGACGCTTTGTTTTTTGTTTTTGGTCAGGACACTTTGAGGAGAGAAGCCGTTTTCGCGGTTACGTGGAGATTAGTCTCGCCTAGCCAGACCTTCAGACTGACGGCTGAAGGTCTGGAATAGATGGCTGCATTCATTGGTCAAGGCCCGCCCATGAGGCCGTTTGACCAACATGTCAAACAACCAATCACAGTTAGTTTCGTTCAGCGTCACGTGTCGGGTCGTGGAAATGTCGCCACAATAACAGACCGGTGTGTGGAAGTGTTTACTCTCGGATGTGTATTTTAAAGATTCTATGGCACAAACTTTAAATATTTCACATACTTTTAGAAAATCCAGTGTTTAGTTGTTGATAAGCGTTCGTGACCTCATTTTAAACACGACAATTTTCGTTCTTCGTAAAGATTTGCGACACACACGTCTTGGCGTCACGGTATTCAGTATTCTTTCCAGGCGGACGTAAAGAATGCGTTTCCACGTCTCCGGAAATCCTTTTACTCAGCAATCCCGTACTTTCCCAGTATTCAGCCAACTTCGTTTCCAATACTGACCATTAACTCCAAGTGTACCGTTAAGTAAAGCCTAGTCCATACAGGACTAGTTCACACTACGTTAAGACTTTGAAGAAAACCTTAAGCATCAGACGTTTAGCCAATTGCTTCCTTTGAGCGTCTGACGCTCCGACTGAGACTACGTGGAGAGTATAAACATTCCTGAGGCATATGCGGGGCGCGGAAGACAAAATTTCCATGCACGTCCATTCATTTAATTAAATAAATAAATACACAAATAAATCGTCCTTCACAGTATCATTTTTGAACGAAGATAGTAGTACGGCAATAGGATGTTCGGAACACACAATTATTGATAAATTGTTTGATTTTTCATTAAAATACAATATTATGTGTTATTCAAAGGTAACCCTGAACCAAAAAAACAGTCATAAGGGTCATTTAAAAAAGATTTATACATCATCTGAAAGCTGAATAAATAAGCTTTCCATTGATGTATGGTTTGTTATGATAGGGCAATATTTGGCCGAGATTAAAATCTGTAATCTTATATAAAAAAATATAAATATTGAGAAAATCGCTTTTAAATTTGTCCAAATGAAGTTCTTAGCAATGCATATTACTAATGAAAAAGTTTTGATATAGTTACGGTAGTAAATTTACATAGCATCTTCATGGAACATGATATTTGCTTAATATCCTAATTATTTTTGGCATAACAGAATAAATCAATAATTTTGACTCATACAATATTGTTGGCTATTGCTACAAATATCCATGCGACGACTTTGTGGTCCCGGGTCACAAATATACTGCATCGCTTTTATATTTGCAAAACGTGTTTTGTGTATTTTCATTTCTGTATGGGACATGTTACGTTTCCCATCGCTTTTAAGTAGGGACCAGTTTCCTTTTTTTATATTATAAAGATATTACCAATGGTAATGTTTTATTTAAAAAAAAATGGAAACTGGTAATTTACCATATGTGTTTTTCTTTCGCACGTCAGTTACACAATCTTCTCAACTTATAGATTTAAACTATTGTTTTTAAATTTTAGTGTACAAATACTGTATGTGAAGTCGGCGTAAATAGTGCGCACACTTGACGCTCTCCAGAGCGACCCACACATACTGCGCATGTCTCGCTTCCATTGGCTCTGAGCTCGAGATGGATTTGACGTACCAGAGCAGCAGAGGCTAAAGCGGATAGCAAAACAACAAGCGCAATATTTTTACTACACCTCAAAGCAATCATGCACAAATAGTCGGAAACGGATCGCCGCGGGGTTGTCGATATCGAGGAGTAATATTTTCTCATTCGTCCAGTATCAGTTGTCGATTAACTTATAGCGACTATTAGGCGCTGTAAAGGGAAACAATAATAATAAAACGCCACTGAAGAGGAAGACAAAACACAAGAAAAGCGTCTGCTCTCCCCTTATCATCCATGCATGTCTCAACATTAGAGGTTTAAACACCATGTCCTGCTCTGGCAACCTCATTTGGGATGTACGAAAACGCGCCATTGGATGCACAGATCCATATGCGGTCAGGACAAATTATTTAGGTAAGGACCTACGACTAATATAACACCGTTGCACTTGAAAATCAGCTGGGAGACTTGTTGACCACGACTTTCTAGGTGACAGCTGTCATTTGAGCTTGTACACAGGACAGGGACACTGGTTAAAGATCATCTGACCTGTTACTCTAATGCTGATCTGTTTTCAGATGCAGAACGACAGGTTATCGGTGTTGTTGGTTACATTTTAATACAGAAAAAACTGAAATGTCCAGCAGATTTGTCTGGGAAGAGCTGTATGCTAATTTGCGTGGTGTTGATTTTTAGATTTAAGGGGAAGTACTACAGTTGAACTGGCTACAGTATTCTCCTTCCCCTTTCTGCCTTGTGATTTTACCTATTTATACTTTAACATATCCAAAGGATACATATCCTATTAAATAAGCACAGTTTGATATTATTTCAAAAGTCAAATAGACCCAACAGAAAATGTCTCAAATGTTACTATTGTTTAACTCCTTCAGGAGTCCTTTGTTTAAAAGGTTATTTTATAAAAAATATAAGCAAACATGATGTGGCATACAAAAATGAACCATTTATAAGTTATAATGAACTGTAAATTGGCAAGAAAAATGATTTGCAAAAAACTCTCTGACAATTAAGAATAATATAGTTTAAGCAGCAGTATGTAAAAGTAGAAGGATCTACCTGTCAGATATTATTAGGTTTGTTGTTTTATATTTTACAGTATATATGCAAATTGGTGTATGCACTCATTGAAGGTCAGTACGGATCTTTAGAGCAATCTTTGATTTATTGCTGTGTGGGACTGGGACTGCCAATGAAAATTAGCTACCTAGCTAAATCTGGCACATTAATCTGCCTAGATATTTATGTATTATTAGTGTGTATTGTCTTTGATTAAATAAATAATTAAAGAAATTAAATATATATTTGAGCTCTTATTTATTTATTGATGGAATCCTCAGTATATTACCATAAATAAAATGTAAAAAAATTCACACACACACACACACACACACACACACACACACACACACACACACACACACACACACACACACACACACACACACACACACACACACACACACACACACACACACACACACAAATAACCTGTATTTCAAAACATGTATTTAATTTCTTCAGTAGAACACAAAATGAGTTATTTACTGGAATGTCCATGCTGTGCTTTTCTGTACAATGATAAAGAACAGAGACAGAAGCTGGAAGGCTCTAAAAACAGCATACAAATACCTGTGAGGGTTTGAAATAGAATATTGATAACAGCATTTTCACTTTATCTAGGAGAGGAGATGCATTTTCACTCACTATTACTATGTGCCTCCATAATCTTAATATTATGCTTTATAAGAATAAATAGAAATTGTGCTCATGGCTTGACAGCGAAGAGAATCTGACATTATCTGATCTTTAAAAGTAATTTTCACACAAATCACATAAATCTGACCCTACTGGTGAATGTGTAGCTCTGTTATGTAGTCCTCTGCAACATAACACTTGAGCTGAGAGACCTGAAGTGTCAGTCAGCCAGTCTTGGCCGACTTCAAAGCACGCTTATGTAATAGAATCCACCTAGTCTGACCCAAATATGTATTTTAGACAAAACCAGTTTAGCTCATTTCTTCTCTGTACCCTAAGAATGAAATGCGGAATTCTATGTGATTAATGGATTGTGCCAATATGTTTAGTCTTTGGTGTCTGTGAGCTGTTTTACCCTGGATCTCACATTCAGATAGTGATGATAGCATATCGTTCAGAGTGTTCTGTATTTAGCTCGGCTCTCGTTTATGTTATAAAGCCTGCCAATGCTAACGGTTAGAAACACGTACGGTATCAGCCAAAAAACAACAACAGAGAGTATCTCTGTTTTATGCATTTATGAATGGATTGAGAGTTGAATTTAACCTACATTCCTACAAATGCTAACAACTTCTAGTTTACAAATTCTAACCCAGTCAAGAGTTTTTTTTTATGAATTTCAGCTTTTGTTTTCTTGGCAGACCATTCTCTGTGAGGTTGTACCATCAATGCAATGCAGTGTCATCTCAGGCTCCAGGCTCGCACCATTGAAAATGGTTGACCTAAGTTTGGCACTTGCTATTTGTAGCTCCTTATTACACAGGCTGAAAATACAGCCATGGAAAGATCTGTCTTTTACCAACCACACACAGAGATATCTGCTTGTCAGGAATAGAAACATAAATGCTATCAATGTTTCTTAATGCAAACAGCATTGAATGTGACTTGGTATTGTAGTTGTAAAGCACCAGTATTGTTGGGTTCTGAGGTAATTTATAAGAGATTGGACAAGCAAAAAACAAAACAACAACCAAATCAGGGTTGTTGTCAACAGAGTATAACAGGGTGTTTTCCGTCTTTGTACAGCGACTCAGCAAATGTAGGAGGTAATGTAATAGTGTTGTGGCAGTTCCCCAAAGCAATGAAGATATCAGCAGCCATTAACAATCATTCCAGCCTTCTCAGCCACATAATATAGTTTTATGGTTGCTTCAGCTTAGATTTACCCCATAAATGAGCTTTCAAACTTAGATTTGTGCCTATTATTCATATAAACTTAAAAATACAGTGAATACACAAACATTGTGAAATATTATTAGAATTTAAAATAAATTTGAATATATATATATATATATATATATATTTTATTTTTTTAATATTTAATTTAATATATTTTAAAATGTAATTTATTCTTGTGATTCAAAGCTGAATTTTCCGCATCCATTAATCCAGTCTTCGGTGTCACATGATCCTTCAGAAATCATTCTAATTTTCAGATTTTGTGCTTAATATGATCAATGTTGAAAACAGTTGTGCTGCTTAATATTTATGTAGAAGCTGTGATACCTTTTTAATGGAATTTTTTTGTAAGAATTATAAGAAGCATTTACGTTCACATCTAAATTTTCTTGTTAAATAAAAAGTATTAGTTCCTTTAAAGTACATCATACTAGAAGATGGGGGAGAAACCTGTTTGGAAACAGTCAGTTGTGCAGTTATATTTGGTGATACCATTGGCACAGAGATGACCGTTTTAAAGAACTGAATTGAATGTGAGACAGATTAAATACTTGTCTTATTTCTTCTGTAAATTAACAGACAATGCAAATGACCTTGGATGTAAAAACTGCCACAGTAAAATGTATAATTTTTTTTCATAGGCAGAAGAGAGTTTGTGCAACGACTGAAACGCGAAGCTGTTCTCAGTGTGCACGATGGATGCGTAAGTCTTTCAAGTCTTTGTTTCTCCTGTAATGAAGTCTCTAGTTGTGTCTGATGCTCTTGCCCCCCAGCAGTCTTTTTATGTTGACTATTTTTTTTCTTGATAAATGTGCCTGTAGGAGAATGTGCCTGTCTGGGTTATATTGTCTCAGGGGAATCACTGAGCTTCTATTTTGTGTGAGTGTTGTGTGTGTGTCTCTTTCTACCCACTTATCAGTGGCTCCTGTTCTTTATCTGTCAGTGATTTTAAACTCAAAGCCTGATAGGCGCCAGGCAGCCATTGGGGACATCATTTTGTCAGTGCTTTACTGCTGGGACATTTGACAAAGCCATGTACTCTACTTTAATTTCAAGCCTCGCAAATAAACACTCCAATATATCCGTTAACAGGCTTTAACAGACTGGAGCAGGTTTCAATTTGTTTGTCAGTGAAAATTATTCTGTATTTCGCTATAGTCTGGTAACGTCCTTCATTCTGAATATGGTAGTAATAATTAAGTGACCTTTGTGAGCATTTGTGACCTAAAGATGGGTAGAAACACAGCAGGAAAAAATTGCAGCACATTTAAATACATTTAAAAACAGCTTTATCCAAAGACTTACAATTGCACAGGTTATACATTTTCATTAGTATGTGTGTTCCCTGGGAATTGAACCCAAACCTTTTGCGCTGCTGCAAGCTTACCACTTTAATATGGTCTACCAAGGGCTGATCACAATAAGCAGATAAAACACATGGCCTTTGTAAAGCCCCTGCTAGTAGATGCCATAATTACACCATCTGGCTGTATCTTTGAATGTATTATGTATTCTGATAAACTATCACTATCATTCAAAAAGTTTGGGGTCAGTTAGATTTTTTTAAAGAAATCCATTAATACGTAATACAAAAATGCACATTAAAGTAGATTTTATATACACGTTATACATAATATTTTTTATTTCAAATAAATGCCATAATTTTGACATTTCTGTTTATCAAGATAAACATAAAAAATCACAGTTTCTATGAATGTTTTTTATTTATTTTAAAATTACATTTTAAATTGTAACACAATTTCACAATATTACTGTTTTTACTCAAATCTTGCTCAAATAAATGCTGCTTAGGTAAGCATATAAGTTCCAAACCTGTACGAGTTGTCTTTCTTCTGTTGAGCACAAAAGACCATATTTTAAAGAAAGTTGGTATCAAAACAATTGACGATAGCCATTGACTTCCATTTTTTTTCTATACTATGAAAGCCAATGGCTACCATCAGCTGTTTGGTTACCAACATTCTTTAAAATATCTTTTTTTGTGCCCAACAGAATAGAAGCTCATGCAGGTTTGTACAAATGAAGGGTGGGTAAATGATGATAGAATTTTCATTTTTGAGTTATCTTTTTAAATAAACAGACTTTTTTATGAACATAAACAACTAAAAACTATAAATGACAGAATGTGTAATTGGGTTGCAAATGCAAGGTTGCAGATGTAGCATATAGATATTGTTAGCTATAGTGTTCTAAATCTTGCTTTCACTTTATAGGTGCTAACGTTAAATGCCGATTTATATTCCCATAAATTAATGAAAAATATGTGTTTGACCATAAACTACCCTGACATACATATCTAATTCTATCACTAAAAAGCACATGGAATTTCTTCCTATTTATGGAAATTGCTTACAGATGCTCCTGTATCGAATCGTATCGTATCATTTTTTGAGGTATCGGCAAATATCGTATCGCTGGGTATGAGAATCGATACCGAATCGTGACGAACCATCCGATTTACACCCCTAATAAACAGTTTATTTATTCCGATGGCCTTCCTCTTTCACTCTTTTTGAACTGTGCTAGTTGATGTGAAAAATCAGGACAAATGCACAGAAAACCTGCTATGCATTTTTAACTGCAAGAAGAGATAGGTGTCTTTTATCACCTGACTTTGGGTAACCTTTCAGGTTCCATTTTAGTCTCATTTAAAGCACACTCCCCGTGTTCACTAATGACACAGTTCAAGCTGCTTTCAACACTTGTTATTTTAACATGCAATGCATCTTACTACATCTAACACAATCTAATTCCATCTCCCCACTACACAAAGCAGAGCCGCAGAATGAGGGATAAATGCTTAATCCCTCCCAGTGATGTTATTTTAGAAAGGCAGAGGTCAAAGGAAATGGACCCTGTGTGATGAGGTTTGAGCTGCTCTAGAAAGAGGAGGAAGCGTGTATCAGCCTTGAGTTAATGAAATATTGATCGCTTGCTCTTAAAGGCACAGGCAGCACACATTCCATTTCAGCTCTAAAACCTTAGAGCAGGATTTTAGGTGGGTTAAAAACATCTCGATTTTAATCAATTCTTATTTTTACGGAACAATATAGATTCTTAAATCCTGAATGTCCGAAGGTATGATAAAAGAAAGACTAAAATCTGAATCCTGTCTGATGTAATTGCTTAATCAGTGTTTCTACCACGGAAAGATGTCAATACCAGAATGCACCAGAACGACCAGACACAGACCAGATCTCCACTTGACATTAAACGTGGAACACACAACACTATTATACAATTATTTATTCACCAAACATACTTATTATTTTATTTCATATTTCATTTAAAATTTGCACATGTCAGACCTCACACACAATGGTCTGTATAGTATATTGAGTTTTGGCCATTTTGTACATTGCCTATTTGTATATTGTTCTTTTGTTGTCTGTGTCCTGTCCTGTCGCTGTCTGTTGCACTGTGGCGCTTCTGTCACTATAATAAATTCCTCGTATGTGTAAACATACCTGGCCAATAAAGCTCATTCTGAATCTGGTTCTGATTCATTCTGATGTAGTAGCTTGTAAGCATTAAATCATGTAACATCACATTTACCTCAGAAAAACATTCGGTGACCATAAACTCGTTGTTAGTCAGGTAGAGAAATTAACTCTGGAGAGGAGCATTTTGCTAAATATATGCACCATATAATATATTAATTACAGTTTTTACTGTTCTTCAATTTTTTATTTATGTTTTAATAAATCCATCATGTTTTTATGTCAGCCACCATTTAAATGTTTAAACAAATTGGAGTAGACATTTTATGGGGTTTTGTATCTATGATGACAGAGTTTCATTCTGGTGAGCTATTTCTTTAAAGAAATTGATGGAGCTATACAAAATTATGGCACAGTTTATTGAACAGAAGAAATTAGCAATTTGCTTTAAGAGTAATCAACATTGTTGTTTATATTAGCTGGTATTTATGTTTCTTTAAAGGTCAACACCATATCCTGGAATGAGACCGGAGAATACATCTTATCAGGTTCCGATGACGCAAACCTGGTTATCACAAACCCTTACAACAGAAAGGTAAGATAGCGACACACATGATATAAATAGAACTGTATTTCACTTTAATAATGTGTGCTAATGCAGGCATTGTATTAAAATATTGGATTATTTTTAATCTCTGGCGTACATATTGTTATTGGAATATATTATAATTGTTTTATTATATCGGTGGATATTGGATATGATTTAGTCTAATTTACATACATGTATAGATGACCTTTGCTGTCGTCTAATACTCGAAGTCATAATTAAATAACTTAAATAACTGTTAAATGTATTTTTCATGCTGTCATTTTGTAAATATTGATTTTAAGTTTATAGTGCTTTATTTTTTACATTTATTTAGATAAAATACCATTCTATAGAATACAGAATTTTGAATATAATCCATTTATTAGTTATAGGCCATAACATGAAAATAATTGTCATCTGTATCTATCAATATCTGCCAGATGTTTCAAGAAAATAATGTAAAAAGTTGATGCATTGAATTCTGATCATTCAAAAATGTTAAAGCTTGATTAAACCAATCCTGTGCAAATAAGTGGCCTATTTGTTGTTGTTTATTTGTTCCGTTAAGTTAAAATTAACATACTGTACTTTTGTCTTTAGGTCAAGATGACTATTCGTTCAGGACACCGGGCCAACATCTTCAGCGCAAAGTTCATGCCCCACACTAATGATCAACAGATTGTGTCCTGCTCAGGAGATGGCATCATTTTCTACACACACACAGAGAAGAGCCAAGAAATCAACAGGCAGTGCCAGTTCACCTGCCACTATGGCACTGCTTATGAGGTACGCTGTTATGTGAAGAGTGCAATGTGAAGGAAATAAAAGCCACAAAGTGGGGTTGGTGATATTTCTGTGTTAGCCATGTCTTTGTTTGCAGTTGACATGTGGTGAGGTGGAGGATGATGTCTCACATTTTTCTGTTTCTGTCTACAGATAATGACGGTGCCAAATGACCCATATACCTTCTTGTCCTGTGGAGAAGACGGTACAGTGAGGTGGTTTGACTTGCGGATGAAGACGAGCTGCACAAAAGAGGACTGTAAAGATGTAAGAAGGTTTTGAATGTGTAGTAGATACTTGCATCATCAAACACTGTATACACCAGCACAGCATGTTTCTTTTGGTAGCTGCTGTACTGATCTGAGATCAGGCTCCCCTCCCACAACCTTCAGTCTCACCATTACAGCTGGTGAATAGCGCTGATGCAGAACCTGCACCTCAGACACATTTTTGAGGAAGCAGCATCCAACTCCCACAGAGTGTGTGCGGTGAGGACGCTGGTAGCCTGAGGGCACAATTGCTTTCTGTTGCTATCAGAAGGCATTTTTGTGTAAGGCAGAGACAACAAGCACACTGCTTGTAAGTGCTGTTTGGATCTCTGCTTGGGTTCTGCCTGTAGCAGGGCTTCGGCTGTTGAATAGCTTTAAAATACACAATACATGTGAAGCAGGATTTTGAACCAATTTATAATATATAAATAATAAAATAAATGTCATTTGGTTGAATATTTTGTTATCTAATGGCAAGGTTTTTAACCTTTATTATTTGTGCAGATACTGAAGGGGTCCTTGAGAACCTAGACATTTTTTTTTTGAAAGAAAAAATAAACTTTTTTTTATTAAGGATGCATTCAATTGATCGAAAGTCACCGTATGAACTCGTCAAACAATCCTGAGAAAATATATCACAGTTTCCACAAAATTATTGAGCAGTACTACTGTTTTCGACAGTGATAATAAATGTTTCTTGAGCACTAAAAAAAGCACCAGAAATCATATTAGTTTGATTTATAAAGAATAGTACTGTATAACTGGAGTAATGGCTGATGGAAATTCAGCTTTGCCATCAAATAAATTACATTTTAATATTTATTAAAATAGAAAACAGTTATTTTAAAATTTTAATTATTATATTTAAATAGTTTTTATTGTATCTTAGATCATACAAACGCAGCCTCACAAGAGACGTCTTACAAAATGATTACCCTTTTTAACATAAAACATTATTGATTATATTCCAAATGATACTGTCAATCAATCATGCATCTAAAAACAGCATTGTTCTTTCTGTTTGACCTTTTTGTTTGATTCAGTAATTCTGATTGATAAGTTACTATCCACATATTTACTCCTCTCTTCCTCTCTATGTCAATCACCACTTTCTCTTTTTCTCTGCTGTCCCTAATCAGGACATTTTAATTAATTGCCGGAGAGCCGCTACCTCAATATCCATTTGCCCCCTGGTCCCCTACTATCTTGCTGTGGGCTGTTCAGATAGCTCGGTGAGGATCTATGACAGAAGAATGCTGGGAACAAGAGCTACGGGTAAGAAATGATTCATGTTCAGCGTTTCAGCCTTTTGTTCTTCTGTGTATCAGGTTCACAGTGGAACAAATATGTGCCACGTGATTTAATGATTACATTTACATTTAATGCATTTAGCAGACGCTTTTATCCAAAGCCACTTACAGTGCATTCGGGCTATACATTTATTTTCAGTATGTGTGTTCCCTGGGAATTGAACCCACAACCTTTGTGCTGCTAACACAATGCTCTACCACTGAGCCACAGGAACACTTTATCTTTTATTTTTAGCATTTGGAGTCTGATACTCTGCTTAAACTCTCAGAACTGTATGAATCATTCTGTTTCTTCTTTTAAACTAGAAAGAAGCCCACATTTTTTAATGACTTTTTCAAATTTTCCTAAAACAGATTTTCTGTTTCACTAGGTAACTACACGGGCAGAGGGATGACTGGCATGTGTGTACGTTTTGTCCCAGCCCACCTGTCTACCAAATCCTGCCGCGTCACCTCTCTGTGTTACAGTGAAGATGGACAAGAAGTGCTGGTCAGTTACTCCTCTGACTACATCTACCTGTTTGACCCCAAAAATGACCAGGCCAGGGAGCTCAAGGGCCCTTCTGAAGAGCGGCGAGAGGAGGTAAGCAGATATCAGGAGGATGTTCACTGCCCGTTTTTACAATTGAGCTTATAGTGTGTACCTGAGGTAATTTGTTGTCAGATCAGAGGTTGCATTGACCAAAATTATTGTTTTTAGAAACATTGAGAATTTGCTTTACATCATTTAGATAAAAATAGTTACAAAGATAAAAAATACAGTATCTGCTTTATTGCATTTCCCTACTTCAATAACATTCCAGTACAGGATGCTAATAGCATTAGCAGTGAAGAAAATAAAGATTTAAAGCACCCTGTGAAAATAGACACAGAGAAAGATGTGAGTGAGGATTTGTGTAGAGAAACGAGAGGATTCAAGTGTAGACAAGTGGAATAATTCATGGGAAATTCATTCAATCAGATGACCAGATCGCAAGAATACAGTGTCTCTTGTCATTTTCACATTGTGAGAGCAGAACAAAAAGGAAAAACCCATGAATCTGCAACACAGCACTTGACAAGACTGCAGCAGCTCTTGCCACAGAAGTTCTTGTGACATTAGAAATACCAAGCATTCAAATGTTTTCATGCCGAATTAAAGGAACAGTTCACCTAAAAATGACAATTTGCTGAAAATGTAAGGCCATTCAAGATGTAGATGAATTTGTTTCTTCGTTGGATCAACAGATTTGGAAAAATGTGGATTTATGTGAAAAGAATGTCCAAACAGCTGATAAAAACATCACAATAATCCACAAGTAATTCAAACGACTCCAGTCCATCAAAATAGTCTTGTGAAGCAAAAAGCTGTGGGTTTGTAATAAACAAATCCATCATTAAGGTGTTTAATCCATTGCTTTAGTTTAAAAAGTCCATAATACTTGCCCCACCAGAGACAGTAATATATTGGATCACTGTTACACAGCGATAAAAGCATATCATCTGTCCTCGAGCAGATGATCACTGTGTCTTATTACAGGCAGGAAACTCAAGTCTGAAAAACCTGTTTACAAACGTTGGACTGCTGAAGCAGAGCAAGATTTAAAAGCTTTGTTTTGACCTCACTGATTGGAGTGTTTTTGAAGCTGCTTGCCACCGATTGGACGAACTTGTAACATCATTATCAGTTTCTGTGAAGATATGTGTACTACCAGGACTCGACCTCGTCTCAGACAGCTCAGGCCAAAGAAGTGCTTACAATGGGGGATAAAGCAGGCCAAATACACACTGGAAAAGGAGAATGAATTATTCTCCAAAGTTCTCTTCCAGTGATTCTGCTTCTGAAAGGTATGAAAGAACAAATCATCCCCCAGCATAATCCACGATTTGAATGTCTTTTGCTGTAGGTTTGAAAAAACACCCCACACCCACCCTGAAACCTCTCCACACAACCATTACACCTCCAGCAACCCCTCTCCCCCAAACTGAAAATAAGTGAAATGACGTGCCAGGTTTCATAAAGAACAAAGAAGGAAAGCACCAGGCCAACGGTGTGTCACCAGCCGCCTTAAATCCTGTGCTGACCAGTGCCCCCATTTTCAAGATCTTCAAGAACTGGAGCTGTGCGAAGTCCCCTCATGCTTCAAACGTTCACCATCATGAAACCCAAAATTACTGGACTTATGACTACAGAAATCTGTGGTCATGAAATCATTTGAAAGACTGGTTTTGGCTTATCTGAGGCCTTACCCTTACTGGACCCCCCAGTTTGCCTACAGAGCAAACAGGTCTGTGGATGATGCAGTTTGGGATGCACTTCACCCTGCAGCATCTGGACAGACCAGGGACTTATGTGAGGATCCTGTTTGTAGACTTCAGCTCTGCTTTTAACACCATCATCCGGACATCCTTCATAAACTGACAATACCTGGTCAGTGGATCAACAGCTTGACAGACAGGCAGCCTTGTGAGGCTGGGAAAATTCTCATGAGCACTGAGCCCCTCAGGCTGCGTTCTCTCCCCACTGCTCTTCTCCTCTACACGAATGACTTGCCATCTAAAGACCCCTCTGTCAAGCTCCTGAAGTTTGCAGACGACACCACACTGATCGGCCTCATTCAGGACGGCGAAGTCTGCCTCCAGCTGGCTGAACCACCATAGACCAATTCACATAGACTCATTGTGGAGAAAGGCCCAGCAGAGGTTTACTTCCTTCGCCAGCTGAGGAAGTTCAACCTCACAGGAGCTGCTGAAACAGTTCTACTCTGCCATCATCGAATCCGTTTTTTAACTTTTTCAGCTTACCAATCTGACCTCAGAAGACTGCGGAGGGTAGTCCGGACTGCTGAGCGAATCGTTGGTACAACCCTCCCTACTCTCCAAGAACTGTACTTATCCAGAGTGAGCAAAAGGGATGGCAAATCACTGGACCCCGCACATCCAGCACACTCCCTCTTTGAACTGCTGCCGTCTGGCCGACGTCAGCTCTGAGCACCAGAACGAGACACAGAACATTTCTTCCCCCAAGCAATCATCTATGAACACCTGATATTAATGTGGAACACACAACAATTTTACAACTATCTATTCACCACCACACATACATATATCATATTTAGTATTTTAATTTTTTTCCATTTCAAATTTGCAAGTCAGACCTGTACACACATGAATGTCTGTATTGCATAGTGTTTTTGCAATTTTTATATTGCCTATTTTATATTTGTATATTGTTATTTTGTTGTCTGTGTCCTGTCCCGTTTGTATTCTGTTGCACTGTGGAGCTTTGTCACTTTATTCCCGTATGTGTAAACATACCTGGCCAATAAAGCTCATTCTGATTCTATTCTGACTGATTGATAATAATGCTTCTTCCAGTGAAAAAGTTAATTCCCTGTTGTCCTCTCTCATCAAAATCCACCAACAATTTTGTTTAGAGCTGGTTTTGACGGCTCTTTTTTATTTTTTTACTTTAAAACATCTGTGCCTTTTTACTCTCTTGATTCAGACGAGACAACTTTTTCACTAGAGAATTAAATATTATGGATCACTGACTCGTTTGAAGTTAAAAATTATAAATTATAGATTTGTTTCGTACAAACAGCTTTTCACTTCACAAGGTGTTAAGTGATGGACTGGAGTTGTGTGGATTGCTTGTGGATTATTGTGATGTTTTTATCATCTGTTTGGACTCTCATTCTGACGGCACCCATTCACTATAGAGGATCCATTGGTGAGTGAGTGATGTAATGCTAAATTTCTCCAAATCTGTTCTGATGAAAAAACAAACTCCTCTACATCTTGGATGGCCTGAGGGCTGAGCATGGGTAAATACCAAGCACATTTTTAAATGTGAATCTTCGTGGTAAACAAGCACAATTTTAAAGTGAACTGTACTATTCATACTGAAAGCATGAGACCCATGCATTCTCTGAATAGTACATGTACTTGACTACAGACACCAGAGTGCTTGTTCACTCTGAAGCATTTAAACTATGTATCATGTAATGAAATTGTTTATTAATCGCATAAGACCATATCCTACTTTCGATTTGAATTCCATCATTTGTGCAGCCCTAATGGAAATGGAGCCAGACATCTGAAAGTCTAAAGCGACTGGTCTGGGGGCAAGTGTGTGCTGTTAGTCTGTTCATGCCTAAAGCTAAATCTAAATAAAGGACTTTTGAAGTTCCCTGCGCTCTTGTCTCATGCACTCTGTATAATCCTCAGCAGTACTGCGCTTCAGTGGTGCAGTTTGAAATTAGTTTTGTAAAGGATGTCAGTGAGGATGGATCAAACGACATTGATGCTATAGTTTAGGATGTGGATCACTGCTTTCTGCGCTGCCAGGGAATAAAAATGTGCAATAGGGAATTTTATATCTTAATACCATATTGATGTTGTAACAAATTTATTCAGTGAGTGAAATTGTACAGTAACACGGCATGATTACATTAACCTAAATATATTTTCAAAGTACAATGCATTTATTTTATGTGTAAAACATTTTTTAATGAGGCGATGTATGACTGAGTGCAACTTTAAGGAAAGAAAAAGCAAAGGAAGTTAGACCGGCTTTGTGATTGTTACATCATGTACTAACCAGGCATGATGCAACATGTTTCCAGCAACAATTATCTGTCACAATGAGTCACATTTTTTATACCAGTGAAGACAATCACAGCCAATCCACGAGAAGCATAGCATCCATGCAGATTCATTTAAAAAGAAGTCTCTTTCTCTTTTGCTTATTTATTTGGTCAAACATAAAAAATATGCATATTTTCTTTAGCATATATACTTAAACAGAAGCCTCCTTAAACTAAACTGCCAGTCTACGTACTCGTTCTGTATTGGACTATAGTGGTGGAATTTGCTGGGTCACCACTCTGGTCCCTTCAGCTGTTGTACGGTGTGATCAGCTGTGTCCGGATCCCCCGCGATCAGATTCCTTTCCAAATAGAGGTGCAGACACACGCAGAGCTCCACAGCTGAGACAGAAATAGGCACCCAGTGCACAATGACTGCCAGTGAGAGTGAAGGAACTCCTGTTGACTTCAATAAATATTTGCTACAACACCAAGGTTTTACTCAACTCTTTTAAATCAGTGAATGTGGAGCTAGAGCAATGTGAAATTGTTGAGGGCCTAGTATGGTTTACTTGTATGTATGGTATTCGAACTCATTGTATAGGCAGCAGAGATATTAGAGAGGGGCCCTGTTAGGATCTATATGTGTTCATGAGCCACAGTGTTCCTGTGGCTCAGTGGTAGAGCATTGCGTTAGCAGCGCAAAAGGTTGTGGGTTCAATTCCTAGGGAAAACACATACTGACAAAAAATGTATAACCTGAATGTACTGTAAGTCGCTTTGGATAAAAGCGTCTGCTAAATGCATAAATGTAAATGTATATAGTATAGCCTATTCATTAGAATGAGGCCCATCTAGTACAAAAAAGGCCCTGCTGAGGAGGTATTGTGAAATAATGTACTACATCTACTGGTTAAATCAATCAAGAATTTAAATTGACATTTTAAATATTATATTTAAATCTGAGTACTGCAGGTTTTTCTTAAAATAAATGGCGCTTTGCATTAAATCACAAGCACCTTAACAGGCATGTGTCCTTTCCAGCCTCTTAACAAAGTAAAAAAAGAATAGCTCATTTTATCCCTCCATGTGATGTGGAGAGAAGCTGCAGTGCTCATTATTAGATTATTTTTAGAATTAACACATTGGTCTCTGATGTGCTTTGTTTGGTCTAATGTGGCTGTGTTAGAGCTGATACTTGTCTTGTTAATGCACCCTAGCACCCAAAATAGAGTGTCCTGACTGACTGAGATGGTAAAAGTGTGAGAGTGAGGCACGTGGCAAAGTGGCCTCAATAGTTTATCCCATCAACATCCCAAGGTCTTTCACTTATTTCAGACCAGTGACCCTTTGTTGGGTACGGAAACCACCTGATACATATTATTTCAAATTGAGTGTTGCTTTTTAAAGGGATAGTTCAGCCCAAAATAAGAACTCAAACTCATTATTTACTTTTACTTTAAAAAAATTACTTTTTATTAAACAATGTAATAATTGGTGAACCCCTCTAACACACCTCTGGTTTCAATCCATCAATCCAAACCCTCTTTTACCATTATGAGATCTGTCCTCATTAAAATGTTTGTTGGTCATACTTCCTGCAAACATGCCAGACTAGATGATTCTAAAGTGATGTCAAGTCTCGCGGTAGAGAGTGTTATTTTTAGGGCGTGAGAGGTTTTGACTGACTGACAGCTTGTTGATGTGTCTTCCCACAGCTGAGGCAGCCCCCGGTCAAGCGCTTGCGTCTGAGAGGCGACTGGTCAGACACAGGACCGCGCGCTCGTCCTGAGAGCGAGAGGGAGCGTGATGGTAAGATGAGAACGTGCATGCACAAATACTTAACACACAGCAGCACGGATGGTACATACACACAGGCGAATAAACACAGAGGGCTCTGTTTACAAACACACTTATTGGGTGACTTCAGATTAATGCACCAGGAGTAGATCCACAGATATTTGTGTTCTTGTACTTGCCAGAAATCACAAATCATTGATTCATTTTGTTTATTTATTTTGGACTAACAGATGTAACATATTTGGACTATACAGTTGTATAAAGCAGCTTATTTTTATATGGATAATCAGCACTTTCAGTCTAGCTAAACTCCATCACTAATAAATTCTGTAAGACCTGAAAAGTGTAATCCATCCCACACTGTTCATTATACCTATTAGCAGCAGTTCATAGTTAATCCAAATACATTTATTTTATTTTATTTATTAGCACTTTCTACTTAGATACACCCTGTCAAAAAGGTCTGTTATACTTAAAACTGTATTAAAATGTTAAAGCATCAAGGCATTGTTTACCATTACTCATTTGCACATCCACTTCAGCTGTTGTCTGCACTGGCATTCTCCTCCATGTTTTTTAACGATCTGAGGCCTGCAGTCTCTAGTGTCTCTCAATACATCTTTAATCTCCCTCTGTACCTCTGACTTTGAATATCAACAGCTTAGTTTGTCTAAGGGGAGCTTGTTAGCTTTTCACAGGGATTTAGTCCAAAGACTATGGAAGGATTTTACGGACTATTTTCAAATAGAATTGCAAATTGTATTTTCAATTGCGTTGTGGACGCATAAATTGTGACACAATCCAAATGCAATTGCAAATCTTGCATTAACGTTTGCATTTTCTCTCCACCAATAAGATGGTGTGTGGTGGGCTTTCTGGCGCAATATGGCTGCCGTCGCATCATTCAGGTGGATGCTGCACACTGGTGGTGATTAAGGAGACCCCCCCTCCTTCTATTTAAAGTGCCTAGAAAAGCGCTATATAAATTTAACTTATTATTATTATTATTAAAAAAGACTGAATTATGAATTGTGCCAAGAAGGTTGCACTGTCTGTTCTTTAACACAGGCACGAACTGATTAGTAGCTGCCTTTAGCGGAGGCTTTACCGATTAATTCCATTGATCAAAGCACTCGGCACGGTCGTCTGTGAGTGACGTCACCTCCCAAAACAAACACGCCCCTTAGTATAGTCCCGCCCCCCCACATTGATTGACAGCTTTCAGTGTAGACATCGAAAATTCAAATGCAAAAGGAATTGCGATTCCATTTGAGTTTTGACAGGTTATATACGCGGCACAGAGAGAGTGAAAAAGCAAATGTGGTAATTAATATTGCTATTTAAATATGACAGGCTCATAACTTGTAAGACATGGGAAACACAGTTGCAAATGGACTTTGCTTTTTCAATTGAAATTTGGCAGTCACTGTGCATTCGTGAAGGCGAAAATACAAACGGCAATTTGCAATTGCATTTGGATTGTCACAATTTATGCATACAAATATGGAAAATGCAACTGAAAATACAATTTGCAATTCTATTTGAAAATAGTCCGGAAAATCCTTCCATAAAAGACTGCTTTACTTCACTACTTCCTGGCATATTGCAGCTTGTTCTTGATGTAAACAGCAGGCTTCCAGTGCTTCTGCTTTCTGTGAGTGGAATGATTTAGGTTCTGATCTGGTTTGATATTGGTCATGAAGAAGTTTGTTATCTTTGCAGGAGAGCAAAGTCCAAATGTATCGCTCATGCAGAGGATGTCGGACATGTTGTCACGCTGGTTTGAGGAGGCCAGTGAGGCCCAGAGCAGCAGAACACGTCCTCAGACTCGACCCAGAGGTAAAACAGCTCAGATCCACGCTGAATATACTGAATATAAACACTATGAATATACTGATATATCCTTCAGAGTTCTTTTCAAAGTTCTTTTTCGTTCTTTATTTGGGATAGAAAGAATTTCCGTGTATGTAAGCAGCAGTATGCTATGAAAGCTCATTTGCACTACTGGATAAAAAAACAAAAAGGTACTTGCGACTTTCTCACAATTGACTTTTTTCTTGCAATTGCGAATTTACATCTCACAATTCTGAGTTTTTAAACTCGTAATTCTGAATTTCTCAGAATTGCGAGATATAAACTCGCAATTCTGAGAACATATCAGGCTTTTTGCCCCTTCATAATTGTTATAACTCAAAATTGAGAGAATGTGTCTCACAATTCTGAGAAAAAAAAGTCAGAATTGTGAAATCTAAACTTGGAATTGCGAGAAAAAAAGTCAGAATTGTGAAATCTAAACTTGGAATTGCAACTTTGTTTTTCGCAATTGCAAGTTTATATCCCGCTATTCAGACTTTATAACTCGCTTGTTATATCTAACTTGTTAGTTTATATCTTGCTATTCTGACTTTGTAACTCGCAATTGTGAATTTATATTTCACAATTCTGAGTCAGAATTGCGAGTATGTATTAGGACAATTCTGAGAAAAAAAGTCAGAATTGCAAGATGTAAACTTACAATTGCAAGGAAAAAAAGTCAGAATTGTGAGATAAAAACTCACAATTACCATTTTTTATTCAGTACCAGAAACGGGCTTCCAAAGTATACTGTTTGCGAACATAACGAAAAACATAACACACAATACCAACCTCTCAATAAGAAAATAGCATCTGTAATTCGGCATTTCAGTTGAGTCAATTAAAGTTACATTTATTTATGTAACTTTTTATAGATTGCTTTAAAGCAAGCAGTTTTACTGCATTAAAAATGAAGAACTGTGTCAGTGTTGCTTTCAGTTAGAATTAAAAATTAAATTCTTTACAATAAAGCATCTCTCCATTGTTTGCAAGTTTTGACTTGGGTCTGACTTTGAGGTGGAAATGTTCTCTGGTTGATTTCTTCTGTTCAGTCTGTCAAAGAAGGCAGAACCCAAGAGCACACCAACCTATTGTTATAATATAAAAATCTTCATAGACCAATGATAGTTTGAAGGTGTTAACGAACCTCTCTGGAAACTTTACTTTGGCAAGCTGTTTCGAGATCCAAACAAACTTTCTTTGGACCTGATGCAATGACATCAGACCAGATCATTCTTCTGTTTAGCTTGAAGTTAGCTTGAAGTATATAAGGGCCTTAAAAGCTCTTCCATGTGACTTACATTGGCATTGCACAATGGAGGCAGTTTCAACTTTGATCTTCTTCGTCAATAAACATCAACCATTGAATGATGCATTAAAGCATGTATCACATGAAAGAGTGTAAATCGTGGAATTAAATGTCCTCTATTAAAAGAACTGCATGAATTCAAAATGTAATCTTAAATATAAAACTCAAGGTTTGATGACTTTCTCCAGGTACGGCCGCTCGACCAGAGGGAACATCTGCAACCTCAGAAGCACACTCCCAGGCACAGGAGCCCACTGAGGTCTCAGCTGAAGGTGCGATGGAGATGGAGACACCCTCCTCTGATCCTCCACCTACACCTGCTGCTCCTCCTGCACCTGCAGAGCCTCTCCCCAAGTCTATCTCCTCCTCCTCCTCAGGCTCCTCTTCCACTGTGACAGCTCCTGCCCCCTCCAGCTCATCCTCCATGGAGAGTGCTGCCTCCTCCTCTCTCCTCTCCTCCTCAGACATAGAGCAGAAGAGCCAGGATGAAGTTACGCCCACTCCCTCGGCCACACCCACTCCTTCAGCCACACCCACCCCATCTATAGAGGCAGCTTTATCTGGTAAGTCTGTCACAGTTGGCAAAACACTGAAGAGTGCATTCATCTTTAATATGAGACAATGGCCATGTTTACATGCACATAATGTTCCATTTAAAGTCCACATATTATGTTTAAGATTTGAATTTAAAAATAGATTTTTACATGCTTCACAGCTATTAAAAAAGGGGTCTTTGTCCACATATACTTCTGTTCAAAAGCCAGTAAGATTTTGTTTAAAGGGGACCTATTATGCTCCTTTTTACAAGATGTAAAATAAGTCTCTGATGTCCTCAGAGTGTGTATGTGAAGGTTTAGCTCAAAATACCTGACAGATCATTTTTTATAGCTTGTTAAAATTGCCAGCGTTTAGGGTATGAGCCAAAACGCTCTGAATTTGAGAATGTGGCTTTAATGCAAATAAGCTGTAGCTCCCGGAGAAGAGGGCGGAGCTTCAAGAGCTCAAGCTCCCGCATTAGCAGTGCTAGCCTTTGCAAATAAACATTCCACGATTAGTACAAGCCACTTATCTTTACATAAAATATACTCCTGTTTCAAAGTCAGTCATCTGATTGTACTGTGTATAATAAATTAACGTTTATGAATTACACAGACACAACGCAATAAAAATAACAACATAGCTGGTCTCATGATGCATGGCATACTATTGCTATCACAAACTTTTATAAGTCCCACTCGTCATTATGAGCTCAACAAACTCAAGCAATCGACTCACATTGATTTTCATATGCAACTTTTAACTACCATATTCCTATTCATGATCATTCATGAAGACAGCACCAGTGAAAACAGACAGAGACAATGGTAGCTTTAGCATCATTAGCCGTACAGAGTGCCAAAAAGCTCTTTCAGAAGGGCAATTTGGAAAACAAACACGTGATACTTACTTTGTCTGGAGCTGACAATTACGCACGAAGCGTTGGTATTGATGCCCACACGGATTGGGGACTTTACAGATTTTTTTCCGGGACATTTCCTTAGACAATGAAACATAAACACAGTGTCCTCGGCTCAGATGGAGGGAGTCTATGGATACTCCTATGTTCGTTAGTGCATCCCAAAACACAACACTTGAAAAGCCTCTTTGGCGCTGACACTTTTGTATGAACAGAGGGAGAATGAAACAGCTCCAGCAGCTTGTTAGAGCTTATAAGTATATCATGTATAATGGCAGGAGGCGGACCTATGTATTGTTTTTTAAAGGCAGTCCTTACCTTCATAGTTGAATAGAGTTATGTCACATCATGGCTGTGTCTATGCTTGACAGGGCAAGTGGTCACAAATGGGCATCGGACTTTTTCCCCTCAGTGACGTACACAAGCGAACAACAGCAACACAAAGAACAGAGGGAGAATCTGAAAACAGCTACCTTCTGAGAGACTGTTTTTATTCCGAAAATTTTTTTTAGATTATAAAAAAAATTTGTGGGTGGATTTTTACCTGTTATATAAATTGTAATTACAAGACTACACTGGTTGTTTTCATAAACACACAACATATTTAATGTTTTGTTCAAACACCTTATAAAAGTGATTTTTGCATAATAGTTCCCTTTAAAAGAAATTAATAATTTTATTCAGCAACGCGTTCTAATAAAATAACGGGAGCCACTAAAGGGACATGGTTAGCTCCTTGCTAGCGGTAGCCTGTTACATTGCAGTACATACGATTTAACTTATCACATAAACAGTAAGGAGAGATGACTGAGGATGATGGCGAATGGTTTACAGATCCTGAACACCACTGACAAGCATCTGATCTTGTCAAATGTGTGGTAAGTACTGCTGCTCCATAATATAACCAGAGTACGTGCGATTGCGAATCGTGAAAGTAAATATCGATTGTGCATTTGAAAGCAGCTTCAGTGCCCAGCATATTAATAGCGGCTCCCTGGTGCCCGCATTTTATATACAGTATAATTACCCAATGATATAACTGAGCAAGAAAGTATTGAAATATATACACTCACCGGCCACTTTATTAAGTACACCTGTTCAATTGCTTGGTAACACAAATTGCTAATCAGCCAATCACATGGCAAAAACTCAATGCATTTAGGCATCTAGATGTGGTGAAGACGACTTGCTGAAGTTCAAACCGAGCATCAGAATGGGGAAGAAAGGGGATTTAAGTGACTTTGAACGTGGAATGGTTGTTGGTGCCAGACGGGCTGATCTGAGTATTTCTAAAACTGCTGATCTACTGGGATTTTCACGCACAAACCATCTCTAGGGTTTACAGATCCTGACTACGAAAAAATTTTTTTTAAATATCCAGGCAGTGAGCGGTAGTTGTGTGGACGAAAATGCCTTGTTGATGTCAGAGGAGAATGGGCAGACTGGTTAGAGATGATAGAAAGGAAACAGTAACTCAAATAACCACTCGTTACAACCGAGGTATGCAGAATACCATCTCTGAACACACAACCACGTCGAACCCTGAAGCAGATGGGCTACAGCAGCAGAAGACCACACCGGGTGCCGCTCCAGTCAGCTAAGAACAGGAAACAGAGGCTACAATTCGCATATGCTCACCAAAATTGGACAATAGAAGATTGGAAAAACGTTGCCTGGTCTGATGAGTCTCGATTTCTGGCGTAAAGAACTTGAAAGCATGGATCCATTCTGCCTTGTCTCAACGGTTCAGGCTGGTGGTGGTGGTGTAATGGTGTGGGGGATATTTTCTTGGCACACTTTGGGCCCCTTAGTACCAATTGAGCATCGTTTAAATGCCACAATCTCCCTGAGTATTGTTTCTGACCATGTCCATCCCTTTATGACTACAGTGTACCCATCTTAATATGGCTACTTCCAGCAGGATAATGCACCATGTCACAAAGCTCAAATCATCTCAGACTGGTTTCTTGAACATGACAATGAGTTCACTTTACTCAAATGACCTCCACAGTCACCAGATCTCAATCCAATAGAGCACATTTGGGATGTGGTGGAACGGGAGATTCGTATCATGGATGTGCAGCCGACAAATCTGCAGCAACTGCGTGATGCTATCATGTCAATATGGACCAAAATCTTTTCTGTTTCTATATTCTATAACACCTTGTTGAATCTATGCCACAAAGAATTAAGGAAGTTCTGAAGGCAAAAGGGGGTCCAACCCGGCACTGGCAAGGTGTACCTAATAAAGTGGCCAGTGAGTGTATTGTCCTCCCTGTGTTACCTTCCATGAGCCGCACTGTCAAACAGCCAATCAGAATTATTATTCATGACCCTTCCAAATAAGCCAATAACAGACCATTTCATTCTATGGAGAAATCCTAGGGTTGTAAATGGACACGTAAAACCATTTGTGGAGAATTTTTGCCACATACCGTCTATGTAGATATCAGAGAACAATTTAAAATATTTGATCAATGCATTCTATGGCACCTTTAATGTTCTGTTCATCAAATAATCTTGAAAAATATGTATCTCAATTTCCAGAATAATATTAAACAGCACAGCTGTTTTCAACAATTCTAAGACAATAATAATAAGAAATGTTTTATGATCACCAAATCATATCAGCATATAGAATGATTTCTGAAGGTTCATGTGACACTGACGACTGGAGTAATGCTGCTTCAGTTTTGCCATCACAGGAATAATTTACATTTTAAAATATTTTGAATATAAAACAATTATGTAATTTTAAGTACAATATCACTTTTTACAATATCATTTTAGAATGTTAAAATTGTACAATATAATAGTTCGTAAAAAGAACGTAGTGGCTTAATTCAGATCATATGATCATATTCCAATAGTAATCAGAAGTTTTCTTGTGCATGTAAATGCAGTCATTGTATCTCTGCTCCACAAAGAAGATGTGCTTATAATGAACTTTCAAATCAAATTCATTTCATTCCATTTATGTAATTGGTCCATTTATCATGTCTGCTTGCTATGCATCTTTCAACCATCAAACTCTATGCAATTTCTTTTTTTAAGACCGATTTGTTGTCTGTAGGTGGGGTTTATTTTGTGAACATTGTGTACTGTTAGGGCCAGCATTAACAATCACATAAACAGAGGCAGGATGCTACATGTAGTGTATTTTGTCTTCTTTTTATTGAATGATAAATCCCTCCTTTTTGCTCATCGTGCCATTGCAGGCATTTTTATGTGTGTGTTTCTGTTCATGTCCCTAGAACATGTGTGGACGTGTGAGTGTAATGCTTTTTTTTCGTTTTTTTTTTATAACGGGTGATGAAACCCTGCAGTCTTGTCTGACATCACTCAGCCTACAGCTTCAATCTTTAATTTTCTCTTTTATCCAGCATTCCTCCTTATCTATGATTGGCCTCTCTTCTTTTTCCCCATCCCATTGATTTTCCCATCCTGCTCTTCTCTGACCCCACACTGTCAGAATATGGTCCTCACAGGCTGCCGGTAAGTTTAGTGTGTAGACGTCTGCAGAGGTTGCTTCTCCTGTCTGACCCCCCAGGACAGGGCAGACGCACAGTCCCTTCTGTACCTGCGACCTCCAGCACAGAGAACTCAGCCCAACAGGCTGCTGCTGCTGACCCAGGCCCCCCTGCAGGTTACCATCTCCTCCCAGCCTGCATCCCCGCTCTCCTTTAACCTCCTGACCCCTGTGCCTGCCTGTTTCATGGCTGTCCTGGTTTGCTGCTGCACCTCTGGCTTTGGAGTGTGTTCCTCTTCCCCTCCGCCACACAGACGCGCACACATCTAACTGCTGGTCATTCACGCTCACATTCACCAACAGCTGAGCTCTGCTCCATAACCTAGTGAGCTGCCCACCTAGGTGACATTTTTAGACATCACAGATACACACTTGACTCAAAAGCTGCCCAAATTCCTGATGCCGTGTATGTACTTTCCTTTGGCCAAAATATTACACCGTATTACACATATTATCATGAAATATTATCGCTATTTAACATAGCTTTTTCCATTTTAATGTATTAAAATGTAGTTTATTCCTGTGCTGAATTTTCAGCAGCCATTACTCTAGTTTTCAGTGTCACATGATACTTTAGAAATGACTGATTTTGGTCAAGAAACATTATTATTATCAGCGTTGAAAACAGTTGTGCTGTGCTGCTGAATTTATTTTTGTGGAAAACGTGATACATTTATTCAAAAGAACAGCATTTATTTGAAATAGAATTTTGGTAACAGTGCAAAACAAAATGGTCACTTTTGATTGTAAATGAAGGTTTTAATGAAAAAAAATCTTACTTTTGAACCCTTTTGAATCATAAACTGACTATTTAGACAAATTGACTTTATGGCCAAGCGTCCACATCAAATGCACCTTGATTTAGGACAGGGCTTTAGAAGCTAGCTGCCTGTGTAGTCAGTAGTAAGCGAGGCAGTTTCTAGATCTTGGAACAGAGCTCAGATGTCAAACATGTGCATATACTGCCATCTGTTGATTGATTCACCTGAAATGCAATAATTACATATAAAGTTGGTTTGTACTGTTTGATGTTGGCAGTTTTTTTAGTCTCCAATTTAAACCTTGAACGTCGATCCACGTTTATCTTGTTTTTTCATACCTTCTCTTGTTGAACTTCCCTTTGCAATATTCCGCAAAATACTTCTTAATGCTATCAGCGAGTGTGATGTGTTCACTTATCGTAGACACATATGAAATGGTTAGAGGCAAACTGAACACATTTGTTGCTTTTTGAAGCCAGTCGCTTCAGGAAAAGTTCCTTTTATTCCATAACCCTACTCTGCGATGTATTTTCTGTGCTTAAAGCATTGCACTATTACTTCAGCAACATCCTGACATCACATCTTGCTTGTTATTCGCAAACTCTTTCCAAAAATGAATGACTTCTGGTTGCTTTGTCGCTGCAAGGCACTGTCAGTGTGGTGTGGCATCTGAATAAACTTTTCTACCACCATCAGTTTGAACCCCTGAACTACAGATTGCTGTGTGACTTGTTTATTCTGCCTGAAAGTGAATACTGCATTAAAAGAAGGCTATGCCTCAGTTTGTTCCTGATAAATTGTGCTCTTGTATTTGCTCACCTCCCGGATGTCGTTTCACATTTCTTAAGGAACAGCTTACTCAGTCTGTAACCCTTGGCTTTGTGTTTTTAACTCAGAATTAAGTCTCCTAGACTCATCTTTACAGAGTTTGTGGCTTTTCAGTTTGTTGTTGGAAGGTTTTTTTGCCGTGTGTTTCCTGAGGATTTAGTTCTGCACTGAAATGTTTGTACTGGCTCTGTTGTTGTTTCAGTTGTTCAGTACGTCTTATTTTTGTTTCAGATTCTCCCTCATCTGTGGTAAACAAACAGCTTGGATCTATGACTCTGGATGAGGAGCAGGGTGCGTCCTTTCCTCATTTTCTCCTTCTCCTTTTGCTCTTTTTCGTTCAGTCCCTTGCGTCTGAGCTCTGTACATTTCTGATTGAAGCGGCTCTTGTCCTCAGTCATCTTAAGAAGACTCTGCAGATGTGCCTCTGGGTAAACAGAGAAACTTCTGAAAGATACAGAGGCTTTCTGTCAATCATTTTCTGTCAATGGACATACTTTTCCCTCCCCTCCTGTGGGGCCGAGTTCATATCAAGCTCATCTTTCAAATAATGTCCTGAACTCAAGGACACATGATTTGTTCCCCCTCACTCTCTACTTAATGAGTTCACCCTCTATGAGACTGAGTCTGTGTTTACACTGCAAGTCTTAATGCACAGATCCGATTTTTTGGCCCGTCTGTTTACATGCACATTATACACGACTGGTATCCGATATACGTGCTTACATTAATTCCCGCCCAAAAGGATTGTCTGCAGTGATCACTTTACTATGCACATGGTAGACCCTCGGGTTTTAAATGGCTGTGCTATTAAAATTATTTCAATAATTCACGTCGAATGGCCATTATTATTTGCCAGCAATGGCTGTCGTGGATGTTTTGCTGCACAAAATCTGACTGAACGGATAAAGACCAGAAAATAACGTTCATTTTGATTTGTTTGACTATTTGAAACACATAATCTGAACCATGCGAGCTGAGTTATATTCATTGTAGAAATATTAATCAATAATAATATAACATAATAATATAATCAAATTCCGATCTGTGTCAGATATGGGCAAAAGATTGGATTTTTTCTGCCTGTGTAAACACAGCCTGATGTGGGCCTGTAACATCAAAATTTAGCTTAAAGGGGTCATATCACATTTTGTTTTATTGACTTTTTGAAGTAAGCATTTATTAATGCTATAAAAAACATTCTGAAACATTCTAATATTACAGAACTTTCATCCCAGTTCAAAAATAGTATTTAACGAAATTAAGCTAGAAAAATATTTGTTCTAGATTTTTCAAATGTTTTGAAAGAGGTATATTATCCTCACCAAGGCCAAAATAGTAAAATAAAAACAGTAATATTGTGAAATATTAGTACAACTCAAAAATACATGTTTTTGGTTTTAATATACTCTAAATCTAGTTTATTTTTGTGGTGACATTACTCCAGTTATTACTCCATTCTTCAGTGTCACATGATCCTTCAGAAATCATTCTAATACGCTGATTTAAAATACAGACTTTAAGTTTTTGCATTTGTTGTTTTTTTATTATAAATTAAATTGTTTATAACAAAAAACATTTATAGTCCTTGACTAACATTTATAAAGAAAAGAGTATGATATGACTCCTTTAAAATGACTTTGCTATTCTGCTTTGGAATATGTAATGTTCCTGAAAACCACGGAAACATCAATTTTGGAGATATTTCTTCTTTACGGCAGTCCTCTTTTCTCCATGTCTGTGCTTTTTCCCCTCATAACAACAAACCTAAAATGATCTCATTACTTTCACTAGCATTGTGCTAATTCTCTTTGCTCTGGGTTAACTGCTTGCAATTGTTGAACTTTAACAAAACTATAATCTCATTTTTAATAACCACAATATAAATAAAACGGTGAAACTGCACGATTCTTGATAGCACAGAAAAATGAATATGCTCTTATGCTCATTTATTTAAAAGATGAACCATTATTGTAAACATTAACAAATTAAAAAACACATTACTATTTCTTAGTGAAATCTGAGCATCTGAAGCTAGCATCTGTGCCATTCTGAATCAAGGTATTTCTCGGTACTACAATAGTTCAGAAACACTAGTATTGGTACATTGTTTCATTTTAGGATGACCTAGGCATCCCATGATAATTACATTCTAATATTTCAGAAAAGCTGAATCTGTGATTAACTGTAGTTGTGACAAATGTAATGTTCCTAAGGAAAGCACTCTTTCTAAAAGCTCAGTTTTACATCCCACATGTTTCCTCTGTCTTCTCTCCAGGAGGTGCAGGAGCAGCAGGACTTGTAATCAGTGGTCAGAATACAGGTGTCCGTGAAGCTTCCCCAGACACTACAGAATCTGTGCCATCCACATCAGCACCTTCACTTGGCACCAGCCCCGGCTACAGCAGCAGGAGCAGCAGCACTCCTCTAGGGCCTGGGCGGTCTGGCACAGCAGAACCCGTCCTTAGTCTGCACTACAGCACTGAAGGCACCACCACTAGCACCATCAAACTGGACTTCACGGATGAGTGGTGAGTGACCAGAGAATCAGCCTTGACCTCAGCACACAAATCATGCCCACAAGCCCTTAAGAGGCTTGCTATATAATACAGAGTTTAATAAAAATGTACCACAAAATAATGCAAGGAAATGCTTTTCTGTTGCATTGTTCAAACAATAAATATACATTAGGCTACAACTAGTGTGATTCGATTCACAGGCAAGAACTGGTTCTTTTAATGGAATCACTCATGAAGGCTCACAAATTCACAATATATTAATTTTGAACCCATCTAAAAAAATTATTTTTTGACATGTCCAACTCAAAACAAAGTTTTGTGTATGGCAGTTTCTGCATTTGAAGTATACATGTTTCATGTTTTCTCTGATAAATAAACAGTTGTTGTTGTTTTCGTTATTTGAAAGAAGGCTGAAATAAAACAAATATTAGTTTAAATGCATTTACATTTATGCATTTAGCAGACGCTTTTATCCAAAGCGACTTACAGTGCATTCAGGTTATACGTGTTTTTCAGTATTTTGGGAACATATTAGATTTACATTTTATATTTTTTTAAAGTTTGGAATGTTGCCTTGTCAATTAAATTAAATTAAATAAGTTGAAGTATTAAAAATGGATAAAACAGAACCATGAATAGATGGAAATATTGTTAATGTTAACATAAAGGAAAGCTAAATCTAATTTGCAAAATAAAAATAAAATTAAATCTAGATGAAAAATAAATAAAAAATGAAAATAAGATATTTTGCCTTTGCAACTAATACTAAAATGACCAAAATATAGTAAAAAGAAATATCAAACAAAAATGATTAAAACTGAAAATATAAACATTGTTATGCATTATTATTGTAATTATTATAAAATATTAATAAATCATTATAATTATAATATTATAATTCAAAATATTAACAAATAGTATAATAGTATATAAATAATACTTGGACAAGTCAGACGTCAAGTTTGTGGATATTAAAAACAAATCATAAAACCAGTTCACAAAATACCCATTCCTGTGAAATGCAAATGATTGTCTGAAAATCTCTTTGGCGTCCTCCTTCATTTAATTGTCAGTAAATTATTTTTAAGAATTACATTTTTGTAAAAGCAAATCACTAACCTTTTTTTTTTTTACTATGCACAGGAGCAGTCCAGCGTCCAGTGCCAAAGGCAGCAGTGGAGGACAGAAGCCTGGGGAGGGGCGTGAGAGCCAGACCAGAGAGGAGGAGCCCAAAGGTCAAACCTCGAAGCAAAGTTAGTCTACAACCACATGCCTATTGCTACAGAATTAGCTTATTTTTGGTGGTTATCTTAACTTTTCTCTCATAATCAGGTTCAAGCTCACCCTCAGGGAGTCAACCCACACCCGATGGGGGCCAAACTGTAGACAGTGGCACAGAAAAGGCCTCCATCAGCTCTCAAAACAGCACGCCACTGGCGGCACCACCAGAAGGCCTGTCCACCGAAGACACTGCTCGTCCCAGCGCCCCATCAGAGGAGCTCCAGGCTGCTGGTTCGGCGGAGCTGAGTGAGCAGTGCAGGAGGAGCGAGACCGCTGGAACGGGTGGCCAGGGTTCGACTCAACCATCCCGCAATCAGGACTCCGATGACAGCGACGACGACCCCATCCTTATACCTTCAGCCAGGTACAGAGGAGGGCAGGGACAGAGGTATGGACTCTTGTCATGTCAAGATGCTTAATGATGCAAATCGTCACAATGTGTAGGCAAATAAAATTACAGAAGGGAAGTCCCATAAAACATGAGAACATGAGTTTATGCTAAACTGTGTTTATCTTTTGGACAGTCATAAGTAAAATGCTACTCTTCTCATTAGATTTAATTACAGAGGATCAGCTGTAGGTGATAGGATGATAAGGTACTGTAATATTTCTGAGATGACACTAATATAATCTGGGTGCAGATTTGATTTACTTTTCATTAACCTGGTATTCGTTTTGTGTGGCTGTGTAAAATCTGCAATTAATTATATAATATGTGTGATTTAGTAGTTCATATTAACTTTATTTCTGCCTGAGAGTGTACAAAATGTTTGCATAATGACCCTTTGTTTAGTTACTAATCAAGTAAATTAATTGCATGCATGAATTTACAAGTTACCTTAGGTAGTTGTTTGGAGTAAAAAAAAAACAGTATTCTACGGAGCCCCGCACATGACATGCAAGAAAAAAATAATAGGCTAAATCGTGTGCACAATTTACTATTTTCGTTCCCTCGATTTATAAATTGTTTACACGATTTACTCATTCGTTCCCTTGATTTGCTAAATTGTGTGAACAATTTGTGAATCCTGTGCACGTTTTAGTAAATTGTGCACACAATTTAATATTTTTTTCTTGCATGTCATGTAGCGGTACTCCGTAGTATTCAGATTTTCATACACACAAAATGTTTTGAAAACAGTTGTGCTGCTTGATATTTTTGTCGAACCCATGATACTTTTTGTCCCCCAGGATTCTTTAAATAGAGTTTAAAATAACAGCATTTATTTGAAATAGAAATCTTTTATAAAAATTGAATATGTATAAATGCTTTTAATGTCTTTTTTGATCAATTTAATGCATCCTTACTGAACAAAAAGTATTGAATTTCTTTAAAATAAATTCTTACAGATAATGTAAAAATGAACCTTCCACAGCTCTCTAGAGACATCAGTGATTCATCAGATTCACTCAATAAAAATGTTGTTCTTTTAATAAGACTGTTACCAAATACAGCTATAAGTCACACTGTAATTCCATGAATTATCAGCTATCGACTATTATCAGCTTTTAAATGAAATATCAAAAACACATCATTGTATGAATTCATCATGCACATAAGTTAATGCTGTTACTGTTATGTCATGATAGGTGAAGCACCATCCACAGTGTCTGCAAAAATATATATCTCACACAATGCTGTAAGACTTTGTAGCTGCTGTTGAGTTGTAATGTGTGTTAAAGTTGTTGATCGTAGATTTTTCATGAGCATTGCTCTGCATGCTCTGTTTTTCACAGACGCTCCGCCGCAGCTCGGATCCAGGAGCTGTTCCGCAGGAGAAAAGAACGGCGAGAGATGGAAGAGAGTGAGACTCAGAATATCAGCAGACCCTCTGTCAAGATGATGTACAAGGGCCATCGCAACTCCAGGACCATGGTACGCTGTCTGTTTATTGTCTCATGCATATTGTATACAAAAATCAGCTTTCTGTTACTTCTTATTAGTTCTAGTACAACATAAACAATCATGTAAAAAAATAAAGGATTAACAGATGTTTCACTTTAATGACCTGACTGTGCATGTAGATTAAAGAGTCGTGTTTCTGGGGGAATAACTTTGTGATGAGCGGCTCGGATTGTGGCCATATCTTCATCTGGGACAGACACACAGGAGAGCACCTGATGCTGCTGGAGGCCGACAACCATGTGGTCAACTGCCTACAGCCTCACCCTTATGACCCCAGTGAGCAAAAAGATACCTGGAAACAATAGAGACCCATGAAACAGTTTGGTTTAGATGAATTGGATCACATCACTTTGTCTGACGTTGTGTGTGTTTTTTTTTTAACAGTTCTTGCTTCATCTGGAATTGACTATGACATCAAGCTGTGGTCGCCTTTGGAACAGTCAGCATCATTTAACAGATTCCTTGCTGACGAGGTATGGACAATATTTTCTGCCTAATTCTGTGAAGAATATCCTGTTTTGATTCTTCAGACTTTAAAATGTGTATTTAAACGCATATAGTAACACAAACCTGGTGTTAGTTTTGAGATGTAATTAAATCCCCACTAGATGGCACTAGAGCTAAGGAATGGTGTCTGATTTAATAGAGGAAAACACATCAAATAGAGGCATTTTGAGGCAGTTGTATTGGTATATCTATGCCGTTGCTATAGGAGTAAAGTGTTGGCTAACTCGTGGATTTAATTTCCTGAGTTGTTTGTGTGCTGTAGGTGATCGCTCGTAATGAGTTAATGCTGGAAGAGACGAGGAACACCATCACCGTCCCGGCTTCCTTCATGCTCCGAATGCTGGCATCATTAAATCACATCAGAACAGGTGAACTTTCCTCATGTCCCTTTTTTAACTCGCTGACTGTATATAGTAGTCAACATTTGAAGTGGATCAAAAAAGTTCATTAAATTTGTCCTAAGACAAGAACGCATTTTGGTTTTAGGGTTTTAGGACAAATTTGATTTGTTTTTTAATCCAATTCAAATGTTGACTACTGTACATACAATGAGATCCAAAATACCAAAATTGAAACCTTGGCTTTTTCACTTAAAGCCTGGATAAAACAAATGAAGTTCATGACCAAATCTGCAAGAAATATTTAAGATTTTGAACCATTTCTAGATCATTTATCAAATACTGAAAATTGAGCTTTTTTCACTTATAAAATGTAAAAAAAAAACAGGAAGTTAATGACCAAATGAGCAAGAAATGTAAGATTCCGAACAACTGCTAGATTTGTTTTATCAAATATGTAAACTACTGTTAAAGAGTTTGGGGTCAGTAGGATAAAAAAAAAAAAAAAAGTCAGTTATGCAGCTTTAAGTGCTGCTGTCATTAAAGTAAAAGATATCAAATGCTAAGACATTTTGTCTAATTATTATCTTAGAAAATATAAAATCTCATTTATCAATTATATTTACACTGCTTTTTTTAACTGACCAGCATTTGTCTCTGGATACTTACTCTAGCATTTGGTTTTACTACCTTGAACAGGTGTCTAAATGACCGATCTTTCTTCCTCTTCCCTTCTGTTATCCTCAGACCGTGTGGAGGGCGATCGTTCGGAAGGCTCTGGACAAGAGAACGAGGATGAACAGTAGCCCTTCTGCTACAAGTGAATGTTGTTTTTTGCTACAGTGCACTTGAGCATTTGAGATTTGTACAAGTTACAAAATAGAGTATTTCCCTGTTAGGTCAGTTTTTGGCATTATTTTTTAATAAGACTTTTCGTACTAATTACTCCATATGAGAGTAAACAGCGTCTGGGGAGTTCACACAAACAAGATGATACGTGACTAAACGGCTGGTGCTTGAGAGTATTTAAGTGCAATATTCATTTGTTAAACGGTTGAGCTTGGAACGGTGTTAAGTGTGAAATTTTATTGTAGCCCAAAATGAAGAACTCCGATGTTTGTATACCAGGAATTATGCATGTCAAACATGAGTTTGCAGAAAACATGTTCTCTTAGTCTTTACCAATGTTGGCTCTTTTTTTTGTCATTACTAAATCTTGCGTTGCACAGGGATCTTCTGCCTAACCCCAATTACAGGTACTACTTGCAATACTTCATTATCCAAACCAGCCATTATACATTGTTACACTGCAGAATGTTTATATAAGTTTATTAAAATGAGAACGATTTTTGACTCTGTCTATACATAAAACCCACTGCTGTCTAGCCAAATGGCTCTAGCGTTAATTGGCAGGTCGTGTTTCTCTCTCCTAACAGCGCAGATGGCCTTTGTTGTGGCAGCTGTTGGCTTGAGCGTTCTGCTAAGTGACTAGTGATCGCTGGGAAAAGCGAAGATGAAATATCTCGTCTAATAGCGTGCCATTCTATTTAACCCCATTCATCAGCACTGTTAAGGAATGTAAGCCATCTTTTTAAATGTTTGTCCACAGATTTTCAGATTAAGTTCCGGTTCTTTTTCAATCCATGTACCAGAGACATTAAATGTGTTGTGATTCAAACAAAACATGACTGAAAGCTTGTTGAGTACCCATAAAGAATTTAATAACACCGTACAAATTTTCAAAAAGCATTGTGTGCTGTGATTTGCAAACAAATAGTGCAGCCCGAAGCAGTACTGCAGTTGACAAAAGCCTATTAATATTGGTATATAACTGACTGGCATAATGCAAAAAAGATTCCACAGGAATAATTCATCCTTACTGAGTAAATTTTCATAGTATGAACAAAAACAGATGTGAGTCACTGATCAAAGGTAACAAAATCTTCAAGTGCAATTGTACCAGTAACTTCAGTAATGACTCTGCATATGCTTTCTCGCACCATAACATTCAGTCAAAAACATTTGAATCAGATATCCCACCAAATAAAACAGCATTCTAAGAGGTATTCTACCTTTTATCATGCCCGGTATCTCTCGGTCTCTCATTTACATGATGTTAATTCAATACCTGAAAAAAATATATTTGTAAGGCGTAAGGGTTTGTTTTTTTTGGCCACATCAACATAACCCGAAAGACATTTGGTATATTTTCTATTAACCTGGTGGTACTTATAATAATATAATATATTAAATAGACCTGAACTTAAAACAGTGGAGAGGAGCTGTAGGATAATCATTCTTACAAACAGTCAGCACGTATAAAACGGAGTGGTTACAGTTTCCTTATAAGAAAAGAGTAAACATAATACACACAGGCAAAATACCTGACAATATACAAGGGCTGTACGTGATTTTACTATAACTTTTATATTACAAAAACAAAACTTTTTCTGGTGAGTGACATATCTAGTACCTGATGACTTGCAGGTACAGCCATCATTGTAGGTCGTTGGCCTCATCAAGGCAAGTAGCAGCAGTTGCTAGCTAAAATCATCAAGTATACGTTCTTTACCTAGTATGTAAATTACACATACATCACTATATCTGTAAACATTTATCTTGTGTTCACTGTACTTTTAAAAGCTGCAGATTACACAATCTGGTCCATTTACAGAGTCAAAGAACTACATGGAAGTGTCACCTATTTTTTCCTCATGCTCTTCATCATCGTCATCATCATCATCTTTAACTATTCCTTCATCGATGCTTTCCATCCTGAGTCTCTTTCCATCCAGGTAACGGGGAGCTCTCTGTGTGTTTCGTATGGTGAACAGACTTGTTGGAATTTGAGTCCATTCCCCAAAGAGTTGAAGCTTGGCATCGGTTTCTATAGCCTTAGCTAGAGACAATGCAAAGCTGTCCAAAGACTTATGGATGTCTGCCGTCACTTGGACTACCGAGGGGTCATCTTGAGAAAAAGAAATGGTAGAACATTAAACTGACACTTTAAGATGTTTATTTGTCAAAGCTCTATAACATGCATGCTGATGATGAAAAAAATACTCATTTTGCAAAACTGCCATTTATAAGTGTCTTTACAATGAAGGTTTGTGAGGCAAAATGGAAAAGCAGAATTGTAAAGTTTCTTCTGTATAAAACTGTATAAAAGTAGGACTACTGTTCTAGACAAAGTAGTATGAACAAAAAGAGCCACTTTCTACAACCCGAATTAAGGAAATGTTGGGACGTACGGGCCCTCAGACAACACTGCATCACTCATCGGCATGATTCTGTCATTGACATTACTAAATGGGCCCAGGAATACTTACAGAAACCACTGTCGGTAAACGCAATCTGCTGTGCCATCTGCAGATGCCAACTAAAACTCTATCATACAAAAAGGAAGCCATATGTGAACATAGTCCAGAAGCGCCGTCGTGTCCTGTGGGCCAAGACTCATTTAAAATGGCCTGTTTTAAAGTGGAAAAGTGTTCTATGGTCAGACGAGTCCAAATTTGACATTCTTGTTGGAATCATGGAAGCCGTGGCTAAAGAGTATGGAGACCTTCCACAGGCATGTGATCAGCTAGAGACAATAAACATAAATCTGGCCACGCCCCCAGCACTTATTCAAAATATATATTTTATCACTTTAAAATATATATATATATTATTAGGGGTGTAAATCGGCTGGTTAGTCACGATTCGATACAATATCGATTCTCATACCCAGCGATACAATATTTGCCGATACCTCAAAAAAATTATACGATTCGATTTGATACAGGAGTATATTGATCGATATATCGATATATCATATTATATACCTATTTTAAACAACCATCTACATTTTTATTAACTCACAAATGCAACCAAAATATATAACACGAACACATAAATCTAAAAATACTACTATGGGCTCAGTGCTAAACATCTTTTCTACAGATAACCAAATTACAAGCAATAGCAGAAAATAAATACAATAGAAGAAAGACACAAGTTCAATAAACAGTGCTTTTCAGGTTTTTCAGCTCAGTCTAAAATACATTTTCAGGTACGCTAAAGAAATGTAATAATCAAATGTAAAATAACTGCATAGTCTTCACTGTATAAATTAAATAGCCTATAAATGAATACTTTTTGATGTTACAAAGGTTATTTAGTCAGGAGCACTTGTATTTTTCTTTGACAGCATTAGATTTATTATTAGTTTTCTTTCACTTTAAGAATGAAAGCACAGATTTTAGTTTTCATTTTATTCAAATTTTAAAAAACATCCCAACATTTCCGGAATTCGGGTTGTATTTGCTTGGTTTTCAACTGGTGGCAAACTGGCAACTAACAAAGACATTTTTGCATTAGATGTAAAATAAGAACATGTTAGATACCTTTAGGAATCTGATCCACTTGGTCCTCGAATGTGACAGAACCTCTCCTCTTATTGGCAGCACAGTGGGCTGAGTGGGAGGGCTCTGAGGTGTAGCTGTCCAACAGCATGATGTCAGTAGCTAGAGGGTAAATCACAGCAGGCATCTTTCAATCAAATATCAGTTTTAACACTGCTCAACACCACCCACCCACACCAGTCTGGACACTGTGGGAGAGCCGCTGAGGAGTGCCGTCTGTCTGTTATGCGATACTCATGGGCTCTGTGTTTCCTCAAATGGCACACCCTAATAACAACAGTCTGCAAGCCAATAAACCACCTCTGCTGACTGCTAAGAGCTGTGGGGGTTGATTCTGTTTGCTTTCCTTGCGTTCAAATAGGTAAGGATGCAACAGTATTAAAATCATGGCCTATACTGATAAACAATGATACTAAAATTCAATTTAGTTTTGTCAATGTAAATTAAAACACTATAATCAGTCATTGTAAGCATGAGTGAATTTAGATATCACAACATTACAATGTATAGTTTATGAAACATTTATATTTATATTGAGGCTTGCTAAAAAATACATTTAACAGTTACTAAATTATTTGTATTTTTAGAGAGCAACTTTAAAGAACACTCCACTTTTTTGGAAATAGGTTTATTTTACAACTCCCCATTTTTGAATCCATTCAGCCGATCTCCAGGTCTGGCGGGAGCACTTTTAGCTTAGCTTAGCATAGATCATAGACTACTTTCAGGCGCTGCATAATATCATTGCCCCTGCTGCACCCATGGAACGGCAGCAAAGTTCCTTGATTATTACGCCAGAATGAGTGTATAGTTCCTAGCCAAATCGGCCTAGAAAAAACTTTTCATTTTTCAGTCAGTCTTAGCGCAAAATTACATGTGTTATAAACAGCAGAAGGTCTACCTGAGTCCTGGGTGTAGCTGAAGCCAGTGTCTCCCGTGCTGCTTCCACGGCCCAGGAGCTGCCCACCGCCCACTAACATGGCCGTCAGGTGAGGAGACATTCCCAAATCTGTTAAACAACAAAGATCCTCAGACATCTCATCCAAACATTAGATTACGAAGAATCCCAGGATACAAATAACAGCAGCAGGCTCACCCGTTATCCGGTTAGAGATGCTAAAGAGACGAGAGGTCCGGTGCCGTGTAACAAAAGACTCTCTGTAGTAGCGGTCGCCAAAGCACATGCCCAACAGCTCCTTACGTACAGTCTTATTCCACAACCCATAAATAAGTGGATGACACACGGCACTGGTAAAGGACAGCCAGGAGACCAGTGTCTCCATCTGTGAAGAAACACTGTCTTTACCCCACAGTGCTTCGGTGCTGATAACTACCACATATGGACCCCAAGTGGTTAGAAACGTCCCCAGAACCACCAGAATGGTGACAAAGGCCTTGCATTGGCTTCCAGAGTAGACCAGGCTCTTGCGGCTTCCACCAGAAGATGTGGACGTATTGGAGTTCTTGCGACCATTCTTCTGAGAACTAGACTCCTCTTGAGGCACAACCACACTTCCGCAGTAAACTTTGCGAGCTTTGATGCGGGCCACGCGGAAGATGACGCCATAGCAGATCAGCATGGCCGCCAGTGGCAGAAGGCAGCACCACGTAACCCAGAAGGCAGTATAGCTGATCTCCTTGTGCCAAGCCACTGTACAGGTCCACTTGAAGCGGTCAAACTCAAAGGCGGACCAACCAAAAAGTGGCGGCAGGCATCCGACCAAGGAGTGGAGCCACACATAAACGATGGCGACCACAGCTCGGTTTCCCGTGATTTTCATGGGGTAGATCATGGGATATAAAACTGCATAGTACCTAAAATGAGACAGACATTGATTTAAATTATATACAGTTCAATCATTTTCTCATGAGAGACACATGACTAGCCAATGGAAAGACAAGGGGGTCTTTCTCTAAGACTCTCAAGCAGCCAGAAATAAAGTAGAGTTTGGTTTCTAGGTTTGTGTCTTGATAAAGCTAAATAGGTCTGGTATTTTTCAGTGTGCATCTTGTTCATAAAAACAATGGATCTGTTCAAGCAAGACAGGAATTAAATGCCATGGTGAACTACAGGCTTTAAGAAATACAGTGTGCCATTGATTACAGCAGTCAAAAAATTTTTTTGCCAAGAATTGTTCTTGAATGAAATTGAATTTGAGATTTCATAATAATACAACAATTGATTGAACAGCAAGTATATTCACTTATGGGTCAATCGCATGACACTAACTTTTTGTATCAGTATTGGATTTTCTATTAATATTTCATGTAAAGTTTGTCCACCCATTCAGACTCACCGTCCAACCAAAATGCAGAAAAAATGTAAACAGGAAATGATATGACAGAGGACCCCTGCAAACCTTTATGACCTTGTCAATGTCAATTAATCTTTTAAACTATCTTTTAACAATTAGAGTTATTAAATTTAAACTTCTTTGAAACAAGAAGTTTGTTCCTCTTTTTTATCATGAACACTCCTATTAACCCTTATTTACAAGGATTCCTCAAACTGTAGGATAAGGTAACATAACGACTGACCTGTCGATGGCAATGGCTCCCAGTGTAAGCATGCTGGACGAGCTGACGAGTAGATGGAGCAGTGCTGTGAAGTTACACCACACCACTCCAAACATCCAATCCCGACGCACCGAGCTGGCCGCAACGAAGGGCAGTGTTAGGACAGACAGCAGAAAATTGGACAAAGTCAGGCTGAAGACAAACTTGTTACTGGGTGTCAGTAAGTAGGGCTTCTTATATAGGGTCACCACAATGACTAGATTCCCCAGACATGCTAGTATGGCTATGATGATGATAGAGACAGACTCCAGGACCACGAGCCCGTCGTCATCCAGGCCGTTAGTGGAGTTGGCCACCGCTGTCCCATTCTTAGAGCTGTTCATTTTGGGAGGCTGCTGGGTACCCAGGACTGGACAGACATGTTGACAAACTACAAGATATGAGAGGAAAAGCAGTCCGATCAAAGGTGTCTGAAACTTCTAAATGCTACAAGATGAAGAAATGATCTGGTGTGGTGGGTTCATTCAAGGGTGCCCTCTAAAGCACTACAAAGCTGTAAAGCTGATTTTATTTGTACAATACCATGTACAAATGTGGATGACGCACATTCTTACAATACGCTGTTTTGTTTTATTAAGAACTGGGCTGTGCTGTGATAAACTCTAGTCTGAAGAGAATCACAGGATGTAAATTAAATATGTTTCCTAACTAAATGCAAGTTTTACTTCAGGTTAGAAGGCTTACTGCAGATAACATTAAGTTTACAATAATAAGATAATCAGATATCATTATATAAAATATGAAAAACAATGACAATAATAGTAAAGAAACAAATAAAAATCATAACAAAATGTTTAGACATTAAGCTCACACTTATTAATTTATATCACTGCATTAGGTAACACATTCATAAAATAATAACTCAGTATTATTATAAAATAGCACCCAACATAACACTCTATAGACAAGTATATCACATAAGGAAAAACGTAATGCAGAATGATACATTTAAGTTAAAATCTAATGCAAAGAATTTAATATGGTTTATGTGCAGCTTAAATATCCAAATGCGTTTGGGGCCACTGAATGTGGATCATCTGTCATGCCTCTTCAATAAATCGTTCACGTCCAATGAACATCCACAGCACAGCAATGCGATCAGCTAGCTGAGAGAGCGAAGCGCACGCAGATTCGCTCTATTTTTACAACAGCGATATTTAGCATTGCACAAAAATGTGTTTCCGACCAAAAATGCACAGTTTATCCTAATGCAATGATAGATGCATGGATGGATAACGTACCAGGCGATATGCCGCTGTAGTCCAGCACTGGTAACTTTCTCCGGCTGGCTTTGTTAGTCGGCGACGACTAACTTTAATCCAAAAACTTTCTCAAATCCTGCAAGATGCTGAGTTTGTTTTCTCATGCTTTCGCGGAACAAAAACGCTTTCCGGAGACGCATGTTCAAAGTTTCAACGGAGTTACAAAGTATTAAATGATCCAGGGATGTTCATTTGTAGCGGGCTTGCGGCTGCTGCGGTCGGCGGTGAATAAAGCGGCGCTGGTGACGTCATAATGGCGTCGGAAATCCTCCTCTTGAAGACTTCCCTCCATCTCGACTGCAGACCGTCAGGGGCGGGCAAACTTGGCCCTTCCAGGCCACTTTCCTTCAGAGTTTAGCTCCAACCCAAATCAAACACACCTGAACCAGCTAATCATTGTCTTTAAGACTACTAGTAGGCTTCAGGCAGGTGAGTTTTTTCAAGGTTGGAGCAAATATCTGCAGGAAAGTGGCCTGGAAGGACCAAGTTTGCCCATCTCTGAGTCTCACTCTCACCGACTACATAGTCTGCTCTGCAATGTTCTCATGAGGAATAATATGAGCAAAAATCGTTTTGTAAGTTTTTTTGTATATGTCTGTGTTCCACCAAAAATATCTTCACATGTTAATATTAACAGTGAGATTTAGCTATGCTTAAAACAACAGCACAACAATTTGACAAAAACTGTCTGTCTATCTATCCATCTAATATTGCCTAAGCATAGAAGTAGGCATAATAAAGCTTATCATTAAATCATTTTAAGTCATCTTGTGGCCTCGTTTGCTGAGGTCCTCTACTGCTCTGTTTCTTGTGTAAAATGTACAACTAACACTAATTTAAAGAATATGTTTTGTTTGCTCAATTTGGGTAGAATAAAAAAAAAAAGAATGATGTTCTGGAACATAGATTGAAATATTATGAGAAAGGGAAAACTTTTGACAGTGTTATTATACAGCAGTGGGTTGACATAATTACGTATGCATTTTCAGTGTGTGAGTGTCAGTGTGTGTGTGTGTGTGTGTGTGTGTGTGTGTGTGTGTGTGTGTGTGTGTGTGTGTGTGTGTGTTGGGCTGACCCAGAGCGAGCAGACATTAATTCAACACTAGGTGGCATATGCGTGCTGTAAACTGTGGGAACACATTAAACATTTTCTCCATTCATCCACCTCACATTTTAGGAAATATTGAATTAAATTATTTAGATGCACTTTAAAAAAAAAGAGATTCAGCATTTATTTAATATATTTTCATTACAACACATAAAAATAGATTTTAAAAACTATTGTCATATCAGTGAAAGCACAGTGTTTACTCAAAATCGCAACCAAGCAGCTCAATCCTCATAGTGATGGACTTCTGCCATTGTTTTGGAATAATCCGGATGAATTTGGAAAATATTGGCGGGTAGATGTAGTTCTTTACTTGGCCATTGTTATCTGTGTTGCCTTGAAATGTCTGTGAAAATAAAAGAAAACACGTTTTCTCAATCTTAAAACACAAAACACTGTGGTTAGATGTGTGCAGAAACTTGTTCTAATCCCAAAAAGTGAAACCACTTACCTTTTGTTCATAATCCTCATCATCTGTGTACTTTGTCCATCTCGTGCCATCTTCACTGTACTCCAGAGAATATGCTGTCACAAACATCTCATTGCCTAACGATTTGGCCCCCTGTGTTATAATTCCAGTTATCTTCTTTATATTCTTGAGTTCCATCTGGATCCATGGCTGAATGTCATTGTTCTGTAAATTGCAAACAGTTTAATGAGGCTTGAGGTTTGAAGTGTAGTAAATAACTTATAAGGGTTTCATTTATGAGGTATATCTTAGTTACCTTGGCTTGCCATGCGTTGACGGTCCCATATTTATTTAAGCGTGCATACCAAGGATGCCACTGGCCAGAGTACCAACTGGAGGCCACAGAACTGGCAGTGATTTGAGCATCTTCAATGAGGCCACTTTCCATTCCCAACGGCACAGAGCAACCTGCCAGCACAATGAGGAGGATTAGTACAATTTAAATTTATTAAATGTCTTATAAGGCAGTATGAGGAAAATCTGTAAATTTTTTGTCCATACCATCAAGTTCACAACCATAGTACTCCAAACGGACAGTTGGGTAGTTGTAAAAATGTAAAGGATACAGCCTCACGTATCGACCAATCAGAGGTGGGAAAAATATATTCTCCTTCGTGTCATAAGCTTCGCTGTTTCCTTCAAAAGTCTGTTGGGCATTGGAAAACACAGTGCAGAACTTATGGACTGTTCAAACAGAATGTTTTGATTTTGTTTAAAAATAATGAAAATTGAATGAAAAATCCCTATAGGCATGTTAAAACAATTAATTTGCTGCAGTATCTTGGCACAAAAAGACATCAATCTAGTGCAGTGCTTCTCAACCAATGTCCCCACCAATGTTCAAATGCCCCCCAGCCCTAGTTTTGGATTCAAAACTTATTTTAATCAATGGGCACTTCTAGATTCTGTAAATTAAACTAAAATAATACAAATTTAAATAATACAATTTTAGGATATCTTAAGTTTTAGTAGATGCACGGTTTCTTGTCTCTTAAGGTTGTTTGTGATTTACTGAATTAGGAAATATTTTTTTCTTGCAATCTGTTCCCCCAATTTATTTTAGAGCTTGACATAACTAGTAAATGTAATGTATATTCATTATACAAATGCCCATGGTTAGATTTTATGGTTTTACATTACTTTGTACAGGTCTAGAAATAACACTACATGGCAGTCTGGGTTTTCCAAGACTGTGGGAATCCTGGTTTGTCAAAGGAAGCTGTTGAGGAGGTAAATTAAAATGATAAACATCTTGTTTTTTAGTTGTTTTAGCTTGTGTTTTCTCATTTTAAGTAATTTGAAGTTGTCTTAAGGCAAGTTTGCTGTGGCCCCCTGTTTGAGAACCATTGGTCTCTGCTTGTTAACATAGAAAAACAACTCAAATGCATTGCAGTGGAACGTAGTGAACAGACCCTTATGCCGAAATGTACATTCACTTTATAACTACACAGAAATAGTCACTTGCCTTTCTGACGGTATCACTGTCTCCCTTGTAGAAAGTCCACTTCTTTTTGTCAGTGCTGTAGGAAATGGTGTAGTTCAGCACAAAATTATGTTGCAAGAATTGCTTGGCTCCCTGTGTGGCAACTTTACTTATCACTACCGGCCTCTGGAAGTCCACCTGTAATACAGGATGCCTCTTCAAGTAACCTGTCATTAGCATTTCTTTATTTATTGGCTAATTATATGCACACCATTATGAGTGGGTACCTGAATGTGCTGTCCTGTCTTTGTCGTACTCCATGCATTGTATTTCCCTGTATTATGTAGTCTGGCCAAATGAGGATACCATTGTCCTTAAAAACAGTTTTAAATGTGTTAATAACGTGACCCCGACTATGCTACATAAAAAAGCTATACTTTCAAATCCTACCTCTAGAGTCAGATGCTGATATCTGTTCATCTTTCACAGTTCCAGAGATGAGACCGAGAGGATGATCACAGACTGCAAAACAGACCAGGTAAGATTTTAAGACCTGATAGAAATCAATTGTTTTCCTGTAATCTGATGAGCATGATAAATTACTATATGTGATACCGTTATCTAACACAAGGAATAACGTCTGCATTCCCCTCTGCTGTGAAAGTCCAACTTCAGACTCCAGCTGCCAGAGACCAGGTTTTGAAGGCAACATTTCCAGTGTGGCAAATCCGCCTAAATGATGAGATCTGAGTGTGAATGGCCTTTCTAGATCATCTAGGTAAGTAAGTATCTTCTAACACCACTACAAACCTGGTAAAAGTGGGTAAACACCCTGACGGTGGTCCTTTAATTCCTTATTTATGAACGTTTGACCATGGAAATGGACACTGTGGAGGTCTTTGGGAGAGCCCATGTTGATCAGATGCCACTTCGCTAGCTGATTTGTGTACATTCGTAGTCCTTTGAGACTGTAGATAATGCCATTGATAGCTGACAAAAAAAAAAATATATATATAATTTGTCAAGTAAGTTTATGTAAAGCAATATTTTTATGGTCTCAATACTTGCTCCAATTTATTTAGTTTTAATCCAATGATAATGACTGTCACTGTAGTATAAATACCCCACTATAATTAAAATAATGGAGATAAAATAAAGCTGAAGATAAACAGTTTTCTTACCGTCAAACTTTAAATTATTAATAAAATTTGCATTCATGACTACTCGTTTGTTTTTCCTTTCAATCCTTTCCCGATTCTCCTCGTAGTACCAGCTCTTATTCTCATCAAACGTCATAAAGAGCAGGACAAACTCTCTTCTGTCCAGAGGCTTTTTATCCAGTGTCCCCTTCCTGCACACCAGAAGCGGTCCAATCAGCCCAGAGTTTATATCTCTCTCCTACACAAGAAAGTAATTCAATTGTAATTGAAAATTAATAATAGTTATTTGACACTAGTTTTTATTCAAATTAACTAACAGTACATTTATTACATGGACATCCCTCATGGAGGAATCTTTAGTTAAGTGGAAAATGAAAAAGCATTCATGCTTACAGGATTCACTGCAGAGTAATAAGTCCATGTTCGACAGTCAGATTCATTATTTTGAGGTCCAGATTTGGAATTTATAGTCCATATGTAGACAAAGGTGCTGTTAGGTTGTACGGCATCGTCCTGTTTGTACCAGTACGGTGACTGATCATCATAACTCAGGCCTTCCATTTGTTTTAAGTACTTAACTCCATTTGAATGCAAAGAGTACGGACGGCTGGCAAGGTTCCTGAAAAATACCTGGCACGAAAAACAGGAATGTAATTGTTTATGTGTTTTTCTTTTCATATGATTTGCTTCTAATTTTCATTTGTGCACAAGTATGTTCACATATTCAGTAGTGTACCATAACAGTCTGATCAACTTCAGCTTTAATGACCGGACCCAGAATTCCCAGGTGTTCATCCATTTCCCCTCGAATGTCTCGGATACTAAAGCTGCTGTCCAGGTACTTTCTGAACACCGCTTTTTTGAAAGATGTGGGCCTCTCGTTTTGAGATGATTTATCAAGCCTCCTTTGTAAACATAAAAGTGATTTCACAAATCCGTTATACTCTTTTAGATTCATATATTCATGCTTTTTGTTTCTAGAAAAGCTAAATTTTGATTATTTGAAATATATGATGCCAACAGTACCTCTGCCCATAACCGGCGTAATCCCATTCTTCCTCTTCAACTGAGATGAAAAAAGTTCTGGTATCCTTGTCTCCAGCAATTTTTAAGAAATGCTGGGATGTTGCATCCAGCACTGGGCTTTGCATATCTGCTGTTTTACTATACGGGTCTTTGTACTCTACATATTCATATTCTTCAGGGGGATCAATTATACTATCAAAATCTTCAATCTGCTCATGTTTTGGAACATATAACTCATAATCATTGAAATTGTGTCTTGGCACTCCTATGACGATGGATTTCCCCATCAGGTCATCCTCGCTAGAGATAGGCCTGCTTCCCCTTGGGGTCAACCCAGAAGGTCCAAAACCTCTTGGAGAAAAACCCTTTGGAGAAACGTTAGAACGTGGCTGTGGCTTATACTCTTTCCTTTTCTTCGTCTTCATGCCATATCCCTTTCTCGGCTTTATCCTCTGGTGAACTACTTTTTTTTTCTTTTCAGTCTTTGGTTTATTTGAATTTGCTGCAGTCTTGTCTAAAATGTATTTGTTCATGTGATCTGGGATTTCCATAGGAACCAGTTCATGTTTGCCTTCATAACCCCAGTGCTCTTCTTTTGGATCGAGATGAGATGTGACTATGGCCTCGCTGTGATTGTTCCTCAGATAGATGACTACTTCCTCTTCACTTTCACTTTCTGAGCCATTTTTCGTGGAAGAAACATTGAAAGGGCCAAGAGACAAGGACACATTCTCCGTACTGTCTGAAGAAAAGAGCTCTGATGCATTTCTCAAAATCTCACTGTGAGATTTCATTGTAACATTAATGGGTGATGTGCTGTTCTCTGTTATTTCAGATTCAAGGTCGAGACTGAAATCAGACAAAGTTGCACTTCTAGATTCAGACTCGTTGCTTTTCAAAGTGTTGTTTCTCAAAGGCGAAGACAAACTGAGATTAAAAATGCTCTCAGTTTCAGAATTCATCTGCGAAAACATCTCGCTGGTGTAATTCCCCTCTGTGCTGTTGAGTTCTTGAATCCTTGTTGTGTTTTCAGTTAGTTCACCAATCTCCTCTGGTGTGTCCATTGGTGAGACTTTATATTCTACTGCAGTCGTATAATCTGTTGAAACTTCCAATGGATGACCACCATCCAGAAGCACAAAATCCTCCTCAGTTTGTGTATCTGTGCTGTTGGAGAGAGAATCAGGACTAGGCACGTGGTATTTGAAGACGTGACCCGAACTATCATGGTCACCATCCGCTAAGTCAGTGTTATTTTTGGTGTTTGCCTCTTCTTGAATTACTGTTTTGTTTACTAAGGTTTGGTTTGAAAGCAATAGGTTTGATTCAGAAGAATTTAGAGATGGACTGTCATCTTCCATGGTAATGTTTCTGTCACCAGCTGGATAATCAGATAAAGTGATACTGGTATTAGTGGGGAAAATGTGTGTTTCATTCATTTTGTAGGTGAAGTTGGATCTAATTATTGGAGAATGAGTAGTATAAGCAGAGACATGGTCTGTCTCTAATGATGAACTGACGTTTTCTACATGAGTAGTATTCACAGAGACACTGTCTGTCTCTAATGATGAACTGACGTTTTCTACACGAGTAGTATTCACAGAGACACTGTCTGTCTCTAATGATGAACTGAACATGAGTAGTATTCACAGAGACACTGTCTAATGATGAACTGACGTTTTCTACACGAGTAGTATTCACAGAGACACTGTCTGTCTCTAATGATGACGTTTTCTACACGAGTAGTATTCACAGAGACACTGTCTGTCTCTAATGATGAACTGACGACACGAGTAGTATTCACAGAGACACTGTCTGTCTCTAATGATGAACTGACGTTTTCTACACGAGTAGTATTCACAGAGACACTGTCTGTCTCTAATGATGAACTGACGTTTTCTACACGAGTAGCATAAGCAGTGACACTGTCTGTCTCTAATGATGAACTGACGTTTTCTACACGAGTAGTATTCACAGAGACACTGTCTGTCTCTAATGATGAACTGACGTTTTCTACACGAGTAGTATTATTCACGACTGTCTGTAAGATGAACTGACGTTTTCTACACGAGTAGAGACACTGTCTGTCTCTAATGATGAACTGACGTTTTCTACACGAGTAGTATTCACAGAGACACTGTCTGTCTCTAATGATGAACTGACGTTTTCTACACGAGTAGTATTCACAGAGACACTGTCTGTCTCTAATGATGAACTGACGTTTTCTACACGAGTAGTATTCACAGAGACACTGTCTGTCTCTAATGATGAACTGACGTTTTCTGCTATGTTGGTATTTATTTCAATATCCAGAGTAACATTAGTGGAGACACTTTCCATTTCATTCACTGGCTTTGTTGGTACACTGCGGACCTTTCTTTCTACAACTGGAAAAGGTGAGATAATACTGTCAGTGTCATTGTTTGACATGATCTCTGGTTTGGAATCAAAAATGCTTTTCATGTCTAGCAACACCTCTTCTGTGCTTTCATTCAAGACTTTATTTGAAGATTGTCTCTTGTCCAAACCAGCCTCCTCAGTTGATAAATCATGAATCTGATTGAAAGATCCGAATGTAGCATTGTGTGATTTGTCCAACTCGTCGCTTGGGGCCGGGCTTTTTGTCTCAATAGTAGGCAATAAACCATCGTCAAAATCTAGAATCGAAAGGTCAATTTGCTCAAAGTCATCATTAAAGTTTTTGGACGTCCTCAAGCCAAATTCTTCTGCATAGACTTCGGTGTCCTCATCAACCACAATAGATTTTATTTCTTTTGGTTCCTCTTTTTTAATTTCACTGAAGGATGCAGGTTTCCATACAGTGAATTCTTCTGATTCATAATCCTGTTCCGTTACGTAATCTCTGAAGCATTCAAGGTCCTTGAATTTCACCCTCATCCCTTTAGTGGAATCGTGAGAGTTCAGTGATGCTAAAAGCCAAATACCTATAAAGTGAAGAATTCCAGAAGTTTAACTTCATAGTTTTGTTTTCTTTGTATAGTCAGTACAAATCTCTTAAAATTAAATTAAATCCATTATAAGTCATTTGGATACTCACCTATATTAAGCATGTTCATAGTGATAGTTTCGCCAGTCATTGGAAATAGACTGAGCATATCCTCCTCTCTGTTTTTTAGCTCAAAGGTATGGCCATAAAAAGTGGCAGTCTGGATGTAATCTTGTTCGCCAACACTTGATACATGCCAGGTCACGATTTCACCATTACAAAATCCCAATTCTTGGCCACTTTCATATACATAGCCATTGATTGCTGTAAAAGTTGATGCAATAAATACATGTACCAAATAGGAATCAACAACACAACACTGATATAATAAATATCAGAAAATCACTCACTGTGCATAACGTTGGATTTGTAAAACTCTGGATCATCTCTTTTAACTCTTTTGTGGTCACTGCAGTATGTGTTAATGTTCTCATCATGATACCAGCTCTTGTTCTCATCAAAGACGGTAAACATTGCATGCTGTTCTTTGTCTGCTTTCAGCTAAAAAAGAGAATTGCTTTCAGTTTCCAAATCCAAGTGAGCTGCTTTGCTATTATAGGCAGCATGGTAACCATCATACAGTCAAACTTCATGATTGAGTTATTCAAAACACTCTACAAAAGTGGCAACTCCATTAAGTGTTACTCACATTTCGATGTTGGCTTGTCACTAAGCTAAAATTGTGAAACTTTAAGCACAAAAATATATATACCACTCAAATATTGGTTGAAATAGCATTTGTAAAACATTAATAGATGCATTTTTAATTCAGTAATGCAAATCAAAATAGATCCATGTAGCTGTATTTATCATTTCTGCTGTGCTGGATTTGATTTTCCTTAGTTTTGTCTTATCTGTGAAGAATACATCCAATGCTGCCCTATATGTTGTGCAAAAAAGTTAGCATTTGAGGCACAATTACTTTGCTGCCTTCTGTTTGGAACAGCCTTCCAATAGAGGGTGTTTCAGTGCCTTACACAGTGATATTGTATAGAAATGATTAATTATTTTAATTTCAACCATTTGAGTCATTTGACACTGATGCAGTGGCATAATATATTGCAAATGGAAAGCAGTTACCTGGACATTCTTTTTGTTGAGGGACTGGCTCTTACAGATGAGAAGAGGACCCACAAGACCGGAGGCAATGTCTCGAGGAGTGTCCACTGCACTGTGGTACATCCTGGTCAGACATCTGGGGTCACTGTCCATTGGTGTATCTTCTTCAGACACACTCCATGTATATGTATAATTCTCACCTGGTTGAATACCGTGTGTCTGATTCCCTTTCAAATGAACAGCAAATTTATGTAAAAACATTTTCTCATATCAGTCATGCTTACTTTTTGTATTTTAGGATTTTTCAGGTATCTTTTCATTGATAAGAACTTTAGAGATTAAGGCTGCATGATATTGCAAAAAAACTGAGATTGTGTTATTTTGTATTTTACTGGGATCTATATTGTACATGTTGGGATACATCAGTTTTTAATCATTAAACCATCTAGCATTTATTTTTGTGGTTTGCGATTATCAAATCACAAAGGCTTTGATTTCAATAAATATGCATTGTTTCAGAGTGAAGCATTTACTTGAGTGCAGCTCATAACAGTTTGTTTTCAGTGTATCAGAGCATCTTGAGCCACAGTAAGCGAAACAAACCGCTTTTGAGATGCTGAAACAAACACCAGATCATGAGCACAGTACAGCGCTTCTGAAGAATGCAACACGTATATTGCAGCCCTCGTGATTGATGATTTGATCACACTAAGCCATCTTGTGACTTCAGTTTTATTCCAATACATCGTGCAACCCTACATTAGAGATGTCAGCACATATATATTATCATAATCTTGTCTGCTGATTTAAATAAAAATGCATATGAATTGTATAGTGTAGAATTGATTAAACAAACCTCCTGCAGGATAACTGGCTCCTTCTGCTGCTTTATCAATGGTCAGTCCATGAGGATAGATACTGTACGGACGTGATGCTTTGTTTTTAAAGACAATCTATAGAAACAGCATCACAATCATCATGCATCCTGACCAGAAACATTAAATATGTTGTTAACCCCCCCCCCCAAAAAAAAATAGTACAGGTGCATCTCAAAAAATTAGAATATGGTGAAAAAGTTTTTTCAGTTTTTACATTGTTTTACATTGTTACATTGTATCTGTAAGCCATAATCATCAACATTTCAAGAAATAAAGGCTTGAACATATTTCACTCTATGTGGAATCAATCTATATAATATATGGGTTTCACTTTCTGAAATTAGTGACAAAAAAGATTGACCTTTTTCATGATATATATTTTTTTTAGATGTGATTATGTAATAATGATTAGAGCTGTGATTATGTGAGAAGCTTTATACCTTTATGACATCTCTGATTTGAGCTCTTATCACTGGCCCGAGAATCCCAAGCTCTTTCTTTCTCTGCTTGTCTTCCGCTCTCTCTTTAAACGTGTCATCTTTATACTGAGTAAATACTGCTTTTTTGTAGTTTTTACCTATTCGCTGAGACCCCTGCTTTAAATATTTTGATCGGAAATCCCTGAGTTGATAAAAGTGAGATAAAACATTAGAACGGAGCTCACACAAAGGCATGTCCTATTGATGAATCACGATGCACATACCCATCCATGTTTTTTGGCATATTTGGAGCATAATCCCAGATGATCTCTTCTGCTGCTATGTAGTAGGTCCACTCTTGGCTTTCTTGTTTCTGCTGGATAGTAAGCCGTCTTTTTGGTGCTGTGTACTCATCACACGTCTTGATATTAAGGTATCCATGCAAACCAGCTGCAAATATGACATCAACATGACACTACAATCATTTTTATAAAGTGCACACTGTCAGCATTAATAGTGATTCTACAAAGCTATGAAGTATAAACTGTACATGCTGATGTTTAAATGAATAATTCATGAAATCTTGTGGTTTCTCTGGTAGTTTTTACCTTCCAAGTGCATGCTAATGTGAGAGGAAATAAGCCAGCGGCCGGGGTGGATACCAGTCATACTGGCACTAGTGGCAGTTCCACTAATGATGCCAACAGATGAGGTTTTGTGGCCATCGTGCAGCAGGACTTGCCCATTGAAGTGTACAGAGAAGAGCTCTGGCTCAGAGCTCATTCCCAGCAGGTGCCAGCTGACTTTGGAGTGGGCACAGATGTCCAGATCTGGAGGATGACAAGGAGGAGTTTTACACCTCAGTAGATTTGCAGAAATTATATGTTATGTGTGAAAAATATCAAACCAACCTGGTACAGAGCCATTTGTGTAGCCATTTATAGTGTATTTGACATTGTGTGCCTGTTCAGGGCCCCCGGTGCTGTACCAGCTCTTGTTCTCATCAAACACTCCAAACAACAGCACAGCCTCCTGATGGAAACTAATCTGATTTCCGGAGTCGTCTAGGGTGCCTGTGGGACAAAGACACATTAATCGTCTAGACAAACAGAGCTGTTTATAGTTGCGTAATTTGGTCTGCAAGGATTCACAAGCAAAGAAATGAAAATTGGAAAAACAAAAGCTCTGTGGTTTGACATGAAAGCAAAGAAATCAAGATTATTTGAGATATTATATTATTTGAGTTTTTTGAGAAATTAAGAAATAATGTTATTCAGTAAAATTAAATTATTATTATAAGATACTTTTTTAGAGTACAATAGTATTATTACTAGTAGAATATTCCAATATTTATTTTACTATATAGAGTCTATCAGTTATTACCTAGAGCAAGTCGACTGTAAATCCACTTTAAATCCACTTTTCCATTTTAAAGCCTTTTTATTTTTTTATTTCATAACCACATACCACTGGCAACCTTTTGGCCCAATTCACTTAAATAAAATATATTTGTTACTGTACAAACATAAATAAAGTATGTCCACAGATCTCCCATTAACAAATAGGCAGTGCTAAGTAGTAATTAATATAATCTGGATTACGTGATCAGATTCCAAAAATGAAGTGCCTATACTTAGAGTATCACATTTGCAGGTTCAAGCTTCTCTGACATTAGTTAATGGTCACATGACATGCAGGTAAACAAATTAAATATTTGATTTTGTTGTTATTGATGTTTGATGTCATTTTAAATTGTTTATTTTATAATTTCATTCTTTATCTTCATTCTTCATTTCCTTTATGAACCCCAGTTTGGGAAACATTGGCATAATGTAATGTTTAATGTACGTCATGTTGTTAATTACAGCAAATTGAATATATTTTCTTACTCTTTATATTTTACATCAATATGGTACAAGATTATCCTATTTAAATCAATGTGAAAATGAGTTTGATGAGATGAGGTCAAAAGTAATCTAAAAGTAATCAAAAAGTAGTCTTATTATATTACCTAACAGGTGTAATGTTATGGATTACGTTACTGACTACAATTTTTGTCATGTAATTTGGAATCAGTAACGGACAACAATTTACAAATCTACCCAGCTCTGCATATAGGCATAAACATGTCTAACATAAAATAAATTCAAAGATCATAATCCAATGTAAATAAATAAATAAAGACCTCAGTGTTGGGGGTAACGCATTACAAGTAACGCGAGTTACGTAATAATATTACTTTTTTCAAGTAACTAGTAAAGTAACGGATTACTTTTTAATTTACAAGAAATCATCTTAGTTACTTTTTCAAAAAAAGTAACTCCAGTTACTTTTTCCCCATTTATTGACTGACAGTGCGCTGTTGAACATGATCTTACTGTAGTTCTAGACTAAATGTGAATGTGCATTAATTCATCCACTCGCAAAAAACAGATTCAGTATTCATCAAAATGAATTAAAACAGTGAAATGCAAACTCAGAATATAACGCAAACCTGCAATAATTAATATGTTAAACAACACAAATGTATCTAATCTCATTTTATTAATCGATGTCTTTGCTGCTGACCTTTGATGATCCAGTTCAACCATACTAATAAGCAAAAATGACTTTAGATAAACTAACAAATGTGCTTTGTTGTTTTTGTTTTTTATTGCTGAAGAGTGTTGAATCTTCTCCTGTGTTTTACTGTACAGATGCTAATTTACTTCTCCTTCAGCCTGAGGTTTATTCATTACACTTTTTGGTGTGAAAGGCTTTTACATTTGCTATAAATAGAACTTCTTGTATTAAAAACTAACAAATCAAACCCTGTTCATATTTAAAAAGTACGCGAAAGTAACGCAAAAGTAACGTAACGCATTACTTTCCATAAACAGTAACTAAGTAACGTAATTAGTTACTTTTTTAGGGAGTAACGCAATATTGTAATGCATTATTTTTAAAAGTTACTTTCCCCAACACTGGATCTCAGTTAACAAATGTTGTATTCACATGAAGAGGCATAATAAATAAGAGCATAGCCATTCAGTAAATGTGTTGAGATGAGATTTAGTGGTTAAGAGGAAAATGAAAGCGAATCATAACCCATCTAAGCACAAATGTCATAATACACATCACATTGTAAATCCAGGATCTTGTCACATACCTTTCTTGCAGATCAGCATTGTGCCTATTAACCCTGTATTGTAGTCCTTGACTATGTCATAGTGGGAAAGGTATGTGTAGGTGATGCATGGGGGGTCCGCAGCCGTAGGGGACACCTCAGACGTCACCTCCCATTGGTATGTGTGCTCTTGGCCGGGTGAAATGACATCATCTTCTTTCTCATAGAGTGACGTGTTGTCAAAGTATAAAGATCCTAATGGGAACATCAGCAGTGTGAGAAGGATGCAGCTTCAGATGGTGTTTATTACAATGAAACCAACATTCATTTATCTTGGGAGGAAATAAAAAAGATTTTGCCTTTAGAAAAAAATGTGTATCTGTAAATATTTGTCAGAGACTCGCTGCTTTGGACTTTGGTTAATTTGTATCTTGGGTTAACATTTCCAAAGAAATCAAACACAGATGTTTGTGTTGCGCAAAGTGTTTACTCAGCTAAATGATGAGCACTAAAATAATCCATAATGTCCTCTAAACAACATTCTTATAGAAATGTATCTGTCAGTTATTTCATAGCACAGTGTCTATTTTTTTTACTTTGTTACTAGTGTGCTGTATGTTACAACTCTCTTGCGTCACTCATACTGTTACCGCAATCACATCAGAACACACACCCTCTGACTGCTTCCCGTAAGCAATGCCATGTGGGTGGATGCTGCAGGGATGATCTGCCATGTTCTTGAACGTGACAATGATTGTGTCGCCCTCTTGTCCTCGCAATGTCGGCCCAAGTAACCCTAGAACATTAGTTTCGAATAATCATGATTTAAAAGTTAATGCAATGTAAATGACTGATGCATAATGACTTATGGATTTTAATGTTGAAACAAAGACATATTTGGTATTCTAAATACCTGAGGACAAGGGATGTGTTTTAGCCTGTGTGAATCCCTCATTATACTCCCTGTATACGACCTTTTTATATGATGGTCCAGTCCTGGAATACAACAATAACCATCAATAAATACATCTCTTAGAAGAGTAAAAAACACACAACAACTCCCGTTTGTGTGAAAATGCAGTTTTATTTAGTATCATAGAAATACTGGTTTTATATTTTCCATTTTCCTTTTAAATCCCCCTTTAATTTGAAGTTTTAGTAATTTAGTTGTTTTTTGTCATTTAAAAAAAAAGTTGATATAGTTTTATTAATTATTAACTCAGTTTTAGTTTTCATTATTTTAGTACATCAAGTTAAACTAAATGCAACTGAGAAGTGTTTCCTTGGCAACTAGCCAAAATAAAATAAGTTTAAGTTTTTAAATATTTTATTTCAGTTAATTTTATTTTATTTCAAGAAACAAAAATGTTTTTGTTGTTGTTGTTTTGGTTTCAATTTTACTATAATTACAATGGTGAAATATTGTATACATTTTGAATAAAGTCTTGAAATTATTGATCTTATATATACTATATATTATTTGAACAAACTTTTCAGTAGTTTATTGGTGCTGGTGCATGGTACATTTGTTTTATTTGGGGTTACTTGTATTTCATATAAAATATCTTTGTCATATGTCCTCATGTTTTCTTACTCATGAAATTGATTAAATTAAAAATATTTTCTTTGAATGCTATTTCTTGTCAGTTAATAAACTGTTTTAGTACAGATATGTAATTATTTGTTACATTTTTACAATATTGAATGACTTTATCTGTGATATACAAGAACCAAACAAGCAAAAGTCAAACAACCAGACTGAATCAATTTAAACCCTAACAAATAATGATCTTTTTCATACCTTTGCTGTCCAGCAGATGTGTAGTCCCAGTTAATATTAACAGCTGCAATGTAATAGCGTCTCTCCACAGCTGTGGCACAATTACACAGGAATCCCAGAAGGGCCAAACCGTAAGGGGCCCCTGGCCAGGAGCAGAGTTTCATATCTGACAATGAAACTCCAGGTAGAACCGTCTGTTCTGTTGTGCAGGGCAATCTGAGCTTTCAGAGAAATGGCAATGAGCTTTATCTCCCCCCACCTCCCTGTTGCACACATGTTTCAACACCGTGTCCGAGGGAAGTGCACTATCATTATCAAAAAAACTGAAACTTCTTGTTTTTGTGTAGTCGTTAGTACTCTGAGGCTTTTTGAACACATGAAACCTTTTCATTATTGCGAGCAAATATTTTGTTTACAAGAATAGAAAGCACCAAGTTACTACTTTTACATATTTGCCAGTTCAATCCTTTCCATTGGAAACAAATATTAGTTAGTGTCATAATGCAGCCAACTTAACTGCTATCTGCACAAAATGAAGAGGTTCTGCACCATGTTTCACCAACATCAGTGTAGCCTAAGTGTTATTCTATTACTATAAATGTGATTAGCATGAAATCTGAATTAAATGAATATGGGTTTCAGTTTGTAAGAAATGTCCTCATTACACTTTTCTGCTCCAGACAGAAATATCATTATAAGGATTTACTCTTAATCCCAATGATTTCCTTTGAATAGTTTCTTCATACATTGCTTGTTTACAGTGTACAAGTCTGTGTGAGTAAAAGTCTGCACATTTGAAGATTAAACTGGTACAGTCTGGAGTCAGTCTACCTCCACCAGAGCGAAAGACCACCCGTCATATAATTACATAAAAAATATTTGTTATTACACACTGAGATTTATGTAATATTGCACATGACTCATGACCACATTTCCCTTAGAAATGTCTGTTGGGAAAATACTTCTACTTGGAATATCCTTACAAACCATCCTCATAACACTTTCCAGAGAGATGCCGACAAACAAAGTCCAGCCACGTACGGAAAACACGCTAAAACAGTAAAATGAACATTACACATTACATAGACTACTGTACAACATTAAACACACTTTAAAAACAAAAACATTCAGCATTCGTTTAACTGAATGTGAGTGACTGGAAAATGTTTACAACTGCCCATTTTGGGCATTATCATTTGAAAAGAAAGCACCCAAATATTCAGTCAGCATAAGCATATACTTAAAAATACTATATTTATAACCCTAAAGTATATTTAAAAATGCTTAAATCTAATAGGCTAACTTTACACTGTTTGTTCTTCTGCAACATTCAAACAGTTTATTCCTTATCCAACAGACAACAAATAAATATTTTCGACTTTTACATTTATTCCTACATGTAGGCTAGCTCTGCGGGGAAATGTACTATTCCATCTGTGACTAAGGATTATTTTAATATTCGCCACGCCTTCACCTTTGGAATACTACCAATGAACGTCAGTATAATCGAATTAATATTAATGAGCAAAGCGTGTTGCCCTGCAACGCTGCAACCAAACGATGACGTCGCTTCATTATACGCATGCGCAAAGACGCGGAAGCTGTGGGCAGGTTGTTAGTTCGAGTGAGAACATATGGGTAGGTAAATAAAGCACCGAATATGAATATATCTGCTTTTTATCACCACTTTCACATTTTAAAAGATACTTTGTGAATATTCTGTCGCTGAACTGGATTATGCGCTTCTTTTTTATAGCGTCGGGAACATCATAACAATCACGCTGAATTTCCACTGTCAGAACCACACCACTGTACGTTAAATCTTATAATAATTTAGCTTTCTAGTGTATCTAGTTGTTGCAAATTATTTAGCATCAGTGTTTATTTTACACTCCGAATGTATTTAGACTATTTCTGCCATTTCTTTTTCATCTATGCATTTTGTAGTTTGATGTTTAAACAGTGCTGTACTAAAAGATGTAATATTTCAAGCATAACGTAATGTTTAAAACAATGTCACTGCCTTCACAAAAGACAGAATGTTCATGTTCCTTCCCTTCTGAACTGTCTGTAAACACTGGAACACAACAGTCTTCCCACATCCCATGACTTCATGCCTGCATGTTTAGTTGGATGGCTCATCATTTGTGCTTGTGAATCATGTTGAAAACAAAGCGCTAGATACAGAAGGTGGCACGTCTTGACAAAGTGATATTTGAGGAGGGAAAGTGAGGGAGAGACCAATTTATTAATTGATTTCTTATTTCGTCGAAACATTTTTTTATTGGTGCTTCTGTGTTGTGATTGATATGATTGTCTGATGTTTTCTCAGTGATCCTGTTCGTTCTCCTATGAAGGGCTCATAGGGTTTCCATAATGGCCCCATCCTCCTCCTCCTCTTCTTTATGCCGTTGCTGCTGTCCTTGTTCACGGCTGTGTTCAAGATCTTCAGCCTACACTTTGGTTCTGGGTCTGGGTTTTGTCACCTTGGGAACCAGTCGCATCTTATTACTAAAATTCTCGGCCAATGAAGGTAACATAATATTACACCACCATAGAGCAACTTGATGTATGATTCCTTACCACCAATAGTTAACTTTTTGCAATATTGTTGAAACAAATGTTTTTCTTACCTACAGAAAATAAATATGACTTTCTTCCTGCTTCTGTGAATTTAATGGCAGAGGCCATCAAACTAGTTTTTTGTTTAGTGATGTCAGTACGGGTGGTCATTCGAGGTGAGTCAGATTCATTACTTTCTCATAATCATTATCATACTAGTGAATATACTGTCTGTTGAATTGTGATATATGTTGGAATTTCAGCTTAGAGTTCATGTTATTTGTTACTGGACTACAACCATTGCTTTTGTTTTCCAGAGGGCCGCTCTTATAAAGATTTGGGGTGTTCATCTGGTGCCTCTTTTATCAGCTACCTGAAATGGTCCGTTCCTGCATTCCTCTACTTCCTTGATAACCTCATAATCTTCTATGTGATGACCTATCTGCAACCTGTAAGTTGAATTATTAAAAGTTTATATTTATGGATAAATATTAGTGGGAAAGTAACTCTTTGCATGATCTATTTTATAAAAAAAATATTTGTATATGTACGAGTAAACAAATGTATATATTAAATAGATGTATTTATAAGCTTTCAATTAATTGGAATCTGCAAGATTGTATTTAGCATTTGTTTGATTAAAAATACAGTGAAATATTATAATATTAAAATAACAGGTTTATTTATTTCTGTGATGGCAAAACAAAGCTGAATTTTCAGCAACCATTATAGTCTTCAGTGTCACATGATCATTAACAAATTATTCTAATATGCTGATTTGGTGCTCAATGTTAATAATAATGTTAAAAACAGTTGTGCAGCTTAATATTTTTTGTGGAAATCATAATACATTCTTCGATGAATAGAAAGTTAATTTATTTGAAATAGATGTCTTTTGTAACATTAAATGCATTTATCACATTTGATCTTTAAGAGTAAAATCATTAATTTCCTTCAAAGAATTTTTTTTATTGACCCCAAACGTATGAATGATAACAACATTCATATTTTTTTCATGTTTTAATAGGCCATGGCAGTTATGTTTTCCAACATTGTAATTTTTACAACAGCCATGCTCTTCCGTATTGTTCTGAAGTAAGTACCGTCATTTTTTGATAACTGTATTTTTATTTCTTAATCTGTTACTGACTGTCCATCTTTTGACCTGCAGGAGGCGCCTGTCTTGGGTGCAGTGGGCATCTTTGATCATTTTGTTCCTGTCCATTGTGTCGTTGACAACTGGCAGCGGTGACCAGCATGCCATAGCTGTACATGGCCTCCACCCAGCCCACATTTCCACCCCTTCCAACAGCTGCCTAAAATACGCCCATCTCAAGCCGGAGCATCAGAACTATAATGAAACATACTGGAAACGTGAGCTGTGGGACAGCCAGCTCATCCACAAGCTGAACAGCTTCGGCCTGGGTTACGTCCTGCTGCTGCTGCAGTGCTTCATCTCTGCACTGGCCAACATCTACAATGAGAAGATCCTCAAGGAGGGGGAGCAGCTGGTGGAGAGCATCTTCATCCAGAACAGCAAGCTGTACATGTTCGGGTTGATCTTCAACAGCCTCACGCTGCTTCTGCACACTGACTACCGTGAACTGACGCTACACTGCGGCCTCTTCTACGGACACAACATCTTTTCCATCGCACTGGTCTTCGTCACAGCCGCCCTAGGCCTGTCAGTGGCCTTCATTCTCAAGTTCCGTGATAACATGTTCCACGTGCTTACAGGCCAGATCACCACAGTCATCGTCACTGCGCTCTCTGTCTTCCTGTTTGACTTTCATCCATCGATTGATTTCTTCCTGCAGGCGCCTGTAGTACTGCTAGCCATCTTTATTTACCACAGCAGCAAACTGAAGGATCCAGAGTACACACTACAGCAGGAGAGGCTCAGGGTCATCAATGGCGAGGTGTTTGAGAGGTCAAGAGGGGTAAGAGTCATTCGAAAAGATTTAAAAAGGTCCCTTTGTATCTCAGCTGATCATTTATTCCATGAGTTATTTGTTTCCACCTTAATTTTTGAAGTACACTCTGTTACAGTTTAAACAAGGAGCTCTTTGTAGAGGGGGTCTGGCAAACTATAATCCAATTAAGTAAGGATGAGTAAGAAACCTGAATTCTCTAGAACGAAAACACAATTTGGAGAAGCAAAGCCCTACCTTAGATTATTGCATTATTTAGATCAAATATATTACACAGCAGGAAATTCCATTAGTGGTATGTGTGCACCTTTTATAGAACTATTATAGAACCCTTCTGAGACAGCAGAATGAGAAAAAAGTTCACTTTAACTTCTTTCTGAAAACTTTGGTAACACTTGTATAGGGAACTATTCTGACTATTAACCAGTTGCTTATAAGCATGCCTATTATTAACATTTTGGCTGTTCATTAGTACTTATAAAGCACATATTGTGCATGACCATATTCTACATCCCTAATCCTACCCAAGACTTAAACTTTACAACTACCTTAACTAACTATTAAGCAGCAAATTTGGAGTTTATTGAGGCAAAAGTCGAAGTTAATGGTTTATTAATAGCGAGAATTGGACCTTAAATTAAAGTGTTAACAAAACCTTTTTTATAAATACCTATATACAGGTGGATCAAAGTCTGGAGAACCAACGTCAGCCACATTTGTCCTTCATCATCATATACATGGAAGTAGAATTCAGAGTCAGAGCTTAGGGTTAACCGCTGAAGCCAATGCTAGCCTATCATCTAAGCATTAGACCATATACATACCAGAAACATTTCCTAATAATAACAGACTTAAAGTCATGTCTTGCATCCCTTACAAGTGATCACCCAGCACTTGTAAAAAAAAAATCTTATCCAAATTGTATATAATTGTGCATAATCAACAAACGGCAAAATGAATGGGATCAGTGTACCAACAACAAACTGTTTGAAATAAACCCTAATGTGAGTAAAAGTTGCATCTTTATGAATAAATAATCGCTGGAATCAGATCTCGGCTCATAAATACACAATGCAGAATAGGACAATCCAGAATGACACAAGTTCATAGTATCAAATATAAGATTCACTGATATGCTCCTCATGCCATAGTCCAATATCTCATAAACATATTTTATTACTTTGTGCTGGTTTAAGTTCTTTTAGAAAATCCAAATACTCTGTAAACACTTGGAGTCGATCCTGAATACATTTTAGAGTGTTCTATTCCTTTGCTATTCCATTTTAAAAATGCTTTTATCTGTGTTTTGATGGCCTGCGTTCTTTTCCATTCTGTTACCTCGCATGTTTTTAAAATGCAAGGCTGTCTTCTGTATGAATGGTCCTAAACTTGTACGCACCTTATTCATTGGATAGTACCACAAATGATCTATCTATAAAGATATACTGCATCTATAGTCACTAAAAGCTGTTCATATTTTTCTGTATAACTGCAGTGGTCTGAAAAGAATGTATGTGGTAGTTCATGATTGTGTTTTATGTTTTTATTTTAGGATGGGGAGGAGTTGGAGAGACTAACCAAGGCTAACACAGAGAGCGAATCTGAAGAAGAATCTTTCTGAGCCTGCTTTGAACCCATTTTTAATTATTATGTAAATATGCTGTAATCAGTCTGTATATGTACATGTACATGTATTAATATGGATGATAATTGTCTCAGTCACATGGAATGTCTGCGCGACATGCAAAGGGATCAAAGAGTTTATTTGCTTCTGTTACAATCTAACTGTGTAAACATTATGAGCATGTATCAAAGCCATGAGGGTTTGTGAAGTGCTACTTTAATTTGTATTGTTTGGACTATTCTTGGTTCCTTCATATAGTTGTTGACTGAAAGGCATAAAGTGACAGTCCAGGTATTAAGGTAAGAGGAGCTTGTTTAAATTGAATGTACTTCTGTAACGGGAATATAAAAAGCAGGTGCCATATTGTGCATGATGTGTTGTATTTTTTGAAATATGACCTTTACAATTTCTTTGGATTTTTGCAATAATAAACATCCGTATTTTAATCCTACATGCTAAAATATTTCTAGAGTTTTTATTTAAATTCTTAATAATACTGCTACTTTGTGGCAGCTGCTAATATATTACTGACCAGCAGAGGGAGCAATGCAAATAAAAAAATTACTACATCATCTGACATAGTGCTTAAGGAGATATTGATATGCCTAGATTTCAGTGCCTTTATAAAATAAGGGAGGAAAAAACTCTAAGATCACAATGTAAGCACTTCAAATGAAATCTCAGCTATATTCTACAAAAGTTCAGCTAAAAAATAATACTTGACTTGCGATGTTTCGAACATATATCAAAAGGCATGATAGCAATATATTTTTATTGAAATTAAAGTACAATTTAAACGTTTATAAATAAAACATACAGCGACAGTGCTCTTTAAAAATAGAGTAACAATATCAAAACATAGTTTAACAAGAAAAAGCAGGTTGTGCCCTTTAAAAACGATCACTTCTTATGGAGAAGACATCCAATAAATACAAATGTTTTGTTAACGTTTTTATCTACAAAAGATTGTCCATAGATGTGAAACGATATACACCAACATTAAGAGAGTATAGCAGAGGAGATGCATCTTTAAAAATGAACAGCTCTATACGATAAATGTAAAACCAGTTAAAAGGGAAGTTTTCAGTTATTACTCTTACCCCTGACACTGTCTTCTGTGTAAACCCTAATAGCCATAACCCTGATGATAAGCATCCTGGTACCCCTCATGGTGGTAGCCATAGCCACCGTACTCATCCTCCGGGCAGCGCATGCCTAGAGACTGCTGGATAGCCATTTCCTGTCTGCGGAGCTGCATGGAGTCGATCAAGTCATAGATGATGGCCATGGACCACATGGGGGACGGGTACCAGGACTTGACATTTCCGTCTTTTCCCACCAGCAGCATGGAGAAGTACTCGGGGCTGATCTGGAAATAGTTTCTAATGTCCCTCACTAGAGGGGCAGAAATGCCCTCGCGCTCCACCGTTGCACTTCCTGAAACATAGAAACGTGGGTGTCAGAAATCAGGTGTGCAGCTAAACACATAAACAACATATGGTGGATATACAGGCAATTGTGCCATTTGTTCACCACAAATGACTTAGCGCTGATTAATAGATACTGAACTTCACATTATTTGAATGATTTGAGTTCAGTGCGTAATGCAACATTTTATTTTAAAAGGTTTGTTTTAGCTGAGCCGATGTGCATGTCACCATTCGTCATCACTGCAATTTAATGGGTTATATAAAACACAATTATACCTAAATTTTACTTTTACTGAAATTGCATTAAAAAAAAAGTTTTCACTGTTCAGTTTTCTTTTAAAGGCACTTTCTAAGAGAATACTGAATTAGTTTTTCTGTTTTCAACCCTGATTTTTAAGCATTTCATTTTGTTTCCACTTACACTGACCTTGTCAAGCTTGATAGTGTTTTATAAACATTAATATTGTAAAATATTGCTGCAATTAAAAACACAGTTTTTTTTACAAAGTATAATTTATTCAGAATCCATTCTAATATGCTGATTTGGTGCTCAAGAAACATGTATTATTATTATTATTATCAATGTTGAAGCTAGTTGCAGTGTATAATATTTTTGTGGAAACCGTGATACATTTTTTCAGAATTGTTTGATTAATAGAAGGTTCCCAAGAACAGCGGGTGTGAAAAATAATTTGTACATTATGAATGTCTTTACTTTCACTTTTGATCAATTAAATGCACCCTTGCTGAATAAAAATATCATTGTCTTACAAAACTGTACAACAGTGTGTTTTTCCAGAAATATTCTTAATGGCACAAAGCATTTATGTATTGATTAAGTAATGGAGTCCTCAAAAATCAGTGGTGGTTACTGCAGTGGTACCATGGAAACATTCTTGGACTTTTAGGAAACTTCTGAACTGTTAAAATAAATCAATACATAATTAAATAAAAATTAATCTGTCCACCATCTGTCAGCTGTCCTTTCCATCCTTTAGCAAAACTCATATACACACATCTGACTTTAAATAAAGGGCTTTTAAACATAAATAATATTACAAAAATCTCAGACTGAACATTTTCATAGCAACCAGGTTAATTTTTATAAAACCAGCTTGTTTTGTCAGATATTGACTTTGCTTTTATCTTACATATGTGTCCTGCCTAGAAGACTTCAATGTCAGCACTCTAAATCCAGCTTACAGCATCACTTTTTGATCTTAATGCATGAGACAGACTTCTGATGCAGCCTTTCAAAACACACAGGAACCTCGGTGCCAGTGAGCGCAACGCTGTCTAGTTTCAACAATGATGGAAAATATGTAAACACCTGCGCCCTTCAGCAAAATATTATTCCTGTGAGAACTGTTTGGTCATTTCTGAGCCCGGCCGGAGCTGGAGAGGCTGACTCATGAAACCAGAGGCTACTGGCAGCTTTTGACTGACACCTAAAAAAGCAGCCAGTGTCAACAACACCACCGCATCTAACATGTGCCGATTAACCCTTAACATTAACTAAACACCTGGCTGTTTTGCCGTATATTTTAATCTAGACTTTAAGAAGTTGTTTACCACACGTGCAAAACAATATGCTTTACGTGTTACTAAGACCACAATAAGTAAGCATCTGATTTTTCTGCTCTTTTTAAACCATTGCTACTAGTATTTACATACCTGTTTAAAGGTATTCTCGCACCTCAAAGTCTAGACCACTGGAGTTTACTGGTAAGTCTCACTTCCTAGAAGTGTTGTTATTTTTGGTAGTGTTTCAACATCGGTAGTCTTACCATTGATGGGGTAAAGCTCCAACACTCCTCCCATGTCTATCAGCTCTGTCCCCACCAGCTTCAGAACTGATACGTGGCGAAGACCTGCAAATCAACACAAAACCTGAACACCACCCTGAGCTTTTCAATGTGTCCCCTGATCAAATTTAGGCCATTTAAGGGCATGCTTGTGTCTTACAGATTGTTGTTAATGGAATGTGTGTGGGATGTATTAATAAACAAAGCTGTTTCTCAAAACATTTAAGTCATATTGACAGCCCTATTCCAAATCGCTGTGGTAACCGATGTCAGTTTAAATAGCCCGTTTCTTTTGGTTCATGCCTGTCCAACGCTGTAATTGAGAAGATCTTTTCCTGGTCATATTCTGCCACATAATTCTTTTTTTTATAGAGCTGAGTAAAGATATGATGTCAGTTTGTAAGCTCATTTTCTAAGAGCTCCCTCTGGTCATTTCTGGCAGTTTTTTGGAATAGCAGTTAAGAATTTATGAGTAAATTAAGGCAATGTCGGCATGACTTTCACATTTTGTTCCACAACATAAATTACTCACAGTCATACATCAAATGTGAATCCTGTAAGTTGTTAATTGCTATTAACTAGTTTATTCACAACTAGGAACATCTCTTTCTGATTTACACAGGATGTGGAATTTGACTAAGATCATGAGGCTACACTTCACTATTAGCTGTTCCAGGTGTGGTCACTGGATGGGGTCAACACTTAGACCAACAGGTATGGAAGTGGCTAGCAAACCACCACTAAAAATATATTCTATTTGAATGTCAATAAAGTTCACCTAGTCTATGCAAAGCTATATAATATAAAAATAAAGGGGCCATTAAAGAGCTGGCTGCAATGCTGAATAGTTAGTTAATTACATAAGTTATGTGTTTGTCAGGATTTCTGGGAAAGAGACAAAATGGCAAACATTCACTGCTGTTGTGTCAAGCTTATTTTCTGGGAAACATTTCTGAATGAGAGTATCATCACAAATACACATTGTTCTTGGGAATAATACCAAGAAAAATTCATAATCCATATTTCAGTGGAGTTTATGAGAGCTGGCTCAGTCTGAACTACAGTAACAATGATCTGGTTTCAATCTTCACAGAGTGACAAGAGAAAATCAATGTGAGATATTATCTTGGCAAACTTGAGACACGAGAAAAAAAAAACATATGCAAAACCCTCTAGAATAAAAAGGTCCATCTGTAGTCAAAATCCTCCCCAATAATTGCAATGTGTATTTATGTGCAATAATGTTTTTTTAATTCTCCGTCGGTGAGATCCGAAGCTTTAGTTATTGTTGTTCTTACCCAGGTTGCACGCCTGGCTGTTTAGTGCATAGAGCTGTTGCTGATAGGACCATTCCTCATCATTTGGTGCAGATATGACAAACAACCTGCGTCTCCAGCGGAACCTAAAACAGAGTAGCCCAAAATCATTAGAACAGTACATCGCTTGTAAGATTCCCAGAAATGAATCTTTTCAATAGGAAATGCTTATTATGAACTACCTGGAAAGGAAGTTCTCCAATGATCTTGGCTTGTCTTCTTTTTTACACGTCACCCCATCACGTTTCTGTTGTTCCATCTCTCTGATGCGTGATGAAAACGTGTCGATATAATCAAACACAGCCTTCATCGCAATCGGCACCTCATAATATTGCTGGAAATAAAAAGATACATGAAATATAGAGGGTTAGAAACTAAGTGAAGGGTTTCTCAATAGGTTTTGAGCAGCCAAGAATCTGAACCCAAACTTATGTGTCAAATTGACAGAGATGTGAAGAATTCTTGACATTTTTTTGCAAACTACAACAAATATGCTGTTCAAGCAAGAATGCAGTTCAAAACACATTGTCCAATATCACATTGCTTTTGACTTTGGCCATTGCATTTTTTATTATTATTCTTTTGAATTACATTTTTATCATCTTATTTCATTATGTAAGTTCAACACTTTAATTTAGTGTAAATGCTACATTTGCTATGAATTGAATATATAGTGACCATTACATTAAACCCAGTTAATGAAGGCATACGTAATTAAATTAATATGGATGTTAAAACATGTTCTTAAAACAAAGACTCATTTACAGGGACAGTGATGATTCGTGTTTATTTGTGGGCAGTTTATTTATTAACATAGTCAGTTACGTCAACATTCAGCTCAAACCTACATGCCCAGAATTAACTCAGTATTTGATGCTACGGTTCTGAGGATTTTCAACAGATTTTACTGTCTGTCCGCCGCCTGACTGCACAGTGGCTTCTTTGTTTATTACAGCTGTATGCAAACAGGACTCTGCTTTGCACTGGCACACCTTACATGCCCCTGAAACGTACTGTGGAAGAACAGAGCTTTAAAGCGATGAAAATGTAATATGTGCCAAGTTACGCTTCTTTTACCTTGGCTTTCATGTCCAGATCTGTGAGGACCATGTAGAAATCACTGTAGATCATTCCGTACTCTTTCATCAGCTCTGTGATGAGGTCCTGGTTCTCCAAATCCTCCTGTTTCAGACCTTTCATGGGCTTGTCATTCTCTGCAAAGACGCCACACAAAATCCCATAGACTGATCAACCAACCAGAGAGATAAATACAGAAGATTACAGATGGCTCCACAGTCTGCTAGTTTTGTTTGGACTGCAGTTCAAAGAGACATGCGTGTCTGTCATAACATGCAGTACACGGGGCGAGCCCTCCGGTGGGGTCAACGCTGGTAGAACTCGGGACACTGAGGCCCTCGGCTACACGAGGAGCTCAATGCTGTTCTGTTGTTTGTCTAAATGGAAAATCACCAGACATGCAGTCTTTTAATGAAGTGCTGCGGGGCCTTAGGGATGGCAGCTCTGTGTGTTTATTCTGGGAACATGGCTTCCTTTTGCTATAAAAGAGGCAGATAAAAACAGAGCAACTCATGTGAAAGACCCTCTTTGCTCTGTGGAAACTCTGTGGGTGCGTGAGACAGCACGGGAAGACGCGGCCAACCCAAAGTATTTGTTTTCCTTTCCGCAAAATACAAAGCATTTCTCACTCTGATTTCCAGTGGACAACAAAACAGACAGTTTAAAGCACTCCACTTTCACCACAGGAAGTGAACTACAATTAAAAACCAATCAAAGCGGAGGCAAAATGCTATTTCTTCCTCTAAACATGTGGTTTTCCTTAAATAAGATATTTATTTATCTCTCAAGGCCAGAATGTATAATAAGGAGGCTTTAGGCACATGTACTATTGACTAGCACTTTATAAATAACAACTAGGAATCGGAATACATTTCTAAATAATAATGATAAAATGAAATCCCTCTCTGTGGAGCTCCATCATACAAATGGAAAATGAGAGATTAGGTTTAGCCTCAGCAAAGCTCCTAATTATATATGCCTACCCTAGCCACAGCACAGGACCTTTAATTGTGGTTTAGGAACCGCTGATCATACAGTCAGTCATGTTTCCTTTTCTAGTACCTCTGATGCTGCACTAGAATCAGTCACAGTGAGCTGGCAGGCTATAAATGCTCAGAACATGCCAGGCTGATATATGCCTTCATAGAGAGAGCCTTATGTGTTCCCTTAGCTGCCTTTAATAGAGAGATGTTTATGAGCACCTGTTTTGCTTCCATTTTTCCATCCTGCGGCAGTGAAAGGGACCGCTCACAGAGAGCTATGTGACGCAGACCAGACTGATGAGTATATGGAATAAAAGTCAAAGCAGTGACTCATTCAGAGGTAGTCTGGATGATGATGATGATGATGATGACATTGTTAAACCCTTTCACAGCATTTTGTCTAAACGCTTCTAGAATCTAACTGTGTGACGTCTAATAAATTAACAACAGTATCAACCAGTGTAACGCATAATTTTGAATTAAAGAAGTAGCTTGCTTTCAATTGATGAGTTGAGCTGGAACTATATGTCTATCTAGCTACACTATATGGACAAAAGTATACCCTTCTAATGAACAGGTTTGACTACTTTGATTTCAATGAGTACAAATCTTAATGTTTAAGCATATAATGATAATCTAGGGAATTGCGTGCTTCTAATTTTATAGCAACAGTTTGGACAGGACCCTTCTGTATTTCTAACATGACAGTACCTCTGTGTATAAGACAAGGTAAAATAAAAAGGTAAAATAAAAAGATTGATTCAGTCAGTGTATGTGTATGTAAATGCAGACCTTGAGCCAAAAACTCATCACCAAACATCAATGACTTTTACATAAACTATATGGACAAAAGTACGTTTATTTCCATCTCTGATCCATCAGTTTTGGAAGTGTCTAAAATGACTCTAACATATGTGACCCTGGACCACAAAACCAGTCTTAAGTCGCTGGGGTATATTTGTAGCAATAGCCAAAAATCCATGGTTTTTAAATGTAAATTATATGGGTCAAAATTATAGATTTTTCATTTATGCCAAAAATAATTAAGACATTAAGTAAATATCATGTTCCATGAAGATATTTTGTAAATTTCCTACTGTAAATATATCACAATGTAATTTTTGATTAGTAATATGCATTGCTCATTTGAACCTCATTTGGGCAACTTTAAAGGTAATTTTCTCAATATTTTGATTTCTTTTTGTACCCTCAGATTCCAGATTTTCAAATAGTTGTATATCGGCCAAATATTGTCCTATCCTAACAAACCAAACATAAATGGAAAGCTTATTTATTCAGCTTTCAGATTATGTATCTCAATATCGAGAAATTGACCCTTATGACTGGTTTTGTGGTGCAGGGTCACATATGTACAAGTCATTGGTGTTTGGCTCAAGGTCTGCATTTAAAGTCACACCAGAGGTGTTCAGCTGGGATTAGGACTTGGCTTTCTGCAGACCAGTCAAGTTCTTTCAATTTCTTCCAATTCAAATTATTGACTGAATCATCATTTCTCTTTGATCCTTGTCTTATACACAGAGGCACTGTCATGTTAGAATAGAAAAGGGTCCTGTCCAAACTGTTGCTATAAAATTAGAAGCACACAATTCCCTAGAATATCATTATATGCTGTAACATTTGTACTCAAGGAAATGACTAAAGTAGTCAAACCTGTTCTTTAGAAGGGGGTGTCCCAATACTTTTGTCCATATATTTATAATGTATCTTTAAGGCCTTTAAACGGCATTCTTAATTCTAAATGGCACACAACCCATGTAAAAGCAGATAGGTAGGAAGCATTCAAAGCTAAATTTCAGGTAAACATCTGGTCTTAATTAACTTAGCATGTCTGAGGGAGTGAGCTATTTGAATGAATCCAACAATACTCAATGTTTTTGAATTCAAGCCATAGGCTTCCCTGCTTTTGGAGCAGTTCCACAACAACACTGACAATGAAGAAATTGTAAGAATGTAGACAGTACCGCCGCTCCCTATACGCAGAGTAAAGTTGGTGCCTCAATAGGGCACCAACTCTCAAAAAAAAAAAAAAACGTGATGTGCCATTCCCGCATCCGCACCCGCTCGCACCTCATGTTTGCGGCGGAATGCAAATGATCATAATTGATGGACAACTATGCCCATGAAAAGATATCAGCAATCTGCAGCCAAGAAAAATAAAAAAAGAAGATGAAAACGAAGCCCGTGCATCACTTTCAGGTAGGCTGAATACCAGGTAAGATAATAATTTTTGTGGTTATAAAAACAAACCTAAGCCAACAACAGCCTTTAAAATGACTTAAAATGCATTATATAAAAACAATGCGGCAACACTGCTGAAAAAAACAATAGAACCATCACAGAAAATTCTAACACCATCACAAATGATTCACAAATACCATTACAACATTACAAACCACAAACTTTTAACCATTAAAACATTTAAAAAAATGGTTTTCTGTAGTGTGTTTTGGGACATATTCCATTAGGTTTTAACAAGCCACCAATAGAAGGTGACCAATTCCCAGTAGTGACCCAATACAAAAAAAACAATACAAGTCCCATTATAACCAGTAAAACCATTACACATGTTGTGATGGTGTTTACTGTCTATTGTTTTTTTTTTCAACATTACATGTTATAAATGCCTATAAAGGGAGCCAAATGCTTGGTCATTGCTGTTGTTACACTTACAAGACGATCATATCCTTGTTTAATAGGCTATTGACCAAAGATTTAATTCAAATATCCACTTAATCTTTAATTTTTGGCCACCTTGTGCTATAGATGACACAGCCTCTATAATTTCTCCGCAAAAAAAACAAGTGGACATTACAACTCTTACAAAAATGAACCATGGTTTTATTGTAGTAAAACAGCTTAATTTTCTTTTGCGTGATTTCTGAATGCCTGAGACTATAAAAATCAATCAGACAACTGTATTAATAAAATCATAGCCATAGGTAACTTTCTAGAGCTACAATTGTAATTTTTAAATAATGCAATTTAATGACATTTTATTTAATTATTTACTTTTATATTTTATTAAAGTTCTATTTTGACCCCTATAGTATTTTTTTTACTTCCATAATATTTGAGGGAGGGGGCACAACAATTCAAACCTTGCTTAGGGCACCCATTTCGCCAGCAGCGGCCCTCAATGTAGATTATTGTATGCTTTACCAATCTACCCACCCTGCAAAACTGTCTCCTCAGTCAAGAACTGACTGCTGTTTCTGAGCTAAAACTCTCCAGTCAGAATATTAGCTACAAAGGAAACAGCATTTTCCAATATCTTGGATAATGAACTAGAGAGAATAACGTGCCAGGGTAGACTCTCTGCACTCTTCCATTTGATTCATCTAGCAGCATTCCGTGACACTTGAACAAGTACCATTCACTCCGTTCCCAGACCAAACTTCAAGTTCCTTTGCTGTGAGGTTCTGTGTCATATGAGGTCATAATCTGGAAAAGTGCTTCCCTAACTTACAAGTGAGTGCCAACTTCTGGATAAAAGGCGCTTTTTGTTTGGCACATTAAAAGCCCTTAATCTCCAGCAGAGGGAAATGGTTTGTGTTTATCATATCCATCTTCAGCCTAATCATTTATAGTTCCATGTCACAACTAGTAAAGCTCTCAAAGAACAGGAAACAGTTGTTCTTTTGTCATGAACGTTGCAGGAGTTTTATGATGGGTGGCCTGAGTTCAATTTGGCTCATTGGGAATGGATGGAATGCTTTGACCGGTACTTCCACAATCTGGGTTGAAATATCCATATGTCAAAAAACATGCCATGGATTCTCAGCAGTGGTTGTTTAAGAATAAGGAGAGTAAAACAACAGGAAAAAAAGCAGGCAGCAATGAAAACATTCTCCTATCATTTTCACAAGTTTTTTAAATGCTTTTTTGTGGTTATTATATAGTATATAATTGATTTACTGCACATATATATTATTTCCAACAAGACGAATGTGGCTTACCAAGTTGGTAATGATCTATTTTCATGGTGCTGTTTGTAAGCGTGCCGAAGATGGTGATGATGGAGACCTTCCTGATGGCCATCTCACACACATGTTCCAAGTATTCATCCCTTTGCTGAACATACATGTTGTTCTCCTCTGTTGGAGAGGTGATCAACTGAAGTAAAGAGTTTGAAACAGAAGAACAGTAAATAATAATACAATCCAGAAATCCACATTTTCTTGATCAGACTACTTACAAAGCTACTCACAATTAGTCTCCTTTTACTTTCAAAATAGTCCAAAAAGGTTGCCAGAGTTCCTTTAGGTGGCGGAGGGGGTGGTGGAGGTCTTTTTGTTGGTTTCTGATACTCTTCTTTCTCATGGATCTTTGATTGTTTCTTTCCATTTTTCTTACCACCCTTTCCATCCTTCCCCCTCCTCTCCGTCTTGTCCTTCTTGTCCTTTTTCTTCTTTTTATCCGCCCTGCCCTTGCCTTTCTTGGCAGGCACAATTTCTTTCTCTTCTCTTCAGGATAGACATCGGTGGGCTCACCTACATCATATTTCTCTTCATATGGATTGCTTATTTCCTTATCACCATTTTTTTTCTTTGTAGGTTTAACTTTAGGCTGTTTGTGTTGTGTAGGTACAATGCTGGTACGTTTGTGGTTATATTCTTTTTTATCTGTGTGGTTGTCCCTGTATTTTGCTGTATCAGATTTGGTGTAGACGGGAAGTGTTGTGGGCGAGGTTGTCTGGTGTCTGTCTCTACGGTTGTAATAGTAAGCCTCAGTGGTGGTCTTGTGGGCTGGGATCCATTGTGGGGTAGTATGAGCTCTGGTTGTCCTTGGAGTGGTGGTGGCCCGTGTTGTGGTTGTGGTCGGCCGCGTTGTTGTTGTCGTCGTTGTAGTGGTGGATCGAGTCGTAGTTGGGGGACGTGTGGTGGTGGTGGTAGTTGCTTTGGTAGTGGTGGTAGTGGTCGTTGGTCTAGTTGGTGTTGGAGTAGTTGTTGTAGCCGGTCTTCGAATGGGTTTCCGTACCTCTTTTCTCCTCTCCATTGGCAGGTCCACTTTGGGGTCAGTACTCGGGACACCCTCTACCACCTGCCCCTCCACCCCAGCCCCTTTACACTTCAGGACAAAGCCTTTCTGCCTGACTTTCTCCATTTTGCGAATGGGCGATTGGTCGATAACTTCGTACATCGCTTCCAGTCTGACAGGGTATGGATAGCGCTCTTCTACTTGAAGTGTCTTCTTAAGAAGGACCATCCCAAACTTTCCTTTTTCTAATTTAAGAAAGTTTATGAGCCTGGGAATAATTGTCGTATCTAACGGCTCTTCCATCACCTTGCCTTCGTTAGTAATGCGTCTGATTTTCCCACCCAATTCCCCTTCCTGGTGAAATATGACAATCTGATGCACGTGCCGCTCTGCCAATTCGCAGTAAACATCAGGTTTGAGAAGACTCATCATTAATCTGTAGTAACCATCAGAGTCGTGAGGTGCGGAAATAACCAGCAGGCGGTTTTTCCCTGCAAATGACGCCAGTAAGTTTGGAGAACCAGCGCTGCTTGGTATGCGGGATACTCTGGCCCTGGCTCCAGGTGTTCCATCATCTTGCTGGATTGGACTCCTAGACTCACCCTGTGGTGGTCTCCTTTGTGCCAAGACCCTTCTGGATCTGACATTCCTGGTAACGTTTATACCTTCATCTCCATGCATCTGCTGGTGTCTATCATACATCCAAGAAGGAGAACGTGTTTTGATGAGCTGACCTTGTCGTGATTTGTTTTGTCTTGCTCGTCTTATGGAAATCAGTCTGAGTTTGGCCTGTTTATCGGTCGGGCTGCTCTCTGACACGTAAACAGCCCATGTCAACAGACACAAAGCACCGAAACCAAGCATGTACCTTCCCCTCATGTTTGAAAACTTTAGCAACACTTAAGTCAGTAGAGAGATACAATCCGGGAAAGCGTCATAAGATCCAATTTATTTTCTAGAAGTGTTTATAATTATGATGCTCAGTGCTAAACAAGGCATAAGTTATTTAAAACCATCTCTGCATACTTAACAAAGAAAAAAAAATTATTTACCAAAAAGACAAAATCGGTCAAGTTGGATCGACCGTGGTTTTACCTGTACGTGCGTTTAGGAAACATTTCTTGAACATGCAGCGCGCGATCTGGCTGAATTAATGTAAATAGGTATTTACTGCTACCCAGCGCCAGATTTTCTCATCTCATCATTCATGTATTAAAATGCATATAATCCCTTAATCAGTTGAAAATTGATGCCAAGAAGTAAAGCTCCGGTCCTCAGTCAGTCTCGAGAAGTTTGACACGCGCCACTTCAACACAACACAAGTCGAGAAAAATTAGAAAAAGTCAGAAATACTTCCAAAAGTTTGCTAAATACTCTGTGCGGCTCCTTATCACTGGAAGCTTTCCCAGACATGTCAGAAAGTAACAGCACAGCAGCCTCCGTATCCTCTGACGAGCGCACAGGACCAGCCCCTGCAGCCGAGGGTTGCCAGTGCGCAGAGATTTACTCCGGAAATCAGAGGCAACCGTAAATTTAAAACGAGCACATCCTTTCAAGACCCGTCTCATAAATATAAAGATAGCAATATTTACGAATAATAAATATAGAAAGTGATATTATAAAGACAACATGTTGTTACTAAAACGATCAAAATCTAAATTGCCTTTTCTTTTTTCACTGCTGTAAAGCCAAATACAATTATTTAAATATTATCTGCAAAATAGATTGTATTAAAAGTTGAACCCTACCTGAAGAGAAACATTTACAGTAAATATAGTTTCCAGTAAAAGCAGTTTTAAAGAAAATAGTGCCTGATAAGCAAGCCAAAGGCAACAATGGCGAAAAGAAACTAAATAGAATGGCACAAAAAAACAAACATTGAAAATATACTTTGATGCATACATTTGACATTCACTTAAATTGCTGAACTTCAGAAGTTTTAATTTTTAAATTCGTGGTTATGGATTGATAAATTACACATATATTCAGCGACTGGCAACCCACAGAAACATCATGAAAGCAGTAATTCTGGTAAAATGTGAAGGAGTCATATTTCATTCAGAAAAAAGAAAATAGCTTTAATGCAAATCTAAACAGGATTATGATCACTTCATCATCTATATATTTCAGAATATTTTATAACATACAAATTTTACTCATAATTTTTGTTCAGCCTATTCAGACTAACACAATACATTTTTGTCATCACAACATTTTAATAAAACACCACATAATTTTGACTAACAAGTCACAGAATTGAATTAGTTAATGATAAGTTAATTTGTAATATAATGCTTAATCTTAAGCATTAAGGAGGTAAAACACTTGAACTTAACAGTCTTAACAATTGAGATGGACTTTGAGCATTGGAGCTGTGTAATGTGAAACCAAAATCACACGTAGCCCCTGACATGTATACTCAGCACATATTTAGCTCTGTGCCTTAAAACAGACCCAAACTCAGATGATGTAACTGGATAGCAGCTGCTGAGCAGAATACAGGGGGTATGTGATTGTGGAATAGCTCACCCTGAAAGATAATATACTGTAATATTACCATTATATACCATTATATACCTGATGCAGGTTAAAATATTAAACCCCCAAATTCTTCTCAGCAGTTGTTTATCTAGTCTCTGATCATTATGCCTCTTGTAGGTTTAAAAGTAGGTCTAGTGCACACATTCCATTCCAAAGACAAAGTTACTTTCTAGTCTCAACTGATTTGATAACATCTGAATGTATGGAATGAAACACATCGGTCTCTTTTTACTGCAGTTTTCTGCTTGCTGGTCTTTCTTACCTGTTACTTTTGTGTTTTACTTCATTAACAGATGCTTCAATGTGAGCAGCACATGCTTAAGGCTTTTTCCCAGCCCACAATCCTCTATTCCCCTTCACTTCCTGACACATGTGGATCTTGATACAGTGCATCAGTCTGTAATTAAATCCATTTGCGTAAACAGCTACAAAAAGATCATCACATCATATAAACAAAGCCCTTTAAATGATGAGAGTCTCGGAAACATGTAAGTAAACTTAGAAACCGTAAGACTTTACATCTTTATGCCAGTATTAGACATATACCAGGCTTAGATGGAATCAGCAGACTTTTCACACATTTTCTGCACTGATATGTGGTAAATCTGTGGAACTGTGAGAAATGGCTATCAAAATCTAAAACTGAATATGTTAAATAATGAACATGCAAGGGGGTGGAAGATGTGTACAACTTTGTAAATGATGACCATACACATTTTGGGAATATTTTGAGGAGTTCTACAAAAACAGATTGAGCTGGGGCATGAATTAAAACAATTAAACCAGACATTGGAGAATCGTATTTCTTTTACAACAACATAATAAAAATAACTAAAAAGCAGACAACAAAAATTAAGGATATGAGGACTGGAAGCTAAAATTCATCCAACATCCACCCCTGATACAAGGAGACACTGGCATCGTTCCTTCAGTTCTACAGAACTGTAATTGGAAATTGCAGTAATGGTGTCCAGAACCCACAGTCCCCTGTTATTAGGTTTGATAGAAGAAAGTAGATGCAGCTAAGTTGAAAATAGAATGGACAAAAGCCAGTAAATTAACCCTATGAAGAAGAGTGGTGTCCACTACCAATGGTAGATGTTTTAAACGTATTTTTTAAGATGAAGATTTTATTGTATTATTATTTCTGGTCATTGAATCTGATTGGTCTAGCAGCATATACTGTAGCAGTTCAACAGAATTGTCAGGAATTAAACAATTGACTGAGTTGACTTCTCTGAATTAATCTTTTATTCCACTGATTTTATCAATCACAGAAAAATTCAGGGACAAAACACCACTTCTACTTAAAGCTGGATCACATAGCCGTGCATACATGGCCATCAAGCACTATATATTGCTTTAATAACTAAAATGATCAAGAAGGTTAAAATGACCTTTTTCATTGGTGTATAACACTGCTGAGCTCAGTATAGTTCAACTAACCAACTGCTCAGTAACATATAAAGAACATAAATGTCACAGATAGGAAGATATATGCTCTCAGTCTATATATGCCAACAATGAACGTGTCTATAAGGACACAGACCTCTACAGAATGCCTAATGCGTTTTTCTCAAACCTCACCCATGAACTCACAGTCCTTTCAGTCTAATACACAGCTGCTCTTGTTCACGAATGTGAAGTCTTTATTGTAAACTTGAACGGGAAATGTAATATATGTCATCAAATTTAAGGACAGAAGTATTAAACAAGCAATAAAAGTGACCCAGATTAGATCCAAATAGACTGCTTTGATTCTCCTCTACATTTCCACAATGAGCCATATTTTCATTCTTAATAATGTTAGGAGCATTTAATACACAACACTGCAAGCTTTATTTTTATGGAACCGCTTGCTAGTAAAAGGCTTGATAATATGACTGGCCCTGCTACAAGCAAAGAGCAAAAGCTACTGGCAAATGAGCCATGAAGCAGCCCAGTGTCTTGGCACATGCTGAAAGCTGAGAACAGCATTCAAACTAGCCATTTAGTTTGTCTTTATAAAAATAAATGGCTTGAGCAATGCTTCAGATCAAATTTGCCATAGTTTTTTTGGCACACTACTGCATCACTTGCACACAGCATGAGTTAGCTGTGTGTTATATACACACAGCTACCTGTGTGTATATAAAACAAGTCTGAAATCTACCCACACTAAGACAACACACCATAAAAAGTAAAAGAAAGTATTTAAGTTTAAATGCCACTGTACCAGATCAAAATATGTACTTATGATAAAATGAATTGAGGTTATACATGCTCTGGTTTTCGTATGCTGTTGCTTAGCCTGTTAGCAATGATTTGTGTTACTATTTTTACAATGAATCAACTGTTGTTCCTGTCTGTTTTACACAGATCATCGGAAGGCATCTCAAGCATTTGTTGTTCCATCCTGTTTCCAGTTGCAGTGACCTCAACAGCCCGTAAAATCTAGATAAAACCTGTAATCTCTCCAAGGACAGTACCACTATAGCTCAGAGTTCTGTCAAACAGACTGTATGGGGAAAGTGAAGAACGGGAAGAGCAGAGTGTAACCTGTTCTCCATGTGAAATTAAACCCTTAGGACAAGCCATTCATTTTCCTCGCACTGTTTGCGTACCTGGAGCGCTTGCAACAGTGTGCACGTTCAACCTTGCAAACATTACAGCAGAGTGCCATCACTCTTTGTCAGGCGTACGACTTGACCATGTAGTGACCCAGAGTCACAGTGTAAATCAACATTATAAAGTTATGTATAAATAGAGACAGTATTAAAATTACCCAAAACTGTGTGATTTTAATATCATTTTATAGTCTATTATAGTTTTTGTAGATATTTTGAATTATATTGTATTTCTGTTTTTTATTTTTATTTATTTTTTTTTTATTTTTATTTTTTTTATTTAAAAAAATATATATTTTGCCATTTTTAATAGTTTTTTATATGTCTATATACTTAAATGAAAATGAGAAATGTGGACTCTAATGTGAAAATGAGACATAAAATAGTTTTTTTATAATTAAGTTATGAAAATGTTTATTTTAATGTTTTGGTTTTGGTTAACTATAATAAACCAGGCTTGACTCAAAAATGAAAACTCATAATTTACTCACTCTCATGTCATTGCAAAGTTGTATGGCTTGCTTTCTTCTGTTTTTGGGCCCCACTGACTCTCATTGTTTAATTTACTAGGACAGTGGAGTGTACAAAGTATAGGGGAACATAATCCAGACTTGAACCAAATCAGACTCAGACCAGGGTTCCCATGGGCCACAGCTCTCATATGTCATGTGTATAGTCCACTGCACTATAGCTCTTGCTATTACAGATTGTTAATTGTATTGCAATATGTCGTTAATCATATTAAAATGGTAATAGAGCTGATTGCCTTAACATGCTGTTTGATGTTACTGTAGCTCAGCTACACAAGCCTGGCACTATCAATGCCAAAATGATTGGTTTGACTCTCAGGAAAACATATAGTGTTCACTTTGGAAAAATGTGTCTGGCAAATGCATACATTTTAGTTAGATATTGGATGCCCGGTGCGTTTACTAATTTGATTAAGAATCTGCTTTCAGGGTCTGGCACTGTTGCTACAGACCACAGACTCAATAAATCTTAGACTGTATTCCAGCCCTGCTCCAGACAGTTGTCAGTTTTCAGACTCTGCGTTAGTCCGTAGTATTGGTTTTATTCATAATATGATCCAGACATCAATAATTTTACCAGATAAAGCATCTGTTTTTGGTTATATAAGAATAGAGGTTGTTTTAACAGTGCAGTGTTTTAAATGAACACCTCACAGACAGCTTGTCAAAAATCCTTTACAATCAAACTTTGTTTAAAGAGAAAAATTATAATTGCATGTCATTTCATATGTCATTCATTAAGGGTTGTGTGTTTCAACTTACTCGGGTTGAAGATCTTCTTATGCTTTCATTTCATTCTTAACTGATTTGAGAGCGTTTACTTTCTATCTCTCACTTAAAAAAATTATAATTCAAAGACATTATTATTTGTTGTTTATTTGATGTACTTTTCACTCGGCCCTCAACAACAAATGCATCCCCCAGAATGCTGTTTGAAGAAAGGTAGCCAGCTATTTTTATTTTAAACCTTTAAGGAGCCAGCTCTGACTTCAGTGTTTGAATAAGGCATTCCACATTCAGGCATTAGAACAACATTCTGTGCGCAGCTCCAGGCAGGACTGACCCACCTCTCCCACTCCTCGCCCCCGCACATTCACCTCTCTCCCAGTTTCCATTCCCTTTTCACAATACACACATGCACCCACACACATGCACACACACATATACAGAAAAGGCCAAGGGTACTTGTGTACACAGCAGAAAAGGTCCAGTCAGTCCAGAGTTGTAATGTTAGCATTTAATCGGCTATGTCTGCACATTTTTCTCACCTGTTAGGTGTACTTTCTGTTCTCTCTTGACAGTTTGGAGTAGGTATGTTAGCAGCTAGCAGACTTCCAGCTTGCTGTTTAGAGATTTTCAATGTTTTAATAAAATGCCACATCCTACAAAACAATATAAAATAACCTCATCAAATGACATGTTTAATTCAGCGAACTGAGGTTATGATAGTGGAAATAAAGGGTTATTTTGTAAATCTAAATCTAAATCTAAAAAAGTTAACATTTGCTGATTAAATAATGAGTTAGGATGAATCACATTACAAGGACATCTATCTATCTATCTATCTATCTATCTATCTATCTATCTATCTATCTATCTATCTATCTATCTATCTATCTATCTATCTATCTATCTATCTATCTATCATCCATCCATCCGTCCGTCCGTCCGTCCGTCCACTCAGTGCCCAAAACTAGCATTATATGTCATCATTAATGTACAGTAATTTATATTTACAATTTATGTAGCAGATTAAGTATTTAAAATAAAAGTTTGTATTAATTATTTATTTATCTATTCCTTTTCTATTTTTGTGTTTTACCAGTTTGTTTTTTCAAAAAATTGTGATGTAAATCACAAGTGACCCCACTTTCTACTCCTATAAAGTTGCCAAATAATCACACTTTAAAAGCACATTTACTCTTCAGAGGAATTCCTTTATGAGAAGAAAGACACGCTAGCGTTAGGGATGGTCTGTTGTAGTTCTCTAATAAGAAACACCAGGGGTGGTTTTGTCTCGTGGGCTTCAGACAGACCTGTGGGTGTTTGCTCCATGCGTGCAGTGGACCAGAGCTTTCAGGTTTGTGGTGACTCACCCATCAACAAAAGCAGATCTGGTTGGTTACAAGCACGACTGTTATTGTGCTATAGCAAAAATATGTGACAGTTGTTGTCCTTGCCATTTAGCTGTAAATATTTTGAAAACTACTTGACACTGAGAAAGGTTTTGTTGCAGGAAGATTATGAAAATATTTCACTTTTAAATATCACTGGGAGGGACATCAGAACAGGAAGTTGTCAGCCAATTATGCATGTTGCCAGTCAATTTAGGCAGTTAGAGTCTCATTAGGACTTATATTGCTTAACTTTTATTTTGATTACCGTTTTTCTCAATTGCTTGGGCACATTTTCGAAACAGTCTTAACATGCTCTAAACGGTGAGTGCAAATGTCACAACTGTTTGCTGGAACTTCAGAACTTTATTGCAAAATGTATTTACTCATCTAAAACATTTAATTCATGCTTCAAAATCTAGTTATCGTGTCAGTAATTTGGCCAAGGCCACCAAAATATTTTTGTCATCGTGTGAGCCACACTGGTCAAATGTTTAGTTGTTTTATCACCATGACAGTCAACCATGGAAATTAAGGTTTTATAAAAAAAATCTGATATTTGTTGAGAAGAGTCAATAGTACATATAAAAAAAGTATATGAACATTTGTATTTATACAGTACATTTATTTTTGTACGAATGTATTACATGTAAAGTTAAATCTTGCTTGTCCAATTACTGTACATTTCATATTTCTTATGTTACCACAAATACACAAAATAACATCCATGAAAAAAAATATTCTTGCAAACTGCAGACAATTGTACTTATGTTTGCACACATGTGCCAAATTATTTGCAATTTTCTCAAATCGTTACGAAATTCCAATCTGATGTGAACAAGAAGATAATTGTTCAGAGATCTGAACTTATTGTTTCGAGGAAAAAAAATCATTCGAGAATTGAGCCAAAGCAATTGAGAAAAACTGTAAAACAAACTATTGATAATTGAGGCTAATGTTAAAGGTTAGCGGTGTTGCGGGTTAGACATCTATGGATTCGTGAGGCAATAAAAACTTTACGGAGAGCCAGTGTAATTGATTTCTCATGGACAGAACCTTGAGGAACATCTGTTCTGTATTTCCTCAGGATAGGAATGATGGTGAATCGTGTGTGATATCTGGAGTTAATCTGAATTAAACTTGATGTTCAAGACAAACTGAACCTAACATGATTGGATATCAGAATAAATGGAAAGACTTTCTAGAAACAATTTTTTATAAATGTATCCCCTTTCCTTTTGTTTCCCCCTAGTTTGCAATATTTAGGGTTTCCTTTGATTTATACAGAAAAAACTAAGCTCTGAGTGAATGAACAGTGTCTCAGTGTTACAGTTATGAAGTTTCTCTCCAAGTGCTCAAACCAAATTACATATCACATTGCCAGCTCTCCTGGTTTTGTCAGTGGGTGCTATTTCCCACGGCCATAAGAATAACAGTAGATTATGCTGAGTTTCTTTGCTACCATGCAGTGGGTTATTCCCATTACTGACTCAGGACTGAGTGTTCTTCTGTTGTTGTTTTTCCTATTAACATGATTCCCTCAGAACGTATCTGAAAATTGATGAGTTATGAAATTGCTAACTTACATTGAAGGCACTTGGCCAAAATGAATAATTTGGACATAAGGATACTTCTAACTTTAATGTGTGGTCTATAAAAGTCCACTGACATGGATAAACACAACAACTAAGTATGCTTGGGCTAAATTTGACTGTTATATGCCAGAGTAAATAAGGCATATGCTATATGTGTTGAATCAACACTGTTCAAATGTGAGAGATATTTTCTTTGCTCTTGTAAATTCGGACGGGCTTGCATCCAAAAATCCTTCAGTACTTTTCCATAACCTCTTCTTGTTCATGGAGTCAGGACATGTTTGATTGGTTCTGCAGCAGATGGAGCGTGTTGAAAGTTCACATTTTTGAAAACCTCTTGACTGCAATTACTGAACACCTTGCTCTGCGATAATAGGAGATGAACGAACACTTCACGGGTGTTCACACAATGCAAATCTGAATGTTTGAAAAATGAAAGAAGTTGTGTCTGCACTGTGCATGTCAAAGCGAACATCACAAATCATTTGTCGTCAGAAATACCACAAGCATGTAGTATGTCAAAGAACGTCCGAAAATGGAGTGTCAGATGTAAGGTCACATTTACTGTTGTTTGACCAATTTGTCAATAATTTAATTTGGAATCTATTCTATCTTGTAGGCAGGGCCGTAGCTGGGGTTTGCGGGGCAGGTTGTACCAGTGGGCACTGTTTGAAATTGTTTAATTTGTATGTTTGTTCCATTTATTTATTTGTGCTATTTACACAATGTTTACGTTTTTTCAAGTTTGTAGGTGTCCAGGTACAGAAACCGAATAATCAAATGTAAAATAGCACTGCATAGTCTTCGCTGTAAAAATTAAATATACAGTCAAACCAAAATTTATTCAGACACCTTCAGCATTTCTCACATTATCACAGTTTATTTGCTATAGTTTAGAAAATAGTAAAAAATATGTCAAGAATACAGAGTTAAACTGTGTCAGAACAAATGAATCTTGATAATGTCAGATAACTTTGATAGAAAGGTATGTAATAGATTACAATCAACCAAAAATGCAACAAAACTGTTAGTATGACAATATTTACACAACTATCAATACTTTGTTGACCAATCACCAAGCAATGCTTCATTTTGTTCAGTCTGGGGTGTAAAAAGGTCGCATTAGCAATTAAAGAAAAAACACTGGTCAGGTAAAACGTGTCTGAATACATTTTGGTCCCATTTTTTTCTTAATCAATTTTACTGGTAGTCCACTGTATGAAGAATGTTTGGGTATAATATGTCACAGTTTACTTTATTTTGCTATACTCACTTACATAAATTAACTATAGTGTCTTGCACCCACTAGTAAAAACATATATAAAATATATATCTGGTGTCTGAATAATTTTTGGGTTGACTGTGATTAATTAATGTTAAAACTACAAAGTAATTCAGTCAAGAGCAGTGGGTGATTTTCTTTCTTTCATTTTCTTGGATTAACATTAAGGAACAGACAGCAGCTACTCTCATGCCAGAATAGTTTGTACAGAACTTGACTATTAACTAAGTGTACAATTATTGTATAAAATGTTTTTTGTATATTTTTATACAATATATACCATTTACCAAAAAAGTCAATTTTGATCTTAAAAGTTATTCAACAAATATGCAATGCTTCATTTATAAACCCTGTAGCTGTTAATGCCATACTTTTCTGCATTTCTTCTTAACATGCATGTTACTTTTTGACTGTTTTCTCTTGTTGTTTTTAATAAATATTTACCTTTTGATAGCCATTATTTGTGTGTAAAAGTGATTTTAAAATTAACAAGATTTGTAGGTTTAATGTCTCGATTTGGGTTCATTTTTGCCTAGCAATGTAGTAATTTTAAACCATAAAAAAGCAACCCAGCCTGCTGGGTTAAACATAATAACCCAAATTGTTGGGTTAAAATAACGCAGCGCTGGGTTCGTTCCTTTTTCACCCAGCGCTGGGTTGCCAAAATAACCCAAATTGTGTTGTTTTCAACCCAGCAGTTTTTAGAGTGTAGTAAATTAGGCACGGTCACTTTAAAAGACAATGCATCCAATATAATGATAGACATCCGATTTCTTTCTCAACTGATTACTTTCACTTAAGACATAACCGACAGTTTTTTCGAGGATACTCTCTCCATGACAGGTATTTTGACATCATTTTGTATTTACTTGTCAGTACAAGAGCAAGAAGAGACAAATTTGGTGTTCAAACGATTTGAGACGTGTCTCTCTGCGTGCACTCTGTGCGCACAGAACACCGCGCGCGGGTGCTGAATTGTGCTCTTTCACATCTTTTTCTGTTTGCATGTTTAAACTGTGATTTGTATTTGTTCGTTCAGATGCAGGAGGAGGCGAAGGAGACTTCGGTTTGGTCTTGCTCTCTGTGAGACGCGCGGCTCTTTGCGTGTGCACTGAACACGGGCACGTGACTCAGTACAGCTTTTCCGAGTCTTGTGTTTAATGCGTTAAACTCTTTTGAATGTTTCAATTGGCAAGGCTTAAAAACATGTGCAAATGATAAGCTTTCGTGACGATGCGCAGCAGTGGCCCGTCAACTGTCCTGAGCGTCTTTTTAGGCTGGCCTTAGCCAGTTGGTTGAGATCGCTGGGGGCCCCCCTCCCCTCATCTGTGGCCCCTATAATCGTCACCACCTTTCACCCCACTAGCGACGGCCCTGCTAGTAGGTCAAATGATTTCCCCACTCAGTTTCTGGTCCTGATTTGAGTTGGTTTGTGCAAATTTGCAGTATTTACTAGTAAAAAATCGACGTGCTTTGAAAGTGGCTTTTATGTTTGCTGTGCTCCATACATAACTACACTATTGAGAATAGACAATGGACCCTTTTGTCAGTGAAATTTCAGTAATGTGACCGCTAATGTACACTAATATACTCATTTTGCCTAGCTTAGCATTGTTAAATGGGCTCTTTTTGAATGGGCTCTTTATGATGGACCTTTTTTTTATGATGGTTACATTCAATAAAAGTTACTGAAAACAAATCAGGGTTCACAACCAGGGTCTAAATCACAACCTGCCATCTGGGATATGCCATTCGTTCTTCTAACGCAGCCTTTGAAGTATTCAGCCTTTGAATTAGGACGCAGCTGCCATCTATGTAATATTGTTTAATGCTGACTAATGTGTCTCCTACAGCTTTTAATTCAACAAAACCTCTTCACAAAATGAACATCATTCTTGTTTTAAACTATCCATAAATATACTTTGTAGCAGTTTCTGTGTCTCATTCAAGAATTTGATTTGTCACACTAATGATTTGTAAAACTCACTTTTTATCTGACCAGAAATTTGTCGGCACTGTAGAAGAGATTAAACAAACCTTGCGTGATTGCATAATGACAGGATGACAAAGGCTAAATGATCTAACAGACCTCTTCTGTGGAAACTTCACAAGGTCAGCTCACAGTCCTACTAGCAGTAAAAGCACTGACACAAAGGGAAGTGAATCATCCAACTATAGAACATTCTTTCCAATAACTAAATATTGAAGCAAAGAAAAGGCTGTGTGATTCACTTAGACCATCACACATTTTTTTGTGAATAGGGAAAGTATGATAATTTCCACTTTAAATGATATATAGAGGTCTCTAACCCAAATAAAATAGAGATGTGGTTATTAACAAAGAGAGGAATGTGGTGGGAATGATTATAATAAGTTTTCAGCAAGAGGGACATATTTTATCACACGTAAATTAATACAGATGCCCTTAGGTAAATAATATTACATTGAAGAACGCAGGAAGACATAAAAATAAGTTATAATCAATTCCATGCACATGTGTCAGGAGTTACTAATGCTCCCTTAAGAGTGCTTGAAGGAGTCCACTGTCTGCTGGAGCAAAATGCCCACACAAACCACTTCTCACATACAGAAACAGTCAACTGCTGACACATTTGTGTTCTTGCCATGGATAAATAATGCAAAAACTATTTTGCACAGTACCCAAAGTAAATGGATCCCATATTCAAGTATATTTGCCAAAATATGTGCTGATTTTAATTTCGTGGAACTGTCTCACAAAATCAAGTGTGCCTAACGCTTAAGTTCCAAAATGTGCCACAGATTACATCTTTTAAAGAAGTTAAAACACACAACAAGCTTGTTCATAAAATCCAGAGGGCAATAAATGCAAAAAATATTTAAATAATTAAAAATAAATGTAAAAAAGCTTTTATTTACTTTAATATAATTTGTATTGCTTGACACCACAAGTACAAGTATTTACTCATATAAAATGCTATGACATCTCCCACTGGGCCACTGGAAAGCTAATTAAAGAATTATGTGGAACTTGTGACCTTCTGTGGTCAATACATTATATTTTACAATATATTGTAAGAAAATGACTGTGCTGATCTGGAGGTGGATACATTTATATGCACTATACTATGCAGACACTATGCAGGCAATATGTTCAAAAATCCAATGACTATTGCACTGTTTTAAATGGTGATGTGTCCCACTAGTTTGTTAACTGAGTGCTGTTTATTTCTGTTTGTCACACACTCACGGAAGCCACTAAAATATGTCCTCTTGCCCCACGCTGCATTGTTTGGCTGGCAGCTCATAAAACACATACTTGGAATCATAATTGGCACTCTTGTACTGAGTGACCTGATGCTAAATAACTTTACACATAATTATACTTTAAATACCAACACCAGAAGGCCTGCTACTTCTGCCAGAGAAACAGGACCAGTGTGGGAAAACTTACTAGAATTAGGCATGTGTTTGCCCTCAAAACTTTGCTTTGAACAATATCTGAAATCTAAAAAAAAAATCTCATGTTATCTGTTTGTATTTTATAGCAAAACAATGTATTCTGTTTCTGCTGACAGACTGAAAACTATTTGTATCTGAACAACAACTGATAATGACTGAACTTTTATTCTGGAGAACGTAGAAGATCTGGCAAGCAAATGTTTGACATGAAAAGCTGTCTGGCAGATGGGGAAGGTCTGCTGCACAGGACTGCACATTTTCCCAATGAGTTTCAATCAGATCGTGTAATTAGAAGTGTCATTAATTAATGATACATTTATATATCACTTTATTGTGTATTGCTGTACACCCAAAGCGCTTTACAATCATGTGGGGGGTCTCTCCTCAACCACTACCAGTGTGCAGCATCCACTTGGATGATGCGACGGCTTAGCCACAGGACAATCGCGCCAGTGCGCTCACCACACACCAGCTACAGGTGGAGAGGAGAGAGAGTCATAGAGCCAATCAAGTGGATGGGGATTATTAGGAGGCCATGATTGACAAGGGCCAGTGGAGGGAATTTGGCCAGGACACCGGGGTTACACCCCTACTCTTTACGAGAAGTGCCATGGGATTTTTAATGACCACAGAGAGTCAGGACCTCGGTTTAATGTCTCATCCGAAAGACGGTACTTTTTGACAGTATAGTGGGGCATCAGGACCCACACAGACCACAGGGTGAGCACCCCTTGCTGGTCTCACTAACACCTCTTCCAGCAGCAACCTACTGCAAAATTAATGCCACCTACTGGTAGCTCGTGTCAAGCGTCACTTTGATTATTCCAACCGTCCAATTACCTCCTATTCACCATCATGTGGACAAAGTAGAATTTAAAACATAAAGCTTCAAAGAATTATGGTATGTCGCAACAGTATAACTATATATAGCACGCACGACACACACACACACACACACACACACACACACACACACACACACACACACACACACACACACACACACACACACACACACACACACACACACACACACACACACACACACACACACACACACACACACACACACACACACACACACACACACACACACACACACACGCAATCAATGTAGTTTTTTAACGTTGTCTCATACAAACATTTCATATTTCTGCCCCTGCAAATTCAAATATTTGCCCAAATCAATATTATTTTCTCTATTCTGCATCCTTTAACTTGTCTTCTCCCTTATCTGTGATCAAAAAAATTAAATAAAAACTGGAGTATTAGCTCCGTGTTCGGCCAAATAGAAACAGTCCCCCGTCTGTCCACATATGACAAGAAGAGATTTACGTACATTTATAAACGACCTCTCTTCTTCGCTGGTCACAAGAGCGACCTCTAGCTCTGCGTGTGAATAAAACATACACTACTAGACTAGACAGCTCACCGGTGAACGCTAATCGGGATTGTTTGGTATACAGATATGGATATGATTGATAGTATTTTATAAAGAAATATGAAGTATACATGAGAACCCATCAACATTTTACTAATAATTCACACTTTAGGTCTGAACGTCCTGCGGTAATACTTGGCATGAACTTTATCAGCGGTCGCATGATTGAACAGTAAAGTTATGTGCTTCTTAATCACACTATAAATGATCCACAATTGGTTTGATTTGATTTTGAAGTTTTGGATAGTACACCTGATATAACTGAATGTATCCTTATTTAACATTGTTACATAATTTTGCATTAACTTATATTAATAGTGCAAGATGATTTATTATACAAATTGACACTCTGTGAGGAGAACTGTTAATAAATTACAATAGACTAATAACTCCGGTAGATGTCACTGTTTACCCACTTTTTGCAGTACATAAGTGGATGCCTATTCAACTCCAAATAATAGTGCAGTTCCAGTCCTTTTATTTCTCTGGTATCTAGTGCAACAGCATAGGATGTTTTACTGCATGTATAACTCAGACCAGAGTATGTGAGCGGTGTAGAATTGTGTGAACTTGCCTGGGGACGTTTTCACTTCGTGTTAACTTCAAGTGAGGTGCTGGAAATTGAAAACCTGGAGTGGAACTGAAGCGGACTGATGAGTGAACACTGAGGAGAGATTACTGTTGAGCCACTACACTCATACTTAGATTGGAGTGGAAAAACAAGTAAAACACATAGAATACATACAAAAATAAAACAAAGACAAAAATAATACCACTACTAGTACTAATAATTATAATATAAAATTCAGAATAAGGGTACAATAGAATAAACAAATATCAAATAAATGCTTTATAGAGTTCACCAATGTTTTTTTATTTTTTTATCTTGAAAGCATTTTCATTAAAAGAGTGTTTAATACAGCGTTCAGTCAACAAAACCATAAAGCTTTATTATTTTATATTAATTTGTGAATGTGAAATTTGGTCAGAAAACAGGCCAATGAATTACATTAAAGCACTTTTTGTCCTCTTCAGAATATTTATTAAAACTAAAAAAATTAAAATGACCCTTTCCCACAAAAGTGCGAGAGGCCTTGAACACTGAACATTTTATTGATCATTTGTCTCACACCACCCACAATATAACTGAATAAGTACAATGCAAAATAAATGCAGGGTGGTAGAGTGCTTTGACTTCTTTTAGATCTATTATTTGTTGGCATAAGGAAAAATACCCTGCTAAAAAACAATAGAATCCCAATAGAAACCATCACAGAAAAACCAATGGTTTCCATTAAAATACCATTATGAACCATTAGCTTTTCCCAGTAAAACCAGTACAAATTTTTTTTTGTAGTGTGTTTTTGGGCATTTTTCCAATAGGATTTAACATCCCACCAATAGAATCCATCACATACCAGTGGACACCATTATAGTTTCCATTAAAACCAATACAGTTCCCATTATAACCATTAAATCCATTACATTTTCTATTGTGTTTTGGGCAGGGCTCGATTGTTTTTTTCAGCAGGGTGGGCCTATACAAGCTAACTGACTAAATTGAGCTAGACTGAAAGGTTGTCTATAGTGTATTAAGTTTTTGTTTCTAGAACTACTGTATCAAAACAATATCACACTTAAACACTTTCAGTCTGAATATGAACATTTTGTGAATCCACTTACCCGTGTGATATTGCTTAAATTCCTGAGTCTGTTTTCATAACAAGCCCGTGAGTTTTTGCGGTGATGATTAAGTAAATTCTATGCTTTGAACACCCCACCTATCATCTTTTTAATGGTCTTGCAAAACCGCAGATTGTTTCTCCCTGTTTAAACTTGCCTACTCTTAAGGCGCTCCGACTCAACATCTTGCTATTTAGGTGAGGGGTTGGACAGAGCAATAGGGTTTAATCTTCTGCATGGATGAGAACGAAAGCATTTGTTATATACAAGTTGATTTAGTTGGTTAAACACTAACACACCTTTAAACAATAAACCACCAGATGATGGCGATATTGCATACTGAATGGTCTACCCTGCCGGAAAAGTCACTTAGATGTGTAAGAGCTAGTGGCAGTAGAAAGTGGATGGATGGTAGTCAGTATGTGTGTGGTCAATATCCAGCCTCTTACTTGAGTCTTTAGTAGCCTATTGAACTTTTCATATGATTTAGTCCCTATACAAAGTGTTTATACATAGATGCAGTCTTAATAGACCCTCTTATCTTATTACTAATTGTCTATTTACCAAACAAACAGTTAATTGTTCTCACACAGATGCAGTATAAACAAATTCAAGGCGCCAGAAGCTCAAACAATATGGTTGCACCTTCCAGCAATTAAATACTTTGCACGCTGTTACTCATGACCCCTCCTCACTTACATAAACATATTTTCATTCTATTGTGTTCATATTTTTCCTCCAGCGCTGCCCACACACCTCCAGTGTGGCGCAATGCATAACCGGCATGCCTGAAGCTTGTTCTCCGTAGCGTTCGCTCAGACTGTTATTGTGGTGTAAACAGGACGTGTCGATTCACATCCCCAGTTATCTCGTTTTTCTCCCCAAACCCATGCATTCCTTGGCGTTTCCTTCAAAGATGAACATAAGGGTCAAGTAAAGGCACTTAGAAACAGGCATAGTGGTGATCTGGGGGAGCTAGAGTGGATCGGTCTGTCTTCCATCAGCCATGTTTAACAGATCATTCCCAGGTTCGTGTGACTGGAGACTGCAGGGAAGCTTGTGGTTTGTTTTAAGAGGGAATGCCTTTAGCATACATTCGAAATATCATGCAGGCTAACTGGCACCATCTCTATGATCATTCATAAAAGGGATATGTTCGTAACGGCCTTTGTTTTGAAGTCGCTCAAACCCTTACGCCACCCATACGTGTGTTTTATAGCTATTCCCTATGCCATCAGTCATGGTGCACTGATAGGCATTGACAAGACGTTTCCAGACTGCTCAAACAAGGGATTACAGAGGCATTTTAAAAGCTCTCGCAGGATGTCAGAGTTCACTTATGACCCTTTAAAGAGTCTATAACCCTGGAGAGAAACTGGCAAAATCTGCCCCGGTTGGGAATGACAGGAGCGAACCCTCCTGATCCTATTCTTTAGATAGGTGAACATCAGATGTGACGTGCAGAAATAAAACCGACAGTTCTTTCTTTCTAACTGCATATGTGCAACAGAGTCGAGGACGGCTTGTCCTAAAGGTATCAGAGGGAATGTTATGTTTATTTATAATACAATAGACATCAGTCAGATTGCCTTTCACTGAGGCTTGGGAATATAGGTCATGTCTGGAACATGTTTCTGTGAAGCTGTGATGTTAAACATCTCATTTTACCCGTGATCTTCATAGTGTACATCCTGTTCCACTGTGAAAGGTATTAGCACCCTATCAAGCAGACAAGATCAGATCAGCCTGTGAAAAGAGATCGTACCTGCATGGCACCCATATAGTATAATATTATGAAAATAGAACAATAATAAGGAAATATTAAGGAAATGTTGGTAGATATAATCTTGAGATGCTTAAATGCAACTTAAATTCAGTTGTAGCATTTAAAATGCCTGTTTTTTTTTTTTTTTTTTAAATAGTTGTCAAAATAATATAGATTTTCATTATCTGCCATGTGCTTGTTATCAGCCATATAACATCTGCTTATCTGTATCATATAGAATTTTAATATCGGTGCATCTCTATTTAAATATTTTAAATGTGTTACATTTTAAATCTTAGTTGTGCATTAGTGTCTTTTTAAAACTGAAGGCTTTTTTCTCCTTGATTTTTTAATAGGCGCTTCCTAATCAACCAAATAAACACTTGAATGCTGTCCTTTGATATTAGGAATGTAAATTGGTTGTTTCGGAATGATCTGATTTGACGATCTAAGCAATACAATATTAGCTGATACTGTACCTTAAACATGCTGCAATGCTATTATGGTTTAATTAGATTCAGGGGCCCTTGATTGATACGTCAATATTATGATTATATACAACCAGTTATATTTTTATAAACTTACAAATGCAACCAAAAACATGAACATTTAATTGATCATTACACCACTTGTTTATATCAAGCTGTGCTTTATTTGGAGTTTATTTAAACAAAATCTTATATAAAAATTGGAATATCGGCCATTTATTGGTTATCAACCTATACATGGAAATAACTGGTAGTTTATTTTATTGTCCAACATTTTCTTTTCAGCCTTTCATGCTTCTTCCGAATCCTTTCCAGGTTTCCCACCCAAGCGCAGAACCAGGTTGTTACAGTGGAAGCGGGTCGTCTCCTTAACCTCTACACTTTATCTTGATCAGATTTCCCTCTGGCTGGGGGTGGGGTGCTGACGGGGGGTGGCGGTATGCCGTGGAGCTATTGAAATTCCAGAGCTGATTTCACATGTTTTACATTGCCCTCATTCTGATCCCTCCTCTGCGACTCATTTTTGGGCCTACACTGGGGTGTAGAACATGGAGCAGGTGAGCTCTCAGTAGCTCTCTACTGGAAAAACAGGAATGAGGAGTGAAGGAGGGATGGCTGGCGGTTGGTCCCGTCTGAGTCGGTTCCCATGTCTTGTCTAGAATTTAATGGGCTGAGACAGTGGGAATCTGACAAGTTTTGTTTAATTTACGAGAAGATGGGCCTGTTTTTGTAGTTTCTCCCCAGGTCACATACCAAGGATTGTGTGTGTGTGAGAGAGTGTGTGTGTTAGTGCATGCATAGAATGGTTTCACGTTTCCATTGCCTAGCAATGGTGTCACTGTTGTTAAGCTGGCTTGGCGTCTTGTGTTGTGTTATCTGCCCTACCTATCCTGATGTTTGTGTTCGAAAAGACGGTATCTTCAAAGAAATTGCATGGTGACTTGCCTCTGATATGGAATCTAGTTGGTTATGTCTCATATCGTATACTGCCTACTCACGTCTATGATTTGAACATTCCCATGTTTCATGAATTATTTTTCTAAATTAACTTGAATCCATACTACCCTTGTTAGAGAGAACAGAAATTCAAAATTCATCCATATAATATTTGACTTAAGTACAGTTTTGTCTTGTACACTCAAGTACTCAACAGGTCTAGTCTTGGGATGTACAATATATTGGTGCTACTGTATATTGGTTATTGGCTGACATTAGATATATATATTACATATGTTATATGAGATGATAACAGATATTGTACACACTCTTTTCCTCTGAATTTAGATGAGCTTTGCTGTCATATAATGCTCATGCTAATGCATGCCACTCATGCAATTACTGATACAAACAAAAAAGATTTCAGTCGCAGAGACTGTGGAACGAGATAGATAAAAGAGTGACAAATGGAAAGAGAACAAGACAGGAAGATAATTTATCTGCAAGTGGTGTTAAGGTAGTTATCTCCTTGCCATGGCCCTAGGTTTGATCTTGGCTTTTATCCAACTAACCTCAGCCTGTGGAATGCCACAGTCTCTTCCATGTGTCACCCAGGAATTTCCCATCCTTTAACTGAGGAGAATGCAGCGCTAATATATAACCAATTACACAAGTAGCATTTCCTGTGTTCCTTTGAGATTTTTTTGCAAGCTCAAAGTGCCAATCAAGGCTGGAATGCCAGAACATGATTCTTATTTACTAAGGGTCAGTGCACCATTGCCCTTACATTCTAAAGGCCCATTGTTCCCAAGAGCCGAGAGACTCCATAACCCTCGGCCCCTGCTCTCTTACCCCAGAGCCCCCACATCAAGGGCCCGCACTGTTTACACAGCATCCGCTCCCAGAGTGACCTGCCACGTTAAGATTAAATAAGGTAGGGCCCTCGCAGCAAAGGACAGAGCGATTCAATCACTGCCACAGATAGTTAGGCTGAACGCGAGAGTGGGAGAGGGAGAGAAGAGGCGACTTGGGTCTGGAAGCTTTTTGTGCAGCGAACAATGGTGAGATTGCTTTACCGAGATGCCGAGCTCGCTGTCTTTGTGTGCTTTCTTGATAAACCCACTCAAAGAAACATCAATGTAAAATAGTTTCTCTCTGAGAAAGCTTTCCGGAAATCTCAAAGCACCCTCTGATATTGGAGTACAGACTTAATTCAAGAATATCAATATTAGCGTTATTAAATGTACTGAATTAGCATGTAAACTAAATTAGTGTGATGGTGTGACAATTGAAGTTAGCATTACTTCAAGATTTCACAGTTAAGGAGTGAGGGATGTGAGCCACCTGTGCAGCGGGTTAATAATGAACATCTTCAGAGTCAAGCGAAAGGGCATGATGGGAAATGAACCCTCTCTGAGCAATCAATGGCTAATTAATGGAAACATGATCATTTTGAGCACTGCAGATGCAGGGGGAATTTGGAAGAATGGATTATACTAAATCCATCCCAATCTCCTGCAAATGCAAGAGCAGCATTCATTTTTAGACAGATTTTTTGTTTCTTTTACCTATAAAACAATGAGAAAAATATCATAATGATTGAGATTGGATTTTATTCAAAGTAGAATCAAATTTTAGTCTTAGAACCAACTTAAACCAAATATGTAAACTGTTTCTAAAACATAATCATTTAACAAAAACATTATATAACATTAAACAATATAATGGGTAGGACTGGGTAAAAATATAGATTTCTCGATTTTAATCTTTACATATCAAGAATTGATTAGTCTAGCCAGTTTTCACTTTCCAGTTTATGAACAGAATATTGTAGCATGCCTCCCATCAATACATCCCAATAAGTTTTGTGCTTTGTTACTTTTGATGTGAAACAAAAAAGTCTCAGATTTCAAATTCTTTCCATTTTATTACTATATTCAAACAATAAATGCTGTTTAATGTGGAGTGACAGATCACTGTAGACTCTGTTCAAGAGAAGCTGCAGCACGAGGCACACGTGGATCATCTGCTCTGCTTTAATACCAGTTTACAGCACGAAATAAACATGAATAAACATCCGAAGGTAGGAAGCTATGTTAAAAGAAAGAGTACAACTCCGAAATCCGTATCCTGTCTCATGTTATTGCTCAATCAGTGTTTCAGCCAGGGAAAGATGTCAATATAACCGCTTGAAAACAATGTCACCTAAAGTCACCTTTACCTCAGAAAAACGTATCCGTTGATCATAAACTCGTTAGTCAGCAAAATTCTCCTCTCCAGAGTTCATTTTATAGCTAAGTATATGCACCATATACAGGGCCATAGCTGGGGTTTGCAGGGGCCCCGGTGCAGGTTGTACCAATGGGTCCTGTTTTAAATTGTTTAATTTGTATATTCATTCTATTTATGTATTTGTACTACTCACACAATGTTTAAGTTTGGTGTCTGAATAATCAACAATCTGGATAATCAACAATCTGGTGTCTGAATAATTTTTGGTTTGACTGGATTAATTATTGTTAAAACTACAAAGTAGGCCTAATTCAGTCAAGAGCAGTGGTTCTTTCTTTCATTTTCTTGGGTTAACATTAAGGACACCGACAGCAGCTAGTAAATTAGATATGATCACTTTAAGAGACAGTGCATCCAAAATAATGATGCACATCCAATTTCTGTCTCACTCTCAACTGATTACTTCATACTTTCACTTAAGACATAACCGACAGTTTTTTTCGAGGATAACTCTCCAAGATGGGTATTCTGACATAATTTTGTATATTCTGGTATACAATAGCAAGAAGAGGCAAATTCGGAGTTGAAGCGCTTTGAGACGCGTCTCTCTGCGTGAGCCCTGTACGCACAGAACACCGCACGGGGGTGCTGAATTGGGCTCTTTCAAAAATGTTTTCTGTTTGAATGTTTAAACTGCGATTTGTATTTGTTCGTTCAGGTGCAGGAGGAAGCGAAGGAGAGCTCGGTTCGGTCTTGCTGTTCGTGAAACGCGGCTCTCTTCGTGTGCACCGAACATGGCGAGCGAGTACTCAGTTGAGCTTTTCCGCGTCTTTTGTTTGAATTGCTTTAAACTCTTTTGAATGTTTGTGACATGGTGCATTATCCTGCTGGAAGTAGCCATCAGAAAATGGGTACATTGTAGTCATAAAGGGATGGACATGGTCAGCAACAATACTCAGGTAGGCTGTGGCGTTTAAACGATGCTCAATTGGTACTAAGGGGCCCAAAGTGTGCCAAGAATACATCCCCCACACCATTACACCACAACCACCAGCCTGAACCGTTGAGACAAGGCAGGATGGATCCATGCTTTCATGTCCTTTATGCCAAATTCTGACCCTACCATCTTAATGTTGCAGCAGAAATCGAGATTCATCAGACCAGGCAACGTTTTTCCAATCTTCTATTGTCCAATTTTGGTGAGCCTGTGCAAATTTGTAGTCTCCGTTTCCTGTTCTTAGCTGACAGGAGCGGCACCCGGTGTGGTCTTCTGCTGCTGTAGCCCATCTGCTTCAGGGTTCAACGTGTTGTGCGTTCAGAGATGGTATTCTGTATACCTCGGTTGTAATGAGTGGTTATTTGAGTTACTGTTGCCTTTCTATCATCTCTAAGCAGTCTGCCCATTCTCCTCTGACCTCTGACATCAACAAGGCATTTTCGTCCACACAACTGCCGCTCACTGGATATTTTCTCTTTTTCGGACCATTCTCTGTAAACCACAGAGATGGTTGTGCGTGAAAATCCAAGTAGATCAGCAGTTTTTCAAATACTCAGACCAGCCCGTCTGGCACCAACAACCATTCCACGTTCAAAGTCACTTAAATCCCCTTTCTTCCCCATTCTGATGCTCGGTTTGAACTTCAGCAAGTCGTCTTCACCAAATCTAGATGCCTAAATGCATTGAGTTGCTGCCATGTGATTGGCCGATTAGCAATTTGTGTTATCAAGCAATTGAACAGGTGTATTTAATAAAGTGGCCGGTGAGTGTATATCCAAAATAATCAAATTGCCAGCTTGTGAATCAGAATTGAATCCAATCATGGAATTTGTGTCAAAATCCAGTGCTAGTAATGAGTACATTATTGTAAAACAGTGTTAATGAATTATATTGTCAATCCCCAAAATTATTGACTACGATTGGATTATTTGAAACCTTCTTAAAAACATTGATAATATTTTTCATCAGTTTCTCATCATATTTTTGTCAGCATTATTTGAATTAAAACTGTTTTACTATTGTCATAATGCACATTTTTCATCTTGTATTCATTGATTAAGTTTAAAAACCATTCATCTGTAATTTCTTTGCATGCTGTTTTATCACTGCATGCAACCCTTCCCATCTTATTTCATGCCTTCTCATTCCAATTCATGCTGTACAAGAGAGCTCAGGACATTTTGGCATTATTCTCTGCATATTATTTTCCAAACTTCTATTTATTTCTTCCCTCTGTAAAAGATCTTCCTACTCCAGTTGGATGACAGCATGATGGTGAAACTTAGCATTGCTGCAAGAGTGTGGCATGAAATGAGAGCTGCTGGATGCTGACCATCTCCCTCAGCTGTGTCTTTGGGAGAAGTGTCTGACATCTTCACGCTCGCAGTGGAAGAGAACAGGCAAATGGTGTGCATTGTTAGCATGAAGGGCATTCTATCTATTCCTCTCTGTCAGGGACATCAGCAGCTGTAGAAAAGCTCTGCCTATTTTCAGACTGATTCTGCTTCAATGGCAGTTGATTAGATTTCACTCAGCTTTTATTTTCTTTGGCCTCTGGTAACAGTAGAGCCATTCCCACCAAAAAAAACCTGTTTGGATTAATTAGCTTTTGTTAAATCAGTTTATTTGTGCAGACAAACACTGCAACACAGGAACTGCAAGCAACCAAATGAAGAGGTACATTGGCAGTTGTTGCTGTATAAGTCAAAGTTTCCGCTACTTTATTAATCAGTTATTGCCAAATTACCTCAGAATGCGACTGTTGCAATTCGCCCCCTAGTGGCATTTTAATACACAGTTAATTTGTTTGTGAAGCTGAAGTTATACCCAAACAGACCTGTGAAGTTTCTCTTTTCATCTCCAGTACAGAAACAGGACAGAAAGAGATTTTTTCCTCCTCTTATTGACCATGAATGAACTAATAATAAATAAATAGCTATATAACTATAAATGGCCGACAATACTTTTGCCTAAGGCTGCAGTGATAAACAACCTAAATATTTATAAATTTAGACTCTACAGAAGTAGCAAGTAGTGTGTTTATAAAATAAAAGACTTTACCTTTCACCTAGTGCGCATAATTATGATCAGAATACATCACATTCTGATTCGCATATTGTGTAGTCACACAGGTTGAAATATTTCAACCCATCTGGAACTATTGAATAACTAAATCTGCACCTGCAGTCCACGTTTGACTCACTTTTGGAAACAAATGACTTTGGGTCTATTGTCTATCGTAAGCAGTGAATAGGTGGCTCAAGTCATAGTGGCATCAGTCAGATTAGCTGATTACAGTTTTTGTCATTGAAGACAGTGCAAGTAACTTTTTACAGATGATGCAATTACGATTTAGTTCTAGCTAAATGGGGTCACAATTTAAATGCATATTTAAATCCATATTTCAAGCATTTGCAATGGCAGAAATAGTTGTAGAAAGCAATGGCAGCAACGTAATTACTAATTAACCAAAGTTTGCATGGTAGACATTATTCATAATTGTTTAACATCACTGAGCATCTGCAGAACTGCTTCTACCGTCTTATTAAAGATTGTAAGAATTCCAGGTGGTCTCATGCATACACACATTCAAACTAGATCAGTCACATCATATACTCCATACATTCTCGCATCCACATTTGTACCTTCAAGAGATAATGAAAAATAAAACTGCCTTGATATGAGTGCTTTAGTAGTGTGTGAATTCAGTTTGTTCTCTAAACTGCTGTCTTTGCGACTATGTCGGGCATGCCAAGAATTCCACAGATCATTGTGTGTGCCGATATGGCTCAAAGGTATGCAGTCACGTTAACAGAAACCTGACCTACCTGACTGATCGAAACTACACCCACGCGTTATTAAGCTCACAATGCTTGTGTGGGAAACAATGAAACGGTCTTGGAAGCTAGTTCCTTCCCAGATAAGGGATGGAGATGGACAGCTTTGAATGAAACGAGGTATGTGAAGAGAAATGCCAAGGTCTTCTCTTCATTCTATGTTCTGTGGTTGCCAGGATATGCTTTGATTTCTTTTATATTTTTTTTTCAGACACCACTGGAAAACATCTTTATATGATTTCTATTTGCTGCTGCCTCAAAATGCTCTATTTTTACAACATTCCGTACCTTGCGTTTGGTTATTGCAGACAGCTGAGAAGACTCAATATAATAATACATTTTTAAATTCTTATTGTTATGCTGCATTGCAACATTTTTTGCATTAATATTTTTCTAGGAAGATTTGCATCCTCGGTGTATTAATTTTTACATTCAGAAATGCATGCATTCAAATAAATGCACATTTCACTATAATGTCTGAATGAAACAGATTTGTTTCCCAGTCCTAGTGGAAGTGCATTCCTGAGGGCTTTTGTGGTTCTTGTTTTATCCTCCCTGCCTGGCCCAACCCAGCTGTGGGAACAGGACTATGGGGCGTAACTTCGTGCCCAGTCCTCTCACATATTTAAGCACACGCATGCACGCACATATCTGTTCACACACAGTATACAGCATGCTCCCTTCTTTGCCACACAAAAGGGACTTTATAATGCACCTGTGAAATTCCTTGTCTTTTTTTAAGTCTATGCTCTTATAAATTTCAGTTGATTATATATTCAAATATTCATGAATACTGAAAAAAATGCCTGTAGTTCATGTAAAATTTAAATAACAAATCATTTCCCAGTTTTTAGGTAGTTTAAATGATATGTTATAAAATATGGAAAATATGTTTTGTACTCAATATTATTTTATAGATGCAACTCAAAATGTAAATATAAAATATGTAATGCTTATAGACATGTAGATTGCTGCTAAGTACCCAAAATACAATCTTTCTCCATTGACGACCATTTAAAAGTAGATGTTGTACTAATGTCTGTTTGTATTATTCATTTAATACTTTAAATATTTATTTATTTTTGTGGCTCTTAAAAGTGTGAAAATGCTTTTTTTTCTTACTTGGCTTACATCACAGCTCAGTTTTTATAGAGCTACAATAGAGTTTGTTTCGAAGCAGCTCTATCTGAGGCAAATCAATTCCAGTCAATGTTGATACAGTTCAACAGCTGTGTCAGGGAAACATCACAGTCACCACAGTCATCAGCACCCACGATCACCAGATTCCAATCACCTGATTATTGATTCCCCACACCTGCCACAGCTCATCAAGCTCCCCTTTATCAAGGCTCACTCCACACACTCCTTGTCCAATCTACAGTTCACTACCCCGAACTGTACACGACTCTCTGATGTTACTAACATGTGTGTACTTACCTTCCAGTTCCCCACGTTACGCCAGCGATTCTCCTGTCTATCTCCCGTTCGTCCTCGGACACTCTGCTCTTGCTCACCTATAAAGAAAGAGACTCAGACTCCAACAAGACGTACCAAAGACTATCTTCACCATTTCAACTTGCCTGCCACTGCTCTCTTCGACCACCATATCCCCAGTTGTTCAATAGACCTGCTTGATACTCACTTACCTGTTTGTGTCTGGCCTGTTTTGTGACAAGCGGTGTAAAGTTCATAACTTATAAAACAATTTCAATTCAGCTATACAGTTCAGTCAGTTCAGTGTTGATTCATTTCAATAACTCAATAGTCGCTAGCAAAAGCTTTCTGGTGTTTTTGCGATCAGCCAGTCAGTTTTCAGGGTGTTGCTTTTCTGCAGCTTCCAATTAATTTGTCACGTGACATGTATGGCAAGCATTAGCCAATCAGAGCTGCCAATTTCAGCTACTTCAGTGTGCACAGCAGTATAGGTCAGATGGCCATTGAACTGTGGGTGGCCTGTGGATGTGTCGTCTGAGAATAAGTTTGATAGATCCATGTGAGGCTTTCTGTCGTCTTGTCAAACCCACGTGCGGGACCAAAACTCAGACTGTGCGGCTGCGGCTTCAAGCAGGCATCAGCCACTAGAGTCAAACCGGCGCATAATCCGGCAGAGTGCCGCATGCAGCTCTCAGCCAGTCCTCATTAACCTGCCGTATCCTCAGCTCAGACCTGTGTGGATGACATCCTTCGAGGAGCCAGGAGTGTGTGTGCTCATTAGACAAGCCCACACACACTGCCTACCTCAGGTCAAGAGCATCTACTGTAGCCACCCTCTCCGTTCCCCTGGCTGATTGATGCCATTAAGATGTCACAGCGTTTCACGTAAAGCCCTCCACTTTAGTCACGATGAGTAGACCAGGTGAGAGGAGAAGAGCACAGGACAGCCATACTAAGAAGGCCACCGATTTAAAAAAAAAAAAACATTTTTCAAGTAGACTAATTTCCATGTCTGAAAAACATTAGGTTTACTCTCCTCAAATTTTTCTAGCTTATAGGCCTGCTGTAAATTTAGGCCTACTGTATGTAGGACTAAATAATAAGGAAATTAGACCAACTATATGTGGGGGAAATGCATTATGAAACGGATCAAATTAAATGAGCCCTTGAAAGTGATCTTTTACATACAATGCTCTTATCATGTAGGTTTGAACTGTGCTTTGCGCTGTTGGCATTTTCTTTGTTTTGGCTCCATGCAGTGGTTTTTCTAAAGGGTCAATGACATTCTGTGCCCTTTCCAGTTTACAGTCTGATTATGTCACATCAGCTTGTGAAAGCCCACTGATGTCAGCGGTGTGGTAACAAAACAGCTCGCTTCTCTGAATTTTTTTAATTGTGTGCTTTAAATGAACATTGTTGCTAGGCACTCCAGTAACCTTTTGATCCCATTTGATCTCTTTTATAATGTGAAAAAACATGGGTTTTATAAACAAAAATATATTTTCCCTTTAACGTTTTTTGAACAAAAAATAGCTGGAGTTTTTAGTTCACAGTGCAAAAATGACCTGTGTCTGCTGTTGTTTATTTTACTCATAAAACAGTAATTCAATTCCTATATGCTTTCATGTTAGTATCACACTGATTTTTCAAGATTATTGGAGTATGTTTTACAAGATAATAGTATATCTGTTTATATTACTTTTAAAAAAAATTACATTTAAATCAATGTGTTGTTTCTTTGTAATAGTCTGAGAAATTTTCTAGTAATTTCAAAGTAAATTTTTTATTTTTTAAACTAGTTTTTTTCATTGCACATCTAAATCTCACATACTTTTTAAATTTCAGTCAAACAATGCGAAATCAATACAAATGGACTGCGTACATATTCAGTAAGGTGTGAGTGTGTGGGCTGGCCTGTTCGATATTCAAAAACCTTGTTTACACATTTATGGCATCATAAAATGTTTCAAAGAGGACCGACCCGATAAACCGACCTCCTGACTAGCAAAATAAAAGGGCATGGGACAATCTTATCTGAGTTATGTTTTCTTTTGTGACCTTGGAAACCATTTGATTAGGGGCACATGAAACGCTTGCGGCAAAATCATTTCTCGTTTTCTAACTAAACGTGGAATGGTTTTATCGTTTTACCCTGATCTGATCAGCTGGGATCCCAGCAGCCCTCACACGCCATTGGTGGTGTGGCGAGATCACAGTACTGTACACAGAATAGCCTTGAAACTTTAACGTCACATGTTATACAAGTATCTCTTTACCATTGAAGGCCTCAGCTGGTGTTTAGAAATAATTCTTGCTGACTGTAGGCAGAGAATAAAACCATGGCCAACATGGCAGGTGTGATGTTGGCAGTGATTTCTTTATTTATTATTTCTTTCATTTTTCATCTTCACACGTTTTGCTCAGTGTGTGATTCTAAGCCGATTCTTGCTTTTGTGTCACAGATAATAATATATAGAATAACAGATTTTTGTGTGTTTTTCTGTAATTAAATTACTTCTGCTAATGGTACATTTTTACATAATGATGCAATAAGTGCAAATAAACCCACTTCTGACTATAAGCACTTTTTATAAATTACTAGCTGAGGCTGTTTTTCCCCATTTTTGCAATGAGATGATGTTTGACCAGTGCTCTGCATTTATTTAGTTTTGTCTTGTCTCATGTTGATGGTATCTGTACTACAGATAACAATGTTCCATTAACCATTATCTTATCTGCTCAAATTAGGTCAGGAAGCCATTGTTTTATATAGCTACAATTGTGAGAATAAAGTATTAAGAGCCTTTGAATTCCTTGATGAACCATTGGTTTAAATAAAGTTATTGATTTCAAAATATCAAATCACCTATTAAAAGAATAGAATTGTTGTCAGTTCAGGTATGAGACCTCGCGATCTCTTCATATCTTTTCACGGCACGGAAACACAAAAATATCATACAATACGCCAAAATGAGCTAAAATTCATTGTAGTTAACACAGCTTTTGACATGAAGTGTTTTATGGATTAAACAAGGTGAAAGACCACATTCACTTACATTTCCCTCTAACATATCATAAAACGCTTATTCTAGGTTTTTATATATGTTGTACGTTTGTGTATAAATATATATAGATTTAAAATAAAAGATTTACACCTTTTTAATATACGTTTTGATAAATTCAGTCAAACATCAACGTTACAAATATTTATTCAGTGCCACTTGACTTACCTGACGCCTGAACTTGACATACACTTAAACAACGCATAAAACACTTTCTAAATGTCCACTCAAAAAAAATCGAATATGTTGCATGATTTTTTTCGTTACATTTAGTAAAAAAAAAAAAATGTAGTAAGTGCAACTTACCTGACGCATGAACTTGACAAGATGGCGGCGCTGTTTCTCCCGCGAAGTCACTCAGGCTCGTGCACGTGCAGAATGATCTCAGTGTTTGCTGGATTTGTTTTTTTATTAGTTTAGTCAACATTTAGCATTCTGAATGTTGACTGGATTTGTAAATAACCATTAATTTAATGTTTTAATATATATTTGGTCAGACTTATATGTCTTCTCAACTAAGCCCAAGCAATAAAATGAGTTCAACTTAAATATTTTTGCCCTTCCAACATTTCGTTAATTGGGTTTTTTACTGTGTGGGAATGGGGGGAAAAAATTCAGATGTTTTGACTTTCCCTAGTTAGATATATGTGTAGAAGGTGTCAGTTTTACAGAACAGATCCATATTGATCTATCAGAAACATGTCAGAGATCACCGAAGTTGAACTTTGGTACACAGTGGAAGATGAAACGTGCTTTCTTCACGTGCTTGCGTTTCTGCTCTCCCACATTTGCACGCGTATTGTAAGTGCACTGAGCTCAAAGTCTGCTGTGACCGCACCTTAAGCCTACCTCTCATTAGCTGGATGCTAGCTGCTTCTCAAGGACGATGTGCTTATTTTGACAGTCTGGCAGCCTGAAATGAGTGGAATCACTTTGTTCTGTTACAGCAGTATTTTCGCCTACCAGATATGGTTCCAGAGACCACAGTGGTTATTAAATCTAATATTCTGTTTAAAGCCTTTAACTGAGTGCGCTGAACTGCGTTCAGCCTTTCAATTAATTTGTACGTTGTTTAGCAGTGAACCAATAATAAACTACAAAATGTGACCTGAACCTGCATTATCCTTTTGCCTTTGTATTGAAAGATAAAATGTGTATAGTAGTGTGTTTCATGACTCGCCAGCCGAGTTTTCTGTCATCAATTCTGTGGTCTGCACACCCAATGTTCTCCCCTCTGCATGTGTTTAGCGTGCCGTGTCTCAGGAAAAAGCCACCACAACTATGTCATGCAGACATTTATTTTTGCCTTGTAAAACTACCCAAATGTTGTGGCATTTTTTTAAATAGTTTGTACCGTTTGTGATACAAAAACCGGCCCGGGGAAGGAGCTTTCTGAGGCAATTCAAGACCTTTACAGAAGGCGTACAATGAGACAGTTGAAAAGTTTTAATTGACTTGAAAAAAGGCTTGATAACACTGGACGTCACTCAGCCCACACTAAAGCAAACAGATCCGAATGTGTCAAAGGCCTTTGACGTCCCTCTTACAGCGTAGGTCATATTATCTTCAGCTTGGACGGACTGTGGTTGAACCGCTATGAAGAAACCGTTCCCTCCCTCTTTCATTTGGCCGTCTCTCTCTCTCACACGCCATGCACCTCGTTTTGATTTCTTATTCGTGGTGTGCTAAACCTCACTATTATTCAGCAGATCCACACAACTCTTGTGTTTTTGGTTCATTGCTGTTGGTTCTGGAAGCCTATGATGCTGCTGAGAGAGACTTTTGTCATGCGAGAGCAATAGTCTAGTCTCTGTGTGGTATCCCTCCTGCCCCTTCAAATAAACAAACACACAGGCTGATTTGCTGACCTCTAGGTTAGTGACAAATGTACGTCATACATCACCGTCACCTTTGAAACTACCAAGTCATTCACATGCCGGCCTGCCATCAAAGACCAAAACATGTGGGTTTAGTTTTGGCCTCTAGCCTTTGGCACAGACTTTGAGCTTATTTGTTTATTTGTGAATGTGTCATATATCCTATCGAGATATGTTTTTAAGCATTAAGAAATCTTTTAATGTGATGTTTGTCTGGGTCTTTATGCTTTCTAACACATCCTGGCCCTGTTTGTAGCCCATCAATGACTTCCAAACAATTCATAAACTCAGAATATGTAATATGATATGTGGTACAGGTACAGGTACTGTACAGGTAACCCAATTAACTAATTTACAGTTAACAGTTTATTTATAATTTACTCACAACAAAAACAGTAGTCAAAATTTCTACTTTCATTTGTTGTCAGTGAAACCGCCAATATATGATGTTTGTTGATTAGGTAGCACTTCAATAAGGTTTAGGTGACTGAGAAGAATATTTTTTTATTTGTCACAAACACAATTATACAGAGTATAACCAGCAGTGAAATTTGTGCTCTGCATTTAACCCATCCAAGTGCACACACACCTGGAGCAGTGGGCAGCCAACGCTGCGGCACCCGGGGAGCAGTTGGGGGTTCGGTGCCTTGCTCAGGGTCTCACCTCAGTCGTGGACAATTCCTGCCGGAGCCGAGATTCAAACCCACAACCTCAGGTTACAAGTACAACGCTCTATCCATTAGGCCATGGCTGCCCCCAGAAACAACTAAGCTAACAATTTGTCTGAGCTAACAATGAATAACAATTTTACAGAATGTATTAATGTATGTAGGTTAATGTTAAGTTATAAATACTATTCTTATTTCATGTTTTCTTGAATTCCAACTTGACACTTACCACTTACATGCATGCATGTGTTAGCATTTACATTAATAACTTTAGAAGGTAAAAACAGCTTTGGCCACACATTCCACTTCATTTTGCTACATCTGAAAAAGTCAAGTTCTTCCACTTCTTTCATAGAGCAAAGGACAGACGAGAAAGTTAGTCCAAAGAGCATGAATGGATGCACTACACACTTTAGATGATCTATTTTTAACATACTATGATTTGGAATGCAATAATTCTTATCTTTTTTATTAGAACATGTAGATAAAATAAGCAAACTGCATCTTCAGGTAGTAACAGCACTGACTGTTTGCCTAAGGAAGTGGTCTTTGCACGTCAAAGACACATATTATGAAATGTTAAAAACATTTGATATGATTGTTTTATATTTTGAATAATAAAAAAGGTTTTAAAAGGGATTTTTTTTACATGCCAAATATAAGAGGAAAATATTTAAACAATACATTCTTGGATTATGATAGACACATTTCTCTGGAATGTGCCAAATTCAGCTTTTACTTTTACATTTAACATGTTTTTATTTTGCCAGTGCAATCATTTGAAATAAGGAGCAGGGAAAATCATGCAGCAAGAGCATAATTATAGGCACAATCGTTCATACATTTTGACAACTTTGATATGCACGATTCATTTGGACTTTGTGAATGCATTTTGAATGATGCCAGACTATTTGCTTTGGATTCATTTGCTCTTTGCTCTTACAATATGTATGGATTCTCACTGTTTGTTTATACAGTATGTTACAGAAAGATGATGTTCTCCCAAGAAAACCAGGTGTATTCTTAGCAGAAATTGTGATATATATATATATATATATATATTAGTAAGTGTAGCCACGGCAGTGTCAAGAAAGGAATAGTTAAATCAACAAATTTGAATATTTAGTAATCATTTACTAACCTTCATGAAATTAAAAAAATATATATTTTATTTGTGTTTTACAGGAAGAATATGAGGACTGGGACTGCCAAGCTCAAGCAAAATGACAAAACAAGCGCTACGGTAAGTTATCTATGCACTATGTTCAGATGCTATATGAAAGTTTCTTACACTTGACTGATCATTTTCACTGAGCTGTTAACTGCTGCAGCCAGATCATTGAGACTGTGAACAAATCTTAGAACGAATCACAGATTCATTGAAAAGATTGATCTCTTTAGAGTCTGTTCTTTTGAGTTCAATTACTATTTTGTTCAGTATAACTTTTGTGAACATACCAAGGAGAACCAGTTCAGATATACCTTCAAAAGACTTATAGATTACAGCGTACAAATAGTATGAACCAGTTTTATGATACTTTTATGCCATTTTATTCTTATAGTTATAAATAAAATGCCATAAAAGTAACAAAGTTTCTAACTATAGTTTCATTATATTGAAAAGAGTGACAAGTCTATTCTTCAAAAATGTGCTAAATTTTTCCAATGTGCTACTTTTTCTTTGTTTTTCTATGTAAACACGCGCTAGATGGATGCGTACCATTGTACTCGCGTCTTGCGTCTTCTGCAGCTTCTCGAACATGAGCACCAGTGTTTTTAAGATATGTGTCGAATTAAAAGAATTTCAACTTTTACATGCAACGCCACTCATCAATGTCAGTTCAAAAACGTCTGACCAATCAGAAGATCCCGAAGGCTGGGCAAGCATTGCAGCTTTTGCTTACAGTAGCAAGTTGGCATGGAAACTGCTGTATTTGACGGCAACGGACTGTTTTATTTGATAGGGACAGATACAGTTTGTATAATTTTCACACATGAGGACCTCTATTTGTCATTACCACATATTTGGCCATATTACTGAGTTGTCGGTTTATTTGCACGCACTTGTATGCAAATGATCAGTGTCATTCGCAATGACTCAACCCCCGTGTTTGCACATCACTTTGGAGCTCTTGCCTCTTGCCTGTCTTCTTTTCAAAAGCGGAAAAACTGGAAGAATCCACGCAAGGAAACAAAGATCTGCTCAGGCACCTCTTCGCTGGCACAATTCCGCGTCTGCTCCACTCACCTCGAGACGTCCACCCTCCACCTTTCTCACCCCCACACCCAAGAAAATGTGCCATCTAGAAATGGACTATGGCTGAGAGAAGGAGAGGGAAAAAAGAAAGTAATTAGTCATTGATTTCAAAGAGAGTGTATAATAAAACGTTTCCCCCCTAAGGTAAACCTGCGAAATACAAACACGAATTAACCACCCACACGAATCCTTTGAATAAGGCACGAAGAATGTACGGCAGCCCACACAACTGCTATTAAAGAGTGACACACTTAGACACACCGACACATGTAGATATGCCTCTCACCTCCCTGTCACTCTACCCTTAGAGGAGTCGTACAGCCTTTCAATATTCATCATGTTAAAAGCACAGGCTATACTCGGGTCCTCAGATCTGTTCACACTCACATGATGGAGTTCTTTCATAGCCATGTTCTGCGGGGTGAGATTAATGTACTCCAAACCTATATGCAAACGTGAACATGCGCTGCAAGGAATGTCTGTGTGAAAATAAGAGATAAAGTGATACATTTAGTGAGGTTTGTTTAACAAGTAAAAAAATGTGCAGAGAAAAAATAAAACATAACGATAAAAAGAAAAATATCTGGGAGCTTATTGCAGTTTTTTTTCTAAGGTAAATTTATCTTGCTTGGTATTTAAAGGAAATGTACAGTTTTTTATATTATATTATGTTTATTACATTACATTACATTAGAGTGCATTATATTATAGTATATATTATTAGAATTTAGCAGTCCTTATTAATTGGCTCTCAGGGATACTTGCATTAAGCAGTCAAAACTGTTTACTGTACATTATCTTTTATAAATTGAGTCCAAAATGCAATTTGACAATTTCTTGTCTCTTCAAATGTTGTATAGAAGTCTCTTTGTCTACAGCTGAACCACAACATGATTGAGCATATGATATTTATTTTTGTTTTGTTTTATATAATAATAAAATAATAGAAGTTTAACAACAATGCCATATTTATGTTGACTTTGTTGAGTATTTTTGGGTAATACTTTAATGAAAATGCTGAAATTATGTCATCTTGTCTTACTGAGCCCATCATGTTTCTGTTAGAGGACTCCGTTTCGACACCTACTCGACACCCTCCCGCTCTCTGCTGTTACCCTAGCAACGGCTATGGTTACTAGGGTGCCTAGTCTTTCACTGCGTTCGACTGTTTTTGAATTGAGAGAGAGAGAGAGAGAGAGAGAGAGAGAGAGAGAGAGAGAGAGAGAGAGAGAGAGAGAGAGAGAGAGAGAGAGAGAGAGAGAGAGAGAGAGAGAGAGAGAGAGAGAGAGAGAGAGAGAGAGGACAAGTGTTTGTGAAAAATCCACATTCAGAATTTCCCAATCCCACTTGCAACTTAAACTGCAATCGCATCAAAAAACCAGCAAAGGTTAAACCTCAGATCACTTTGACCTTTTTTAAAATCTCAATGTGTAGGCTCTCACAGGCCTCAAACTTTTGGAAAAAGTACAGAAATACTTCTTAGAACAGGATGCTTACGTAAATAATTGGTACGATTTGTTCCCTAAGTGGTCACAAAACCCTTACAAGTATTTTTTTTGCATATGTATATATATATATATATATATATATATATATAGTGCATGTGTGTTTATGTATATACATACATATAATATACATGCATATATGTATGTATATTTAAAATGGTACTGTATGACACTGTATTCATATAGCATTGAATAACTAGTACATGCCACTCTGAAGTACTTGAGAGAGTACCATGGTATTATCCAAAAACCCATGGTTCTTTTTTTTGTGTGTGACATAGAATGTCCTTTGTTTTGTCTGAGAAACCCAGCAAATGTGTCATAGGTTTGTGTTCAATGCATTGTCTGTTTTTATAGCAGGTCTTTACCAAGGATGAGCGCTCTTGCCACAGAAGTGTGACATCAATAGAGTCTTAGTTTCCAGGAAAGAGATATTGTCTGTTCTGTCCTTTCACCCACATGGTGCAGATGAGACATGATGAACTACTTCTCTGGGGCCACTCTGGGATGTCCAGAGATGAGCTCTTTCAGTTTTTGAATTGTGAGTGAGTGATGGGAAAAATGACTTGGGTTGAACTGATGTGAGGTCTGACTGCTGAGGACAATGCTGAAAGGAAACATGCCTACTGTGTCTGTCACTAAGTTTGTCTAGTCATATTTTCCATAAAATGGGGATTTTAGGTTAAATGTTTTTTTCCCTGTGTTTTGTAGTCTTAAGCAATATTTTGTCAAATGCAGAAGAATATTTATATGATATAAAAGATATATGATAAATACATCTGTTAAACACATTGGTTTTAGTTGAATTTTCTGTAGCTCAACAGGTTTGAGTCCCAGGAAATACATAATTTAAACATTGCATACCTTGACAAAATCCTTATGGCACATGTGCTGGTATTACAGTGAGTATAAAGACTCATTTGCAACCCTGTTTGCCCCATAACCTGTTTTGTTTCTAGAGTGAAACAGGATGATCAATGAAAGAAAATGTACAGTAGGACAAGCTTGATTTTATCCATCTGTAGTTGATAGGATTGTGAAAGAATAGGCATTTCGGGCATTTTTGAAAAAATAGTATTATGCTTAAAGCTGCATTTTTTTATTTAAAAAACATTGTGAAGTATTATTATTACAATTTGACATAACATTTTTCAACTGTGATTACATTTTAAAATGTAATTTATTTCCGTGATGACAAACTGAAATTTCCAGCAGTAATTACTCCATTCTTTTTAGTGTCACAGTTGTGCTACTCAGTATTTTTGTGGAAGCCGTTATATTTTTTGCATGATTTATTAATGAATAAGCATTTATTTTAAATGCTACAGCAGCTAAAGTGACGTCAACAGAAAACAAAAGATATCGCAAGAGAAAAAGAAAATAATGAAATTTTGTTTAAAGGTTATGAAGACAACCTTTTTTAATGTGCACCAATGAATTTTTCGCCAGGAAAGTGCATAAAGTAAATGGGGTCAATTTTTATTTCTCTTATTTCTCTTTCTCTTTTTTTAGTCAAGAGCAAGAAATATCTTCTTTTTAACTTTATTTTTTTTTAGAAGAAGAAGAACAATACATCCAAAGCTCAAAAAGTGATTTTGATGTAGGCTGCTACGCCAGACAGAAGTTGGTGGTCTTTAGTAAACAGTAGAAAATGGTCATGACCTCCAAACATTACTAAAGCAGACTCTCATAAGGGTCTCGATGTGACTCATTGCCCTATGCAGTGTCTGAAGTAGGAAGGGTTGACACGAGTGCTAATGTATGCAAAAGCTTTTCACTTATCAAGAGCGGTTAGCTCATCATTGTGAAATGTCAGACCAATTTCTGTCTGTATGATTCACCCAGGTGTTCTTTGTTGCTACATGTTGCCCCCAGAATTTAGAATATGTCAACGGCATTGATGTATTTTAACATGCCTGGAGAGACTTGGACATTTCCCCCTTGTGCATTGACTGATGCTTGCATGTAATTTTAAACATGAAAGTCCACAACCAGTGGCACTTTTTAGAAAAATAGACATTCAAGGTTCAGCCCTACTGTAATGAAGCAACCTGCATCTGTTATGTCAGAGCGAGCGCTTTATCTCCTCGCCAGCCGCTGCCTTCAGCTACGATGTAAACGAGTGTCCCTCCTTAGCCGGACAAAGCCTCTCATTCCCACTGGAATGCAATAAGACAGAGCATGCGGCTGAGTTTGATGCCTCGTCTCAGGTTGCGTAGGTGTACATGTGCTCTGGATTTGCTGTTATTGAATGACTGAATTAACAGGGGGTACAGCCGGGTAACCTCCCGCCGACAGACCTCCCGTTATCAAGGCCAAGAATGAGGAGAAAGCAAGCGGGATGCAGGCGAAAAACGTCTGTCAGCACTCTGCCATGTCTATATAATCCTCCAAGACAAATTAGCAGGATCTTTCAGAAAAAGGAAAGCCCTTTTTACCCACTGTAGGAAGTGCAAACCATCTCTCCTCATGGGGGATCGTTTCTTTCTTTCTGGTTTTTCATGCTGAGGTTCAGCTGTTACTTTGGAGATCATTTTTTTCCCCCAACCGTCAAATGTTGTCCAGTATCATAGCAAACATATGATATTATGTTCCTTCAGCATTTGAGTTCAGTCTGTCTTTTTCACTATTTGAATTAGTCAAATTGTCGTAAGCTTTGCCAGCAAAGTCAAAAAACATAATGGGATGACATGGGTCATGAAATGACTTGACCCTCTACAGACTGCACAGGACCACCGGGGTTCACCAGAGAAAGACCCTGTCGTCAACTAATTTATGTCCCACTGTATGAGTCTCCAGTACTCTCATCCGCACTTCACACTGTTTTTTTATCTTTTTAAATACACAGCTCAAATAACCATGAGAACCGTTAGCTAATAATCCATATATTATGGGGCATTTAAGATCTAAATTTAGTTTTATGAGTATGTCAGAACATGTTTCCGACTTCGGATGCCCATTTTTCAAAAGTTGGTGTGATTCTTTAGGGTCTTCATGAATTGTCTGTAACATAATTTGGTACAAATTGCTCAATTGTCATGTAAAACAACATCCTTTTTACCCGGTCAAAAACATCTCTGTTCAAAGTAACCTGCTTTTATTTCATCCAATGTCCCCTTTAACAAGATATGTGCCAGCTGTTCCTCTTACAATTATTTTTTTTATTACTATTATTATACATTTTATATACACTACCGTTCAAAATGTTGGGATCAATCATTTTTGTATAGTAGTTTACCAAGGCTGCATTTATTTAATCAAAAATACAGTACAAACTGTGATATTGAATATATATATATTACAAATGAAAATAACTCTTTTCTATTTGAATATATTTTAAAGTGAAATTTATTTCTGTGGTGGCAAAGCTGAATTTTCAGTAGCCAGTCTTCAGTTTTACATTAAACTTCAGAAATCATTCTAATATGCTGATTTAGTGTTTAAGAAATATTTCTGATAATTATCAGTGTTAATTATAAAATGGTTGTGATGCTTAATATTTTTGTGAAAACCGTGATTGTGAAAACTGTTTTTTAGGATTTTTTTGATGAATGCGATCGAAAATAGCAAAAGAATAGCATTTATTTAAAATACATTTAAATGTCTTTACTCAAATGAAATAATTTGTAAACAAATGTAATGGTACTGTATGTTAGAATAAGAATAGTGGCAAGAGATGCACTAGAAACATTAGCTGAAGTTACAAGAACCTCAGACAGTGAGAATGGTTCGAGCTTTAACATAATGGTTTTATGTGGGCGATGTGAGTTCTAATTTGGCTTGCAACATTTTCTGATGCTGTTCTCCACTCATTACTTATCATTGCCTGTCCTTTTTTAAACTATCCTGTCGAGTGAAAATGTGAAAAATTAAGGTTTAAATGAACATTTGGTTGGCTGTTTATTTAATTCTGTGAATCATAGTGTGAAGATATACAAGCAGTCGTTTTCCTCACTTCTGTGACCCCTTCGTCATTCAAACTCCATCTTTATGTCTAATATTTTTATCACACATTCATTAACTTCCACTAATTAATTAAGAAGTCCAAGGGGAATTTAGTTCAGTCTCATCCATTGCAAGCCTAATATGTTTACTGTGATTGCACTTAAGGTTTATATTAACATGTTAACTCCTTAAAAAAAGAAAAATCAGAGAAAGAGGCAGACAGTGAGAGAGAAAGTGCAAAAAAAGACAAATCTATTGTCTCTTTGTTTTTTCTGCTTGTCTCGGTGGAATTACTTTTCTGCGGTTGAACTTCCCACCTTGCTTCAAGCACTCTAGCCCACTCCACAGCCCCCACCCTCCACAGCTGTCCCTGGAGAGGACCCCCCTGACCCTCCTCAGCCTATCTGCGCCAATGCAGCCCACTCCTCCGAGTCCTGGAGAGGAGAGCCAGGCTCCACCGAGCAGCTGGTGAAGAGGCAAAGAGATGACGCCTCTCTAGCTCGCTCTCTCATTCTCTCTTATTCTTTGCCAAGTTACATCCAAATGTACGTAGTCCAGGCAACTAAATTCACTGATGGACTAATGCAACTGTATTAAAAATTTTTTTTAATGTAAATATTATGTGTGGCACTTTCAAGGAATACAAGTTTTGTTTATTATTGTGAGAACTGTTGGATAAGCTATAATCTTAACCTAAAATGAACATATATGTCTTTATCTTCCATTACAGATCCATTATTTGTGGTTAGTGCCCAATATATTCAACTGAAATGTTTTTATATGCACATTATATTGCATTAATGCATTGTGTTGCATGGATTTGTTGTCTGTGTGAAGAGTGGAGGTAGATCATCACTTTCAGGACTCAGGAGCACTGATCCGATAATGTGTCAAACTCCTCTGACCCTGATCGCCAAAGATCCCCACAGGGCCTTTGAAAGGAAGCAGACTAATGGTCATTCATCACTAAGCACTGGGTAAACAGAGGAAGTGAGAGGGTGATCATGCCTTTGTGTAATTTATGTGGGAAGTGATGTGTGTACAACCGCGTGCAGGGCTGAGGTGTCTACGGTAGGCTCCAGAATGCTTTTATTTAAGGTTCTACTTGACCCACAGTGAATCATCTCAGAGGCACCTGATCTAAAGGTGCTGTCTCCAGACTGGCCCCCCAGCTTGATCTTGTTTAAACTTGGTGTTCTGTGCATGAAGATGAGCTGAGAATATAAATTGTTAAGGCAATAAAGAAGTCTCACTGTAAAACAAAAATATTTGTACATTATTACAATTAATTTAAAGGAATAGTTCACCCAAAAATAAACATTTGCTGAAAATGTAATCACACTCAGGCCATCCAAGACGCAGATGAGTTTGTTTCTTCATCAGATTTGGAGAAATTTTTTATTACATCATTACGTCATTTGCTCACCAATAGATCTTCTGCAGTGAATGGGTGCCGTCAGAATGAGAGTCCAAACAGCTGATAAAAAACATGACAATAATCCACAATCAACACCATTCAAATCCATCAGTTAACATCTTGGGAATTGAAAATCTTCAAGTTTGTGCACTAAAAAATGCTGGGTTAAATACAACCCAGCGCTGGGTAAAATATCGACAAACCCAGTGATTGGGTTGTTTAGACCCAGCTGTTGGGTGATTGCCCAGAAGGTTGGGTTAAACATTTAACCCAACTGTTGGTTGAAAACAATCCAGCATGTGTTCTGTCCAATATTTACCCAGCACTGGGTTGTATTTAACCCAGCATTTTTTAGAGTGAAAACATTTCAACTTGGGAAAGTCTTGGCCTAATGGTTAGAGAGTCGGACTCGTAATCAAAAGGTTGCGAGTTCGAGTCTCGGTCCGGCAGGGATTGTAGGTGGGGGGAGTGAATGTACAGCGCTCTCTCCACCTTCAATACCACAACGAGGTGCCCTTGAGCAAGGTACCGAATGCTCCCTGGGCGCCGCAGCACAATGTTAATTTTGGCAGGCATTTTTTTTATTTAATCTTAGTCTTTATCTTGAGATGAAAATGCTTAATAGTCTTAGTCACATTTTAGTCATTTGAGTCTTTCATAGTTTTAGTCGACGAAAAGTCATTGCCTTTTTTCAACTTTTAGTCATTACTTTTAGTCAAACAGCAGTTACCAAGATTGATTTTGGTAGCTATCTTATATGTAGTTTTCAAACAAAAATAGTCATCAATTCTTCTCTCTTTACACCAAATCAATTAAGCTTATGAGAAATTTGAATCAAGGATTGAATTTGGACAAATTTTTTGGTAGAGATACAAATTAAACCCATTTTTCAGATACAGTAGGTTTACTTAAGTATACATTTATCTAAAATCTTTTGTTGGTTAACATAGATGACACAGATAATTAGGAATGCTCTCCCTTTAAGACGGAAGGTATGCATGTAATACTGACAGTGACACACATTCAGTTTTCACCTGTTACGCTCACTTAAGCCATAACTGACTGTATTTACATGAGACGATCGACACGATAGACATTTGGGCTGCTGTGTTTGTATTTGAGCACTGAGAACTGATCATGCGCTGTATGAGAACTGAAGAACTCTAGTTCGTGTTTTGGTAGCTTATCCGTCCAATGCGGCTGCCATACTGAGACTAGATATGCAAACGCCCCTTATCCAATGACAGAGATGCACATTTTGAAAGACAAGACAGTTAACTGAGCCTATAGGATTTATTTTGAATGTCCGGTAGTCCTCAAATAACATTCTAGTCCCGTCTCGTCTTGTTAACGAAGGCGTGGCATACATTTCGTCATAGTTTTTATCAGATATTAATTTTAGCTCGTCAACGTCTCGTCTTAGTCACAGAAAAAAGGTTTGTCGACGAATATTTTTCATCGTAGTCTTCGTCGACGAAATGAACACTGCCGCAGCATAAAAGGCTGCCCACTACTCCGGGTGTGTGTTCACGGTGTGTGTGTGTGTGTGTGTGTGTGTTCACTGCTGTGTGTGTGCACTTGGATGGGTAAAAGCAGAGCACAAATTCCAAATATGGGTAACCATACTTGGCTGTACCTATCCGTCACTTTCACATATCCACCATTAAGAGGTTTTAACTTTAAATTTCACTTCTGGCCAAAATAAAAGTTAATAACACATGGTAATATTTCCTCCATAGTGAAAAAAAATCCATCCTCCCATGCATCTCACATCAAAATGCACCAACAAATTTATTTCAAACTGTTTTGAACTTCTTTTAGCTTGTAAATGGTGTTGGGTCTGTGCATATTTCTCTCCTGTTTCAGACGACACTGCTTTTTCAGTGGAGAAAGCAATATTATGGATGGAGGAATCATAATAACCGGAAGCAATGGTTTAAAGTTAAAAACATGGATTTGTTTAATACAAACACACAGCCTTTAACTTCACAAGACATGAATTGATTGACTAGAGTTGTGTGGATTATTTGTGGATTACTGTTATGTTTTTATCAGATGCTTGAACCCACATTCTGATGGCACCCAGTCACTATAGAGTATCCATTGGTGAGCTAGTGATGTGCTAAATTTCTCCAAATCTGCTCCAGAGAAGAAACTACAGTACATCCTGGATGGCCTAAGGGTGAGTACTTTTTCAAGAAATGTTCATTTTCGGGTGAATTACTCCTTTAAACGCTGCCCCCTAAAATCTTGTTTTCTTGTAGAATCAGTTACATCTAAGTGTATGCACATGTATATTTGGTTTAGGTTTAGTCTTGCTTTCTTACGGTCTTATTGTTGCCTTTCACTGTCACTCAGTGAATCTTCCAGCCCCTTAAGCATGTGTGACTAAGACATACCAACCCACAAGTTCATTCAAGGCAACCGGTACAAAAATGATAACAATCCTGTTGGTTCATGCTCCTGTCTTAGTATATGTTCACAGTGAAATACCAGTGATATACAGGTAGACACATCTTTTCTATTTAATAGACCTGGGTTGAATAGAGATGCTGTCAGGTTGCTGGGCAGAGTGCTTGAAAGCCTGCTGTTAACAATTTGACGATTAACAGAGACGCTGATATTGTTCTCTAACTTAATTCCTTTGCATTATCTCTTAAATACTGCTACTGTTGGCTCAGTAGGGAAGCAGCCATTAAAGTAATTAATTAATAAACATGAAGTTGTGAAGTTAATCTGAATAGCCTGATTGTTTTGAGAATTGTTGCCATGTTGGTATTTAGAACCAAACTTTAAACAGAACTGCATTTGTCAGTGGATTTATGCTTATGCACAGAGAATGTTCATTGGTTTATCTAATAATTCATGTGCTGCCTCCTCGTGATCCTATGAGCCACCATATGTCCCAAGAATGTGCAAAGAAAAAAGCATCACAACTCAACATTGATTGATTGTAAAATCATTGGACACTTCCTGGCGGTAGCTTGATGTAGGCCTATATAAAGGGATATTCCGGATTATTTACAATTGAATCTCTTTAGACAGCATCTGTTGCATACTGTTGATTACAGTAATTTAGTCTTGTCCCTCAATTTGTAAAACAATGGATGTTCACCTCACAGTAATGTGCTTACAATAGAATCCTTGCAGGGAAGCAGGCAGCACGTCGAATAAATGTTTAATGTGCAAATATAAGACTGTTTTGCAAGTATAACCATAAAACATGTGTTGTCATGAAACTTGTGTGCAGGAATTCCTTGCCAACATTGTTATTTTGTATTTGTTCATATGTACCAAGGAGAGACATGGGAGGTATATGACTATAACTAAGTAAGCAGTAGGTACAGACAATCTGATAGGTCTCTACAGCTTATAACAAACCATTTTTAAATTAAAAGTTTGTGATTTAACAGAAATGCTTTGACTCCAGCCAAAAGGCTACAATGTTGGTGTATTACTGTAAACTCATTTTCAATTCATTTTTATAAACTGAGGGATGAGTCAAAACTATTTTGTGTGGTAATCAGTTAGATGCTATTGTTCCGAGTATATTGTTCTCTAATAATAAGATATGCCTTAAGTGTGGAAGTGTGTTGCTAGTGGGTTGCAAAAAAAGGACGCTGCTACCTTTGAAGGGGTATGAAACAGAGCATTAAAAAATAATTAAGTGGAACTTGGGCATTTTGTTGCAGTGTCCTGGCCTGCTGACTTCAAGAGAGCAATGTGAGACTGATATTTCAGACACATCCTCTTTTTGAGCTCCTTGCACCAGCTGGAAATGGATGAAACTATGAACAAAATAATGTGATAAATGGGAGGACAAATAGTTTGAGTAATTCTACCATTGTTATCAAACTGTCTAAATAGGGATGAATGATATATCTGTATTGCGTCAGTTATGAGCCTAAATTAGGGATTTTGAAATGTATTGGATATTTAATTGTGCATGCTGATTTCTCCTATTTTTTACATTATCGTTGTCATTATCTAACTCTCAGCTGAAGTTAATCTTTAAACATATTATCACAAATCTATTATCTTTAGCAAGTTTCAAAAAATAATATCCATTTTTCACACTGTACATTATAACATTGTGATGAATACATTTACTTGTAGCATTTACAATGATTGATTTTAGATAAAACCGTATATAATTTTGATATCTGACATTTATGAAATCTTCAGCCATAAAATGAAAACAGTTCTGTTATATTCAAATCTGTATCGGAATTTAATATTGCTGCATCCCTACATTTAAATATTCTGGGCTTTGGTTTTAGTGGTTTTAGTTGTGCTGATTTTTGAGGGCCGTATTAGTGTAATTTTAAAACGGGTGACTTTTTTCTCAAATGTATTTTCTTTGCAGGCCAAATAAAGACACTTGGACGACGTCCATAGATATTAAAGAACCCAGAATAATATTCCAGAATGCTATAACATTCCCGGAATAAAGACTACAAAAGGAAGCACTTTCTTAATTCTTCTTCTCTCAATTCTCACTTTAATAAGAATTTGAGGTACCATTAAGGACAACTCATGTATGCCACTGAACCTTTAGGCTCATTAGACAGGTGACGCCGTGGTCTCGCTCGGCTCTGTAAGAGCGAGTGTTAGGATAATGGTGCCGCAGAATCACATTACCAAACACCCACACATGCATGCATACATAGACGCCAGCATACACTCAACCATCGGCGCAGAACGCAAAGACAAAGAGACGAATGGAACTAGAGAGCCTTCGTACGTGGCTTTCCTGGTCCATCCAGATGGGGATGAATTGAGCGATGGAGGCTGGCTTCATATTTATTCATCACCCTCGGTCTCAAACACTCACATACTGAATGTTTCTCCTATTATATCCATCAGGGTTGCTGAAGCTTTTGTGCACTGCATTCGTCTAGGAGAAGGTGTTACATCACAGTGGAGCATAACAGGGGATGTGGAAGGCTTAATCAGCCCTTCGGTGCCCAAACGGGCTTCCCACACTCTGTCGAGGGGTCACCCCACCACCTCCATCTCCATTTGAAACACTTCAAAATGGGGGCCCACAATCCAGCGTGCGGGGGTGGAGGAGGGCTACAATGGGTTGCAGTGGCAGTCTGTGAAAAATCAGCGCTGGTAGCGGACAAAAGGTAACGGGGAGCCTACACATTTGAGTCGTGACTCCTGCATGAAACAGCTGTAGGAGTAGTCTGACTGCACTTGTAGCGCTGTTGCATAACAAACTGGGCGGCTTTAATCGTGATGGGCGCAGGTCAGTTTTCCTGCGGCACATTCAGCCCCTCGGAGAGGCTCTGCTCTCTCAAATAGCACTAATCCACTGAGTGCATTTCAATTCGGTACTCAGCGATTCAGCGAACACCCCCGCGGTGCGCGTGTGTATGTATATGCGCGCGAGTGCATCACACACTCACTGAAAATCAGGAGCGAAATGTCCACAAGCTGGTTATGTTGCACATACTTTTGAAACTGAAATTGTATGTTAGATAAGAAAAGAGCAAATTTCCAAGCGTCGTTTGACAAATTGTTCGACGTGCTTGGAGCTGCCTTCCAAAGCTTGCATTTGCTCTCCGCGTGCACCCACTCTCTGATGTTCGAGTAAAAGAAAATGTGACACAAATGAGTTCCCTTTTTTCATATTTAAGGCAAAGAGCAGATCTAATGTTCATGGTGGCAGGCGATAATTGAACGTGTGACAGGTAGTGCGACTGAGTGCAGGCGGAAGGCCTCAGTCAGGAAATGAAAGGAAATGTGCGAAGAACACTTGGCTGGAGGGAGGAGACTTGTGTCAGGGTGCTATAGACTAAAGTGCTCTGCTGAAAGATCCATCAAAATAATCTTTTAGTCTTTCTAATGCAGAGGTGCTGTTACCCATAGTCTGGCAGTGGCATTGAGTTGAACAATACTTTAGTTAATTTAAATTCATTAAAGAAATATTTCTCCTAAAGGCAAAGTGGTAGATAAAGGAGCCTCGAGCATTAATACAAATCTAACACATACTACTACTAAATGTTAGCAAGCCTTAGTATTTTAATTCAAAATTAAAATTTTTTTTACTGTATGTGAATATTAAGAATAACATATCCACACTTTCACATTCTGATTAATACAAAAAAGTAATATTACTAAATGTAAATTACAGGCTGCCATAACTTTTGATAACAGTGAAAAGTTATTTAGCTGTGTGACGTCTCACTGCATCATATTCCATTACTGTCACAAGTTCAGATATACAATTATTATAATATTTCTTGAGGCACAATGCAATTTATTAGCACTTAGAGTCATACAGAAATTTACTTCATATTCTAGAATATAAACAGCAGCTGTTTTATTGATTGGCTCACCTAACTGTAATGAGTGAGTTAAAATGGCAGTAGAACACATTCATACCAACTGAAATTAATTCTAAAGTAACTCAGTTTTTTATCATTTGGAACATAAAACTCTGTTCAAATTCAATGTGAAATATAGACAGTTTCCTGCATGATATACAGCACAAAACATATTAAAATAAACAGGATAGAAATACAATTCTGCTTTCACAAATGAGTCAAGTTATGAATTTGCATGTCACCTAAAAAAAAGAAAGGTATGTGATTTGATCACCAATATTGGTCGTATGTGAGGTGACTCACAAAATCCATTCTAACCTCAGTTTTTAAATCAGAACCACAACAGGAGATACAGAGGACATTTTTCAAGCTTGAAAGGTCATACAAGTTTTACCTCCTTTTATTAACCCAAATTTGTAATATGTGGATGCTCATTTTTCATTTCTTTCGTGTATGTATATTATTACATATTTTTTTGTGTTCCTCAAAACCTGTTGTACATGTCAAAATGTCTGTAAACATATTTCTGTCCTGTATTGTACACTTCCAAAACATACTGGCCACATATATAAACTAGTTTTTTATTAAAATGGGAAGTGTTTGACTCATATTCAGTAAAGGAAAATCTTGAACCGTTTAATATGACTAACAAGTTGTTTTCTCAGAATGGCAATCATAAAAGCACAATCAAAAAGTGACGACTTCAGAAGCTATTAGACAATCCTGTTCTTCTGCAAAAAGTACTCAAACTGTCTCCCACCTGTAAAATATTAAGCGGCATATGTTTGGCGTGTTTATTATAAACTTGGTCAGTAGCACAGCAGCGCAGCAGAAACACAAACGTACTTGCGGTGCCCGTGAGATGAATAAATCACGCTAACGGCTCGCATCAAATGAGAGCCATGTTTATGAAAGAGCCATTAGGTCAACACTCACGGTACTATGACAGAGACAGATGCCCCAATAAATCATTACAACAGATAACAAGTTTGATGGTACTTTAAACCAACCTCGGGCGAAAATTCTTGCTTTCCCAAGGTACGCAAATCCAGATCTTTTAAGAGAGGTCAGAGGAGTCAAATACTACAAGGAAATCTCCTCGAGATGAACCCCAAAATTTGAAAAACCTCCCTCAGGGTTCGTTCAGAGTGGCTCTGTTGCTTGGAAACCAGACATGTTTGTCTTATGTTTTGTATTCTGTCCTACCCGCTCTGAAGCCTCTGCTGTTGAAATGTTTGTATGTATGATTTGAATTGAACATGTCGGTCGGGGCGCTTACCTCTGCTGCAGCGCATTGGAGTGATTTACTTACAGCTGACTGTGGATGATAATGAGGTACTTGTGCGGTGAGTGACGGGGTTGCTGTTTTCACAGGAGGAATCGCAGTGGGGCAGCTCCCTCCTGGCTCACGGCCCCTCTGGCTCCCCCATTATGTTCAACAAAGAATGTAAATCCACTGTTAGCTATTAGAGTCCCTCCTCTCCTCCTTCCCACACAAGCCCCTGCTCCAAAGGGGCACTGAGAACATTCCACCAAAGCTGTGGAATTTGCCTGTTTTCAGAGAGGGAAATCAGGGAGATTTGTGGAACGTGAATGAATCGTTTTTATTCCATGCTATCTGTAGTAGCCATGATTTGCAGTAAAAGCAATGAGATAATGATAAGAGATTTGTACTTGTGCTTTGTGCTTTAGCAACAGAAGGCCAAAGCGAGAACTGAAATGAATTTTGAACAAGAACTTTACCAAGAAGAATGCTTTTTTTCTCGGATTCAAAAGTTAGCCTTGGATAAAACACTTTTCTCTTGAAAGTGAAAGCGACCTATTACTACATAATTGTGTTAAAACACCTTTTGTGTTTACATGACTTCACCACCTTGAAATATAATTGAACACATCAGATTGAAGGTTTTTTCCATTGGTCTCTTGGGTTGCGTCCATCTTTTGGCATTGTCTGGTGTCACATTCCTCAATTTGCTATACACGTTACTATCCCATGGCTTGTTAAAGCATTTAGAAATACAAATCCAAAGCACATTTTTTGTTTTGACTATTTGTTGAATTAATAATCAATTAATTGTCGTAAAAACTTTTAATTTTAAGCTAATCATTAGAGTAAGTCAGTTTATTCTAATAATTTCAACCCCTAACATAACAGTCTCTAAAGAGAGTTAGTTGCAAAGTTATAGTGGCTAGAATGTCTTAAGTGGACTATCAAAATAAAGTGGAAGAACACAAAGTTCTAGCAAAAGCAAAACGCTCCAATTTGAACTTAATTAAATTAAGGAAAACGTTTCCATGCAATTAGTTCAGGTCAATACAACAAAACTAAAACAGGTTTCATGTTGTGTTAGTTCAACAAAAAATTATTTATGTAAATGGACTTGTTTTAGTCTTTAGTCAAAAACACACATTGGCATGTTAATGACAATTTTAGTATATGTTAATGACAATTACATTTCTGGTAGTAATATATACCATAAGGGTTGAGCAAAGAAGACTGTTCTCCGAACTGGCATCAGCAGAGTTATTGCTTATTCAATGAATCATTAAGTCAATGAAGCTGCCAGCACCCTAAGCATGAGCGCTGCTCTTCAGCACAGTGGTAACCTCAAAACTGTTTTCTAACCTCCAAACCTCTTCTAAATTTCCCAAATAACTCACCATTACATGTATAACAACTCTTATCATGTAATTTCTTTAATTAAAAACACTTAAAATTAACATTTTGTCCAATATGTTTCCCTCTTAATGCGATCCCATGCAAAGCATGCTGGCAACTACCACATCCACTGGTCAAAAATGATTAATGTAGTCCCAACACAAAATGATTTTGCCAATTTAGGTGGACTGAACATAATGAAAATAAGTCATTTAAAAATGTAGTTGTTTCTGGCCATTTAAACAAGTAATATTTGTATTTATTTATTTATTTTTCTTGTGCAGGATCATTTTTCTGTACCTGCTTTTTTGACTCTTAGAGTGATGGCACCCATTGACTTTACCAAGGACCATGTGTTCAGCTAAAAATATCATAAGTGTTCTACTGAAGTAAAAATACCTCTATTTTGAATGGCCTGGGGTGAGTGAATTAAAAAGGTAACATTTTTTAGCAGTTTTTTTTATTTTTGGGTGAACTACACTTTCAACATTTATTACTAATGAATTTACATGCAAACAGTTTTCTATTTTGGGGAAAGTATAGCCACAGAAAATGAATAGAAGATTAAAAGGCTTGTGTATTTGACATAAATATTTCCTCAAGTTTAAGTAGGTTTCGCTGACCATTTGTTGACAAGTTGATCCGGGCCGTATTTTGTACCATATTTGTGGAAAGTTCTTGGCTACTTTTCCTTCAACACTCTTCATTTTACATTAACTGCACTGTGTGCTCACATTACACAGAAAATTACATTTGTGAAGAATAAGTGGTCTGATTTTATATGAGAGCTCATATCCATCATCATACTGGCTGAACTGTGCATTTTTGTAAATGCTTCCTTGGTACACCTTGGTAGGCTAAATTTCTAACATCAGTATTTTCTTTCCACCAGGAGACATTAAAAGCCACAAGCAAGGGGGCCAGCCTCTTACAGTGTCCTTTGGCATTCTCTAGCATTTGGTGACCTCTCAATGACAGAGCTAGCAATGGGCTGCAGCTTGCCAGGTGCGTTTTGCCAGCTTGTTCAATTGTCCTACTGTGCCGTTGTGATGCTGCAGCAATCTAAACTTGAGAGCACCAGAGAGCCTTGCCTCATTAGTGCGGGACATTTGTCAGCCACCTGCTTGTTTTATAGCACCCTATAGTATGCAGCGCACAAATATATAATCTGAAATGTTGACAACACAAACTAACATTTCTCTCAAAATAAAGGCAGGACTGTCGCTGCTGTCTACAGCTTTTTTACTTTTCCGGCTACCCCACGTCAAAAGCATTTCTCCTTTTTTTTATCTTTTCAATTTTTCTGTTTAATAAGTTGTGGTTTCCAGAGAGCATGTGGGTGTCACATTGGCGTGTACAAGAAGTTCCACTGACTTTCATCCTACTGAGCTGTGCTGTGAGGTTTTGCAGCATCTCTGGAGCCACGGTTGAAAGGCCATGGCCCTGTGCTCGTGTGTGGGTTATAGGCTGGGCTGTGCGTGGTGGCTTCCGTCAATGCTACCTCCTCCTCTGTCATTTACTTACCACCAGCACTCCCACTGAGGAGATGGGGCGCTGTCAGCATGTGGTCTCTGTCATCTGGTACACGGGGTGAATTCTGGGTGGAGTATTGGGGAGAGCAAGCTGCAGTCGAGGAACTCCATGATACTCTGGGCCAGGGAGATATGCGATGGTATTGCTTTTGTCTTATCACTAAAATAATTATCTGGTTTAAGCCTTTTTATTTTTTAGATATTTTTTCAGGTTACTTGAAAAAGTCGACAGATCTTAATCTTAGTGATGTGCCATATCTGTGTTTTTCTTATATTTCAATATGAACTCATGTATCAGTTACCTGGTTTCCATTGACAGAATAAATATACATTACTGTTCAAATATCTATAATATTTTTTTATGTGATATTGTATAAGTAAAATTGTGGGAAAAAAATGTTTCCTATCTTAATATATTTTAAAAAGTAATTTATTTCTGTGATGGCAAAGCTGAATTTTCAGCATCATTACTCTAGTCTTCAGTGTCACACTTTCCTTCAGAAATCATTCTAATATGCTGATTTGGTGCTCAAGGAATATTTATTATTAGTCAATATTGAAAACGGTCTGCTTGCTTAATATATTTGTGGAAGCCGTCATACACTTTTTTTCTGCACTCTTTGACAAATAGAAAGTTCAATAGAACAGCATTTGTTTGAAATAGAAATCTTGTTACATTATAAATGTCTTTACTGCCACTTTTGATCAATTGAATGCATCCTTGCTAAACAAAAGCATTTTATATATTTGAGTGCCATGTATTCTCATGCAATTGCATTCTTATTTAAGCACCATTCTAAGAGCAAATGCATTTCAATTGAGTCAAGCCTTATGCACTTCATGTAAGGATTGCTTTTATATTAAATTCCTAGCTGCTGCATAGGAATAATGTTCCATATCAGTAACTTATGAGATGCCATGAAGGTTTAGACCTTGCCTTTGAAGACAGCTGCTTGTATAGGCCATAATGTTGTGTTGGAATATAATTAATAACCTTCATAATGTAACTGATGAGTTCTCGTGCAGATTTTCAGAGCGTCTTGCACATTTAAAGCACAACTTTGTGGCTATAAGTGGTCTTCTGTGGGTGTAAATGCAAGCCATGCCTACTCCTTCATGGGCAATGCTTGCATTAATTGTTCCACGTGTGTATCACGGATTCACTTTGACCCCAAGCAAACATACAAGCGTGTTCAAGCGTAAACACACACATTCGCAGTGGCTTCCTGCAGCCACCACCTACTTACCCGCCTCCATCCACCCACGTCCCTCTCCACCCTTCACTTCCCCTCAGTGACTGACAGCCCACCTAACAACCCTGCAAACCCCTCTCACAAACACATATGCACATTGAAGGGAAAGGTCGCCCCCGGTTCAACCTCTCCTCAATAACAATGATCATGATCATGATCAGGCACGAGGGCTAACACAGACTGCTCAGCCGCAGATGGAGGGAGAGAGGGAAGATTGTGTGTTGAAAGTAGCTGCAATGCAATTCACAAGGTCCCTACATAGTGTTCACTGCTCTTACACGGGGTAAGTAATACCTGCAGAAGTTCACCTTAATTAAAGGGGTTTCGAGTATGAAGATACAGTGCATACACTGAGCATATAATCTAAAATGATTTATTCATATTTATAAATCTAGTCAATTTATCCATTTGTATATTTAAAATAAAATGTATTCAAAAGTAAAAAAAAAATAGTTTATGTATGTATGTATGTATTTATGTATTTGTGTGTGGGTGTATATATAGATACTGTATATATGCATATTTACAGTATATGCATAAAGTTGTAATACATAAATACATAAATTTATGTACATAAAAATAATTAGTGAAATACATAAATGTATTTATATAAAATTTCAAAACTCACTTAATCCCTTAAATTAGTGAATTTTCATTATTTGTGTTTGATATTTATAGCAAATATTTCTGATATTTAGAGAGTTTTTCACTATCATCTTTAATATTAAAAATTCTGCAAAATTCAATGCAATATGATTTCATACATTAGAAAAAAACTTTGACTTTTTTCGCTCGTATATACATTTTGAACATTTAAAGAGGTTAATCATGATTAATAATTGAATGTACTTTTCAGTAAAACTTTACAATAATGTTGAATTTAGTTCATATTAAGACTAATATATTAGGTATCATAAAATAACAACAAACACTTTACAGCATTTATTAATCTAAGTATTAGAACATTTATGAATTAACCTACATTAGTCAATATTTCAAACAATGTAAATTAGTAGTTCATGATACCTAATGCATTAACTAATATTAACGAACCTTACTGTGAATTGTATTCATTTTTTCTGTGTACATTTGATAACTCCGACATTCTGGTGAAATAAACAAAATGCCCATTGGACTGAGCAAACACGCTCTTTGTGATTTGGAGTCTCACTTAAGATGGCTGAACACCTTGTGAAGTCCACTTCACAGTGCACAAGACACTTGGACGTTCCCAGTGTTTCACACATGCTGGATTCAGAGTCTCGATGAACATGTAAAATATGCCAGAATCACCATTTTCTCACATTATTTTGTTGTTCACATTTAATCCCATGGCCTTTGGTTTACACATTTCATCAGGCATTGGCTGCGGAATATTAATGGCAATATTTTTTTATGACTATGAAACCACATGGCATGAAACCTGATATCCCATTTCTCATTATCGATGCCATTATGTTTTGAAATGTGTGAAAACACTTCTTAATTACCCCTGACTTTCCTCCCTAGGAATGTCCTTGATATAGCCTTGATCTCTCTCCTATCAAAACAAAATGACACCATAACGAGCATATTGGAACAGATCATGTGGGTCTGAACAAGTTTATTATGTGGATCCAGCTTTATATTCTAAGCAATGGCAGCCACATACACTCATGTCATATGGTCTCATTAAAAGGTCTCCACAAGTTTTTAATTCCGTCCTGGGTCTTCTCGGCTGAATGGAGCAGCCAAGCTTGTGTTTTGAGTAGTATAGATCACTATGTTCAGTAAGTCACGGCACCGGAAGCGTCATCTTCACTGACTCAGCCCTGGGAAGAGGCGACACGGGGGAGACGCTCATAGCGGCAGTGGGATGCTTCAGAGCGGATGCAGGGAATCCCACATAAACGATACCCAAAGGAGAAACGTGGAATTAGCACGGTCATATATGGTGTTATAAGACGGAGAACCAGAGGATGGCAGACAGCGGGCATGAGCACACAATCACATGAGTCCTCATGTGGGAGAACAGCATTCCAAAGAACCCTCTTTAATCTGTAACCTCATCCTGACCCTAAATAAAAGAAAGACTAAATCAAACTACTTTTTTTTTTTTACTTTTTTTTCTGACTTTTTTTTTTACTTTTTTTTTCAAGGCCAGCATGACCATGTTTATTAATTTAGCAGACACACTTCAATACAACAAAAAAATGCAATACAAGTAAAGTAGAACAGTGTTTTCTGTTATTCATGAATGCTGCAATGGATTCTGCAGTTCTAATTTATATTACAGTTGTACTCATATTATTATGCAATATTACAAAATTACAGATTAGGTAGTGTGTAAAGCTCAATTTTAGAATAATGTGACAGTGTCCAACAGCAAAACCAGTGTATAATACCTTTTATCCAAATCGATATCAGTGTGAAATTAAAGTGATATCTCAGCTCTGTGTAATTAAAGCTACAAATCCATGTCTGCAACCACCGTTAGCACTTTAAATGTTTGAGGATTTGACTAATTGTGGCTGTTAATAAAAGCTGAAAGACGGTTAGTAGTGACAAAAGGTACACACAAGATTATGTTTACTGTATTATTGTAGTTAATGATTATTGTACTGCTTTGCATTGTACATACTGTAGCATTGAAGCGACAGGAAAATGTTTAAAAAACAAAGAAACTAATATTTTTTCAGCAAGGAAACATTAAATTGATCAAAAGTGTTTGTAAAACTTTTTATTCATCTTGGATCAAGAATCTTGAACAAACATCATGGTTTCCACAAAAATATTAAGTAGCACAGCTGTTTTCAACATTGATAATAATAAGAAATACTTCTTGATCCTCAAGAGACACAGAAGACTGCTGAAAATTCAGCTTTGCATCACAGGAATAAATTACATTTGATTTATTTTAATACTGTTAAATACAAAACAGTAATTCGAATGGTAATTTTATTTCATAATAATATTCGTGCATTTCATTAAATTATAAAACAAAGGTCAACAAACTAGAATTTGTGTTTTAGGTATGTGGGTTATGCCATAATGACCTTTGACACTTGCTATGAATGGTATGTAAACTTATGGCCGTCCTCCACACCTGGCTCACCTTTACTTGAAAGCATAGGAAACATTTCTCTTGCAGGGTGTCCTGTTCTTACTTGTTAGAACATGCGCAGTAGAGGTATGGAAGACGATGTAATGCAGCCAAGCTTGCAGAATGAGAGATTTGACTATCCAGGTATGCTCATAATTGTCAGTTTGTGAATATTGCTCTGCTGGAGGGCGACTCCTTCTCACATTGCTAAACGTCTTGATCTTAATTACCTGTGTGCATGTCCAGCACGCTTTTAAAGAGCACTCATGGGCTGTTTGGTGAAGCACGTTAATAGAGAATCCCCAAGTTTTTGTGCATGTTTCATAGCAGAATTCCTTTGTGAGTAAATGACTGTTTAACAAGAGGAACTGGATTTGGATGGGGGGAACAGAACATTTACGTAGGGTGTGCCTGAACAGCTAAGCTCACCCCTGTTGTATTGTACCTGGAGTGTCTCCTTGCTCAAACAGGTGAGGTGGGTTTATTTGTTCCTTATCTACAATTCTCACATTAGTTTTGCCAGACGTTAAACATTTCAGGAAGTGGCTTTGGTGCAGTCTTCCCACCAGATGCTGCAAACAATAACTTAAGCAAACAAGTGTAAAACAACAGTCACTCCGCCTTCAATAGCACGATGCCTCCCATGATAGATTGACCCCGGTTTCACAGAAAAGGCTTAAGCATGGTCCTAGACTAAAATGTAAGTCTGAGCTGTTTCAAATGAAAGAAACTTGCACTGACCGATCTTAAGATATATCAGTGCCTTTTGTTTTGTCTCAAGATGCACACCAGTAATGTTTTTCTAAGGCACGTTTATAAAAATGACTTAAATGTCCTAATTGAACTATGACCTAATCCTGGCTTAGGCTAAGCCCTGTCTATGAAAGCGGGCCTTGGTCTACTAAATGAATGCTAGTGCGCTCTTAAAAATAAAGGTTCTCTATTGATAGTTCATTGAAGGACATCCATGAAACAAAAGGTTCTTTGTATTGGGAAAATATTCTTCAGAATAATGAAATGTTTTTACACTAAGAAGCAATAGTATTTTAAGAACTGTTAAAAGAAAAGGATCCCAAAATGTTTTTGGACCTTTTATTTTTAAGTAAAAAAAATGACATTAAAAAGCTTTGCATTTATTGTTCCATACCTCATAGCCATTTAATATTGATAAATATTAGTGAAATGCATATTGCTAAATGATCATTACAGCTCAAAATAAATCCCTTCTTGAGGGGAAGAGTTTCTGAAGTTATCAGAAAGATGGCCTGTACACTTAATGTTAACGCGTTAAATGTTAGATCTGCGGTCATTTAGTTTCCGGCTGTTCCAGGTATGGAGGTTCAGTAAGTGTTTTGCTTCTACAGCACTCATAATCAGATAGCAGCTATAGTCATAATTAGCCTGCAATCTGAATTCCAGATTTGTATATTCTTAGAAATACAGAATATTAAGTTTTACAGTAATGGCAAAGTGTTCTGATAATGGCATTTGTTTTCTTTCATTTTAGTTTTTTGATGTCTCAACTGCAATCCAGCCTTTGGGAGAAAAGTAACAAGATCTGCGCTGGCTGTCAGTGGTGCCAACGCAGCAGTGTCCTTCAGAACACACGATGGGCGTTCAGACTTGTGATTGCATTTGAATTCAGTTTCTGATTTTGAACTGAAATACCAAACAGGATGCAGAATTGCATTTTAAATTTCAGAATAAGGAAGTAGAATTAAAAGAATATTGTCTTGTTTAAACATTTTGAAAAAAATGGTTTAGATAGATAGATCAAATCAATTAACTGTGTGGAAGAACACTTCCTTTCCCAGAATGCATTACCTGTCTTGAACTTCCTTTTAGATCATTTCATTTCCTCTTCCTGTCCAGTCGTCAGCAAGACTCCTTCCCCAACATCCATTGAAGCAATCGAGGTGTCACTGCCCACGTTCCTCGATACTGACAACGGCATAACTTACCCCATCCATCAATGTGCCAACAAATGATTTAGGTCTGATCTTTCTCAACAAATACTTCAATCCAACTATATAAACCAATATATCTGTATGTTGTTATGCAATAACAACATCAGCTTAGCAGCATGTTAACACGAGATTAAATTATTTATATTTTTATTGAATTAAGGTTACTGGTACCAGACAAACATGCTTTGAATGGAAAGCCTTGCTCATTGGGGTGCATGTAGCCTTCCATAAATAATCAGAGCGTAAAGCAACTTCAAACCTAAATCAACACATCCCTAGTGTTTTAAATTGAATTTGAATAATTTCCATGCAAGTACGAATAAGCACCCTGTTATGAATTACCAAGGTCTCTTTTTGTTTTCATTGCTGTGAAATTAAAAGGGGAACTCCCTTCCACATCAAAACGATAACCGTATTTTACCAGCATGTCCTCCTCCACATAACATAACATACCATACGTCTTTTTATTCATCTTCTTGTACTTTAAAAGACAAATATACAATGTGTTTTAGATATATTATATTAGATATAAATTATAATTATTTAACTTGTCAAATAAATTCTAACTGGCTCCTGATGCAGAAATAACACTTATTTCCTCTAATGGTACAGACAAGATAAGGTTAAAATAATAGCTAAAAATAGAACAGTTGAAATTATCTTGAAATAGCTCATCAGTCCTCTGTGAAAATAATTCAGATACCTGAACAAGATGTCTAAGTAAAGTCTACATTCTGCCTTTTACCTCAAATTGTTGGTTGAGTAGCATAAATTAATGGTTATTGTTTTAGAGCACAATTACTGTTGAAGTTTCATGTAGTGGCATGTAATATTTCAGAAGTATTATTTACCATTAAGTAGTTCATGAAATGTCAAAGAAACGTTGTATTTCTGTTCCACTGCCCATGTTAAAACTGGTATTTTGTCCATAAAAGGGAAAGCTCACCCAACATAGTAAGTTCATGACTTGCGTTTATCCGCAGAACACAAATAGAAGATATTGTGAAGAATGTTGACTTCCACTGTATGTCAAAATAATAAAAATAAAACCTTGAGACATTTCTCATAAGTAATAAGGGTGAGGCATGAGGGAAAGTAAATGATGACTGAATTGTAATTTTTGGTGAACTGTCCCTTTACATTTAAAGTTCGTAATCGGTAAAAATGTTTTGAAAATAAAGCTAATGCTGCCTTGTTACGGTAATCATTGTCTGCAGAGAGTCCAGAGGGTTTTCCCACTGTGTCTGTCCACATCCCACCTATGAAAAAGTACCTAACTTAAAAATGTCTGCATAGTGTTGCGAAGAAAACAGATTCATCTTCCTGGAAATTGTCTTCTTCAAGAAAAAAAAAACTGAAAAGATAACAATGTTACTTGCATTCTATCTTTTCTTAAACCTCCAAACCAGCTCAAGGGCAACATGAGCTAAAAAACTTCATGCAGAAACATGGACAGTTCTTGATTGTGAATGACTCTTGATCTTCAGTGCAGAGCAATAGTTTAATCAATTACTCTCTTGTCATTATCATTCCATGGGTCCTCCTCATTTTATGAGCGCTCGCAGGTATCTCAGGTTTCCACAGCATGATTCTGTGTTGTTCCTGGGTAAATTCGCTTTAAACAGCAGGATAGAAATGTCAAGAGTGGGCACCCTGAATCTGAGAAAGAACCCAGTGACCCAAGTGACTGTGAGAACAGGTTTTGCTGATGAACTGTTGTTGGTCAAATCTGGGTGAAGGTGGGAGAGGATGTCGGGAAACTGTGGTGAGGGTGTATAGGGGTGGGGTCTTTGTGCTTGCATATGTGATGAGAACTTACTCAACTAAATACATGAGTGTTTTTGTCTCTTAGAAGCCACACCTGTTCATTATGAATAATAAGGATATGAAGGGTTCAAATCTCACGGTCTGTTTTTTTATTTTTTTATTACCATAATGTATAATAGAAAGGACAATTTACAAGCAATACATAAATTGTTGACAGTTTACCATTACTGTAAATTATTTAATTAATGTAATGTAACTTTTCTGACAAAAATTGACAGGCACTCAAGGAAACAAATCAGATATTTGCATTTGTTGTTTGCATGCATAGGAACAAAAACTATACAAACTGATTGGATTCTTTAAGTAAACTTTATTTGGCATAGATCTTAGTGGTTAATATTGGTAGTTTGTAGTTCATAAGTTTAGACATCTGTAAATGCTGTGTTCAAGTCCATGAGAAATCAGAGAAGTTAAGCACATCTGAAAAAGAGAAATAAAGAGAATTGAGTAATATCTGGTATACACTGCCAAAACCATTTATATACTAATATAGTAATGTATTCATATTTAATATTTCCTAAAAATTGTCTATTGACATTGACAGTTCCATGAAGAACCTTTAACATCTATGGGAGATTTACATTGTACAAAGTTTCTTTAAAGGGGAATTTAGATGCAAAATTCAGTTTGCATATAAAAGTGGCTTAGCGGTATACATTCACTCCTTTTTATAAATCCCCAAAAACCTAAACAGTCTCAATTATCAAGCCGTTTTGAATTTTATTTTGAGTATGACATCATACTGCTCAGGCCCCACCCACGACCTCTGATGGATTGTCCCATATTAGCACATTTTCGCCTTTAGTTCTTGGATGTAAAAGTGAACATAAGTGAGTCTTCAATTTCCCCCGACATCAGAGCCAATGAGGATGCAGTGGATTAGTTTTGCTTTTGATGGTAACACGAGAGTCATTTAAAGAGACATGCACCAAAACAGATCGCTGTGAACAGAGTTGATTTTGGCAGGGTAAAAAGGATGTTGTTTTACATGACCATTGAGAAATTTTAACCAAAGCATGTTGCAGACATTTCATGAAGACCCTAAAGAATCAAACCAACTCGTGGAAAATGGGAACCTGATGTCCCCTTTTAAAAAATTGAGGTTAAAATTTGCCACAGAAGAACCATTTTTGGTTCTGCAAAGAACCTTTTAAAACAGTTCTTAAAATAAGCATTTTTTTCTTAACGTGAAGAACATTTTAATAATCCAAAGCACCTTTTTTCTACTGTAAAGAAACTTTTGGAAAAGTGGAAAGGCTCCATGGATGTTAAGAGTACTTCATAGAACCACTAATGCCAGTATAGAACCTTTGTTTTTAAGAACGTATAATAGGAAAAGGTTCTTTAGATTGTTATTCTAGAAAAATGGTTAACAGAAAGTTTTTATGTAGTGGAAGCCAACATTTTATTGCATTGCTACAATAACTCTCTTGTGCAGCCTTAATTTTTAAGAGTGTATATTATGCCAATATACAATATTATGCTATTTTTCTTTGCAAGTATTGTTTTAAGAATGCTTAGATATTTCAACTAAAAAAGCTAAATACTAATCAACAAAATGGTTTTGAACTGAAGTTGAGTGTTTTAGGTACCAGCAAAAGTATTTTTTTCCAGATAAACCTCGTTTGTTTCCATTAGAGTCTATAAAATCTGTCTGCATATTGATAAAGAGCTTGTACTCTGCCCACGCATAATTCCTTCCTCTTGTCTGTAGCCATTACCTGAATATATATGATATATGAATATTCTTTCAGTCTCGCTCTCTGAAATAGTCCAATTACCAGCTCGGAAAAGTAATCACAAATTGAAGCGCACACACCCACCTCTGCTTAATGCACAGCACTGAAGGTAAAGCTGTATAACTGTGAGGGTTGGTTCTAATAGAGCACTTGTTGTCTAAATGGGCTCTCAGATAGACAAGGTCGTATTTTATGACCTCTTTGCGGCTGGTTAGTTTTAAAAGGGTAAGGACGTGGAGATTTTGACTCCCAACATATCTTCCCAGAAATGGGAATAATAAAACAACATACAGCTCCTTCCTTCCACATAGAGTCATAAACTGCTCCATTGTGATATTTCAGAGTTGATGGAAATACTGATTGATATGTTCGGGGCCACATATTCATATTCGTTCAGAGTTTTTGGTGATGTTGCCTCAAACACTGTTTGATCTCTGATTGCATTCTCAACAAAGGCATGTGTTTTCCATACACTGACATTTCACTGAGTCCTCACACTTTTAAAAGCATGCACTGTCTATGAGTGTTAAAGGACTGGTTTGATGAGATGCATATGGAAAACAGCACACATTTTGAGGTGATCTATTTATGATTTAATGGAGTGAGTAATCAATCCAATAACAGGGTGAGCATTGTGAGGTCATGAATTACAATTTCATGTCCAATTTCCTTTTTTCCCCTCAGATGACAAATTCTAACCGGATCAAGTCTCAAAACAGATTATTTTCCGTAAGACCAGCTTGTGAAAAAAGCCTAAAGCTATATTGCATAAACGGTATCAAAATGCTTTTTTAAAAACAAAACAAAACTATATTTATTGAGAACATTACAGATATTTACAGACCATTAACATAAATGTATTCATTTATTTTCATTTAAAAATATAATTTAAATCAAGTTCTTTAATTATGTGTTAATAATTTAAACTGACTAGAATTTTTAATGGATATTTAGTTAAGAATTAAAATGTTTTTTTCTGTATACAGTCTCAAGATATTACAGTGTACATTGTAACTGTTTCTTACATTAAAAAAGCACAAAAGTTTTTTTTTTTTTTAATTAAGCAGTCTGATTGTGCCTGATGAAGAGTTTTGCTTAAACGCCTCTTGTTGGCGAGAATACATTCTTAGAGCAACAGTATGCCAACTTTTTGTGCTTTCTGATTGATTATTTTGGTTATTTTCATTACTTTTTCTACTTTAAGCATAATTGAGATGCAAAAAAAACTGGAAGAAAAGAGGAAAAACTGAACTATGTGTGGGCTGACTGTGGTAGGCTGGTCAGGTGACGGCATTTTAAAGTAGGCAGTGAATGTGTGTGTGTGTGTGTGTGTGTGTGTGTGTGTGTGTGTGTGGTGGGGGTGGACTGGGGCCGACTTACAGAGCCGTGTAGGCAGGAAACCTTCCCTCCTTACACACGCTAACATGCAGCCATGGGGGTGGAGAGATGCTATGTAGTTAAACCCAAGGCAGCCTGTGGATACAACACTTCCAGCGTGACACTCGCAGAGAACGGCAAAAGCTCAGCCTCAAACACACACACACACACACACACACACACACACACACACACACACACACACACACACACACACACACACACACACACACACACACACACACACACACACACACACATATATAACAGCAGATCTCAACAGGATACTGCACTCAGTCACAGGCACATGAACACTGGAGGAAATGGAGTGACAAGAAAAAGGAAGACACAAATCACACCGTGCCATGTGTGCAGGTAAGATTCTTTTGAAGATGAACATTAACTTTTGTAAGTGAAATCAAATGACTGGAGTTAATCTACATGACTTGAAATTTCAGATGGAATGAGAGTTTCTGCAATGATGTAAAGTTTTGGCTCAGTCTATCTCATGCTAAAAATGTGGTCAATTTCAACTCCTCGTGAATAGAAAAGAGGCGCCTCACTGTTTGCAGTGCGCTGCAGTGAGAGTGGATCCTCTGTGCTGTGCGAAGCTGTTGACAGACTGGGATCTGTAATTGTTTTCTCTATGCTGAAAGAGTGTCTCTGCTAGAATGGAATGCAAGAGAATGAATGCAGCTTTGCTCTTTGTTCTCTCCGCAGTTAAATAGAGATAAATGGCGCACGCACACCTATCTGCTTCTTCCCTTAAACTTGCCAGCGGGATCTCGGCTAATGCCATATTTGTTTGTGTTGTATCCCATTCTGTACAAAACCAGATCAGAGCTATCATGAGACACTTATTGCGTTGGAGCGTGTGTGTGTGTGTGTGGGGGGGGGGGATATGTGTGTTTGCCCTGTGCACTCAGGAGCACATGAGTGTGTGTGGGTGTTTGGATATAGGTATTTGTGTGGGAGGGTGTAGTTCAGTGTGTGTGGGTGACCAAGTGTGTGTGCGCACTAGTGAAGTGTGTGTATTCACCCCTTTGCAGAAGGCGAGGGGTGCCTGTCAAACCCGGAGCATTCCTGTGCTCTCTGAAGCGGCGCTCGATGAATGCTGTGAATTTCAGCTGAAACGTGAAGACAAAAGCCAGGGGGACATTTAAGAGGGTTTAGCTCAGACGGATCCCTGAGAATCAATCCCCCCTCACTGCAGTGGGAAAATCCAGCGCTTGGGCTTGTATTTCAGGTTCAGCTGGAGACGGTTGCTGCCTGCCGCCGAGGGGCTTTCCCAAAATGGGGCACAACCGGGAGGGGATACAAAGAGACCCACCTGTGGTGCTGTTAGAATCGCACTGTCTGCTGGGAGCATGAAGTGTCTTGCTGTCGTTTCCCCGCGGGGTTGGCGATATTTTTCATTTCCAGTTCACTGATTAATGCGCCGATGCATTTAAATGGTGTGTGGTCTGAGAGGTGGTCTCATTCCGTCCTTACAAATGACAAACAAAGAGAGACGTTTCTATGGATGTGCCGCTTGCGAGTGGGGTTTATGTTCAAACTCGAGCGCAGAGAAGTATAAGATTTAGCGAGTAGGCTACCGACTCACTCGTTCACTTACATACTTCATCAGAAAAATCTCTGCAGGCTGCATCATCTTAGCAAACCCAAGACATACAAATATCAATTTTGAATGCAATAAAACATAATTGTTAGTTCAGATTCATTTTAGATGGATTTTAAACAGTGATAAGTACTGACATATTCAGTCTTTTTTTTTAACTGTGTACACTGACTTGGTATTCAGTTAGCAATAAGGCCTGATTTATTTGATTTGAATTGATTCAATCTTTCTGAATTGATTTACTCTCTGTGACTAAGATGCCAAACTAAAGAACTGAATTAGTTGATCTGTATTAATTGTTCTTCCACACGAAATGCTGTATCTAAACATTTCGTATCCCTTTTTGAAGATTGCTGAAATTCATTGAGGAAGAGTATGTTTGTCTGCACTGAAAATCTATAGTTCTATAGTTCACTGTCTGAATGAGGAAAGAGGAGAACGTTCATCTGAATTCCTTTAAGATGACATTGCATTTAGGAATTTGAGGTCCTTGTACATGCACCAGGAATTTTTGTTCACTACTTTGCAGTGGGATTTTTTTTATTGCACATATATATGCAATTCATCATGCTCAGACTTTTAACCAGAGAATACAAGATCAAAGAATGTAGAAACCACATGCAACATGGTGATTTATGTTGTAGAAAATATGATAAAGAATAGTAACACGTGAATAGCATATAACAGGAGTGGTTATTCATTACAAAAAGTCTGGTCTAACTAAACAAAGGCAACATGTCCTTTAGACTATAGATAAACAAATTCCAGCCACAGCTGACTGAAGTCACAGATGATTGAAGGTACTTGTCAGGATGAGACTCAGAGAATGCATTTAGGTATTGTTTGCTATTGTCTGCATCTTAAGCCAAGCGTAACTGTATACAATACCTTGAAAAATATCTAGTTCTTAGAGCACCTCTCTGATTTTATGTCTGCATTCTCCCGTATCATTTACTATTCATAAACAGAAAATCAGCATTGATTCATTATCATGAGCTGCAAGTGGGGGAAAACTGTATTTGCCAGTGAATTTCATTTGATCCACAAGTGTACTCACTGCCAAATACTACAGCTGGCATAATTCTGTGTACAGATTTTACTTCTCATTAACTAGAAAGGCTTTTCCAAATATTTTATAGATATACTTCAGCTGGTCAAGGTGCATAAAAATTGAATAATACGTGCATTCACAGTTTGTGCCATGAGAATGGTTCCTTTAAAACATTCAACTGTATTTTAACATTCTGGGTGCTGTATATGTTATTGAACCTCTTGCGACTCAGTCTTGGAACTGATGAAAGCATAAATGTTGCCTAGTCATTATTGATCATGATATAACTGAAGAATCAAATCATGCTACGCCCAGTGCACTAAAGAAATATCGATTTGAAATAGAGCACATTTTGTATTTTTTATTATAAGGAGTTTGGATGTTTCTCAATAGTTAACGGAATTTCTGTCTGTGATAAACAAGAAATGTATTTGTAATGATTTAGCTCCAATATTTCTGTTAAATGTTAGAAAAGCAGAATTATCTTAGTTTAGTCCCCTTTTTCAGATAGATTTTTTTTTAATTTGCATTATTATTTGAAAGTGTATTAATCCACCTTTGAAAACAGCGACTAAATTATCAGCCGTTTTCTTCTCACTCTTTGTCTGATGCTTGTGTCTTATTTGGCTGAAGCAGCTGTGAAACTGAGATTTAAAATGTTTCCATACCAGTAAAGTCTCATACTGTGCTGTGTGTGTGAGCAGGGCTGAAGAGACATGCTGCGCAGGTTATGTTTTCATATTTTTCTGTGTGCAGATGTGCTCACACTGATTAGATCGGAACAGTATATGTAAGCTACAAATGAGGTTTTTCAGAGTAAAATCATTAACATTCATAATATCCATCTTTATTAATAATATGCCACATTTCTCAACTCAAAAACAGACTGATTCACTGAAGCTTGATCTAATTCTAAAAATGATGGTTTAGCGCATTTGATTCTGCTTTCCTCATTTCAAATTGAATTAGTGTGCACATTTATGTTAGCTATTTGAACATATTTTAAACATGAATCCATCCATGGAATGACAGAAATGTTTTTCTTAAACCCTGTCAGAATGATCAATTGTGCAAATTTCCCCAAGTTCATCATCTGCTCATCCTTCCCTTGAAAGTCGTCTCATGAGAAGTTCTCTGTGAAAGTGTGAGCGAGAGTGGAAAAAACGAGACATGTCATCATATGCCAATCTGGCACTTTGGAAATTTTATGTAAATCACTGTGCTCCTCCCACAACTGTTGTATTTCCCCCCATGCATCCTTTCTGCATTCGGGACAATGACTGAAGAAGAGTGTTCATGGTCTGTTGTGAATGAGAAGATGTGGTCAGTTAGGTGAACTCCCATTGTACTTCTTTCCTGCTAGTCTTACTCTCTGGTGAAACCCCGGGTGTCTACTGTAAAAACAATTCTGCTGTTGAGAGAGCGAGGGAAAGCAAATGGGGAACCAGGTTGTACACAAAGCTCAGTGGTTTCCCATATCAGTGTACACAAAAAAACTACTTAAATGAGTAAACGCATGCATATTACTCATTTATCAACATGCAGATTTCAGCATCTGGCATGCATTGCTATTGAAATTGCGTCTACATTTCCATTGCCATTGATTAGGTCTTACATTTTTTGTGTCCTTTAGGATATTTTGAGTGTATTGAAGTTACAACACAATTTCTTTAGAGTTCAAAAAGATTATAATGTCCAGAATGAGGAACTGATTTCTGAACTGCCATTCAGTATTAAATCAATTAAAAACAATAATCTTCAATGAGTAAATTTCAGAATGGGGAATGTAAGCTTATTACAAAGCATCTAAATACACACGAAAGGCTTGTTTCAAATTAATTTTACCAAATGTGAATCAATCAATTGCCTTTAGTGTTACCTTCCTCCTCAAATTGGATTAAAGTCCCTAAACTAATTTAAGAGGAAAATAAGTACTGAGATAAACACTCCTCAGCTTATGCCAATCTGGCATTTAAAAAAACGATTATATAGCCTATACTCTAAAAAATAAAGGCTATTTAATGGTACTTCGTGTCACAAACTTCTTCATATCAAGAATGTTTTTCAATGTTGTCTGTGTGGTTGTTTGGAGAACAGCTTGACGTCAGATAATAGGTTCTTCAGAATAGCGTATTGGTTAATGGAATCTGTAAAACGGTGATTCCCAACCATGTCACTTAAGCAACATTTCTAGGACTATGGAGTACCTAAGAAAAAAAAACACTAGCTAGGAAAGTTACACGTTAGTGAAAGCGCATTTAAATAGACGCGTGCGAACAGAAGTCGCGCTGGTAACCATAGCAACAGCAGAGCTCGACACTGCTAGCGTTCTGTTTGGATTCGTATTCGGTTGATACGTCGACAAAAACAAGTAGGCTACTTTTATTATTCTGTTATATATTTACATGTCACGAGTATATGACAAAAATATATATTGTTTAAAGAAGTAGACAATTTAAAATGTAAGCTGACTTTTGACTGACTGTATAAAAAGAGGCGCGAGACTAAGAGCGAAAATTACTCATAGGAAGTCCTTTAATCGCCGAAAGTCAGTGAATAATTCATACACAGTTTAAAGTACACCGATGTGTAGACACAACCAGAATATTGTTTAATAAACCCTCTGTGGAATTTTAAAAAGTTGTCTAGTGGCTTCGGGCTTTATTTATTTAAACGTACAGTTTTTTCGACATGAAGAACAACAAAATGTACTGACAAATTCCCCTTTGAATCTAGTGTTGAAATCTTTATCATCTGCCTACAAATGAGAGTTATGAGGACGCAGCTGTTTTACCCCTTTATGTTCTCAGAAACAAGCAAGTTCAACGTAGAAACATGATGTAATCTCAGCATAGAACTTTCGCCTTTTCTGCACAAAAGTCTGTTTCTGACCTAGGAGTTTCCTCAAATCGTGTGCATATATATTATAGACCTGCCTGCAGTGCGTTATATCCCCGTTATATCCGCGCGCGAAGGGACGGCCCCGGCAGAGGGGGATTTCTGAACTGAATGCTGGTTAGTGAAGTCAGCAGCGTCCATGTGAATGGGGCAGCAGTGGCATTTCCAAGCCATTCGGTATGTTAATTCACAACGTGAAAAGGCGGCCGCCGCAAGGAAAAGGGAAATGACAAGAAGATGAATGAAACATGCGATGATGAACATTAAGTGTTTCTGCATTCGCAAAGAAGTCGTACTTTCCTTTTGTCGACCGAGCTCATTTTTTCATGCCTTTCTTTCTTTTCTTTTTTCCCCTGGACGCAGAGAAACAGATTGTCCGCTATCAGCGGTGACGGTGCGCGGAGGAAGATTGCGAGCATGCAGCGAAGTCAAACAAAAGGTGCGCCCTGTGTCTATTTATTATATTGTGCCATAAAATGCAGATTGTGTAACCTTAAGATGCATTGTTTAGCATTTGGTTCATATTTTGTTGTAGCATATAGCCAAATTATAGCTTCATTGCCACAAATATGATACATATGTGATAATTAATTTTAAAAGAATATTGTTTTTGCTGCTTCCTGCATTTATGTTGCTTTGTGTCTAAACCCTCGAACTTACAATGCCGCATGTACGAACACACACACACACACACCGAGAGAGAGAGAGAGAGAGAGAGAGAGAGAGAGAGAATGCTGTGTGTGTGGTATCTGACAAATGCATTTTATAGAGAGAGAGAGAGAGAGCGAGAGAAAGAGAGACTGTGAATAAGTGTTTTAATGACTTGTCATAAGTTACACAGACGTGTTATTTCTATATTATTATTATTTTAATGGCCATTTGGTTGAGGGTGATGTATTTCTTTTCCTCTTCTTGAAGTGAGGTAAGGAGGGGAGGGTTTGTGAACTGAAGAAAAGGAAATTCTTGTGTGTGTTTTGGAATGCTGTTGTCCCTGGGGGACTGAAAGAATTGAGTTGGGGAATAAGAGAGGGGCGAGTTTAGAGAGGGGAAACAAGGGGGGACACATTTCCCCTTTCCTCTCCCCCCCCCCCCAAATGACAAGGATAACACCACTGCCTAGGAAGATGAAGTGCAGTGGCCTGCAAGTGGATTGAACGGACACATTATATACATGGATTCAATGAACCCACTCACCCCAGCACCCTTCATCGCCCCCGTTACGCACCCCCAAACTGCAGGGATTGAGAGCAAAATCTCTGTGTTCATTTTTAATTACTAAACAAGTGCTAATAGTACTACTAAACAAATGAGACGTAATGCTCTAAGTATTCAATTAAAATTATTTTTGCATTTGTAATACTTTTAATTAGTCTACTTTTAACTGTCCAACAGTTTTATTTTTTTAATCTGTGTTAGCCAAATGATGTCATGCACCCACAAATCATTAGCCTAATAGTCCTAAAATACTTGTTTAGTGTGTGAATTTGTACTTTTTTGTTTCAAATATTTTCCTTTAGGGGGCACACATGAGACATGCTGTGAAAATAGTGTGCAGAGGGTGATAATAAGAGGAAAGCTTATGTGAAAGCAGTAAAAAAAAAATCCATTCAAATTGGTCATATTTAAATTTGATATTGTAAAATATGGCTAGCAGCTTATCTGTAACAATAGCTGCTGTCTGAATGTTGACAGGCAGCATTTTTAACACCTGATATTGTCTTGTTCACGTATTGTTTGTAGATTTGTTTTTATAATCTGCTTTTGGGCTTACTTTGCGTACTTAAAGACTAAAAGGCTCAATGCCTGGTGCATCGTATTTGTTGAATTCTGCGAGTACAGGAGAAATTGGATTATTTCTCAGTAAACCTATGTCAAAATGTAATTTCAATTTTCGACAAATGGTGCGTCTGATCAGTTACAAAGTAGTGCATTAACTGAGTCTTCTTTGTGCTGTCAGACATGTCAGAGAATTTTATTTTCGCCCTCAAAAGTGCTGTTAATGGATCCAGCACCTCAATTGGCATAATGATAAGGATGTGAATGATTCATATCACTGTATATTTCAGTTAAGTACCTCAAAGTGCCTTAAAAGGGCTTCCCTTTTATAGCAACGGCTGTATAATTGCCACATTTTCATGTTCAATTACACAATAGTATTTTAAACCTTTTATCCATAGTGTACAGCTCACTGTTACAGGGGTTATAATTAATGTAAAATGTGTAATTATTAAAAGGGAGAAATGACGTGATTATTTGTGTGATTTGAGATTGTTTAGCAAGTTGAAGCGCTCATCTCTGGAGATTATTTGAGTTGTGATGAAGAATGGCTGTTGGTGATCGCCCACACACAAATGTGAAATATTCTAATGAGCAATCTGTCTCACTTGAGTGTCATCTAGCTGGTCCGTTTCAACAACATGTTCCTTCACAGTCCTGAAGGGTTTCATTTGAATTGGACATGTTATACAACATAATATTGGTACATGATGGCTGAAACGGTTTTGAGAGTGATATATACATTTTTAATATTAGCATTATGATGTGACATTATAACACACTTCCTTCTCGTTCTCATTTTTCTGTAGTGCCTCAGATGAATATTCCTGAAACAGGACAGGATGGACTTGCTAAAGCTAGATCACACACTCATCCTGCACTGGTACGTTCAACATTTTCTCTTTAGTGTCTTTCCTAAGGGTGAGCGAGCTGCAGTGGGCATTTGTAGAAATTGACAGACTCTGATGGTGTGCTTTTGAAAGTTAAGGTGATGATTGGCAGGTGCCAGACTTGATCCTGGGTCTGTGAGAAGGGTGAGATCAGTGCACGGCAGGAGGCTGTGTTGAAAAGAAATGTGGTCAATTGTTTCAAAAGAAAAAGTTAGAAAGAAAGGGATGCAGTGTATCCTCCAAAAAGATTCAGTATTTTACACACGCACACACACACACACACACACGCGCGTGGCACCAATGCATAGAGGATAATAGCCCACACATTATCCTGAGTGCCGTGGTTCTTTAGATCTGAGATGACATCATAAAATGCTCCCTCGATGTGGGCTCAGCTCGTGGGTAGAAGAGGTGTATGTGTGCAGAGGAGTGGAGAAAGTGAAAAAAAGAGACAGAACGATCATCTCTCCCTTTCTATAAAGCCCGTAGGCTCCGAGCCCAGCGTTTTCACACCCACTCTGGTTTGTGTGGGTGTTTGAGTGGGCAGCTAACTTGTGACTCATCCTTGTTCCGACCCACACAGGGGCAACCTCTCCTCTCCTCTCCTCTCCTCTCCTCTCCTCTCCTCTCTCTCCTCCTCACATGTGTTGTAAGACTGGCTTTGGATGTTAATAATCTGCAGCTGAATAATCGATTCACTTATTTATTCTCATCTAACCGATGACACATCATCCACCTCTACTCAACCTGTGACTAGTATCTTTTTTGTGCTCTTTCAAGAGAGTAGTATTACACATGAATGATGCAGTGCCTTGAGTCATATGTCAAAGATTATTGTATTCACTCTCTTTTTGTCCTTATTTATACATCGCTGTTCAGACAGAAGACTTTTGTTTCCCTGACAAGTCTGTGAAGTCCCTACATTTCCTTTATAAAGTGCGCACAGTCAGCATCACTACATTAATCAACTAAAGATCAACTCAAAACTTCTTTTGTCAGCTTCATCACTAAGGCTCAAGAATCCCTTCAGTGACACCAAACCAGAAATGTGTTGCTTTTGACTCACTGGTGTTGAAGAAATCGACATCTGGTGTTTTCATAGGCTTTTGTGCTATTGTCTCTTCCACACAAATTAACACAACATGCGCATATTATTTAAGTTTTTTAGTCAAACGAACTGAAAAAATATATATAATGCGATTAACATTAATTATTAAAGACCTGATCTTTTCATTAGACTTAAAATTTCTTAACAAAAATATCAGGGCTGTCAGTTATTTTTTTAATTATGTATGCATTATGTATACATTTTTAACTCTTTCAGTTCTAATAAAACTTTGAATTTTAAATAAATGTGTTATTTTTTTTATAAAAAAATATTCAAATAAAAAATATTACATGCATAATAATTATTATCATCATAATATATTGTAATTTGTATTCATTATAATTTATATAGAATTCTCTCTTTCTCTCTCTCTGTACGACTTGCTGAAGTTCAAACCGAGCATCAGAATGGGGAAGAAAGGGGATTTAAGTGACTTTGAACGTGGAATGGTTGTTGGTGCCAGACGGGCTGGTCTGAGTATTTCTAAAACTGCTGATTTACTGGGAATTTTACGCACAACCATCTCTAGGATTTACAGAGAATGGTATGAAACAGAGAAAATATCCAGTGAGCGGCAGTTGGGAAGACTATCTTCCAAAAAGTCTTGACTAGAGACAGTGAATTCTTTGAGATGATTACAGTTAACCTAATGTATGCTTAAACACCATTGTGTGATGGCAGACAAAACATCGGCAGAGACTTGCAGCGGATCAGATAAGTTTTTTTTTTTTTTTTTTTTACCCTGAATCACACACGAGGGCAAAGGCGAGCAATACCAGGAAGTCTGCAGGGGATGTGTGACGGCGGACTGTGCACCCTTCTTAAATTAAAGACAAAAGGACATAGGCTGGGACTGTGGTAGACACCCCTAGCGACCCCCAGGCTCCTATCAGCTCCGTTGGCAGATGAGCCAGATAAAGACATGTGTGCTCTGGAGGAAATGAACCCTGCTGACCCGTAGCCCTGTAAACAGCTGGAGAAGAGCCCCTGACTCTCGTTCTCACTTTTTTATTGTCATTTCTTCCCTCCCGTACACACTCCCCAATTGGCTCTCGTTCTGCTCGATCTTCCAGTCCAAGGTTCCTCTCTTTCCGCAAATCTCTTTATCTCTCTCTCGGAGTCTCCCTTTCTTCGTCACCCCTGCCGTTGTCCAGCATGATCCTGGGCCAGAGTAATCAGTCCCGCCTTTGATTACGCCACTCTGCCTTAGCGAGGAATGCATTGAGGGGAACTCTATCAGTATTGTATAACATCAGCACTTTCTCTCCGGCCCTGAGGTAATTGAAGGTGGTACTCCAGGAAGCCCTGAAAGAGCCCTTGTCTGGGCCGGGGGAGGCCGGGCGCAGAGGGTGGGCGCAGAAGGGTGGGGGGCTGGGCGTGAGAGCAGGAAACCCTTCTTGGCGTGGAATGGAATGTTTCAAAAGAACGTGTTCAGAACTTCCAGGACGAGGGCGTCTGCCACTGCACCGCTGGTCATTCTCATTCGCTGGAGCGCTGGCTCTGGAGAGGGGGGCGGAAAAGGGAAGCAGTGGCTCTCCTCTCCTTTCGTACTCTCTCTCTCACTGGCGGACCAGCCCACTCACAGGATATAAGCAAGGGAGAAGCATAGACCAGAGCGGATGGGGTCACCGTGGCGCAAGGCGGGGGTCCCGCATCCTGAGTTTATAGGGACAACCAGAGGCGGCAGGCTGGGGGGACGAGGGTCCTGGGTGTGTGTCAGTGTGAGCTTGAGTAGGGAGTGTGTGGGCAGCTGAGGAGAAGAGAAAAGACGTGGGTGTTGAGGGGGCGAAGACAGAAGAATGCTTGAGAGAGAGAGAGGGAAAGCAACAATCTCCGCTGCTTTTCATCTGACACCTTTTAAAGGGCCAGCCAAGGGGTGGAGAAGGAGCCGGTCAGGCTCCTTTTACCGTATCTCACGGTTTCCCACCCAGCATCCACCCAGACCCCTGCAAATGGGACAGGAAAGGCATAGCATCGTTCTTATTAGCAGACTGATTTATTGCTCACAAAAGAAAACGTTTCGTTATTGTTCCTTCTTTATTGTATTGTAAGTCAGGCTTCTTTATTTTATTATTTCTTCATGTTCATTTATTAAAACAAGTTCACTGAAAAAGTGTTTAGCAATTTTACTAACAGATAGTTGTTTTTGCTAGTATTCCTATACACTACACTACCGTTTTGTGTCAGTAAGATTTTTTTAAAGAAATTACTACTTCTATTTAGCAAGAATGTATGAAATTGGTCAAAAAAGAAAAATACTTTTAACATTATTAAAAAAAATTCAAGTAAATGCTGTTCTTTTGAAATTTTTATTAATCAAAGAATTCTAAAATAAAATTTTCCACAACAATTTCAAGCGGCACTGTTTTCAATATTGATAATAATAATCAGCAATCAGCCAAATCAGCATATTAGAACATTTCTGAAGACTGTGACACTGAATATTGGAGTAATGGCTGCTGAAAAATACAGCTTCGCCATCACAGAAGTACATTTTAAAATGTATTAAAATAGAAAACATTTATTTTAAATTGAATAATATTTCACAATATGGCTGTTTTTACAGTATTTTTTACAGTAACCATATAAATGCAGCCTTAATGAGCTTAAGAGATTTCCTTCAAAAATAAAAACAATTATGCTTAAAATAATGATTATTAGCAGTACAGTGAATCAGATGTTGTTTCAGTTGATTCTTCAGACAGATTTGAACTGGTAACTGATCTTTTTGACAATCAGACCACACTAGTCACGCTGCATGTTTTTGATTTAATTGGACTATACTCGTGCCATGTTATTTTTGTAAAGGCATTTCTTGCATTTATTTTTAAGTACACACTCTTTTTATTGCATCGCATTTAGTACAAGTTTCACGATTCAGTCCAAGTACAGAAGTTTACGAGCACTTCCATCACATACTTAAATAAATCAGTCACATGATAGATTTCCTCAACCATCATGTTTCATATTAGCTGCTCAGTCAGACCGAAGTGAAAAATCAAGATTGCCTCTGCGTATGCAGAAGAGTCCCATTGTTCTATGAGGCATCTCCAACAGTCACAATGTGTCAGACAATTATAACCACAGTTGTAAGGCTAATCATTAATAGACTGTTCGTTTCCTCAATAGGAATGTTTCACATTCCTGGATCAGAGTCATATTCGCCTCCCCTCACCGGCTCAATCCCTCATTGTCTTGTCAGCTACAGTATGTCAAACAGATGGTTGGCATGGTTACAAGGTATCTGGGTGCACGGTCTTGTGCCTTTTTAAAAGCTGCGTCTGCATGCTGGTGAAGTGATGGAAGAAGAGCGTGTGAATGCATGTAGCAGAATATAACACAAGCATGCAGGTCTATCTGCAGCCGATAAGACGCATGAAGTCATGCCTTTGCGGCATGACAATGACATCAGAGCTACGTCCCTGCATTTTTTTCCTGCCCGCCAGCAGCCACCTAATATAGACATCCAGTGCCTGGGGCCAGACTGGCAGAGACCAGCGTGGCGGGACCCAGCAGGCATGCACACAAGCCACGAAACTGTGCTCTGGGTGGAGGGAGAAGAGAGTGAGGTGGCAGCACGTCACCCTGACGTCTCTCAAACGAATTCCAGTGTGGCTCAAGCAAGCCGAGAGCACTCATGTGATTTTAGCTCAGTTCACTCAGTGTGCCTTAGGATTGATGTGGTCACCTGATGTTGGCAGCTGCTGTACCCATTGAGCAAACCATGCACCCTGAATGAGTCTGATTACAGCATGGGTCACTTTTAACCTGCTGAGACGGAGCCTCTTGTTTTGCAGGTGATGCTTGATGCTTATTTATGCATATAAAATGATGAAAACTCTGCTTATGTTTGCAGTGAGACAAATGGTTCTTTGAATTTAAGCTAGTTAAATGTAATTTAAAGTGGGAATCATAGGAGCAATTACTTACAAAATTGATATGAGCCATTGGGCTCATGAATAATGCCGGTCTTGCATTCCTTCTAAATCTGTCTTGACCCCTGTCTTGCGTCAGGTCGTAGTTTATCAGGTTCCAGTGAGGTTGCAGAGGATGGGTATGGCAGGCTGGATGAGTCTTTCATATTTACATTTATGGTGGTGTTGGCAGCTATAGCTCACACCTTTTACACCACAGCAATGTGAAGAATTTAGGGCTATTTCTGTGTTCCGGTATGGTTGTTGTCATCATTATGTGCTTATAGACAGAAGCACTCCAGCTCAAATGTACTGCATGTAATATATGAATGGGATTCCAAAAAAAAAAAAAAAAATCCGTTTGAGGTGTTTGATTTAATTTTTTAAACACTGCAATGGATCAGACCTGAAATTTAAATTAAAAAAGTAAATGGTTTAAAACATGGTTGGCATGGTTGATTCAGAATCAGCATCTTTTTGTGTTTTTTTTATTTATTTCTACAATAGGGTAAAGAAACAGAAAACGATTTAATGTTGAAGTGACTGGGTTTTCAAAGTACATGGTACTGTAGGTTTAAATTTAAATAGTAAAATTACAGCATGTTGCGGTTTAGGATCAGCTGAATATTGTTTAAAGTCATTCTTGATGTTTAATATTTAAGAAAATAAAATGTGTTAAAGGTATGACTGTTAATCTGCAATATTTTAATACAACAATCATACATACATTTTGATGAAATATATGAATAAATATAATGTAAATTAAAATATTTTGATTGTTCCATTCCTTCTAAGTATACACAGCATGTTTTTGTTCCCCTTCTTTAAAGTTGTTCAGTTGATTTTATATCTAAGGTAGCATATAATATAATTTCCTTAAGTAGGAACACTTTTTTAAATTCCTCTTCAAATGAAAGGACTGAGAAGCACATGGTTGCAACAACAATCGCCCCTGCTTGCCCTGTGGTTACATTGTAATGTTCCTGACTCATAAGCTCTCAACCCACTGACAAACAAAATGAACGAGAGAAAGTTAAATTGTTCACAAAAAAAGTAAAAACGGCAAAGCAGCATGTTGACACGTTACGATGTGTGATTCATCGTCACCTCCCTTCTATTGGAACACACGCTGTCTGTACTGTGGTCAAGCTCAGTTTTACCATGCAGACTGACACAGCAGGAGCTGGAACACTTTCTGAAGGTTGTGTACAGATTGCTGTAAGAAAGAGATGGGGGACGTATGAGGGAGATACTTAGACTAAAGGCAATTGATGTATACTGATGTATACTCTACTGACCTACATAATATCTTAAACCACACATCTTTGTAATTCCAAGAAATTCATGTAAAAGTGTCACCAGTAACTTAGAAATCTTTTAATATAATACCGAATCTTTTATTTTAAATAAAAAAATATTTTGTCACAAACCTTATTATACAATATTCAAAATCTTAAACTTGCTGTTTATTTTCGGGTTTATATTCAAAATTTCGAGACTTTAAGAACTAACCATATATTAAGAATATTTTGATGAAATATTCAGAATCGCTTAGAAATCAAAATGTTTGGAAATGATCAAACCACAAGTTTAATAGTTCTCATTGAATAGCATGACAAGGAACTTTTTCTCTGAGTCACACCTGTATTCCCCCTTTTCGCTTCTCATGACTGAGCCTCATTTGAGCATCCTGTAAAATCAGCGGTGGTTGAAGAGCCGGTGGGTCGTCAGAGGGGCGGCAGCACTGGCTGACCGTCCGCTGTTTGTGTATTGTAAATGGGCAGTAGGGAAGCACAGAGATACGCTGTGTTACTCAGACAGTGGAGGTAAAATACAGGGCTTGTACGAGCTACCACGCGGCGCGGTTCACGGCAAACGGAGATGACTCACTATTCTCTCGGTGACTAACAACTAAAATATGTCAGTTTAAAAGAAGTTTCAGTGGTGCTCCAGTTCCATAGGGCTGTGGAGAGAGGGAGATAGGCAGAGGTAGAGTTGTCATTTCTGCCACCTCTCTGCATATCACTTTCTTTCGTTCTTTCTTTTATTTCACTGGAAAGGTGACACTCTGAAATATTAAACAGCCGAGTGTCCCTCTGTGGTGTCGGGTTTCCCACAGCTGATGAGAATTCAGGTACTTTCTCCAAGATGGAGAATTAGGGGTTTATGACAAAGATGAGTCGAAGCAGCGATATGCTGGAACTGGATCAAAAAGCACTCATTTCATTTTTAGCATGTTTTCATAAATTATCACGAAAATGATGATAGGAGGACATTTGAATTTGAACTCAGAGGAACTAATGTTAGTATTTAAGACATATAAGATTTTAAATTTTGGAGTGAATTTGTGTTATTTTCCCTATTAACTTCTTATTTAAAAAACAGTTTTATCCAGTTGTGTTGATTATAATTTGACTCCACATAATATCAGTTTGTTGAGACTATCAAGAGGTTTGTTTTACGTCGGCATGAACGGCATGCTTGTTTGACAATGGTGGACCCATTTAGAAAAGCATTTAGACTGGTTGGAATGGTAGAACAGGAGCGACGTCTTCACTGAAAGACACTAACTAACGTTCCTTGGTCACATAAGTAGGGGAGTTTCCTGCTCCTAAAGATCCGAGGCACAGCCTAGGCGTTTTTCATTACGACTGCCGGCTTTTCTCTCTCTCCCTTCCTCCCTTTGGCTCTCCCCCTTCTTTTTTTCTGAATGGGTGTCCTCTCTCTAACCTCTCAATTCACAGCAGCATTGAAACAGGACACTACCCTGAACACTGATAGGCTGCGGGCAAATCGCTCAGCCCCTCAACCCGACACTATAAGTACTCTGGCAGTCCGTCTCCAGTATGACTGACTGTTTAGAGGAGAGAGAGAGAGAGAGAGAGAGGGGGCAGTAGAGAGTTTAAATTCAGTGACAGTGATAACAATTATATCATTCGTTCTCCGCTGAAACAGGGAAGCACTTTCAGAATCTACGGCATGCTTCCTCTGTCTCTATCGCTTTAAGAGTGTTACTGATTAGTCGCAAAAAAATGCGAGTGGAAAGAGAGAGAGAAAAAAGGGACAGAGGCAGAAGGGAGAGACAGACGGAGGGCGTTCGAGCCTGGAATTCGTATGGAGAAGACTGATAATACTAAGCTGAGTAGAGTTTTGTTTTATTTTCCAGCAGTTCAGAGACGCTCTTACTCTCTCTCTGAGTGTGTGTTTGCGGCTCCTGAAGACTAAGAGGGAAGTCGGGGACCCCGCACATGCAGGCAGTGCTCAGCCATCCGGAAATACTCTTTTCATCCAGACAGAGTAAGTCAATGAGAGGGGAAAAAGACACAGAGCTCTGGCTACTAATGGATATCATATGGTGTGCTTTAAAACTGAGAAATTGTTTGCAGGTTTTCGATAACTAGACTGAGAGGTTCAGAGGCTGAAATTAGGGACATAGTTTGGAAGTGTAATATTCAGTGTGTGTGTGTGTGTGTGTGTGTGTGTGTGTGTGTGTGTGTGTGTGTGTGTGTGTGTGTGTGTGTGTGTGTGTGTGTGTGTGTGTGTGTGTGTGTGTGTGTGTGTGTGTGTGTGTGTGGGCGTGCGTGCGTGTTAACTTTGTATGGATAGGACTGCCATTCATTCCATGTGTTTTAATTTTCATATGTCACATGATGGAACTTAACTGAGGAAAATTGATGTTTTTAACCTAACCGAAACTAATTACCGAGCTGATATGGAAAATATCTCAGCTTTATCAGTGTCGCTAATGCGTTGAAATGCTGTTTTTGGCTAATTCTAGTAGCTGTTCTCCAGATACAACATGTGGGTCTTTTTTGAGAAATAATTGTCAATGTGCCTGTTGGAGGCTGAGAACATATTTTGGGGGTTTCCCCTGGGAGAGCGGTTGTTGCTTTCCACCAATGAGAGAGCGCTCTGTTGTGGCTATGGCTAGCGAGCACAGAAGGAAGAAGAATTTATAGAGAGTACCCTACACAATGCTGCTTCTTATGAATGGAGCGTGTGAGTATCACTTCTGATTGGCCGGCTGCTCTTGGGTAATCAGAGGACACATTCTCTGGTTTGCCGGCCGGCCCACTAGTGGCCAGCCAGTGGGTGGAATCACCGGTGTTTAGATTTACCTTCTGTCTTCTCAACCAGCTGTTGTTGCAATATTGGGCAATAAAGGCAGAGTGTTTGTTCGTACTGTGTAGATATATTTGTAGCGACATTTGTGAGGCTGTGTGTCAGTACATAGAACAAAACACTGCTCAGGGCTGCAGATGTTTATCTTAGTCAATGGCCAATCAGAATGTGAGAGAGACACTAGATTCGGCCCTATGCCCAGCTGTTGTCCTTCAGGATCTACTGTACGTGAATGACCTTCAAAGGAGCTGAGTTGAATTACTGACTTTGAGTCAGAACTTTTTGTTGTTGAATATAAATGTACAAAATTTGTATGTGGTGTTTAATCGTATAGATTTGTTCAAAAATAATTAAAGGAAATGAAACCTTGATTTTAATTTAAATTATTAAAATATTAATTTTTAAACACTTAAAAATATATATATATTTTTTTCAGCAAAGATGCATTAAATAGATCAAAAATAACAGTAAAGATATTTGTAATGTTACAAAAGATTTCTGTATCGAATAAATGCTATTATTTTTACATTTCTATTCATCAAATAATCCTGAAAATATTTAGCAGCACCTCTGTTTTCAACATTGATAATAATGAAAAGTTTTTACATGTTAGAATGATTTCTGAGGGCTCATGTGACCCTGAAGACTGGAGTAATGGCTGCTGAAAATTCCGAATGGAAACACAGGTATAAATCACATTTAAAATATAAAAGTTATTTTAACTTATATAATCATATTTTGCATTATTTAAAATATTGAATATATTATTTTCCATCAGTAAGCTAAAAGTTTACAGGTAGGAGAAATAAAGGTTTGAACTGTGAAAATTAAATTTTACACTCTCGATTTACGTAGCATGCCACTAACTCTTTCTCCCCGTCTATCTAGTTTGCTGCAGACACAGGAAGTGCAGTTAAAGTCCCTTAAACCGTCACCTCACTCACTAATCTAATTATTTTATTGCCGACTATACACAGGCGCCTTCCGGAAACTAACTGCAAACAATAGCTACCCTAAAATTAGATTTCAAGGCTACCTGCCATCATGTAAGGCCCTGACAGGAAGTGAAGTCGAAGGATGTTGGGTGTTGGGTGTGGAGAGGGTGTGTGTGTGTGTGTGTGTTTGTATGCGAGACTGACGCCTCATACAGCCGAAAGAATGTGCCGGTCACACATTGACCCCCGTGCTTGCAGAAGGGTGCGGCGGTAGAACCTACGCCCACCAACATGCTCACGCATCCTCTGTGTCTTTGTGTTCCTAAAACTATACGAAATCTACTACTCCCTCCAGTCCAGCTCACAACGGGCGAGTTCTCATGCCCACCCAAGGAAGTCTGGCTTAAAGGGATTGTTCACCTAAAAATGAAAATGATGGCATCGTTTACTCACTCTCATGTCATTCCAAACCTGTATGGATTTCTTTTTTTTTTCCTGAAGAACACAAAAGATGTTTTGAATAATGTTTTTGTCCTTATAGCCTAATGAAAGTCAGTGGGGTCAAACTAAGACACTTTTCAAAATATTTTCTTTCGTTTGCATACAATGCCATACAAGTCTGGAACGTAAATGATGGCAGAATTAAATTTTTTTGGGTGAACTATCCCTTTACTTTTTTTAATTCCTTGCGAGGTATTAATTGTGTCCTTTAATTCACCAGCATGATCCTCGTGAAAGACCTGGGTTTATCATATCACAGGGCTTCCGTTGTATCTGAAATATGCATGATAGTGTAGTGCCATGCCCACAAGTTATTGAGATGAGATGGTAAAGTGTTAGTTTATCAAGACGTCTTGCCTGCTTTTGCTCAAATGCTGTCTCAAGGCTGAAATTAACGTGATGATGCTGCTCTGATTTCTAGGTCATGCTTTTTCAAACAGTTAGCGTTTCAGTGGCAGTTGTGAATCATCAGGTGGCATTTTAGAGGAAGAATTGACAGACTTACACTCCCTGTAGAGGGAGTGGTGGGAGTGTCTAGTGTGGGGAGCCGCTGACACGTTCCACCCGTGTAGAGTGCTTACGTATCCATGGGTGTGTACCGGCAACATTTATGTCACCGTGCACCTTGACATACCTGCCGTAAATGTGCCACAGGGTCAGTTTTGTCAGCTTACGTAAGCGCTCTTACTCTACATACTCTCTTGCGCTTATCTGTTTAAGCAACAGCACAATTCTCTCTCAAACTCAAAATCTGGTCTTCATAAGGCAAGCTTCCCGTAAGAGACTTGCTTTTGTTCCCAGCTCTGTCTCCATGCCTCCATGCTCCTGATGTAATGAAAGTTGCAAAGAGACGCAATAGAGGGAGGCAGACAGAGAGAAGGTGTGTGAGTGACGTACACACTCAGGTAACGGCACAACACGCACACCCAGCGCTTTGTGTAACCGTGCCCATATATGGGCAGTGTTTCCCCACCTGGGCAGAGTGCAGGCAGTGCATTGAATTCCAATAAGCGACGAGCATAGTACGTGCGGCAACACGTCATGGAAAATGAGAAGCAATGACGATCACGGCGTTTCCTCTCTCTCTTTCTTGTTCGGTGTTTCCAGTGTCCAATCAAAGTAAATTATGAAGCAGGTAGCAGATTGTCCACAGCTAAATGCAAACCATTCTGTTAGCAAGGTTGTGCACCATTAAAGCAGCACTGAAAATGCCAGTTAAATCCTGAATACATACATTTAGCCATGCAGCACCACATTGCACATTTTTTCTTTTCTTTAAAAATGTAAATAAAAAAATCTGTGTTGTATAATGATTTTTAATAATATAAATTACTCATAATTACACAAAATGTATATTTACAGAAACATTAGATGTTAACTAATAACTAATCTTTGAAATGAAACAAAATTTTTTTTAAGTGTTAAATTTATATCTCATTATATTTAAGAAATTAACTTTAATTTCAGTAGACCACTATGGAACACGTCATTTTCAAATTTACTTCTAATTTAATTTACTCAATACATTATAGTATAATATAAAATAAATATAATAGATACATTTTTATATTAATATGAATTTTTTTCAACAGCATGGTGGACATTTTGTGTTGCTGCATTGCAATATTCAAATGTTGATGTGTTCACTGTTTTGGCAGTATTGAACTTTCTGTCCAACCCTATTCTGCAACAGATTTAATAACAACTTGTAGAAAAATAGGACCACTGGCAGCATGTAAAGCAGAAAAGCCGGAGCAGAGCAGAGCAGCCCAGCTTCATGCCCTGGAAGACCTGCATCCAAACTCTTTATGGCCTCTGCGATCTGTGCTTCAGGGTTGAGGTGGTTCACATATCAGCGGCAGGGTTAGTGCACTCTCAAACAGCGCGAGTATTATAGCTATTTTAAGAGCGTTGTGTTGCCTTAATGGAGAATAATTTATCGGCCCTCATTTAGGTGTAATGCTATACGCTTCACTGTGCTTCGAGAGCGGGACCGGGCCCAGGGCAGCGATGGGAGTTGTTCGCGTTGGGGAATAGAAGGCTTTTGCTCTCCAGGCCAGCGTGTGAGTTGTGCTGTGGGCCAGACTCCTTCATTCTCTCTCGATCTTTCTCTCCCTTCTCGTTCGAGCCTGCGCTTCTGCCAAGGCCTTGTAAAGGGACTGTAGGCTCTGTTGTGTGCCAGCTCTTTCCCATCAATACAGCCCTCTGGAAAGAGTCTCTCGCTTCTCCTTACTGAGAGACTCCTTACAGAGCTTCCAGTAGCTGGTCTCCGAATGGCAGGAAAACGTATGCATGCGGCTTTTCGTGCGTATGGTAGTTTGGCGTGAGACTTCACCGTCCTCTTCAGAGTGCTAAGGGATCACCTTTCTCTTCAAACCTGACCCATCTGTAGGGCTTCACTCTAATGCGACCCACATTACAAGCCATAAAGCAAATGGACTTCCCGCCTCTGGAGTCGGTCAGGTCTTGGCAAAAAGGGGAACTCCCATTGCAATGGCAGCATGGCAGAAACCTCTCACCTTCCCTGAACTCTTCGGGGAAATGGAGCCTCTTTCTCTGATCCAGTCTCTCACTGGTTAGCAATGGTTTAGAAGCCAGTCAGAACCAATTACGCTCACCCTCCCAATGGCAGATTGAGCGCCCTTATCTGATCTATCCGTTAGGCTAATGGAATTATACGTTGATTCGTATAAAGTTGGAGGAAAGCGGAGATCTGACTCTACCCTCCCCCCGTAAGGGGCAAGTGGGCTTAGGGGAAATTAAATGAATCTCCCTTACACCTTTCACAGAGCCAGGGCCAAACTGTCCACATACGATCGTATCACCGAAACCCTATCGAGGTTGATTATCAACACTAGGCTACCCAGACGCATTCCCTCATCAAGTCTGGTATGGCACGGTTACTTACTCTAAATCGAATTAGACTTTAAAACCAACCCTCCCGCTTTCTCAATGACAGGAGACCACCTCTTCGTGAAAGTGATATCTTTTTTGTTTTGAATGAAGCCGAGACCTGCTCACTGCTTGTTTTCAATATGACCACGTTCATAGCAAACAGCCGGTATTGACAGAAAGCAGACTTCTTTAGAAGCATTGCCCCGTGTAGGTAGGAGGTCAAAGGCGGCGAGGACTAAACACAGCCAGAGCCTTTAGTAGAAAATTGATTTTTTTGCCGTAAGCTATGAGCGCCGGCTGTTAGACAGATCACCTTAAAGATCGAAAATAGTTCTGCTAGTAAACTAGGCAGCCTTATAAGTTATACTGTGTACCTCAGAAATGTAAGGTTCAACAAAGTAGTCCTCGGTGGCGTCTGAACAGAACTGAAATGTTACAATGGTGATTCTAAGAGGTTTGAATCATTCATCACTTATTGATTCTCTTGTGCTCTCCTACAAACACACTGGTATGTACAAATAGAAACACACACACACACCCCCTCTTGAACACTTGCCTGGGTTCCCCTCCTTCCTCCTGTACTCAGGGCTGCTGCGGATAATGATTCAGTTCCTGTTTGGTTGCCGACCACGTTGACAGCATTCTGGTCAGGGGCTCGGCTGCTGCTCCTCTCAAAATCTGGATGTGGTCAGGCCAGTCATCTCCCAGGCAGCCAGGAGGAAACCCACATCAACTGAAACTCACTGGGGCTCCAGGAATAGCCCAGCTCAAGGAGGTTACCCTGGCAGCTTCCTCTCTTCCTATTCTCCTCCCCTCCAATTTTCTGTCTCCCCCTAAAAAGACAGCCTTGGCTCACATCTTGTAAATAGTGAGTAGTACAAGTAGAGGCTCATCAGTTCTGGTATCTGGATCCGCATCAATAAACACAAAGCCTGCTGTGATCTGGGCTCTGCCTGCAGTGAACGTCTTCATTAGAGATGATTGATCATCATCATTGACGTTGCTGAACATTTTTCATCAAAAGTGGCATTATATAAATCACATTCGCTATTTGATTCGGTTTTCATTATGGAGCCATGAGAGACATCGCTCTCTCTCCTTGAAATATAGCTCTGGAGTTCCCCTCAAGGCTTTGCCGAGTTGTAACTTTGATGTCTGTTCATAAGGCCACATAAAGGCCCTCGCTTTTTAAGAAACATCATGAATTTACCTGTCAAGCTTCGTGCATTTCTCTCTTTGATCAATAGGGAAAATAATTCCAATGCTGTTAGAAGGTGCCGTGTAGGAGTCAAAAGCAAGAGGTCTTTGACTCAATCTACAGATGGATTTTTAGGGACATTTTTACCTTGAGTGCAGTGAAAAGGAATGTGGTAGCGTCTCATCATTTAGTGCTTTGGAAAAGCCTTTTATTTGTGCGCTCAAAGAAAAGCCCGGTGTGGGGTAAAAAGTGGGCCTCACTCTTTCAGTAAGGGGCCTATGTTGGTTTGGGTCCCTCTGAAGATTCATTTTTGACATTTCTTAGTGTTATTGATGTTAGTGGACTTGCATGGCATTTGAGATATGTTTAGCTATGTGGGTTTTAATACAAATAATTTATTGTTTCTCTCTTTTTTCTTACAGGGCTATTCAGACAGGCTCAATCTATTCAGATCACATGATGCTCCATGTCTTCATTTCAATTTAGGTGAGCACATGCTTATATTTTATTTATATATCATTTAATATTGCAGCTAATTTCCTGCCTCACTGCATTAGCCAACTTCTTAGTATCTTAAGTCTTGTGCACGCATAAATGTATAGTGAAAAAATGCGATAAAATAACAAATTCAGAGTGTTCGAATTGACTAGAAATGTTTCATAGACCGTCAGCTTTCACATCAGTGTCTGCTGCAAAGCTATTACGCTTTAACTTGCATCACATTTTATCTGAAATGTGCAGAAATGTCTGCTGCAGCACTTTGAAAAGAATCTTAGCTCAGAACTTTAGTATATACAATACAAGCCGTGTCTTATGTGCTGACTAGCAGGGCCCTGGGCTGGGCAGTGACTGTGGAAGGTTATGAATGGAATGTGCCGGAATTCTCCTAATGTTTACAGTTCATTCATGTGAAGTCGCGGGCTGGGGCTTCTCCTTAGGGGCAGACAATAGTGTTGCAGCAGGAAGCACATACCTCCCTTGAGAGCCTCACGGCACACTTCCCCACCCTGTTATAGCGCCACACACAAGAAAATAAAACACGGAGCAAGTTAGGACGTCTTAATAGGCCGGTAGATGCATGTATATTTGTAACATTACCACATTAATTGTTTAATTTACTTAAAGCATGGCTTTTGAGATTCACGTCTTTACAAAGTGTCTGTTCGTGCATTTAATTTTCAGAGCCTGTTGTTGGCACTGCCAGAAAAAATACAATAGGAATGTAAATGGAACAGAATGAAACAATATAGCTGTCAACATCAGCTGTCACTCTGGAAATAAAACAGCACATTTTGACAGAATTTGTAAACCCTAGAATCCAAAGCACTTTACGGTCAACAAGGCAGACAGTCCATTTTTCATTTAAACCGCATAATCATAACTCTAGCATAGCATAAACTAAAAGCCCATGTTTACAAGACACAACAACACAACACAGAGATCCATTTTACAAGCACCATTTTATCAAGGCCACTCTCACATGACAGTTTACTGCTCACTAAATGGCCTTAACTGTTTAATAAACACTCTTACAAAAGAGTACTGTGTCCGTACCATGGCACAGTGATAGTATCTTGTCGTTTTTCTATTTAATTTATCTTTTTGTCTATCTACACTGCTGTTCAAAAGTTTGGGTCGGTAATATTTGTAATGTTTTTTAAAAAGAAGTCTATTTGTTATATGTTAATCAAGGCTGCATTTATATGATCAAGAAAACACAGTAACACAGCAATATGAATATATTAGTGAAATATGAATATATTTTAAAATGTCATTCATTCATGTGATGGCAAAGATGAATTTTAGCAGCTATTATAGCTGAATTGGTGCTCAAGAAACAATTCATGTACATGTGCTTTTTTTTGTATCCCAGACACTGGGATACATTTTTTTCCTTCCAGGATTTTTTAAGGAACAGCATTTATTTGGAGAAATCTTTTGTAACAATGTAATCGTCTTTGCAGTCACTTTTGATTTAATGCATCTTCGCTGAATAAATGAAATGCATCCTTGCTGAATAAAATGATTATTTTCCTATTGAATTAAATACATTTTGATATTTGGTAACGCTTTAGATTAGGGAACACATATTCACTTTTAACTAAGAGTTTTCCCTCAATAAACTCCTAATTTGCTGCTTATTAATAGTTAGTAAAGTAAGTGTTAAGTTTAGGAATTGAGTCGGGTTAAGGGATTTAGAATATGGTCATGCAGAATAAAGCATTTATACGTACAAATAAACCGCCAATATGCTAGTAATATGCATTCTAATAAGCTAGTTAATATTGAGAATTGGTCCTTAAATTAAAGTGTTACCGAATAGCCTATTTTTGTGGTTATTAAAACTTAACAATATTTATATTTTATTTATATTTTTGGGAAAGAAATTGTTTTTTTTGTTTCATTTTTTTCTGTGGGCACAATTATTTGTATTCATTGACCCATATACCTTAATACTGCATGATTTCCATATTAATTTACTATATTAAGGTACTTGATAGATAATTATTTGCAGGCAAGGTTCCCATTACTCAAATTTTAACCCTAAATGTCCATCCTTTTACCATTCTAGGATCAACCAGACACAATTAGTCAATCCATTGTCTCTTTTTTGATAAAAACCATCAGTAGTTCTCTGACCTCATGCTGTCACTGTCCCACAGTCTAATCAGACTGCTTATAGAAGGCCGAACGCTGACAGCGAGCAGGGACAGAGCACTGGAATTCAGGTTAGGAATGAACTCCCTAATGGAGAAAAATTGGAGTCAAGTGACCATCAGCTGGTCGAAGTATGTTTGATCAATACGGTCACAAGGTCTCAGGTATGCAGAGCTGGAGCCTTTACAGAAGGGGCAAAGACAGCCTACAATCTCTGCGTGCTCCTGTCAGTCAAACGGCTTTATTGTTAACCAGTACAATAATCTTGTACATAAATGGCCTTACACTCTCAGCATCCTTGCCAACAGGAAGTATTTAGCGCTATGTGAGTCACTCTCTTTTGTTTGTCTAGCTGACGATGATTTAATTAGTCGACGACCCAATCAAAGTGCACCTTTGACGGCTACTTCTAATTAATAAGACTTGAATTGAGTGCTCTGACTGATGTAGCCTAATGCGTGCAAAACCACTAAGTGGATTCGGGAAATAATAGTCGCAAAACCAGGCTGACATTTTCATGATATCTAACAGCCTTAACACAATGCTCAGGTCAAAGAAAAAGGTTTATGGGGCCGTCTGTTATGAGAAAAATTCACAACGCAGGTCTGGTTAGGTTAAAAGGGTGTGATGAGCACCTTTAAAACATGCCGGAGCCATGGCCTCTGCCTGCCGTCCTGCCTCCAGGCTAATGGGAAAGAATGAGAAATATTTGCTAACGCCATGCTTAAAAATGCCCATCGGGAGATTAGCTCCCCCTCCCCGATGCTGCTGCCTGTCTGTGTGCTGAGAGCAAAAAGGAGGGCTGTTGTCGTCCTCCGAAGCTGCAGACACTTTGATTTGGTGTTGTCTAACCATTGGCTTCTTTCTCTCTGTCTTCCTCAGGCGCTGGGGACGGCTCAAGTGGACGAGCGCTGCCAGCATCTTGTTAGGGTGCTCATGAGGTGCTCAGTAGTCAGTGTAGATCCTGTGTTGCAATCAGCAGCTACATCTGGCTACTGGGTCTCTGATGGCATTTTCTGCTTCCTGTTGGCACATTCCTTTCAGATTGTGTGGTATGTTATCACAATGTGTGCCTCATCCTGTCAGAATAGGACTCGCTCTTTCATGGACGTTAAAGAGGGCTCTTGTCACAACAGCCTGTCTCTTTGACCACAGCGATTTGGTGGTGCTTTTACACTTTTAGCCTAGTTTATTGTTTTTTCTTATTTATTAAATTTTCATAAAATTTGATCAAGGTGAAGTGTAGCTAAAAGTCTCGGGAACCCATTTCAGACGTCTTTGAAAGAAAGGATTTAGACATTGTTTCTCGTTTGACTGCTGAAGATTCAGTTTAAGTGATTAGGTAACAAAGGACAAGGCGACGTGTCACAATCTCTTTGTGATTTGCCTGTCACACGGGGCTGTCTTTGTGCAAATGTTTTTGAGTTGTTGAAGGCTGACAAATAATGAGAGTTAAACGCGCAGACATGCTGAATCGCACTGGTTTCGGAGAGCGAAGGATGAATTATTTTGTGCTGTCGTGAACCTGGCATACAATGTAGATTTCTGTGTGGTACAATCTACAGCTACATTGTCTGCTGGGTTTCAGGCCAGCAGACAAATCCTGCTCTGCGCAGAAATTGAAAAGGTGAGTCGTTAAGTGGTTATGCATGCTCGAAAAATACATTCCTACTATGAGAATAAAATGCAATAAAAGTACTGAAAGTATAAAACTGTGATGTGTCCAATTATTTATCTTCGTGTTTATTCTTACCGTGGGTTCAGCTTGATATTTGTAGAGCTGCACGGATTCTATCCAATGACAGACTGTCAAATTTCACCAGGGATTAAAAAGGCATCCAAGATATTTCAGCCGTTCACCCAGAAGAGCTTCTTATCACTATTACCCATCTGCGTCTGAATACACCCACCCACCACACACACACACACACACACACACACACACAATGAAAGAAGAAAAATTCAGCATTCATGCAATATAAAATCACATTCTGAAATCTACCTATATTGCATACCGTTATGTCTTTAGGGATTCGGTGCATAGAAAAACTAATGAAGAACTGAAGAAAGCCTGAAGCCTCCAGAGAACTCGGTTCATTAAGTCCTCACACAATCTGACTACGATATTGACAGAAATGCCTTGCAGGAACGCTGTAGCACATCTCTCACAGTCCTCACTTTGTCTTATGTGTCTTTTTGTAATGCATTCAAACAGCAGCGAATGCCAGCATATTTTATATTACTCCATAATATAAAAGCAGTCCAGAGAATTTATGACACTGCAAGATAATGCAATTTTATAAAAACAAAATACCTGTTACGCTCCAAAGAGCACTTGTGGTTTGCTATGATTAGGTTCTTGTGAGTTTTTAAGAGAACTTTTGTAGTCCCTGGGTGTTTCCTGCAACAAGCAATTAGTTTGTTCACCCTGATGCAAATATACCCAATCAGAACATATTTGATGTTTAATGTAATTTTGACATTTAGTAAATGCTTTTATCAAAACAACTTGAGCAACATCACAAACAATTAGTCATAGAAGAGCTTAGTATATTCACAATGCCAAGTTTTCACAGTAAGCGGACATCAGGGGTGAGATTTTGGAGAGATGAGATTTCTACCAAGCATGACACATTTAACAAAATGTCCTGGCGCTCGTCATTTTCGCACCTGTTTAGGTCACGGTGTTAAGGTGCAATCACACTTAGACTTTGAGCGCCATTCACTTCCATCCATATGCATGTGAGTGGGAAAGCGGAAACGCAAGCACATGTGAAGAAGTTTTGCAAACTTGTACCAAAGTTCAAATTTGGTAAACTCTGACCCAGATATTTACATAAAAGTTGTTTGACCAATTGCAGAGCTAAAAGTCACAGACTGACCTCTTGGGGGAAATAAAAAGAACAAATCTCAGAGCTGCATGCTGTTTGCAAAGTTCCTAAGTGTATTTAAAATAAAATTACATTTATTTAAAAATCATTAAATTATTTTATTTTAAAAGTGCAACATTGCTATCGTGATATTCATCACGATGTAACGACACATGCTCAAAGCCTGAGCATGTACAAATAAATGAACAGAGAAATGATAGTGGAGGGGGGTCTGAATGCAGCGGGCCATTATAGCAGTCGGGCAGTGTTTCCAATGATGCCATTTCCCCTTGCACTACTGTTTGTACAACAGGAATATGGAGGCAGGTGGTCATGAGCCTCTGTATGCGCTCTATACTGCGAGGCACTGCTTGGCCAGCGGATACTGGAACCACTTCAATAAAACAACAGGAACAGGGAAAACACACTCGGGCTGCTCCAGGAACAGCCACTTCCCATCTGTCTGCTCACCCCAACAGACACAGCCGTCATGTGACTGTATTCCCTTCATGAAGCGCTAAATTCACACCCCTCAGACGAGGGACGAAAACAGTGATTAAAATGTCTGACAACTGTTACATTTTAATTGAAATACAAAATATGAATAAGGATAAAATATGTTTTTTGCTTAAACTTATTTATGTTTTACATTTAATTATTTTCCTCAATAAAGTCCTGATTTGCTACTTATTAATAGTTATGTAGTTAAGTTTAGGTATTAGGGATGTAGAACATGGCCATGCAGCATATGTGCTTAATAATTACTAATAAACACCCAATACTGTATTTTAATAATAAGCAACTAGTTAATAGTGAGAATTGGTCCCTATACTAACGTGTTATCTTTACATTTTCTGAATCAAACACATGACGCTACATTGCTAACACCTGTTGCTCTACACAGGAAGTCTCATATCTGCTAACTAAATCACAAATCATAAATAAGTCACTTTCTTTTCAGACAAGAACATTTCTGTTCTTTGTGAGCTAAAACTCTGCCGTTGCAGTTATCCAACTGTCCGCAGCAACTAACATTTCCAGAGGGGAAAGTGTCCGGGGTGAAAGTATTCCAGTAATGTAAACCTCTGAATAGCGTGTAATGGAAGTAAATCGCTCCTTTGATATCTTGTGCGGCGAGAGCTGTGTGATGACATCAGCGGGGGTCCTCCGGGGCCATGGTGGGCTTGTGTGGAATGCTAATTGATGCTCTGTCAGGGCTTCCCTAACTGCGAGGACTGATAGATTAACCGCAGAGAAACGTCCATGCATTTATCTGACCAACGAGACGCCTTTACATGGCTTCTCTTGAATGGGTCAAAGGTGAAGGGTGCAGTGTGGGGTGAGGGCTGACCGACGGCCCTGACGTCATTTGTCGTTTGGTGAGCTGTGCTGTCGTCAACACAGCATGCAGTTTTCCAGCTCTTGTTTTATTTTCTCTCAGCATAAATCAGATACGAATGAAGTCATGGTCGCACACACACACACACACACACACACACACACACACACACACACACACACACACACACACACACACACACACACACACACACACACACACACACACACACACACACACACACACACACACACACACACACACACACACACACACACACACACACACACACACACACACACACACACACACACACACACACACACCGTAGTGTAGTTGGTTTGAATGTGGTGTAATACCCAGATAACCTGCAAAGGTCATATAGCGACATTAATCTCAGTCAGCCCAGACCTTTTCACACCCCACATAAGAGTAGATCTATTCAAATATATTATAGATATTCTTTCTACCTCTTACAGTCCTTGTAGCGCATTATAATATTGGATTGTAATGCAATACAATATGGAAACGCAGCATATAAAACACTAGGCAAAGCAGGGGATCCCGAGCATGCACTTTACATGTCTTTTATATGGGGCTATTAGTTTGCGCGCTTGGATGTGTCTTTGCACAAGGCATTAAAAGGCACTGTGGAAATTTTCTTTGGCGCACAAATGCATTCGAGAATAAAACCCCACATTAAAAGAGCGCTCGCAGGGGCATTGTATTTTCTCTTAATACCTGAGTGACTCATAGAGAATCTCTTAATATCAGCGCCGCTTACATGGACCTCAGTGCCAAGGGCAGATTAGAAACTGACGAAAGTTTCTGCATTTCAGCTGCATAGACTCCATTCCATCTGCTCGCTCGGGTACCATGGAGACGAGGCCTTGTCTCGCCTGTGAAGATTTCTGGACGGAGAGCGCTTGGTGCGAAAACTGCCTCTCTCCAAATGCTCTGAAAGATGAGCCAATAATTATATAGGCAAATAAATCCTTTTTATTAAAAACTGTGTTAATAGTCCCAAAGGTTGTTGTTCAAAAGCAAACAAGTTCCCTTAAGACACCACTAAAAGGTCTAAGAAAAACGATTTGTATTTTGCATAATGCGCATTACATAAATTTAATCGGTAATACTTTAAAATAAGGTCAAATTTTTTAACAATAATAATGCATTAAGTATCACTAACTAATAAAAGACAACATTTTACAGCATTTATCAATCTAGGTTAATGCATTTTATATGACTTAAAATGTTACAAATGTATTATATGTACACATATTACTGTATTTTTGTTTATTGATATTATTAACATTATTAGTAGTATTAGTATCAGTATTTGGGAATGTAGAATATGGTCATGCAGAATAAAGAGCCAATATTTTAACATTATAAAAAGCAACTAGTTAATCGTGAGAGTTGGCCCCTAAACTGAAGTGTAACCTTTGGTGTATTTGTTTCTGTTTTTTAATCAATAAAAATAAGAAAAATGTATTATTATATGTAGAGCATTAACCTTAATTAATGCTGTATTTTCATTGTTAGTGCATGATACCTAATGCATTAAAGATATTTTGAAAAATGTCTGGGTTTTTTTATACACTGAAAGTCAGTTTTGTTGTATGAACAAAGAGTTGAAATAACTTTGTGGTGTGCAAAAGAAAAAGAGTCAGGTTTGGAGCTGTACGAGGGTGTGTAAATGGACAGAACTGCATAAGTGTAAAGTCCATTTAATCAAGCTTCTTTCATCAGAATCTGAATGATAAAAGAGTCTCATGGGAGCCGGAGTCTGCCTATCCAGAACCAAATCTCCGTACAGATTGATGTCTTACATCCGAACCCTGACATGACTCATAGCTGCGCCTCACGCCTGTGCTATGTGTTTGGTGTGATCGTTTGGCATCTCTTGGCGGCCCCCTGTGTGGGTGGGAATGCATTCTGTCTGCATTACTCAGTACTAAGTACCTGTGAAGCTTTAACAACATGATGCACTCCATCAACATGCTGCAAGTCTTGTCCTGCTGTGGGAGTTTATACGTTTATCATGTAGGTTACGCTGGCTACCTCACGCAGAGTGTACAATACACACATGTGCTGGTCTCATGACCATGGCAGGGTGGAGGGTGGGAATGTGTTAAGTGTATACATAGAGACTACACTGGGTGCAGGTCACGTATGAAGGAGTTCAGGGTCATAACGGTGTCTGTGTTACCAGGAGCCACCTCAACCAGCTGATAAAAGGAACTTTTCATTTCTTGCTTCCAAGGTTAATGCTACCAAAAATCCGTAAAGTAATCTTTATATAAATGCGCACTACAAAATGAATAAAAACTAATTGGAAGTACAGATAAAATGACATTTAATTAATCTCATTAACTGGGCTCCTAGTGGTGAGTTAATGATCGAATCAATGACCTAAATAACCAATAAATGATGTACCATACAACTAACTAAAACTTAACTGAGATTCAAAAACAACATAAAAAAGTCTGTAACTTTAAAATATGTATACACTAATAAAGTACTTAAAAATCTTTTGCAAACTATTAGTTTAGTTAATTCATAACTGTAGTTAATACATTAATAGACTACAAATAGTATGTTATTCATTCATTAGCACTGGATTAACACAATTATTATTATTTAATTAAAATATAAAGTCCATGATATATTAACTACAGTTTATAAACTATGAATTAACTGTAAATTAATATTTTTTAGTGTTTAGTGATTTGTAAGTACTTTATTGTGTATACTTATTGTAAAGGGTCAACAATTAGTCAAATATGCTTCATGATTTTTGATGCTTTTGTTGATGTGGTTGTGTTGGATATTAGTTAATGCATTACGATCATGAGCTAACAATAAAACAAATTTAAACAGCATTTATTTATTTATTGTAAATGTATACACTACTGTTCAGACGTTTGGGGATGCATTTATATGTTATTTAAAAGTAACACAGTAAAACAAGAATTTAAAATAACAATATTTTACATTTTAAATTGTAATTTATTCCTGTGGTGATTGATTTGGATATCAAAAGCATTTATTACTATTATTATGTTATAAACCATTATGCTGATTAATATTTTTTTGTGGAAACCATAAAGCTTTTTTTATTGATTTATTTATTTAATTAATAATTGAATTACATTTTTTAAAGAAACTATTTTTTAAATGTAAATCTTTTGTAACATTTTAAATGTCCACAATCTCACTCAATGTACTTGATCTTTCTTGATGAATAGAAACATGAATAAAAAAATTATACATTTAAAAAAATAAAGACAACATACAGACCCACAATTTTAAACAGTAGTGTACATAATACACTATTGTTCACTGTTAATTCATGTTCATTCATAAAACATTACCTATTCATTTGTTCATTTATAACTTGAAATATCTCAAATGCATATGAACAAAAATTTACCTTAACTATATTAACCATACTGTTAACTGTTATTTCATGCTAGCTATTGATTTATCAATTACATTAGATGAAAGATGAACAATATGTCCCACCTGTAAAGTCAGAATCATAGCATTCTAATTAGACCAAATCTGCAGCGTGAATCTTCAATGAGCATCCTGGTCCTTTCCACATGTACCAGCAGCCAAGGAAGCCCAGATGCATGCGGCGGATGTGCTTCACTTCCTCTTTCCCTCCCTTCCTTCCTTCTCTTTCTGTCATATTCTAAAGGTGTGCACATTCCACACTGCATCCTGCCACTGGAACGAGAGGAGGTTAATCAGACAAACATAAATCACAGGAGACATGATCACTGCATGCATTAATATATTTGGACTGCAGACAGTTCTGGGCATCCTTATCCTCTTTGTTGGCTCGGTCGACTCCAATATGTTCATACATTAATTTTACATCCAATAGTAGAAGAGGTGCAAATGCGTGATGGTGATGGCAATCATGTTTCTAGAGGACATTTTCTAAATGGATTACTAAAAATACAAATGTTTCCACAAGCAGTAATCAGCAGTGTTGGGGGTAACGCATTACAAGTAACGCGAGTTATGTAATAATATTACTTTTTTCAAGTAACTAGTAAAGTAACGCATTACTTTTTAAATTTACAAGAAAATATCTGAGTTACTTTTTTCCCCATTTACTGACTGACGTGCGCTGTTTGAACATGATCTTACTGTAGTCTCTAAATGAATGTGCATTAATTCATCCCACTCGCAAAAAACAGATTCAGTATTCATCAAAATGAATTAAAACAGTGAAATGCAAACTCAGAATATGATGCAAACCTGCAATAATTAAATATGTTAAACAACACAAATATATCTAATCCCATTTTATTACCCAATGTCTTTGCTGCAGACCTTTGATGATCCAGTTCAACCATACAAGCAAAAATGACTGTACATTAACAATTGTGCTTGATTGCTTTTTAATTGCTGAAGAGTGTTGAATCTTCTCCTGTGTTCTACTGTACAGACGTGATTTACTCTTCCTTCAGCCTGAGGTTTATTCATTACACTTTTTGGTGTGAAAGGCTTTTACATTTGCTATAAATAGAACTTCTTATATTAAAAACAAACAATCAAGCCCTGCTCATATTTAAAAAATAGCGCGAAAGTAACGCAAAAGTAACGTAACGCATTACTTTCCATAAAAAGTAACTAAGTAACGTAATTAGTTACTTTTTTAGAGAGTAACGCAATATTGTAATGCATTACTTTTAAAAGTAACTTTCCCCAACACTGGTAATCAGTGACCCGGCAGGTTAGGGGTGATGAAGAGAATATGTGTACAGACAGGACTAGCTGCTAGACATCTGAGAAGAGGTCAGCAGTCAAGGGTTAATTATCTTTTAATATAGCAGCACGTCCTCGTGTCTCTTTCCACTTCTGAACTGTGACATCACTGCCTTGCTACGCTGAGGCTAAACATGGTGTATCAGTTGACTGTGAATTAAACTCAATAAAAACATACAGTTTGATAGCTGACTTATCCTTTTGTCATAGAGATTTTTATGCATATATTATTTTATTCTTATATTACTTTTTTTCTTATATTTCTATTATTCTTATATTATTTATGTTTATAAAAGATACTAATATATAGCGTTTGCATGCTATTTTCTATATGGATTAGCAGTGCCTGCATGTAATATCCAAATTTAATTTGTGCAAAAATGGGTGTTTGCAACATTTACATATAGTGTGAATTTTTACGTTAATATGGATTTTTGGACAACTTATTAAAAAATGCAATGATGAGCGTATTAAATCACTTAATTTTCATAGAAATATCAGATATTTCATAGACTTTTTTATTGTACATTTTTCCATATTTGCCTGAAGTGTTTCCCAAAAATGCATTCCTGAGATTCCCTACAAAACAGCAATATCTCACTAAACTAAAATCACACTTATGTTTTAGTTAGTTCACACTAACTGCTGTTGCTGTGGGTCACTGCAAAATTTCAGAAAATGTGTATTTACAAGAAACTCTATATTATAGTCACACAAAAAAGGGGATGTCAGCCATTTTTAGAAAACAATAAGAGGAAGTTGCGAGTTCCTTATTAAAGAGTTTGTTCATTCAAAAATGAAAATGCTGTCATCATTTCCTCTCCCTCACATGTATTTTTCTGTATAACATTAAATGGTGAATTTGTATAATCCTTTAATCACACATTTTCTTGTTTCTATACATCAACAGTTCATGACCATGTTTGTCAATCATCCATATGACCACTTGTATGTCTTATATTTATATTTAAAAAAGCTTACATTGCTTTTCAAATCAATATGTTTAATATGGCTAATAATCATGTCCTTGTAAAGTCAAATTTGACTAACAAGAGTCATCGTGGATGCCATGGACATCATGTTACATTTGGCCCTGATGTAGCAGGACACAAATTACATCATTGCGTTGTTCTTTCATCAGATCCACTCTTAAAGGGACAGTGCAACCAAATCTACATTTACTGACTCTCATGTTGTTCCAACACAGTATGCTTTTCATTTTTAATAATGTACAACACAAGCAACTCATACTGATTTGGACAATATGAGTCTAATTACAGTAAACAAGAACATTTGCATTTTGGGAACTATTTCTTTAAATTACTGCCATTTTTGTGCCACGGTTCCACAGCAGCAGACTAAGAGTGACACTATGAAATAAGGGAACGTCTGGCTGTCAACTGTGCACTGCTGTTGCTCATTACTGTATCTGACCACATGACCCTGGTACGATCTCTGATGCCCTACAGAGCGGGACAGTAGCTTACAAAGTCTGTCGAGGCAGCACAACTCAGCAGTCAGGGAGCATCTGACCCCAGCCAGTGGCATGTGACACGGGTTAGATTTTCATTCATACCCTGAGCCCTGTAGAAAGGAAGCTGTTGTGCAATATGAGGAGGAGGGGAGAGAAGCCATCATTGATGGATGAAAAAGAGGAAGAAGGCATGACAGAAATGAACACCACATGACAGGAGGCCACCTTACAGGGATTACAAGTCTCTCTCTCTCTCTCTCTCTCTCTCTCTCTGAAAGTGTTTTACCATCTATAGAGTTCATCTGGTAATTCTTTCCTTGTTGGTGCACTCACTTATCAAATTATACTAAAAAGTAAGATGGTTCATCCAAAAATAAAATTCTGTCATCGTTTACTCACCCTTATGTCATTCCAAACCTGTATGATTTGATATGACCCGTATGAAGAGATATTCAGCACAGTGCACTTTTCCATACAAAGTATTTCCGCATTCGTTGTATTAAAAACAGCAGTATGAACATTGTGATAAATGTCTTTTTTTGTTTCACAGCAATGTTGGGGAGTAACTAGTTACATGTTACAGACAAAATAATAAGGTTACCCTTTATTTTAAGGTGTCCTTGTTACAGTGTAATTATACATTTAAGTACTGAGTAATATTAATTAACTACACGTACTTACTATATAGTTAGGGTTAGGATTTTGCTTAGGTTTACTTGCATGCAATTATGCATAATTTATTGTTATTACAATAGTAAGTACACGTATGTAACCAGGACACCTTAAGTCTGCAGTCTGTAAGTTTAGCCTCTTTATTGCCATCTCTTGCAGATTTTTGCGGAATTATCTTGCTTGCGTGGCGTTGTGAGTCGGCACGGCTCCAGCACGGATGAATCTAATGTTATGAGGAGTATGTGTGTCAGTCTGTCAGTCACCGCACCGGTGTGGATATCTACTGTACTTTGCAATCACAGATTCTAGCCTTCGTCTTGGAACATATGACCCAAATAAACCCAAACAATTCCCACCGTATATTGTCATCTGAACAAGAAAGTAACAAGTCTGCCACGTTTGTTCTGACCAACTGACGAAACAAGCATTACCATAAATCGCGCTGCCAATGGTGATTTAATTTAAAGATCGGATAGCTCATATCACACTCAACCGTGCAAATTATTGTTATTGCTATACTTTATTCTCAAATTGTTAATGTTAACCTACCATACCACTCAAATTAGAAAACATTATTATAAGCTAACCGTTGTGAATCGGGCTAAAGTAAGCAATAGTTTTTAACTGCTTATGCACTTGCTAAAATATAGATTTTGGATCATTTTTAACCTAAAAAGTTACGGACTGCAGCTTTAAAATAAAGTGTAACCTAAAATAAATGTAGTAATCTGTTACAGTTACTGTGAACAAATGTGTAATTAAATCAGTTACAAACAAATGTAATGATTACAAAGAGGGTTACATCTGAATTTTCACACACGTACATATTTGATTGATTTCTTTCTCAAATAGCATTGACTGCTCTTAAATATGAGACACCAATGGTTCCGAGAAGTTTAACTATTTTATTTCCTTTCTGGATTTATGTACTGTATATGTTTGTATTTTTTTATTTAACTGTTTTTTTTTTCAAAAGCATTATTAGATGCCAGTGTTTCCTGTCACAGCTATTTGATTTCAAAAACAGTATCTTAAATATTAAACTACATCTTATGATTTTAAATCTGTATTTAACCTCAGAACGATCTCAAAGTAAAAAGAGGTGCTAAAGTTTGATTGTGTGGCGGCTGTGCTTTAAAATGTAATTACTGTAAGGTTAACCCTGCATAGTTTAAAAGTTTCAAATTGATTAGGAGTTTAAAACATTCATTAGAAATTGCAATCAGTTCCATTACAAAGTTACACTACTTGTTACATTTTAAATAGGTTAACTTGTACATTTCCAAAGCAACCTTCCCAACACTGTTTCACAGTCAGGTGGGTTTGGAACATCATGAGGGCAAGCACATGACGTAATTTTCAGTAACTTTTAGATTAGAGAACACATATTCACTATATTCACCTCAATAAACTCCTAATTTGCTGGTTATGGATTGTAAGTAAGGTGATCATTGTAGTAATTTGGTTTAGGTATTGAGTGGGATTACAGAATAGACAATAGATTCCAGAATCCATTAATATGTTCTTTATAAATACTAATGAACATCCAATATGCTAGTAATATGCATGCTAATAAGCAACTAGTTAATAGTGAATAGTGTTCCCTGATTTTCATTTTTGGATGAACTATCCCTTTAATGGCTGCTCCAGTGACAGCTCTACAAAAGCTGAATCTGTGATTTCCAGCTTCTCACTCTCCTTTATTTGAAGATCCTCTACAACTCGGCACACAGCAAGATTTTGAGTGTGTCCTTTTGTTTCGAGTAGCTTAAGAGTAAGACTGTTGCCTAGCGACTACCCTGCATTACAGCATTACAACACATACTTCAGGGTAAGTGTGTGTGTGTTTTTTGTGTGTGAATCAGCTGAGAGCCTGTTTTCCAGTGCAGGGGATATCCTAAGGGTTAATCTCTAGAGAAAACATCTTCCCCCTAAACACATTTATGGATGCCAGGCTCTGAGAGAGTAAAACACAATCTAAAGGGAAGCACCATTCCATTGCTGAAATGATCTGTTGGAGGTTTTGGCCGTGTGAGATGAAACACATTGAATGACATACACACCCTGCAGAAGATCAAGTATTGGCAGCAAACTCTGCCCATTAATATCTGATGTATTTTATCTATCTATCTATCCATCCATCCATCCATCTATCAAGTCTGGGTCAGCAACATGAAATAAGACTCTCATGCACACTAAAGTTGTATTTATTTACAGTAATATTGTGAATTTTATAATGTCATCATTTTTTTGTTACATTTTTAAAATATAATTTATTTTTTGATGGCAAAGCCATTATTTCAGACTTCAAATGATACTTAAGAAATTATTTTAAATGTTGATTTGGTGCTCAAGAAATATTTCTTATTATTATCAATGTTAAAGAGAGTTGTGCTGCCTAATATTTATTTGTGGAAATTATAAATTATGCATTTTTTCAGGGTTCTTTGATGGATAGAAAGTTCAAAAACGTATAGAAATGTCTTTACTGTCACTTTTGAAAAATGTAATTTAAAAGTTAGTTTCTTTTAAAAAATTCTTCCCTCAAACTTGGTAGAATGATAATGTGTATATATGCAATTAAATTAATAAAATATAAATTCCAAGCTATTTCCTCACTTTCTCACCAATGAGATTTCTTATGCTTCTTATTACAAAGCTCGGGTTTAAAGTGCAAGGCTTTGGGCTCTAAAGAGTTAAATGCAATGCTAAAGCACTGAAACACGAGAGCTGATGAGGAAGAGGAAAGCGAGAGGGCATGAGGGGAATTTCAGGGAACCAGGGTGAACAGTCGGAGAACGGTCTTTCTCCGTTTCTCTCGTCTCAACGCAGACTTTCAGATGCTGAACTCCACAGAAGTGACAGCTCTGTCCCTCAGCAGCCATTAACAGCGTCGCTGGATTGACACTGCACTGGCTGCTATACACCACCCGGCACAATCTGACCACTAAAGGGATTGGTGTCACTTTCTTGGCGCTCAAACTACTTTGAAGACCCCATTTCCTTGGCAAAGCTGAATCAGCCTTGAAAAATGCAACACGGCTGAGTCATACTTCCTCCTGGATGTGACAGCGCTTCCTCCACAAACTGATCTGTCCTCCCCTCCCCACATTTTAAAAACGTTAAAGGGACGGAACATGGAAGAAGTGAGAAGGCAATGCGTCCACTCTGGTCTCAAACGTAATAAACCTGCATGGAAATATAAGACAGGCAAGCTCAAAATAAATGACTCAGAATACATGGGATATATGGCCTTGATTTAAATCTGTTTATGTATTATACAGCATATTTTATTTTCTCTTTTATTTTTAATTAATAATTTTATTCAGCAAGGGTGTATGATTCTGATCAGAAGTAACAGTAAAGACATTTGCATTACCAAAAATTTAATTTTTCTAGTTCTATTTTTTATTTCTTTTGAGCTTTCTATTCATTCAATTAAATTCAATATTATTTGTATAGTGATTTTTATGATACAATCGTTGCTAAGCAGCTTTACAGGAAATTAAGTCTCTACAATAGATTTATATATTGTAGAAACTTAATATATTTAGCTTATGGAAACATTTGGTCAATTCTGTATATTGTCTGAGGGTTGGCTTCCTCTGAGGTCCTCTGAGGGGTTGTCATCATCTCTTCTCAGGTGTTCGGTCATCTCAGATCATTTAAGGGTTGGATACAGACTGAAGCTTGTGTAATTCCTAGTAATTAGGCAGAAACAGAGAAAAAAATAGAGACATAATTAGCGTAGCTGTTGTTCCATCCAAGCAAAAATTATCTGTTCAACCCAAGCTAAAGCATAATAATGTGCATTTGATCAGATATAACTGCAGTACAATAACTGCGAGTGACCTAATGTTTAGGAGCCCAAGCTTTAAAAAAGTTTTTTTTCCTTTATTTTGCATTTTTCTGGTTTAATCACAATCAGATTTTTTCGAGATCCTGAATTAAATGTCTATTTTGACCTCACTATTCGGGGAACAGATACAGTCTGTATAGATTGGACACTGCACGTACCTCTATCATTTAAGTGGGTAGATCAAAAGTCATCATAGCAGTTATTTGAGAACTGGCTTACTAGTCAGATGGAGCGTAGCATCCTGGAGATGTTGTCCGGCAGGAGATTCATCAAAGAATCCTGAAAAAATGTATCACAGTTTCCACAAAAATATATTAAGCAGCACAAGTGTTTTCAACAATGATAATAAAAAAAATACTTCTTGAGATTTCTGAAGGATCTGAAGACTGGAGTAATGGCTGCTAAAAAAAATAGCTTTGTCATTATTACAGGAACAGATTTTACTATAAAATACACACATATATAAAATAGAAAAGCTGTTTAAAATTGCAATAATATTTCACAATATCACTATTTTTACTGTATTTTTGATCAAAGAAATACTGCCTTGGTGAGCATAAGACATTTAGCTCAAATCATACATAAATCTTACCAACTTCTAAACAGTAGTGTATAATATACACATTTTATAACGAGTAATTTATTAGCTTTGATTTTGTATTTTATTGACTTTTAAAATCATTTCTACATTTACCACTACTTCATAATAATTATTATTGTTTTGCAATTATACATTTATATTAAAATATATTCGATTTATTTATATATTATAAATATATATATCATTTTAAAATAAATATATAACAATAAATAACACTTCTGTTCATATGTGATAGCCAGTGCAAGGGAAATTCCAGAGACTGATGGAGAACCTGTTGCACTTCTGCAAATACAGCATCAAGCATGGCTGACGAACTATGAATAATCATTTAGGTGATTTGAGTAATTGCTTAAGTGGTGTAATTGCTTTATGGTGCTTAACACCATAAAACAAAGAAGGGAAAGTTTTGCAACCAACACGTATGTCACACGAGTAAACAAACACTGTCCCATACGCCTAACAAACACACACCCTAGTCAAATGGTACGTCATTTCTACAGGTGTCACTTGTTAGAAGCAGGATCTTTCCTCCCTGCTTTGTTGACACATAACAGAACAACCATAAAAGACAACGCCAATCATCAGATGTAGGGGATCAACCTCTGCCGGATTGTCCCTATGAAGTCATTACCAGCTTGCTGCCTCAAACACGGACTGATTACTTAATAAATGATGTAGATAGAAAACATTTAGTTTTCCATTGACACAAGCACGCAGGGTCACGGGTACCGGGACCATCATGAACACCACTAACTAAAGTCATAAAAGAATTCAGTCCTTTCAGTGAAAACCCTGAAGCTTTCGTTTTCCTTGAACTCTATTCAGGGGGTATTCTAGACGGAGTGAGAAAGATGTGACTCAGAGGGAGCAAATGCTAGTAGGAAGAGAGCGGACAAATATGGGCTCTGCGCTCTACTTCACTGAAGACAGATCCGCCAGGGCTGGACGAAAGCGTGTGGACCGGATCGAGAGCGGTTGAGACCACACTGGAACCTACAGGGACCCTGAAGGTGTTCTGTCAGCATGCCAACATTGCCACATGATTCATTCACCATGTACCGCAACTCAAACCCTCCTACAAGCCCCAGCATTTAACTCGAGGCGGCAGCCATCACCCTGCAGATCCGATTCCTCACAGCTGACACATCAACCCAGACCAACATAACAGATCTCAAAAATGTTCCTAAGCATCACCTTATATTTACAGTATGAGTGGAAATTGTACAAATGACACAAATGCTTATTTTCTCCAGCAGTGGTTAGAATAGTAAAAAAGGCTTTAGCAGAGACCGTATAAGAACCATTTTGGGTTTCTCAAATAACTTTTAAGGGAACCGTTGTCAAAATACCTTTTTTTCGAAGTCTGAAGAACATTCTAATAAAATAAAGAACCTTATTCCACTATAAAGTGGAATGGAAATGTTCCATGGATGATTTTTAAGGTTCTTCAAGGAACTTTTATTTATAAGAGTGTGGTTAGTTCTCATATCCTTATTGAATTGCAATATCTTTGTGATATCTTTATGTCCTTCAAACTAAAATTACAATTCTATCATATTTTACTACAACTGTTGGGTAAACAAATTAACATTTTAAACATAAGATTGAACTGTGTTCTCAATCTAGAGAGATCTTTAGAGTTGCTCTAAATGTCAGGTTGGGGAAGTAAAACACGTGTTTTAGGTGTTATACATTTGTACGGTTTATCAATTGCAGTAATAGGCTATTTGTTGGGCAATATAATTGTCTGATATTTATGCATATTTCAGTTTCATTTTTGCTATCTTAAAAAGCAAACAAACAAATAAGTTATTTTTATTTAAAATAACCAATGGACTGTTTAAAGACATATTTTCTGGACAGTAACAAGAGCACTTTTTTGCAACAAAGACTTTTAGAACATGCTTTTATACACAAATTCACTTAAAAAAATTAACATCGTGAGATGTTTCTGTGCATCGAGCAAAATGAGTGAAAACTAACTCCAGTTTCTCTTTATTTTTCTCCGAATACGAGTGCTACAAAAGTATTGAACTACCAGAGAGTCAATGTACTAAGAACAAGAAGCTGTCATAAACAATTACAGCACTTCAAGTGTAAGCTGTTGAAAATATTCCTTCTCGTTAAACTTGACCATCCGCACAAACTTCCTATGTTTACTCATAGATGATGAAAGACACATCGAAGAAATTATAAATAAATACATTCAAATATATATAGTTTAAAATATTATTATATCATTTTTTAATGTAAAAAATATGATATTTAATGTACTAACGTATTCTGCATCATTCTTATTTTGATCCAAACAATTAAATTGCAATATCATTGCGATGAATAAGCATCCAAATGTCCTCAAAGCCAGTTCGCATGTTGCTGGTTGTTTGTACAGCTGTCTAAATTCAGTTGGAGTTGTAAACACCGCCATCGCGTGGTTTTTATGCCGACAAACCACAACGTTCTCTTTACAGTGTCTGAAAGGTGAATAGCCTACTGAATTCAAATACCTGCTAACGTATTCTTCTTTTACTTCTCCATAGAATTCTGCCTTAGTATAGTAGCCTACAAACCGTTTAATGACACACATTCAAGCTTTTTTCAGTTTAAATACGGAAGCCGCGTTGTGTTGATTGACAAAAGCCCAGAGAAAAGAAGGCGCGTTCCGAGTGTCATGACAACGGCAATCAAACATACATAAATCTTGTAAGCATTGGTATTTACGTTAACGTTACTTAAAGAAATGCTAATTTGGTATAAGTTATTTTGCTGTTTATCTTGACCTTGAAGGTGTTTCAAACCTTAAAACCTTTTTGAAACACGTTAGACATTAGTTTAAATTCGTTTCCTAATGCATAACCCGTATTCATAGCTAGCGGCAAAGATTTACATCACAATCCGTTTTGGTTTATGATAATATGTGCACTTTGATATAATAGCGGAAATATAATCTGATGCCACACATGAGTAAGATCATCAGCATGAACACTAACGCAACTGGTATTTGGGGGAATTTTGTGCTTAGGGCTATAATAACGGACAAATCCATTTCCGAAGTCAGGGATGTAATGTTAGGTCATTCTGCTTTAAAGATTTACACAGTAAAAATGTACCTTGGCATATATTTATCCAAGAATACTATCGCTATAGTGAAGAATAAATAATATGGCATCTGGCGTTAGGTTCATATAATTTGGAATATTGTTATCATTTGTTATAGCGCTGATAATATAGCCACATATAGGCGAGTCTCTATTAACAATAACTGTAGTGAATACAGAATTATGACGAGGACTGATACAATGGGTTTGCTAAAGTAGATCAAATATAGCCTACTATAGGCTAATAAATTATAATCAGGCAATCAAATTATTAAGAACTTGTCGTCTTTAAAGGATACCATATTGACTACAATGGTTTTATTTGTCTTTGGAAAGCTTGCAAGTGCAACCGTTTCATTTTATGAGATTTGGTTTAGTCACTTAGTCAATAAATTCCGTTTCCGCTCGTCCCGGGACTCGAATGAAACACTGATGATTAATACACGGTGAGTCAAACGCGCAGTGCACTATTTATGTCCCCTATATATAGAGCCACGAACCGTTCAGTCTCAGTGCAGTGCAGGTCACTGCTTTACTTCACTTCTAGGCACAAACAGACATTGTGTTTGTATTCCATTTATTTTGTAAACTATGCCTTACTTTAACGTTTAGTGGTAACTGCTCTGGGCTGATACAGTAAAGTTCTAACACCACAAGGATCGATATCATGAACTACCAGGAGATTGCTGTGTATGGGTTAAATGTGTGGGGGGGGCTTGAGGTAGGCTATTGACTCGGAGATGAGGGGAGCCTTGAAGTAAACAAGGTTGAGAACCACTGCTGTAGCCTATTAATTGAGCTGTAAATCATTGTGTAAAAAAATTCAGTTAAATGACTGAATAGCTTCCAAAAACAAGAAAATCCCGAAAATGGAGAAGGAACAACCTAAATATACAGTATTATATTCACCAGTTTAAATATTTAACATGTATTGTTTATTTTGATGGGGTAAAGTTAAACAATATTCCCCGCCATTCACGTTTTTCAGAAACTGATTCATCGTTGACACCGCCTCGAATCTTTACGAACGAATGTACTCCGCTTCCTAAAATAATTGAACGGTGTTCCTGTGGTCGGATGACTAAACCAAAGAAAACTTCCAGAATTCACTCCCACATATTGATATTTTCCTTTTATCTTCAATAATCTCGTGTGTTCTCCATACAGTCGTGAATCAGCGCGAGTACAAACACAAGCATGTTTAACGTGCACAATGAATCACGAGCGTGACTAACGCGAGAGGAATAAACTTTTCCGTTTCAAATGTCAGTCTTACAAGTCTCACGACTGACATCTATTGCCCGTTTTGTCTATTGCACAGGTTTTCTAAAAAAGACAGCAACAACACAATAAATACCAAAACTTGGGATATTTTCAGAGGCGAATATTTACTGCCATACTGCTTACTGCACAGCCTACTATTTATTAAAATTAGTATATGCCTATTATTATGTACCTATTATGTGTCATATAATCTTATTGCATTGCATATTTAATTCAGCAATAGCATTATTTTATTATTCAAATTATGATTACTTTTCTACACTTTAGACATTAAATATTTGCTTGGTAAGATCATGTCTAATGATCTAGAGCAGAGTTTAGCTCTGTTTGCTCTATAATAGATCATTAGACAGGATTTTAGGGTTGGAAGCCTGTTTGAAACATTTGTTTAGCACCTTACAAAAACACTGTCTGTGTATGTATGTATACTGTGAACAGTGTACATACTGCAGACATAGTAAGCATAATATTGTAGTACATTATTCTGAAAAATGGCCCAACAGTCAATTATGCTTCAGTTTTTTTATATAAAACATTACAATACATTTTTGACAATATCTTTTACTTAATTTTATATTAATTAATCATATATATTTTCTCAAATCAATTTATAAAAACTTAAAAATGCAATCTTTAAAATGTAATATTGCATTGTTAAAGTTGCGCATGTGGAATCAATAATTTACATATGCACAGAAGGCCATTTCAGAAAAACTCAATGGGTTTCCAGCCTTTGCGTGTGCAGCTTTGAGATTAGGCTGTATTCAGGAGGAAGTATCACCATGACGACATGGGTTATCTTTGTTCACCATGTGTTTCCTGTCTAAGGAATGTGTTTAGTGCAAGGGATATAACAGATCTACTATAGCTAACACTCAGGAGGTGCCACTTCATTGTTTAATGTGCTCATGTTAAGTGTGGAGGGCTTTGGGGCTGCCACCATGCTGCTGTGATTCTGGGGTTTAGGAGACAGTGATGGCAGGGATGTGGTCAGAGGTCTGGACATTGTACCTCATATTGGCATTTGGTACTCCAGAGCCCTCACCAGCACCCCAAGAGAAACTTGACTTCAGAAGAGTCTTCTTGGGTTTGGATAAATGCAACGCCTGCATTGGAACATCCATTTGCAAGAAGTTTTTCAAGGATGAAATAAGGTAAACTATAGGTTATTTACTATTAATACAGAAACATATTTTCTACTTGTTCTTATGGAGAGGTTTTAAAGATATTCATACTAGGATCTCAGAAACAAGCTATCCAAATATTGAAGTAAAGATGTTCTGTTTTTTCCATATGCATATCTTCACTGACCTAATATACTATACAGGGTTAAATAACTGTCTGCTTGTATATATAAAGCTATTTAAATAAGAGCACAGCATGCCATTGGAAAATAAAACATCAATAGAAAGCTGCCTTTTCTACATTCAAATTGTCTTCAAAATGTGCAGCTCACAATATCTAATTATTGATCTGAGCGAGCATGAGCAATGAAAGCAAAAACAGGAAGTTAACGTGGTCACTAATTATTTCACCGCAGGTCTGAAAGATGGCTGACTGCTCAGTCTAATCTCTCCTCAGCAGATGTGCGCTCATATGAGGGAAACTATACAGACAGCACAGCGGGCTGGAGACCTGTGGCGCTGTCCTACGTGATGTCTCCTCACCTGCACCAGATATCAGACAATAGCATTTGCACCTCAGCAGGCAAAGGGAAATCCTGCAGCATTGAAGCTGTCCTCAGGGCCACATCACGCTTCCAGAGTTGGGTCCGCTCCAACATACTGCTTCCCAGCATGGTGAAGGTCTGCATTCGGTCTCTGTATTCTGATGTCTATTTGAGGTCAGCAGTGGCTCAGGATTTAACGTCTGAACAATTCAATTTCAAAGGGTTATTAAGCTGAAAACTAGAAGGTGCTAATTTAGCACTTACAATGTGGCAAATTATTTCTCGATTATCTTAAAGCAAAGCTTTGGTGAAGATGAAGGTAACAAGTGTATTTCTTCCTTTGTAGCCAAACTTTAAGCAGATTATGTTTTAAGGGTGTTTCTTCAACTTTGGGCACTTTTATGTTTATGTTCCATTTCTAAATTACAGCTGTAATTTCCCCCCACAACAAACCATTTTGCCTTCCATAAAGTTCTAGATGAACAGTTGAAGAAACATACAAACATACATCACCCTTTTCTAGGGTCTGGTCACCCCGATGCTGCGCTGTCCATCTCAGAGGCTGCTGGACCGCATCGTGCGACGTTACTTTGAAGTGACTGATGTGGGAAGCGTGCAGATGAAGCACTTCAGAGAAAAGGACAAACTCAGACTTCTTTATACTCTGGCTGTCAGTCAACAACCTCTCATACTGCAGGTATAACAATGAGTGGTTGTGGCTAGAAGGGATACAGCTACGGCCGAAAACTAACAATAAATCAAATTGTCCATCTATTAGATTGTGTTTTATTTACACCTATCCCTTACAATAATGCAAAAATAGTAATTATTGTTGTACAGTTTGACAGAAATTATGCTATTTTGATGTGCGCATGCCCAGTAGCCGAAGCTGTATGTCTCCCTTCTAGCCTTAACCACAGTAAGTGAATATTGCACATTGTGCTGTAATTGAGCACAGCTTGCAACGTCAAGGTCATAGGTTCGATTCTCAGTGCCTTCCCAATGCATGAACTCAGCCGTAATCTTGAACACAAGGGTACACATTGATTAATAAAGGTAAAAAAACAGAATAGTGAACGGAAATTCTACGTGTAATTCTAGCTAGGAAGTAATAATTTTGAACTGTTTGCGAATAATATTGTAAAATATGCACACATTAACTCTTATTTGTATGCATAATATGTTCAAAATATACACATTTCTTGCCTCGTCACCATACAGTTAGGAGTTATTAATCACGGAAATTATAAGCAAATTATTTGAATTTTCAATTTAGAATGGCCATGTGCGAGAAAGAAAAGTCAAGTAGTTTCACATTTCTATTGTAAAACAATTGCCAAATGTTTCCCAACAATCTTACCTCGCTTTCTGTTCTGTAACCGTTTCCGCCTGCTCTAATTTGATTGGCCATCTCAGTCATTTTGACATTGACCAGTGCTTTTAGACCGCTGGGGCAGGCCTTTTGAACCTTGCCATTACTGATACAAATGTGTAGGCCACTTTGTTTAAATTACTTTGAATAAAAGAGTGCATTATTGCAAACATTATTATTTCCATTAATTAGTTAATTAATTCCTATTGACAAATACAACTCAGAAATAAACGTACAAATGCAAAACTACGATTCTTGAAAAAGTCAAGAGTGCAAGAAAAAAAAAAAAAAAGGCTAAATTACTTTTTTGACAGCCCGTGAAGGAAACATCAATAGTATCTCTATTTATAAAGAACACGAAAATGTACACACGGGCATCAAATACAATATAATTTTTAAATAGGGACTTTGCTGGCATTGCCTGCTCGAGCTCCCTCGCTTCCTGTTTTCAGCCCTACTTTGGACTTTTCTGCCTACAGATGTTTCCAGGCACAGAGGGCTGGCCCTTCCTCCGCTACCATGGCTCCTGTGGAAGGATGATGGTCTGGGCAGGGAGCAAACCCCTCAGGAGCCTGTTTTCCTCTCCGCTGGAGCGCCGCGCAGACATTGCTTACCAGCTTCTTCACATCACCCAGAGCTTGAGCTCCAACAGCCTCCAGTTCAGCCTCTTCTTCACCAGCCTCTCAGAGGACATGTTTGGTACCTTGGATGATAACAGGGTCTTCATTGTGGATGCCAGTACCATAGGGATTATTGACTTGCAGGAAGGTCAGTTTTGGCTTAGTCACATATGCAGCAACCTGTAAACAGTTTTTAATGGTAAAAAAATTCCCTTTACCATGTACACAGACAAACTTGCTTCACCATGTTTTTAATGTAATTCAAGTCTTCTGTTCATCAAAGAATCCTGGATAATTTAACTGTTTTCAACAGTGATCTTTGTAGCTTTTTAAATTATGATTTGGGTTTACTGGACACTGGTGCTATGTGTCATGCTGCATGTGTTATACCTAATTCATTACACTCCTCTTTCCTGCAGGATATCCTCCTGATGAAGACTTGCAACCAGAACACTTAGATGTCTTCTCCTGTCTCAGTGGATCTTGTGAGAGACCTCCTCCATGTGAGACTGTTCGAGCCGCACAGAGTTTTATCTTACTTTGCAAACATGTCATTAACAATCTGCTCGTGCCTAATGATGTGCAGTCAGGTCTTCTTCCCAAAGAAGCCATCAGTGCGCTTGCTATCTGTGCAGATCAATCTCAGTCTGACCAAAGAATAATTGCTGCCGTCCAAACCTTAAAAGACATTTTACAGACATTAAGGCCATGCAGCGCTCTCTATGGATACAGGTATCCTGAATGCCTCTATAGTGACAGGTTCTAGACCAAAACTACCCACCTAAAGGGAGTTCACCCAGAAATGAAAATACAGTCAACTTTTACACACCCTCATTGTTTCTAAACTTGTATGACTTTATTCTGTGGAACATACAAAATATTTAAAACTAAAAAAAATATATATTTTTCTTGTCCATTCATTGGAAGTTAATGGTCTCCATTTGTTTGCTTCTTCAAAATATGTTTTGTGTTGTGTATCTTTGATGGTCTTACAGGTTTGGAATGATAAGTCAGTAAATGACTGAATTTTAATTCTTAGGTGGACCATCCGTTTAAGGCCCTTTACTGACTGCATAAAGGTGAACCTGGCCGCATGGAAATATGGAATACAGCATTTAAGTTTTCTGCTGGACAATCTTGACATGAAATGGACTGTGTAATCTCATCCGTATATATCCAGTGAAGGATATTTATGTTATCAAAGCACAGCTGGCAAACAAACCTTGAGACATATGCAAAAAAATCTATAATATATGAAGTCTATTTAAATTGCTAAAATATTATAATTCACAGAACGAGACAAGGAATTTCATCACAAAAGAAGAATATTTTAATTACAAAGACAACTCTGATTAGTAACCCATAAACCATATCAATCTTCATGTTTCTGTACAATGCTTGCTAAGCAGTTTTATTCATGTATAGAAAATGTAAAAAGAGAAATGTTCAAAATGACATTACTCCATAAAATTTAATGGCAGGAACTCTGAGAAAAACTAACAGCATTCCATCAACAAATATTTTCAAGCAATAAATATTTATAAATAGTGTAAATTTACAAGATTAGAAATATCACAAAAAACACAAATTAAAGTTTATTCCTTAGTCTATGTGCAACCTATTTTTCTTTGTGACTTGGATATCCCCCCCAACTTAACTTTTTCCTTAAGAAAAAGACAAAAATATATATATAAAAAAAAATTCACATTACAAATTTTCTTTTTTTTGTTACCTAAAGAAAATTTTGAACAAAAAAGCCCAGCTACGGTAGTACTTAAAGGAAATCAGATTGAAAGAAAATCATGTATTAGCTCGTACATGAAGTACAGAAGACGACAAAAGAAACAAAAACCAAAGAGGATTAAAGCAACAGTAAAATAAAAAAGGAAGAGTCAGTAGTTGAGTGATTTTGCAATTTGTGGTATATACACAAAACCATTTTTCCTCAGCAATTAGTCTATTTGTAGTTTGTGTTTCAAAGAGAAGTGGTGCTGAACAAGCTGAAACAGTCCTGAAGATGGAGACGATCCCACTTCACTCCAGTGGGCCAGAACTCCATACTTGGCAAGGTTGCATAGACAAACAGCTGAGAACCAGCAGCCTTGTGGGGTTTGCTACAGAAACCAGTGGTGTAGAACTGGGTCATGTCTCCTGAATATCAGAAAGAGATGTGTTGCGTTCCAGGGTGTTATCCGAAGAACCGTTAATGTTAACGTCAAGTTGAGGAGGAGGGCAGGGGTGGGGCCTGTGGAAACAGCCAGAGGATATTAAGCATGCCCATTTCTTGCTACCTGAGACCATTAATCATACGATTATGTAAACGAGATCTAGAGAAGGTTAGCGTAAGGGCTTTGAGACTTACTAATGTGAACTGGTCATACACGTGCATGAGGTCCTCGATTCTGTACTGCTCTAAAACCACAAAGTTCTCAAGGTTAGGGCTGCATCTCCGAGCACAGCCCTGGCAGTGCACCACGTATGTCTTGCGTGAGTTACTCTCACTGGTGACAAACAGCAGATCAAACACCTCCACCTGCGATATATAAAAAAATAAAAATAAAAAAATATTAAAATGTGCATGAATAGAAAAACTAATGAAAATGAATGAAATTGAATAATATAATTAAATAATATTAAAATGAACTGAAATATAAACAAATAAAAACCCTTAAATGTATTTATGTTTTTGGTAAAACCAGGTTAAGGCAAAAACAAACAAAAAAAAGTTGAAAATGTAAAATTTTTATTTTCTTTATAGTATTATTTACCTAATGGTAAGCAAAGTGTCAAGAAAAACTTGGAATGTTGACTTCACAAAGCCTTGTATAAAATTTCTACCTAAAATTAAAGCCTTGTCTGAAATTCCTAGAAAAAATACATTCTAGAATTTAAAAATTAATATATTTCAACATTCAACATAACATGCATATTTCATCCAGGGTCAATGTGATCTCAACATGATGATGAGTGGGATGTTTAACAAACACAGAAGTCTTCTATACCCACTTATTTATTTTTTTATGATGCTTCCAGCTGTTTGTGATTAAATGATAAGAATGTTCTAAAATCACTTTAAATAGAGATCAAATTTGTAAAGTGAAATTTCAAGCCAAAGAAATATTTGAAAGCTGAGCATAACTAGAAATATTTTAAATAATACACTTGAATACTTGTTGATATTTTCATGATTTTCCCCATGCATTTAAAGAATGTAATTATTTTTAATACATTTTTCAGGTTTGACAAAGTCAAAAAAACACTCTCTGATATGTCAATTATAGGGCTGTCCTGGACTAAGGTTTTTTCTGGTTGACTAGTAGTCGTTAATTTTAAGCATTAGCCGACTAATCATACGTTTATTAATAAACCATTTAAATCATTATTATGAGCCTTTAATTGCCTTCATAGCCTAATAAGCGCTCAAGCACACACAAAGCTCTCCACAGTGCAACGGCAGAATAAATTATTATGAATGTCTTCGTGAAAAACACTTAGGAGATTGCATTAACATTTTAATATTTCGATAAACTAGTGCTTTCTTTGTTCTCGGTTTAAGAGATGAAGTCGGCGACACTGACTCGTCATCTCCGAGTAGTGATGCGCCTCTATGCATGTTTCATACAGATTACATAAGTCTGAGAATATTTGTTTTCCATTTGAATTGGTTCATTTGAAAGTAGACGTTTCACTTTCTATAGATATATATTTGTTTATGTCTGTAAGGTAAAGATATAGCCTACATGGTGTTTCGCGCTCAAGTTCACAGACCAAGAAGACAGAAAGCGCATCCCGTTTGCTTTCATTATTTCACAAAAGCGCGATTTGTTTTTACTGTGAGCGCACACAAATAAACAGTCTTTACAGATTCGAAAGATGTATTACCCTTGACCGGTATTTTAAGAGCAAGTGAGTGCACAGGTGCCTCCATCTGTCCTGCAGTGAGCGCGCTACTCATCACACTACGCAGACACATGTATAGCGCACATTTCTCTGGGTTAATATTGCATTGAGCGACCATATCAAGTTGCTAATACATATTTCAGATAAGCCATATTTGAGGTTGAGGCGAGTGTTTGGATGTCCTGCCTGATGTAGGCTACTGTATTACCATAGACTAGCTGATAACGATCTGTTAGTCACGGACTGCGTGACTTCGCCTGTGGAAAGTTTTTCTCGACTATTAGGGGGCAGCCCCTAGTCAGTTATGATAAATATAAAAATAGCTTTTTCTAGAACATTGATATGACTGAAATCTTCACCTCATGTGATGATTATGTAATTTCAAACAAATGTACCAAAGTAAATATTTATTTTGAGTGTAAAACTATTGTCTATTATTTACAACTCACAGACAATTAAAATCTAAAGAACCTTTGGTGAAGAATACACACCTCACAGATGCTACAATAGTGAGCAGGTTCGTCCTTGGTCCTTCCATGCCAAACTAGCTCTTTTCCAGCAGCTATAAGCGCCTCCCTCAACGCCTGACACTGCTTTAGTGTCCTCAGCAAACAATACCTGAGGAGGAGGAACAGACATTATTTAACACTTCCATTAATCTGCTTGAAATTTCAGTCATGCTAAACTTCATCCTTTTGTCCTCTCAAAGAACCACAATCATAAATGTGGTGAAGTAGACTCACTTGATCATCTCAAAGAGTTTATAGTCTGACACTTTGATGTTCCTGGCCATGTTCCAAGAGAGGTGAATCATGGGAACGATGGATTTGACACACTGGAGTTTGTTCCACTCATAGCGTTCCACAGCTAACTTGTACTGATGCACTGAGGAAGAACAGTTAAAGAGATTAACTACATTTTAACTTAAGGTTTAAGGCTTTAATCAAATATACTCTGTTTCACTTTTATTATTATATTTACTTTATAGGACTGTAAAATATCACCTTCTTCAAAATTGATATGCATAACAGTTTAAAACCAAGTGAGCTGCCTACCAAGACAGCATTTTGTTGTTTTATTCATGTCCTTTTAAAAACAGCCAGAGACTCGCCGCGCCTTCAAAACAATCCAACCGAGGTGCGTAGACCAAAAAAAAGAAAAGCACGCACACTCTCAAAAATCTGAAGTCACAAGATGAAAGTAGTGTAAGCAATTTACTGAAAAAAAACAAGGCAAATGTTTCGGTCACATGTTGACCATTTTCAATGCCAAGCTAACAATTGTTGAGAGTGTGCAGGCTTTTTAAAAGTATTTTATTCATGGCTTTTTAAAATTAAATATATGTATCCTTCTTTGATAAAATGATTTCAAAATACAAAATAATTAAATCATTAACCGGTCCGAATCCAGACAGCGAGATGCATCCATGCGGACCGTGAAGGCTTCTGACATAATTAAATAAATGCTAATTTCTAATAAATCAAATATATATGAAGCACATTAAGGTGAGCTCAGTGGAGCCGTTTGGGTGCAGTCGTGCATGCAGTGATGAGAAAAGAGAGCGGCTCGCTGCGTGCAGACAGATGAAAATTTCAGTGAGTGAAAAACAACGGCATTTTCAAATTTAGGAAAGTTGACAGGTCCTTAAAAAGTCTTAAATGGTACAAGAGAGTCTTAATTAGGATTTCAGGAGGGGGACAGAAAGACAAGAATTGTGATTAAACTTCAAAAGGCTATTCAGTGAATAAATATGAGCATTGCAAGTTCCAAAGTCAGCTGCTGCGCTGCTCTATGGCAAGCCGTTTTGACTTTTATTCATTCTCAGGATATGAGTTCTTGATATCAACAATACAATTTTTACTAGTTAAAATGTTCATTCTTAATATCAGGAATTAGATTTCTACTAGTAACAATGGTTGTTTTGATATCAGCAACTGCATTTCCACTGGTAACAATGTTAATTCTTGATATCAACAATTCAATTTTCACTAGTTCAAATGCTAATTCTTGATAATCAAGAAGTAAATTGTTGATATCTGTAATTGTATTTTCACTAGTTAAATGTCACCATAGACTGCCATTCAAAATTCATTGTTGATATCAAGAATTATATTGTTGATATCAAACACTATCAAGAATCTAATTCTTGATATCAACAATATCAGAAATTACAATGTTATCATAAACATAGAAATCCAATTCCTGATATCAAGAATTAACATTTTAACTAGTAAAAATTGAATTATTGGTATCAATAACTCATACCCTGAGAATGAATAAAAGTCAAAACGGCTTGTTCCGAAAGCGCCACCTGCTGGAAGAGAATGATTTTCCATATTCAATCAGTCCTTCTGCTGTGGTCAATGACCAATGTGAAAATCAACCTGTTTTCAAGCAGCAAAAACACAGTTGTAATTGTGAACTGGTGGATAGACAAGATAATGTAGCCTATTTATTTTAACAATTAAGACTGTAAAATATATTTATATGTTACTTAATAATTGATTAATAATAATTGTTTAAATTATAGGATTTGATACTTATGATACTCTTAAAAGCTGAAATGTTAAGTTTATCATTTTATAAAACCTTTTGTTTTTGTGAAAACCTGCATCTGAACTGTAAATCATGCTTTTTACAGTCATTTAATAATTGTTTTTTTTGTGCAGGTCTTGAATTTAAGCTTAAATATCCTGCAGATACCCTGGTCTGGCAAAAAACATCAATAGTTTTTAAATAAAACTTTGCAGACCTCGGCTGGTGAGGAGAGTTCATTACTGGCCCTCAAGCCATTTCAGTTGAAGACCCCTGGTCTAGAGTATCCGTACGGTGTGCACATATTTTGGTCCATTTTCATTTCTATGCCCGTTTTGGCCCTTGGTGGTCCAATATCAGTAATAAGCAACTTGACATATTTACCAGTGAGTGGTCCTACATTCCAGGCAATGTTGTTGCACCAGCCAATAGCCTGAACCCAATGCACAGTGCCTGTATTGAGCCAGACCAGATCACCTGGCCGCTGGATAAAGCGATACACTGGAACATTGGCCTCATACAAGTCCTCTAGATTTGGCCACCATGAGCCCATTAGGTAATTTATATTATCCCTGCATAAAGAATATGTCAATCATTAAGACATAGACTTACAAACATGCTTAAATTCATATTTTATACTGAACTTACGGTAAAACACAAAATAGGGTGTTTCAGCAGAAGTAAAGCATTTTTGATTGTGCTTACTTTTCACAGAAGTCATTCACGACACCCCAGTACGGCTCAGAAACAGCAAACCATTCACAATCTCCAGGGCCGATGTTAATGTTCACAGAGCAGAAGTTGTTATTTTCTTGATGACCTGAATGGAAAAAATAATTGTTTTTTATTAACATCCCGGACTTTCAACTCTGTAACGTCTGTATTTGAGCAATGTCTCGGTAAAGCACGGCAAGGTTTGCATGTGCTTGAATGCCAATAAGCTGACCTGGTGTCCTGCTGCCTGGGACCTTCATATAGAGCTGGACTGTGTTCATGCCGAGAATGGTGTGGCCCACATGACTGAGCAGATTCCCTGCAGACACCACCCGCACGAAGGCAGGCAGCTTACTAAACTCAGCCAGCTGCAGCTTCCACCTGCAAGGCCAAAGGGCGAAGAGGTCAGATGCAGCGACCTAACATGTCCCCTGTTCCATCATAACTCTAGGAGTCTGTCTGAACACTGCAAGAGGTCTGAAAAGGACCCATTTAACACTCGCAATCCTCCTTCAGACTTCAATTAAACTCTCTAGAGCATCTCGATTAAGCACTAAACCACATGAGGCATGCATTAAAGTGATTTTATTACGGTTAAAGGTTGTTAAGCACAACATGAAGTGGAGAGCCATTTCACCATGGTAAAAAACACTTCATGAAATCAAGTGGCTTACTGCTTTTATAAAGGACATTTGACCATTAAAGATACAAGTGTTTAAAAAATTACAGATATTTCAGATTCTGCTAGGTGACTATTATACTAGAATTCATCAAGTTGATCAAGAATTACTGTAAAGACATTTGTTACAAATTATTGTAACTATTTCTATTATAATTAAATGACAAAAAAAACTATTTATAAGAAATAAAAGTGAATTGAACACTTCAGAAACAGAAACTGGCACTGTAGCTGTTCCGCACTTCTTGAAGCTGCAATCATTTTCTACTAAGAAAGATTTCTGATATTTACCAAGAAAAGTAAGAAACTTTCTCAATTACAAAATTAGCACATTAGGAATCTCTATTCAACACTACTACCATCACAGCTAAAATGTTACATTTTCAAATGTCTAAAAATAGAAAAAGCCTATTTTAACCTTTGTGCTGAAAATCCTTTACCCAATTTAGTGTTAATGGTCAAAAATTACAGGCCTTTTAAAAATCGCTTGTAAATCTCTCATCACAAATGATCACCTAATCTTGGATTCAATCTTTTTGTCAACTTGTTTTCTTTCAATTAGGATTGGTCGTATAGGTTGTGTAGGATTGGACGTAAGCAGTGTATGCTTTTCTGTGTTAGCCGTGCCACAAGGACACGTCTTCTACGCTTGTTTATGCTTTGAATTGAATGAAAACAGCGCATCCATGAGGCGCGGCGGACACGCTGCTAACGTCCAGAGGATATTCTCCAAAATGGCGCTACGCTGACACAGAGACGAATTTTTTGAATAAAGCCGTATTTTTTTTTCTTTGCGCAGAAAAAGTATTCTCGTTGCTTCATTAAATTCAGATTGAACCACTGATGGCAGATGGACTATTCTGATGATGCTTTTCATACTTTTATGGACCTTGACAGTGCAATTTACCATGCAGTCAATGGGACAGTCACAAGCCTCCGGTTTTCATCCAAAATATCTTAAAATGTGTTCCGAAGACGAACGAAGCTACGAGTTTGGAACGACATGGGGGGTAAAGTGATTGACAATTTTCATTTTGGGGTGGAGTATCCCTTTAATGTTCTTCTTTGGTCAAAATTAAGAAATTAAGATTTTTGAGGAAAATTTTGTGAGGAAAGGTTTTTTCTTAGAAGCTCCAAATTGCAGGTTCAATGCAGCTTCAAAGGGCTCTACACGATACCAGCCAAATAATAAGGGTCTTAACTATTTAAACAACCAGTAATTTTCAAAATAAATAAAATTATACACTTTTTAACCACTATGAAAAATTGTGACCTTTCCAATGTGATTATGTAATGTGTGATGTTGTTGACGCGCATCGCAGAGCTAGTTCAAGATGAGCATTTGTGATAAAGTATAGAAATGTTTATTTATTTTAGAAAATGTCAGATCATTTCACTAGATAAGACCTTTATTCCTCGGCTGGGATCGTGTAGAGCACTTTGAAGCTGCATCGAAACTGCATTCTGGACCTTCAACCCATTGGCCACCATTAAAGTCCACTATATGGAGAAAAATCCTGGAATATTTTCCTCAAAAACCTTAATTTATTTTTGACTGAAGAACGAAAGACATTAACATCTTGGATGACATGGGGTGAGTAAATTATCAGGACATTTTAATTCTGGAGTGAACTAATCCTTTAATGCGCAAGCAGATCTACAACTCTGTATTGCATATTAGATGTTTTGCGCTTGAGTGCTTAAGGCGGCGAACAAAGCCAATGAGCACTTACTTTTTCTCATCTGACAAGTCAATGTTGGTCCCAAACTTGATGTGCTTAAAGGGACCTCTTTTTCTGTGGACCACACTGAAACAAAACCCAGGCTCCAGTTACAGACTATGGTTCTGTCAAAAGTCTTTAAAACATTTAGACTTTAATTGAACATGGACTTACTTTTCTGATGGAGCAGATTCTGTGTCTGAGTGGTCTTTCTGCCCTTTCTTTTCATTTTCCTCCTGTTAGATAAAAAAAAGTGACAAAGCAAACATTAGAATCCAAGCACCAATCATGAAGTGTTTCACAGTATCAACAGCATTCAATGTCTGTCTGTATCTCCTAACACAGCTGGCTGAGAGCAAAGGATTCAAGTTTTTGGATTGCTTCAGAAACTGCTAATGCACCTTTGTCAAAAACTCCCAAATGGCATGACAGTCACACAAAAACATACATACACCCAAACTCTTGGCATGAGGAAATGTACTGAGCCAATGGACAATCAAGAGTGGAAAATTGTGGCAATTATTTTTAAGTAGAGAGTTGAATTTTTTTTGTTCCAAACAAAATATCCACAAAACTGAATCCAGTAATAAAATATTAAGCTAATCTCCCGACATCTTGGGATTGCATGTTTTTTCTTAATCTGGGAATTATGATGACTCACCCGCAACGATTCCTGGAAAGACGAGGCCTGGTACTGAGCGTATCTGGCGATGGTGGTGTGAGACCGGCTGCTCTCAAAACACCACGTCTTTCTGCTTCCCGTCACATCCCAGTTCTCATCAGTGGGCTGAGATAACTGAGTCCTCACCTCCACCAGGTGCTCGGAGTTGGCCTCCACCAGAGTCTTGGTAGAGAACAATCCTAAGTCTGGCATGAAGAGAAAGACACCAAAATGTCAACTGATGAAAACAAATATAAATGTATTAATAAAATATTTTATTATTAACAACAATAATAATTTTAAAAGGGGATTACTTTTTTGCATGTTTAAGGTATGGTTTTGGAGAGAATGTTTTTATGAGAATTTTTAAATATAAACCATCATTACACTGAAGAATGCAACCAAACTGCCACACCATTTCAACAACTCGAACATGAATATGAGGTTAACATATCAAAACCTTACGCATAGATTGAGGCCATATGTAGAAAAATATGGACAAACACTTATTTGCCATTTGACATGACAGGCAGTATACACATTTTGTCCAAATGGCCCAAATTTCCCAAACAGCAACTTGCCAGACAGTAATGATGAAAAATATATATTTAATATCTAACACTGATAGTCCATGACAACACAATAACAAGCATACGATATCAGTCAGAATCTAAATTTAAAATTGAATGTAAATTTCCCCTAAAATACTTCTACTTTCTGTAGAAAGGTGACCATTAGAGCCCATCTGAAAGCAAAAGTATATATTCCATCATGTCATTTATGAGGTTTGAAGAGCAGGTACATAAAAACTCCATTTAAGAAGAACCCTGCTGCTGTTTTTCTGTGTTGGGATGCTCCCATGTAATTCCACTTTCAACATGCAGATGGTGCTGTTGTCATTTACACCCAAGTCATCCTGAAACGTGTGCCAAAACTCACTTTTTGCTATTTAAATATCTCCTGACCGAATGCTAATATGCAACAAAACCCATAAAAGGGAACATCAAAATAATACAGACCACAGATCAACGCTCACACATACACAGTGCTTTAGCAAGCACTCAAATGTGCACAAGTGCCCAGAAACACACTCACCTAGTTTGAGTGCTCCAGCCAGGCCACGGATCACTGTAACGGGGTTGGCTGCGTTTGTGCAGAACTGGTGTAGCGGCGGAAAGAAAGCGTCCCTCTTGTTCTCCAACTGCCATTAGGAAATTATTTGGTTTATTAGTAAAAATAGGTTTATTTGACTGAATAAAATAAAAGCTTAGAATAAAAAAAAGTAATAGTGCAAGCATAAATTAAGGTCAAACAAAGTTGACTTCTTTTCCATGGCAACAAATGTCTTTAATCGGTGCAACTGGACCTTTTTGCCTTGTATTTTGACTTGTAAATAGTATGATGGCAGTAATACTAGAAAGAGTAGATAAAGAGCAACCAGGCTGCACCGTGTCAGATGATGGATGCTTCACTCACATAAATACTAGGGGTGGGAGGATTGAGCTTGTCCTTTGGCAGAGGAGGGAAGGGTGCAGGTGGTAACCGTGGAGGGGGACACTTGTCCAGCAAGATGCTGTTACTGGAAATACCATTCTTCATCAGGTTTCTGCAAAATAATTTTCATGAACTATTCATTAGCACATGTCCAAATGGCTGTTTGTAAAAAAATATAGAATAGACTATAGATAATTTATAATGATCCAAATCTCATTTTAATTGACTGCATGCTATAGTGAAGACTGTAATCTCTGATGTATTCTCATTAACATGACAGGGACACTGAGGCTCAGTACATGTGCTGTTGCTTTCAAGACACAGGTGGAGCCATAAGCCAGATCACTAGAGACGGAGAGACATACTGGCAATGTCCTTCCCCATCAACAGCCATTCCAGTCAAAACAAACAGTGTAATAAGACTGTAAGCACTGAGGAAATATCCCACATTAAACAATGCGGCAGAGAGTCAAACTAGGAACTAAAATTTATCTAAATAATTACAGTTGTGAGGCTGGAGCGGACATTTTCTGCAGCTTAGTCTCTGTGTTGTTGGGTAGTGTGGCACTTTCGCTGGCATTTTTAATGATGGAATAGCTTTTTTTAACATATTGCGGCATTAAAAAAAATTTTGCAAGCAGGGATTTATCGGTTTAGCTTACTACTAGGCACTAGATGGGTTAACAAATGCATATGAAATTAACACCCCAATACACAAAAAAAAACTGTGCACATGAAATCAGCCCTCCAATAAACAAATAAATAAATAAACCTGTGCATGCACTGCTGTTTGAAAGTTTAGGATCTCCAAGTCTTTTTTGTCTCTTAAGGATACATTTACTTGATCAAATATACAAGAAAAGCATTACTATTGTTGTTTTAATGTATTTAGTGTCACAAAACATTTGTAATAATTGTCACTTTTGAAAACTTGCCACTGCATAATATTTCTGTGGAAACCTTGATACGTTTTTTCTCCAAGATTCTTTGAATTGAAAGTTCAAAAGAACATTCAAATAGAAACGGTTGCAATATTATAAATGTCTTTACTGTTTTGCTCAATTTAGTGCATCCTCACTGAAAAACATAAATGTTTGCAAACCCCCCCCAAAAAAACATACTGACCCCAAACTTTTAAATAGTAGTGTACATATATAACCACTATATTGGCAGTGTATTGAAAGCAATCAAAGACCATTTTGAAGAGAACCACACACAGCTGTATATTTTAAAGACACACCCCTAAAATAGTTCATAGACCCATACCATGTCGTTTCCCATCAATGCTTATACAATGAGAAAATATATTATAAAAATATAACACTAATTAACAAGTATTTACCTTCCAATATTAACAACTACCTTCCAAATAATTAACAGCTCAACGCTGCAAATCTTTTTCTAGCACAAATCAAAACAATACATCAAATCATCAGCCTAAACCATTTTACAGCAGATTGAAACTAAATCAACTAGGATGGATTTGTATTATAACCGAAAAGGTGATAATATGGTCTAGCTATGTAATTTATATGCACACACACACAAAAAACTTATAATCCTATTAAGGTAGCTTGGTATAACCATAACTAAAAGAAAAAACAGCACAAAACCCATCAAGAAATCTGTTTGGATTTGAGCACAACTAGGCCAAAATGCATTCAGGAGTGAGTAACTCACCTGCATGCTTTGAGCACATCACTGGAGCTGGGGTAGATGGAGACAGAAGACCAGGGGGTGAAAGAGGGAGGCTTGGGTTTATGACAAATCAGCGGAGATGCCACCTTCAAGGGGCTCTTAGAGTCCTCCAGACCTTTGCCATTGAGCGTGGGGCTGTTAAGGCTGTTAACACTGTTCTGAGTGCTGTGATGGTCTGCTGATTTGGGTGATGGTGTGGCCGTGGACATGGCAGAACATGGAGAGGAGGCCACCGAGTTCTCCTGCGTCTTTAGCTCCTGGTGCAGACTCGGGTGAACGTTGTTAACCTTTGTGCTGGCAGCAGTCAACCCACCGCCATTACTATTATTACTATCATTGGCTTTTCCAATCAACAAGGCAGAGAGCTGAGGATTGTCTGAACTAAGTACACCTGGTGAGCAGGGTTTCGCCCCAGCAGCGTCTGCCTGGCCCTGATGGACGTGATTAGGCAGTCCCTCTGCAGTGGCAGTGCTGTTAGGTGTCCCTGCGGAATGCCCGTTTCCTGAAGGCTTACTCTCTTTGGTGTGCACCATGCCTTGCTGTCCACCTGAGGTAGCAGAGTGAGGGGAGCTAAGGGAGGGGAGATGATTGTGACTGGCCTCCTGCGCTAAAGACACGCTGGCTGTGGCCGAAGGTCCGACCTGATTTGGAATGCCAGTGCCGGCTGCCGGGGAAGTCTGGGACGTCCCAGCGGAAGAGAAAGGCTGCTCGCCATTGGGACCAGCTGAATATGAACCTGGACTCTTCTGAAGCCCCTGCAATAAAGAGTGCAAGGAATGCTGGGTTAAGCAGTGAAATTGTTATTCTTACATCCTAACTTAATCATTCAAAACTAGAGAAACAAAATATATTGGTATTTTATACTGAATATGTAAATGTGCCTGCTGATTTATCCTATTTTACACAAAATTAAGTTTACCATATTGGAACGCTCAAGTTATTTTTTTTAAAACTATTTAATTTAACAATGTGTGACCATGGAACACAAAACCAGTAATTTTTTGAAAGTGAGATTTATACATCATCTGAAAGCTGAACGAATAAGCTTTCCATATATGTATGGTTTGTTACGATAGGACAATATTTGGTTTAAAATCACAATATTAAGACAATCGCCTTTAATGTTGTCCAAATGAGGTGCTTAGCTGTGTATATTATTAATAAAAAAATCAAGTTTTGATATATTTATGGTAGGAAATTTACAAAATATCTTCATGGAACATGATCTTTACTATCCTAATCCCTCTGATTTTCAGTCAAAAGAAAACTACTCCGTAAATATCTATCCATAACATTGAACCATCACTATGTTTATCTTTCTTGAAAAAATATTGCATTTTTAGCAGACGTGCAGTGCATTCAGGCTATACATTTTTTGTCAGTAAGTGTGTTCCCTGGGAATTGAACCCACAACCTTTTGCGCTGCTAACGCAACGCTCTACCACTGAGCCACAGGAACACTATTAACAAAATTTTAAGCAGGAGAAGTTTCTGAAATGCGGTTGATTTGACACAGAATAACCCTATATAAATTTCTTATCATACATAACATGATAAATACAATCATATCTTATATCGGCCAGGACATTTAATCTCACCTGAGTGGAGTTGTGGTGTTGGCTTTTCCACGGTTCGTCATCCACGCTGCTGCTGCTGGGGGTTGTGCAATTATGAGGTAGTGCGTTTTGCCGCAAGTAAGGCACGTTTCCGTTGCTCCCCAATCCTGGGAGGTGATTATTGCCCACAGAGACGGCATCTGTGTTACCCAGGGTTCCAGACGTGCATGGGGCGGGGCTTGCAGGGACAGGTCCGTTGGCTGCTGGCTGAGCAGCGCATCGTGAGTGGGTGGAAGGTGTGCGGGAAAGAGCGATGTGTGGATGGTGAGAGGAGGATGTGGAAATAGAGTTCATAGGCAGTGAGGGGTCAGCTATAGGACCGTTGGACACACTGGGTCGTATCTGACTCATGGCATTCAGCCTCATCTGTTGGGGAGAACAGGCCAATCAATCTCAAAAACTCAGTAAGTTAATTTAGGCTACCTCTAGCCTGTCTAAAGTTTGCAGTCTTCTATGCACAACTATACATGACACATACCTGCTGATTCTGTTGCATTAGACTGAGCTGCTTTTCCAACTGTTCCAGCATCTGCAGCTGCACTGGCTTCAGATTAGACCTGTTGGTCCGTAACTGTTCCAGAATCTGTGTAAAAAAAACAAAACAAAAAACAAGACCAAATATTTTTTTTGCACCATTTCTAGTACATTTTCTTGAAAAAAAAAATGCACTACTGGTCAAAATATATTTTTTTAATGTTTTTGAAATAATTTTATCATACTCACCAAAGCTGCATGTATGCAATCAAACAGTAAAAACCGTAATATTGTGAAACACTATTGCAATTTAAAGAATGGTTATCTGTTTTCATATATTTCTGTGGCAACAAAGCTGAATTTTCAGCAGCCATTACTTCAGCCTTCACTGTCACATGATCTTTAAAGTTAAAAATGAACAGCAATTATTTGAAATATAAATATTTTTTAATACATTTCTGTACAGTGACTTGATGAATTGAATGCATCACTGTTTAAATAATTAATATAAAAAAATTGAAATTTGAATCTAGAATGGCAGTGTATCAGTTTAAAAAAACAAAAATAGTTTATCATTGATAATAATAGCAAACGCTTCTTGAGCATCAAATCCTCATATTAGAATTATTTCTGAAAAATTAGACACTGACAACTGGCGTAATGACCGCTGAAAATGAATCTGTCATTACAGGAATAAATTTTGTTTTAAAGGGATCATATGATGCTATTTTAAAGATCTATATTTTGTGTATTTGGTGTAGCAGAATACGATGACATGCTTTAATGTTCAAAAAAGACATTATTTTTCAAATATTGTACATTACTGTAGTTTCTTTATGCCCCGCCTCTCTCAAACGTGTCATTTTCTACAAAGTCCCTCCTTCAGACAAGCGCAGTCTGCTCTGATTGGCCAACTGACCCAGAGCATTGTGATTGGCAGAACACCACAAGCCGCATCGGAAATGTAACGCCCCTTACCATAATTGCCAGCTTCAGCTTTCAAGTTAGTTTTACCATCAGTTCAAGCCCGAAAGGGGAACAGAGTCGTGTGATAGACAGAGTGATGATGCTCGTATGTATTTGCAGCACACAAGCTGCGGTTAAAGACTATTTCTGACGGGCTGTACACTCTGCTGTGATGTGACCGTTACCCTCACACACACACACGACACGTTATGCGAAAAACTAGCAAATACTTCAACTAATAACAAAACATACTTGCAGTCACTGATTCAGAAGCGCCAGATTGTCATAGAAGAGTCGGAATTTACCCTTTTTTATAGCCTTTGTGCAAAGTCAGCCTTGTACTCTCCTAGGTTCACGATGCTGTCGTCCATAAAAAGCGTTGCACAAATTCGAACATCTTGTTGTGCTGTTCTGTTGTAAACAGACCAATGATTCCTAAATGCATCTACTTTCGGAAGGCCAAATAAAGTGCTTTTGCTTTCGCCTAGAAACAACACACAGTATCTCCCTGTCATGGCTGCTTCAGCACTACTGCGGTTACTGAAACCACGCCTTCTTTATTTGCGTGAACATTTGGCGGGCATTTCGCAAATATTTCCACATTGTGACGTAGACATGTGGGGGCGTGTTTGAATGAGGCGTTTAAACACGGTCTGGATCAGCCTTCTCTTTTAGATAGCATAAATCATTTTGTGGGAGACTTTAAGCTTTGCAATTCTGCAGATCTTATACATGCACAAACAGCTACATAACACAATAAAGAAAAGGAAATCAAGAAATCGCATCATATGACCCCTTTAAAATATATAAAATAGAAAATGTATTTTTAATTGTAATATTATTTCACAATATTAGTGTTTTTATCATAATTCTTGATCAAATAAATGCAGCCTTAGTGAACTTGAGACTTGATTTAAACACAAGAAAAAAGTTGAATGTTAGTGTACATAAATCATTAATATTCAACAATTGTAGAAGATGTAGAAACAACCATAAAAATGTATCTACCAACCTGAAGCTTCTGTGGGGTTAAACTCCAGCTGGGGACTTGACGATGACCTGGATCATTTTCCCAGGAATCTGGTGAATTCTGATGGTGAGACAAGAAACCAGTAAATAATCAAACATTGCTTGATAGCGGTAACAGATTAAACAAACTAAAATGCTGTCCTTCAGTACCATGGCTGGACTTCCGATCCTCTTCCTTTTGGCTGGGCTGGACTGGTCATCAGTCTGGTCAGAGACCATTTGAGGGGGAAGAGACTGGCCTGGAATTTTGGACTGGGTTTCATTGCTCTGATGAGCTTTGCAGGTGGTCTGCTATTGGCAACAAATACAAAATTGCAGCTAGGACAGTTGCATGAACATTTCACTTAAGTAACCATAATTGCATTTATGCACCACTGATTGACAATGAATTGAACAGATTGACAGTCAATACTGACATTTCAGTGTCAATCTGCTCCCTTACACAATAAGCAAAATGATTATTTTCATGCCCACTTTCTTGCTCTTAATTATATCAATTAAATATATGAAAAATATATAATAATTTGCAGATTTAAATGGTGCCCAAAAATTAGTGACCAATATGTTGAAACAAAGGATGATGTGTGCTGATGAGTGCTATGGTCTAATGAACTAGAGGAAATAACTTTAAACCTTAGCAGTTTAAGATTATTCTCCAGAATCAATGTTTACAACATTGTTCTGTATGACTGGAAATTAAGGACCATTTAGTGGTACTTAATCATGAAGTCAGGCCTTACCACACACTTTGATGTTTCATTAAAGGAATGTCACGGGTTCAATACAGGCTAAGCTCAATCGACAGCATTTGTTATACAAGGATCTGTGGTTATGGGGCTTTGCTGATTCAAAACAAAATACGTCTATACTCAAGTTTTTTTTCATGTTTTAAGAGAAGTCTATTTTGCTCACCAAGGCTTCATTTATTTGATCAAAAATACAGTAAAAGTAGTAGTATTGTAAAATACTTAGTTGTTTTTTTCCCTTATATTATAAAATCCAATAACTTAATTTTAGTTTCACATTTTCCTTCAGAAATCATTTTAATAAGCTGATTTGGTGCTCAAGAACATTTTGGATTATAAATGTTGACAGCTGTGCTACTTAATAGTCTTGTGGAAACGGTCATAAAAAAAATTTTTCTCCAGAACTCTTTGATCAATTTTTATAGATAAAAAAATAAATTAGTGACCTCAAACTTTTTATTGAAGTATACATGTATAATATGGTGTTGTCAAAAGTACCAACTTCAGTACTAGTCGGTACAGAAATTTTAAAAACGTCCATTTCCTGCTAACATTTGAACACTGTTGAGCCAACTCTTAAACACTGCTGATTGACCAATGTGTTCACGCACTCAACAGATATGACTGTGATTGGCTAATCAACCAATCAACGGTGTATAAGAATCGCACCCAACAGTGCTCAAATATTAGCGGCAAATGGACGTTTCTGGTACCGAAGTCGATACTTTTGACAACACTAGTATAATATTTAATAGTTTTCTGGCTGTACTATATAAACAAGCATGCATTTTAATGTTTATTGCCTGACTCAGTTTACTTTCATTGAACAGTAAAAGCCTTATTGTAACTAACATTTAAATAAAAAAATTAAGGGTCAAGTTCTAATTATTTTCTGTAGTGACCCACAATGCCACCGATAGCTTCAAGCTCAACCTGTACTGAACCCAAAATATTTCTTTAGAATCTCACAATGTCCAAGCTACCACTAAAAATATTAATTTTTACTATGATCTAAACCATTAGATAGTGTAAGAGTTTCTACTGCCTAGCTGATCTGTTCTCACCTGTTGTGTTGTGTTGAGCGCTCCCTGTCTGGAGGTGAGCTCTGCTGGGATTGGTAGGCTCCATGCCTCCTCAACACTAGGGAGCATTTTACTTTTACTTGGTAAACTACCTTGCTGAAGATTACACAACTGAGCCTAGAAAAAGATTGCGCAGAAAACATGTTCAGTGCCGGATTCAGCTAAGCCTGAGTCAATGCAATGGTGGTATGCATCAAATCACAGATGAAAATGACACTCATATCATCCTCAGTGTATAGTATGTCAGACAAGGGGACGTGATTCAACTCAAACAGGAAGGAACTAAAAAACAAACAATGTTCACAATCTTCCCAAAAGAAAAACACAATGAAAGGCACATTACAATGAAACATGTACACTTCCTCTCCTGATAACGTTATGCGCAAGCACTCTCTCTACCTGGAGGCATTTAATGCGAGCGGTTAGAGCTGGGATGTTACTGCAGGACTTGCTGCACGTGGCATTGATGTAGCACTTGATGGCATCCTGTGGCTGGTTGCAGGACTCGTAGAGAGTGCCCAGGTCCATCCAGGCGGCCGCATGGCTGTGGTCCAGTTGCACTGCACAGATATATGCCTGAAGTGCATCCATCGGCTGGTTCTGCTGCTGCTAAATAAACAGAAGATCACTGCTGCAACAGAAGCACCAAGCATACAGCAGAGGAGTGTGTTTTATTTTATTATTAGCTTTGCTGACATTTTGGGAGGTTCCTTGAGGTCTAATTAGGTAAAGGGGATTCTAATTATATGGTTTCTTTCAGTGTTAGGATGGTGACAAGGTGATTACACAGCTCTGAGGTGAATGCTATAGCGTAAATGTCTTGAGCATATGTCTCTCCCCTGGGAGCAATATAAACCAAGCCTAAGGCAACATCAGCCCCAAATGACCTCATTTACACCCAGCTACCAAAAAAACAAACAACAAGAATGTCTAATTTTAGACCTTACAAACCTAACCTCACAAACGACAATCATTACAGAGCTTACCCAATTGAGCACCATGTATCTGCACTAGCCTCAGACTTATCAATAGACTGTCGGTAAGAGATGAAGGCATCTTGGACCTTCCCAATACTTGAGTAGCACCTGCATGACAAGCAAAACCACATCAAATCCAGACACTTTCAAGCACATGAGTTGTAGAGCTTAAATTTATGATTATGCATTTGAACGACACTTTCAACAAATTACAGGGGATTCAAGATATACATTTCATCAGTCCATGCATCACTCAAACGTTTGAGCTACACAAACTAAAAATTATTTTTTTAAACAAAATTAATAAATGGAAACAAAATGTTAAATATATATTCAAACAATATAATAAAATGAAAACATAATATAAAACTGGAAGAGGAATTTCTTTTAAATCAGGGTCAATTTTTGCTTACCTGCCCAAGAAATACCAAGACTGTCCCGAATTAGGGTCTGCTTCTATGGACTTCTGCAGACACTGAATAGCATAGCTGCTCTTGTTGGCTTTATCTCCCAACTGTTCGACCGTGTGATGCATCCAGCCTGAGGGAGCGAGAGCGATTGGAAACATGAGGATTAAATAAGAAACTGCATTCTCAACAAAACAACAATCTCTGCCACAACACTAAGCCATGGTGTGCACTGTGTGGAGGCTGTTACACTGGTACTCGTAAAGGGAGCAAATGGTTTGCTCTTGTTATCTTCGGGGTAGGGTGGGGAGATGAGTAGGATCGGGGGGGTTGGGGTGATTTCTACTACCACCAGCAGCTTCAAAAGGTCCCAGCAGAGATGGCTGTGTCCAAACAGCCCCTCTCCTCTCCATTCCCAGCCAGCCAGAAGTTGTTAAGGAGAACGAGACAGAGTGCAGACAAAGAACTTCCCCCATGTGTCCTAGGCTTCTCCTAGGCACTGATCCCAGCTGAGCTCTTAACACCTGTGGCAAGCGCCTGCACCCGGGACACGTTACTACAGCAACCAGACCATTGCAGAGGCAACGTGGCAATGGTTTTATGGTAGCTTCTTTTGTTGCGCTTTCTTTTTGGACTAGAAACTTGGTGTGATGAAGAGCAAGGGTTTGAAGATTCACAACTCCCAACTGTGCCAATTATTCAAATTATTTCATTACTTATTGATGCTTTAAACCCAAAGTACCTTGCAGACAGCTCCATCCTGGAGTGCTTTGCTCATTGGTGCCACTTTCCCAGATTATGGATTGCCCTAAACTCAGATTTCTAACCTACACCACACTATCCCAAAAGCAATCTGTACATTTACCAACAACAAATCGCATCTGGCAAAATTGCACACCCTAGAGAACTGGAACATATCTTAGAAAACCTGGACTGTACATTGGAGGATGCTGTTATTAAGACTCCTACTAACATTATTTGGGGATATGGCACGATGCAATACATTAGTGAGCACATTAGTCTGAAATCTGAATGGATGAATTATGATGAACAATTACCTAATCTGAAAATAAAAAACATGACTGAAAAACCGAAATGAAATATTCTCTCTTTACAAGTATTTCAAAAAATAGTTCTCTCTGTAGAATTTTACAAAGTATTAACCCCCCCCCCAAACAAGACTCAAATATTTACTATATTTTGTCACATATATTCCTTATTGCCACACTGAGATCCATATCTTGTTTGCAAAATCTGTGCAGAAAGTGTGCAGATTCCATTCTTTGACTACTCAAGATTAAAATCACACAGTAAACAATCATCTACATAGGAAACACACTATTTAAAATAAAGCCAGGTTTCCCACACATTTTGACCAATGAATTTTCATAACTTCTTCCAGCTGGTTGTGCTTACTGGATGGATTTTCAGATTATTTTATGAACTGCACTGCAGTTGACGAAATATTTAATAGCTGAGTATAAATACACACCTATCTGATGACAGAAATCAGGACTTTCCATTACTTGTTTTATTAACTTCCATGACTTTTCCATGCAGACAAATCACAAATTCTGATATTTCCAGTTTTTTCATGACTGTGGGAAGCAGGAAGCAAGTAAAACACACACTCACCTAATTGTTGGAATGTAGTTGCCTTCACCTGTGCAGGGAGATTCTCTGTTTGTAACAGACTCTCGTAAGCTTCCTTTGCGATGCGGTATTTCTTCTGCAGACAGACAGAGAAGGGGAGAGATGTTTTAACAGACAAAAGGGTCAGCGCTTTTACGGCCCCTTCGGGTGGACACAAAGGCCTCGTCAGACAGACCACAATGTATGGTCTCAGGAAGAGAGGAAACACACTGGACACTGACCAGGCCAGACACGCAGGAGGAGACAGACACAAACACAGACAGATGCAGGGGGAGGGTCAGTCCAGACCAGACTAGACTTAACAAGTCAGACAAACAGAGACATGCTCTGTCTCAGTGTAACTTGAGAAGCCCTCTCAGAATAAGTGTTTGTTTTTCTTAGCGACCTTGACACAGATCTGTTGGAGCTGATGGTTGACCACCATAGCCGGCCAACCCGAGCAACACTACTCCAAACACACTTAAAAGCAATCTCATCTGTGTGTGGTGGACAATTAAATTGACCTATTGTAAAACTTTCCTTTACAAACAGTCATTAATACAATTGCATTTAATTTTAGTTTAATATAATAAGAGGTGGATAAGAACTATGTTTGTTGAACAAAAAGACTGACTGAGTAACAAGAGTCTATCGCTCATCACAAAGACTAAATAAAGGGAAGTTGAAGCAAAACCAAGAAGGCAAGGTGGAGATCGGAAATACCTAAAACTATTTAATTTAGAATTGTTAAATTGATAGTTAATCAAAAATGACTTTATTCACCCTCATGTTGTACATGCAGGAGTTTCTTTCTTCTGTTGAACACAAAAGAATATGAAGAATGATGGTAACCAAACAGTAAGGAAAACAAAAAACAAATACAAGGGCAACCAGCATCTATTTGGTTACCAACATTCTTCAATATCTTCTTTTGTGTTCAACAGAAGAAAGAAATGCATACAGGTTTGGTACAACATGAAGATGGATCATTTTTTTTTGGGGGGGGGGCTTTAAAGTGTCATGAACCCCCGTTTCAGCACTGGTCTTTCACACCTTAGATCTGAAAAAGACTCCAGAAATGGGTGTGTAAAATTGTGAAAAAGTGGGAGTGTAGAGGGTGGGAAGAGGGGAGAAAACAACCAATAAAACACAAACCTACAACACACATACAGACAACATTAAAATATTTTCAAAACAGAAAGTAAACAGACAGTTACTTTCAGTTTACTCTTCTTTGAATTTGTTCTGTATCATTTCCTTTGCATCGCAATAATCCGTTGTGTCATCGCCGTTCATGATCAGATGTAACGCAGTATCAGCGCTCTTATTTGCCCATATTTAATTTTAAGACGACGTGATGTGTGTGCATACATGTTGCTGCTGGTTCATGTTCGGGAGTGAATATGAAATATGTTGACAAACTTGAAACATGCTTGCCATATTGTCTGCATATGAACTATGATCCGCGCAGCAAGTGTTGTTAAACTCATCGCGGCATTCCACACAGACACTGCTCTCTCATGCGTGCTCCACGTGTTATATTAAATATTGTAACGGTTGTGTTTACAGAATAGTGTTGGGCGATATATGGTAATTTTTCATATTGTCGCCAGCCTGTGAGATCGCCGATACACGATATTATCGTGCATGGGTGGGTGGGGGCAAGAGAGAGACTCTCTGTACTTGTCATAGGCTATTTCATAACTATTTAATAATTTTAAACAGCGTGTGCGTGACAGAGAGAGAGCCTGGAAGCACCAATAACCAAAATAATATACTTTCAAACATACTGAAAAACTAACATGTTGAATATAAAAATATTTAAAACAACTAGTTTATATTCGGATACAGCAGTCATACATCGCTATTAGGACCGCACGTCCTACTGTAACAAGTTTGCCGCATCAGCGCAGAAGTTATCAGTCTAAAAATCAGTCAAGGTGAAAATCAAAAGTAGATTTATTTTAAAGAGAAACAGTTTAACACTAAATATTGGACATAAACGAACACGTTAAAGATAAAAGTATTTTCAGGTAAGTTCATATTTGTGGAGTAAAGTTAAATTAAACTGATAGGCTACATTAGTCAAAAGCGCTCCGGACCGCGCACCCCATGACGAGCCCTGTTTTAGACTGATAACTTATTAACTGCATATTTTTTATAATACCAATGATGAAGAATAAGCATCAATGTTTTTTGTTGATGTGCTGTAAAGAAAACGAAATGCTGCCGGTGCGGTTTCGTCATGTTCATTCATAGCTTGAAGCTGTTCAAGAAGATGTCCCTTTTTGCACTCTTGTCCTAATTTGTAAATAAAGATTATCACCCTGCCATTCAATTTTGACGTGGGCTTAGTTTTAGAGTCATTTTTAAAACAATTACAATGAGGAGGAGAAGTCTAAAGGCCCGGGTATACTTTTCGCATTCCGTTCCGTCTCGCAGCTTTCAAAGTATGCTCAGCCGCAGAAGAGTGCGGACGGGCTGTCCACAAGCCGTCTAGATGACGAAAATGACGTAATGCGGACGGTGCGCGGATGCGGATGGCCAAAGTATACTTTGGCCTTAATCCTCATTTGCGCGTGTGTGTTAAGTGCGGCGCTGAGGTGAAATAGTGGGGCAATTTGATAGCCCAATAATAATAGGCCACCTAATAATAATAGTTTTAGACATTAATATGAGAATGAGCCTAATATCGTCTTGACTATCGACAAAGACATTTGCTATCCTCGACATCTCTGACTATCGTCGATACACGATACTATCGTCTATCGGCACAACCCTATTACAGAAATGAACTGACGGCTCTGAAGCTCTTTCATCTGATTTGAATTCTCCGCTGTAAGATGACCTCATGCATAATATAGTGCAGTGATCGGATCATAAGACTTCATTCCCATGAATAATACTGAGAAAATCTCGGAAAACTGATGACGTAGACGCATACTTTCCAGCCAAGGCAGCCAGTCATCACTGCCAATTAACGCATATACGTCACTTTTCGTGACGTTGGTTCAACTTTGCTTTTTGAACCGGAAGAATGAAATTGCTCCAAAAAAAATTAAATACCCACTTTTACCTTAATAATAAACATAATGAGTACTAAAGTTGTTTTCACTGATGTGCAACCTGTTCGTATGTTAACATCTAAAAAAAATTGTTTTAGGGTTTCATGACACTTTTAGTTAATATATCAATACACCTTTTTTTTACTGTTAAAAAAGTGAAAATTAATTTCTCTTTCAGATTTATCATCTAAATATTTGACATCACAGATTCAACATCCTTTGTCTATCCCACATAGCCTTATCTTCAGTTGCATCAAATTAAATAGAATATTTATGATGACTATCTGTCTATGGATTGAAATTTACTTCAAGAACCAAGGTCTGAGTAAAAGCAAACAGTCACTGTTGCAGTCTATATCATCCAGAACATTATACCCCAAAACATGAGTATCAGCAAAGCACTGCATATTCTGATAAAATGTTACAAAAAAAGGGGAACACTCACCTGAATTTCATATACATGAGCGATGTGGAACTGAACTGTAGGGACAAAAAGAGGAACTGATCAACACCGGAAATCCTTTTCTAATGGAAACACTGCATTCAAATCTGATATCAGGCCAAATATTAAACCAGCGTTCTTTGTCTTCACTGTTTCAGCTTGAGTGTTAATAAGCTTACGGGTGTACAGACACCGGGAAGGAAGAATATTAGCTTGCCCTTTGTGCACTTCAAGCATGTCATTACTCCCCGTATGCAAGGCAACACACGGCTGAATCCAGTCATGCAGTTTCCCTGGCAACTGGAGTCTCAGGCATGATTGAAATGGTAAGAGGAAAAATCTAAATGAGGAAATACTCCTATTCATATAAAAATCTCTCAAGGAAACAACAAACATCGCTGTTCGCTGCTAAAAAACAAATATGCATAATGTAACCGAATACAGTTTCCTAATAAAAAGATATGTAATAAAAATGTACATGCATTGGAGGGTACTTACTTTCAGCTTTGGACGAAGTGCAGGGTGTGGAGTCAATCAATGCCAGCTGAAAATGCTGCAAGACAAGGTGAAGTTTGATTAGACTGGATATAGTTAGTAACAGAAAATGGGTATTTTTTATCGTCTAAATTGTCGTTCTGAAATTAGATCTGCCCAAATGATTTTGGCATCAAATAACCATACCAACATAATCATCCATCTAAAAATTGGCTACAGCGAAAGCACCATTTCTTCTCCAACCAATGCATTTATGTCCAAAAATAAATCTGCTTCCTCTAATAATATCCAACAAGCCATATGGGACTAATAACATACATTTCCATTGTTGCAACGTCATTAAAAACAGATTCAACTAAATTCTGAACTTTATCATAATAAAATGTAATTATGAAATGGAGACAGAAATTTAGGAAATTAATCTATCACTGTTTTCCCAAAACAACCTCAACCACAATTCCATCCATCAAACTATCCCATGACTCCACAAGTCCACATCTGTTGAGACACTGATCACTGGACGTTTGGATGTTGGCCACAAGCTTTTATGAAGCCCAGCTGTATTAAATAACTGCAATTTTTATTAACCATTCAGAAAATACACAAGTACTATGCATTCACCAGCGGCCAAGGTCCTATTCATTTTTATGAGTGAATCTAATGAAGCCTGTCATATTTCTGCATGCTATGATACAATGTTATGCAATAATTGCCCCAAAAAAATCAGGCCGTCATTAATTTCCAATCATGATCCAATTAAATCACAATGTACACTTTTCAATCACTTAAACTTAGAAAGACAAATTAAGTAAAACAAAAAAAGCTATTCTTGCTTCATTCATTCCTTCTATAATTGCCATTAGTAAATATGTCTACACAACCTTCTATGTACACCTTGGCAATTGAATCAACATTGGCTAGTATATTGTTTAGTTTATATATATATGTGCTCTGTAATATACTGTATATGTGTGTAAAATTGTATTTTTTTTTTAAATATGACAGTACACAAAGTACACATTAAACAGGTGTTTACTATTCTACATCTTAATTCCAAGCGTCAGAACGCTAACATTATTAAAGCCCCACATTTTAGCTTTTACCACGTTATTGCAGACTAGTTAGGAAAGTGATTGTGCCTTTAATCTGTGAAACAACAGGAAGAAACCTAAAACGATTTCTATTTTAAGCAGTGCTGGTGCATCGCGGCAACACAAATAAGCACAAACTCAAAGGAGCTTTCAATGTACATTTTCAGCTTTTCAACAGGCCTATAATTATAATTTAATACTTACAATGAACAGAGACGCGATCTGCAGCCTTCGAAATCGCGCTTCTCCTTTTTGAGCGGTGTAATTGACAGCACTCTAATCCAATGGCATCGTATTCGGGAACTGATTGGCAGCGAACCAGACAGTGAGTAGGTGTGTTCTTCTCATAGGTTCTACTTCAAGCGATGCTATGCTGACAATTAATGTGAGATTTAAAATGCACACAGACTGCTCCCGCACCGCAGATGTTAAACTATGACTAGTCTGCACTGTTGGGGTGGCACAAGGGGGAGCCAAGCACATTTTGAGGGGGGGGTGGTGCCACCCCATGCCCCCCCACCCCCTAGACAAGCCCCTGGCGCCTAGAGTTCACGGTACATCAAATACAGGTGCGTTGCGCATCCATTAAGATTAACTGAAAAAGAGCACAGATCGCTTGATGGAGAGTGAAATTCTGAAGCGCTCCGTCAGTGTTCAGAGAGTAAATATATATCTGTGCTAAACTTATTCTTAGCCTCCAACCTCACACACTGGCGAATAAAATCTGAGAATTTATTAGCCATTGGCTAATATTAAACATCATTTAGTTTCCCAGTGTGAAATGTAGTCGCATTGTAGAGGGTTGCTACACGTATATACAGCTACTAAATGATCAACTACTAAAAATACAGCTACTTAAGAGATGAAACCGCAAGGTCATGAGGATGTGATCCTGCAGTCAGACACAGCTAGTTTTGTACATCATGTTGTGCGCAGGGCATAGAAACACTCTCTGTGAGCAGCATGATCACAACAATAATCACAAACCTTTAAACAACCCCAGACATAAAGAACCACCAGCTACTCAGGTTACCAAGAAACCAGCCCAAAAGCAAAGCCTTTAACAAAGCACTGAACCTGACCCAGCATTGAGATACCTAGAGGAAACCCATCCACCTGCATAGCAACAACTGAGGAATGTGGCCATGCATTACAATGTCCTGATGACCAGCATACAGAACTCAAAGATACGACTTTAAATATAATACTATCACTGGAGTCAAATCAACAGACAATACCCAAAATGGATACTGAATTCACATATTTTAGAATAATGTAAATATAAAATGGTGTGCAAACAAGAGTTAATTTTGCCATGAACTTGCATTAAAGTCAAACATTTAACGATATCAGCACTTACACGCCAACAAACCATCACTACCTTCTGTCAAAACAAGAAAACATACAAACACACACCTATCTGCTTCATATAGGCATCCTCCAACAAACAGAAACCTGGATTACTGACCATAGAAAGCCCTTTGTACTGAGCTGATCTCCACTGACCAACTGCTTCCTACATGCTCGCCCGCTCTCTATGGCTCTCGACTGGCAAGTAGATAATACAGCAGGATTACCAGTGTCTCTCTCTCTCTCTAATACTGATTACTATTCAAGAGAGAGCAGCAGCAGCTGAGAGATGACATGCTGCTCTCTCATCTCTCTCTCTCTCACTCCATACCTCCAGGCATTTTTCATCTCACACACAACATACGGCTGCCGTAAGCTTTCACACTCTCACTCTCTGCAGGAAATCAGGACAAAGGGACAGTAGAGAGAACAGGGAAAAAACAAGAGAAAAGCAGGAGGCGGCAGGCTATTCAGTGAATTATATCAGCAGCCAATACAACAGATCTAATAATTGAACCAACACACTTTCAGGAAGCGTTCTTCATGAAAAAAAAAAGCTAGACGGAGCATAATAGAAAGCAGCACAGCTGCCACAAGACACATTTTTGAGCCATATTTAACTCTAGATAGCATCTTTACAGCAAAATAACAGCAACCTACCCCACAGCGGCCTACACTAGACTTACAATTTATAAAAATATATACATCTAGACACGCATACACGGTCACAAATGCATAATTGTAAAAAAAAAAAAAAAAAAACCTGGGGTCAGTCAGTTTTAGGTGCATGAGGATGCATTAAATTATCAAAGGATGCATTAAATTAATCATAAGTGACTAAAAACATTACAACATATGTTTCAATTAAATTCTGTTCTTTTGAGCTTGCTTTTCATCAAATAATTCTGAAACAAAATGTTTCTTAGTTTCCATAAAAAAAAAATCAAACAAAAAAGAAAAGTTTCATCACAATTTCACTATTCAGTTAGGCACATCAACCATAACTCCTTCAAAAACAGCCAGAAACCTTGGAGTTATTATTGATGATCAGCTGACTTTCTTAAAGCAAATCTGCAGGATCAAGCAGTTTTAGCAATGAGGTCTATTCAACATCAAGAAGATCAGGCCCTTTCTTTCAGAACATGCTTCACAACTCCTTGTTCAAGCTCTTGTTCAGTCAAGGCTTGGCCATTGCAATGCTCTCTTGGCAGGTCTTCCAGACAATTCTAGCAAACCTCTACAATTAATCCAGAAAGCGGCAGCAAGATAAAATTGTAATTAGAAATTGACCGATATATCGGTTTACCGATGTTTTTCCTGATATTTAAGCATTTTACCATAATCGGATATCGGTTGTGTAAAAAAAGTTTATTATAAAAATAATTGTATACAGAGTATAACCAGCAGTGAAATATGTTCTCTGCATTTAACCCATCCAAGTGCACACACACTTGGAGCAGTGGGCAGCCAACGATGCGGCGCCTGGGGCGCAGTTGGGGGTTCAGTGCCTTGCTCAAGGGTCTCACCTCAGTCATGGACAATTCCTGCCGGAGCCGAGGCTCAAACCTACAACCTCGGGTTACAAGTCCAATGCTCTATCCACGGCTATAATATCGGATTCACCAATAAAATGCCACCATCTTGTAGTTGTTTTGAGAATTGCACGCAGGATCACCATTGCAGCGCGTCTGAGGGGAGACGAGACAGCAACAACGGATGTCGGATGTGCAGAGGTACTTGATTTGCTGTAGTTAGTAAACTTTATTTAACATGACAGCCATTAATGCACAAATTGGATGTATTAAATAAATGCCTGATATGCAGTTTATGCAGATTGGCTCTAAGAAATAGAGACGAACTCACAGAGTCACGTCACTCTTTCCCAATAAAGATGTAACTTTGCCTGAATAAAATCATATGCAGCCATGAATGAGCACATGTTGGAAATAAAAGTGCTGAATTTAAGTCTCTCTTTGTTGTCTATGCTCATCGCTAGTCTCGTGAAGCTGGAGTCACGTAAAATAATCCGTCAAGTCCTCTCCTAATAAAGACGTAACTTTGCCTGAATTAAATAATACAGCCATGAATGAGGGCATGTTGGAAATAAAAAAGCGCTAAATTGAATTCTCTCTCTGTTGTATATGCTCATCGCTAGTCTCGTGAAGCCGCTTTAATATTGTTGTTCACTCAACGATTGATGCTCAGGAAAAGCTCCAGCACGGCCACCGCATGTAACTTTTAACAAGAATCACTTGTTTAAAACACATTAAACTATATTAACATTTACTATATAACCATTATTTCGCGAATAAACATCAAAATAAATACATCTCTATCGAAATTATTTATTATCTCCACAAGCGATCGCAGTTTGAGTATAGTTCTGTGTAAATGAATAGATAAACCGTGCTGTCAGCAGTTATTTCATAAATTAAGAATGACAAAAACATTTTAATAATAAGATACTCCTATAACATGCCAGTTAAGAAATGCATAAAATACGATGTTTTGTTGTCTATAGCTTATTTCAATATTCCAGAGAATATTATTCAGTGAATTAACATTATCCAGTGAATTACTCTTCACGCTTTAGTCTATTAAAACAGCTTATAACCTAAAACTGTAATTTAAATTGAAGTTAATATGACTCCTGCCCTTGGATTTTCTCCATTTGAAAACATTAGACATTCTTTTGCTTATTGTTAATATCGTGTGCTGATGATGCTTTTATAAATAAAATGTTTTTATGTTGTAATTTGAAGATTAAATTTAACATGAAGGAATATACATTTCAAAACTGTTGTTTGTTGTTGTTAAGATGACTGAAAGAACGGACTTCACTCAGTTATTTATTTACTTTTATTCGGTTGCTCAAATTACAGCACTGTAAACGCATTTTAATTTTGGAGGACAAAATTAATTTGGAGAAACAGAATGAGATGCCGTGGGAGAAGTACGTGATCCAAGCTGCCAAAGCATGATAATTCTTTATTTTGAGCTTTAAGTTAATGCATTGTGTAAATGCATGCCCTGTCAGGCGCTGTGACACATGCGTGTGCGTCCTCAGCGCAAAAAAACTTTCAGTTTACGGTTATATCCTTATCTATAAATGTCACAAATTCACCCGAGCATTTCCATTTTTGCATAAAGGTCCGTCCTGACAGCCTGTGTTAAGTTTAAAATACCGAATGAGCACCGACGCGGTGAGCGCGTGCATACTGGAATCCAGAAACATTAAGTCAAACCAGAATTGATGAATTGTTATGAATTATTAATGATGAATATAAGTTGTTAAACTAATATCTAAAATCTATGATGAAATCTACTTGATTGTTTTTGATTATTGAAATTTGAATAAACATGCTTTGTCAACCAAAAAAAAACCTGTTTTGATTGTTTAACACTGTATACCATGATACCGCGAAACCGTGATATTTTCTGAGATGATTATCATACCGTCAAAAATCTCATCCCGTTACAACCCTACTCACGCTTATTTAAACTGGAACACCATAATTTACAGCAGATACAAAAGCATTCCGTCCTGCTCTATGGCAAACTTAATTTAGCTATCTACAAACAGAATAATCTATATGACAGTAGCCTGCAGTGTCTAAAAGTTAAGCTTCAGGAGTAGGGTTGGGTACCGAAACCCGGTGCCGGCACCGATGTAAACGGCACCGAGTTTAAACGGTAAGTTTAACGGTAAACGGTATGTACTAGAACCGAATCAGAACGCAGATGGTACCTCATTTCGGTGCCATGCCTGAGTGATCGGTTGAAATATTTGTCCTTTGTTTCTCCGAAACGTATGTAAGAAGCATCATCACCGGCATTTTCCGACTGAGAAAATGCACATGAACTCAATTTGGAAAGCTCTAATAATACAAGTCCAACAAATGTAGTAACGCGAGTATGCGGTTTTCACATTCCGACTTAAAAGCACAACTTTTAAGTTGTGAAACGAGAGCATCCGAGGAGTGCGTGAATGCAGTGATTACACTTGCTCTGACGACAGCAGCTAGCCTTCCATTAACTAGCTAAGCTACTACTACTCCATAGTCTACTAATACATCGATTAGCAATGGATTATAAATTAATTAATTATTATGAAACTACCAGAGATGGCTTTAATAACACAGATAAACTATACATAGTTGTAGTCGAGTGTTTATTGTATTTATTTTATCATTCAAAACGTTTATATCTTCTGTTTACTTATCCATATCCCTGAAGAATCATGAGTTCCGCTATATCTATGACTGGATCTGTGGATTTTCTGTGCGAGGGCGCCCTCTGGCGTCCAGTATGAATGAAAAAGACATCACCCCGCCCGGTTTCACAGACAAGGCTTGAACCTAATCCTAGACTAAAATGTAACTCTTAGCTGTTTTAACTGAAATATACTTGCACTGACTGATCCTAAAATATATCAGTGCCTTTATTTTGTCTCAAGATGCACCCCAGTAATGTTTTTTTTTCTAAGCATGTTTATAAAAATTACTTAAATGTCCTAATTGAACTATGATCTAAGCCCCGTCTGTGAAACCGGGCCCATGTGTTTAGTGCTAATGGCCAATCCAATTATTCATTGTTAATTTTTTTATTTGTATAAGTATTGGTTCAGGCACCTGTACCATTTAAAAAAATATCGATTTGGCACCGGTATTGAAAAAACCAAACGATACCCAACCCTATTCAGGAGAGATTGGTTGGATGAGGGAAAGAACATTAAGGTAAGCTAATCAAAAGCAGAGAAAGGCGGGTCCATTCCTTTGCCAACATGGGACGCTACAGGTGACTCGCAGATACATCGACAGCATACTGCTAAAAAGGCAAACTGTAAAAGGTGAAATAATAAGACATTATGTGGCCTGGCGTTTCAAAGGGAAAACTTCTCCAATACTATCCTTACACAATGACCCGATGACAATGCCAACAGTATGAACTAAACTGACACAGCATCACAATATTGAATAATAAACATACAATTTAAAAATGGTCCTCGCACCATCGATGCTTGAGCCCTAAAACACATTCAGAAGGCCAGTGTCTTGTATTAAGGCACATTTAACCAACATTTAAGCCTGTTAGTAAGTACATTATAGAGCATGCAGCTACTGTATGCCAAAAGCAATGCTAAAGTTTTTAGTTCAAGGGTTTGATTCCCAGGGAATGCACAAATTCAAAAATGTAATGCTAGAATGCAATGCTAGTCACATGCCGAAAGCATAAATGTTTAAATGGAGACTTAGCCTTTAAAAGACATACCTTGATGCTCGACTCATAGTCTGTGTTGACTTTAAACATCAGGCCGAGTCGCAGATGGATCTCCTTGGCTCTTGGGAAACTAGGGTCAATGTAAAGTACCTCCTGAAATGCTTTAATCGCCCTGTGGAAAAGAAACAACAAACAAAAAAAAACTTAAGTAAGAGACATACCCATTTATATGATTAATAATTAAATAATGATTAATTTATAATTAATTAAAAAAAATCTCTGAAATTAAAATTTGGGAAATGAATGATTTGAAGCAACAAATAGTAAAATTGCGTGGCGCATGTGCTTTAAAAGGAAAAGTAGAAGCATTATGCATTGGAATGCAATGGATTTACAAGTGAAACTCGTGCTGCGTGGTTGACTGTTGTAACCCATCTGTTTAAATTACATATATATGCATGACATTCAAATTTATAACAGATAGAGTGCCACACACAGTAGACTATTACACTTGATCTCCACCTGTGACAGAGATTGCAACATGTGCTCACAGCAGTGGGTTTTGCTTGCTTATACAATATTCGCTCTGACAAACAGAGGGTGTTTTTGCTGAGCCAAGGCCCACTGAACTCAATGGCCCCGAATCCCCCGATCCCACTCCTCTCCCCTCCAAACAGTCTTTTCTGCTCTCTCTGCAGAGCACTGCAGTGTGAAAGCTCTGCATGACAGAACGCAAAGCTTTATCATCATTTCTTCATTCCCTGCAAATCACATTACTCTCACAAGAGCCACAGCTATATGACACTATATACAAGGGAATTGAAAAGATCAATAAATAAGCAAATGTTCATTAGACCAATTAGCATGGTTACTGGCATTATAATTCAATTTAATATTTTTTTTTTATGAATTTTAATGGGGAAACTCAAAAGATATTGTGGCCACGAATTAGGAGTTTATTCTCATGACTTAATTTGTTTCCTCATTGTAGTTAAATCATAGGTTAACAAGTGAACAAATTAATGAATCATGAACAGTAGCCACAAATTAATTAGTCGTAGTAATGAATTAACAAGCTGATTGAATTATTTATATCTATTTTTTCAGCAGGACACAGGAGTATTTCACATGTGCCAGTATTCAGTTTCTCTTTCCCCGCAACTCGACATCGCATATAAATGCCTCAATCATGTTGAAAATATTATTTGCTTTTCTGCCCATTTGCAATTGGTGTGTGAGTTGCTGTGGAATAACATGAGAAAATGAAGATATGAGACAAAAGATGGGCTCCAACCTATTCCCATTATTTGATGTTCAAGGACTTTGTATGGTTTCTATTTTACTGTAAGTTTAAAGTTTATATCACACATTAAAAGCATAATTTGTACAATGTGAATTATTTGTGCAAAAGATCCAGCCCCATCACGGTCACTCACAGCTCTAACGATTCACTCGCTTCTTTGCATATGCTGCACGTGTTTTGCGCATAGGCTGCACGTACCCCCAAAACTACGCACCTTGCTTAATCGACCATCATTAATTTGATCAATTCAATTTATTATCAGCAATTAATCTATCACTGATTATTTAAAATTGCAAATATTCATGATACTGCATCACCCACTCACTAGTTCTGCCAGTACCACTTACACAACACTAACCAAAAATCTAGGCAAGCCAGGACAACTGATTTGCTAAAAGGATTGGAAGCCAGTAAACTAACTATCATAAGTTATATGTAGTCCAAATCCCATGCCACAACCAACCCAGCATGTAACCACACAGCTAATAAAAAACAGCTGTTTTCTCCATTTCAAGATTCCTCAAAATAAATTGAAAGGCAAATAAGATTACTTTAAGCAGAAACTGTAGGATTACAAACGTAATATCTGGCTAGATCATCCTATTATAGTATGGAAAACCGTTACATAACTGCCTGGCTATAGGCTACACCTCTTTGTCTCTCAACCTTGCTGGCTTTGAAGATCCCTGAATAACAACAATTGGCAAGTGAGTGAACAAGAATAAGAGAGAGAAAATGGGAAGCAAGGTCATCTCAGTTTCCTGCTCGGGAACTGAAAGGCACGGGAAGATTACCTCATCATTTCCTAGAAAGCAAGAATCCATGACTGAGTCACATGCTCTAAAGTCACTGCACACTGATCTTAATGATCTAAGTTAGGAACAACAGGATTACTTGACCTACAGGACAAAAACGTGACAAAGATGTTTAGACTTTCAATGAGTAATTGAGTCAAGGACCTGAAAGCAACATTGCACCAAAAAAAAACATAACTAAACAATGCTCTAGGTTCAATAAGTCATAGTGTGCACACTAGGGGTTGCAGAGACTAGTCGACTTCAGTGCTCTGCCATGACGCTTTAATCAGACGCGCACAGAATCATTCAGCGCAAAAATGTATTGTCAACACTGTTCTGTGATTTCTCGGTAAAATAGCTTAGAAACTGAAAAGTTCAAGCATATATTTCTTAACTAAATCCCACAGCTTAATGGCCAGATTTTCATGATAATTTCTAATATTTCATAAGACAATTGATAAATAATGCATTTTCCTATTCAATTGTTATGTCTCCCAAAATGCGTAATAAACATGCTTTTGGTCCTGGTGTCCTCTACAGTGGACATGAATGAAATTATGTCCTGTTTCAAAACAGGAAGTCATATTTGAATTTGAAAACCCATAACATTTTCCTGAGATGTTGCTTTATGACAAACAATCTGAAAATTATTCAGATTTAAATGACAATTACAAAATATAATCATATTTCCATAAGGATGTAAAAATGTTCACTAAATGAAATGCCATCTTTAAAGACCTAGGAGAGGGAGTGGTCATGGTAAAACTTCCAAACATTTAGTATCTCCATGAAGCCCTGAATGTGCTCTGTACAGTACATCCAGGCGTATTACTGTGACATGTGAGGTCTAAAATAATTCACTAAAATAGAACGTCCACTACAGAGGCAAAAACTCCGGAGGATATGATATGAGGATGTTTTTACTCAAATGAAACGCTCATTAAGTGACTCTCAGAGCAGTTCTGGAGATGTTGTTCAGGAGTTTATGCTCTCATTGAGACGTCACACGTGCTTCAGTGTGTGTGCTAAAGGAAAACGTGAGTCTCGGTCATCCATTCATACAGAGATAAGACCGCGCACTATGAGTTAATGCTCATCACATCAGATCACGTAAATCAGTGGGAAATGAATAGAAATGATGATTCTGTGTAAATAAACCTCAAGTAAACATGTATTATCAGCGAATGTGAGCAGAGCATAGCCGAGAGCAGATCAGTGAAGGAGATTTCACAGCACAGCAGCGCTACTGCAAACAGCAACAAGTATACTAACGTTACATAGACCTTTCTTGTCGGCGTGTTATTTGAGCGGACTCTGCTTTTCCGTGAGCATGAGCAGTAACTGAGCAGAATGATAGAGCAGAGCGTCATGCGGCGCAGTGATGACGGTTGAGGGAGAGGGGAAACCTGGACACTGCTGCGCGGTGCGGCATATATTTTCGGCTGCCGAAAATTCAGTGCATCCCTAGTAAATGGACAAAACGATTCTTCGAGGCACATAATTTGCCTCAATGATTTTTTGTATTCGAATTACTCGAGTAACTCGAGGAATCGTTTCAGCCCTACTCTGAACCGTAGTGTTGAATCAAATCAAAATCGGATCGCACTGCAATGTAATAGGGGTGAATCGTATCGCATAAGTAGTTGCTTCATATGTATCGTAGGCTATGCATCAAGATGCTTATTGCATCGGCCTCAGTTATGAAGATGCACACCTCTACTTGTGCAAATAATGTTTTTGGTGTGCACACTATATCAACAGCATCTGTGACACTGTACATCACCATAGGGAGAAAAATGACACTCAAAAACATGCCTTTACCGTAATTCTCAAAAGGGAAAGACAACGTCCCAGAAAAAGTTCAAATATACAGTTTCAAAATTACAAAACTTAATTTCACAAAACTTAACTGTGTGATAGATTTGCTAACCAACCTTCACCTTGCCTGTGCAATGATATCAATTATCCATTAGGCACTTTTTACATGATGCAAACTGACTACAGGCATTAGAGGAATAACCATTTAACAGTAAACACCAATCAAAAGGACGATTTACAAAGAATTTCTTTAAAAGAAAAAGAAATTCACATTTCACATAATGCAAGAGCTTTAACAAATATGAGCTTGTCATTTGTGCTTTGAACCCCAGCTATTTAAAACTGCAGCATACATTCACATTCAAACTGTTTAACAATGCAGATGGTTTATTTCTAACAGCTATCAACATGTCATTCCTATTTTATCCATTATACACTATGTACTTGTAAATGTGCCAACTTAATGCAAATATTCTTGCTGCTTGAGCAAGCTGAACATATCTAACAGAGCATGTCTGAGGCATACCCTTCCAAAACCAACATGGTATGCCTACCTTCTCTGTCCAGAATGGGCATCTGAGGGGGTGCGCTGCACTGCCCTAAGACAAGGAAAGAGGGGACCTCCAGTAGTAAATATCACAATTGCCAAATCAATACCAATATCCTATAAAATTCAATATGCTATGCATTAATATATAAAATTGACCTTAAGAGACTATTGGGGGGAAAAAAGTTGCCAAACCGTTCTGAGTGGGTCACGGAGTGTGCGGCCAAAGAAACGACAATGACATCAACATCAAAAAACGTAATTCTAAATGTTTTTTTTTTCTGATGCGACTTATTTTAAAACACGGGCATGAAAGCTGATAACACTTCAGTCAGATATGCACTTTAAGTAAAGAGTGCCTGAGAATAATTCGCTGTCCCGATTCAGTATCTGCGGTCAGATGAGATGTTGACTGATTTAATGTCAGTGCCATTATTCTATCGTTATTTTCATAACTTATGAAATAAAAGTCTCTCACCTCAGAAAAAACAAATTACTGTCCTGCCAGATGTTACACCGTGTTCGTAGCCCGCACTCTTCTATAGCACGCGGGAACACGGCGCTGTACTTTATATCACTTCACTAATAAAGCGTAGAAACTATGAGCGTGCAACGCGTGAAATAAAAGTACAGTACCGATAAATCACATAACTGGTACTGCGTATGTTACCTGGGAAGGATTTGCATGAAGGTATGATATTCATTCTATTCAGGAGCAGTTTCCACGTTTCATTAATAGTTCATATTCACCAATAACTGTTGTTTTCAGAACCCAAAAATAGCACGTTATTTTCACTTTGTGTCATTTTGTATATGTTTAAAAGACTATGGTGGCTCATACCAACTTAATAGTATTAACAAAAACTATTTTTGGACTGCTATACAGCCTTACCTATAGGCTGTTTATTCAGTATTAGTCATATTCTTAACAGCCTTAACTTATTTTTGTGAAATAAATTTGCTTTGCTTTTGTTTTTTAACAAATCAAACGTGTATATATGTAAGTGTGTGTGTCAAAAGTGGGTCGCGGCTTGATGACCATGGGAAAACATGGGTCCCAAGTCCAAGCCAGTTGAGAACCACTGATCTAATGTAACCTGACTAGAGACAGTATAATCCTATACTTTGAAGTGAATCCTTATGAATCATCAATATTTTGGTGGGAAAAAAACATGTAGGCCAATAAACTAGTAAAGACAACTACACTGACCAAAAACATGAAACGTAAAAAACTATATATGTTCAAAGTTTACAGTTACCAATTATCCAAAGCACTGTGTAAATGCTGAGAGAGACTTACACTGAACCCATGTGCAATAAATATGGAATATTTTCAACAAATTTGACCCGGTTTTAATACTTTTAACTCATAACTGGACTATGTTGAACAAATCAAACTGATGTCTTTTTATCACATCTTGCAGTAATCACCTTGCAAAATGTTGCATTTTTAAGCTTCTAATGAAACAAGTGAGGACAGAGAAGGTCATAAACCGTAAATTAATCAAGTGATCCAAAAACGTTCTTTATCATTGTTTATCCATATACAATATCAAAGAACAACAGAAATTTAAAACTGAATTTCACAATGTTTATTAAATTCTTTTGCAACTAAAGTGGATGTCTATTTGTCAACATTGTTACCATTTCTCCAGCAATGTTTTCTACTTGCACTTTGCTGCTGTAGCCAGCACTAACTAGCATTTTGGCTGTATACTTGTAAAACGATGCAGACACACCAATACAGAACTAGGAACAAAAACAACCATGCTCTAGGTTAATTATAACGGGCCCAGTGAACCAAATTCATTTCACCTCCAGAGCGAAAGCTTGTGGATCATGTGGAAGGCACTCTAACAACACCCCCAACACACCACACACACTTGTATTTTAGTAGGCTACGAACAAAAGGAGAATGAAGAGCCCCTTTACTTTGAACCACATACTGCATGCGGACCGTTTATTTAACTGCCATTATTTTTTGTGGTTTAATCGCATCTCACAACAATAATTTTAATTCATTTATTTGCTTAGCCATACTTTAGACAAAGCCACCAAGAGATACGTCCCAAAAAAACACTTCAGTTATTCATCGACGAAAGTGGACAAAAAAAATAACGCACATAATTTCTGCAGTCTTTAACAACAACAAAAGACTGAACGTACAAAAGGAAACACATTTTTTAATAAAAAATATGAACAAGGTGAATAAAATACAGCATTTATAATTAGTCTGTAAGCTGAGAAAGCATCAACATCACACATCAGGTCATGAAAAATGCTATTAGGGATGATATTTCAACAATGTTACGTTAAGATGAAAAAGAAAAAATAAACTAGATGGAATGCATGAGAAAACAAATGCATCACAGAACACAAAGTAATTGTGTACTTACCAGTGAAAAGCATTGTAATGGAAGTAAACCAAACCAAGGCCATATAAAAAGGCAGCATTCTGGAAAAACAAATAAAGCTGAGAGTTAGAAACATAATGAGAAGAAACTATTCATTAATTCATCATAGTTGAATTAATCAGTAAAATGGCTTTCTAATAAAGGATGACACTGTAAGCATGAGTAAAGACGGTTTACCCTCACAGTGGATCTGACACATCTGCACTCAGCAGGAGACAGAAACCTCTGCGGCTAATGAGCATGTTAAACAGGTGGCAAAGTCTTCATCTCCCGCAACCGCAAAAAAATTATATTTACATAACGGAATGTGCAAGACAATATGGATCAATGAAACATTATCGTGTCTGAACCTCTTATCTGTGCTCACAGAGGAAAAGCGTGACTCAAACTGAAAGCCACTGCGGCTTGTCTTCCCCACAAATGCACTTTCGTTAGTTGATGAAACTAGATGGTAAGTTGACAGTGAATAATTTAAGAATTAAACTAAAACTGGGCTATATGGTCAAACAAATAAAAAGTTAAAACCCCAGTCACCATTTTCATATAGACAAGGCGAGTTTCATGACAGCCTGTATCTGCAGCGCAAACCACAAAACTTGTAACCAATTCCAATTTGTTGTAAGCTTTCTACTTTAAAGCACAGGAAGAAAAGTCAAATAGCTTAAGCTAGACAGCCTAAATATTATTACATACTTAAATTATTAGAAATCATGTAAATATCCAATATGCAATCATAAAATGCAAGAAGGGCAAGGCGGCAGGATTATCAGTGAATAACAATTTATATTTCAGGCTGTTGAATTTGAACCAGAGTAGACCTACAGGAAAAGTGTAGATAATGCAAGAGAAAATATTTTGCATTTGTATTTATGTGACAGACATTGCATTCAAAGTACACATTTTATCAGTTCATGCATTCCAATGCACTCAAATGACAAGACTGTCTTGAAAGTGCAAATCAGGTTTCAAATTTTAGATGAATGCAGCTCTGTTCCAATGCAATCAGGAAGTCAACAATGGCATGGGCTTTCAACGACCGCCAGGAAAGCGCATGCTACTTATTTACAATCTAAAACAGGTGATTGTCTCACAGACCTCGGACAGCAGTGTGAAGTCAGGACGGGCACAGAATAAAGTGTGCCAGAGAAGCACTGACTGCAAAGCACATGGTGCATCACTCTGACAGGTTGACGCTAAATCACACACAGCTGTCTTGAGTGCTGAGACAGCACCCTTTAACCCCTTCAGCGCAGGCACAAATTTAGAACATGCCCTGACTCTGAGAGCAAAAAGTTAAATTGGGGAGAGAAAAAAAAAAACTAGCTTTGGAGAAAGTATGAAATCTTCAACTTCTACAGCTGCGGTCTGCAATGTTTCTATTGGCAAATTTTCCATTCAGGCATCCAAACTAAATATTGCCAATGCAAAAGTGTAATTTATAGTACGAACGGTTAGAAACTACCTAATAACTCACATAAGAATGTTTAGTCCATCTGTGCTGGAAATAATTTTCTATTAGCCATATGCTGAGGCTTAGCACCTGATATGTGAGAGATGACACTTCTACAGTTGACAGCCATATCTGAAGTCAAATCACGATGAAAGTTTACTCTAAGGATATTTCACAGCCAAAAGTGTCACTCTTGCTCTAGGAGAGAACCCAGAAGTGTCAGAGGCCATTACTGGCACTCCTACAGGATCCCATTTCACATTCAAAAACTTTATTACAGACAGCTACACCTAGCCAGACACATTGTATCATGCGCATCTAGTCAGTAAAGCCGGCTCCATGATTGGCGGTAAATCTCCATCACCTGTTTTCAAATGGATCGAGAGTTAATACACAGATCCGTAATACACTGACAAGCCACGCGATATCGCATTGATAATCAAATGCGATTCACCTGCGATATTGAACGGGATAATTGCCTAGCTTGTCAGTGAACTACGGCTGTGTGTATTAACTGCCAATCCATTTGAAATCAGGTGATGGAGATGTACCGCCAATCACGGATCCGGCTTTACTGACGAGATGCGCATGAGAATCGCATGACATTAAATTGCACAGCCCTAGTGCTGTATATCGCCAGCAAAGTCACAATACGATACGGGACTGCACTGAATTTCACCTCAGAATAATTTTGTAAAACAGCTGTTTATTAAAGACTGCATGCTTTAGCTAACTATTGTCAGAGCAGGCAGTTGACCTCTGCACTATGAAGGGCCTCCATAACCGTACCACAGTACAATATAGGTAATGGCATATGTTAAATGTTTACATTGGGCACTCCCCACCAGGTCAAATATTCAGATTGTTTGCATCTTGTTTTACTTGTTCATGATTGCTTTAATTTGTGCAATTATAACCTACCAGCACTCTCCACATTTAAAAAAAAAAAAATACAAATTTGAAGAGTTTTAAACTAATGCACTGTCTTCACTGAATCTCACGCACACACACACACGCTCAGTCACACACACAGATCACGTTGTGGCTGCGCACAGACATTCAGGAATAAACTGTTTAGCGCTGCCCTGCAATTTTATCAATAAAATAGCTTAATCGATCAAGAGCTACATTATCTATAAGTGAACACTTGATGAATTACACTTTTCTGAGAATATATTGAAGTGGAGATCGCTAAACTGCAAGCTAGCTGGTGTTTTCAGAAAGCAAGCACGTTTATCCACTGTGGAGAGAGAGTACTTGCACATGGTTGCCAGGTTGACAAAGATAAGTATCACACTTAGCAGATATTTCCATATTGCGCAAGTGGGGAGCTCTGTTTCGGGGATTCTGTCTCTTTATTTTAGGCAACCCAGCAGTGTTCCTTTGCAGCCAGATTAAACATTGATGTTAAACATTATAAACAGTGTTCTTGTTTTCAAATTAAGTGCAGCCCACTGCTGCACACGTGCCACAATATCGATACAGGGCCTGCTGTATCGATACTCGTATTGTCAAATCTCTGTGACGATACATCGTCGTATCGATGTATCGAACACAGCACTAATGATTACACCACCTTTTGATATTTTCTATGATGCATTAAACCAGTGGTGCCCAATCCCGTTCCTGGAGATCTCAGGTCCAAACCTGCTTCAAAACAACTGTCTGTATATATAAAGTGTTCCTGAAGATCTTAATTGGCTGGTTCAGTTGTGTTTGATCAGGGTGGAGCTGAACTTTGCAGGAGGATAGATCTCTAGGAACTGGATTGGGCACCGCTGCATTAGACAAATGAAATATTACCACATGCATCTACAACCACCTCCAAATGTGGGCGTGATCTTATCACAATGAAGCTCCTAAAACACACTGGACACTGTTAATACCAGTATTTAAACTGACTACACATTGGAAGGATTTAAAACAAGTGCAAACTGTGCAAGTGAGCAATCAATGAGAATCAAGCATCCCTCACCTTCCAGTAGTCTGACTGTAAACTGTAGTATCTCTGGTATGCAGATAATGCTGAGAAGAAAACAAAAGAAACTTAAGACTGATTGTGATATTTTTTAATGACAATAAAATAAATATTCCTTGGGTCAGAACTCACCTTTAGGATAATCTTCCAGTAAAAGGTTGAAGTGACCTAACTGGCAAAACACCTCTGGCTCCACTTTCCCTTCAGCTTTTAAGATGTAGACGTCATAGCAGCGAACAGCCTGTGAAGCAAACGGTAAATGTGAACAAGTCAGCATGCCCACCTGGAGAAACCAACCAGTTTGTCTTGAACTTGATAAATCATTTTTCATGACAAACCAATTGTGACTTTAAATAATTTTCCTCAATCAACTACCATTCAATTCAACCAATTATATTGTCATTTCCCATAAAATACAGAGGTGAAGATATATAATGCAAAGAGATCTTCGTTTTATATTTCTAATGTATATAGTAAAAGAATGGGCATTTTTGGACTAAACCAGCTGCCATAGTCAGCTGCGCTGTGCATTATGGGATGAAGTGTTTGCTGACGGTTTGCAGTTTAGCATGGCAGTTCGCAGAATAACTTGGGGTTGTGAGGAGGTGCGGAGCCTCATAGAAATGACGCGATAAAAGTGCATTAAACATTATTTTCCAGCCGCATCTGCGCTTCATTCTCAAAAGTTATATATTGCCTGAAGTGGTATATACAAAACTATGTAGTAAAGGATGACCAGGGTGCAGTTGTCTCTCCATAATAGCAGCATGCTGTCTGATGCATTTTATGTGATCACTTCCGGGAGCACCATTGGAATTTTCCTGCACTTTCTGACCAATCGAAAAGCAGTTTAGGCACTAATGCAGAAAAGCACTTGCCAACAAGTGAAGCGGATGTGTCAACTGCATTTTGGTTCGTTTCAACTAATGTGAAAAGGAACCAAAACGGCTAAAAATAGCTACAACGTATAATTTTTTGCCTTTGGTCCAGACCAAAGCAAGTGAACTATCGGACTTTCCTGGTGTGAATACACCCTAAGACTAGTATAACACTGCGAAAGATTTTTTATTTCATATGCATAAAAAAAATCCTGAAAATAAACTTAGTTTCCACAAAAAATATTGAGCAGTTCAACTGTTTTCAGCATTGATTGTTATAGCAAATGTAGGCTTATTTTCCATCAATTAAGTGCAGCCCTGCTGAAAATAACAGATATAAGATATATATCCATCCTATATTTTGAACTGTAGTGCGTGTAGATGTTGGAAATGAGTGCGTTTTCAAAGTTCAACATTAATGTCCATGTATGTGCTTTATAAAAACATATTTCATTTACTTAAATACATCTAACAATCTTAACCGCAAATTAATTACTAATGCACAATTAAATATCTCTTTTAAACTGCTTTGGTAGAATGCTGGAGACAAAACAACACTGAAGTATATTAGAACCCATCACTGTAAATATACTAATGCAGCACCCAATATCCAACCAATAGTCTTGTTTGCTTGTCCCGTCAGTACTCTCTAAAGCTCTGATACACCTACTAAGTCACCAGAGTTGAACAGAGCTGAAGGTCATAGAAAAGGTTATTTTCTTTGACAAGAAGTTCAGAACACTGAGGTTTTCACTCGGTTTTCTTGTCTATGTATTTTGGATTATTTCACTTGGTGTTTTAAATTGCTAAAACATGCATTAGGCGGCAGAATATAAAATTGCAACACACACAAGCTAAACATTCAGAATCACCAATGCAAACTTTGATAAATTGAATAATCGGTTCTCGTTTATAAAGCTCAATCTATGTGAGAACTCAGTTCATTTAAATAATAAACACATACTGTAACATATTTTACATTAACATTTTCTTTTTAGGCAATATCTAGGAACAAAAATAACTTCAGAATAGTCAGTGATAAACAGATTAATACACGTTCTAGTTAAACTAAATTAAATGCTCATTTAACCGTTGTGTTCACAAGGTCTTTAAAGAGGTGCTGGTTGTATCTAGGACACTGAACGTTTTGACAGACATGGCTAGTTTGTGAGAAGAGATGCACAGCGGCAGACAGACAGCAAGTAGCGCTCAGCGACAGCACTGAGCGGAGCGATTGAGGGATGCGCACGTCTATTTCTAAATTAATCATCTCATTCTTGTCAGAGCCACCACTGCCTCAAAATGTCTGGCCCATGGCAGAGATGGTTATTAAACATTCCACAGGTCCATCTCCACTGTCTATCTACCACTGTTAAGGCCCGTTCACACTATAAAGATAACGGTAACTATAGCATCCACACTAATGCACAATCATGTTCTGTTCATTTAAACCCTGAAAACAGAACTTTAAATGCTTTGGCTCCTTAAAATGTGTTTGATTCTGTTTGGCAAAGATTTTCATCATTCATCCAATTGAAATAATCGTTCTGAAAGTTATTTTAATTATATCGTTCCCGTGTTATCGTTATAGCTTTGTTATGGACTTCCCTATTCTCAAAGTAGCAAGATTTGTTCACGGCAAGGATGGTAAGTAACTCTTAAGTTACTACATTTTAATAATAGCCTTGATTATATCCAGGTACACACCACAGCCGTAACAATAAGGACACAGAGGAATGATATTGTTGGAATCTCTCTCAAGATTTAGTTTTTATTTTGCAGCTGATGAACAAAAACACTGACAACCAATCAGAATCCACCCAACTTTAAAGAGCTTAAGACAAATCTACAGCTAGAGCTTATGATAACCAGAACATTATTGTATGTTGGTGTGGATGCACATATACCGGTAGTTATCTTTCTTCGTGTAAACGGGCATTTAGAACAATTATTAAAGCTTCTTAGTTACTATTAAAATTATCATTCTTGGGTATGAATGGTCACTATATTTTAAGATGCATCAATTATTTATGGCATTTCTTTTGGCAAATGTAATGTCTACAATTTTTCCAAGCCATTGATATAATTATTGTTCAGTACATTTTTGTCTACAAGCTTACATTTATACTTTAGATTTAAAAAAAACTATTTTTTTCAGGTACATGGACTTTAATCTTTTATCTTTATCGCTTCACTGCAGTTCGTGTTTACTTCATGGGTCCTACAATATGACAATAACATTTTAAAAACACAAATATATGCTTTGCTTATGTTATAAACAACATACATGTATAAATAAGAACTAAAGTCCTTAAAACAAATCAAGTGGCACAAAACATACAGCACTGACGTACTGCAACAAATGCTGCTTGCAAAGGCAACCTGGCAAAGTCAACTTGCTTCGCCATAATGAGAAACAAACCCCTTCAGAAGTACTCAAATCTGCAAAATGCAACGTTAAACCTCACACAAGTTCTCCTAAGCAACTTGATTATTGATTTACTGAAAGCCTGGATGCTGAAATAGGACTGAAAAGAGCCCAGTAGCGTTCAAATGATTCACCTCGCATGCAGTTACAGTTGGTTAGCATCATGCTAACTAGCTAACATGTAGCCACTGCCTTGTAAACCACACAGAGCTTCAACCTTCCCAGTTCATCTTGAAACATTAAAATAACCTACAGTCTAGTCTAAGATCGGCAAAATAAGTTCAATAATTCACACATTTGGCCTAACCGAGTATGATCAGCTCGGCTAGCTAAACGTATACACTGAGAAGGTTTATCAACATTATACGACAGACGCACTTTTTGGCTCAATAAAAAAAAGATATTAAGACACTTTTCTGTATAATAATAATAATTTATTAAATCAAACAACCTTCGACTGCTTAACTGATATTCAAATGGTGACAAAGGAATAAAAACTACACTCATTACCCTCAACTCTTCATTACGGAGTCGCACTGACAATGGGTGAATTAAGTCATAATAGGCGAAAATAGCTTTATATAAAATAGATTTACTTCACAAAATGAAGTCTGACTGCTGTTTACATGCTCAAGAACTCGACAAAGTCTGGACCCAAACTAATATAACACTCAGTTTAATAACTTTCAAAGCAAACTAATATTTAAAACAATCACCACAGAGCAACTACAAATCCCCATCGCTGACATGCATTGTGCAGCCTAAATCAAGTCAGTTTCATTAGTATAGCACTTCTCACGATACTCAAATCAGTTTAATGAAAAATTAATATTTATCCTAAATATATCCATGCAGTCGCATTTAGCGGATTAGCGCTGGGCGATAATATAGTTTAAATTTGCGACGATTAATAACAGGCAGATGTGCTATTTATTGCGTTGCGTGAGTATGTGTATGCGGATGAAGTTAGATGCACTATATCCAACTTTTAATATGTCGTTTTAAGTATATCCATACTGTATAGTACAATATAAATTTAACACTGTGCGTCTTTTTGCATTTTATATAATGTATACGTTTACAGCATTAAAAGTGTCACGCACACTGCATTATTCAACGCAATGTTGGTCTCTGTGCATTATTCTAACTGTGTATTGCTGCTGATTAATAAAGTCTACACAGACCCCCTTGAGTGCCATTGCATATTGTGTTGTATCAATATTACGCTTTTTTTCTGTGCAACACGAGTATACTTGCAGAGTGATGTTATATGATTTGCAGAATTGTGTGTCTATCTGTCTCCAGGCATCCATCAGTGTCATACCTTTAACAGCAAGGCCTTCGTTCTGGCGCCATCTTCATGAAGCCTCTGAAATCCAAACAGTGTGCTGCAAATAGAGGACAACACAGGCGGTTCCGTGTTACTTTATCTGCACCGCATTCATTTGCACCGCTTTAACATGCGGGGAAGGCTCGTAAAATGCACGGAGGGTCATCGGTACAAGTAAAGGGGCTTTAACTGACCTGTCTATGCTGGCTAAGTGCTCCCTTTCTTGCGGCGTAAGCTTCGGAAAGTCCTCCTCGGTTTCACTCGCTTTTCCCGCCGCCATTTTCTTTCCCTCATCACCATCACCAGCAGCAGCGCGAGCTACAGCGGCCACTGACACTCCGCACGATTTCATAGACAAAAAACTCCAGCGAAAATATTTACGCACCGCAAGCCAAGCACCTTTTTGCGTAGATCTAAACGCAAAAAAATAGACGGAAAATAATTTCCTCGGAACACCCCCTTTTTCACATTATCCTCGACATAAATGAGTCGCGGGTAGCAGATACACTAAAATGCATGCAGAACGAGCAATGCAGGATTTAACGGTAAATTGTTATTTAGTAATATCACAAACTTCCCCTAGTCGCCAGCTCAAACTTGTTATAATTGTGTCACTCAAGCGAACCCACGCCGCCGCCGTCGGAACGCCTTCTCTGCGATTTTGGCCAATGACTGCGCTCGGTGAGGACCACGTGATCGGCCTTGTCTTGGGATCCTTTTTTCATATAAACTTTCAAGGGGAGGATGAATAACAAACCCCTCAACTTTACGCCGCATCGCCGCCTGCTACGATTGGCTCACCTGGATTTATTATGATTACGTAACACCAACATAAAACGCCTTATTGGCTCAAGCTCCTGTCTGTTTGAAAACTCGGGGTTTTGAGGATGTAAGGAAAAAAAACGTTGCCTGATTTCTACAATTATTAGGCAGTTTGTTAGTTACATGAACCAGTATGATTTTAATCCCTCCAGATTGTGTGGTAAATTATTATTCTAGATTATATATAAAAAAATATATTTATTTATTTATTTCTGCAACTTTTTATTATTGTGTGGTAGTGTATTGTACTGTACCGTAATGTGTTTGATTTTATTGTATTTCTAGTTATCTCAAGTTAGCCTATGTGTTTTTGTAATAGTGTAGATAAATACCAGTCTATTCTATCATATCCCATAAAGTATCACCCTAGCATGTCCTGTCCTCTCCTGTTCGTATCTTATCCTATCATGTTTTCTTTCTTTCTTCCACTATTCTCTTTAAATGTATTAGAGATATCTCTACAACCTTCAACATATTACGCAAGAAAGTAATAACAACGAGAAAGATAGAAATAATACCAATTCTTTCTTTCTCTTCTTCCCTTGCTTAACCATTATATTATTATTATTATAGAACTACTGCAGTGTTTCTTATTATATGGAATTTAGCCAGTTTCAGGCAATATGTGTAAAGACTTACGATATTTAGGTAAACAATATTTTTTTAAATGTTAAAATACGCTAAAATAAATCGTAAAGTGTTTTGTGAATAACACATGCAAGCGATCGTAGGAGTCTGTTGACAGTGATCGCACGTAAATTACGCAGGGTTTTGCGTAGAGCTGCAAGCGGTTGTGAATAGAGCCTCATAAAATGGCGGATCGCGATGAAGGTAAATACATTGGCCAACCAAACATTTGAATAAATAGCCTTGATTGACAACGTGTTTATTTAACTATATAGGTTATATGCAACGAGATTCCAAGAGTTTCAATGTAGTAGAGCAGCAGTGATCGATTATTATGTCGGCAGACTGTAACAGATGTCATGTTGCTAAATCTCGGAAAATCCACTCATACTGTTTTAATTCGCATTCATGTCTTTGTAACTGCATTTCGGTGAATACATTCAAAATATCCTCTGAAGTGCCTTGCTCTCAGGTTTGATATTTCAGTGTAAGGTGCGATGGTGAGGTTTGATGACCTCATTATAAGTGTTAATATACCTAATGAAAGGTTCGTGCTGTTTCTTAACTTTCTTTGTTTTTAAATCCGATCATAAAGGGGTTAATCTAAAATATTAAAGAATGTAAAACAGGTTGTGGACCTACAGTTGGTTCTTGGGTGGAAATACACGAATAATGTGTATACCAATTGTTTAACAATGCAAAACATCCTAATGAATTATATAAGGGTGTATTTTCACTTGCATCCATACTTTGTGATTTTGGATGCTGTAAATATACGATACTTGATGTATAACAGTTACTTTTGTTTTCAGATGTAGATGCAGAGAGTGAAGATGAATTATATGAGGTGGTTAACATCACAGATTACGCCAGGAGGCATCAATGGTGGAGTCGTGTTTTTGGGAACAGTACAGGACCCATTGCAGAAAAGTACTCTGTGACTTCACAGATCATGATGGGTGGAGTGACAGGATGGTTAGTGTTAATGTAGATTAAGCAACCTATGCTATTTCGTATGTGCTGTAATATTTGATTCACCGGCTTCAGTATTCTGTTCCACGTGTATGAAATAAATGCATACTAATAAATGCAATAATTACTTTGTTCTCTGTCCTCCAGGTGTGCTGGTTATCTTTTTCAGAGAGTTGGAAAAATTGTGGCTACTGCTGTTGGAGGGGGGTTTCTTTTGCTACAAGTATGGATTACTAAAATGCTTTCATCATATGTCAAAGCTAATACTCAAAAAATAAAATTAGCTAAATGTTTACTCACTCTCAGGCCATTCATGTAGATGTGAAATTTAGCGTTACTTCACTTGCTCACCAGTGGATGCTCTGCTGTTGGCTGCCGTCAGAATCAAACAGCTGATAAAAACATCACAATAATAACAATAAAACACAACTTCAGTTCATCATTAACATCTTATGAATTGAAAATCTGTGCGCTTGTAATAAACAAATCCATCATTATTTTATTTTTAACTTCAAACAGTTCCTTCTGGCTAAAATACAAGGCCTTTATCCATATTGCTTTTTCATTCTGACGGCACCCATTCACTGCAGAGAATCCACTGGTAAGCAAGTGATGTAATGCTAAATTTCTCCAAATCTGTTCCAGTGATTGTTTCTCAAACTCATTGGATGGCCTGAGGGTGAGTGCATGTTCATTTTTGAGTGAACTATTCCTTTAAGGGTTTATTGTGCTTCTATGTCATCTTCAGTGGGACAAAAATCTTAATTTTCTCATTTCAGATTGCCAACCACAGTGGCTATGTGCAGGTTGACTGGAGGAAAGTGGAAAAGGATGTCAATAAAGCAAAAAAGCATTTGAAGAAAAATGCAAACAAAGCAGCCCCTGAGCTCAATTCCTTTATTGAAGAAGTGGGTATTATTTCATACATTCGTCATAACTTCACAGTCTACTAGCTATTTTGAGCTCCCATAGTTCTATAAAGCATTTTGTATTATTATTTAGTGTGTGCACATTACACTTTAGAAAGTTGTTACTTATCAGACATTCTGTAAATGGTGTATTTTTCTTACAGTCGACAGAATTTGTGAAGAGGAATATTGTTATCTCGGGTGGATTTGTTGGAGGATTTCTGCTGGGACTGGCATCCTAAATTAAACCTGGATCTACTGTGTATTGCCACTTATATAAGTAGCACATTAATATTCTCCCTAATGTCTTTATCACAGCGATACAACACTGAAACTTGATGTATTGTCTGAAGCAGTGCAATGGACATTTGCTGAACTGTTGTTCTAAATATATTCCTCCACAATGCTGTTATTAACTGTACATAGCTTATTCATCCTGATGAAGAGAGAGATATTGTGCCAATCAATTTCTAGAAAATAAAGATAGAGTGTGGATTTATGTTATTTTTAATTTTATTTTGCATACTCAACATGAAGTCCATTACATATACAACTTAAGTGTTTCTTATTGTACTTTGTTTAGTTGGTTGTTAGTTGTATAATTTCCATAATATTTACTTGTCCAGAAGCATGTATTGTTTTTTGAGTGTTTTATTTTGTGATGGATTTTTTTTAATGAACAGAACCACCCACCAATAACATGTTTGTGGAAATAATAAAAAAATATTTATTTCTGTTTTTTTATGATCTATTCATGTTTTGTTTTTTTACGAGGGGAAAAAAACACCTCAAAACTTAAAGAAGGTTTAATGACATTTATTTCGTTTATGGTAGACAAAAGCATGGACTTCTTTAAATGCAGTTAAAAGTGCTTTTATAAGAATTTGGCCACCCAGTCAATAATAATAGATCACGCGGTTTAAAGTAACACAACTTGGCTGAAGAGATTCAGAAGTAACTTAGGTCCTACAGTATGTCCATAAGTAATTTATATTATCTGAAAATAATGTATTATTTCTGACCGTCTTATCTATCCGTTTGTCTACAAATGCATGTTATGCGTAATGAAACAGATATATTCAAAACTGGCCAAAACAAGAAGTTATTATTTAGATACCTAAAATATTATTTATGTCTTTCAAGCGAAAACATATTTGATTAACTGCAAACAGTTGAACTGAAGACCAACAAAGTCTATTTAAGGGTATCCAATGAATGTATTGTCACGTGATCTGCGTTTCGTTGCCTAGCAATAATATTTGCAAACAAGTTATCTTGGCAACCAGCTCTCAGAAGTCTGGGGTCGTCCTGCACTGAGGAAATCCTACATCGCTTGCTAATAATGGCGTTACCAATGTTGCCTGGAAATTCAGTCAATAGAAATGTAAGTGATACCAAAATTATCTAAAGACATGTTTTGTCTGTGTTGAGGAAAAATAACTTTATGTGAATACGGGCTGTTTAAGTATTGCTAGCTATGTTAGTAGAGCGGTTTGCTAATATTTAACGTACGTTACGTTACTTTAAAAAAATGCAAATATTGTGTGTGTTGTAACGTCTGTGTGTGTGTGTGTGTGTGTGTGTGTGTTGTGTGTGTGTGTGTGTGTGTGTGTGTGTGTGTGTTGTGTGTGTGTGTGTGTGTGTGTTGTGTGTGTGTGTGTGTCTGTGTGTGTGTGTGTGTGTGTGTGTGTGTGTGTGTGTGTGTGTGTGTGTGTGTGTGTGTGTGTGGTGTGTGTGTGTGTGTGTGTGTGTGTGTGTGTGTGTGTGTGTGTGTGTGTGTGTGTGTGTGTGTGTGTGTGTGTGTTGTGTGTGTGTGTGTGTGTGTGTGTGTGTGTGTGTGTGTGTGTGTGTGTGTGTGTGTGTGTGTGTGTGTGTGTGTGTGTGTGTGTGTGTGTGTGTGTGTGTGTGTGTGTGTGTGTGTGTGTGTGTGTGTGTGTGTGTGTGTGTGTGTGTGTGTGTGTGTGTGTGTGTGTGTGTGTGTGTGTGTGTGTGGTATCTACAATTGTATTTAGTAAGCGAGTTATGTTATATTGCTGCCTAAAACTTTGAAAGTGATGCCAAATTCACAACCTGCAGTGAAGTTCATTCTGTTTTCAACCATGAATTACTGATGAAGAAAACCAAAAACACATCAAATGGAGCACAGACGACAAGAACAAGTTAAATTGATAGAAACAAAGATTCTGTCATAAAATTATGAAAAGAGTTTACAGTGTCATTTTATTGGTCTCTTCTTTATTCTCCAGCTTGGAAAAGACAAATTTCACAAATCTCAGCATTTTGATTATTCAAATGGAGTAGCCATGATGGTTGGGTCAGAGAAGCCAGGCATTGGAGGAGAACTTCTCCTGGGGCAGAGCGCAAGACCCAAGTATTCATTTTTTCCAAAGGGAGAGGGCAGCGATGCTCCGGCATGGGTTGCTTTTGACAAAGAGGTTTGTCATTATTATGAGGGCACATAATATAGCCATTTTACCTAGTGCTGTGCGAAGTATATTCATTTTCTATGCTATTTTCTTACTTTAAGGTCCTGTGTTTTAATGCTTATTTCCAAGAAGCTGTACCTCAGAGGAGGGAAGAAAAATACAACGTGCGGAAAGTGCAAGATTTACTTCTATCTGGAGGATGACACCATACAAGTAGTTGAGCCAGAGCTCAAAAACAGTGGGATCCCACAGGGTAAATATCAGAATCAAATTAATAGCATCCTGATTAATGACAAACCAGTAAAAACATCCTGTTTAAATCCATCTGTTCTCCTCCTATGTAGGAACCCTGATTCGGAGGCACCGCATTTCTCTCCCAGCTCCTAAAGATGATTGCTTTTACAATGTGCACCATTTTAACATCAATCAGGAAATAGTGTTCTATAGCAGAACCTTTATGATTACGGATTGTGACCCCTTCACACGCAGCTTCTTGCTAAAAATGGGGGTGCGCCTAAACCCCCCTACTTCCTCGCCAGCAGATCCCTATACCACCCATCGACAAGAGGTAAGAAAGCACACTATGTGTCTAAATAGCAATGTCAATCGATACTTCAATATTATACTGTTTCTTCCCTCTCACAGATGGAGGAGAACATGAAGCCACTGCGGCCGTATGAAAGAATAGATACCCTGAAGCAGTTTTTGGCACATGACCGCAAAGTCCTGCGCTTCTACTGCTACTGGGATGATACTGAGAGCATGTTTGGAGACCCCAGAGAGCTGATCTTGCATTACTTCCTGGCAGATGACACAATGGAAATTTACGAAGTTGTCCTTCCAAACTCTGGTCGAGATGCTATCCCTAAATTTCTGCACAGGGGCAAGCTTCCCAAGGTCTGTAAAAACAGCACTGCAAACAAAAAAATGACATTAACATCCATTATTTATTAACAGATCTTGATAATAAAAATAAATGTTTCTTGAGCACTAAATTCAGCTTTGCTATCAAATTGTAAAATATATTCTAATATGAAATAGTTATTTTATATTATTATAATATTTCACAATATTACTGTTTTTATTGTATTTTGATCAAATAATTACAGAGGTGATGACTTCGATGAATGTGTTTGAAAAATCTGAAATTAAATGGTTACTGTTCAATCCAGTTTAGTGGTTATCAGTTCCTCTCTACTCTTTTGCTTGGACACATTTCTCCATCCTCCATGCCAAGCTTTTATCCAGACTGACAGGGCTGAAAGAACATCCAACTTCCCTAAAGCACTTTTCAGTTTCCTCCCTGCTTGTTTTGCAGTCTAAATTCATTACGAAGGAGCAAGGTTTTTTTTTCTGTTGTCATGTAGTCTTGTTACTCATTCTGTTGCCTTTCACTAAATGTCATCTAAAAAGCTTTCGTGGGAATCACCCAGTGAGAAAATAATTATGAAACCATTTGTAAATTTCACTTGTCCTTCAAGTTATGGAAATGTTCAATTATTTTGCTTTTGATTGTGTCAAACAGCATGCTCCTATTCCCAAACGTCAGCCTGGAGAAGTAACAGACCGCACGGTCCTCAATGTATTTGGACCAGTCGGACAAGGAGGACGCTACATTTTGGATAACCTCAAGGTAAGTACTGGCTAGAAAATGGTCCATTATCAATGCCCTTAGGAATTTCATAACAATTGTTTATTGTTATAAAAACAAGTTTTAATTAGTTCAGTAGCCAATTCTATCAGTTTTAATGGACTAGTATTTCAATGTCTCCTTAATATTTTACAGACTGGAGCAGTAGACGAAAAATTCTACAAAGACTGTGACCTGACCATTGGAGGCATCATTAATATGTGGGGTCGTAGGATGTTGATATGTGACTGCGACAACTTTACTAAAGAGTATTATCGCTCTAAATATGGTATTGGTGAGTTACATCATGACTCAAGGGGAGGCAGTAGTATTTATGCTTTTATAGGTGATAGCATTATATTTGATAAATATGTCCTAATTCATGATTTGTGTGAATGAAAACAATTTAATTCCAGGCAAAAGAGAGTATATAAATATATATTTTTTCGTATTATTATTTATTTGTACTATTATTAAATTATTTAATATTTATAGTATAAAATAGAACAGGAGAATAGAGTATTTTTTTATTATGTGGTTTAAAAAAATTGGAGGGAGGGGTTTGGCACCGCTATTAATGACCACATGATGTCAGTATTGAGTTTCACCTGTGACTTTAGGACTATGTCATGAACTCATATTTGTTTTGATTGCTACTAACAAACTCTCTACAGCATGTGCAATCTTATGCTCTAACTGCTTTTTGTAGTAAACTGAGAAGACTATTTACATACCCCAACCCCTCATTCTCAGTACACATTGCACCTGTGTGGTCTTACAAGCTGTTTATAATTTTCAAAGTCTTCCTGTCGTAAATCCACATCTCTATGAGAGCCTAATGCTCCATAGTGTGCTTTCATCTCTGTGAATAACTGTCGGAATACATGCATTGAACGACAGAAGACTAAAGGAGCAGAACAGATTGACACCTCAAGGTGACTCGGTTTTTGGACAGCAGATATGAGCAATGACCAGCCTGGCCTCTTTATCTTCAAAAGCCCGGACATGAGAAGCACACGAGCTCCATGCCAGCGGTAACACAATACGGGTGCATCTGTCTGCTGCGGCGTTATGCTGGCCGAGGAGATCATAGCATTAGTTACACATCAGCCTATTGGAGCCGGGTTGACACATGCTCTGATGAAGCACTTGTCCGTTTCTCAGAGGTTAAAAGGTTGTGGATTGAATTCATATGGGTACACGCAACCTGTCTGGCCTCACTTCCGGTTTTCCATGCATATGTCTGCTTAAATGTGTGTGTTTTTGATGTTTTTCTTCCTGTGTGGCTTCACAGAGGACTTCACACCTGTCTCATTCCGGGCCTCGCTCCCTCCTAAACCAGCCAGACAGGTGCCACCCTACAATGGATTTGGATCTGAGGAAGATTCGCTGTGCTCCTGTCAGGGTTTGCTGCTTAAACCTCCACAGAAGGATTTCAAGAAGCTTATGGAAAAAGACAGGTAACCAGTGGAGCTATTCTCCCTTAGGACATCCAGAGTATATGCTTCCCGTTCATTTAAAACCATTAATATTAGATCAAAACAACATCTCAGACCCTCAGTGGCTTTCTGATCTTTTTGACAGAAGACATTAGACACTTGTCTGTCCTACTAAAGTCATCCTTCATCAGTTAAGTGCAGCTCTTTGCAGTATAGCACATGGCCTTTATAAATAATCAGAAGCAACGCAATCTCACCATACCTCCGATGTAAAAACACTTTTTCAAGTCAGTTTATTATTACACATTGTTTTCACAGTGCTTTGCTTCCAAATATAATCCTAGAACCAGTATCACGCTGCAAATTACTGTCTTGCTCAATTTGCTTTGGACAGTATAATGTCAGACATTGGCAGGCTTAGAGTTTGAAGGGAAAAAGAATACTCTTCTTAGTGAAGGGTTCTTTTATAGATAGTAATAACCTCAAAGCAGCTAAGTTACAAGACTAATTGAATAAGAAAGGAAACATCTTGAATGTAAGTAAGGAACCAAGACCCATCCTGATCTTGTCAGCCTGGTGAACTAAATATTTAAAGAATAGTCACTGTAAGATGGAAAGAGAACAGATCTTCAAACTTTCTAGCAAAGTTAGGGAGTCCATTAGTATAGTGAGCATATAATAAAACTTGGCACAATTGTGTCACATGGATTTGGTCTGTTCAGTCTATGAGGCTGTCTCGCGTTGTAATTTTCAGCAGCCATTACTTGTCTGCATTGTCACATCATCCTTCAGAAATCATTATTTTATGCTGATTTGTGCACAAATTTGTATTCCGAAGAAGAAGGAAAGTCATACAGGTTGGGAACATCTTGAAAGAAAAGAAATAATGACAGAATTTTTAGGTTTGGGTGAACTATCTCTTCAAAATAACCATTTTAAAAATACAATCATCAAACTCTAGTGCATTGTTTGGATTTTTATTGTCTACAAATGGTATAGGATAAATAAATACTTGTTAAAATGAGAATAACGATTTAGCTATTTAGTAGGCAAAAACGTGGTGTGTCTACATGATTAGCTTGATTTTAAAATGTCAAATCATTGATACATTTTTAAATTCTATTAATTTCTGTCTATTGTAACAAAACATTCCTCAGCCAGATGATAAATTAAACTTTTTTCTCAACTTTAGGCAAGGCCTGGTTAGCAATGTGTTGAGATTTGTGGCGAAAATGCTGACAGACAGTCCTATCGACAAGGAACGTGTTTTTATAGTATATGTCTACCTCAGTGATGACACCATAGCAGTCTTTGAACCTCCTCAGAGAAACTCAGGTACTTTGAATTCAGATCAGATAAAAACATAATTAAGATTCTACCTAATGTTATTCCATTGTTCTTGTGTTTAAGGTGTGATTGGGGGTAAGTTTTTCAACAGAGGTCGAGTGAAGAAGCCAGGACAGGAGCTGTTTAAGAGTGAGATGTCCGAGTATTTCACAGCTCAGGATTTGTATGTGGGAGCTCGGCTGGATCTGAACAATCAGCCCTTCCAGCTGCTGGATGCTGATGAATTTACATTCAACTACATGGAGCAGCATGCAGATGAGGTAAAACACAACAATCCTAAAGTCTCTTCTGTTTTATTAAAATAGTTTTAAACAGAAACTTCATTGAAATCCCTTCACTTGTGTTTCTCAATTACTTAGTTCCCCAAGGCCAATATTGGCACCATTATTAGCAAGGTAAAATCCATCAGTGAGGAAGACCAGAAGAAAGTAAAACAGTTCTTCACCATGACTGACCCAAGCAGCACTGGCTTCATTCCATATGAGTCATTTAGGTAAGAAGGCAGCCAAAAATACACAAATAAAAGGTACATAACACCTTGTTCTAGCCTGCCATATAATTTATTTTGAGTGCAATTTTGGCTTTGACTCACTGAATTTGAAATTTTATTGTGGATGTGATTACCTACAGAAATAGAACTGACTGGCAAAATGTCCTGTCGCCGTTGTGGCTGATTGGGGACAAAACTTGGAGTTATTTGGGTTGCTGTGCCTGGTTACAACACAGTATAAGAAACAAACTGCACTAAATTCTAATTCCTATACACATCACGGTTGTGTTATAAACAAAAAAATATATAGTCAAATTAAAGCAGTAAAAACCCTGTTGAAAAAAAACAGCATATGTTGGTGTTTAGGTATGTTTTGAAGCATGGCAGCTGGTTTAAGCTGGTCCTTAGTTGGTCATGAACTGGTTTAAGCTGGCCATGTGCTGGTCCTATACTGTTCCTAGGCAACTAGCTCCTGCTCAGAACCAGCTCATAACCATCTTATAACCAGCTCAGGGCCAGCTTAAACTAGCTCATGACCAACTAAGGACCAGCTTGCTAAGCTTGAAAATATGCGTACCCAGTACATTAGTTAGTTTGACAGTGCACAAGCATTCTGTAAACGGTTGTGTTCTTCACAGGACTCTGTTGGCTGAAATGGACGTTCGGTTGTCTGAACACGAGATCATAATGCTGGGTCGCAATTATTCATCGCGGGAACAGCCAGAAGTGGACTTGGGCCTCATGCTTGCTGTGGCTCAGGATCAGCTAAAGAAGAAAAACGTTGAGAACTTCACGGATATGATTCGAGCTTTCACACATGAGGACCGGGACAGGTAGCACTCAAGCAGGGTTCACGTTCTGTCTCAAATCTAACTTTTTAAAATAGATTTACTTGTATTTAATTAATTGTGCACATAGGGCTGTCAGTATATACAAATATAAATTTTTTATAAATTTCTCATTTAGAATTTGCTGCTTGTTTAGTTTCAAAATGGCATACTTTTTTGTGCATTCAGTTCCTCTTGGAAAGGAAATAAAATATCAAACATTTTACTACTATTTACTATAAATTTTACTTTATAATATTGTTTTGGTTTACATGTTTCCAGATTTTAATTACATTTTGAAAACCATTTTTTTATGGTCTTAGACATTCGAACCCCACTGAATTTAAACATAATTATTCTCATAAATTAATGTTAACTTTGTCCTAATATATAGTTCCTTCTGTTTTCTTCAATTTGTTACTTGTAAGCACCCTGTCGCAGTATATGCACATGACTAAATGTATATAATAAGAAATCAACATTGACATAAACAAGCATTCATACAGAAACACAAAATCACTCCCCGTTGTTCCGTAAGGACACCCTATCTCAGCTATTCAGAGTCACGCAGGCACTGATGTGGACCACTAAAAATCACGGTGAGGTAGAATAACCATCAATCTGCTTTAGATTTAGGGGGTGCGATTAGTTCCAGCGGTTCAAGTGAAGCATTGGAAACAGATGAAGACCTGTGGCATGTTGCAGGCAGGGGAAATAGATGAGGAAGAATGCCGACAGGTCAACGTGCTTGTCCTGTTTATGTGGCCCTGTGGAAAGTTTAGTTATTTTACGATGTTCTGAAAATAATGAACCAGGAATTTCTGCAGCTGTCCGTCATGAACTCCATAAGAAAATTGAATATGATAATCATTTTTGAATAGATTATTTTCTAATGTATTTTTTAATATGTACCATTCAAAAGTTTGGGGTCAATACTTTATAAAGAAATTAACTTTTTTATTCAGCAAGGATGCATTACATTGTTTAAAAGTAACAGTGAAGCCATTTGTAGCATTACAAATTGTTAATTGTAATTCAAATAAATACTTTGAAAAAAAAACACAAGAAATTCGATAGATTATTTTAATTTAGTTAATATAAGTTACTTGATAAAGAAAATCTATGACGTATTTTGACAGCATCCTCATTTTACAGCATTTTTACACAAGTGCCTTGCAGGTAGGTTTCTTGAAGCATCTTGAAGATGTTGCCACAGTTCTTCTGGATTTAGTCTATCTCAGTTTGTTCTGTTTCTTCATGTCATTCCAGACAGACTGGATGATGATAATGAGATCAGATCTCTGTGTGGAGCACTGGTTGTTGTCAGACTCCTTGGGCAAACAAAAATCTCACTGGATTATTACAACTAATAGCTAAATTAATGTTTGGAAATGTGAACTGATATTTCCTACTGACACTACAGAAAAAGATAGAAATAAGTGACTTAAAGTGTTACTCCACCCCAAAATGAAAATTTTGTCATTAATCACTTACCCCCATGTCGTTCCAAACCCGTAAAAGCTTCGTTCGTCTTCGGAACACAGTTTAAGAATGAAATAATTATGGATGAAAACCGGGAGGCTTGTGACTGTCCCATTGACTGCCAAACAAATTAACACTGTCGAGGCCCAGAAAAGTTTAAAAAACATCATCAGAATAGTCCATCTGCCATCAGTGGTTCAACAGCAACGTTATGAAGTGACGAGAAAACTTTTTTACGCAAAGAAAAAAAAAAAGACTTAAATCAACAATTTGTCTCCTTTTTGTCAGCGTAGCGCCATTTTGGAGAATATCCGCTGGACGTAAACTGCGTACGCTGTTCTGTTTCAGCCGCACCTCACGGATACGTCCTCCACATTTGCTTACGCTTTGATTTGAACGAAAACAACGTGTCCCTGTGGCGTGGCTGACACAGAACAGCGTATGCAGTTTTTTTTTTTTGCGTACAAAAAGTATTCTCATAGCTTCGTAAAATTACTGTTGAACCACTGATGGCAGATGGATTATTCTGACGATGTGTTTTATACTTTTCTGGGCCTCGACAGTGTAATTTACTTGGCAGTCAATGGGACAGTCACAAGCCTCCTGGTTTTCATCCAAAATTAAATTGTGTTCCAAAGACGAACAAAGCTTTTACGGATTTGGAACAACATGGAGGTAAGTGAATAATGACAAAATTTTCATTTTGGGGTAGAGTAACCCTTTAAAACCATTTTTTAGCTGGTAAAAATACTAGTGTTCTAATCATTTTGGCCACCATCACTACTCTGATATATATTACAGAATGTGTTGACGTGAGTTACTTATTCTTCTTTCTGTCTTATTTCTGTTTACTCAAATGGTGCTGCTGTAGATCTGGACACCTCTCTTCTAAAGAGGCACAGATCATCTTTAAAGCTTTCCGCCTGCCCCTGTCTGATGACCTACAAAGAGCCCTCCTCGAAAAGTAAGGTCAACAGAGCAAAACTCCCATTTATTATCCAAGAAAAATTTCACCACAACACATCCTTATTTTTTGCATCTCTCATGTTCGCATACAGGTTTCAAGACGAGTCTGAGAAGATTGACTATCAGGCCTTCCTATCCAGTATCAACTGGAGAGAAAACCCCGCCCCTGCAGTGCTTCCAGATGTCACCGTGAAGGTGAGTTTAAAATCAGTCTGGATGACTGTCAAAAAAACAGGCATTTGTTCTATCATCAAACACATATTTTGAGATGTCATTCTGTGGCTTTTACTAAAACAGCCACATGTACATGAGAGTGTTTGTGTCAGGGTCCAGGCCCTGGTAAGCTGTGGGCCACACAAGCTTTGAGCACCTCCATGCCTCATCTCAAGTAAATCAGCCTTGGGAAAAACCCACTCAACAACTACTCTGAAGTGGAGCTTTTATTACAGCGCAGTAATTTAGCATGCCTCCTTGGAGCCTAAGCAGAACCATCTGCTCACTAACTCACAATGAGAAGCCTTCCAGTTTTGCTGGGTCTTAACAATCCAGCAGGGGGAGCCAGCAGTCGATTTGTCTGTATAGTTTCTCACCGCTGTCTTTTCTATGTAAATGAGGCTTTTAGGACCGTACATAGCGATTCCAAGATGGATCTATAAGAAGCAAGCCAGTCTGTGTGACTCTGTGTTTTTTTGCTTTGCTCACTCATTTCTCATAGCTCATTTCACAGTGTTTATTGACCGCTAAATTTGCCAGTTTCCAGCCATTTCCTGTGGCCCTCACGGAACCTAATCTAGCAGCCATTACAATGGTGAATTGCCCTGCATTTATCAAATACTTCTCAGTAAGAAAGAAAGAAGAATAAGACCACAAGCCCACACTGAAACTGTAAGGATCAATCGGTCTGTCTAATCGGTCTAGTCTAGTGCCTTGAGCCATGTTTCATAAAAACCCATAACGCTCTGTGCATAAAAAGTATGTATACTTGCTATATGTTACACATGTGAGAGGATAACCAGATGCCTTGGATTTCCAGGAACGTTTTTTTTCCTTTGGTGGCCAATATGCACTGATATCCAGTGTTATTTTAGATTTATTTATATTTTAGTATTATTCATATAATTATAGTGTACGATTATAGTATTTATTCTTATTTTGAATTAGCTTCAGCTTTGTATTTTCAGTTGTATTTATAATTTTATTCATGTTGTTGTCTTTGTCATTTTAAATTAAAAACTAAAATTATATTTCTATTTTCCTTTAATTTATTTTTGTTTAAATTTTAGTCATTTTTGTACTTCAGTTTAAGTTTTTCTTTATATATATTTAATCAACAAAAAGATTTTTAATCATTTTAGGTTTAGTTAACATTGTCTTTCGACAAACATTAGTTTAAGGAAAGCGAGTTATGGTCCTTGCACACTGCGTCCGAAATTTTCGCAAACTAATAAAATTAATACAACATCATGTTGTCAATAACGTTTACACACTGCCTCCGAAACTTTCGCCCGTCATAAAAAATTTGGATCAGGTTCAATTTTCTGCGTTTCTCACATCCATAGCAAGCATTTTGACGCATCTGACTGTCTGCAAGATTTGGATGATAAATATGAAAAAACGCATATGAAAATGTTGGACTCAGTGTGCAAGGACCTTTACTCTGAACAGTTTTTACAGTTCATAAGTGTGTGTTGATGTCTACATTAATTTATAGTAGTATGTCAGAGTATGGTATACAATAACTCATCACAGTTCTACATTTACCATGTTCAAATCACACAAAACTGTCCCCCTTTTTGAATTCATAGATAGTAACATTGGATATTTTAGTGATATATAGACTGTTCAACTAAAAATGTTCCCAGTTTCATTTGAGAAATCCTTTCACCTTAACATATTGAGCAATAAAAAGTCTTATCTGCAGCAATTCTTTTAAAAAGATGATTACATGTCTGATTTACTGAACCACGCAAAGTTGTTAAACGTGCTAAAGTCAATACGGCCTGATAAATCTATGGCTTGGTTCACCTTAATCTGCAGAGACATGAAATGAGAGTGCCAGCTAAATATATGTGCTGCAGGAACCTCTGTGAACTGTTTCTCAAACCCTGTTGTGCTGTTGTTTTCAGTTTGACGCAGACTGGAGAGGAGATGCTGCAGACCCTGCCGTTAAAACCATCAACTACTCGCTCCTTCTGGAGGACGTCTTTGGCAGCGCCACACACATTAATGACAGCTGAGAACATAACATAAGAAAGTCAAGAAATCTGCTCGACTTTTGTGTATTGCGCTGATTAAATTCACAGTGTTGCACATCCTTGTTTCTGTTGTGCTGCATGAATGTCATAATACCGTTTATGTGTATTTTTTATTCGACATAAAATCAAAAACATGCTGGAATGAGAGAGCTGTTTGGATGTGCCTTGGGACCAAGCGTGGAGCAGTTAAAAATATGAGCCGCTAAATCAAACCATATTTAATATACAGGCAGACAGACATGCACATTTGCCATGATTATGTGGATAAAGCTGTCAATATAATACAACAACATGCCATAGGCATTTGAGAGAAAATAACTGCCCTCTCAGATTTCCCAAAGGTCTTTTCATGGTTTAGTTAAACGAAACAAGCATTTTTCCCATGGTAAAAAGGAAAGGTCCAACATTCTCATTTTATAACCTGCACTGGCTGTTCACACTCTGATCCTGGCACATTATGCAACTGATAAATGCTGATGCTGTATATAAAAAGACAGGTTGAGCGTGTTAGAGCTTTAGCGATCAAGGCCTCAGTTCCTGGCCAAGACAAAAGAAGTGCATTACATCACACCGGTATTATCAAGTCTTCATTCCTAGCCTTCACACTTACTAAAATATTAGCCTCATGAGTTAGCAGGCTTCTGTCCGAAACAAAGGCTGACGGATCTAGGACATTTTTAGCCTGTCTCCAGTGAATGGGGAATTAGGACACACTTTAACATCCCAGAATGCAACAACGACCCTGGTTACATGGCTATTAACATCCATCTCTGTGGTGAGCATTAAATAGCCTACAAGTACAAAATCTGTCCAAAACACTGTTTTGGAATCTGATGATGGCCCAGACCACATTTTGAAATGGTCAATAATCCTGTGACCACATTGTATTTGTAGTGTAAATACTAATGTGTCACAGGCAATAATGAGGAACATTTATTTCTGCAAAACAATGTCTGCTCAATGAATATAGATTATATTTAAGCATGTACATTCTCATTTAATCAAGGTAGCCTACTCAAGTAGTTAACTATAAGCATGAAGCTTAACATTTTCAGATCAACAAGAAGTCAATGTCAGGTGTAAATATTATCTTAACATTTTCAGCAGAGGCCCATTCAAAGTGTGCCCCCTCAGATTTGTGAGCCAAGTGGATTTTGAATGCGGCTTCCAAAAGACAAAAAAATAGCTGATTAATATTTTCTATATTTGATACAACCACACCAGCGTGATTAAATCGTTCAGCGCGTCATATCATCAGCTGTTAAATGCAAATCTGCTGGCAGGCGCTGAGCCAGAGGCGGACACGTTTTTACCGCACTGCGCATTATAACCAATCACACACGATTCTGTTGAGCTTATGAATGCAATGACCAATCAGAGACGTTCAGATGAGTCATAGCTAAAATACTGGTATTTTCTTCACTCGCTCGCTTACTGAATACATCTTTCTGGCGAATTCTCTCGTTAAACAACAAAATGCTAATGTGTATACGAATCTGTAAGATATTAATTTTATAGTGTAACAGCTTCATGATTTCAATGGGAGTTTTTGAGAGTGCTTGAACTTTGAAATGTTCTTTGCTCTCTTTCTGTAACGTTACAACGGAAGTGTTGATTAGTAACGTTAGCCTAAATTGCAATGTTTTTATTCACATTAACGTTCAATGTTAAATTCACATTAAATATAATGTCAGTAAGATTAAAAATATGTTATGGCATGACACCCATAAACAGACAGGTTTTTATGCATAATTAATAGATTACATTATTAGGTTATTTTGACCATTGCCAACTAGAGATCAACATAATCTATAAAGATGAGAATTGAGATATTTCATGATATAGTTAATGCGTTTGGGAATGTTTCGAATAAAAAGGAAAAAAATAAATAAAACAGGTGAGATCCTAAAAACGAGGTACTGTATTAACAATAATAATATAAGGCCTAATATCAAACATGCATCTGATATCCGACGTCATATATTCCATATAAGAATATCACCTGCGGTCATATTAGCAATAGGCCTAACGTAAGTTCAGAGAATTTTCGCGGGCAAAAAAAGTTTGTCAAAGCACACAAGCAGTCACTTTATATTCGACTACAACTGATTGATATAGATAGACAGTATAAATTGTTAAGAGATTTAGAGCCTTTAATTTTGCGGGCATAAAGGTCCATTGTACATTATAGTGTAACAATGCAATAATCACTCAGACAGCAGTCACATTTTACACAACGACGCTGGTTGGTCAAAAGGGGGGGCTTTTCGTGACCAACTTGAACACTAGCGAAATCCGCAGGGGGATTTTTTTCGCCCTCAGGTAAAACTGCCGAATGCACGGATTCTGAAATGACTGGATTTCACCCGCGAACCATCACAGGTCAACAGTAAATGTGACCTTACCTTCAGTGGGACGGTCCACCTAAAGAAAACTGAGGTAAACGGCTTGCTTCAGAGTGGTAAGAACTCGTGGATCAGCCGTTACAGAGTTTAAACCTACAGCCTTTCAGAACATTAAACAATAGAGTGTTCATCGTTCTGATATTTCCTGGCTCCTGTTTAACTAATGTTTATTCAGTCTCCAGTCGAGTCTGCTTAAGTTTCTGAACAGGAAAATGTAATAAAAGTCTCTGGTGCAAAAGATCTCCAATTAATTTTTTAAAGGTCTATTGGTGGTTGCTAAACGATTCAATTATAGAGTTATAGTGAAAACCAACCGTATTGCTTTAGTTTTTTATTCTTTAGCAAATACCTTCTTAGCCAAACTGACTTACTACAATAAACAGACCTGGAGTTTTGAACCAAAAATATTTAACCACCAAACCATGGCAGACAGAGTTTAAATAGTAAAAGAGGAGATAACTGTTCCCTTAAAGGTGAAGTGTGATATTTTTCAAACTTCAAATAGATGTCGAAGATGATTATGCAGAGAAAACTAAAGGTAAACAATTTGTGGGTTGGTTGGTTTCACCGAAACATGTAAAAAATATGGTGGCTCTGGAGTGCCATCAAAACATTGCTGTTTGCTGGAGCAGCTAGATAGCCAATGGCATGTTTTTGGATGGGGCTACATGTTTAATAACCAATAGCAGACAGCAGAGAAACCTGTTTGAAACAGTCTTTTGCATTTGGTGACTAGTGATCCACAAATTCCTTCAAGCTTTAGGAACCATATAACATTTCAAAGACATCCAACAAACAAACAAAAGTTCTGCCTTTTGTTCAGTTTTACATCACAATATCTTTCCATTTCAAATTTAAATCTTGTTAACATTCATGAATAACATAACTGAAAACATAAAAACAAAAACATAAATGAAAATTCCTAATGATAATTTTAATTATCGCCTATAAAAACTGCAACCCTAGACCTCAATGCTTTGAAATAGTCTGAAACTGAATTGCTGTAATCTTTTAAACAGCATATATTACTTATATTATTCATATTTGTTTAATCTAATAGAAGACACCACTTACAGAAACTGCCTAAACACACAATTAAAAACGATTGTCCTCCTTATTTTGTTAGATGAGTTTTAATGTAATAGGAAAAGCTGCTGGAACTTAGTGGACGGTCATTTTGCCTTGTCCTTTTCCCATCTACAACACTTGACAATGCTTACAGGAATTGGCACACTGATAGTAAACAGGCAGAATTAAGTCCTTTTAGGAGGCCAGCCATAGCCTCAGGTACACATGGGGAAACAGTTACATTCCCCTCAGTTTTGCCTTTAGATGTTCTTGTTTTGTTTTTTACTGCACCGTCATAGTTGACTCCACTCTCAAAAACTAATTCACACAGAAATCACACAGTTATTTCCTAGCAAAGCACTTATTTTAGTAGGTATATGTTTTTGCCTGCTAGACCTGGTACAGTGATCAATTCAAAGTTGTTTTTGGCAAGTATTATTTAAAATAGCTAGAGGAAGAAAAGTTTTTCTACACCGGCTGTAAATTTGGACTATGGACTATTTTCATCCAGGTCAGCGTTCCCAGAGGAGCTCATTTCTGGAAGACAGTGCGACAGCATGCATTGTTTTAATATAAATCACCCGAAATTATGAGACTTTTTGTCATGTAGCTTGAAGTGAGACTTCATGGTCAAATCCCGAGTTTGAAAACTTTGGCTCACTTCATGTTCTTTGCTTGACAAGCTGCTTTGCAACCCTCAGTCTGTCTGTTGTGGATAAAAATAAAAGCCAAATTCAGTTGACAGGAAGACAGATATGAATCTGTGGTTAAAATGCATGGATAAATACTTTCATGTAAAAAGACATCAAGGCAAACACAATGTCTTTTGACAATAATCACCTTGAAAATGTTGGGTCTTTCATAAAAAAGGTTTGAATGCACTGAAACAAATAAAAGATGGATGGACAAATGCAGACTGTAAATCACTTTATATAATACTTGTACCACGTCAGATTGCAAAACGGAAGTTGAAAGAATAGTTGAGTGTTGAAAGACTGCAGATGCTCCTGGATACAATAAAAATATAATGGACAGGAATGAGAAGGGCTCATTTCCAGAACGGGAAGCTTTCGGAGGAAATCTCTGCTATGGCTATTTTGCTCTCGCTGACATACCAGGTCAACGCCAGTCTTCATTTGTCTCGCAGTCATAGAAAGGATACAGAGAAATTATTTATATTAATCACATGTATGCGTATGTGTACGCCTCAATAAATACCTAGCTAGTGGCCATGTAACATAACCCTGTTATCACGATCAGCGCACTTTGAATTAGCATTGCACTAATCTACTTCAATTCAGATTTGCAGTGTGTGAACAGGAGTTGCTGCTTGTTAATTATGGTGCTGTCAAGGGGTCGAGAGATAGAAGGTGAGAACATTTGTGAGGTCACACCAAGTCTTGCAGGTAATTTATGCTGAGTAAACTTTTGACCTCCTTTTAGCACAGACTTTATTTCTTAAGAGGCTTGCATGATGCTTTGTGTGTGCCATCTGATCACGTTTTGTGCTGCATTTCTTTTGTAAAACGAAGTTAGTCAATATTTGCAGTTAAGGTAGTCCATTTTGGCCTTTTCTTTTCTACGAGAAGCTTTAAACTAAGTCATTTTTAATTTTTTTTGGCAGACTTAGAAAGCATCATGGAAACTGCTGGATAAAGTTGGTAAGATCTGACAATCAGATATGTTCAAGTCACAAACCTTCAGTTTGCTTTCAGATGAAGTCCATATCTCAAATTTTTCTCCCTCTAGTGCCAATATTTGAAGTAATTTAATTTCAACTGCCTCCTCGACCGTGATGTTTAAAGGAATTTTTTTGGCCACAGAAGGACAAACTTTGAGAAAAACAGAAATGCTTGCTGGATTCTCTCCATGTTGGAGATGTGAAATAGTAATTATGCGTTCATTGGGAACTCATAATTGCACATCTGTTTTTATTTTATATTCCAAGAATGCAGTTACGTGCTTTGTATTTGAATGCGATTTCTTCGTATTTTGTAAAAATGTCAAAACCCGTGCTAGCGTATGAAGACATGAATTTAATACAGCTATTGTCATTCCCCCTTTGTAGTTGTTCTTGAGGTATAATTTTTTTTTTCAATTATCCTACAACATATAACTACACACATACTTCAAAATAGCTTCCAGCTGAATTGAGTTACACCTCCCAAGTCTCGCGGAAGACAGCAACGAAACCCAGCAGACCAATTGTTTTAAAGTAAACTCCGCTAACAGTTTTATAACCAGGACCTCGTAAAAGAGGGCCAGACATTTGGTCAGTCCTCTTGATTTGGCTAGAATCCCCATTTGCTTGTCGGTGTGGCAGCTGGGGGCGAGTATATGTGTGTCCCTAAGGTGATATATGACTGCTGTGTCACGTTCCACATCTGACAACCATCCCAAGATGTACATCATTCATCCTTTTCCATGTGATTCCTCAATAAAAGAGGGGGTGTGAATGTAAAAGCGGAGGGGAGGGGAGCCAAGAGGGAGGGGAAGGAGTCAGAGCTCACACACAATCGGCATGCGTGAGAGAGAGTAAAACAGAAACAGAGAGAGGGGAGAGAGCAAGTGGATGAGGGAGAAGGAGAGATCTAAAGGCAATTGTTGCTTAAAAACAATAATTTCTGTCTTAGAGGAGCCAGCTGGGATTGGATATTGCAGGTTAAACGGCACCAGGCAGAAGGTAAGACCACCAGCGTTGTAAAGGTGAGCAGGTCATCAGTTACTTTTCATTGGCTGCAAGGTTATTGTTATACATTTGTGTTTTACTGTTTCCTTGTTTCGGCCGCTCATACCCTTCTAAATAAATACTAAATATAAATGAATATATAAATATTAATGAGATATTTTCTGTATGTATGTATATATATATATATATATATATTATTGTTATTATTAGATTTCTTCATTCTTAGTTTTATTTTAATATAATGTATTGCCAGAAGTGACAAGCTAATTATGGTCATTGATTGACCTCACAATTTAAGAATCCAATTTTAAGAGAGACTGCATATTGATAACATTAAGATCAGACACATAGTGATTTTGCTCCGAAATGACTCATAACCGAAGGAAAATGGCTCTGTTATAAAAGACAAGCTTCACATAATGTGTGCTGTGGGAGGTCAGTTGCTAAGGTAAGCCATCAGCTGCTTGTCTTGCACAGACAGGGACTGAATACTCAATTTAATGCTAAGCCAGAGGTCGCACCAGATGAGAAATCATAGATATTCTGAGGATTGTTTATGGAGCTTGAGAAAGAGGTGAACTAGAACACACTTTCCTCCAGATGTTAGATATAAAAGCAGACAATGTCAACCAGTGCGCAACTCATTCATAATCAGTACTACATAGTACATAACAGTCCTCTGACGACACTTCAATCTCTTTACAAAGATATTAAAGCCTGAGGTATTTTCAGAAGATGACGACAGCCATCAATTTGCACGTCACATTAAAACGGGAAGGTTAACAGGACAACATAATAGGGTCTCTAATTAATTTAACTGGAAACCCCGCCACGGATTTACTGTGTGCAGACCCTTTGATCCTTTAGCATTCCAATCAGACCGGCGCTTTTCTGAGAAGCTAAATGTAAAGCTAACATTAGTTTAGCATTGGCTCACATGGTGCCCTGGATATTGGCAACAAGCTACTTTCAAATCCACTGTGTTTGTCTTATCTTTATCACAGGGGATATATTTAGTGTAGGCTTTAGTGTGGAGACGCGGGTTACTGGCGTCGGCGTGTGGTGGCAGTGCCCCTGGCATGCTGATTGGGTTGCAGATGGGCATGGGAGGAGGGCTGCGGGGTGATCCTGGCAGGAATCTGCCCTTTGGTTTATTAAAACCCTTTCTGCCCTTTCTATTTTATTAGCCGGTCAAACAATAGGGTGCTAAACAAGCAGAAAACAGTGATGTAAACCCTTCACTGGAGTGGGGTTTGGGCATGTCAACGTGACTGAGAAGACAATTCTGCTTATTTGCAAATACTAGGTGACCACACGCCTCACTCAACAACTGTGGACTCAGCTGCTGTCAGACCCATCAAGAGCGCCCTTTTGAAGTTGTGATATCCTTGTTAGAGTACTCAAACGATGAAATTAAATCTGAGGGATTCATAGGAAACATGTGATTCATTTCAATTTTCTTGTATAATCAACAAATATAGTTTATATTATATAACAGTTAAGCTGTGGGGATTTTTAGTGACTCTTTCCTTACGCCAGTAGGTGGCGACAACATGACAATTAGGTATTCATAAAACAATAGGCAAAAAGTACCCAGATAACCTACTACTTCCGCCAAGATTCTGAATTGCGCATCTGATGGACACTTTACTATCCCATGAGGCCATGGTAGTCACAAATGGCATTGGAGCCATGCAATTAACACTAAGTCACATGACAGTGACAACATGGCAGATGTAGTAAGTCTGCATTTCATTCATACTACATGTTCAAACTATATAGAATATATTTTTTTAACGGTTACAAAGTGTGTTTTAATACAAATGTAGTACCTACTTAATAATTCATTACATTTATATAGCGCTTTTCTGAGCACTCAAAGCGCTTTACATAGAAGGGGGGAATCTCCTCATCCACCACCAGTGTGCAGCATCCACCTGGATGATGCAACAGCAGCCATAGTGCACCAGAACGCCCACCACACACCAGCTTATTGGTGGAGAGGAGACAGAGTAATGAAGCCAGTCAGTGTATGGGGATGGTCAGGGGCCAATTTGGCCAGGATGCCGAGGTCACACCTCTACTCTTTTCGAAAGACATCCTGGGATTTTTAATGACCACCGAGAGTCAGGTCCTCAGTTTAACGTCTCACCCGAATGACGGTGCTTTTTGACAGTATAGTGTCCCCATGACTATATGGGGCGTTAGGACCCACACAGACCACAGGTTGAGCACCCCCTGCTGGCCTCACTAACACCTCTTCCAGCAGCAACCTAGTTTTCCCAGGAGGTCTCCCATCCAGGTACTGACCAGGCTCAACCCTTCAGTGGGCAACCAGTCATGGGCTACAGGGTGATTTAGCTGCTGGTTAGTACTTAGTATGCAAACCCAACCAGTGTCTTTAAAACAGGACAGATAATCTTTTTCTCCAATGATTCGTTCAAAAAACTGAATCATTCTGGAAAAAGACTACTTTGTATTGCTCTAAGATTCACAACAGTTTTCACAACCATTTTTGTTGACTGCAAAAATACACAAACGAATATCCAATATTGTCTAAAATTTAAGTTACTCAATATTAACATAGTGTTTACTCCAATATCATGATTCCTTTTATAAAATATTACTGTGCAATCATTATGATCCAGATTAAATGTTCTTCCAATTTGATTATTTTCTCAGCATAGTTTGGTTTGAAGGCATTAGGCGACTTCGAGATGGATTACTTCAGAAATTGAGCTCTATCTTCAAATAAGCCCATTTCTGCACAGCAATGTTGAGGAAACCTATAACTAATAATGTGGATTGAATTGTCTCAATCCACATAATCCAACCCCTTAGGTGGTTTTGAGTAGAAAATCCTCCTTAAAATGACAGTCTGTGCTTTATCTTAAGCAGAAAGGGCAGCAAGGGTTAGAACAGGAGAAATAGACTGAGATATCAAGAGCCGACTCATGATCCCCTTGAGTTCTTGCAGTGTCTGCCATGAAAAACCACCATGTGAAAATGCCCTGACATGAAAAGCTTGCTGTTCCCACATTTGATTCCCTCTAAATCAAATAGACACTATGGTTTTTAACGGTATCTCAACACAGAGGCCTGAGTGAGGTGAGAAGCAGCACTGAATAGTGTACGACTCCCAGTCCTGCCATATGGTCTCTAAACTGTGGCTGCTTTTGAATGTCAGGAATTTCACAGTCCTAATGGTGCAGACGGTGAGGCCCCGCTCAGCCTTGCTACGGCCTGAGAGGATCAGCCACGATCAAAAGATCCATACACTATTTCCACAACCACCAGTGCCACGCCTAGGGACAGTTCATTCCAGGGATCTGCTCCCTAAGTCGCGTTATAGCTGCTGACGGGACTCCCGGCTAAGACGCGGTCCCTAAGAGAGCTGTCTGGGCCTGGGAGTTCAGAGCAGTGGGATTCTGGCATGTCTCACCCGGCCCTGGCTCCTGCCTTCCTCTTAAATTTATTTATTGTTTTTTTTTCTTCCTGTGGGATAAAATTTGGCAGTTAAATATAAAAGATACCCTGTTTTGCATCTTGCAAACATTATAGGGATAGCTCACTTTTACTCACCCTCATGTCGCTCCAATGACTTTGTTTCTTCTGTGGGACACAAAAGATGATATTTTCAAGAATGTTTCAACTTTTTATGCAACCAATAAAAATTCTGAAACAACACTGACTTCACTGCATGGACAACTACATTTTTTCCACAGATTAATAAATTGATAATATAATAAAGGGAACAATTTATTTTAAGGAGCAATTCTCACTATTTTCTAGTTGCTTATTAGCATGCATATTACTAGATCTTTATTAGATTAATAAAGCACATAGTAATGCTTTATTCTGCACAACCGTATTGAAGACCTTTTAATCCAAACCCTACCTTAACAAATATTACTAACCATTAATAAGCAGCAAATTAGAAGTTTGTTGATGGAAAACTTCTAGTTAAAGTGAACATGTGTTCCCTATTCTAAAGCGTTACCATAATAATATATATATAATAAAGTAAAAATAATTAAGAGAATCATACAGGCTTAGAATGATATGAGAGTGAGTAGATGCAAAGACTGTATAACAAGATGGTGTACTTATATTATTTATGCATGGAAGAAACTGCAAGATGAAATATGTCCGAATAAGCCCCACCTTCTAAATTAAAAGTTTAATTGCCAATTTGTAAAGAAATTGTGTCACTGCAACCACTGTCAGGAGCTTCAGTTACCATAGAAACAGTCATAGGCTCGCACTTAGGACTGCATAAGCACATTGGCTGGACCAACCTCAAGTATACACCATGTAAACCATTTGAGTGTAAAAAAAACTCATAACATAACGTGACAACATAATGAAAACAACATCATGTCAGATTTTGCTGCTGATTTGAAATATGTTATTAAATTATGAGTTTTTGAGATTTCGTTATTTCCCCAATTAAAGTAGATAGGAGTTGGTCCTGCATGCCTGAAATAGCTTCCCGGAGGCATTGCAAATATGGCCACTGAGTGAACTGACTTTTGTACATGATGATAGAATTTTCATTTTTAGAAGTTTTACAATGTATCACACTGCAGAGGCAAAAATATTCGGGTTTAACACTGGTTTAGACACCTCTGAAAATGTCCATGCTGAAAAAAAAAACAAGTTCTTGTCTCTGTCTTTGATTATGTGAGAACTAATTAAAAGAAACATTCGAGTACAGCTTGCATCAGATAGTTGTTATGGTAAGATTCCAGCACGTCAAAGCTAATTTTCCTAGTCTATAAACTAAGTTTACAAAGTGAATAGAGAGATATGAAGCCAGAGGGAAACAATTATTCTGCTCAGAGGTGGACAGATGTGGTGGACGCCGTCTCATATGGAGGAGATTGTAACTCCTTCTGCTGTTTGTAGACACACTGGGCTTTATAAATCTAGAGGCAGAAGCAGGTGTGGACGCTGTGGTGGTCAACATTACCTTACATTGAATTCTGGCAAGAAGCAACACGCCCACAACTGTCCTAACAGCACTAGAAGCTTTTGACCGATGAAGCTGCCGTGGATGGTTGCAGCATGAGGTCACTCTCATTGTTTATGAACTAAATTGGATCTGTAGTTATCTTTTGAGCTGGGGTGTCTACACTGCATTGTAAATGCCCATTACGGTGCCTTCAGATCAGTGCGGCAGACGCCCTCAACCAGGTTTGAATGTCAACAGTCTTGTCTGGGAACAATGATGAAGATGGCGGCTGGTATGTCCAATATTAAATAAATGATGAAGCAAGTGTGTCCTGTATTTAAAGCATCCGAATTAAGAATAGACTGTGATATGTGCTTTTGTAAACCCAGCAACACAAGCTCTCCGGTGCAGTTAAACATTTCAGGGAGTATTTATTTAAACAGGCAAATTGATACCTAAAATCCTTACTCGAGGAATGCTAAAGTTAAATGAGTCGCTCCGGTAAGAAAAACACAAGGAGAAAGCTTTAAATTAGTCTGATGTGTTTGCGATTTTGGAGCAACTGTGGGTTTCAAAATAAAATTGGAAAGAGGTTTAGACATAATGCAAGGCATTGTTTTAGTGAATGATAATTTCCTCTCTGTCTGATCCAGGTTTGCGGAGTCGGTTACCCTCAGGGCTCTGCTACTCATTCTCCCCCTCATTACACCAAACCTTTTAGCAGTTGTGGCTCAGTGAATTGAACTGCAGCGCACGAAACATTGTCATGAGGACTGTAAAGCACTAAGCTCATGAAAAAATAAGTATATGTATGTATAAATATGTACCTAAGTTGGCAGTTGTTTTGCTGTCATGAGAGAACTTGCGTGGAGACTTATTTCTTATGAAAAATTAATTTCTGGGGAAATTCAGTCCAGGCTGTTTATTAATATATTAGGTTTCTTCGCTGTGTAATAAAAACACCATGTTTTTCAGTGTTGGGATTGTTAGAATAACACTACAGCGGTTTGCCAGCACTCCTCATACATCACAGCCCACTTATTCCTGGCTGGAGACACGGCAGCAATCACCTTAACCAGCTGGCAAAGGCACAACAGACGTCTGTCTCGGGTCAGCTGTCACTGCCGGGTTCTCACGCAGACAAACTCCCACTCTCCCTTACTCTGCACCTTACCTTACCTGCCCAGTCCCTCCACTAACAACTTAAACAGCTCTGCTAACTGGGCGTAACGTGCAGAACATTACCTGATATCGCGCTCTCAGGTGGGTGTCTTTACTGCAGCTTGCGTCCTGGACTAACCGTGATTCCTTTCTTTACCCACAGACACATCCAGACCACTCAAGAGGATGGCTGAGTTTAAAGAGAGCGTTCGCTACATGTTTCGGTTCACATATGCGGCATCAAAGTCACAGTGGAAAGCTCTTTGTTGTCTTCTGTAGGAGACGGTCAAGCTTTCTTTTGTTTTACCTGTGGAAGTTGTGGACAATATGAGGAACTCAGTCGCTCGGAGCCAGCCTGGGATTCTACTTCTTCTGGTCACATGTCCTCTGCTGACAATCCTGAATAGTGTAACCTGTAAGGCAGAGAGTGGACACTTAGGGGACAATGATCCTGACAGGTGTATGAGACATCATTTTGTTGAGACCATCACACATCCTATCTACAAGTGCAATTCAAAGGTAAGAAGACAAAATGTTGATGCTGTCACTCTTGTGATTCTGATTGTATTTGTGCCATATATGTTAAATATCCTTGAACTAGTTTAATATTTTTTTTAAATATTTCTGTCAGTTTGTTCCAACATATAAGTTAAATTAAGTGTTAATCATATAATTGAAACAATAAGTAAAAAATGTAACTTTGTTTTGTACCATTTCCATTTCATAACATTCAATCAGTAAATATATTTCTGTAAGTCTCACAAATATCTGTGAAAACCCAGCTAAAGTAATTTTTTGTGATTTGCTGTTTTTTAACAAATTATTTGTAAATTATTGTTTTTTAAATTTTTGTCACGCATTTTTATTTTGGTCGCATGTTGGTGTGGAGAAGTTCTTGTGGTCTTATTTAAAAAGAAAAGAAAGAAAGTCTTATTAGCATCCAAGTGAAACACAAAATTGAGCTCCCATGATTCTTACTGAATTACAAAAATGGTCTGGGAGGTCAGATCCTCTTGTAAGACAATACACTCTCTACACCCACAACTTTCCTGCTAACAAACGGCTTAAAAACAAATCAAGTCTCCTGGTGTTTAAAAGGTTTTACATTTAAATACTGACCCCAGGGATGTCACTCATAATTAGAACCCAAGGCTGAGAAGAAACCTTGTTTTCATTTATTGAATTAGGTAGCATGGCTGGCTTTTCTAATGACCTCTACCTTTAGTTACTTTGACACCTTGGCAAGGAACACTGCAAACAGCCTGCCTGTGCAGCCCAAAGCCTCGCCAGAAATAAGCACTCATGGGGTGCATAAAATGTCTGGGAGATGGCACAGTTCCAGGGCTCCATACAGTGTTGTGCCTGACTCATATTTTGGTTATCGGAATAATAGAGTGCCTCAGATACATCCCCTCAAAATAAAGCCATCGATAATAAACACTCTGGGATGAGTTCCAGATGCTCTGATTCACCTGTAGCCCTCAGAAGGACAGCTCTCATGATCTGTCTATCGTGAATTAAGATTCTCAGGCTCTCGTTCTTACAAACCCAGCTGGGCTGTGTCAACAAATATCCATCTTCCAATAAACTAAAGATGAGCTAGTCAGCCACCTGTGCTGGAGCAGAAAATCTTCATCCTGCAAGCATTATACACTGTATTTTCCAATTATGAGACAAGCAACCTCGATGATCCAAAAGCAGTGGGTAAAAAAAAGGAAAATATATATACGGTTAAACATTCATTCAAGGATCTAAATGAGGCAGCTGAGTCCGTCTAAAGTAATTATGACAGATTCTGCATTCATTATTTTTGCTTCCAGAAAGTGATTAGTGAATGGGGTTGGGAAAAAATACAGATTTTACTATTAATCGTAATTTTCATTTGAAAGATCTCTACTTCAAATCCCAGGAACTAGGCCTATCCTTTATGTTGCCTGTGCAGCTTTCAGTATCGCACTTTGCTCAATCAGTCATTAATGAATGAAATTAATTTACCATCTTGATCTTTGAATCTCATTCAGCAAAATGTGCTAATCTTTATCCAAATAATTTTGTTAATTGCTAAAAGGTTAAATTTCATGATAAAATGTTAACATTTTCAACAGGAAACTTCACAGAACAAGCAGTCATACCAACATATACAGTCATGGCCAAATATTCACCCTTGGTAAATATGATCAAAGAAGGCTGTGAAAATGAATCTGCATTGTTAATCCTTTTGATCTTTTAGTTATTTTTTTTTTACAAAAATCTAACCTTTCATTGGATAATAAGAATTTAAAATGGAAGAAAATCTCATTATGAAATAAATGTTTTCCTATAATACACATTGGCCATTCTGACTGAACAGATGTTCAAGAAGGACCCAACATGTTTTATGTGAGCTGCAGTTCAAATTTAAATAAGATATAACAAATGCATGATACCACATTTTTATCAAATTCTCCTTTCGGATTGCAGGCAATTGTATAAATAAGATTTTTAGTAAATTTAGTAAATCACAAACATTCAGCGCAACCATTGTAGTCAGATTCAAAAACAAATTACTCCTATAAAACAGTTCGTTTTAGTGATTTAAAAACATTCAGTGCAACTGGCGTAGTACCACTAACATGACTTATGAACCGGTTTTAATCAATCAATGGCGCAACTGCAAGTCTGATATTGCTTTTACACAACAGTTCAATAACCAAGAAGTTCATATTTCCAAAGAAAACCACAAATGAGTAATGTCAAGTTCCAGTCAACACACAGTGGTAGGGTTCCTGAATGAATCAACATTGTGAAAAAAAATCGATTCAGTGATGCACTAGTAAAGACAATCCCTTGTCACTAACGAGCTTAATGTAATCTTCTGAAATAATCCTCACAAACTAATGCACAGACTGAAGCCTGAGTCTGTCTGGAATGGCAAACACATACAAGTGGAGTGAAACAAACAGAAATGTATAATTAACAAAGATAATTTATTGGATATGTAAGCAAAATGGACATTATACATTACAATCTGAAATACCAGTCCAATACCAGTTTCCACTCCGGAAATAAATCAGAATACATTTTTTGTTATACAATGAACTAAGAGTTAAAATGTCCTGTCTGTTTCTGATTGACAAGCAAGTACAGAGGCCCGTTGTCTAAAAGCAGCACAATGGATTAAGCTCAACTCAGTCACCTTTAAAGAAGCGTATTACACATTGCATTAGTTATGAGGATAGCTGTTGCTTCCATGCAAATTTCAGCAGTGCGACACAATAGGATCCACCTGCGCAGTCACTCTGAGATAAATATAGAGGGGAAGAAGAGCTTACATCTACTGCCCAGCTTTTGTCACCATGCCATGTTTCCTTGGATATCCATCTTCCGTTGGCCACACACCTCCACTGCACCTCCCTCTGAAAGCCCCCACATCTCTCCACCGATTGTTTTACGAACATGGCTGTATGCCTACAGTTTCAAGTGACATTAAATAATGACATCAGCTAAAAGCAGCAAGCAAATGCCGCTTCATTCATGGACGTCGGACCATGAGTGATGCATATCGGGTGCTTTTTGGCTTCAGACAGGCTAGTGTTCCTTATAATGGGGGTGACACTCTGCTAACACTATGCAGCTGAAAGACAACATGACATAGGAGTCCATTTACGGAGTGTTCAGGAATGTGGCGGCCCGTGGTCTGGCCAGCACCTCATATTCCGAGTCAGTAGACCATTGAACTGGGTCACGTTTGTGTCTATCATTGCAGATGAGCATCACTCATTAACCTTTAATTACCAGAGAACTCTTATATAGGACAGAGCTTTTTTGATGAGTGAATCCCTCTTTATCAGCTAGTAACTTCAGCGATGTAGCCAGGTGGATCACTGACCCCCATAAATCGGTCCCACAAGGTGCAAAGCCTTTCATCTGTCACACAACGATCCTCACAAAGCAGATGAGGCAAATTTGTGAGATTGAGGTATTTGGGGAGTCAAGTAGCTTGAGCATCCAGGTCTGGGAGAGATCAACCACACTCCCATCAACATGCAGGTGCAAGGTCAAAGTGAGAAAGTACACAAGCTTTCTTTGTTCAACACTCCAAACTTTCTCAGGAAGCTTATCTTAGTCCTGACACGGGGTTCAAATTAGGGATGGCACAGGACTCTTGCTTTATAATAGTGAAACATGTTTGTTCACAAGTTCCACTGGTGAAACTACTAAAGATAATGTCTTTAACACACTAGGGATGTAACGGTAGGAAAATGTCTTATCACGATTATAGTGACCAAAGTTATCACGGTTATCAGTGTTGTCACGGTATTGTTCAAATGTGCTGGAGAGGAGATGTTCAAAAAGTACAGACACATCAATCCCTTCACCAAGTTTTATATTTAAAAATCAAAAACAGCAAATACATTTATTCTGATTCTAAAATGCCTTTTTCTTTGCATAATCACTAAAACAATAACATTACAAATGATGTCCGGATTTTTTTTAACAACTGTTCAAAAGTTTTGGAAACGTTTTATATAAAGTTAAACCTCACATTTCAGTCAAAATGATAATTGATTAATAAATGATTATGTTTTTTTATCTGCTCCATAAATAATTCTAGATAACTTATCTGAATTGTTTAAATGTGTAGAATTCACAAAAGCTTTCATCAACTGGTCGAAAATTACAGCAGGGCATGCAAATCCGGCCCGTTTTGGCCAGACAGAAACCACTCACTGGTAACATGAGTAATTAAATCCCTGTGTAAATCCACTCTCTGACAGCAGGTGGCGCTTTATATGGAAAAGCTGAATTACAGCTGTTTCCCATGAAGCACATTAAGAACGATTAAGAACATTTCCTTTAGGTATAATGCCATCGAATCGTTTCTGAATGAAGACAGTCAGAACCTTCAGAGGTACATTCATTTAATTAATTCATTCATAAATTAATTTGTATAATTCCTTCAGCACTCTTAAAACCTCCCAGCTTTCCCGCTCTGTATTCATTCAAAACGATACTCTGCACACGTGAGACAGTTACTGTAAACTGTGCTTTATGTTGGACAGTATTTATTTATTGTGAGATGTTCAAATCGTGTTAATCGAATACGGTTTTAATGATAATTAAAATATGAAATGGTAATGCTAACCGTGGGGAATTTTATCATGATTTATCATCAAACCGATAATCGCGTTACATCCCTATAACACACAGTCCACAATTTATGTATTCAAAAAGGGGTAAAGCCAATTTGGGACTACAAAAAATAAATACTGAAAATGGCTTAATTTCTTTTTTCTTAAAATAAATAAACCAATAAAAGGGATAGTCCACCCAAACATGAACATTCTGGCATTAATTACTCACCCTCATGTCGTTCCAAACTCATAAGACCTTTGTTCATCTTCAGAACACAAATTAAGATATTTTTGATGAAATCCGAGAGTTTTCTGACCCTCCATAGACAGCAATGCAACTAGCGCGTTCAAGGCCCAGAAACATTGAAAGGACATCGTTAAAATAGTCCATAGCCGCTTTTCCACGTGAGCCTGGTACGGCGCGGCATGATTACCGATTATGAAACCGTTCTCGGCCCGAAATTCTCGGCATGGTTAAACAACTGTGCTGAGCCATGCTTGTAGAGTGCGTGTGCGTGACGTCGCCACTCTGTTGCCTGGCTACCAGTTTCTGGCTAAGCGGACATGCTATTTGATCAAACAGCCAAGTAAACAGTTACACTATGTTCAATATACGCATTTTTTATTACATTCCAATGGGCTCCGTTATCAGAACAGCAGTGCAAAATAAACCTGCATCCGTGCTGACTGGCCTGGATCGGCACGGAATGGAACGGTTAAGCAAAAAAAAACATTCGGCCCGACAGTGGAAAAGCGGCTCATGTGACAACAGTGATTTAACCGTTATTTTATGAAGCATAGCTTCATACTACATTTCTGTGCTTTGAACGTGGTAGTTGCGTTGCTGTTTATTCAGGGTCAGAAAGCTCTCAGATTTAATCAAAAAATATCTTAATTTGTGTTCCAAAGATGAACCAAGGTCTTATAGGTTTGGAACGACATAAAGACTATTCCTTTAAACAAATTGGGCTCACATTCTATTCTTTGTAGAGAGAATAATTGAAACATAGACAGAGAGATGGATAGAAAGACAGACAGACAGCTTACTCAAACATGGAACTAATGAACTCTTTTCTTCACAGATGGTTCTCCTGGCTCGATGTGAGGGTCACTGCAGCCACACGTCCCGTTCAGACCCACTGATCTCTTTCAGCTCCGTCCTGAAGCAGCCTTTCAAAAGCACGTGTTTCTGCTGCCGTCCACATACCTCCAAACTGAAGGCGGTACGTCTGCGATGCTCGGGCGGGACACGGATAACCGCTACTTACCGTTACATCCTAGCGTGCAGCTGCGAGGAGTGCAGCTGAATAAATTTGTCATGGAGAAAGACCCTCTGGCTGAAACACACACAAAAAGTTGAAGGTACACTTCATTGCTGATGATTCAGAGCAAGCATTTTACGATTCATTAGCACTGCCGCAATGTTGCCAACAACCCATCAAGACTTCAAGAAGAATCACGTCACGTGTAAAGCAGCGCATGCACCCGGCTTTCCAGATGTCGGCCCACACGTCGTACCTGCGCATGCGCTCAACCAGTCAATTTACTTTTATAGCATTCCATTGTTTTGATCACTGCATGTGTGAAATAGCGGATGCCGACAACAAAATCATAAATCTTGAAGGAAATTTGATGAAGCTGAAGGGGAGTCACTTTGGCGGACTATATGTTTTACAATATCTGAGAGACTTGATACACAGACCAGGACAGAAATGTTTGCATAGACAATGACAGTGGTGAACTATAAAAGTTTGAGTTATGTCTAGAATAGAAATGGATAGTTCACCCCCCTAAAGTCTTGTTTGAAATCACATGACAAAATATTGAGGTGTGTGGTCCCTTTATGGTCTCTGGATTTGCTCACGTTCCAGCATACATTTTTGCTTCATTATACTGGCTTAGTATTTAAACAATGAAAAATACTCTTGTAATGATCATATTGCCAATTTTAGACTTTTTAAACCTCCTACAGCTTTTTTTACTGTGGAGTTCACAGCAATCTACCATGCCAGACAGTATTTGGAAAATGTCAGTGTTAAGTCTGTTTATTTCATCATCAAAGTCTCGCAATGGCTCATGACACATAATAGCAGCAGTCTGTCAAGCTAATCACGTACAGTTATGATAACTATGATGTTTGCATTGTGGTATGGCACAGTAAATGACGAGTACCATATACATGTATAAAAAAAATGAAAGAAAATGTATTGTTACTCAAATTTCTCTTGTCTGTGGAAATAAATTCACCCTCTACAAATTGCTGAAACTGTACCGCTGTAAAATTTTGACAGTTTGCTTGCTGGACAGGTTTGTACTCAAACCTGACAGCTTTTTTGGCTCTGCACGCGAATCTAATATACAGTGCCCTTTTGTTTTTAAAGACTGACTGGCTGCCTTGTGCTAGCTGTCTTATTACACATACTTTGCTCCTCGATACAATGTGACTTTCAGTGGGGCTATAATTAACTTAATGGCTAATTTGACAGCATGACAGACAGTCCACATAATAGCTGTCAGTTGAGTTCTCTGTAATTTTTATGGCTGCCCCAAGACATCTCCCCACACAATCGGCTGCACACGGTTAAATGTTATATCACATTGTTCTCTGACCTTGCATTAATTCTAACAGAATGTTCCAGGTGTTGTACACGTGTGCTTCTTTATTCCCTTTCTAACAAGTGATAATTCAAGCAAAACCGACAAGTGATTTAAACAGAACGGGGTTAAGTATTCCACCTGATTACTGCTAATTGAACCCAGTCCCGATTTTGGCCCAAAAGTGTAACTTATCCTTTTTCTGTAATGTCCACTTGAGTGAAGATGATGTTTAACTATCTAAAACAGAAAAGGTAAGTCATTTTCTTCCAGAAATCGTACAGAGATCTCATGATTCTGGAATAAAAGAAAAAGGAGTTGCGATCATTGAATCGACTCATGACTGCAATATCCTTTTGATCTCTCATAAGATAGCAATATGAGGCAGTGTAGTATTCTGTCCTCTCACGTTATTAGACTGAAACCAATATCAGCTGCAATGTTTCATTACTTAAATTGAAATTATTCGCGTGTGCGTTTTTATTACTCACTCTCTTCTTTGAGACAGTCCTCCTTTACTGAGCTTGCACACACAGCTACTTGCAATAAAATCTGTTTTAAGAAAAAACAGACAAATAATTAATTAAAAGCAAAATCACAGTATGTTTTACACATTGTAAAAGGATGTACCCCATTCCACTAAAAATATTTTTTTTTTACATTCAATCAATGATAGAACAAGGGGTATGTGCTAAAGTAACACCAAATTAATCAACATCTTGATATATGAGCCATTGCTGTTCGAGTTGAGTTTCCATGTTGCACACTTACGTTGCAATTACGCCCTCTTGTGGCCGAGATAGTAGCTGGACTGTTCGGTCTGAATCTCTTTTTTTTCATTATATTGAAAGACATATTTCAACCAAATTTCTGTCATTAATTACTCAGTTTAATGTCATTTCACTTTTTTTCTGGGGAGCACTACAAGAGTTACTATCAAGAATGTTCATTTTCCCCACAATCAAAGTATATATAAGAGCCATCAAGCTCCAAAAATGTCTATAAAACCCAACACTACATCCCAAGTCTTCAGTCAAAGCATTCCAGCCACAGCCTAAGAAAAGCTTATCAGTGAGTATCTCACTCTCAATCGAAATAACTGAAAATGTAGACATTCATTGATGCACAGCTACTTATTCTAAATGTGGGTATTGTTGCATGTTGTGATATTGTATATTGTAATATTTCATATAAAATGCATACATTATTGAGATTTATCTATCATAATATTGCATATTTATGTACTATGTATGAAGTTTGTTTTGTATACCATTTGTTGTTTGTATTTTGGAAAAAAAGATTATAGATAAGATATTATCTATATAAGATATTAATCTTACTGAAGGCCAGTTGTCTGACATATAAACTTGCCTGCACCATAAATGACTATCTCGTGTTTCAATGATTTTCTGATATGGATCTGAAAGCAGAAATTGGATATAGGGCACCAATATCTTTATATCTTACTAAGGGCAAAGAGAAGTTCTTGTGTTGGGTCTGGGTAACTCGCTTACTCAAATGAGATCACAATTAATTTTGATCATCTGCCGTATACTTATCATGGATATTATAATGTATGACCTAATGAGGTAAGTTATGTTTATATATATATATATATATGATATGTCTCAGTCTGAAGCAATGTGTGTGAATCTACAGGCACAACCCACATGACTACATCCACCAGATGGCAGCAAATTCTACAAGAAACAGTGGATGCAAAAAATACAATTAGGGTATACAACAAAAAAACAGACACACAACTAAATACAGACCAAGTAGGATATACACTTTTCATGCAAATTTCACAAAAGCATTTCACCACAAAAAAACATTTGTTAGGTTTTAAAAGACATACAAATGTACAGGACCCTTCCTAGCTCTCAAACTTAGTTGAACATGTTCATGAAGTACACCTATGGTTACTCTGCTAGGACACCGGTGTTAAACTTCACGTTTCATTTTGAAGAAAGTTAAAATGGAAATTTTAACGCAGACTTACAACTAAAAGACCCTCTGGAAAACCCTTTGAGCTCTTGAAAGGTGCCTAGAATGCCCTAAAGAGTAAACATGAAGTGTCTCAAAATCTGGAATACTTACACATGCGGCACTGTACTGTATTATCATACTCATCTGGATACATTAACTGCTAACCAACAATACTTTCCTTCTTCACACACCTCGTATTGGCTTTTTTACTTATCGATTGCAGTGAAATCTAAATTAAAAACTCACAGGACAACAAGCCTAGCCAGAAAATCTGACAATAATTTTCAATTTTAAAATGTCCTCAGGGGGCGCCAGTAGCAATTACTGTAATATTGCTGCAGTTTCTTTTGTTGCTAGATCGATTGTTTTGTACAATCAGAGCCGATCCTCCCTATACACAGAATACGCAAGCTGCGAAGGGCCCCTTGCTCTCAAAGATGATTTCATTTTAGTTTCGTTTTTGAATTTTGCCAGTACTATGAAAACATGAATGATAATTTATTGTAATGCGGTGCTGTCGCCCTTTCTATGTAAAAATCTGTCAAATTATGTAACGTGAATGTCGTAAAGTCTCTTGCTCGAGACTAATAAACTAGTTGAAAGCATAGTGTGCAACGGAAGAGACAGTGTTTCTCGAGCACTTTCCGCGACCGCGATTCGAGACGGAGCGAAATACTGACAAATGCGTTTCATTCATTCGTTAACCATAAACCATTTCATATTGATTCGTATATTTTGTATTACATACAACAGTTCTTTAAAATGAAATAATATTGAGTAACTTACATTTCAGACAAAAAAAGGCCAGTTTATTCGCGAAGCTTGCTGTGGCTGGTCGCACACTAGACAATGTTAAACCCGATTTACGATTTGCGGCTTGTCACACGCAAATTTGTTTTGTCTAAAATATCCTCTATTGCGTATTGTCATTACGATTATTTATCTGCTCCCGATCGAGACGGAGAGTCCCCGTCCTCAAATCGTAAATATCAAACATGTTTTAATTTTTTTTTTATATTTACTACTCTTGATCGGGCTACCTCTGACGTGTACCCGCGATAGCAATGAGAGCGAGCAAACTTGCTATGAAAGCAGAGAACATCACCCATATTCTTTTCAATACTTAGTTTTTCACTGTGAAACAGAATGCGCGCCTGGAGAGCCAGCTGACAACGTTGACTGCCCTTTATTTGTTTTTCTTCTCTGCCACGTTTGATCTTGCTAGTGTTTGTGAGATCACGTGTCACTGTGAAATTGTTCCTACAGTCATCAAGTGTGTCATCTCGTGGTCTGGGCCCGGTTGCATGAAAGCCCTTCAGCTAAGAAATCCCTTAGTTATAAGGTTATGGGGACCCTTAGTGAAACTTGGGTAGCAAAAGTAATCCTAAGGGTCAACTTAAAGGGGTCATATGATACTTTTTTAAAGATCATTATTTTGTGTATTTGGTGTAACAAAATATGTTGACATGCTTTAATGTTAAAAAACACAATATTTTACAAATACTGTACATTATTGTAGGTCCTCTCTCAAACGCTTAATTTTCTACAAAGTCTCTCCTTCTGACAAGCGCAGTCGCGAGCTTTAGCTTTCAAAATAAATAAATAAAGTTAATAATGTCCTTAGTTTTAGCATCAGTTCAAGTCCGAGAGGGGAACAGAGTCGCGTGACAGACACAGTAATGAAGCTCGTATGTGTTTGCACACAAACCGCTGTTGTGTGACCATGTCTCCCTCTCTCACACACGCAAGCACACACACACACACACACACACACACACACGGACGCTGAGCTGTGACCCTCTCTCTCTCTCTCTCTCTCTCTCTCTCACACACACACACACACACACACAGGACGCTGAGCTGTGACCCTCCCTCTCTCTCTCTCTCTCTGAGCTCTCTCTCTCACACACACACACACACACACGCTGAGCTGTGACCCCTCTCTCTCGACACACACACACACACACACCACACACGTACACACACACACACACACACACCCTCTCTCTCTCTCACACACACACACACACACACACACACGACGCTGAGCTGTGACCCTCTCTCGCGCGCACGTACACACACACACGATGTTGCGCTGTGACTCTCTCTCTCTCTCTCTCTCTCACACACACACACACACACAAAACTCCGCATTTGAACAGTCAATAGCAAAAACTTAAATTAATAACAAAACATACAGTCACTGATTCAGAAGCGCCAGATTGTCATAGCAAAGTCAGAATCATCTCATCTCTGAGGTTCAAAACTAGTGAAATGAAACTGTCGTCCATAAAATGCGTTGCTGTTCTGTTGTAATATTAATGATTCCTAAATGCATCTACTTTCGGAAGGCCAAATAAAGTGATTTTGCTTTAGAAACACACAGTATCTCCCTGTCATGGCTGCTTCAGCACTACTGTGGTTACTGAAAACACGCCTTCTTTCTTTGCGTGAACATTTGGGTGGCATTATGCAAATATTTCCACATCGTGACAGTCTTAACTTTGATAAAGAATATCTCTTTGGTTTTGAGACTTTAGTCTTTGCAACTTCAAGGATCTTACCTATGCACAATCAGCTTGTAACGCTCCAAAGAGAAAGGAAAACTTAAAATCGCATTATACGAGGAACCTTAAGGCTGTCCCCTCAAAGGGATACTCCACCCCAAAATGAAAATTGTCATTTTTCACTTACCCCCATGTCGTTCCAAACCTGTAAAAGGTTTGTTAGTCTTCAGAACATAATTTAAGACAGGGGTGGGCAATTCATTATCCTAAGGGGCCACATGAGAAGCCTGGGCGGTTGCAGAGGGCCTTGGGGCGTGTCTATGAGGGAGGGGGCGGAGTCTTTGCCAGGAAGCCGTTTCCCCAGTAACCGCGGTAAACGCAGCACCTGACTTTGAAACTTGCAGCGCTCGTATTTAATCAAATAAACCATAGCCTTTAGAAGTGTAAGCTACATCTCAATTTAAATGTATTGTTTTTATTTATTTATTTATTTATTTTGGGGGGGGGGTTACCGAAGCACCACCTAAGTCTTCTTCTCCCATTTCTACCAATGAACCATTTCTGTCACTGAAACATCCTGAACAGGCGAACACACACACACCAAAGAAATCGTATGCCTGATGGAAAAAAATGTATTTAAAACACGTAATTTTTTAGAACATGTAGTTAATATTTGCATAATTAATTATTTATCTTATCCACCCGCAAATAATCAGAATGCATTATTCTATTACCCGAGCCGCGGATTATCCACATCGCCCACGGATATAACCGCCATCCGCGCATCACTACTGCGCAGATATCAACAGCGTCACTGGGTTGTGGGTTGCCAAGTAGAGGGGACAAATGAGTTTGTATGTGTAGTAGATTGTGTGAGAAGGATGTATTTGATACAAGATCTGGCAACTGGACAACCTTGGAATACGTTGACGTGATTATTCATATAATGAGGTCTGGGCCATACAAATTACAGTAGTTTTACCGGGTACGAATATAGCAAACATATAAAATATGCCCAGTGGGATTTTTTTAATAGAAAGATAAAAAATACAGAAATACGGGAAAATATTTAAACGGGATGATAGCGGAATATAATGGTAAAACACGGGAGAATCCCGGGAATTTTTTTTTTTAATTGGTTCATTTAAAAGTATACATTTTAAACTTTAGCATCGTCCGTAGGTCGCATTTGTAGGCTGCATACGTCATAAAGCCTGATTTGTTTCAGTTAACTGAGCATTACATTTGCGAGCATATCAAAAGCATATTACAACAATTTACACTTAACTTAAAATAATGGTCAAATTTTTAACTGTTAATATTCTAAAATAAATATTTTTATGACGCATGCAGCCTACAAATGCGACCCTACTGAGGATGCAGCCTTCCGTTTGAGTAACGGCCAATGAGTACTAAACTATCGAGCAATTTCAGACACAGCAAAACAGTGAAATGTTGAGTTCTTCAACAGTGAGTGTGTTGAGTCATGGTTAAATTTGAGGACCATGAAATGACTCTATCATATGTATATAATTTTTTTACAATAAATGTATACACTCATTTGATTAAAACTGTATAATCAAATGTTCGTATTTTTTTAATATCTATTTGTACAATAATGTTGTACTGTTAAAACAGAAATAAGTGCTCCTCCTGTTGGCACTCATTACATAGCACGCAGATGGGAGCTTCGGTTGCTCTTCTCATCTGTCATTCCCAGTGATGGGAGGCGGGGGCGGGGCTCCGAATGCTTTGAACACAGATGCGGAGCGGCTCTTCTGCTCTGAGCGGAGCGCCAGTGAGACGAACAGCACCATGACTGCGAACGCATACGACGTGATTGTGATTGGCGGAGGCATCTCAGGTTAGTGTCATCGAAAACTTCAAATAATCTCATTGCAATTAACGCACTGTTAAGAGTAACTTTATATCACTGAAGATTACAGGCTGACGGTAGTCATGCTGAGTTACGATCGTTATTGAGTAAAATAAGGCGCGCGACAGACCCGTGCTGAACGACTATTCCATTTCATAAGAAGCTTAGACACCTTATAACAACACTGTACCGTGGCTGCTTTTAAAAATGATAATACATATTTACGTTTTAAATAGGACTGTGTTAGTTTGCCAAAAGGACAGGGTTAGTTCTGCAGACTTCAAGTGAATTTGTTCGCGGTGTCACCCGAGCTTGCTCTTCCACTTCCGTGACATTATTATTTCATATTCATAACGCCAGAGGCAGAGGCAGTTAAATGACATGCAACAGCAAGCTGGTAGTTATATATAACATGCCCTTTAACTTTTTTTATCCTCAGCATGAAATTTTTTGTTTAAAATATAGGCTACGTGTGTAAAAGAACAAGTGTATATTTTTATAAATAACGTTTACCTTCACTAGCTCATTTAGAAAGGATGCAATATGACACATATTTTTTTGAAAGAATAAATATTTCATAATTTCTACTGTTAAGCTAGCATCTAGTATACTCTGCATGTATAATAATTATATATATATATATTGTTTATAATAGTTTTAGATGAATTATGTCCAACTAGACAACATTAGATGCCCATTTTCAATGTAAACTACCCATCCTTATTACATTTTCTCTGCGATACTTGATTCTGATTGGTCAATCACTGCATTCATCAAATATTTCAGAATAATGACCAGCAATGTTGCATATCATTTATCCCTGTAGTCTTGTTTTATGTCTCTAATCATTTAAAACTTTATATTTTAGCTCAAACAATATTTAATGTCCATTTATTTATTTGAAAAAGATCTAAAGAAAATCTTGTTAGATGCAACATGTTCTCAAGACATGGGCATTTCACACCTAATACTATATTTAAGGTTATCTTATGTGGAATGACATTGTATACTCCAATTTCAAGCTATTTTTTATAATTTATTAATTTATAATCATACATTATACATACAGTTTTAATCATCTCATATTAACATATTTCATAAAATACATTTTCTTTAAAAAAATATAGAGCAAGACGATTTAAAACGAAGTAGAAAATGCCCAAATAATGTTTAAAAATTAAGAATGTGGTTAACCCAGAATATAATTTTATATATATATATATATATATATATAAATGTTAACATAAACTGACTTCTAAAAAGAAAATTCCTTAAACATGCATCTGCTCCACACATATGCTGCAGTCCTTGCATGCACATACTTGCAATGCTCTGGCGCTCTTCATGGGCTTAACCCATACAAACATACATGTGAAACATTGAAATCTTTGAAGTCAAACTCTATATCACAATAATCCCATGTGCTCTAAAATATGTAAAAACCCACACTTACCAACTCATTTCTGGATAAGTACAATATAGTATTAAGTTGATAAACATACGGATTAATCAGTGTAGTGTGAAAATTTGCCATAAATCCTGTGACCAATTTTGACATTTCTAATGAAATACAATTACAATTGGTAATCCAGCATTGAGATGAAATGAAAAGGATTCCAGCTATTGGGAGACTTACTTCTTCCAGCTGGTCAAAAAAAACTGATCCACTTTAGTTTTAACTTACCTGAATTGGAAGTTTATTTTAAACAGAGATCCAAAGTGCAGAACATACAGATGACCGTGAAGTACACCGTGAACACACACCCGGAGCTGGGAGCCTTCTATGCGGCGCCCGGGGAGATTGCACTATCAATGGTCCTCGGTGGTGGTGTAGACACAGATGGCAAAATTGCTTGTAATTGAGACTGTTTAGGCTTTTGGGGGATCAAAAAAAGTATTTTTTACATTGTATGATTGTGTACTGCAAAGACACATTTATATCAAATGAAGATTTTTGTAATTCAAGTGATGAAGGATTTCAGTCCAGTAATTAGTGTTAAGACTCTATAAGTGACTTTTACTGCATTGAACAAATTGTAGAAAAGTCAAAAGTAATCAAATGTCAGTTACTTTACGTGAAAAGTTATTCACTACAAAATCGCATTTTAATTAGGGTAAGTAATCTGTAACCTATTAATTTCCAAAGTAACCTTCCCAACACTGGTTTATGACCTGACAGGAAATTCCATTTACACAGTGAATATGCATTATTACATACTGGTGTGACAATTTGAACCCAGCTCAGAGAGAGTGCACACTGGATGAAATATTGCTTGTGTAAGAACAGCTTTCTTGGAAACAGAATTGAGCAAAACAGCATCAAGATGGAACCTGATGCAAACTTTATTTCTATTCATACAGACCATATTGATTTCGATTTTATATGATATGCAAGACCACAAAATCCAAGTCAGATTGTTTTAGACTATACTGTAGCTCACAGTTTATTAACTCTTTATATTAATGGGCTACTGATTAATCAAACTCAGACTTTGTTTCAGGAAATAAAGGTGTGTGCTGTGCACTGAACCAGTCATACTACTCTGCTTGAAAAAAGCTAATGAATGTAAATCAGTCACTATTATGTAACAAGGCCACACATGGTGCACCATGGACCCAGTATCACCCAATCCATTGCTGTAGAACATTTTCAGCATCAGAACTTTGATTCCCTGCCAAGTTTCTAGGGGTCAATGCTAAAACGCTGCACTTTTGAATCTGTAAAACATTTGTCATTACTGCATGTGTGCAATATTGCACGTCATCGGTAGTATGAAGCTAGTTACACATTCACCCTCTGGTCAAAGGTGCAGTGCAATTCATTCAATGACATGTAAGTTATGTTTCATGATCTGATTTGTGCAGTAATGCATTAAAATGTTTCATTTTATGTAAATATGATCAAGCACTGTCTGCTTTTGACACATTGGAGTATATAGAAAGAGACAAAATATGTTTTTTCACAAATTTGTCTCATACCCCCGTTGAATATTTTTCACCTGTTGGCCTTTGAAGAAAATCCGAATTTCTTCTTATTCTAACCAAACCTCATAAAGTGGGTTGAAAAGAAATGCAACATTGCTTTGGGGACCTTTTAATAACGACCCAGCACTCCCTGCAAATCCAATTACTATTTGCAAAGACACTGGAGGTGCTCAGAGAGACAGCATGTTGGCAGAGGTGGTAAACAAAACCGACAACTCATTTTTATGCTCCCTGGGATCCAAGAACACCCGACAGCAAATGTGTATTGTGTCTGTTGTCAAGCGCCACGGGGGCTGTGCTTGACATAGAAGAGAGACAGCTGAAGCCTTTCAGCTAAACAATGGAAATGACACCTTTACTCTTGTGACCTTATTGTTTCATGTCAATGACTGAATTAAATTGTCACTGTTGACATTTTATTCCCATGTTTAAAGTCGAAGTGTGTCATATCCTGCAGCTCAAACAGTAGAGCGCTAGCAATGCCAACGTCATGGGTTCTGTTTCCCAGGAACTAATAAAATGAAGAACTTGAATACAATGTTTTTGTTGCTTTGGATAGAAGCGTTTGCTAAATACATAAATGCAAATTTCAACCATGAAAAATTCAACCTGCACCACTAGTCTTACCAAACAAAATTGGAAAATTAACTATATTTTCTGAAATATTAGTGGCTCTTACCTGTGCAAATATTGCTGTCATGATCCTAGGATGTTTTATATATTGTCAGCATGTTATTCGTGTGGTTTAGGATGTTCTGGTTATAAGGGTAATATTAGGTGGTTCCTTACTTGCCCAAAACAAAAGAGCCCAAGTCTGTATTGCAGTTGGTTTCTAAAGGAGAGTCTCAAGCCATATATAATGTGATTTTATTGGATTTTTGTGCTCATTTTAAAGTAAAAATGAGCACATCTTTCTTGAATAAGTCAGGCAGTTTGAGGTATCATTAAGGTCCATAGCGTAAATTGTTTGGCAAAGATTACTGTTTACATATAGGGGATTGTTTAAGTCCACTTCTGTCACTGGTCAGAAAAACAGATAGTCCTGCACCCAAACTCATGACATTGGGTGAACCAGTGCTGGACTGGTCTTTGATAGCACTAAAGAACCACTGTTTACACCCATCAGAGAAATCAGCCTACAAATCATTTAGGGTGTATTGTGTGTGGTTCAGCTTGTATATCTGAACAAACCAAGCGATCTCAGACACCCCTAAAAGGACCCAAAAGAGAACCGTATTCAGAACACCTCCGGAGGTGCAATGAGGTCCATTTTTCCATGTTATTTTCATACTTGTCAGTCTCGTTACATTAAAAAAATATATAGATAAAAAAATTATAATAATAAATGAACCAACTCTTAACTCTAACAATATAAAACAATTATGTTGTAATTTATGTAATCTACGGCTAGCTGTGCATTAAATGTTTTAATGCAAGATGTGGAGGCAAAGAACTACCCTATGCGTAGAGGAGATCAGACGCTTTAAATCAGAGACATAGATAAAGTAGTGAGGTAAGATCATATTTATTAGAATGCGTGAATTCTAGTGTTGATTTGAATTAATTATCGATCGAGAGAGAGAGAGAGAGAGATGTATGTTGTGTGTGTGAATTACCTGCATCTGTGTGTCTCTCTATGCAAACAATAAAGCTGTGAGTTTAGTTACTTCAAAAACAGCAATTGCCTCCTTGCTGAAAGATATAATGAAGTGATTCAGTATCAAAGCTATTATTTTAAAAGCTGCAGGCAGCGCTGACATGTTTCTGGATGTTTCAGCGCTGGATGTTCCTGTATGTGTGCAGTGCAATCTGCAATCTCTCTCGCTCGCTCTGTGTGTATATGTGTGTGTGTGTTTGCATGCATCAATGAAAGTGGCAAATTGATATAGAAAGATGATTAAACTAACTTGAAACTACCTGTGCTTTAAATGGTTTTAATGCACACCTACCAGCCAATCAGAATCGAGTATTCAGATAGACCATGTTATAATATTGTGTAATTCTTTAAAAATTCTTTACAAAAAAATAATCACTAAAACAGAACAATGAAATACAGCTTATTATTATTATATTTTTTTAAGTTAAGAGCAAAAAAATTACAATTTATCTTCAATCTTATCTGAGAAAAAAAAGAAGTTGAATTAACATTTATACATAATGCATGTTTAGTTTTAAATTCGATTGAAATACATTGTTAAAGCTCTGCAAAAGTCTTGACCGGTAACATGATCAGGGATTGCCAGCTTTCCTCTTCCACGTCCACTTCATCTTCTAAGTGTTCCTGACTCCAGTATTCCTCTGCTGCACAGAATCTGGGGTCGGAGTTCTTATTAAGTTGTGGTGTGAACAAGAAAGGGTTTGAGGTGATCACTTCAGTGCTGAAGAGTACCAAAGAAAGAACCAGGTTCTCTTATGAGTCCACTATATTGTGGAACACCAAAAGGACTGAGGTCATTTTCGGACTGGTTCCCTTTCTGGTTCACTTTAAGGGAACTGGGTTTGGTTCTTTTAAAACAAACTGTATGTGAAAAGAACCCTTAATGATAGTTGAATGTGCATATCAAGTTAGGAAAGGGGAAGTATTTTAACATAAAGTTTTGTTATGTCTCTTTGTGCTTATATGTAGAAATAGCTGTCAGAAACAAAAGCATTAGGGAGTTGTTTTGCTCAGAACTCTAGTAGGTCTCAGCAGCAGCTCTCATGTGGTGTGCAAGTGGAGGGCAGAAATTCCACGTCTAATTGCGGAGACTGTTGACGATGACCGCTTCCTGGTGAGTGTCCTGCTCTTGCTAAAGAACTTTGGCATTCCTGTTTTGGAAGACAGCCAGGAAAGCATGGAAACATGGAGATTCACAGGCTGTTTCTGTGGAGTGTCAGAATGGGAAACGTTTACTATTTGATTTTGTGCTTATTGACACATTATACAGGATACACATACCTCTTCATGTGTGTTTGTGTAATTATGGCTTTGCAAAGACATATACTACCATTCAAAAATGTTGGGTTAGTTTGTTTTTATTTGTTTATTTATTTATAAGAAAGAATGAAAAATGCTTTTATTTAGCTAGGATGCATTGAATTGATCAAAAGTGACAGTAAGGACATCATGTTACAAAAGTATCAAATCTTTTTTGGAAATCTATTCATCATCAAAGAATAAAGAAAAGTGTATCACGGTTTCCACAAAAATATTAAGCAGCAAACTCAATACACACTGATAATGTAAGAAATGTTTCAGGATGTTAAAAGTAATTCTAAAGGATGATGTGACCATCACAGGAATAAATTACTTTTTAAAATATCTTAAGATAGAAAACTGTAGTCAATAACATTGCACAATATTATACAGTAATGTTATAAGTTTTGAACATTATATACAGTTTTGAATGTATTTTTGATCAAATAAATGCAGCCTTTCTGAGCAGAAGAGACTTAAACTTAAACATTAAAACCTAACAAAACCTTTGAATGGTAGTGTCCAAAATAAAACTTCAGTCAGACATTGCACAGAATTAGCTGTAAAATAAACCAGACTTTATGCTGCTGCATTTCCATAAAGTTAAACTTTTCTCAATATTGTCGCCTCAGACACGGCCACATTGCAAGTGGTTGCAGTCACTCATGTTCCCGGAAACTGCCCGCTCTGTTAGACAAGACTTTTGGTTGATATATCTGTTCAGAAATGTGTCAACACCTCTTCAAATCTATGGAAACAATATTTATTTCAGTAATAAATACAGCTGTGGATCTCTGAAAGGCAGTGTAAACAGACATTACAAACATTGATTTTTTTTAGAGCTCAGCACATTTTGATGAATTTGGAATCATACTTTTATATCTCCAGTCACTCTTTTATGATCCTTTTTTAAAAAAACACTAAGTGGTAAACCAAACATCTGAACTTGGAAAAACAGGTCTACATAGTCCTAGAAAGCTAGGGAAATACTCAAATGCCTAAATGCCTTTTTGCAGTGTCCTCTAAGCTTGTGTAAACAAACGTCATTGGCCTGGTTTTTTCCTCTCTGAGCTGTGCAGAGACGAGACCGACTCCAGCTTGACTGGCTTCGTTATGCAACTTAAGATAATACTGCTCTGTTATTCTCTTAGACAAACAACTGTCTTTAGGGTTGCCAGGAGAACATACCATTTCACTGATCTCTCTGTAATTGCATCTAAACGTCGATGTTGCAGCCTATTGTAGAAAGCAATTGCTTCTTGAAAAAGCATCAGGAACTGTGCGTGCTGTCACGTACATGTTTTTTCAAGTGATTATTTGCCGCATTAAATTGAAGAAAACCTCCTTTCCTTTGTGTTGGATTGACTTGGTGCATATTTAAACCATGTAAAGGAATTAAGCATGCTTTAATGTAGACAGAAAAATGCATTAAAGTTCTTGTTTGCTGTGCTTTCAGGTCATAGGCTCAAGCATGTTGCAGCTGCACAGCTGAGGTTAGAGAGCAAATTACTTTATTATAATACTGCTAAAAAAACTAACCACAAATATTGCTTCTCTAGTTTATTTACCCTGATGATTTAAGGATACTTAGATATTGGTACTGAACAACGATGTGACTATTTTATGTATGATATCTTAAAGTATGGAGTTGTACATTTCATTCATTATATTTCATGCATTTAAATAGGAATGCACAAAATATTAGTACCACTGGTTTTTATTTTTAATAATGTATTTTTTATGTTATTTTTTTTTTTTAACTTGTGCAACCCCAGTGCTAGGATAAACTCACTCATTCACAGACACATTCACTCATTATGGCAAATTTCCTTTGTCCAATTCACCTATACGGCATGTCTTTGGATTGTTGGGGGAAACCGGAGCACACGGAGGAAACCCACACAGACACAGGGAGAACATGCAAACTCCACACAGAAAGGCATCCTGGCTCAGCCAGGACTCGAACCAGGGACCTTCTTGCTGTGAGGCAACAGTGCTAGCCACTGAGCCACCATATATCAGTCACTCCAGGATTTCGTGGGCCTTTTCTTAGATTTTTGTGGCCTTAAAATGACTGATTTTGCTGCGGCTTTTCTCAAAGTTTGCAGTGATATTTGCGGCATTTCTTATTTTTTTGCAGTGAAAATATACCATGGACAACATTCTTCTAACGTTGCTATAACTTTTCTGACTTCAAGAACCATCATAGGGCTCCAGACTAACATTTGAGGGCACCAGTGCCATTGAGTTCTACAGAAGGTGGCACCAGCACCTGACAGTGAAGCATTCACCCTAATCGCACATGTACATCTCAGAGATGTCTATTTCATTTCTGCATTTACATATGCAAGACGTATTTTTTAGGGTGTTTGCCCATCTGCAATATGTCTCTAAGACGTTTCCTGTCAGATGTCAAATATACATTTATTAGAATGCATGTAAAACTGCTTCTGAGACTTTTATCAGATCAAGGCAGATGTTTCCCAGATCTTTAGCAGACGTCTTACAGATGTACTTGTGCTGTCTGGGTAGTTGAGATGCAAATAAAATTAACTTTTATTACTGTCATTCATAATGTCTAAATACAATTTGATAAATAATACACACACATATATATATGGAGGTTAAATGGCTAATAAGCCTACAAGCTATAAATCAATGCTGTAATATAGTGGTAATTTAATGTCCGTTTTATTTATAAATAAGTGTTTGCTTTCCTACATTATGAAACTTTTAGTTTTATAAATGGAGGCAACATATGAAGGATGAACAAATAATGTCATCACATTAAAAAATATCGTTCAAATTTGGTAATACTTAAAGCTTTGAAGTGCTGAGAAAAGTTGTGTGGAGCATTTACAGACACTTGAAAACATTAGACCATTTCTGCCGCAAGTTGTTCCTGTAGTTATGTTAAATTCATGGTGAATGGTGGAGTTTTGTGTTTATTGAACAATGTTTCTCCTGGTTTCCACATCAGTGGCGTTTGTTTTGATATCAGTAGCTTTAACAGAGTTCTACACCGATTTTTAATGCTTCTCACAGGATTTGACAGAAATGTTCGACTATTTTCTTCACTGTATCTCCCAGCGCTGTGTATAACGGTGTCGCGTGATCGAGAGCAGTGCGCTCCGGCCCGAGCAGATAAACGGTCTGCACCGTGTAGCCCAAACGAGTAGCGCGGATTCGTTCCGCTTTCGGTTCGTTTGTCCAATGTAGCTCTTGTAAATCGGGCATGATGAGGCTGTTTATTCCATTTTTCAAACTGAGAAACAACCTTTCTTTGACTGAATGCGTGTTGCGATGACGTCACGGGACGTCTGCGGATCTGCGGAAAATCGGCGGCAATTGTGAAAAATGTTGAGATCTTGCGAAAATTGCGACCTTTGCTTGATTTTTGTGATAAATTCAGCGATCGCAGAATCGCAAAATCCTGGAGGGACTGACATATGGTCCATATATTTTATACTGTGCATTATAATACCTAAATTCATTTGTAACATTTAAAACCATTCATTTTAGTTATACAAATAATACAGAGTTTTGATATCGAATGTTGTTATTGGCATAACATGAAAATAATGCACAGTTTTTCGGCATTGATTTAAATTATTATATCGGTCCATGTCTATCTAGTCAACAATACTCTCTCAAAGTTCTGGTTACTTTTGTCTTGTGCGATTAAATGATGATCAATGAGCTGCTTGCTAAAGCTGATATTAGAATTTGAATTGAGAAACTCCTTGAGGGATGAACCACAGACTTAAAGGTGGCCTGTGTCACCTCCAATCTATGGCTGACTGTTAATGTGTTGTGATAATGTGATTGTGCAATTACCACTGCAGCTGACAGACATATCCTCTTAATGTGATTCGTCTTGGTCTGTAATTGTAGGTTTTATCAGGGTCTGTAAGAGTGCAAACAAAGCAATTAGGTTTAGATTGTAGTATCAATACTAATGGCGAATTGTAATATGATAGAGTTCTAGACCTGACCTTTCAACGGAACAGAGTTGTAAACTAATACTGGCCTATTTTGGAAAGACATATTGATGCAGAGCAAAGGTGTATGCATTAGTAAAAAACAATATTACTGATTTGAGGTCAATTGTTATAATTCTCAATATGACAATGCTGTTGTCAATGTCTTGAGAACAAAAATGTAAATAACATCAGTTTTTTATATTACTTGTTTGCATTTACAACAATTGCATGCATGAATATATAAAATATACATGCATAATTAGTTCAGTATTTCAGCATGGATGCAAACGGTAGACTTTACTTTATAAAAACGACTTTTAATGCTCATTTTAGTTAAATGTAGAAGGTGTGGTGGTCAGCTGCAGCATATAGTAATTGTGTAACAAGAGAAAAGTGCATAACCCTGTTCTTACAGGACAAATTGATGCTGCATAAGATCCAGACCAGGCCTATAAGCCAGTATGTTGTCTGATTTACCGTCTTTACCTTTAGTTTGATGTCTTATTGAAAAGCCTAATCTTGTTATGTCATGTCAATTAGAGCAAGAGTGCACAGCCGATTCTTGTTCCCAGTGAATTCAGGGAGGTAATTGGTATAGATGTAACTTTGCCAAGCGACTGCATCTTTATATGTACTGTTGCCACGGAAACCCCATCCACCCTCAGACTCTTGTTTGCCAGTAAATGGCCCCCTGAACCGGCACCAACAAAAGGAGTGAATCCTAAATATGTTGTTTTATCTTTATCAGCTAGGTCTCTCTCTATAATATTGTACGTGATCAGAGGAAGATTTTAGACCAAAGCACAACACTGTTGTATGTTATTCCTTACCTCCTCAATTATGGTACAATAATGAAGCACTGCTTGTGAAATATAATCACTACCTGAGCGTATTATTACTGGCGAAATTCCCCAGATTCACAGAAGATCCTGTATTTTTAAATGTAGTTTTTTTTATTGTGTTTGTTTTTTATTCATGTATAAATCCCACTCTTATTTTAGTTTCATGCTGCTTGGACATGTTGTTAACTTAAGATGAAGAAATAGAGTGGATGTAGAATGAGAAAGAAGGAAACAATGATCTTGAAAGTCTTTCCTAGTTAGAGACAAGCTCTTCGATCTCCCAGAATTCTCTTCAGGGAAAGTTTGACCTTTTCCTCAGTGATTTGATATTCCAGTTGGGGTCATATCTTCTCCATATGTGTGGTGAATGGTAGTCTGTTGCATGCAACTCAAGTCTTTATCATTTAAACTGATTTAGGTTTGCCAAACATACATGTCTCTTAGATCGGTGAGGTATATCATAATTCAGGCTTTATTTAGAGCCGCTTCCTGTAAAATAGTAGCTAGTTATGAAATGTCATTTTGCACTCATTTTCTTTTTTACTATCCTTTGGTCTGAGGTTTTCATTAGTCCTTGGCTTATTTTACAAACCTTCCAAGGACTGTATTTCTGAGCCAGGGTGTTTTGGTAGCAGATTCATGGCTTGATCTTTTAAGCTTATTTGGATGGCAGAATTTAACCAGATTGACTGCTTAAACTTAATTGTCTTCTAAATTGTAAGCTACGGCTTTAAAGGAGACCCATTATACCCCTTTTTACACTATGTGAAATAAGTCTCAGGTGTCCCCAGAATGTGTCTGTAAAGATTCAGCTCAAAATACCCCTCAGATCATTTATTATATCATTTTTAAAATGCCTATTTTGAGTGGAAGCAGAAACACACTGTTTTTGTGCCTGTATCTTTAAATACAAATGAGCAGCTGCTCCCCGCCCCTTTTCCAGAATAGGGCTGTCTTTACAACTCATACCTCAGATAATCTGCTAAAAACATATTTGGTTTTGATTATCATGTCTATCACGCTGAAATCATGTGTTTTAAACCATATTCGTTTAAACTTCTGATATACGGTTTTCTAAATGCATACTTCCGAAGCATGCGCATGCGAGCAACAAAGAACTAAGTTATTTTTCATGTCTTATTCCACTTAAACTGCCAAATACACACAAGTTTATGTTAAAAACACACGAGTTACTAAAACAGTCGGTTATGTCTTTGAAGGTAAACAACTTGGAAAGAAATTATATTAGATCTGTGTGACAACAGCGTAATATACAGTAAATAAATCAATAAATCCACTGCTCTCTTGTCTCTGAGGCTGGGACTCTAAATAGCGTCCATTGCTCGTCAAAGACTGAACAGTTAGCATGCTTTGCTTGAACTTTCCCCATGGTGTTAGAACTGGTACACCGTTGTCGTTTGCCAAAACACAGTGGCAGTGGGTAGAAACATGCAGATTAATGGGCGGTAATATTATAATAAGATCCACTTTCTACATCATGGTGGGAGTGAAATCTGAGCGGCTCATTTTTCACAAGCTTGTAGAGAAAGGCTTACCAAAAAGAAAACGCTTTTTTCACGTGTTGGGGTGGGTAGATGCACTGGTGGGCTTAGATGGAAAAAGTCATTTTCATGGAAAAAGTGATATGTTACCTTTTAATGTTACTTTAATTCTCTACAGCATTTTTGACCAACAAAACATTAAATTATTAGGTATTTTTTTATTTTTATATGTATTAATGTTTTATTTATTGTTTTATTTACCTAATTGTCAAATTGGTACAATATTAGCTGCATCCTGAATATATCTTTATAGAAAAATCTTAACACTGAACATGTTTTTGCATTATCATGGGTTATGTTTTGTCCTATAAGTAGCAGACTGTTTACAATTGTATAACCAGTTTTACTACAAATACCATGGTGAACTAAATAGTGTAAAACCATTGTTAATTTGAGCTTATCATGGTTTAACTATAATAGTTATAGAAGTAGTTAGTTGTTGTTTGCCTTAGCTCCCTCTAAACCTGTTATAAAATGATGTGAATATTTGTCTGCTAAATTCCTACTCTTTACAATAGTAATTATGTCCGTTTGGTAATTTTGCAGTAATTGATTGACTGCTATTGCTAACATTTGCCAGCAGTCTAATGTTTAACGAAGTAAACAAATACAAAACTACAATAGTCTATTTATTTACGGATGTAAATAAAGTGTCAGCACTTGAAGTCCTGCACAGGACAGTTTTGCCTCTCTGCTCCACCTGGTCGCTTCCACTCCATTCTCGAGTCTCGCGTCCTTCTGGTGGACGCGCGGATCCGCGGAGCATGCGCGAGGCGAAGCGCGATGCCAGTCAAGACTAAGCGATTCATGATTTATTATTTTAATTCATTTTTTATTAATATTATTGAATGGCGAATTCTGAAATAATCACTTTAGTACATTCGGCAGGCAACAAAAACAATAAAAAAAACATATGTAGGGCAGCAGGCCAAATTGGCTGCCAGGCCACCGGGAATTTTCCCATTGCTACCGATGACCAGTCCACCATCCAAGTGAAAAAATAAGAAAAAGTAGGCATGAAGCAGACTAAATGATGGGAGAAGTCTGTCATTTCACTTGAAGTTCAAGATGATATTTAAATGAAAAATTATGAGGTCAATTTTTTTTTATAAATCTTATGTATGGATGAATTATTCACACTTTGATCAATAAAGTACATTTACAAAATATATAAAGTGAATAATTTCATGCTGTTTTTAAAGATCTTTAAAAAAAAATGAAGCAACAGTGAAGGCTGAAAACAGAGCATGAAGTTTAAGACTACTAGAATTGCAAAATACTTGAATCAATATATAAACTGGCAAGATGTCCAACTAAGAGACGCAGCTGAATGACTGATGCACAGATGTGTGCCCTTACTGAGAGAAAAGACATGAATGTAACCGAATGCATGTGTACTTAGACCAATAATCAAAATATTTTGCAGTCTGAACACAAGAGCGTGACCTGTGTGAACAGCCCCAAGTCTATAATTATGATCTTATAAAAGTCAAGCACGAATCTTTCTTAAGCTTGACCACACTTTGGGATTGTTTACTGTGCTTTTACTGTTACTGTCGCCAGTGTTTGTTGTAAACATGTTGTTTTTAGCAAACTGCGAGCTTCATTTTTGTATTCAGTTCCATATGTGTTTGTGTGTTTACTTGGCAGTGGTAGAGTTCAGTCAGTGTGGTCCCTTCAGTGCTGCACTTGAGTGACAAAGACCACAGCTACTATTATGTTTCTGCCAACTTCAAGTTTTTTTCTTCCTTTCCTGACCATTTAATGTCTCAGAAAGAAGTAAACATGTGCTTCTGAGCCAGCCAAACATGCAAGACCAAACTTTCTCTCATGAGAGCTTTTTATGTTAAAGGAATATTTTCAGATCAGCCAAGCAGTGACAAATGGAAATAAACACAACATATAGATCATATAATATTTTATAGGTATCATATAGACAACTCTCAAATGTGTGTGTTAGTGAGAATGACTTTATTTGCACTGTCTTTAACATGGTAGCATCAGATTGGCCGTTTTTAAATATAAGGTTGTATTGAATTGGTTCTTGGAATATTTCTACTCTCCATCTCTTTGGGGTGAGACTTGAATACCTCCTACTCATGCCATCTGGTTAAATAATCATGTTTCAGTGTATACAACAGCGAGCGCATTTATCGTTCTCGGCCTTGTTCAGACAGGCATCAAATTATTTTTTTGGTCTGAGAACCAAAGTACATTCTTTGAAACGTGTCTCTGTCTAAATGGTGGAAATTCATGTTTTGTTTCCCCCCATATTTTGGATATTAATGTTACATCATCAAGTTTTTAATATCATCTGACCAAATATAGTCAAAATTTGCATTTTGCACACCTTTTCCTCATGCGGTGAGTGTTTTTGAACACTGCATATGCATGAAGGTGTAAAATGTTGTGGTGAAATGCCATGATGGACATGAGCAAACCAAATGACAAGGCTTCATCTTCTTTTTCCACACTAACAGCCACTCTCAGTTGGTGTGTGAGTCTCTTGTCATTGTGCTGACGCGTTTCTATAGTAACTGATGTATATGTAATATTGGCTATGCTGTCTGAACAAACAGATCAGATTTCACCACTTGCTAAATGGACAGTCAGTCCTAAATATTGGATTAGAAAACCAAATAGCCAATAGTGTGAACAAAGCCTTAGAGGTTTATATTGGATTTCTTTCTAGCCCTGTGGCTCAGCCAAAACATAATTTAGTAAAACAATCATTTCAAACCTGTCAGATATCAGACTTCACAGCTGGGGCAGGGTTTGTAAGCCTCTGCAGTTTCTTTTGAATCTGTGCTGTTGCTGAGAGCATGAAGTGTCTGTGTGATGTAGGTCACAGAACCCAAATGGTGGAGAGCATTTCAGATGTTTGGCCCGTGTGTTTGGGTAAGCTGTTTGTCTGGGTGTTTGCCACTTTCTCCGCTTATCAAAGGCAGTTTGTAGTATTATATAAGCTTCAAAGGTCATGCTTTGACCTCAGAAGTTCGCTGCTGCGTTGTCACATCACTGTGGCTGTAAGAGAGTTTTAGAAAATGTTATTTATAATTAATTATTTGTTGTTTGACATGCCATTTTCAGCATTGACAGTAGCTACTGTCCAACTTTGATCTAAATGTGTTTTTTTCTGATCAAATATTAATCACTTCCTTGAGTACAAATCTTAATGTTTAAGCATATAATGATATTCTAGGGAATTGTGTGCTTCTAATTTTATATAGCAACAGTTTGGACAGGGCCCTTTTCTATTCTAACATGACAGTGTCTCTGTGTATAAGACAAGGATCAAAGAGAAATGATGATTCAGTCAGTGTGGAAGAACTTGACTGGTCTGCAGAAAGCCAAGTCCTAATCCCAGCTGAACACCTCTGGTGTGACTTTAAATGCAGACCTTGAGCCAAAAATTCATCACCAAACACCAATGTGTTTGTGGCAATGTGGCAATATTGTATATATATCTATACTATATTATATATATATATAATATTTTAGCTGATTTATATTTCCATGCATGATGAAAAGTCATTACACAATATGAAATTCACAGAAGCAGTTTTACTTTTACTTCCTCTGTAAGGAGAGGAAGTCCTTATGTGTGTGTGTTCAGAGACAGGAAACTCCTGTGAATTGGTGTTTGACTTGCGATTTTTCCTTGCAGGGAACCTAGTTCTCACTTGTGGCTTCTAGTTTTGAGCAATGCATTGGAGGAAACTGTTGATTTATTGCTCTGACACCACAATCACTGCACAGCCTCAGAGGTTTAAACAGGAATCTCATCTCACTGATTACAGGGAGGTTGCAAAGATTTATTGATAGATATAAGTGGTTTTATACTGATAGTGTTGCCCATGGTAGATCTTAGATACTGTGAGTGTGAAGATTTTGTATATTTTTTACGCATGACACAAGGCTTCAAGAGTAGACTCTGAGAGACTTTCAGGCTGGTTGATGGAGATGTCTTTGTATTATCGGCCCAATGCTCTGTTGCCATGGTGTATTACATTCGTTGATGATTTACATTAGTTTTTTTATGTCTTGAAACTTTAACATTTGGATTTCTATGATAGACTAAACCTTGTTGTTGTGATATTGGACTAATTAAGTATTTATCTAGCAGGCTGTCATAGATAAGGTGTTGTTGAATTTCAAGAATGACTTGTGTGATACTATAGCTTAGGAAGCATCGTATGAGACTGAAGTAACAGCTGATGAAAATTCCGCTTTCCCATCACAGGAATAAATACATTTTAAAATATATTCAAATAGAAAATAGTTGTTTTAAGTTGTAAAAATATTTCACAATATTACTGTTTTAACTGTATTTTTGATTAAATAAATGCAGCCTTGGTGAGCATAAGAGACTTTCAAAAACATAAAAATGCCTTTGAAGGTGTACACACACACACACACACACACACACACACACACACACACACACACACACACACACACACACACACACACACACACACATGTTGGTTTTTATGGTTATACGGGGACTTTAATGGTTTTTTATACTGTACAAAACACACACACACACTAAACACACAGGAACGGTGCACATCCCTCAAAAAACTCACTGTATGATTTATGCGTTTTAAATTATGGGACACACACACTTGTATACTATGTTACCCATGTCATATACAAAACATAAACACATAAACATACACACACACACACACACACACACACCACACACACACACACACACACACACACACACACACACACACAAACACACACACATTTTTTAATATAATACTTTTTTTATGTAAGCTTGCATGCTCATTACAGCCATGTTTTGGCTAATTTAATTACATTTTCAGTTCTATAATATGAATATACCACTCTCAGGACCGTTTGACTAACTTTACCAAGCCAGACCGTGGTGTCTTTAATTTCTAAGCTGATGCGAAAGGAAGACAAACTATTTATATGCCACAAATTGTTTACACAAGAGGTTTAAATATGTAGATGATAATTTTAGCTGGTCAGTCATGATATCACACTCAATAGAAAGCCAATAACAACACTGTCATTGGTAGCTAATCTACACAGTCAGACAGGAAGTAAGTTGTCAAGACAGGAACAACTTTTAATATTATCAGTACAGGAACAGTTTGAAAGAAAAAAGTATTTTAGACAACAGACTACTGGCATCTCAAATGTACTCTAAATCTCTGTCTTAGCAGTTAGCCAAAGTACCGAGCTGTGCTGCTTTTGACACAAGTTCAAATTCTTTTCCCTCTCTCTCTCTTCATCATTTCCTGACATCTCCTGAATAAACATAAGTTTTCTCAAAAACCAATCTAGCAGATATTTTATACATATACTATGTCTACTAAATCTTACAGTCTGCATTTTTACATTCCCAATTCACAGGTCTGAGTGCTGCCAAGCTGTTGGTGGAGAGCGGCCTGAATCCTGTGCTCCTGGAAGCCAGAAACCGTGTCGGTGGAAGAACCTTCACTGTTCAGGTAAGATACTCATCTGAAGCAAATGAAATTACCTCATTGCATGACACACGGTCTGCTTTTACATGTGTGATAGGAAAATGAGTCATGGACTATAATATCATAACTGAAGGTGTGCGATATGATAATATCATAGTTGTTTTAACAACGTGCAACTTAACATTATTGAGTATGTCACTCACAAAACATAAACTCATATACACTCCTTGAATCCACACATTTATTGGGATGTTGCTTATTCGAAGAATCATTGCTTCACGTTTCAGTATTCAGAATTGTACTTAGAAACATTGTCTATGTAATTGTAATAGCAGTGTAAATGCATTCATGCCACCTCTGCATTCAACAGTCTATGTAAATGCTACTTCAGATGCAGTTTCTGTGCCACTTCTGCACTACAAAAATGGATATAGTTGATAGTGGTTTATCTGGTATATTTGATTGGTAACAGCCCTTTGAATTTATTGATTAAATGTAAGAATGCGTGACTAAAGGTGATACATGCATCTATTAAAGTTAGAAAAAAATTCCCCTAAAGTTAAAAACACTACTTTTTAACCTGATTTAATCTTGAGTCATTTGGCTCAAGTCAGCTATTCGCCATCAGTATGTCGAAAGAAGGGTGAAAGTCAAAACCTACACATGGAAGAGAAACAGCTGTCTTTGCATGCATGGCTTGTAGACATTTTTGTGACTATTTCATTGGGAATGTGTGTGCTTTCAGAATAAGGAGACCAAATGGGTGGATCTGGGAGGAGCGTACATTGGGCCCACTCAAAACCGCATCCTGAGAATAGCCAAAGAGTACGGCGTGAAAACATACAAAGTCAACGAGGAGGAGTCTCTGATTCACTATGTGAAGGTAAACCTCAGTGAAGGCCTACTCGTGTAGCAGCTTAGACTTATTACCGAATCAAAAGCAAAACATCTGCGAAATTCAAACAAGATTTTTCTCCTGCCTCAAAATTCAGCTCTCTTCACAGCCTCAGGCCAGAGCTTCAGCTAATAATACAGCCTTTTGTTTGAGCACACTCATGTCTTAATGCACAGGAAGTCAGAGCTAGCCCCGGTTCACTCAGCTGAACAGGGCTGAATACCGAGTCCCTCCTTCACATTAGTGTGCTGCGCTCAAGCCTGGAGATGCTAATCGCTGCCTGAAGGAAGTCTGTAATATGGTTTCAGATGCTTGGAGTGGGTAAGAAGGGCAGATCTCAAGAAACCAGCCTCCCCTCCTCCTGCCCCATATCCAATTTGAGTAGACGCATCACTGCCCTTAGCACATGCACGCTGCATGACCTTATTAGATTTGGCTGTAGATTCAGTGTCTTCTCCGCTCTGAACCCTGCTATTACAGGGATAAATCACTGGATTCCTAGTACTGCTCTTTATCATGTGGGCTTTACTGCTTTCTGTGGTCATATTTCATAAGAAAAATACAGATTGTTTTAAAGCTATCAAGGTATATTAAAGGGGTTCTTGAGATGGAGACCAGGAAAACGACAAGCTCACACATACTTAAGAAGGTGGTGTGCACGAAGGGAAAGGTCATGGTGGAGATTCATTGGAGTGTTCATTGTAGATTATGTCAGGATGGAACTGGATTTCAGTATCCATGGACAAGACCCTTTGGCATGTTTCCCATAATCTTTGGTCTTGCCCAGCAGAATAGTTAGCTGTGTAACACCATACCATCAAATCTATATATTATCAGTGTAAATATTTGGTTAATGATAAATATTTATAAGATCTTTAACTTTGCTTTCGGTCTCAATATTAAAAATCAGGAATGTGAAAGTAGTAGAATCTTGTAAAAGAGAAAGTTCAACCAAAAATGAAAATTGTTGTTCCAGACCTATATGACTTTATTTTGTCCATTAAACACAAAAGGAGAAGTTTTGAGGAATGTGCTGGTTGTGCTTTTCTATGCAGTTACAATTAATAGTGCTTTCTAGCTTTAAAAAGCAGCCACATATCGTAAAAGTGGTCCAAATGACTGTTCCGCAATGAAAGTCACATGTTAGCGTGTTGTTTCAGTGGTCTGTTAAATGTGGAGACCTCACTGAGTCAGTTCAATTTGAGATCAGCGAATAAGTCATATGATTCAATCATGAATCAGACATATAGTAGGTACTTTTCTCAATATTTCCAGTAAATAACTTTGACACATAATATGTCTTCAGAAGTCAAATACAGAATCACTTCAGATTATAAGTTCCTTTACTGTCAGTTTTCAGTTTAATGCATCCTTCTTGAATAAAAGTATAATTTTTTTACAAAATCTTACAGACCCCAAATTTGAACTGTAGTATATGTTTCAGAAATTCACTTTTTGTATTCCACATAAGAACACAAGGATGAGTATTTTTTTATTTAATTAACCCTCTATTGATATTGTACTGTATACATAGGCTATATATTTTTGTTTGCTAGCATATTTTTGATCTTTTAAGTTACAGTACAATGCATATTACTGCTGGAGTCATTTCTATAAAAATGCAAACCCTTTAAAAAACAATCCTTGGTTCCTGTTCCTTGGTTTGTGCAGTTTGACAGCACAATCATTGTCAAAGTCAATATCAAACCAGCTCTTACTTAACCGGTTTTGTCGGAAATAAACCCAAAGGCAGTAATGCAGAATGAGGTAGACTAGACTAGGAAGAGGCTATGAACATCTATCTGATATCTGATTGATTTTAAGGCTTTATTTGTTGAAGAACAGACATCTATAAGAGAGATGCTGTTCAAAGGCTCAATGACACTACTTGAAAATAAAGGAGAGTGCTGTGTTGCATCACATTTTCCTTTTGGCTTCTTCATTTCAACCAATACTGTTATGGTCTGTCTTTCTATAGGCTGCTTTTTGGTACGTGTTGTGAATTAAATGGAATAAATGTGAATGTGTCTGTCTTAATGATTAATGATGTGTGTGTATGTGTTAGTGTATGTTCTGAAGGAGCCGTCCCCTCTCTCCTCGTGCCATTATCTGATCGGAGCATCCCTGTGGGTTACCATGGCAGCACTCCTCATCAAAAGACAATCGCTATCAGGATTGAGGGGACACTCTCTCTCTCTCTCTCTCTCTCTCTCTCTCTCTCTCTCTCTCTCTCTCTCTCTCTCTCTCTCTCTCTCTCTCTCTCTCTCTCTCTCTCTCTCTCTCTCTCTCTCTCTCTCTCTCTCTCTCTCTCTCTCTCTCACGTTTTCTCACACCATGATGTCTGGCTCTGTCTTTGGGATCAGGGGCGTTTCCTTCATAACCAAATTGCTTCAGTCAACAGAGGCACGAAGTCTGGCTTTTAATGTTGAGCCATGCAAATGTCTGGTGACAACCCTCTAATTAATAAAGCCAGTGTACATTTTCCCACTAAAATTGTGGTCACATCTACCACTGTTCTTTGGGGGGAGGAATCCAGTAATTTTAATAGGAATCCATGCAATCTGTAATTTAGCATCAATGCAAAAGATTTCGCAAAAGTGTTGAGCAACAGAAAGCTTGGTAGCTTGGGAGCTGTGCTTTATACATTGCTACACTATTGACAATTGACAAACCTTTTTTCTTTGTGAAATGTTGCTAATGTGACTGCACTTTAATTGTTGTAGGTCACTAACACAATTTTGCTTTGTCATTGAGGAATGAATGAATTAATCTCTATTGATCTAGTCTGTTGACCTTAACAACAGTTGTGTAATTCACCTTTTGAGTTTATCCTGGATATTATCAGTGTTTTGCTGAACTGTGTCCATTTGTCTGCGTAGTTTTATGACAGAGGCTCATAGGGTAGTTTTATCAGCCCCTCGCCGTAGTCAGTCTAATCTGCTCCTGCACGCTTTGCTTTGTTGAAAGTTTTACAACCACTTTTACAGTATCACCTGTTACTCAGCAATCACGTATTGGCCTTGAGCCAGCATTAGCCAATAAGGGCCTTACAATGAGCAGACCATTTTATAGTTAAGGTGAGCGTGCAGCCAAGGCACCCGTGTAAGCAGCTTTTCTATAGCTGTAATCCTAAAGGCCAGACCCAGTTTCCTCTGCCTCTGTCTGTGAGGAACTGCTCTGCTCTTTCTGGCAGTCTTAGCATATCAATATGATTATGATTGAACAGTTGTGCAAAGGCAGTGCTGTTAAAAATTAATACAGCCTATTGTACAGTGTTTGCATTACTGTGCATTTACAAAAGTGGTTTCTGAGTAATACTAATAAACCACATATACTTATTGTTGTGGAACTACATTGTTGTTGGTATATTGTATGTGGTGTTGTTTATATACCTGGTATTGTCCAAATTTACTGTTAATACCTAAATTTCTATTAGCAACTAAACAAACATACAACTGTTTTCTAGGAATGAACAATGTATCGGAACTGTATTGGTTATTGATATTAAATATTTTATCTGTAGATTTAGATTACATTTTGCCAACATTTAAATATTCATTTTATATAAAGGTACTTTTTATTTATTTAGACAAAGTAGTGTAGGATTTTAATATCGGCCATTATCGGTTATCGCCATAATACAAAAACAAGTGCAAGCTTATCTGTATCAGTCAATATCGGTGCAAAAAATGCAAAACATTGTACACAACTGCTTATAATGACTATTCGTATCTTCAAAAGAAAATATGTTCATTCTGTCTATACTAAGTGTATACTGTAACATACAGGCAAACAGAATGTTACTTTGGGGGATGATACATTTGCGTTGGACAGGATGTGGTCTCATTTCATGGCTTGTAAACGAGGAGATGGGCGGCAGTGTGGATATAGAGCAGTATGAGGTTAGTGATAGTAGAGAGGCTTAGGTTCTGCTCTGGCTGAAAAGATATCATAAGAGATGCACTCCATCTCTCCACCTCAATTCTGTCGCCATGGGAACAGACCTGTTGGTGGATGCTGAGCGATCCAGTGTCCTCTCCTGCATTGGTCTGGCAGGCTCGCAAATTATATGGAAATGTCATGGTCCCTTATTTAGCTGAACATGTTTTCCTAGTGCTAGTTGGCTTGGAAATGCAGATGGCCAAGTCACATTAAAAATTATAGAGATGCTTTTTTTAAACTCAACTTAGGCCAAGGAGACCATTTTTGTAAGATATACGGGTTCACCTGACATTTCTGGAGAAATGTCATGCATGTTTCCCATCAAAAGTGTAATTTCAATTTTACAAATATGTATGTTTTATAATTCATGTAGCTCAAACAATAGAGCATGGTGCTAATGGAAAGGTTGTGGGTTCATGGATTCGATTGCCAGGGAATGCATGAACTGTGTGAATTTAAACCTTGAATGCAATGGAAGGCGCTTTGAATAAAAGCATAGGCTAATGAATAAATGTAAATGTGTAATAAAGCATGGTTATTATAGTTAAAAAAATGTGTCATGTTCAGTTTTCTTTTATTGTTATTTATATAATAGACTAGATTTGAACCTTGGAATGCCGGACTGCTAAGTTGTGATTTTGTTCTTTGAATGTTGTCATGTTTCGTCTTGTTGAGGGCACCAGGAGAGCCAGAACTGCCATAGTGTCCACTCAAAAAGAGTATGGCGTCCCTCCGTTGTTTTGCGGTGGTCTGTCATTTGAAGTCTTCAATCATTTATCTGTCCTACTAAGTGCATTCTAGTCCTACTCAAAAACCACTTTGGTTCCCCTCGGATGTTTCTGCGAGCAATAAAATGACAGGGTTTTCCGAAACGGTGTGTTGAAATTGCACAAATCCCTATGACATGACAAATTGCTTGGAAGTGAACGCTGGACATTAAACCCAGGGGTGCGTGAGAATCCTTCTAGGTGACAGGTCTTTGATTTTGTCAGCAGTTTTGACTAGGTTGCCTGATTCAGTGCTAAAGTAATAACCTTTAGCACATTGTCAACTGTCCATCTCGAGCCTTCTTTATCAGAGATGTCATTTTCATTATCATTATGGGTTTAGCAATCATTAGAGGCTTTATGTTGAAGAACAACATATTGAAACGCAGTCTTTGATGTGTAGTTAAACATTAATCAATCAGCCCAGCGGTGCTTATTTAAGAGCCCCACAGCAACAGAGCAATCCAGGTATGAAGTAATGTCTGCATATAGTTACCCCATTGGCCAGCCGCAGAGAATGATCATACTGACTAAGCGTTTCCACTACTGTGGGAAGCAAGCGATGTGTGAACAGCTTGTGTCATATAGCTGCTGTTTGCCAAAGGCTAATATTGTCATTATCTGTGATTATGAATATTACTGCATTATCATTAATGTCTATCTATAGATGCTTTATGATTACTGTATATACCACGCCAAACCCCTAATGAGCATATATATCATTTTCCTGCTCCTAATGAAGACGATTGTCACATTTTTATGTGAAATTCATAAAATCTTACGGAGATTTGATAAGGTCGAGTTGTTTCTGATCTTTTGGTTGTATTAACGCAAACTGTAAAGGCTGTGAACAGAGGCCCTCCATTAACTGATTTGATTCCAAGCCAGGCGAAATGCAGTTACGTATATTTTAGGCAGCAAAAACCATTTTCCATTCCAGACTGGTTACACTTCTAATGATAATGAGGTCATGATGGCTATGATAAAGACATTACGTCAACAATGACAAAATAATAATAACAATTTTCATTATTTGGTGATAAGGTAGTAGGTTTCTTATGGACACTGTTTCTTATTTCCAAGGGCAAATCATATCCATTCAAAGGGCCTTTCCCTCCAATGTGGAACCCTCTTGCCTACATGGACTACAACAACCTCTGGAGGACAATGGACAAGATGGGGATGGAGGTAAAGGCCATTTTTATTCAGAACCGACTGAATTTAAAAAAGTTCCATTAACTGTTCTACTGTATACATGATACACCTGCTTATTGAATGCCGCCACAACACTGCTGCTGAATCTACATCACAAAACAAACACTCAAACATACAGTGCAACACATGTAATCTGATTCCCAAATGAATGACTCGCATGAGTCGATCATTGCAGTGAATCAAACACATTCAGCGTTACCAGTATAGTTTGATTTCCTGAATGAATGACTCTGAAGTTGGTTCTTTTAGTGAATCAAACATACAACACAACCAGTGTAGACCAATTTCCTAATGAATGAGTATAATGAGCTGGTTCTTTCTATTGAATCAAATGCGTACAGTGAGACTAGTGTTCGATTTCCGAATTAATTACTGTAATTAGTCAGCTCTTTTTAGTTAATCGAATGCAAACAATGTAGTCCATTTTATGAACAAATGATTCTAATGAATCCAAGTGAATAAAATATATACAGCTTACAAGTAACTAAGACCTAAATCTGGCTAGTTGTTCATACAAGTATGCACTTTGTCAGCAGTATTTTATAAATAATGAAGGAAATATGTTACTACATTTAGTTTTGTATTGTTTAATAAATTGTTAAAGGAAATTTCTCCTCTATGACTATGAAAAATGTCAAAGTGAACACACCTTTTCCAAGAATTGTTTTATATTTATTTTTGAATTAAATTTATAAATTGTTAAATAAATTGCTCTCATAATTTTGGCAATAGAATTTTGTTGTTTCTTATAAATAATCGTTATTGGAACTATTAAGAAACTGGAATCAGAATGAATTCAAGTGAATAAACAGACTGAGATCACAAATGTGCTCTTTAGATTCCTAAAGAAGCTCCATGGAGGGCACCTCATGCGGAAGAGTGGGACAAGATGACCATGCAGCAACTCTTTGACAAGATTTGCTGGACCAGGTACAGAGAAGGGACCAATTCAAATCAGGCATTATTGTGGCGTATTGGCTGTTGATGGCATATCCCTTCACCCATGGTTTGCTTGCAGGGCCGCTCGTCGCTTTGCCACTCTGTTCGTCAATGTGAACGTGACCTCCGAGCCCTATGAGGTGTCTGCTCTGTGGTTCCTTTGGTACGTCAAGCAGTGTGGAGGCACCATGAGAATCTTCTCTACCACCAATGGAGGCCAGGTAAGTCTTTATACAACAGATTAACTGTAGGCCTGTTGCGTAATGTTTGTATACTGTTATCTCTGTTGATTATTTCTCTGTCAAAGACCAGAGTTAATTATATGGCAAACATATGAACTCCACAACATTAACATTTTCACAGCGTGTTTGTGCATGTCTCTTTGGCTTTTTCATTGCAGCAGTGCTTGTGTTTACAGTATAATTAACATCTGAGAATGAGAGAATGGCAGGCCGAGGGAGTGAGAGATGGGGGTTTAGTGTCCTCACACACCAGTGTCTTTTTTGAAATATTGGCAGTCCAGGAAAGCAGGTGTTAGAAATAGTGATATAAATCAAGCTGGAGCTGTTCAATCCAATGTTCCTGCCAAGTCCAATAGTCATTGTCACTTTTCAGTCTGTACCCCTAATTTAGTTAACCACAGCTCTCAAAATGGGTCTTGTTGCAAGGCAAAAATAAATCGACTTTCTGTGGAAGAAAGAAACATGGTTTGCTGTTATGAGTAGAGAGGAAGGGTTACATGGGGTTAAAGGGAGAGTTCACTTAGAAAAACTTCAAACTGCATATTTAAATATAGTCATGTCAGACATGTCATTCCAGGTTTGATGTCTGTGATAGATTGTAGCTTTTTGTTCTCATCCAATACTGTTTATGACCGATACAATACAGTATCTGTTTTTTTGTTGTTGTTGTTTATTTTATATATTTTATAAATATCCAATAACTGAAATGGAGAACCAATTTTTCATATTTTATTTTTTGCTTTTTGACACAATAACCAGGGCTTAATTTGTGCCGGAACAAGCCGGATCCGGCACCTCCAAAATCTGATCTGGCACCTAATTTTGGTGGATCCCCTCCTCACACGCCAATGAAAGACGATCGTGCTGCTGCCCTATAGTGTGCATATATTTAATGAAAAAATCTTCTATTATGAGCGCGCTTGCCACACATCTATATTTGAAATAACAAACTTAAGCGCGCAAAAGACGCGACATGTGAACGGCTGCTCAAATGAGGCTTCTCTCACAAGACCGAATGAACAGATCCATGTTACATGCATTTTCTTTCTTTCTCAACTGTTTTTATTTAGGAACCTACTGTGCTAAAGAGGATACTCGCCAGGACGGCCATTTAGACGTTATTTTACAAAAAATACTTATAATACTCACGAGGTGGCTTATGCGTGCACATTGGATGTGACCGTGAGCGCACAGAATACAGCCCGGAGTGTGCCAGTAAATGGCTTTAAAAAAAAAATTTTTTTTAAAAGATGTGCAAATTATACATTTTTGAGACAATGCAACAATGACCCGATTAGTTAAGTGACAGTTCTGTCAGCTGTACCGAAATGAAAGTCTTGTATCGCAGCGTGCAGCACTCGTAATGCAGACAAGATGCGCTGATGTGAAGCGCGCTCTGAGAAAGTTCATGGTTTCAAACGCTGGTTTCAAATTACTGATTTAATCTTATAGTTTGTGTGGATTTATTTGCTCATCTAACCTACATGCTTTATTGAATAAATGCAGGAATTTCCTCTCTATAAACTTGAAAGCAGCGGGAATGCGATATAGGCCTACACACAATCCACCACCGAAATTCAGGACCTGATTATATATAACTCTATTATACTGAGATTTGTCAAATAAAATTCCTCAACTTTTTCAAAACTTTTTCAGGCCTGGAAATTGCTGTTTTCAAATTTCATGGCTTTTCCAGGTAATTCATGACTTTACGGACCCTAAAAGCAACTGATGCACGCTGTTAATCACTTAAAGTGGTCCACCAATGTGATTGCGCGAATGCTCCGTTACCTCTCCCTCCTGTAATCACATGCCGGATCCGTTACCCCTGTTACCTCGCAATTTACAAATTAAGCACTGACAATAACCAGATCATTATGCTACATTTTATTTAATATTTTAGCACTATTATTATTATCATTAAAGAAAGGATCACTTGGTGCCATCTATTGGTAGACCTCATACTAAACAACCAGTAACAAAAAGTGAGAATACTGGTAAAATAGTATTGACCACCAAAACAAATTATCGGTCGTTTCTCCCAGTCATAATGTGTAAAGTATTCACAGTCATTTTTCAGTCAAGCCACTGCAATACTCCTTATAGGGGAGTATATTCAATTTGTTGATTCATCCATGATGATTTTTTGTCAAGTTAGTTGATTATAGTATATCACTATAATAAACACTTCTCAAGAGAGGCTACCGTGTGTCAAACCCATTCATTCCTGTGACACTGAACTGATTGTGTAACACACCAAAATAGTGGCCACTGTATCTGGGTCACATTTATAGCAGGAGCCTACTAGCAACTGTGTCCTCTGACGGCACACAAATAAAGCAAATAAGAGTTTTGTTTATTAAATGATAACAAAATATCACGTCTTTTATCTTTAATTCCCTATGGAATGACATTGTCAATAAACAGTTATGATCTACCTGTTTCTGTTCTTTAACCTGTTTGTGTCTGGTAAGGTATGTACATGGTGGGCAGTATTATACAACTCTGTCATAATTCTATCTCTGAGAGACAGAGACCCCTATTGGTGAATAAAAGAATTGCAGCCCTTGTTGAAATGTGAATGTTTATGTATATTAAACGTATAATTTCTATTACATACAAGATCTAACCAAAGTCTGGAAAACTGTTTTCTGCTGCCTCATATGACAGGAGCGCAAGTTTGCCGGAGGTGCCAATCAAATCAGTGAGGGGATGGCGAGAGATCTGGGTGACCGTGTGAAGCTGGGCAGAGCTGTCTACAGCATTGACCAGACTGGAGACCTGGTTGAGGTCAGGACAGTTAATGAGGAGATATACAAGGTGAGAATGTGCACAAAAAACTCTGCATGGCTATGTCCTATTTGGCATGGACTACTAGCATACTGCTTACAGCATATTACGAAGTATATAGTGCATACTAATAATCAAAACATAGCATGGAAAAGGAAAAAGTTGTTGCATTGGCCAGATAGAAATGTAAGGTCAAGTCAGGTACAATGCATTGTGGTATGCATTTTTCCAGTCCAAGTAGCAAATCATACCCCATATTCTGTGCACAAATGCCCCACTTTGAAGTATGTATCACCATTTATGTGTGTAAGCTTGGTGGATTGATATCAGTAAGCTGCTCTTCATCCCCCTGTCCTGGCCACATCCTCTTTCCTGTGCTGAAAGCTTATTAAAGGCTGCTGTAGAGCTGCTTAACCCTGTAGAGCTGCTTAACCCTCTGTGCTGAATGACGACATCCTAATATAACAAGTAGACCAGAATGGAACTCAACAGACAGGACTTAAATGGTGGAACCGATGACATGAAACGAGGACAGGCATATACACACCTCTGGGGAGGAACAGTGGGGGCGACACTGGAACCACTATATTCAACTAAACATCCTTATATACTGTTCAAAAGTTTGGCGTTTGTTAGAACCCTCTTATGCAGACCAAGGCTGCGTGTATTAATACATTTTACCATGAAATGTATTCCTGTGATGGCAAAGTAAAATATTCAGCAAATGTGTTGCATGTAATTATGAGTTCCACATTTCAGAGAGGTTTTGATATTGTAAATCCATTAAAGCAAAATAAAACTCTTTGTTATGTACAGGGTAACAGAGACTGATGCGATTTCGGTGAAATGCATCAGACAGAAGGGACCTTTTAATGTGTGGCATTCCCAAAAAATCACTTACAGCAGCTTTAAATATATTGTTAATGACCACAGTGCTGATGGTTTCTGGGGTTTGATCATGCTTTTTTAAGGATTTTCTTTTTCTCTGTTCTTGTAGGCCAAATATGTTGTACTTGCCATACCACCAGGCCTGAACTTGAAAATCCATTTCAACCCTGAACTACCGCCTCTGAGGAACCAGCTCATTCACAGAGTCCCCATGGGCTCAGTCATCAAATGCATGGTGTACTACAAAGAGAACTTCTGGAGGAAGAAGGGTCTGTACCACTTGTCAAATTTCCATTACATAAATCACTGGAAAGCCAATTACAAGGGACTGGGACTGAAGTGGCATTGGCTGCACACAGTGTTGTTATTGGTAAAAGGATAGTTCACCCAGAAAGGAAAATTTTGTCCTTAATTACTAGGGCTGAACAATTAATTGCATTTGCGACAATATCACAATATGAAAAAACGATTTTTCAACCTCATTTCTAAATAGGCTTTAAATCTGTCAGAAAAAAATATTCTAAAGTTTCACCTTTAGGGGTACAACAGCCTAGCAGCCTTTTAAAAAAATTAACCATGGTTTTATTACAGTAACCACAGTTTACCACAGTATTAGTAGTAGAACTGCAGTAACCACAAATTTGCCATGGTAATAACAATAATACATTTTAGTACCATGTTTATTTTTCTTGAAGTACCCTCAAAGGTGCACCTTTGTAACTTACCTACCCTTAAAGCATGCATACTTGTGTGGTACTAATATGCTCCCTTTTAGGGGTATAGGTGCACCTTTGCGGTTACTGCCCCCTGAGAGTGTAAACAAAAAAAGGATGAAATGTTAAACAAACGTTGCTTTAAAATCTAATTAAGTTAGTGTATAATATGAAAGCCTAAACAAACTGCTTTAAAATCTAATTTCAAAGGTTAGTATAAGTTTTATACGGTATCGAGGTCGATAGTAGTAGACGTATCTATCGACGATACTGGGCAGCGTGTGCCGCAGGTCTCCCTACACGTTAACAAGCAGAATTGATGCGCTACATGTAAACGATATCCTTTGTTTTATTTTCCTGTCAAAATAACGGATGGAATTCTTCAGCTTTTAAGAACTGCCGGTCTGGTAGAACTAATGCGCAAACAACAATCTCATTGGCCGGCGCTCACCTATTATCGTCCCTGTTTTGATTTGAGTTGAACGCAGACTACATATTATGAACCCAGCAGCTCAATAATCCAATAATCCTTAGTGGTATGGTCATCTATATCAGTAGTTATTGTGGTAGTTTTGTTATCTTATCCTTTTTTATAGAAACACTAAATGACAAACAATATCTTAAGCACCACCACCAGTCTTAATTCAAGATAACAACATGACAAATATGCATTCATACATGTTTATTCTAATTACTGAAGTTCTGTCATCATATAATGCTAAAATTGAATGCTAAATTATCATAATATCATATTATAATGTTTGACTGACTGATACTTATTGAGATATTTAAAAAAACTGCCATTTTACAAACATAAGCTATATATATATATATATTAGTATATCAGATAATTAATATTAATTTGGTCAGTAAACTAAAAAAAGACAAGCCAATGGTGATTATATTGCCAAGGTATCCAGAGGGTTGATAATATTTGCAATAATAAATTGAATTTGATAGGTGTCTCTCACTTTGTCCCACAGAAACATTAAAATAGTGTAGATTAGTGTAAATGTTTTATAATAATAACTTATTCTATTTAGTGACCATTGTATTAATTTAACATATTTAATATTGGGGCATCCAAGTTATTTGACATATTTGAACAATTGTTACATTCCCTGGTAATTAGTTTATTTTATAATGATGTAACTCAGTTGGTATTTGTGAAAAGTAACTAGTAATATAACTAATTACTTTCTTAAAGTAACGTGCCCAACACTGCCACTATAAAATTATTAATTGCTTGTCTTTGTTGAATAATACAGAATATAAAGAGCTCAAAAAAAGCAATATTGGTAAAAAAAAATCGCAATTAGATTATTTCCCAAAATCGTTCAACCCTATTAATTACTCACCCTCTTGTCGTTAAAACAGTCCATGTGACATTAGTAGTTCAGCCGTATTTTTATGAAGCTATGAGAATACTTTTTGTGCGCAAAGAAAACAAAAATAATTACTTAAAAATAATTTTCTCCCCCACATCACGTGTTCCGCCATTATTGAGAGTACCTCTGCACGCAGGGCCGTCGCTAGTCATTCAGGGCCCTGTGCATTCAATCACGTTCAGTGGGGGGGGGGATCTTAAAATGTAAATAACGTTTGTGGTGATGGGTTTTTGTCCCATAGAAGGGAGAGGGAGGTCACTTCGGAAGGTCTCCCTCATTTCGGCGATCTGCTCACTAATCGAATGCAGGTGCACCGGTGGCCAGGCGATCATGGGCCCTCCAGACCTCTGGGCCCTATGCACTCTGACACCCTTTCCCCCCACTAGCGACGGCCCTTTCTGCACGCAAACAAATTGTTGAATTGTTGAATAAAGTCGTTATTTTTGTTTTCTTTGCGCACAAAAAGTATTCTTGCAGTTTCTTAAAATTACAGTTGATTATGTCTAATGGACTAATTTATAGATGCCATAACTACATTTCTGAGCCTGGGAACATTTCAGTTGCATTGCTGTCTATGCAGGGTTTTATCAAAAATATCTTAATTTGTGTTCCTTGTGTCTTACGGGTTTGTTAATACGAGTAATTAATGACAGAATTTACATTTTTGGGCGATCGATTCGGTGATCTACATTTTGGGGTGATCTCTTTAACTAAAACACTTAGAATTTGGTTTTGTTATTTGAAATAAATCTGAAAATTAGGCTATTCAAAATTCAATTGAAGCTAATTTGAAATATTTAACACACGAATACAGATTACAAAAGCACATAACAAAATGATTAAAACAAACAAAAAAATGTAAATAACAACTGAAGATATAGAAATAAAAGCTAATTCGAAATATTACTAAAAACTATGTATGTAAATAATGCTAACCTGGGCTGTTTGTTTTTTCAGGATACTGTGGCAGTATGGTGATTGATGAGGAGGAAGCACCTATTAGTCTCACTCTTGATGACACTAAGCCTGATGGGTCTGTGCCTGCTATAATGGGGTAAATAAAGCGATGAGCTTTCTATCATAGGATGAACATAAACTACTAAAACAATTATTGAGATGTTTGAGGCGACAGAACAGCAAGCTGGCTCCTTCTCTTTACAGTTTCATCCTGGCAAAAAAATCCAGGAAATTAGCAGACCTGACGAAAGAGGAGAGGTAGATCATTCTTTGTTTTCATATTGGTAAAATATCACTGCACCTGTGCACACTTTGTGCTGAAATGATTATTCTTACCAGAATGTTGTCAATCATTTCAGAAAGAGAAGGATCTGTGAGATTTATGCTCGTGTGCTTGGCACAGAAGAAGCGTTACATGTGAGTCTCCATAACCAGTCACGAATCTCTGTCATCCTTTAATCTTGTCATTTTTAATAACTTTTCACGCTTCGTTTTTATGGTGGTGTCTTCTTTAGCCTGTGCACTACGAGGAGAAAAATTGGTGTGAGGAGGAGTACTCTGGTGGCTGCTACACTGCCTACTTCCCCCCCGGTATCATGACACAGTATGGCAGGTTAGCGCACCTCCGGATGGTTCAACATTATGCTAGCCTGCTGATGGTAAACTAGAGCATGAACTGACAGGAGAAGTGACCGTTTCTCTCTGTTTCAGGGTCCTGAGGGAGCCGGTGGGCAGGTTGTATTTTGCAGGAACTGAAACGGCCACTGAGTGGAGCGGTTACATGGAGGGGCCGTGCAAGCTGGAGAGAGAGCCAGTAGAGAGGTGCGTAGAGGATATTTAGCTACTAAGATCTAAGATATTTATAAAAAACTATTCTGTCCAAATTTCCGGTTTCAACAGGAAATATATCAATGCAGGAAACAAAAAGCTCTTGTCAAGTTTGAAAATCATTATTAGCATGTTCAATATGAATCCATCGATTTAACAACATGTCACAATCTATTTAGTTCTACTTCATTTTGTGCATATATTCATGCTTCATTTTCGTTTTTCAACACATTCATCAATACTTGGATTCTTATGCGTAATTGTGTTGGATTGTTTTTTAGCACAAGGTTTTGTTGTATCTGCATTAGCTTGTCCTAATTTATTTCTTGTTTGTACAAAGGTTTGGGGTCAGTAAATAAAAGTCTCTATGGTGCATTTATTTAGTAAAATCGTAATATTGTGAAATATTTTTTACAGTTTAAAATAACTGATTTCTATTTTAATATATTTTAAAATGTAATTTATTCCTGTGATGGCAAAGATGAATTTTCAGCATCATTACTCGTAATCATTACTTGTCTTCGGTGTCACATGATCCTTCAGAAATCATTCTAATATGCTGATTTGCTACTAATTAAAGATTTCTTGTTATTATCCATGTTGAAAACAGTTTGGCATTGATATTTTTTTGTTTATTGATTTGATATATTTATTTGATATTATTGATTATTTATGGTATTTTATTTTGAAAACTGCTGGATATTTGTGTAGAAACCGTGGTATATTTTTTTCAGGAATATTTGATGAATAGAAAGTAAAAAGAAAAACATTTATTTAAAAAACTAAAAATATGTTTACTGTCACTTTTGATCAATTTAATTTATATTTTTTTAGTGCTGTCAAACGATTAATTGCGATTAATCACATCCAAAATAAACGTTTTTGTTTACATAATATCTGTGTACACTGTGTATATTTATTATGTATATATAAATACAAACACATGCATGCATGTATATATTTAAGAAAAATATGTTATGTATATATATTAAATATTTTTGTATGTAATATAAATATATAAATGTATATACATGTAAGTATTTTCAAAATATATACCGTATGTGTGTGTATTTATATATACATGATAAATATACACACACAAACATATATTATGTAAACAAAACATGGATGTGATTAATCTCAATTAATTATTTGACAGCATTAATAATTGTATTAATATTTGTATTACATTAAATTAAACAAAAATCTTACTGACCCCAGACATTTGAACAGTAGTGTGTGTACAAGAAGCTCTTCTAAACGAACACAAACAGCACTTGCTTGCCATCTGTTAACGGTCCTGCATGTAAAACTAAAGCACTTCTTGTCATTTGCTCTAAATGCCTTACATGTTAATTGAAATTTATGTCTGATTTTAAATATTGCCATGTTACTTGAAGAAAAAACAAAAAATACTATATGCTTTTTTCTTCCAGATTTTGTGTGCAATGGGAAAACTCCATGCAAGTCAGATCTGGCAGTCAGAGCCTGAATCATTGGTATGAATTGCACTTTGAATGCACTTAAGAAGCATGTTTTCATTGAATCCATAAATATCAAAACCTTTCTTGAACAAATTCTACTCTGAACACTTTTCCTCAGGATGTCCCGGCCCAGCCGTTTGTCACCACATTCTGGGAAAGAAACTTGCCATCAGTTGGGGGACTCTTTAATTTCATGGGCGTGTCCTCCTTCCTGGCTCTGGCCACAGCAGCAGGAGTAGTCGCCTACAAGAAGGGGCTCCTCCCACATAGCTAAAGCCCCTCCCACTTTCAAAACCTCTTCTCTGTGCTGGCCTTGTGATTTTGGCATTCAATCACCTAATCACGGTCATAACGCCGCCTGGGTATGTGGCCGAGCTACTTGGATGAGATTTGACACACAATTGCTCAGTCATTGTTAATAATTCACCAAGTGATTATGGCATAATTGTTAGTAATTGTTAATGTGGGAATTGCCCTGTTAAGGAGTTCACAAACTAGCCACATTAAAGGAACCGAACGTGTGACATTCCACAACCATTCATTGTGTGTGTGTGTGTGTGTGTGTGTGTGTGTGTGTGTGTGTGTGTGTGTGTGTGTGTGTGTGTGTGTGTGTGTGTGTGTGTGTGTGTGTGTGTGTGTGTGTGTGTGTGTGTGTGTGTGTGTGTGTGTGTGTGTGTGTGTGTGTGTGTGTGTGTGTTTCACAAGTCTTATTGATTACCTCTGCTAATTTCAGGTGCTGTTCTCAGGAACTCGTTAATTAACCTTCCAAAATATTGAAGTAACATTACAGAGATCAGACTAGCATTTAGCAATCCATTTTATTTTACTCTTTAACAGAGACTTTGAGAATATCTTCTCTACGTCTCTACATGACACAGAAGCTGCATTAGCTTCAGCACAATTCACTATATCATTCATGAGAGAAGCAGAGGCTGTTCATATCACATTCATTCTCGATTCTCAACATACAACGTTAAAAGACAATTAGTATGTGTCCGGTAGTATGACGAAGTGAGGTCTATCAGTCATAGAGAGCTGATTTGAAGGTTGTCCCAGTGTTTTATGTCATTTCTAAAAGCTGCTGTGTGATTGAATCATATGAAAGCATTTGAATGTACTTTTACATAGTCGATTTTTTTCATGTAACAGACCAGACTTGAAATATGAATTTGTTTTTGACATGCATTTATTTTCAACCATCCATTGTTGAACAGTCCTCTAATTCCATAGTGTATTATTAATAGGAAAATAAAAATGATAAAATGTAATTAAATGTTAATTTGTAGAGAAATGTAAAACCCAGATAGATAGATAGATAGATAGATAGATAGATAGATAGATAGATAGATAGATAGATAGATAGATAGATAGATAGATAGATGCAAGTGAAAAATGTCCCTCTCTCACCTTTGTAGCAGTAATCTGTGCAATATTATTTACAGAACAATTATGACATTATGTATGGTGATTCATTAAAGTTTCATTCTAAGTTGACGTTCTAACACTCTTCAATTATTTAGTCATTTCTATAAAATTATATATAGCCTATATATATATATATATATATATAATTGAAAAGGAGGTCATGCAGCCCCAGACAGACAGATTAGAAAATAAAATGTATTATGTGCAATGCATGTAAATTTTGTTGTTCCAAAGATACGTTGTAACTGTTGTTTGTGGTGCCTTAATCTGATGTAGTATTCCTCATTTCTCAAGTGCCTCTGTGCTGATGAGCTCCTCCATCTTGAACATTGTCTCTGGGTCAGTCACTGGCTGCTTTAGGGGATGCTTTCTAAAAACGAGCTCCTTTCGCGAGAGTTAGAAACAGAATTTTTGGTCAGAGATTTGTGAAGCTCTTTGACTTGATAAATCTGCATTTAAGCACCACTCAAAAACCCACCACTCTACTCCTCAGCATACAATGGAAAGCTTTCATAACTGCTTCCTGAAGAAGCCACTGGTGATCCAGAATCAGAGGCAAAGCCACTCCTGACTGTTGACTATAATGTTTGATAAGAAAGCTTTCTATCTGTGACCTACACCTTGGTTAGAGTCTGGTCCACTGTGAACTTAGTAATGATGTGGTGACACTTTTGTCCTGACATGTTGTATTTGCTGTAACTCCTCCACCTGGTGTGCTAGTGAATTGTGCCTCTCTGTGTGTGTGTGCTGCTAAAGCTTTTCTAAAACCACATAACATGGCCCTGTTTACCTGATCTGTTGTCGCCTGCTCCAGTTTGCATAGCTGCCCTGCTACGATCAGACCCCTTTGTCTGATTCATGTGCGCATCACAATGTCCAATGGTCTAATCTTGTAATTGCATTATTTGATCTCTTTGTACAAATTCAACGACTAAGCTGATAATAAAAGTTTGATTTACCACCTCATGCATATGCGGTTCTTTTGTTATCAGAATACGAACAATGTTCTCCTCTAAATCACTCCCCTTTAAAGTCACAAGCTTCTTGATTGGTGTGACGTCCTCTTTCATGAAGAAAGCAGACGAGGCTCTTCCAGCAGAGATGAGCTCATTTCAACCACAGCAGGACATGAACTGCCTCAGCCACTGATTTAAGTTCCTTAGGTTACATGGAAATACAACTTAATACAAACTTAATACAGACAGACAGATAAACAGACAGACAGACAGACAGACAGACAGACAGACAGACAGACAGATAGATAGATAGATAGATAGATAGATAGATAGATAGATAGATAGATAGATAGATAGATAGATAGAAGACATTCACCACTTGTTTTTATCATTAGAGGGCGCCAATGTACCACAGTTACAACTATAATAGTTCCTATGTATCTGTCTTTATATATCTGTGTTTTTGTCTTTCTTTAATATTATGACTATTGTTGAAAATGCTTCAAAATAAAATGATCGCATTTGTTGTGTAGCTACTTCAAGTTGAGCACGTGCTGAAAACTGCCTTCCCTCAAGTTGAGTGTGTCCTGTTTCGTTTCGGCAAGGAAATGCAGATTATGAATGGACATACTAATAGAAAATATATCACTATTTGCTCTATGAAAACACAGAGAAGCGAGAAATTAGGAAACGAGACGTTCACCTCGTCAATCTGCCAAATGTTATCGCTTATGATGTCTCTCGCCATCCCAACAAAACAAGTTCAAAAGAAGCATCAGTGTTGTATAGAGATAAGGGATGCTGGGATATCATATCGCCTAATGATACTTTGAAGATGTGAATGCTGAAAATGGGCTGAAGTGCAGAGATAAATTTGTGCGATAAGCACTGGATAAGACTCCTCCAGAGCGGAGAGGAGAGAGAAGAACAGAAGCTGCAACACCAAACATCATCAAACGGGGGAGAGCAAATCCCACATAAAAGGAGTAAGAAAATATCCCCGAAGACACAATTTAGAGATGACCAGGGGTCCTTATAAGAATTTAGCATTCATGCTAAACTGTTCTGTCCCAGTCCCACTGTAGGCTATTAAGGAATAAAGTATGAAGCGCTAGGCTAGGCCTAGTCTATAGCCAGACCTTCACACTGACGGTCGGCTGAAGGTCTGGACCCGTTTGCATAAAGCACCTTAAGTATTTTCCCTTAAGTATGAGACTTAACGCGTAATTTCGCCTTAACTATAAGGGAATTATTTAAGGGTGTTGCATACAATCCCTTAAACCATTCTCTTAGTTAAGAGAAACCGTAAAGTATTTCACGACAGCGACCCATGTTTTGCTGTTAAAAAATCTACTGTTGCCATGGACACGTTATTTGTTTATAGCTGTGCAAGTTTTCACAGAACATGGATGGGGGGGGGGCAGAAACTTTAATTGAAATAAATAAGGATCAATAATACTGAAAGAACAAAACATAAGAAATGCCATTTATGTATTATTTCATCTGACATGCGCAACACGGACCGAAGCGCACAGAGGCGCGCTGTAGATGGGGTGTTGAAGACGCGCTAAAAAAGAAACAGAAAGTAAAATTTTCACATATTGTTCTCCCTCTTAATATGCACATGAGTGTAAATGGTCAAAACTAGGCTAAGTTGTAACTTAAGTTGCTGGTGCAAGTGTTTCCAGATAAGTGTACCATATGCATCAGACGTTTAGCCAACGGTCCGTGGCATCTGAGACTAGGCTAGGCCTATATAATTCCCTAATAGAAATGCCTGCAGCCCCTTCAGCTGTGACTATTGTGTCTATTCAGGATTGTGGGAAAATATAAGCGAAGGATACATCCATGACTTCAAAAATGACCAGACGAAGACATCTTATTTTAAAAGGATGTTATGCAAAAACACGAGCATCAGTGGAGCGTTTTCAGGCTTGCCATATGCAGCCTATATCTCATAGATATATTATTAAATATAGTTTTGACTATATTCTGATTGGATGGGCAATGTTCTGTGACCGACTTTGTATAAATTGATGTACTTCAAAGCCTGCTGTTCAGCTGATTAATTATTTGTTGGTGGAAGAACAGTTTTATTATTATTATTAATGATTAATGCAACAATTTATTGAAGATTGTTTTTTCTATATGGGTCTCTTTTTTAGATGTTATTATGATTTTACCCCTGTTATTGGTTAATCATTATTAATTGCACAACCTTTATTTTTCTTCTCATGTTTCATATTAATTTGCATTGTTAATTTCAATGCAGAGCTCATATTGTAAATTGAACACTTGCTTATTTTGACAAACATTATTTTCTGAAATTAAACCAATTACTCTTGAGAGTTGGCTGTAAAATATTAATGAAATGAACTGGTGAGATGCTGATTTGTTCTTTTGACGTCTTGGAGAGACAATTCTGCAACCATCTTTTCAACAGCATTCACAATGTAGTCATGTATTATTTATTTGATGAATAAGTGAGCAAATGACGGCCTTTCAAGGTCTATTAATGTTCAGTTGTGTGTTCAGTGGATTGATTTATTTAAGCAGTGAATTTAATTTAGGACTGTGACCGGAGAGACAACATTAAGATGATCTAATAATCTTCTACAAAAGCCTGAGCTTTGCTGGAAAAAGATCGCCCTATGCGAGTCTCCTTGGGGATGGGTCCTCTGTTTGTTTGCATGTGTGGGTTAGGCCATTTCTTAATTTATGTCAAGTGAATATATTCAGAGCCTTAAGAGTGCTGTCTAAATCTAAATGTCCCACTGCTGAACATTTTGACATTTACCATCTGCTGTTGGATCAAATCTGTGCTGGTTTCTGAGATAAATGGATGGTATCACATCTAAATGTTGTGGTTCAATTCATCATTTCAATTGCTCCTGAATCCAAATGCCACGCATAAATGACAGCAGAATTATGCCGTAGCCAGATATGAGGCCACATACAACCGAGACTGTCCGTTTCAGAAGACCTCTCCCCTAAATGTTTCATGTTCAAAAATAAATTGTGTTCATAATGTTTGTTTGATTTTGTTTGCTTGACTGCCAATTTCTGTTGGGAACTTTGGTCCTCATTCTTAATTGCTAATGTCAATCACAATATATCATCATATAGAGAATTCAGTTTAGACTGCAACTTCTAATTTTAGCATCCGTGGTATAAAAACATGCTTTACCGTGCTGATGAATAAACTTGAGGACGGAGAAAGTGTGTCTCTGAGCCATTTTTCGTTGAGAGACACAGTTGTGAGTGAGGACATTCATCTGTAATTTCTCTGTGTTCCCAGATCCAGTTATACTATTATGCTACCATTTTTAGACTTGTCTCTTCCATTCCCAATTGACAGCAGGCCCAATGAGACCACTCGACCTTAGGCCTAAATGTTTCAGTTAATAAAAATGACTAATTTCCTGTTTAACTCCTCATATGAAATCACATGTAGTTTAGCAAGTCAGCGCGTGGTATAAAAATAATCTTTCAAATGCTGATGAAGTTTATCTTATCTTATTTGTGAGGACACGGGCAAAAGATTTTAAATAATTTTGGTTATTTGTATTTATTATTTAGTTTTTAATATAAATATCTGGCAACACTGCATCGACGGTGTACCGATGAAACATGCTACCTATCAGATTGTGCTACTAATAATATATTTGCATTGTTTTAAGGGTAAGTTTAGGGTATGGGTAGGTGTGGACGGGTAGGTTTAGGGTAGGTATGGACATTTAAATAAGCCTCAAACCACATGAATAAGATGCTGGTAGCACAATCTGATAGGTAGCATTTTTCGCTGTCAATTTGTGCTACCTATCTTTTTTAATGGGAGAGCACAATCTGAGCGGGTAGCACAAATCACTCAAACTGACAGTAATCAAAAAAGCCCGTGGACAGGTTATTGCTGACAGGATACCACATTCAGTAAGGGAAATGCAAAAACATCATGATATTATCTGTCAGAAACGTTATAAACGCTGTCAAAAACAGTATTTAACACTAGTACACACAAATCTGTTGAACAAGTAGGTTACATAATGAAATTAAATTAAATAAGCAAACACTAGCCATGAAGAAGTATGCTTATACGTCATTCAGTATAGTAGTTCAAATTTTCAGAAATCATATTATAAACATTCATAAGAGCACTAGACAAAGTATCAGCTATATAGCAATTGTTATTAACTATAACAGTAATATATTGTTGCAGCATGAATAATAAACAACTTGAAAATTGATAAGAGCATTAGACTATAGGGTATCTAGCTATATAGCAATTGTTATTAACTTAACAGTAATATATTGTTGCATTTTGATGAATAATAAACAACTTATAAAATGAGGGTAACAGAGAAAACATCTTTCGCAAATAATTTACATGTAGTAGGGCCCTACTACTTTTAAAGTGTTTATATGGTGTGTATAATGAGTTGTGTTTGTATTTTTTGTTATTTTAAACACACACACACAACACACACACACACACACACACACACACACACACACCACACAAACACACACACACACACACACCACACACACACACCACACACACACACACACACAACACCACACACACACACACACACCCAGACCTGCAATAAATTTAGGGTAACAGAGAAAAGCCTGGCTACGGCCAAATATTTACATGTCTGTCTCTTTTAAAGTGTTCATATAGTGTGTATAATGAGTTGTGTTTGTATTTTTTTGTTATTATAGTATATCGTATACAATTATTTAACACACACACACACACACACACACACACCCCCGAACCTCACTAATTTTCAAAGCCTGGCTACGGCCATGTATGACACCATCTGTTGTATGAATTATTTTCACCGAGTATGGAGTGAAATAGACCGTAAAAGTCATCTATAATGTGAACACACTAGTCTGTCTTAATACATATCTAGTATCATTTCCTGTGCCTTCCTTCACACAGCCTGACACAGTTTTCATTCATTCAAGCGGTGTGATCAAACGTGTGTCATAAATCCAATCCAACTTTAAACTAAAAAGTCTCAAAGAGGCATTTGTTAGACTTCAAATCCTCATTCAGCTCCATTTTCTTCTTGATCTACGTTTTTACAAATTTTGTTCTGAAATGTAACGAGTATTTTAGGGCTTTGTGAGTAACGGGGCTTAGTATTAGTCAATTAGTCAATGTTTTTTATCCATAGATATGGTGTAAAAGCCACAACATTTTGAAATTGACTGAAATTTGTATTTAATTTAATCTTTAAAATGCATGAAAATCATGTACGTACATACTGTACATACTAAATATTTTTCAGCAAATTACCTGTTTGCCATACTATTTAAATAAATAAATATAGGGATTTTTCAGTGAAACACAATTTTGCCATAATTAATTAATTAAAAAACTAAATAAATAGTTTGGCAAACAGGTAGTCGATTGAAAAATCCCAGGTTTGGAGAACACGTTTCGTGGTTGGATACTGTACAGTCCATTCCTGCTGGAGATACGCTGCAGGCATGCTTTAGGTCACTTTATCGTTGGGCTAATGAAGTCTATTCAAATTTGTTGTCTCCAGAGTGATTCTGAATGAAAGAGGCAAGCAAAGGAGGTCAAATGTAACCTGCTAATAATTTGGCCCATAATGAGAATGTTAGGTCTATAATAAAGAAAACAGAAGCTCGGGCACTGCACGAACCCACGGGGAAAGGGTCAGCAGAGCCACAGACAAACTGAGGTGCTGCTTTAGAATAAAGAGTGTCAAAAGCAGCTAGCACGAGGAAGGTACCTGCTCATTCATTTATATATAATAAAGGCTTGTAACTCATTGAGCAGCAGCATTTTCTCTTAATATGACTTATCATATTAACCAGACAACTCTTAGACAATATTAATTCATAATGTTCAGTCATTGTCTTTCCCACTTTTATTGTAAATTATTGTTCTGGGTTATTTACAAATGAAATGCTCTATAGCTTCTTGATTTGAACACGTCCACAAGTGAAAACTGGGGCAGCCGTTCATTGTGTGTCCGTTACACATATGTTTGAGCAAGTCTTAAGCGGCTCACTGACAGATGAGGGCCGTGAGTGGGAGTTTAGAAGTGACAAGACAGATAGAGATGTGTGAAGACAGCACCAGTGAGAAGTTAATCACAAGCACAGTGTGAGGGCAGACAGCTGAACATTGGCCAGCGGCTGCAGGGGGAGATCCTCACTTCTTCCCTGCACTGCTATCCTGAGTCTGCAACTATATGAATAGAGATGTTGCCAGAATCTGTCAGACCATTAGCGACCTGACCATAGAAATCAAATTCACACGCAAACACTGAATGCAAAGACACAAATCAAATCATATTTATAATCTACATGAGAAAACAATTAAATGGAAATGAAATACTAACACGGATATAAAAATAGACTTTGCATAATAGAGTTTTTATATGAAGTATCAGTATGAACATGAGTCGAAATCTCAAAACAAAATTATTTGGAAGGTTTGCTGTAGTAAATCAACATCTGTGGCTGAAACACAAAATTGCAAGTTGCAAAGGAAGTGGTTCCTTTTTTAATGTCAGCTCATCTACATGGATGTCTGTGATCACCATATCTGAATGGAACTGACTAGCTTCAAAACTAAAAATGACATCTGGGCAAATATGTAGCATATATGTTGCATTGACTCACTGAAAACCTCTCCCTTGCTCCATTTTTTGTCGTTATGTTTCTTTGAATCTTTCACATGCATATGGGAAAATGTTCTTGAAAGCTTTTCATGCTACAAAAGAGCAAACATTTTCTTCTGCATTCAGGAAATAGTTGTTTCAAATGGGTAAATATATACTGTAGCTACTTAATGCAGTTTCAAACATTCTGCCTTTGTGCTCAGAATAGAAAACAGTATCATCTGTGAATTCTCATATTTGGTAGTAATCATCTATGCACGACAGCATGCACAATGGCTAATAGGCTCTGATTAGCTTTCATTATTGGAATGCATTTGATTGAAGCATGTGTCCCCCAGTTTTAAGAGAACACTCTCATATGCACAGGAACTCTTATGGCTGCTAGTGAGTCACATCTGCACCTGTGTGCCATCTGCGATCAATTTCTTGATGTGTTAGTCAACGCTTATGAGCTGGCAAGTAGAAAGTTTGTGTTTCAATTCACACAAAAATCAAGCAAGCTACCTTCGGATACTGAGGTTGGCATCATAACATGGTAGGCCTTCTAATGCTACGTCTACACCAATCCAGATACATTTGAAAACATATTTTTCTCTGTTATGGCCTTCCATCCATAAGACAGCATTTTTGTCCTGCAAAAACAAAGCTTTTTGAAGATGCTCTCCCAAGTGGATATTAAAAAAAAGCTTCTGCATTGTAGTGTAGACTGTAAAAATTGAGGTATTTGAAATCAGTTTAGTTATGGGACACATATTGTGATGAGAGATGTCTGTTTATACCAGTATGTGCCTGTTATATGCACTTTCACCTAGTTGCTAATGATATATGTTACTCTATACAACCTTCATATTACATTACTGAATGATAACACAAAATTACTCGCAATTGATGTACTGCGGCAAAACATAAGGGCAATTCCATTTTAGACCACATTGAATTGTGATTGAGTGTGACCTGGATGCACTTAAGTGGTGAGAAATTTGTGCTAATAAAATTATTGTGCCTGAAGAATAGCATGATAACTGTATTACATCTGGTCTCTCGGTATCATCTTTTTTTATGTTTTACTCATGCACAGTAAGTTGATTTTAGTGTTTTCTAAGGTGGCCCAGTAGTGCACAGCACAAGGAAATCTCCACAACACAACAAGCAGCAACACAATGAAATTAGAACAACACAAATGAAACAAGCCGCAACAGAATGGAGACAAATCACAACACTGTCAGGGTGCGTGAGGAGAGATGAGGTGACGACTCAAATGCAGGAGAATTAGTCTTTTTAATAACAAAATAAAACAAAGATAAACAAAAACCACCCCGAAGGGGAAAAACAGCCAGGTAGGCACTGAACCACAAAACAGGCAAACATGAAACACACACGACGTAAAACAACAGATCAGCACAGGACTACAGACACCAGGGGCCCGTTTCAGAAAGGAGGTTAAGTGACAACTCTGAGTATGTAAACCCTGAAATGAGGGAAACTCTGGGTTTTCCGTTTCAAAATGGGAGGTTTGTCAAACCCGGGAAAGCAGGGTAAGTCAAGCCCGTTTCTGAAAGAGAGGTAACTTATACGCAGAGTCAGTTACCGTGGTAACTTATGCTGTGAACCTAACCTGGTCGGGAGCAGGTTTTCTTTGGTAAACCCAGAGTTTCTTTCCGTCTCCTCCTCCTTTTTAAAGTGTAAGCGATGTTTTAATACCTCATTCATTCATTCACGCTGCAAAATTGCTTTTCTTACTGAGTATTTTTGTCTTATTTCAAGTACAAAGATTTAAAAATTCTTAAGTTAAGATGCATTTTCTATAGATGAAAAAATATCTAGATATTTAGTCTTGTTAAAATATAAAAGTGCACTCCATAGGGTAAGAGAAATAATCTTAATGCAAACGGAAACAAGAATGGGCTTTTTTTAATTTATTACCGCATTGATAATTTGCTAAATAAAATAAAAATGCACTTAAATTCGTTTTTTTTTTCTTCATGGAAACAAGACTAAATACTGTATTATTTATTTTATTATAATTTGTTTACACCGTATTCATGTGCATATTTATTTGAGTGGTCCCATTTTAAATGGTAGTTTTCTTTAAAACATCGGAGATTATTATTTATCACATTATTAATCCTGTATGCAGATTTGAAGGAAAGTGTGCATCCCTCTCACTCATTCTGAGAATTATTTCCTGGCCTCAAATCCGTCAAAGAGGAGTTTCACAGGACTGTAGGTCAGTGGTGTAGAAACCGGTTTAAATGAGGCTAATCTGATAAATGACGTCCACCTGATAACATCTTTCTGTGACGTCTGGAAGTAACCCAATAATCAGAATTTCCTTCAGGATTTCCAGTGTTGTTGGATGCATTGATGACAAGCATATCCCCACCATCACATCTTCTGAAAATGAAACTGATTACTGTATGGAATGGAAGGATGCCAGATGGAGGGGTAGTACGAGGCGTAACCACCACCACAGCTGTTAAATAAACTAATTATTCACAATTTTTTGGTCATCTTTATTTCCTAATACAAAAGCAAAAGTTATTCTTTTTACTTTTGGATTTGAGAAATCTTCCAATACTTGACCATCTCCTCTTCATCTGTCAGTGGTGCTGCTGCAGGTTCTCCCTCTGCCTTCTTGCTGTCTACAAGTCAGTAGTTCATTTTATTACTCTAATTAAGAAATGTATAATTATAATTATGTGAATTTATTTAATAATTATTAGAAATATTTAATTATGTGAAAAGAGTGTTAGACTATGTGGAAAAAGCTGCAGTGCGTTGAAATAGACATTGAATGATATTTAATGTCAAATGTTTGTAAAGTCATTTAGCCCACACCCATGAACCTTTCATGTTCAAAGCTTTACCTTGATTGAATTGTGTTTTTATACTTCATTTTTAGCTGCTGCCATGTTCTTGTTTCTTCTTTCTGTCTTTTTCCTTTTTTGTGGCCATGGGATACCATTAAAATGAATATTAGTTAAATAGTTTACAGTTTTCACCTCTGATATTATAACAGTTATTAAGTTATTGACAGTTATTAAGAATTAAAGTTACGCATTGACGGAAGTATGCGCTCTGACATGTTTTTGGCGGGAGCTGTTGCCATGGTGAATCGTAATTTCGGAGCTCCACTGATCATGACTTTTCATAGTCGTGGTGCACGCGCCAAACTCAGAGTCAACCTACTTAGAGTTGAGTAAACTAACACAATTCAGCCGTTCTGTAACCGAAAACTCTGAGTTTCCCATCTCAGAGTAACTCAACTCTTAGTTCAAGTTTAAACTCAGAGTTGGTTGAACCTCCTTATTGAAACGGGCCCCAGGAGGCTAAATAGGGAGACAAACAAGGGCAACGAGGGAGACACAGGTGGAGCAATTGAAACAATGATTGGGTAACAAGATGGGAGGGGACAGACAATAGACAGGAGAGCACATGGCACCAACAACAAACAACAAGCCATGTGCTCAACACACAGAGACATCTGGGGCCCGTTTCAGAAAGGAGGTTAAGTGAAAACTCGGAGTATGTTAACCCTGAAATGAGGGAAACTCTGGGTTTTCCGTTTCAAAAAGGGAGGTTTGTCAAACCCGGGAAAGCAGTGTAAGTCAAGCCCGTTTCAGAAAGAGAGATAACTTATACTCAGAGTCAGTTACCGCGGTAACTTACGCTGTGAACCTAACCTGGTCGGGAGCAGGTTTTATTCGGTAAACCCGGAGTTTCTATCTGTCTCCTCTCCCTTTTTATAGTGTTAGCGAAGTTTAAATACCATATTAATTCATTCAAACTGCAAAATTGATTTTCTTACTGAGTATTGTTTGTCTTATTTCAAGTACAAATATCTAAAAATGTCAAATTATATATGAAAAAATTATCTATATTATCTATGTCTTGTTTCCTGGGGGAATTTCCTTTTAATTGCATTTTACATAAAACAAGTACAATTATCCGCTATTGGGTAAGAAAAATAATCTGAATGCAAACGGAAATAAGAATATGTTTAATGTCTTACTCCATTGGAAGATAATAGGCAAAATAGGAAAATGCACTTTAAAACATCAGAGATGTATTATAATTATAATTATAATACATTATAATTCCTCTGTATGCAGATTTGAAGGAAAGTGTGCTTCCCTCTCACGCTAATTTTTTCTGGGCACAAATTTTTCAAAGAAGAGTTTCACAGGACTGTAGGTCAGTGGTGTAAAAATCGGTTTAAATGAGGCTAATCTGATAAATTACGTTCACTTGATAATATCTTTCTGTGATGTCTTGAAGTAACGCTGAATTGGCAACTCGTAAAATACGTACGATTTAGCAAAAATCATGAATTTGTACAAGTGAGGTCGTACGAATTCATACGAATGAATGAGCCACCTCGTAAAATATGTACGAATTGCCGTGAGATCGGGCTGGAACTAAGTAACCCAATAATCTGAATTTCCTTCAGGATTTACAGTGTAGTTGGATGCATTGATGACAAGCATATCTCCAACATCGCACCTTCTGAAAATTAAACAAATTACTGTATGTAATGAAAGGATGCCAGATGGAGAGGTAGTAAGAGCCACATCCCCCACCACGGCTGTTAAATAAACAAATTATTCAAATTTCCTGATACAAAAGCAAAAGTTATTCTTTTTACTTTTGTATTTTAGAATTCTTTCCAATACTTGACCATCTCCTCTTCATCTGTCAGTGCTGCAGGTTCTCCCTCTGCCTTCTTGCTGTCGACAAGTCAGTAGTTAATTGTATTACTCTAATTAAGAAATGTAACAGGTTGCATTAGAGAATATTTAATTATGTGAAAAGAGTGTTAGACTATGTGGAAAAAGCTGCAGCGCATTGAAATAGACATTGAATGATATTTAATGTCAAATGTTTTTAAAATCATTTAGCCTACACATGAACCTTTCATGCTTAAAGTTTACCTTGATTGAATTGTGTTTTTATACTTCATTTTTAGCTGCTGCCACGTTCTTGTTTCTTTTTTCTGTAATGTTTTTTTGTGGCCATGGGATACCATTAAAATTAATATTAGTTCAGTAATTTAAAGTTTGCACCTCTGATATTGTAACGGTTATTAAGTTATTGACAGTTATTAAGAATTAAAGTTACGCATTGACGGAAGTACGCGCGCTGACGTCTTTTTGGCGGGAGCTGTTGCCATGGTGACTCGTAATATCTGCACTCTATTGATGATGGCTTTTTATAGTCGTGGTGCACGCGCTTAACTCAGAGTCGACCTACTTAGAGTTGAGTAAACTAACACAATTCAGCTGTTCTGTAACCGAAAACTCAGAGTTTCCCATCTCAGAGTAACTCAACTCTGAGTTCAAGTTTAAACTCAGAGTTGGTTGAACCTCCTTATTGAAACGGGCCCCTGGGGCCCGTTTCAGAAAGGAGGTTAAGTGAAAACTCTGAGTATGTTAACCCTGAAATGAGGGAAACTCTGGGTTTTCCGTTTCAAAATGGGAGGTTTGTCAAACCCGGGAAAGCAGGGTAAGTCAAGCCCGTTTCTGAAAGAGAGGTAACTTATACTCAGAGTCAGTTACCGTGGTAACTTATGAACCTAACCTGGTCGGGAGCAGGTTTTCTTTTAAACCCAGAGTTTCTTTCCATCTCCTCCCCCAGTGTAAGCGATGTTTTAATACCTCATTCATTCATTCACGCTGCAAAATTGCTTTTCTTACTGAGTATTTTTGTCTTATTTCAAGTACAAATATCCATCTAGATATTTAGTCTTGTTTTGGGGGAATTTCCTTTTAAATATAAAAGTGCACTCCATAGGTAAGAAAAATAATCTTAATGCAAACGGAAACAAGAATTTTTAATTATTACCGCAGATAATGTGCAAAATAAAATAAAAAATTCACTTAAATTCGTTTTTTTTTTTTCTTCATGGAAACAAGACTAAATACTGTATATTATTTATTTTATTATAATTTGTTTAAACCGTATTCATGTGAATATTTATTTGAGTGGTCCCATTTTAATTGGTAGTTTTCTTCAAAACATCGGAGATGCAGAGCACATTATAAATCCTGTATGCAGATTTTAAGGAAAGTGTGCATCGCTCTCGCGCTCTTTCTGAGAATTTTTTTCATGAGCACAAATCCATCAAAGAAGAGTATTACAGGACTGTATGTCAGTGGTGTATGAATCGGTTTAAATGAGGCTAATCTGATAAATGACGTTCACTTGATAACATCTTTCTGTGACGTCTGGAAGTAACCCAATAATCAGAATTTCCTTCAGGATTTCCAGTGTTGTTGGATGCATTGATGACAAGCATATCCCCACCATCACATCTTCTGAAAATGAAACTGATTACTGTATGGAATGGAAGGATGCCAGATGGAGGGGTAGTACGAGGCGTAACCACCACCACAGCTGTTAAATAAACTAATTATTCACAATTTTTTGGTCATCTTTATTTCCTAATACAAAAGCAAAAGTTATTCTTTTTACTTTTGGATTTGAGAAATCTTCCAATACTTGACCATCTCCTCTTCATCTGTCAGTGGTGCTGCTGCAGGTTCTCCCTCTGCCTTCTTGCCGTCTACAAGTCAGTAGTTCATTTTATTACTCTAATTAAGAAATGTATAATTATAATTATGTGAATTTATTTAATAATTATTAGAAATATTTAATTATGTGAAAAGAGTGTTAGACTATGTGGAAAAAGCTGCAGTGCGTTGAAATAGACATTGAATGATATTTAATGTCAAATGTTTGTAAAGTCATTTAGCCCACACCCATGAACCTTTCATGTTCAAAGCTTTACCTTGATTTAATTGTGTTTTTATACTTCATTTTTAGCTGCTGCCATGTTCTTGTTTCTTGTTTCTGTTGTTTTTTTGTGGCCATGGGATACCATTAAAATTAATATTAGTTCAATAATTTACAGTTTTCACCTCTGATATTATAACAGTTATTAAGTTATTGACAGTTATTAAGAATTAAAGTTACGCATTGACGGAAGTATGCGCTCTGACGTCTTTTTGGCGGGAGCTGTTGCCATGGTGAATCGTAATTTCGGTGCTCCGCTGATCATGACTTTTCATAGTCGTGGTGCACGCGCCAAACTCAGAGTCAACCTACTTAGAGTTGAGTAAACTAACACAATTCAGCCGTTCTGTAACCGAAAACTCAGAGTTTCCCATCTCAGAGTAAGTCAACTCTGAGTTCAAGTTTAAATTCAGAGTTGGTTGAACCTCCTTATTGAAACGGGCCCCTGGTGGCCGGTCAGGGCACACCAGCAGGACCGTGACAAACACAATGGGAACAATTTGCAACACAATGAAAACCAGCCACAACACAACAAAATTAGCACAACACAATGGAAACAAGCTGCAACATAACGGAAACAAGCCACAACACAATGGAAACAAGCTGCAACACAACGGAAATAAACCACAACACAATGAAAACAAGCCTCAACACAACGGAAACAAGCCGCAACACACTGAAAACAAGCCGCAAAACAATGAAAACAAGCTACAACACAACGAAATTAGCACAACACAACCGAAACAAGCCACAACACAACAGAAACAAGCCGCAACACACTGAAAACAAGCCGCAAAACAATGAAAACAAGCCACAACACACTGAAAACAAGCCCCAATATAACAGAAACAAGCCGCAAAAAAATGAAATTAGCATAACACAATTGAAACAAGCCACAACACAACAGAAACAAGCCGCAACACACTGAAAACAAGCCGCAAAACAATGAAAACAAGCCACAACACACTGAAAACAAGCCCCAATATAACAGAAACAAGCCGCAAAAAATGAAATTAGCATAACACAATTGAAACAAGCCACAAACAAACAGAAACAAGCCGCAACACACTGAAAACAAGCCGCAAAACAATGAAAACAAGCCACAACACACTGAAAACAAGCCCCAATATAACAGAAACAAGCCGCAAAAAAATGAAATTAGCATAACACAATTGAAACAAGCCACAACACAACAAAATTAGCACAACACAACAAAATTAGCACAACACAATGGAAACAAGCTGCAACGCTGCGGAAACAAAGAACCACACAACAAAATTAGCTCAACACACTGGAAATGAGCCACAACACAATGAAATTAGCACAACAAAATGAAAGTCCTATGCGTTGTGTTGTGGAGATTTTGTTATTTTGTGCACTACTGGTCCACCGTAGTTTTCTTATGTTTCAGTGTGAACGAGAAACTTTCTGAAAACGGTTAAAACTGCTAGTGTGGATGGAGAGCATTTTTTAAATGAAGACATATTCAAATGTTTCCGGATTTTAGGATATATTTAGTCTATATATATTTATATATAGCCTATATTTGGCCATTCCACTCCCATTAAACATAACATTGATCATTTGTTTCTTAATCAGTCATTAAAATGATTAGTTTCAAGCACCAAGCTCCAGTCACGACTCATGCAAGAGGTGACAGCACCAGCACATCTCTTCCTGTCCACTGCTGTCTGACAACAGTAGTAATTTCATGCTAAATGCTCCTCTCAGAAGAAACATTGGATTGTTTTTCATCAGCGGGTTGAGGCCTCTTTGAGAACAGCCCAAAGGAGAGCAAAATACATCCAGAGAACAAATCTCATTGTAAATGCGCTGTGCAACCTCAGGAAAGAGAGTGAAATGTAGTTTGATCTGCACTCTCTGTAAAACCATTCCAGGGATATCCACATGATGAACTGAAACACACTTTTGATGCAACTTTAGGTAGAATACTCACAAAGGAGCCTCCTGAAAAAAACGAATGTTACTGAAATAGAGTGGATGAATCTAAATGAACAATTTGTGACATTGCCCCGGGGATTAGATTGGTCTGAATGATGCAGATTCACAAGGAAACAGAAGTAATCAAAGTGAAAAAAAGAAGCTGGAGGAACAGAAATGCTCACGAGGACAACAACAATCTCAAGCAAACAATAAAGCAGTGTAATTCAGGCCAAAACATTGAAAATAAAAGAGAAGATCAATGAAAAGCCTCCTTAAAACATCATCCACTGCTGCAAACGAAAGAACCATGTAAATACAACAATGTATAAGTGCATATCATTAGGCATAAAAAATTGTCTTAATAAACACATTCCAGTCTTTTTACTTATAATGTGAATGGCCTGTCGTTGCACTGCTTTTCATTTGGAAGCAATCACGTCCCGCTCCATTAGTTAAATGTTTTTAGCCTGAATTAGATCTAGCAGCAGGTGAGACCCTCCTGATCATCAGAGAAAAATTATCAACATCAATCAGGATGAGTAATCTGTCAGTCTGTCTCATTTACTTCTCAGTCATTATCATCAGCTTATCAGTGGGTGGATAATTGGTTTTCTGTTGATGGGTTTTATGTCAAAGGACAAACAGAAGTGTACAAATCATTGATATTACAAAGTGATGTTCATTGCCAACATGCCACAAGCAGGTCATGTTTCTAATTGTCTAGGTGTGCTGTTAGTGTACCAGTTATACAATGACTAGATGGGGCCTGAATATTTTAAAAGAATTTGAGCTTTTTAAAAGGAATTTTAAAATTGATCACGTTAATGTAAATATAATTTTCACACGGTAATCTTATCAGGTTTATTTATTTATGTTATTGTCTTATTCAGTTTCTTTCTTATATTTGCTGTGATTTGCTATGTAATAGCAGTTTATCCTACTTGTTCCAAGCCCAGAAATGTGTAAAGGATGTAGCCTATGGAAAGCATTTGAGCACCCTTGCTAGGGTATAGAACCTTTAGCAACTGTGACACTTGTTTGTTTGCATCTATTTATGACAGGTGAAATATTCAAGGAAATATTCCAATATTCCTTTGGTAAATAGAGCACTAGCTTTCAAACTCTGACTCTGAACTCTTTAGGAGATAAAACAATGGAAATAATTCAGCAGAGAGCAAGAGTGAATAAAATCATGACTGACTAAAGTTCACCAGCGGAACATCCTGACAATGTCAGAGCAATGCTAGATTACATAGTTTAGAGTGGGGAATAATATTTGAGTAATATTTGCAGAGCAATCAATAGGCCGATTGTTTAAAAATGTTCAGAGTGGGGATTCAAATACTGCAGAGACAGCATAGTGACTTCATTCAAGTCAAATAATTAATTTAATATTAAGAAATGTGCACGATGACCACTGAAATAGATTTTCAAGGAGGCCTTGTAATTCCTGGAGAACACCATCTCTTTCCATTCTTTCCATTATCTGTACATTTATGTAGGCCTATATTTACATAGATTATAGAAATAATCACTTTGCATTACCGAGGCCAGCACTTCATCTCATGTTGATATATTATGATGTTAAATCATTCCCTGAAGTGCCAGAGAACACGATTACAGCTGTCTTGTATTTAGTAGGACAAGTGGGTAAATGTTTGACACCTATAGCGGGAACGCTAATCACAGCTCGCTTCCGATGGAAGTTTAGATTCAGAACATATCACAATTACCTCAGAAAGGTAACCACGGACATGTTATTAAATCTTTCTCCCACATGAACAGCCTAGAATGTCTATTCCTCCCTCGCCCATCAGCTTATCACAGAAAATCAGGCTTATGAGGAAAAGTGTGTGTAAACTGTCAAATTAATGTGATTCAAACTGATGTGGGAGGAGTCTTGAAACAGCTAGAGGATCGTGAAGAAAGTGCTTGTTTAAAGTTTAACCTTTCCCCCTTCAAAATACATAATAAGTAACATACTGTGTTTTATTAATAAATACATATAAGGATATACAGTCATGGTCAAAAATATCGACACCTTTGGTAAATATGATCAAAGAAGGCTGTGAAAATTAATCTGCATTGTTAATCCTTTTGATCTTTTATAAAAAAATCACAAAAATCGAACCTTTAATTGGAAAATAAGAATTTAATATGGGGGAATATCATTATGAAATAAATGTTTTTCTCTAATACACTTTGTGGCCACAATTGACGGCACTCTTTTATTCAATACTTTTTGAAACCTCCATTTGCCAGTTTAACAGCTGTAAATGTTCTCCTAATAATGCCTGATGAGGTTAGAGAACAACTCAGATCATTAGGATCGATCAGAGACCAAGGGTTCACACAAAACAAGAGTCCGCTTTTAGCTATTATGCCGCCCGCAGTTGAACCAGCTTTTGTGCTAAAACATTAGCCACATTTTCCAGACTCAAAACCATCTATTTTTGCATTTGTTGAATGAGCACTGGTTTTGCATTATTTTTGTATAATCCTATTCTATTTAACTGTTTTAAATTTCATTTTAAATCAATTTCTATATCATTTTAAATTTCCTTATTTTGTTATTGTACTTGTTTTTATTGCTGTGAAGATTTCACTTTTTTTAAAGCACTTTGAATTACCACTGTGTATGAAATTTATTAAATCTTGTTGCCTTGCCTGTGCCTTGTGAGGTTAGAAACAACTGGCAAGACATCAGTATATTTCAGAACACATATCCTTCATCCAGGCAGTTTCATCACATAGAAGCCAGATTCCTTTAGATTCCCAGCTCGTGATCTGGTGTTTGTTTTTGGGTGCTTCTTCTCTTCAGTTCACTATCAACTCATTTTCTAATTAGCCCTCAAACTCTCATTTCAGAGGACGTGGAATGGCAATAGCTTGTTGATTTTTTTAGTTTGTTTTTGATTCATGGATAATTTTCTTGTTTTGTGCTCAGTGACACATTTTTGTGGGGTTGTTTTGAGGTTGCTGTTAAAAAGTTCCTGTCCCATTTGAATTATATGTGAAACAGGAAGCCATGGCTGGGTATTAGATTCCTCATTCACAATCACCCTGGAGTGCAGTCATAACATTTTATGTTGAATATACTTCAGAGATATTTAATTAATGCTCATAAGATCTAGGGTGCCAATAATTGTGTCCAACGTGTACTTGAGAAAAACATTGCTTTTTTTTATTTCGTAATGATATTTCCCCCCATTTTTAATATTCTTTGGTTTTTCCAATGAAAGGTAGATTTCTGTGATTTTTTAAAATAAAAGATCTCAAAGGGATTAACAATGCAGATTCAATTATAGCCTTCAAACAATCCAAGGGTGCCTGTTTTTTTTACATAATATATGTGTGTGAACTGCATAATATATGGTGGTGAACTGGATATTTATTATGTGTACATGAATGTACGCACATGCACATCATGTATATATTTAAGAAAAATATGAAACGTTCAAATATTAAATATATTTATATGAAATAAATTATATGAATATAAATATATACATGTTAATACATGTAAATATTTTCAAAATATATGCTGTATGTGCGTGTCTTTATATATATACATAATAAATATACACAATACACACATATATAATGTAAACAAAAACTTTTATTTTGGATGCGATTAATCGCGATTAATCATTTGACAACACTAATATATATATACATACACACACACACACACACACACACACACACACACACACACACACACACACACACACACACACACACACACACACACACACACACACACACACACACACACACACACACACACACACACACACACACACACACACACACACACACACACACACACACACACACACACACACACACACACACACACACATGTTGGTTTTTATGGTTTACGGGGACTTTCCATAGGCGTAATGGTTTTTATACTGTACAAACCGTATGTGCTATTGCCCTACACCTACCCTACACCTAAACTTAGCCCTCACAGGAGACGGTGCATTTCTATTTTCCCTCAAAAAAACTCACTCTGTATGATTTATAAGCGTTTTAAATTATGGGGACACTGAAAATGTCCTCATAAATCACCTTCTCCTTGTAATACCTATGTCATACCCATGTCATTATACAAATTTGTGTCCTCATAAACCACATAAACATGCCCACACACACCACACACACACACACACACACACACAAGTTAAAAAGATGATCTATTGAGAGTGTATTAGTAAAGACTTAATTTAGTTTTCTTCCCACAAAATATTCAATAATGTAAAGGTATCTGTTATGAATACTGTAAAACCCAGACCAAGAAGAGCAGTTTTATGATGTCATGAAATAAACCCAAAAGATTGTCGACTACAGCTCTGAATTTCACACAGTTCCAGAACAGTTGGTGTCTTCGTGCTAGGTTCTGAATCTTGAGTTCAGTCACAGCTCAGCGACTAGAGGAAATATCTGCAGCCTCGCCAAATGTTCTCCTTCTCTGCAGTCAAAGATCTGAGGTTTATAGTTGTAAGTGGATGTACTAATAAAATGAACATTTGAAAAGACAAGTAGTTGTGAAGCAGACACAAAGAAAAAACATTTACATGCCTCTTTATTATTTTTGAATGCCCATGGGACCATTGGGTTATTTTTAACCCTATAATACATAATAGGCTATTGTTTTGTCTTGCTCTGTGTTTTGAGTGACACTTACTGTGAGTAACATGATTCGTCAGAAAGTTTGTGATAACTGCCTGCATTAAAGATAGTCATTTCAACCGATTTGTTACTAAACCCAAGTTTGAATAATTGAAACATTACTGTTTTTAAGCATTTTACATTTATTCCATAATTATAACTCAAGGCAGTAACAATTTAAACAACATATTTGTGAACTTATGTCAAGCTATTCATTTTAATAGTTAACGTTATTTTTGAAGTATTTTTTTATTTTTCGGATCATCAGTCATCAAAGGTAAATATTGGTCACAGAGGCAGGTATTTACCCTTAAATTTCACCAAGCTGTGTTTTTAGGCCATTTCAAGTATTATTTTTACGTAACAAAATTGTTATTTCTAAGTGTGTGAGTTGATTACGTTTTTGTGTGTGAATTAGTCTTCCCATTAACACCATTATATTGTTCATTCAACTAATTGGCGGACGCTCACAAACACAATAGGCAACATTTATCCCATGAACCAATCACAACTGATCATAACTAGTAATATTCAATTATATATCCCATGACTTTTCCCCATTCATTCTCAATCACCTCCACCAAACTCACGGCACGCTTTAGGGGTTCTGTTAAAACTCAATGGGCTCAGGGGAGGCGAGAAAGATGCAGACTCACGCTGGAACTTTACCTGCTGGTGTTGCTGTTGGACATTGTCAAAACTGTTGATTTATACACTTTTTAATGTCATATTTAGTAAGAGTAGCATTATTTTATTTTTGTACTACGAATATTTTTCTCATTCCATTTTTTGAGGAGGAAATGCCCCTGCTATGTTTGTAGTGCAGCTAACTAGGCTACTGTAAAAGTATGATATACCATCTTTAAAAAGATGGTATAAAAGTCCCTTAACTCAAACTGCCTTGATAATTGGTTTCTGCATTATGTTAATCAATCTTACTTATGTTTCCAACTAGGTGAACAATAGAACTATAAAATCTCTACCTTAAACAATTCATCTCCCTTCACTTAAATATATTCACTAATAACACATTACTTCTCCAGCAAATTATAATTAAGAAGACAAATTGCACCTGTCTAATACAGCAGTTTAACTAATAAGTGTTTGCAGTGAAGTATAGAATAATTATATGGGTAGTAGAAGAATAAATGTTTTTGCTCGTGCCATTGTGCTACAGCTTGTTAAAGTAGCAGGTGTGAAGAGTGTGGGTCTGCTGCAGACCATTAAGTGCTCTAAACACATCCCTGAGTGGTTCTTAAAGTCTTACGTCTTTAACTCATGATGCTGTTTACTGTGACAAGTTCTTTTACTGGTGGTGACACACCTGTTTTTTCAGACTGGAGGGGAAGGGTTTGCTGAACAGTTCATCTGTTAGCTGGTTCAGTGGCTGACTGTCATTGACTGAGCATTCTGTCTCAGTGATCTATACAGGTAATTAAATGCCCTTAATGTTAAACCTGGGAAAAAGAGGAGAAAATCTGCAGTGTTTCTTTAGTAGCTGAGTGACCTAATAATTTTCAAATTAAGCAGTTTGCTTACATTCAGACTGGCGCTTAAGATGAATGTCTATTGGTTCTCACATGTGTTGTGACAGGTTTGCTAAATTTGAATATGCAGAATCACAAATCACCTTTGAAAGCAAAAATGTTCCTCACACAAAGCTATTGTATGGCTTGAGAACACTTGGAATAGAACGCACAAGTTGAATGGACAGCTTTTATGTTTTTTATCTGCATTTGTGAGGGGAAAAAAGCAGTTTGAAAAACAAATTATGGAAATTGAATTTCCATTACATTAAAAACATTCAAAATTATGAAAATCCTTTGATGAACTGTTTTCTTTAGGTTTAAAGTTGTGTAATTTTTTTGCTCCTGTGGTATTATGGGATGGAAAAGTGCCAGATGCTTTTAGAATCTAAGCAAAAGTATTACTCAGTAGTATTACTGCATCATGTATACTGCATATTCACTTTTTGGATACTTACACTTATCCATATGCATTTTTATTCATCTTTTGACTTAAATGATATGCAGATATTATGGAAAATGTATAGTGCTGTATGTGTGAATTAGCAAAGAGTACACAGTTCATCCCAGCTCTTCATCAACTGTGAATTTGTCAAAACACTGTATCTGTGATTAATTGAGATTTTTTTCAAATTAGGCTGAATCGCAGGAGCAGCAATTCAATTGGAGTCGAAACTTTCTGTTGGCCGACTGCCAGCACCGTTCCCCTACTCAACTGCTCTCTGAGTTGCTATGGAAACTGCTCTCCTCTCTTTTCCCCTTTTCTATCCCTCTTGCCTTCTTCTTTATTCCATTATGGTGTCTTTTTACCCACATCCTCCACTTAAAAAAAGAAAAGAAAAGAAAACTGGTATGGTGTCACAGGCTGTGTACAGGACAGGAAGAGTGGAATTAATCTCTATATTACCCATTCCAAAGGCCACGCCATTGGCCTGGCTGTTATGAACTGATCTCGTCTCCATTCTCCAGAAGCCGTTGTTGTCACTGACAAGGTGAAACCCACTTGGGGAGCTCTGACATTTCTGCATACAATCACCAGAGTAGCGCTGGAAATGTCTCTTCAAACCCACACAATGGAAAGCTCTTGACATTTTGTCTTTACGTTCTTTAATCCTGAGTTTGTGGAGCACGTGCACATGAATATGTGACATCACTGGCAAATAGCCAATCACGAGCCTTGGTTAAAGGTAAAGAGATTGAAGAATATGATGAATTTACAATGAAAGAAGTACTTGTTCATGAAAGAGGACAAGTCAAATAAATTATCATGCTTTATCAGTGCAGTCACAAGTGAAACTTGTTAAGTCAGTTTATATAGTTGGAAATATACAGCGATAGAGATTCGAACATGTAAGGTCACAAAGTCATTTTTAAAGCGTAATCTGTTGATTCTAAAGTTTATTTATATACGATCAGCATATGTTAACATTCATTTAAAATAAATTATTTATAATAACTTACACTAAAATTGCTTGTGTGTAATGGATTAATAATAATATAACTCATATAATTTTATAAATCACTAAATTTTTGGTTTTGGCCAGACAATTTTTTTTAGTACTAGTGACCTTTAATTTGGAGCAAGGGAAACTGGAGGAGTGACTTTTTTGTGTCAGACATGTGTCACTTTAATAAATGTAATAATACATTTTATTTGTAATGCACCTTTCTTACACTCAAGGTGCTACAACAATATAAAGCAGCAATAAAATAAACAACTACTCCATAATAGCAATCACAATGACAACACAAGATTATAACTTAAAGGATTCTCTAAAAATATATGTTTTGAGTAATTTCTTAAAACAATCAAAAGATGGAGCATTCCTTATAGGAGGCGGCAGAGAATTTCACTACCTGGGAGCAATACAAGAGAATTACCTCCCACCCATCGTTTTGAGTTTACAACGGGGCTGGTACAGAGTAAGAGAACATGCATACCGGAGAGACCGAGATGGTGTGGACACTGTAACCAAATTACAAATATACTCTGGGGCCAGCCCATGTACTGCTTTATAAGTTAAGATTAGAACTTTAAAATCAATATATGAAAGTACAGGGGTGATATGACTGCCGTTAAAATACGGCACTGAATTTTGCATATATTGCAGCATCTTAATCAAATTTGCAGGTGCAAAAAGTGTCAAGCCTAGGGGAATGAGCCTTTCTGCATTAGGCGAGCTGAAGATGATAAAAAGCTGAATTTTGCATATATTGCAGCATATTAATCAAATTTGCAGGTAACCCTGCAATTAACAAGTGAATAACAATAATTTATCCCAATGAATCATGAGCCTAGAGGAAGCCAACCCTCAGATTAGTACATAATTACCCAAATTTTGCCATAAGTTAAATATAAGTTTTGCTATATAAATCTATTTTAGAAACTTAATTTCCTGTTTGCTTTGCATTAAAAAGCGCTATACAAATAATCATTATTGAATTTAATTAAAATGAGTGTTAAAGTCAGCTGACCTGCATCTCAGACAACCTGTACAGAAAGGAGAATCTGGCATCATCCACTGTAAATTTAAAATTATTACATATTTTACAATAATAAATCAGTTGAAGTGCCAATCAAAGAAACTTCAGTTTTTGAACAGACAATAACTGTAGGAAGTTAATCCAGCGTATTTCCATTAAACGAGCAATGCCATCAGTTGAGTACTAATATAAATCTCTGAAAGCAATGATAACCCAGACCATATTTTTGAATAATCTACCCAAGAGGCAACATATAAATGCTAAAAAGAGTAGGACCCAATACCAACCCCTGAGGGACACCCTTCCGCAATGGAACAGTCTGAGATCTGTTTGAACCAGAATAGACTAATTGAGTGCGTTCTAAAAGCATTTTAAAGCTACACCAGAAAGACCAATCCACTTATAGAATCCGTCCAGTAGTATAATGTGACAGATGGTACCAAATGCAGCACTGAGATCTAACAAAACCAAAATGCCACAAGCCCCAGAATCTGCTGCAACAAGGAGATCATGCATTACCCTCAAAAGGGCAGTCTCCGTACTGTGTCCAGACCTAAACCCTGATTGAAAAGGTTCTAGTAGTCTGCTCGCGGAGAAATAATTTTGTAGCTGACCAACCACCACACGTGAGGAATAATAATTGGCAGACACTTCTTCAAGACACTAGTAGGAAGTGGATCAAGTATAGAAGATGACTTTGCTCACATCTGATTGGTCCAATTTCAGTTTGAGATCTCTAACTCAGAGCATAACCTGCCCCAGTGCAGGTTAGCTGTGGAGTTTACGTTACGGTGGCAATGAACGCAGCTAAAAGCCAAGCCACATTCATGGTACCTAAAACCCAGGATTGGTGCAAACTAAATTGAAACTTACCTGGCTAGCCAGCTAATCCGGCTTCATGGTACAGGCCCCAAGTCTTTTCCATGTGTTAAAAATCCATGTAAATCATCCCACACTATTTGTACAACAGACATAAGTTTGTTGAGGAAACGTATAAAACCCCTTCACCGTGAAAGAAGGATTTTGCAAGCGGTGTACATTATCCTGCTACATGGATGCTCACCAAATAAACAAACATGTGGACATTAAATGTGGATTTTAGTAGAAATTATTTGACTATTTACCTGTATATTTATCTTAAATCTTCCACAAGGCCACAATGAAGCCTACAAAATGTAGTAAGACAAACACAGCAACAACATTAACAATAATAATAAGTCTACTGCAGGGGTGTCCAGTCTTGCTTCTGGAGGGCTGCAGATTTTGGTTCCAACCTGCCAAAAACACACTTTCCTGGAAGTTTCTAGTAATCCCGAAGAGCTTGATTAGCTGATTCAGGTGTGTTTAATTATGATGGAGTTGTCCTGTAGAGTTCATCTGTAGGGTTCAGTTGGACACCAATGGCCTGCTAAAATCCTGAGATGGGATATAATTTTCACTACAGTCGATAGCTGAGAGACAGAGTGGCACCAGTTGCATTTGTATGCAAGCAAACCTGATTCTGCAATGTGATACAGGAGACAAAAGAAGTGGTCTTAGTCTAAATCAGTTATCATTACTGCGAATGAGCGAACTTTACAACATTTCAGAAATAATTTTCTAAAGCTTTTGGGAAGGGTTTTCTACTTAAGGTTTTCCAGACGATTAATGTAAAAAACGATAAAGTAATTTCATGTAAAATGTTTACTCTCAATCTATAAGTGTTTGTGAAAATGAATGCATGATACACCTCTCTCTCCTATCACACCTACAGCTAAATGAATGCTGTGAGCTGAATTTATCTCAGAGGACTCGCTACAGCTTCACACATTTAGATTTTCCTGCATGCGTGTTGATTAATTCATACGACTTTTTCTAATAACTGTTTTATGAAAGTTCAGTTGTATGTTATTTGTACATTCTGGTGTTTCCGAAGCAGAGACAAATTAATAAATAACAACCACAGTAATAAATTGCTACTGGAAATATCAGGCCAATATAAATTCAGTTGAATTTCTAAAGTGGAATTGTGGTAGGGTAGAAGTATACGTGATTCATCATGCAGGTTACATATTATGTTGAAGTATAGAAGTTTAGAACTCTAAAAGCATGTGGGATATGGTCTTCTGTTTGTTTATCTCTACATCCTGCCATGTCTTTTCCAATAATTCAACAAATATAATAAAAACATACCAAGGCAAACAATAAAAAATATATACATTATGGTCAAAAGTATGTGTCCCCCATTCAACTGGGTGCATAACTTCTTTTATTTTTACAGCATGACAAAGCCTGTGTGCATTTTTGACATCGGTCTTCGTTATAACAGGGGATTTGTTACTGAAATAAGATCTCATGGGTGCTGAGGTACTGTGTGATAATGTTCCACGGCACCATCTGTTAAACCACTTGCTTTGTTTTAAAATATCAGCAATATTTAGTGAAAAAGTGAACTTGCTGGTTTGTTTTGATGGAAAAAGAAAGAAAATGTTTACATTGTTTTTCAATATAAATACTTTGTTAGCCTTTTCCTTCTAAAGGAAAGAAATATGACATCAAGTCATGAAACATGTATATCAAAGCACACTTAATTTTCAAGATAAGAATGATGTCAACTTCTTGATAGCAATTGCCTTTGTAATAACAATAGATGTTCTCACTCTCTTTCTCTCTCTCTGTCACTTTTCTCTCTCATGTCTTATGTTCCACTATATAAAAAAGATGGACAAATTGAAAAAAATCATAATCACTGAAAATAAATTTAAAGCGGGATTCAAAAGTCTGAGATCAAGTGCTGCTGTGCTAATTATTATTGCAATATTTTGTTTTTATTAGTATTTGATGTGTTTAATGACAGCAGTACTCAAGCTGCATGAACTCCACCAAATTTGTTTAAAAGCTGATTTTATTTATTTTTTTGCTGGTGTCTTATTTCCAGGTATTCATTTGAGTTTGAATCTGTGATTTTAAGGGTAATCTCAGACTTTTGGACCTAATTGTATATTAGGACATTCTCTGCATGATATTATGCAAATAGAACATGATCCAACACTACAGAGAATTATTCCTTTGAAAGATTACATCAGGCCTGTTGACTCATGTTTTAATTGTATTATAATCTGTTAAACTGCCAAGTCAGACTTCTAAACTGGGCTTTTCCCTCTCTGCAGTAAATTCCCCACATGCTCCTCTGCCATATTAAAATCTATGCTAATAGCACATTATACCCAATAAGAAAGCAGTCATAGTGCCCCATTACCATACACAGTAGTCACTGCCAAGCAGACACAGGCAATTTCTGTTAATTAGCACTCCTTGAAAATGAAGCTATAACGATGAGAACGACTGAGTGTTTTATTATAAGAAGCATCAGTGGGAATTGAGCCACAGCTCGAGATTTTACCTGCTTTTTTTCAGTCAAAGACACAGAACCCGCTGACTTACATATTGAGGGGTGCCTCACCTGTGCCCCCCTCTAGACACGCCCCTGCCCACGGCTGAGGGGGGCCCCCCGGCGATCTCAACCAACTGGTGGAGGCTAGCCTAAAAAGACACTCAGGACAGTTGACGGGCTACTGCTGTGCGTCGTCACGAAAGCTTATCATTTGCACGTGTTTTTAAGCCTTGCCAATTTAAACATTCAAAAGAGTTTAACGCATTAAACACAAGATGCGGGAAAGCTCAACTGAGTACTCGTGCGCACACAGAAAGCCACGTCTCACAGACAGCAAGACCAAACCGAGCTCTCCTTCGTGTCCTCCTGCATCTGAAGGAACAAATACAAATCGCAGTTAAAACATGCAAATGATTTTTTATTTTTTTTTCTCCATTCTTTATAGACTCCCAACGAAAGACTCTTCTTCTTTTTAATTTTTTATTATGTAGGATTTATTTTTACTGTATAGAAACAATTGATCCTTGCTGCTATTTATTGTTATTTATTGTCATTATTATTGTTTAATATTATCATTGCAATAATGTTGTTTATCGGTTTGAAATAGTGTTGTTTTTCTTGAAGTGCTGCTCAATATGCCTTTGAATTGCCCCTCGGGGACAAATAAAGTTTTTTGAATTGAAATTGAATTGAATTGAAATAAACAGAAAAAAGATGTGAAAGAGCCCAATTCAGCACCCGCGCGCGGTGTTCTGTGCGCACAGAGCGCACGCAGAGAGACACGTCTCAAATCGTTTGAACACCAAATGTGTCTCTTCGTAAAAAAACGTTAAATTGATTAAATAAAATTGGGATCAAAAATTATTCAGACACTTTGACCTGACCATGTTTTATTTAAGTGTTTTTTCTTTAATTGTTAATGCGACCGTTTTACACCAGTCGATCGACTGGCTCAAATCTGATTGGCTAAAGAGTGACCCACATGGGAGGAGTTCACTGCCAGGAGTAGATGTGTTTGACTTCATGCAGCGCGGGACTTCCGGCAAGATGGCGCACTGAGTAGTCACATTTATTACGTGCTCTCACATTTAATCCCGAGTTTGTTCAGTTTGACATGTTATATTCCATTTTCACCTGCTATTGTTGTTAGTTAAACACACCCCAAGCTATTGAAATCATGATTGAGGTGGAGGAACACTGTTACGCAATGGACATAACCGTCGGTTCAAGCAAAAGGGAGCGAGGTACTGACCCACCCACACCATATAAACCCCAGAAAAGTAAAAAAAAAAACAGTCGACAGAAAATGAGGAAAATTATGTGTCCAATTTGGCTATATTGGATGCGATCAAAGCACTTGGAACCAAGGTAGATGTCCAGCATGAGGAATTAAGCATGCAAATGAAGCAACACAGTGCGATGATTGCTAGCGTCGCCAAATCCGTCCAAATAAATGCACAGGAGTTAAAAGAATGCAAAGACAAAATCAAAACGATGGAAAAACAAATGAATCACTCACTGAAGTCAATAATGATCTGAAAGTTCATCTGTTGAAAGAGGAACGGTACAAAAGAAGGTGGTGTCTTCGCATAAAAGGTCTCAAGGAGAACTCCAGTGAGCGTATAAGAGATGATGTGATTATGAAGAGGGTGGTCTTAAAACAATTGACTTTGATATTATGAATGGGGTCATAAAACTTAAGTGGTTACAGTCTTTCATAAACAACGAATCTTCATTTTGGTTTCAGATTCCTACAGCTATATTCAAAACATGAGGTGGTATTAGTTTTTTGTTACAATGTGATTTTGAAATGTCTAAACTCCCCATAAAACGTTCTGCTTTTCATCAACAAGTACTATATACTGGAAAATGATTTTTAAACTATTTTAGCCCACATACTATGTCTATCTGGAATAACAGGTGTATTTTGGTGAATAGAAAATCTATGTTTATTGATTCTTGGTGGAAAAAAGGCATATGGTCACTAACACATATTATGAACGACTTAGGGAATATATTGAGTTATGATGATATTTGTGGTAAATACAATGTAAGTTGCTCCCCTAAAATGTACAATACAATTAAGTGTATACCATTGCAGATGATACATTTATTTAAGGAACAAGTAAAATATTCAGCAATAACTCCCAAAATGTCTGATCTTATAATAGAAAATGTTAACTTTACTGATAAAAAATGTTCTAACAGATTTGTGAGAAATTGTTTATTACAACGTTGTTTTCCAGGACCAGTAAAGAGATTTTATATATTTTGTCATTTTGATAAGAAAAAAGTGTCTGAAATTAGAACTAATTTTCTAACATTCCCTGTGTCAACCCTAAATGTAAATAGGTACATTTTAAAATTATTAATCACATTTATCCTGCAAAATAATTTTTAAGAGTAAGATTTAATGTTGGGGATTCCAATATATGCCAATTATGCAATCTAGAGATAGAAACAGTTGAACATTTGTTTTTTCAGTGTAATTTGGTACAAACATTCTTGAATGATGCATTCTCTTGGATTCACCCAATATTACCTGTAAGACTGATCCTCTCATGGGAAATTGTTAAGTTTGGCTTGTTATTTAAGGACAAAAGGGTATCATATGTAATAAATAATTTGTTGCTTTTGTTAAAATTTGATATTCATAAATGTACATTTTTCAAAACTTAAGAGGAATTTGCCATATATTTGGAGATGGTAAAAGATATGAAAAGTCACAAATCAAGATTTTTGTATACTTTATTAGAGGATTTTGGTTTCATAATATGAAAACATCCTACTCCCCTACTACTTCTTTGTCTTTATTTATTTTTATTTAATAACATTAATGAACATTAATTTATGAGTGGTAACGTTATAGATGCATACCTTTGTGCGAACAACCGTTTTCTGATCGTTGACACAGAAAATCTGAAGGTCCTGCTCCCAGCCGTTTGTGAATAACAGGCGGGCCTCAAGAGATGTATAGTTTTTAAACTGATCAAATGTGTATGCACTGACACCACAAACAAGGTATGGAAATACGTCAGGGAAGGTTACGTGCGGTACGTTAGCTCGTTAATGTCATCGGACCACTCTGTGTGTTCTACGGATCGAATTCGTTGATTATCTTGATTTTTTTCTAAATACCGCAACTTTGCTTCCTAGTTCAGTTTTTCTCGATATGGAATCTTACACTTAATCGTCGTTCGGTCCATCATTGTTCCTGTTAATTTTCGCAAATGCTAATATCTCGGCTGATGAGCATTACCTAAAACATGGCGGCGACTACCCAGAATGCAATGCGCAGTGACGCTTTCCCAAGCTCTATACTCCTCACAAATCTGAGTTTACTTGGAAAATATCTCATTAAGCCTAACTTTGAACATTTTATAAAAGAGATTAAACAATATGGTACTACATTAGATACAATTAAGAACAAAAAAGCAAGAAAGACCTATTAAGCTTTTTGTTACTTTAAATTGTTGTAATTTTACGCCTGGCGTGAATTGTTTCGCTTTACATATTAATGAATGTTTATTTGTTTTTGCACTTGTTTGGATTGTAGATGCGTTACAAACCTTTATATTTTTTTCATTAAAAATATACTGCTCACAACCTTTTGTAGAACTATAAAGGCTTTTTACTGTATTAGTCGCAATATTATATTGAGGTGTCACATTTAATAAAAAAAAACACTAATAAAAGCAAATATACCCCACTGTATCGGTATTTAAATAGTATACGTTTTGTTGAACTTATTCTTGACAGATGGCCCTTTATTAAGCAGTATATAAAACGTGTTTCTTGCTCTTGAAAACATTTCTGAAACGTCAGTGCATTTGACAAATATTGCATGTTATTCATTTCATCTGTGATAATAGTATTCGAACACCGCGAGAGCATCTCTACCGGGAGCAGAAAGAGTCCGACTTCACGTCTCCGCTTTTAATTCGGCCCCTGACTGCAAGCGGCTACTCTCGCCTCTAGGTCTGAGCGGCGCCGGCGCTGCACGAATCTGATCGATCGACAAGCTCAAATCTGATTGGCTAAAGAGTACGAGAGACCCACGCGAGGAGTTCGCTGCCAGGAATGTCTCAAAAATACACACACATCCAAGGCGATTCACACATTTACAGTCCATGATATACTCGTGAATTTTAAACATTCAAATTTTTTGTACAGTTGTACATCTGTGAATTGTGTTTTGCATTTGTGAAACGTATTTTATTAATATATTTTTTTTCATGCAAGTGGATTGGGTTTCATGCATGTGTGCATCATGTCTTTTTCGTGAGTTATTGTTGAGTCTATTGTTGAGTGGATTCTCCAAAATACGAAGCATGACAGGTGTAGTCTGGTTCATGAAAAAAAAGATAGGTATGAGGTGGTTTCAAATCAAAAACATACGTTGTGAACCGATTTACAAACAAAAAAATTTATTTAGACATTCCACTTAATACACAACAAACGGTGGCCGTGCAGGCAGTTTTGTTCGTCGGCGACTAGCATCCGCACCGTCGCTGAAGTTGGTCCTCGTCGGTGCTCGTGTCATCGGCCATCTGATCATTCTGGCTGTCACTGCGAACCAGTGCGCGAGAAAAAAAAACCCGGAAGTGGTTTCACCCATTTAGTGCGCTTTCTCCGTATTTTTTCGCGGCCGCTTCTTCTTTTCCTCTTCCACAAAGGACCCAAGGGGCTGACAACGCCATGTATTTGAGGTGACATTTCCGAAATATCATGAATCCGTCAGCGAGATTTCTGTGCTGCTTTTTCAGGCACCTTTGTTATGTTTGGTATCCCTTAGCTCTTCCGTTTCCATGAGGCAGCTTTTGGGCAACTTTGCTGCCGAACTCCGCAGTCTGATCGTCAGTTTCGTCGGCGTCGGGCTTGGTGTGTAAAGCGCCTTTAGACATTCTGTTGACTGTAAGTAACTTTGCAAGTACATATCAATGAAGGAGCCGTGTTCTTCGATTGTCCTACCCTGTCAGACCTCCCATTAAAAAAGGGTAGTACAATCCGACAACGAAAAATCTACCTGTTAAATTTTTTTATTTAGTACACCTACCACAACCTTAAACCTACCCTTAGAGGAATGCATATACAGTATTACGTGATTCGCGGTTGTGGATTTAAGGGATACATCTAACCGGAAACCAACAATTAACCTATTAGATTGTGTTTTATTGTCTACACCAACCCAAACCATATACCTACCCTTTCAGTAAGTGCAGTACATTAAATATTGTTGTTCAGCGGAGAGAAATTATGAAATATTGATGCGCGCATGGCGCAGTAAGCCGAAGAATCTGACGGGTAGGATAAAATGGACACTTGTCTGGACATTTTAAAAAGATGGTGATTGGGTTGAATCCTAAGATACGGTGAAATTAAATAATCCAAAATGAATCAGAATTTTCACTGGTCAAAAGCTGTCACTGGAACATTATTTATACATACTATATTTAGGTACATTTAAAATGTACCTTTAAGTTAGGCCTAATATTTTTCTAATTTACGGGTCATTTTTTAAGGCATCTATGAGGTAAGTATAAGACAAAAAAGAGTTCACCTGTTCAAAGTCACATCACATTAAATACTTGGACTGATGCCCGGGAGAATTAATTAAAACATCACCGGCTTTCAATTGTTCAGTTGTCTTTGCATTCAAAAAGTATTCTCGTCGCTTCATAAAATTCAGATTGAACCACTGACGGCAGACGGACTTCCCTGACGATACTTTTCATACTTTTCTGGGCCTCGACAGTGTAATTTACTTGGCAGTCAATTGGGACAGTCTGATGTAGACCTCATTGATTATGTTGAACTTTAATTATCCACAGCCAATGCTTCTAAAAAATGTGCTGGTAGTTTTCTGACATTCTTTGTAATTGATGTGATCACACTGTGACATGTGATTGAGCTCATCAGTCTACTGACAAAGATTTTGGGGAGTAATGCATATCTTATAATGTACCCTTTATCACTGGAGTAGATCAAGGCTAAAATGTAAATGTACCAAAGTCTTACCTCACAGATTAATGTCTAAACACTAGGTAATTCTCACAGCAGTTTTCAGCCATTTTTTATGAGTTATGCATATGGAGCCGATGGGGTTCAGAATCCTCTTAATGTCTTGTACACCAAATTGTTTGCACACCATCTGTGAGATTATCACACTCTGATGTATAGAACTGGAAGTGCTAATTATTCTATTTTTCCCCTAAACTTGCTGTGTAGATTTACACACACACACACACACACACACACACGCACACGCACACGCACGCACACGCACACACACACACACACACACACACACACACGCCACACATACACACACACACACACACACACACACACACAACACACACACAGATACTTTTTTATTATTTGATTTTTGAGAATTTTTAATCTGCACTTTAATAAAATCTCATATTGGCTGTACATTCTATGCATTACTTAGTTAAGAAAGTGTATATATAAAAGTGTCCCCTGTTTGTGGAAAAAGTATTACAATGCGTTCCTCAATGCATGTAAACAAATATTAAAGAATAGTGTGATGAAAGCCTTGTTTATGTAATTGTGTAGTAACCACATGGGGGCAGCACCCATATGATGCCCTATGAATTCAAACTTAGTGAATAGTGTATATATAGTTATACCCTGTTTCAGTATGTACAAATGCGTAGCCTCAATGCTGTAAAAAATATTTAAATAATAGCATGTAAGGTGAAATTATTACATTGTTAGGGGGTGTATGTTGTTTAATGCTAGAGGGCGCTGATAGTGCATGTCAGGTCAGTCCCTCATGAGACCCTGAGCATCAAAAGTGGTTATAATATCATTACAGCACGTCTAATAAATTTATCCCCACTTTCACAGCCACAGGACTATTCATCCAGAGGAAGTTGTGTGTTTGGCCTTCAATTAATCTGGATGTACCTCCTGTGGCTCAGTGGTTAGAGCATTGCATCTTCGAGATTCAGGAAAACACATAAATGTATAAACAGTCGCTTTCACAGGATGAGTCATATGTGGTAAATCATTATTGTTATCTGTTGTTTTCCTATTCGAGGGCGCAATACTCACTGAGTCGTAAAGGCACTATGAATGCTGTGGTAGGTTTGATCTTTATTATTATGTATTAGGGAGGCTATAGTAATCCAATTCGTTTTAGTTAAGCATTTGAAAATGTTAATTGAAATTTATTTTGAAAATACTATATGAATTAATTGCCACAGAACTCTGGTGTGAACAAGTATCTTTATTTACTGTATGTCATGTACATAACCAATTAGTAAACAGAACGACGTCTTTAACACAACACAGTAAATAGATCCCGGTTTATTTGGAATCGGACATAATTGAAAAACAACAAAAACAATCAGCCTGCTTTGTGAATCAATTTTACTGGTTCAATAAAAGATCCAGGTCTTAAGAACCCTTTCTTTGGAAAACACAGCAGCGCACTCTAACAAGGTGGTATCTGGTGCAAAAGTTTTCCCCAACAAAGGGCAAATTCAAATTCAATTAAAATTCTATGTTTGTGGTAAATTAACATAACAAGGTCATTCCAAATGAAAGTAAGCAACCGGAGTGTCGTCTCCTTGCGATTAAAATGTTGAAAACCGAGGTAATATATTTGAGACTAAACATATGACTGATAAACAACATCCAATGTAAGTTGCAACGTTAACTAAACTGAAATATTTTGTGGTAGTCTTTTCAATTTTCAACTCAAGGAATTCCAATGTTGCAGGCACAGATTTCAGACACATTCATTCCCTGATGCTTTCTAGCATTAGACACTTAGGTTAAGGCTGTGAGGGTAGAAAAGATTAGAGAATGATGATGAGCACCAATGTTTCTCCACAAGTTCATTTGGCTAAATGAGAATGAAACCTTATTGAGCACATCAGGCAAGAGGCTACCGAATTTCCATAGCAAATGACTGTGAGCCATCTCTCATGCAATTAGAAATAATCTGCTTACTAATAATTGTTGCAATGTCTTCATTATACATGCCAGAGGGCATAATGGGTTTTGTTTTCCATTTTCTCCCTTCAACCGTGTGCAGTGGTCCATCAAAATAAAGTCCCAAACTCCTGTCTTTTAAAATGACTATCCCAGTGTTGTTCTTCAGGGCAGCTGAAATTGAGCATATTAAGAAGGTGTGCTTTTCCCCCACAATTTTCCTGTCTTTGGAGTCTGGAGCTGGTTTAATCAGATCGTAATGATCTCCTTGAGTGATAGTAGAGAGCAGCACAAAACATACACCTAGGGCACTCCGCAGTGTGAAACAATCCCTTGTGTCAATAAAACATTACCAAGACCTTGCCACTCGCCGCGTGATATACAAAGCACAGAAAAAAGAGGTCATCCCTGCCTCTGGAGACTAATTTGAGCTTTCTTTATGTGTAGACACGTACAGTTATAAACACCAACACATTTTGTCTGCTATGGTAATTCTGGCTATACTGACCAAACATGCCTGTTTGAAGAGGTGTTCAGGTAATGAGAATTGCTGGCTATATGAACATGTTGAAATATGGCTGAACATGTTGAAATATGTCAGAGTGGTTTAGGTCTTAATTCAGAGGATCCCATTGTGGGACATTTCTCTGGGGAGGTGTAACAAGAATAGAGGGGTCAGTAAGTCTTCCCTGTGGCAACTGAGGACCTGTTTTCCCCGTTGATGAATCATATAGGCCTCAAAACACTCCTCTTTTGCTACCTAGGGAATATTTACAATGAACCATTAGATCACATTACAAGTTTTATTGTTAACTAGATCTATAAAAAAAACTTTTTGTAATTACAATAAAGCTGAAAAATACATTTGATCAAATTAGAATAAAATAAAGCTAAATAGAAAAATGAATAATACAAATAACTGCACATAACAAAATTACTGAAAGTCAGTAAAATTGAAAATAAAAAAAATGAAAACTGAACATATAAATATAAAAGCAAATGTAAAATATTAGTAAATACTATAATAGTCTATAAACAAAACTACTAAGATTGAGGTCAAGGTTGAGAGAGAGAAAGAGTAAAAAAGAGATATATGTATTTTTCAAAATATCATATACTGCATATATTTTTAAACATACATTGCCATTCTGAACATACAAATACTCTCTATGTGACTCTCGATGTGGTAAAACAGCTCAGTGCTGAGACAGGCCAGATATAAATCCATCAGCATCCGGTGGCTGCTAACTGAAAAATGCTAACCAGCATTGATTTTGGTTCTTTGATGACATTCGCCGGAATAACTGGCAAAGATTTGTTGAGTTGTGTTTGCCATTGACAATTAAAACAGACAATTGAATTCAGTGTTCCCTGTGTGTTCCCAATTACAACCATACAATTAGCCTCAAATGTGCCGAACAGAACACTCGTAGATGAGTTTGTGTTTTTCACTGCCGATTGCCATGTCGAAGTAACAATTATTAAGTTAACTGCTGCGAAAAGGCAATCTTTCTTTTGACATCTTTGCATGTCACAAAATGGCTTTCATCACAAATTGCTGATCATTCTCTGTGGTTTCAAGTGAGAATTGTCTAGAATGAATCTGTTCAGCTGTCAGAGAGAAATAACAGAGAAACACAGAGAGACAAAATCAGAAGAACAGAGAGACCGTTTAATTATAAGGTATGGGCAGTCTTTAGGCTATAAAGAGGATCTTGTAAATCTCAAACATTGAAAAAATTGTGTTAAATCCAAATAACCATAACTGTGCATCGTTAAGATAGCAAAATAAATAAACTTATCAGTTGGATTTGCCTGCTTTTTTCTCATGTACTCTATGCAAAATCTACACATGTGCATAGTTAAAATGTTATTTAGCATGCTAATGTGTTATTGCTAACCACAAGTGAAATGAAAGACATTTGAGTTACTCTGACACGTCTAATTCTATAGACCTTTATTCAGTTAAGTTAAAGGAACAGTTCAAAAAATGTAATCCCCAGGCCATCCAAAATGTAGATGAGTTTGTTACACCATCAGAACAAATTTGGAGAACTTTATATTTATCTCACTTGCTCACTTAATTCATTACTTGATTCAGTGGTGAGCAAGTGATGTAATCCTACATTTCTCCAAATATGTTTTTTTTTTTTTTTTGCAGTGAATGAAAAGTTTGGGTCCTGAAGTTGTGTTTTATGAGATTTACACAAGCATAACAAAACAGTGATTGAAAATAGAACAAGATGAGACAGGTCTTGACTCTTGATCTGATTGTATGAAGACACAGCTGTTAGAATGCAGATCTTGCCATGCCCTGTGTTGCAAAGTCACCCAGGAGCTCAGACAAAACCAGCCTCTGGCACACACACACAATGCCATTCTTTCTGTCATTGGCAGGGAAAGGATATCAAATGCACCTGAGGATACCAAATGTCCTCTGTCCATCACACTCAGTGCTTTAAATGCATTGTTTGAAAATCAGCTGCCTTTTCAGTGTTGTCAACCTGATGTATAATAATTTCAAACTCAGTATCCTATAGTAAAAAAGTAACAGTTTGACATTTAGTAAATCTGTATAACATATGATATAATTTAGTGTTTTAGATAGAAAAATACATGCAGTCATGTGGTCATTGTGTGTGTGTGTGTATGTCGTGTGTGAATTAGTAGTTTAATCTTTGAAAATCACTGCAGCTGAGTCAGCTGCCTTTATGCCAACATCAATGAGGCTATGATTCAACTGCTTTTTTAAGGACTCAGACTATAAATTTACAATGAGAAGTGACTGAATGATTTCTAGACTGAATGAATGGACTCAATGTATAAAATCCAATTAGCTCAAGTGTATCCCACCAATCATCAGCTACAGAAATCAATGCAGTAATTCAAAGGCACTAATGTAAAAAGTGCAGACAAAACCAGATTAATGCATTCCAATTTTCCTTCATTGCCAATCACAAGTCAGCTTCATTATATTGGAAATACACCTTGGTATCCCAATATAACTTACATAATATATATTTACCTGTGTATCAGAACCATTCATTTTATTTTATTTGGCATTATTAAAAATGAAAATGACCCAGTGTACTAACTAAATAAATGAATCGATTTGGATTGTGCTTCCAATAATTATATCTAATTGTATTTATTATTATTCCTGAGTGTTTTAATAATGTGCATCTATGCTTTAGCAATATTGAACGTGCAACAATTATCCATTAAAGTACTTTGAATTCGAATTGAAAATTGAGATGAAAATAGGCTAACATTTCACTCTTTCAACCAATTTTTAAGATACTTTTATTATATTACATTCATATAGTGCACATTTTCTGTATAGACGTATAGCTAGTAAATTAAAGGTTTGCAAAAGCCGTTAAATTTGATTAACGCTTCGCATCAAACACCTTATTAAGAAACTGTCAGTTTGGCTGACAAATTCTGAGACGCCTGGTCGTCATTTTGGCTCAAGCCGTAGTGCTGTGTTATGCAGGAATTCCGGAATACAAAAGTCCTGCCGGAGCCATTATGGCGTGAGGCAATCCAGTTTCATAACCTTGAGTGGGAGGAGTTTGGGTTTTCTGGAAGCTGGGAGCAGCAGCGCTGGAGTTGTGTGGGGATCTAGAGCAACGGCAGCGAGCAAGGGAAAAGCCTCGCGCGTCTCAGCGAAGCCCTGCGCGTGGGTAGAATTAGTAGAATCAACTGAACTGCGCACTTTAATAACAGCCTATATTTCTATCACAGAAACGGCGTGTAGTTCTTTTTTGGGCTCGACAGAACCGAGTTAGTTAGTTTAGCGTTTAGTCGATTTAACCCACTTGGCTCTGTGACTTCATCAGCGATTATTTTGGAGTTGTTTTTAACGTTTGAATTACCTCAGCCTCGAGTGGCGGTGGGATTAAGGGGGCCGGGAGAGAGGGAGGAGAAGGTGGGGCAGAGTGAGTCAAACGGACCGAGCGCTCACTACTGTCCGCCCGCCTAAACCGAACCACCAACGGATATTTTTCTCGTTTATTAAAACCGACAGGAGTCAATCATTTCTTGTTTGCCAGAATTTGGAGAGTGGTAACGTCGGCTGTCAGCGTGTCTTTTCGCCGCACATTCCTGGTACTCTGAAGCGTCTACGCTGTAATCCTCTGATATATTTACCATTTGGACGGATATTTGGGGGGAGTGTAAATTCCCCGGTCTTGTTGGACCATGGCCGACGACGACGTGCTCTTTGAAGATGTTTACGAGCTGTGTGAAGTCATTGGCAAGTAAGTGTCACGGTTTGACTTTTATAATGACACACGGGCGAATGTGCATCTGTAAGTCGAGCTGATTCTTTTGCATTTTGTGTCATGTCAGATGAGCGTCATAGTTGTCACTGCATTTTAGGTTGTTGTGGTGCAGTGCTGCTGTCGAACATATAACGTTATGCCAGTTACATTCAGTCGTAACTCTTCAAAACTGCATGTTGTCTGAAGCAGGAGGAATGGGAGTGGCGTGTTGAGAGATGAGAGAGGTCTGTACTTTCAGCATTCATGCAGGTAGATCCATTCACAACTAACGTGAGTTAGTAATTACCGCGATTTTGCATAGCCACAGTTATTGCTGTCAGCCCTGATGGTATCTGCAAAGGATTGTGATGAATAAACTGAGTGCATTTTTATAGGGAGATCTAGGTGCCACCTGGCATTTAGGTGTTATATACAGAAATATTATCAGGTTTGTGTTTGCAGTCATGCTAGTTTGTGGTTATGTTATTGGTCATTGTTATGTAATTGGTCATTGTTAATGGCCATAGGCCACTGCATGTCTTTTACATTGAGTGGTCAGTGTTGGATGTCCTTTGAGGTCTGGCTATTATGAGGGTTTAATTTTAAAAAACGCTATTATGGCCTAAAATGGGCATTAATGTTTCACCCAATATGTAATTTGCTCCTAGATTCAGTAGAGATGGACTCAGTTTTTTGTATGCCATATATGATGCAGATTGTTTTTTGTTTAGTGTCTGAAAAGTAATGCAGATTTTAATATTTTCTTTAGATTTTTGACACAATAATACTAAATAATCGTTATACTACCAAATAATATATTATATACTTATAATTCATAGTTATATTTTGGTCTATTCTAATAATTAAGTTTTATATTAGTTGTAAATATTGTTATGGTCATTGTTGGACTCAATATTGAAAAACAGATCACAGATTTGATAAGCTGATAAAAATATCAGTCACACCAATTATCTGTAACACTTTCTTTCACAGAAAATAAAATATTTTTTAGTGCTACGTAGTTGAACCACATTTGTGGTAAGTGTCACATCATTGCAAGAGTAGTACAGCTGTAGTCAGGCTTAAAGTAATAAGAAATTAACCTTTTAGGGAATAAAGGGATCTAACACCATAGAGATTAAAGTTGTTTCTGATTTAATGCTTTGTTAAGCCACATTACGAGTTTGGTGACTTTTTGCTGTGGTGAAGGGCGCAGCACATGTATAAGCAGGCCTGGAGCCTTTCATATTAAACTGAAACGGCTATCTTACTATTTTCAGGTTGTAGTTGTACTTATGGAACTACTGACTATTGTTGTTATGAGACGATCTCATATTCTTGTGTTATATAACCAGGTTTTTCTCCAGCTGTCACTGATGTCCAAGTGTTTGTTTGAGTTTTGATGTAAAGACAAAGCATGTATACATTTCAAATTCCATGTAATTACAGCTCCCAACATGGTACTTCGGTACTCAGAGTTTGTAATTAGAAGCAGTTTGGTACATGTAGCTGTCTCATATTAATAAACACAACATATAGTTAGCATATGCATTGCGGTGGATTCAACTTAAACTATATTTAGGGGCACATTATAAAAAGTTGGGTGTAAAAATATTCAGCCAATCAAAAATTGCCAGTGCAAAAAATGTAAACTCTGTTGATGGACTGTTTTCATAATAATAATAAAAATACCTGTAGTACTGTAAGTTTTGTTTACAGGGCCTTTATTTTGCTCTGCCGTGGGCTGATTAATTTTGTGATGCACATACACACACAAAATTGAAATCGTTTTTGTCTGTCTCTGTGGCTTGTCACTGTCTGTGATCCACTTTCTTGTTTCGTGGCCACCCTGAGGCCTCATGCTGGTGTTTGGAGGTAAAGAGGAAAGCGGATGTTGTCCATTAAGCAGATACGCTCCCACTGACACTGCTTCTCTCCCTAGGCCAAGTTCTGTAAGCTCAATAAAAGATGTGGGTGTGTTTGTGTTTGTTTATGTCTGTTATTATAAACAGCACAGATTGCTAATATAGCACAGGACAAAGGGTCAGGATAGATGACCAAGCCAGCCTGCAGTGCCATATTTCACCGTTATATTTCTTCTGGCCTCTCGGTCTGTTTGTAAAACATTGAAAGCTGTTACCTTCCAAGTTGCCATTTATATTGTGTAATTCAAAGCAGAATTGACACATTTATGTTTTTTTTTGCGTTCTCATGTTCAGGACAGATGTTTTGGGGAATAAAAACTGGAAATCTATTCATTGTTTGAGTTTTATACAGCCATGGCAGATGGCTTTGCAAACTAGGCAAGGACACTATACCAAAGTGCAGAGCTGGATTATTTGGCTCTGTATATGTGGTTACTGGTCATCTACAGTAGTGTACTACCAAGTTGTGGACTTTAAATCCAGAGGGATTGTGTTCTTTAGGCACTAGCGCTTTAGTAGTCTCAGAATGGTGCCAGGGCATCCTAGCAGTCTGATTGAGATTTGCTGATGCATGAAACCATCATCAAGCAGCCTGAACAAGAGTTCGGCCACAGTGTGCTGCACAGCAGATTTAGCTCTGTTAGACCTGGCAGTGCAGCCTAGCAAAACAAGTCTTAAGATGATTGAGCCTAGGAAAGTTTTCGTAGCCTATTTGATATAATTATATTTGTCCTCAAGAAACCTTTTCATACAGCTTTCTTTTTGTTCCCCAAAGCCATAGATAACTCTGACATGGTTTCCTGCAGGTTAGTCCCCACAAATCAAACTATCCTCCGGTCTCATAAACCCCCCAGAATTCTTGATCCTGTTGTGATCGCACCATGAACCATCAGTAGTTGACCTTCATTTATCCCCAGGTGCAGAAGAAAAATGTTGTAATAAAGGCAAGCTCCCCCCACACTTCACCTCAACCCCTCAAAACAAGTGTTAACATGTTCATTAACAGCATGCTAAGCATGTTGTTTTCAGTAGTGTTTTTTATGAGTGTGGGAGGGGTGGTAATGAGGTCACTAAGAGTGTGTCACTGACTTTGATTTGAGGCCGACTGACACACTGACCCAGATGAAGAGGGTAAGATCACCAAATCAACTGCTTGAGCATTTAGCTTTGAGCAAAATGTTGGGATAGTGATTAAGTTTGACAGTGCTGTGACTTATTTCAGCTTTGTTGTTATGAGTTGAGTTTTGGCAATCTGTGCCATGGTGGATGCGTACAGCAGGTTGTTTTTAGTGAAGGCATTTTCCCTCAGGTTTCTACCAAATTTTACCTTCCTTCAATGTCATTAGGATGGTGCATGAAATTGAACGTGAATGGAGGCGGTTTCCTCTGCATTTCATTATATTCCTTCTTCCAGCATTGTTTTGTACCTTTTTATTTGATTTTAATTTCTTGTGTTTTCATAGACATACTGGACTAGTTTAAAACAGCTTTGCTAATGTAGGTTATTTAGAAAACGTTTTTTTGTCAACAGATCTTGGTGGTCTTTTGGAGGTCACACAAGGATGGATTTTGGTATCAGATTCATGCATAAAAAAATTGTGATAGGCTAATATCGGTTACTTATTTTTGGTATTGGCCTTCTTGCCTTTTTAACAGAAGTGGTAGTTCCTCCTTGTAAGTATTGTGTGGTAATTAATATTTGTGTAATTAAGTATCTTTTTAAATTATTACATTAGACCCTTTAGATATCAGCACAGGAATCACCCACTAAAAATTATTTTGTTCTGCAGTGGCTTTTTCATGTTCAAATCTTGTTTATATAGTTTGAGTTGTACCTGGTTGCAAGTTGTTAATACATTCTCCAGAGTCTTTAAACTGTTCTGATGCCAGCAAGGTTGAGCCCTTATCTAAAACGTCATGTTCTAAGCCTTAATGTTCCCTGCCTCACTGAGAAGATGACTGGCCCTCTTTTCTGTTTAAGAGATGCTGAATAGAGCCAAATGATACTGACAATCCTTTTCAGGTCACCAACTGCTACCTTATTAAAGCCAGAAGCAGATGCTGTTTGATTTCCTTCTCACTGCTCATGGACTTCAAAGATGCCTCTTGTGGACAACCCCCCTCCCTACAATCCACTTGATTTTGTGACATTTGAGATGATTAATGTTATTAAAATTAATGTTGTTTTAATTGTATTTTATGTTTTGCTTTTGTATGAGTTTTATTTTCCTGTACAACACTTTGGTCCACTTCAGTGTTTTAATGTGCTTTATAAATAAAGTTTGTTTGATTGATTGATGATTGATGGGCAGCAGAGGTGCTAATATTTTTTTGCTCCTGTAAAGGCTAATGCTTTGGCAATGGGCAGAGGATGCAGTGTGCTTCCCTTCCTTAGTTTCCTTTGCTCAACCAATGCTGCTCAAATGAGGTATTGAGACCACGAGGTAGGCAGGCAGTGCGCTTCTGTGGGACTGCAGGTGCTGCCTATTACTCATTCTCACAAAAATACAGCATGGACCCATGTGAAAAACACACTCATCAGCCAGGTCACAGTCAGGGTTTATGTGGATGGCAAAGTCGGAAAACTTTTCTTGTAAACTTTCTTGGAGTTCCCAAGCTGTTGCAGTTTTAACACATTGGTTATGTTTTAGTGATATAAAACCGATTAATCGGCACCGATAGTTGATTGCCGCAACTATAGGTTATCGGTAAAAATCCATGCCGATAGTTTTCTGTTTTGCGTCCGTTGCTGGAGTGGCTGAGAAGGGTCCGCTGGCATTATACAACACTAGAGCAGCCTCTAGAGGCGGAAATCACTGACAGCACGTGTTGTTTAATAATTGTTTTGTTTGCCCTCTTGATCTTTGGCCTTGGCTAAACCAGCTTGCCACACTCTCTCTAGCATCAACATCTTCCAGACTTGCCCCTCTACACTGATTCTTATCAGATCTTCCACTGTGTCTGAATGAAGGGATGCTCTAGTGCAGTGGTTCTCAAACTTTGGTCGCCCCCCCCCCTTTAAACCTATAAAAAATCCGCCGCCCCTATCCCACCTCAGACTACCAAATAATTTCACTAAACATTATGAAAAAAATGTTCTGTTCTGTCTCTCTGTGCTCATACTGTATTTTAATGTAGCCAAATTCTCAATAAAGCTGTTTTACTTTATACATTTTACTGTTTCTTTTGTCAGTCAACGGGATAGATATGAAATAGTGACTGAAACACAGCCCTTTAAGAATACATAACCAGCTCTCCCTTCCAAGAAGCTAGTCTGCACAAAAATATCTAGACCACGGCCAATCAGAGGGGGGGTCCGCCCTTCACTATCTCTGATTGGCTTAGACCACGATATGGGCCTAATGTGTGTCTGTTGTTGAACCACAGGGAGACTTTCAGAGTCGCGGAGACATTTTTTTTTTCTCGAACGGCTCAGATTTTTTTTTGTCGCACCTAGGGGTTGGCGATATGGAAAAAAATATAATATCACGATTTTTTTTATAAATATCACAATTCACGATTTTATCACAATTCTTTGTCATGTTGGTTTTACCATTTCGCAAGTTGTCTGAGCAGTACAGCCAAACTAATTTCCCTATTATAAAGCCTTTCAAGTTAACAAAAAAGGAAAAAAATAAAGAATGGCAGATATTTATAATATAATAATTTGTTACATTTATATAGCACTTTTCTGGGTTCTCAAAGCGCTTTACATAGAAGGGGGAATCTCCTCAATCACCACCAATGTGCAGCATATCCACCTGGATGATGCGACGGCAGCCATAGTGCGCCAGAACGTCCCCCACACACCAGCTATTGGTGGAGAGGAGACGGAGTGATGAAGCCAATCAGTGTATAGGGATGAATGATTAGGGCCATGATGGTCAAGGCAAATTTAGGCCAAAGTGGCAAAGATACAAAATGTTGTATCTTTCTTATTAAAAAATAAGAACAAAGATACAGATTACAAATACACATAATATACAAGTAAAACAAACAGTGCTTTATTTCCAGGTACAATAATTTTATTTAGCAGGAGCATTCAAGAAACTGAATGAACAAATGTAAAAACTAAAATTTATATAAACTGATTCCTAAACAACTGTATTAAAGTTTTTCAGTCAGGAGTAGTGAGTGATTTTTCTCTGTGTTTTTGTTGTTTTATTAGTGTTCCTGTCGCTCAGTGGTAGAGCATTGCATTAGCAGCGCAAAAGGGTTGTGGGTTCAATTCCCAGGGAACGCACATACTGACAAAAAATGTATACCTGTATGCACTGTAAGTCGCTTTGGATAAAAGCGTCTGCTAAATGCATTAATGTAAATGTATTAACGTTAAAACGAATAGTTTCACCCAAAAATAAAAATTGTCATCTGTCTGTCGATTCTGTCACTGTGTTTTATTTTTATTACCTCACTTACTCAAAAGTTGTTTTAAACATAAGCGAGTTTCTTTCTTCTGCTGAACGTAAATGCTATTTTGAGGAATAAGGAAAACCAAACAGTTTGCTGATCCTCGGTGACTTCCATATTTTTCCTACTATCAAAGTCAATGTGGACCAGCAACTGTTTGGTTACCCAGATTCACCAAAATATCTTATTTTGTGTTCAGCACAAGAAACAAATTAACTGATTCGCTGAAATCAAAACTGGGATGATGATAGGTGAGCACCGGCCAATGAGATTGCCGTTTGCGCATTAGCTCCGCCCACTACAGGAGAACACGGCAGTTCTTAAAAGCTGAATAATTCCAAACGAACTCTGTTATTTTGACAGGAAAGTACAACAAAGGATATCGTTTACATGTAGCGCGTCAATTCTGCATGTTACGTAAGACCTGCGGACACGAAAACAACCCTCGGCAAACTGCGGACTTGGCAACATAGCAGCGTGCCAACATGATGCTTCCTCTGAAGACTGCTTAGATGTGGTTTGCCTTGAATCAGCACTGCTAGACCGATCGCTGTGTCATCAAAGTACCCCGAGAGCTATAAGAGAGCGGACGTCTCCTAATGCTTTCTCTCGCCATACTTGGATGTCATACGATCGTCATACATTACTCTCGCGTGTCACGTGACCGTATAATCGCAGCCTCTGCGGTTGAGAAATCGCGTTTTTTCATGTCGCGATATTATCGCAAATGCAATTAATCGTTCAGCCCTAGTCAGCAGTGTTCCACATTATTGTGGTTTCAAAGAACAAGAGATACCACAATTTATACTGTAGGATGGTCATATATTGAAACTCAAATGTAAATATTCTAATATTATGAGATACTGATGTTTTGACTTTCATTGCTGTAAGCTCTAATCACAAAATTAAAACAAAGATCATTTTTGAAGTGTTTTACTTTACATGTAATGAATCTAAAATATATAAATTTTCATTT